>OZ023291.1:18282369-20682369 GCA_964007245.1 Hypomecis atomaria
AACATGAAAATAAAATAGAGCCATAAACAAAGTACGCAAGATGATCATTTTATTTGAAATGTAAAATCACTATTCCTATTAAATAATACGAACACCTATTTAGTACGCTCTTGACTAGAATAAATAATGTATCATTAACTTCAAAATTGTGCCAAACTTTTTGTAAACCAGGGAAAAGAAAATGGACCATAGATCTGATCTGTCAAATTGTAATAGGAATTATTTTTAAAATAATGGAACATCTGTGTTAGAAATAACGGCTATTTATTGATATACTGTTTATAGAACTAAGTTGTAAAACGTATAAATAAGAATAATAACATAAAAAATACATCATAAATAAATTCTCATTTGCATAATGTCCACAATATCAGGGATAAAATAAATTGAAATTGTAATTCACTTTCCATTTCTAAAATTGAGTAGATGAAATATATCTATCTACACTGAATAATGGAATGGTAATAAATACAAACAAAAAATGTGAATAGTAATAAGAAAAAATTGTAGGTATACTTATAAAAAATATGCATATCGATATTAGATTCAATAACCAGAATATTGAATCGGACATCTCTGCCAAATGATACTGAGCTAGAGAATTTTCGAACAATAATAAGAAAACAATAAAAAAGCATCGATATACGTATCCTACCATCTACAGAGCGATATTATTCTTATCTACCTGAAAATCAGCACTGGACTACTCACCTCGGCACACCTACATGTCACATCCAAACTCACTTACAGCCAAAACACAGTCTAATCAGGCAATTAGCTCCCAAAATGGATCTAGTCCGATCTAATTTTCATTGAAGGCCCGGTCAAAACACGGCTGTGTTTGTTAAATATAGAGGTGACACACTACCGCTCCCGACGAGCTCGCGAGCAAAACTAGAGCTCGGATTGCCAGCGATCCAGAAATCAGCACGAGGAGGATAGAGAGTGTGTAAGCGAGATGGGTGAAGGTGCAGAGGTGCGCAGGAAAGAATTAGATGTTTATTTTGGGATTCGTACCGGGAGTGTATGAGGTGGTAGGAGTAGTACTCGATTGGTGTAAGGGTTTATGCTCTCCTGGTCCATTTGAGCTGTTTCTTTTGATCATGATGTTTTAGTTTTAAACTAATTATAATTTGCTTTAAGGAAATTTCATTTCAATTAAGGAAGTAAGTCGTTCTTGATTATTTCTTCTTTTTTTATTATAAACTTTATTCTAGACACATCTATAAGGAAGTGTATTTTTAGATTTTTGATGGTATCCTGGAATAAGTCTGTCATTTTGAGATACATTCGTAAAATCCTATGAAAGGTTAATTTCCTATATTTATAGCAGTGTTTTTTGTTTGGATTATAATGTGCTAAACTAGACAATTCCGAGATGCATCTATCGATCTTATAACAATGAAATGTGTAAAATATGGAGCCAAAACCATAATTTCGACTTCATTTAATTGGCGATACTGACAACATCAATTGCAGATGCTGTCTATTCCAAAACACTGCCACTGGGGATTTTTAAACTGCATGACATAATAGAATAAATGACACATTATGGGGGGACACCTTGGGGACACTAACAAAATAAAAGTCAAAACAATTTTCTATTCAATCCACCATCAATTCAGGCATTTCATTGAGCAGCCGTTCAGCAGTGGTAGATAAATTTGACAAATCGAATAAAAGAAATTCAATTCCGATCTTATTCCGATACTAAAAACAGTGGCAAAATGGTGTTCATTCCTCATTAATATAATGGACAGCAAATTAACTTAGGCTGAGGATCAGCCAAGTGGAATGCATAAAATATGGGGACTGTTTAAGTGGTCAGCTGTCAAGCCTGGTAAGCCACTAGAGACAAAATAAGTTGTCAAGTGCGTGTCGAGACACGCGTATGATGGCTTCCGTCGTCACCATCTGACGATGATAATAATGATGATAATAATAATAAAAACTTAAATTTAAGAAAATAAATGAATATGTGTATGATAATAACAGATTTTATAATGTCATAAGATGGTTGAGTGCTAGAAAAACATAACTGGCTAAAAAATAAATTTGTGAGGTCAATGACCTCTGAGGTATGTGCAACCTTAATAATTTCAATTTTTCTTTATAACTCAAAAAGTTATAATCCCACAGTGTTCAAAACAATTTTGAGATAAAGTTTAAAATATGGTCTATCAGCTCTGAAAGTTTAAACATTCTATCTCGTATACTTTAGAAATTGGGGGGGGGGACACACACTTTTTTTCAAGTTTGGCGACCTATATCTCACAAATGGTACAATAAACCTTACATTCATTTTAAAAACCCTATTCAACGATACCTCACACGAGGGGGTGGGGTGGAAAAAAAAGTTTCATCCCCACTTTACATGTATGGGACTTACCCCATAAATGTACACGATAAATTGCAGGCCCCGGTTGTTTCAACCGTTTAGCCATGTCAGATGCCTTCAGGCGGCCCAAAAACTCTGACACCAGGGCTAGCCACCCAGCCTATACTATACGAACTTACTTACTTACCCCATAAATAAACTGTTTTGAAAATTTTAAGTATTTAAAATTGAGATCTATACAATAACTATTATACTGTCAAATTTTATCCAATTTGGTTCATAAATGTGGAAGTTATAAGGCTTTGTAGCATGAGGACGGACGGACACAACGAAGTAATAAGGGTTCCTCGTTTTACTACGGAACCCTAAAAATGTGCTAAACAGCTAGTGTTGTTAAAAAATACATGATTACAGATAAAACTTTGTGGAATAGTAAATTGAAGTGGCAATGGGTTGAAAATATTACGAAACGGGTGGTCAGTGGGGTCGTGGAGTTAGCTTAGAGTAGAAAAATCTACAACTAGCCAATTTAAAAAGAAATCTGTTATCAGATCAAAACCGCAAGAATATTTTGATTACATAATGCATGCTGCTTCTAACTGGTATTTTCGTGCTTGGTCTTGTTTGACACATAGAAGTCGTAAAGCTGATATAATAAACACTTTTTGATAGCTTTGAAAATACTGTTAGTATACGTATACACTACCTTGCAACGGTGCTATTATTATTTTTTTATTTTTATTTCTCGATTTAATTATGATTTAGTTTTATTTGTGAAATTCTGAAATTCATATTGAAATAATTGTTTAGGCATATTTATTTAATACCAATATTATCGGATGATATCAAGTACATGTAATGTGTCTTGTTTACATCCTTACATAGTATAAAATAAAGTCGCTATTTTCGTTTGTTTGTTTGTTTGTATGTATGCTTAAATCTTTAAAACTACGCAACGGATTTTGATGCGGTTTTTTTTAATGGATAGAGTGATTCAAGAGGAAGGTTTTTATGTATAAAAATTCCCGAAATTCCCACGGGAACGGGCACAACGCGGGTAAAACCGCGGGGCGCTGCTAGTAGGTAATAAAGAGATTTTAGCTATGACTTCAATCGCAATTTTTTTACACAAAACACAGCCTGAATGCAAACTTGAATTTGTGTTAAAAAAAGTTCGGTTGACTTTGATCATCGACTGCTGATAGTACAGCTTTATGTATTCATAAGATGCTGACCGTACAAATGGCCCTTATAAAATGACAGCTCGAAACAGGATGCTATAAAGTGCTAAAATGATAAGCAGCTCATGAATATACGGTCAAACCCGTTAGGCTGCGATTTGGAGACCTTGTTCTGAAATAATAGAATAATGAAATCATTGACGTATTACTTACTTTGCAAAGACAGGATATGTAAACATTTAAAAATTCCCAATGGAATTAGTATCAATAGTACTAAGGTAAAAATATACCTTGTATTTTTAATAATTATTTTTCGGAAAAAATCGCAACCGACTTCCACTGTGTACAATATTCGAATAATTTGCACGAATCGATGTGACATCCATGTACATTTTTGTTGATTAATCAAAAAGCTTCCGACAATATATTTAAATGGAACTACTTCCAAAGTAGGGGTACACCTACTCTTTCGAACTAAAAAATAATTTTTGAATCGGTTCACAATTGACGAAAATATCGATGAACATACACAATAAAAAACATACACACGAACATAGTACCTCCTCTTTTTGGAAGTCGGTAAAAACTGTAACTAAATGCAAATGTTTGCTTGGCTATGTGGCGCAATAAACGGAGTAGAGATAATCATCGTAGAACGTAACCAAAAGGCACCGATGTGTTCCTTATAGATTCTAAAAAAAACATGGAATCATCTACGATATTTAATTTTTTCCCACTAATCCACCACGTCTTTAGGCAACCAGTTAGATCAAAAGTGGCATACTGATATTCAAAATGTCTGTCATCTCAAGAACCTTTCCCACGTAGATTGAATTAAAGACTAAAATTTAACATACAATTCAAAATATTTAAAAAAATAGGCCTAAAAGTGATCGTAGCTAAAAATTACATTTCTTAACAAACAAGAAGAAATGTTCAAATTGCCATCTCTAGATATAACTCGATGTCAAAAATGAACCAACGGGTATTGATGGATAAAAAGAATATAGTTTAGTCCAGTTTTTGTGGCATATTTGTAGCTATTGTCACCGTAGAAATGTTTTATGCATCGCAGTTGGTTTAGAGGTGGTAAAAACAACACAGTTATCTAGAAGCTTTTTACTTCGTGTCGTCAACTTTGTTCACGGCTTTTTTGTGTAGGCATGTTTGTTAGGTAGGTATGTGTTTACGTTTTCATCGTTGAATCAATGGTAAAGTTCATTTTTCAGTAAATTTCATAATATTGAAGTATGACAGAAACTAACTCATATAATATAACCGTTCAACTGTAAATCATCAATTTTATTTAATTTCATCACGGATTCAATTAATAAACTCGTGAACCGAAGTAAATCATAGGTAATATCCATGAAGGTATTTGAATATTTAATAGATAAATAAAGTGACATTGCATTCGAATAAAGAACCTGACCTTTTTAACCGACTTCCAAAAAGGAGGAGGTTCTATGTTCGTGGGTATGTATATTTTTTTAGGTTCATCGATAATTTCGCCAATTGTGAACCGAAACAAAAATTTCTTTTTTTTTTCAAAAGGTTCAAAAGGGTATACTCCTGAGGTTGTCGCATTTAAATTTTACAGAAATCGGCTGAGCCGTTTTTGAGAAAACCTACAATAATATAAACGATTCGAGCGAAATATCCGAATTTTGTCCACGATGAACATCGATAATTTCGCCAATTGTGAACCGAATCGAAATATTCTTTTTTTAGTTCGTAAGAGTATACTTTCAAAATGGTTCCAATTAAATTTTACAGAAATCGGCAGAGCCGTTTTTGATAAATCAACAACAATGTAAACAATTTAAGCGAAATATTCGATTTTATACACGATGGAAGGCGGTTTTGCCATTTTTTGCGAAAAATAATTATTCAAAATTAGGTTCAAAAATTATACAACAGACCCCATAGAATACAGTAAACTTAATCATTATTAGCATAAAGTCCCCTCTCCCAGTTCTCATCGACACCCTATAAAAAGTAACCACTCCCATTCCCACAGCTGCGCGTTTTACGATCGCAATAATTACCTCAGATATTACAAATTATCATCGAAAAAGGTCCAGCTTTTGAACATGGAAAAAACAGAATAACTTTGGCGCTCAAAAAGTGAAAACTTTACGTCTTCACTATTACTTTAAAATAGAGTAGCTATAAAGCTCTGTCTTTTTCAATGCGGTTTGAAGGGTGTAGTTGACGTCGATCTTTCTTATTTATGCACGCATCAAATTCCATTCAAATACATCTAGCCATCGATTTACTACATCAAAATATGCAACGCCCGATATTAGTTAAAGATTATGTCATCCAGTAGTTTTCCATTGTTTAATAGCCAAATAAATTACGCACAGATTAAGTTTATACACAAACTATTTTTTTCTTTATTTTTAAAACGATAAAGCTATAAAATTGCATAAAATCTTCAATCTTCAATCAGTTCTTTGTTTTGTCTCACTATTGTCAAGTGACTTGAATTGCTTGAAAGTGACGTTTCTATATATTTTACGTTTTAGTGGACGAGATTGGTACAAACTCGAAACGGGTGGCGTGCAATTAAGAGGCCTATGTTCAACAGTTAACAGGCGATTTAAGGTTGAAATTCACCAAAAATGATTTTTAACTCGTTGATGATGATGACGTTTTAATATTTTATATAACGCGAATGCACTCACGTTTATTTTCATAGTCATTACATAGGAGTGCATTGCGAGACGGCTCAGCACGCTAGCACTCACCTCAACTTGAGAAAGATCGCCGAATGCGATAGAAACTATAGTCTTACTAACTATGTGATGACAATGAAAATAAACGTGAGTGCATTCTCGTTAAATAAAATATTTTATATTATATATATTTTATGTTTTTTTATTATTCAGGCTTGCCCAGTGAAGAAACCAATAGACATTGTTTGGAAAATTATTTAACAACAACTAAATGCAAGACAGCTCCTTGTGTATCCAAATTTTAAGAATTTGTTAACTGTGTGCATAAATTACCTACGTGTGTTTTTTGCATGAATAAATATTTTTTCATTTCATTTTTTTTTCATTAAAAAATGTGTGAAAACCGCCTCGGTTTCCATGATAAAAATAATGACGTTTCTAATCGCAAAATTCGATCTCACCCATTTAGGCATGAATCTGACTGCATTACCCCTGTAGTTACTCGGAAATCTAGTCTAGAGTTCTTCTGGTTTATTCCACGTATGATGGGTCCAGCATCCCGCGGGTCATTTCGTTAACATCACGCGTTTGTTTTACGCTCCAATAAAAAGTCTGCCCACGTACGACGTAGGTATTAATATGTATGAAATTGCGGGTCCTTTATTATGGTATCTAGGTTCGAGTCCGCGTTATTGCTGGATTCCGAGTGACGGTGTAAATACATCCAATCCTACTTCGTTCTCGCTTAATGGGAAAGTTTGCGTGTGAAATTTGATACAGGCTCTACAAATACAATAAATACATAATAATCGGCCAAGTACAAGTAGGACTGCGCACGCAGAGTTCCGTACTATACTGTATGGGAGCCCCCCTTAAATATTTATTTAATTTTAATTTATTTTTTTACTATTGAATTGTATATTACTAAACATTACGTGAATATTTCAAGCATCTACCTGTTACTATTATTAATTTCGAGCGAAAAACGGTTAAAAATTCAGGTTTGTTGTATGGGAGTCCCCCTTAAATATTTATTTTATTTTGTTTTTAGTATTTGTTGTTATAGCGGCAACAGAAATACATCATCTGTGAAAATTTCAGCTCTATAGCTATAACGGCTTATGAGATACAGCCTGGTGACAGACAGACAGACGGATAGACGGACAGACGGACATACGGACACACGGACAGAAGGACAGCGGAGTCTTAGTAATAGGGTGCCGTTTTTACCCTTTGGGTACGGAACCCTAAAATAAACTGCTAAATTTTAATATCTATTTAGGTACAATATTAGACAACTAAGTACTTTGAACATCGAACACATAAATAGGCTACCTATTAAATGTTATATGTCTCGAAACAAAGGCTGTATAATTGGATGGACAAATAACTTATCTGCATGTTTAGTTCGATTTTTACCGGTACAGCCTTCGGTGGTGATATTAAGTCCCTCCCAACCAAGAGTCATAAAACCATCGACATGGCATTTTTTTTCATGACTCAGATTCCCATTTATGACATGTGTGGTGCTGATTTCATGAAGTGTGTTTTTTTTCTCTGAACTTAAAAGAGATTACAGATGAGAAATGTTATTGACTGGAGAAGGAAATGCAATTCCTTTTGGTTGTAAACTATATGCTAGTGAAATCAGACGTGCAGCCGAGCTGATTTGTTTCACCAAAATCGGTATACTACTTGTACTAAAGTCATTTTCATCATAATTATCATATCAGCCGTATGACGTCCAGTGCTGGACTCCTGTATGTTATTCCAACAAGGCCGGATGAAGAGCAGTTTTCATTCAGCCAGTAATAAACTATACATGCATGTAATAAATTCTACCTCTTTTGACAAAGGCTTAAATATAGGTTTTTTGCAATTGGTTGGCAGAAAAACCTCGTTGTAATTGTATTCCTATTATAAAAGTAATGGAAGGATTGTGAAAGCCGTTCATCAGCCGCAATAACCGGCAACAAATCACCCGCGCCCAGCGCTGGACATAAAGGCTTCAAACATAATGGACCTACTTACTAACAGTATGGGAGTCTACTTTGTACCCACAATGTAGACGGATGACGGATGTCAAGTCCGCAGAATCACGCTGGATCCAAGACGCTTGCATAACATATTAGATATGGATACAACTCATATTAGATATGGAGATCTATTGAGAAGGCCTATGGCTATCAGTGGACGTCCTATGGATGCACGACGTCAAAACATTTTTTATTATATTTGCAAACATCGGATTAAAGCCTGATATGAACAAATTTTATTATATTTATTAACTTATTTGTCTATCATGTGCTTATATTCAACTGTGGATACAATCCGTGTTGGTCTAGTGGTAGTGACACCGCCTTACAATCGTTAGGTCGTGGGTTCAAATCCCGGTCCGGTACCAATGAGTTCTATAGAATTTATGGCTTCTCGGTGAAGGAAGACATCGTGAGGAAACCTGCATACGTGCGTAGAAGAAATTCGATGGCATATGTGAATCCACCAACACACACTGGGCCAGCGTGGTGGATATGGGCCAATCACCCTTCGTGAGTAGGCCTACGTCCTGCAGTGGACTGTTAAAAAAGGCTGGCACCTGGATACAACTTACATAAAACCGGTACAGTAGGAACGAGACGGTACGTGAATAACCTCTAACACCATACCGCACTTGAGTGGCGCTGTGCAACACTACCTACTATGCATTTCAAAATGTTCTTTAAGTCACGTATAAGATGCATATTGCATTAGACCGGGCGTCGCGCGTCGCTTCATTTAGAATACTATGACGCGCAGTAGGTACTAGGTACCAAAAATGTTTGTAAGGTAGGTACCACATTGCGTCGCTCAGTGTCGTTTTGCCCTTACTGTTTATATAGATGAAAAGCTTCAACAAAGGGCAGGTTTTATTAAATCCCGCGCAGGGCCGCGACAAAGCCTGCGTTAATGACTCCATACAATAAATCAATTTACGAATACAATGACGGACGCTCCCATACATTGGCTATCACATGCGGAGAGGAATATTCGACTTTGTTATGAAGTAAATACTGTTTCAATTGTGTTGTTTTGTTATTTGGGGGACAATTGATAATAATAATTCCGTTGGTGCAAATTAGTGTGCTCGTTTCGTACTCTTGCCGTAGGTAGATCTACACTGTTCTTTTCATTTTAATTTCACTTTGTTTTTGTTAGGACATTAAGGTGACTATCATTTCTATTCTTCTAGATCTATGTTCGTCTGTATGTATTTTTTGTGTACATTCATATTTTTTCTGATAGATAAATGATTAAAACATATTTAAATATGTAATATTCAAATAATTAATGTATCGAATTATTTAATTCACTTAATATGATCAATTGACCGTTATCATACCATACCTAGCGCGTTGACTGTTAGGCATAGGCTTATATCCGTAATATAAAACCAGTTTGAGGCGGTTTCCAGCCAGTATGTTTTCCTCCATTCTTCTCCTTCAATGGAAATATTTACCAAAATATTATGAATAAATAAAAACTTAAATTAAATATTTAAAAAACCCCCGACATCCATCCCCACTTTAACCCACCATAACTCTTAAACGGCTCAATCGATTTTTATAAAACATAGCTAAGAACACTCTCGACTAAGTCTCCTTTCATGCAAAAAAACTAAACTGAAATCCGTTCAGTGGTTCGGGCGCTATGATGCCACAGACATACAGACAGACATACAGACAGACACACAGACAATAACACAGACAAACAGACACGTCAAACTTATAACACCCCTCTTTTGCGTCGGGGTTTAATAAATGAAACATCGTCGCTACTCTGACTGAAGGATACCCACTAGTAACGCAGACGTCTTTACCTTGTGTATTATTATATCTTTTTTGCTTGTACCGAGGCAAATAAAATGCTTTCATCCAATTCGTATTTTTTTTTTCAAAATTTTGTAACTATAGACTCCAGGGTCTGTGCGCTTTGTTATCTAAACACAATTTTTTGATTTTACTGTACAAAGAGTATTATAACATAGTTAAATCTTAGCCTAAGTTATTTAGTCGGTGCATTGCGTGAATGCCACGAGCAGACCGGCGACCTGCATGCAGCACACGATCACGAGTATGACACATGTGCCAGCCTATTCGTCATTTGGTAATTTAGCCTGTTGCTTTTTATGTAGTAGTAGTGTATGTAGTTTTAGCATATAAAGTAGTATTGTATCTTGTTGTAGTTAATAAAGCAAAAAAAGTTTAAGCTATAAACTATTAACTAAGTTATCCTACAAGCTACTCGAAATAAATAGTTTTTTTTTTGAATTAGAAATTTATTTGCGTCTGAGAAATTTTAAAATATTGACGAAAACAAATAAGTATAGATCAGTGAACACTAGGTATACCTGAGAACCTTTTTTTTTTACAATGTATGTAAGTTGGTAAAAACCTTTTTTTTAAATGCATCGCGTACTGAACCAAGCAGACATGCGAATAGCGACTTCGTATTGTACTATCTAGCGTTTACAGAAATGTACATTGTACAGTGCTACAAGTCACAAGTGTACCTCCGAAATCCAGACAAAACACACAGGGTCTGAGCTTACAAAGAAAATAAAGCACCGTCCAGACGAGCGTCAACAACTGCAGTTTGAACGTAGCAGTCCTTGGGGAAATCTGCCATGTACCACGTGGATACAGCGCGTGACAAACTTAGTGACCGCAGCTTTATTCGGTCTAGGTTCTAAATTTCTTAACAACCTGAGTGATACTACAATACAATTGACTGCCTCGGTGGCTCAGTGGTTAGTGACCCTGACTTCTGGGTCAAAGAGGCGTGGGTTCGATCCCCACCCAGGGCAAACATTTCTGTGATGAACATAGGTGTTTGCTCTGTGTCTGGGTGTTATTTAGGTACTATCTATAATAATCTATATAAGTATGTATTGAAAATATGTATATGTAGTATATCAGTCTCTGGCAGCCATATCACAAGCTTTGCTTAGTTTGGGGTCAGAGACCGTGTGTAAGATGTCCCCTAATATTTATTTATTTATTTTATTTAATACATAATTACAAGGATATCTTCAAGTCAGAGTGAATAGGTATCTTCTAGGCCTATATACTCCATCTTCGGCAACAACTTCGCTTTCCATCAGGCGAGTTGGTGGCCAAATGTAGCCCTATTCTAAATTAAAAAAAAACTAGAAATGTATATTACTGGGAAAGTTATCTTTGATAAAACGAAAGCGAAGCGAAGAACGCCCACCAATATGGTATAGACGGAATAATTATGATTTTCATATGGAAAAAACCCACTAAAACTCATATGATCATGTAAATAACTTCAGAAATTTTTATAGGAAATCAATAGGAAAGGAACATCGAGTTGGAATTTTTTCTTCACATTGGTGGAAAGGAAAGATATTCTCGGAAACATAAAGGTATCTCTGGCATACATATAATATATTATTATTGCAGTGCTCTACACTCCCATTTGTAACGAGGACTATCACTCAGTATCTATAGACTATATAGACTCAAGTATCACTCACAAATACGAGTACATCACTTCAAAAAGACAAAAATATTTAAAAAAAAATACTCCATACCAATGAGTCTAAGTTAGGCCCCTGTAGTTTAATATTCATTCTTTTAAATACATTGTGATAAATACATTATGAATAGCAATAAAAAATAATTATTTCAATACTAGCTGACCCGGCAAACTTCGTTTCATGCAATATCTTTATAAATTATAGTCTATGTGTTATTCTGATGTATAAGCATTACTAACGCAAAGTTTCGTCTCAATCCGTTCAGTAGTTTTTGCGTGAAAGAGGAACAAACATTCATATCTACTCACAATCTTTCGCGTTTAAAATATTAGTAGGATAATGACGGTTAAACTAATAGGTACAACTAACATATAGGTACCTATGTAGGTAATTATAAGGAAAGCTGTTCCACGTGCGCAAGAACAAAGGCAACAAAGTTTGGCAAGAACTGTACATTCCTGCGGACTCTATGTTTCTACGTGGCACTTACATAAGTGTATTTCTATGTACGCTCGGTACCTTTTGCACGGTATGTGGACGGCTAGTAGGAATGGTGACCGTACGGATTCATAATTTGTTGAAAACATAACGAGACGCCAGCATGAAGCTTGGAAATATAATACTTTGTACTATGTAAAACACATAAGCGCATTTCTATGTATCCTTGATTCTTTTTAGACGCTATGTAAACTGCCACTAGAAATGTTTACTGACAGGTTTCATAATTTATTACAGGACCAAAATTAAATGGTATTATTGTACTGTACTGTACCAGTCTTTTTAATAATCCACTGCAGGACGTAGACCTACCCACGAAGGGTGATTGGGCCATATCCACCACGCTGGCCCAGTGCGGGTTGGTGGATTCACATACGCCATCGAATTTATTTTACGCATGTATGCAGTTTGCCTCACGTTTTCTTTCACAGAAAAGCCATCGGTGTGAAATTCCGTACATAAATTCCAAGGAACTCATTGGTACGGGACCGGGATTTGAACTCACGACCTCACGATTGTTAGGCGGGTGTCATTACCACTAGATCTCCATGGCCCATATGGTAATATTATTGACCCTGAAAAGGTATTAAAAATTAGCCCCTTTGGTGGCGCGCGACTAGAATCTGGGCAGGAAAATTTTGTTAAAAAGTGGCACTGCGACCAGGTGCCCAGAATCTTGGCACGCACGTCGTCTTTTGTTTATAATCTAATAAGAGTTGACGGGATCGTGTCATCCCGCTTTAACATTATACAGATAGGTAGCTAGAAAGACAAATATTATAGAAATAGTAGAGCTACTTTATTACGACTTTAAACATTATTTCTAAAAATCGCGATATTAGTTGGTCGCGGCGGAAATTCAAAAAAAATCGCGAGGGACCGCGCTATTTCATCACTTTCCGCTAGATGGCGCTGTGTGCTTTAGGGGTTAGCTATTCCATACGAAATGTGCACATGCTACAAAATGTATGGAACAGCAGTTTTTTTTCATCGTTTTCAGGGTTGGTTCTGTAATAATAGTAAGTAATCTTCATGTATCCACTAAAAGAGAAGCTTCTCTTAAAAGGCTGTACGTGAGATATTCTTACCAGTAACCATGTATACTCGTAGATATTTAATATATTGTGGTTTCCTTTACACGATTTTATTAATAAATGATCTCAAAAACTTAAAAGAACTTATAAGACGTTTTTGAGACTTTAGACGAGTTTAGATTCTAAAATAGCAACATAATTTTATTCTCAAATTACCTTCAAAAACCTCAAATTCAATAATAATCTCACAGATTACGTCAACAAGATCCGAAGTCTGGGTTGGATGGGTCGCAGAAATGCGCTAGTATTTTTTGCGACCTATCCAAAGCTTTTGATGTTTACGTCACGACATTTTGATATTAAAATTAGAGTATTATGGGTTTGATGGAAAAGAATTGGAAATGATCAAATCTTACCTTAATGGCAGAATGCAGACTGTCAATGTAAATGAACGTAACTCGTCAATAGGTACAGTTGATATAGGAGCTCCACAAGGTTCAGTTCTGGGGCCTCTCCTGTTTCTCATTTATATAAATGATCTCGCGAGCTGTCTACCCGATTGGGCTACTGTAAATCTATTTGCTGATGATACACACATTGGATTGACTGATAAAAATAAAGATTATCTTGATAAAAAAATATCGACAGCAATGACTGCGCTTCGTGAGTGGTTTGAAACTAACGGTATAATTTTAAACGCAGATAAAAGCGTCATAATGAAATATGAAGCTAAGAAAGGAAATAATACAGGCCTTAAAACGGAAAATGTGTTCCTTGGGTATAGACTATACCATAAGTCACAGAGAGCATATAAATAAAATCTGTAAAAAATATCTAGCGCGAATTATGCCCTTTTTAAATTAAAGCCACTTTTAGATAAACAATCTCTTATATCAGTTTACTATGCGTATGTACATTCATTATTGAGTTATGCCATTACTACGTGGGGCAATGGCGTAGACATCAAGAATGTACTAAAATGTCAGAAACGTTCTATAAGAATTATAAACGGACTTAAAAAAAGAATGTCTGCAAAAAAATATTTTTTAGAAAATAAGATAATGACAGTCATATCTCTATATATTTATAAAAGTTTACTGGAAATTCATAATGAAAGAGGGAAAAAATATCCCAGACTAATGGACACCCTTAACAGAAATTTAAGTAATAACGATAGACTAGTTCTGCCCAGAGTAAGACTCGGCAAAGTTCAAAAGCAAGGCGTATATAACAAATTATTTATGTAAAATAAGTTGCCAGTTGCCATCAGAAATTTATCTTATCTTGACTTTAAAATGAAAATTAAAGCATTTTTTTATTAATAATGCATTTTACAAGCTAAATGACTTCATGAAAATTAGACTAACTGTATCTTTGTTTGAATTTTAGTTTTTTTTTATGAACTTTGTTTTTTTTTTTTTTGACATGTTTCGATTTTATATTTTACAGAAATTATTATTTTACCCAATGTATTATTTTTGACATTAACTAATTATTTTTTTTAACATTATTATTATTGTGATTTAAATGGATTTAGAATATTAAGTTGATTGCATATTTCTTTAAGCATCATGAATAATTGTAACTGACTTGCCTAATATAACGCAACTTTGATAAAAGGTTAATAAAGAATCTGAATCTGAAGTAACATAGTTGATGCTAAACTTCGAGCAAATAACTACAAGGCCACATAAGTGAAATTAGTAGAAAAATATCCGAGAGCCGTCATACATACCGACTTAGATATTTACAATAAATAATTCACAATGACCCGTTTTCTCGAATCTCTACGTTATGTCACCTAATTAGTGCTTGTAAACAAGCATTTTGGCATCGTGCCGCGTTGTAGTCGGCTTGCAATCGCCTCACGACTAACTAAAACGCCTGCCCACTACGTAGCTTGGGCAGGGTTTTGGCTCGGACACTTTTTTGCGCGATTGTGACTCTATAGATGTTTACTCTAAGATACTAAAGCATTATTTTACATCAAATAACTCGATTTTGAGATAATATTACGAGAAAATATTCTAATACGGCGACGTAATTCTCTCAAATTCCCTCCAAAAAAACCTCAAATACAATTTTCATATAGATTACATCCACAAGCTTCGCAGTAAGATAATACTAACGTATTCTTCCAATCTTTTACACGTGAAACAAACCGCCGTCCTCATTGTCTGAGCCCTCCGAAATAGGTCCATAAGTCTAATAACCAAATTAATAAGCTCGAGTAATTGGCGTGCTAACGAAATGTCTCTGCAATTATTGGATAGTCATTAGGGACAAGCTGTGAAGGGACAGATGGAAAACTTTGTGTGAGAATCGAAAAGATACGGAAATTATATTAAAGAAAAACTCAAATCATTTATTGCAACATTTGAAATTTACTCGTACATGCGGTTCTTATTTAACATGCTTTGTATAGTTACACATATGACCTAAGGGTCATATCATATCATATCATATCATGTTTTGACATAAGGGTATGGCAATTTTATTATTTGTTTTGGAACGATTTATTATTATATTTTCTAGATTATCGTAAAAAAATTCGTCTAATGTATACGTTTCGATAATAGGATAATTTTTAGTTGTTTTATGAAACTGTTTTCTCTTTCGACATCTTTTAAATTATTTGGCAATTTATTGAATATTTTTATAGCCATAGAATTTGGGCTAGAATTGAGCATTGTTATGTTAGACTTAGGTTCCACGAGTTTATGTCTATTTTTCGATCTAATTTTGTGCGTTTTATCAGACGCTTTGTTAAAATAGTCAGGGTGCTTTTTGACAAATCTGCATATTTCAAATATATAAATAAATACCAGGGACATAATTTCAAGTTTAATAAAGTATTGTTTATGGAATTTTGGTTTGGTAATGTCGGGAGTTTTTAAATTTTCGAGAATACGAATATATTTTTTTTTGTATTATGAATACTTAATGCTCGTTTACACTATTCCCCCAAAGAATAATTCTATATTGAAGCCACGAAGCCATTAAATATTTGTACGAGCACAGTAAAACTATCCGCCGTATAGGCGTGATGGTCTATAGCCCAGTCATATTAGGGCTTTCACCTCGGAATGAAAGATAATAAGCTGCAAATTGGTATGAACCTTTGTTTTGTCATTCTAAATGTTGTCTCAAAAGTCACAATCGTTATCGTGTCCGCGTCTCAAGATATTCAAGGTCAAAGGTCACAAAAATCGGTTTTTCGCGAATATCTGGCTTCCTATCGGTTAAATGAGATTTGCATTTATAATAAAAGTTGTAGGCTATAAAATTCCCTACAACTTTTGTTTGAACTTTTTTTTCATACGACTAACCGTTTTGAAGGTAGAGCGCGAAGAGTGCACGTCGTACAGTCATATACGGCCTAATGCAAGGTCAAGCGTGAGTTATGGTTATCAGTACGTTATAAAGTCAATTATTTACTTGGAAATTATAATTATTAAACAATGCCTATTATTTATGTACTAACTATTAATTATTTATATTTAATTAAAGTAAGTAACTTGATTATTTATATATAATTATTCATATTTAACTATTTAAGTATAAAATATTATTAATTCTGGATTATATATTTTAGTTTTATTTTAAGTTAACACGACATTATATATCTTTTCTTTAAAACGCGTAAATTTCTCAATACTTATATACCTGGAAATACTTGTCCCTACCCTATGCCCTTTTCTATTCATTGCCGGGACAGATGTTCTATAGTATTCAAGGCCACTCTCTCCACTTTGTATGAGTCAAGATTATTCGTTAGTTTGAAATTGTACCGTTGCAACTACGGACGTACGGTTTTAAGAGCTATGGCTGATTTGTGTTTTATATGTGATAAGAAACTTTCAGAAGGTGTTTCTGTGAATGTCGTACGTGGTTTACAAACTTTAAAAACTGCAAGTATTGAAAGAAATGATGGACATATAGACTATTTAAATACTTTAAGTTCTGTAAATGTGCATTCCGAGTGTCGAAAAGTGTACACGAGTAAAAATGTTATTATTGCATCAAAACGACGCACAGATGAG
Organism: Hypomecis atomaria; assembly: GCA_964007245.1. Classification (NCBI taxonomy): domain Eukaryota; kingdom Metazoa; phylum Arthropoda; class Insecta; order Lepidoptera; family Geometridae; genus Hypomecis; species Hypomecis atomaria. The sequence continues at coordinate 18,299,684 of OZ023291.1, forward strand.
AGTGAACCTTCAACGTCAAGTGCACCTCGTAAAAAACAAAATGAAGTCTTTGATTTTGGAAAGTTATGCTTATTTTGTGGCCAAGAAGCTGATGAAATAGCAGAAAAGAAAAAAAAATTAAAGTATAGACGGACAATAAGTAATGTAAGTACTCTTGCATTCAAAGACAACGTAATTAAGAGAGCAGAAGAACGAAACGATTCCTTAGGAGAATTAGTAAAGGAACGTATATATTACGAGTATGATTTGATCGCTGCTGAAGCAAAGTATCATACTATTTGCTATACCAACTTTTTAACCCGAGTACCATCTGCAGATAAAAAGCCTCGCCAAGATGATCAAGTCACTCAAGCAATGAAGGAGATTTTTTATTATATAGAAAATAATGAAGATTCTCAATTTACTTTGAAAGAACTTAAAGATGTCCCTACGGAATACATACCTGACGATAAGACAATTATTACAAAATTACAACAAAAGTATTTAACTGATATAATAATCACAAAAAAAATTGGATCATTTACAATTATATCATTTATAATTATATCATTTTAACTTAAAATAAAACTAAAATATATAATCCAGAATTAATAATATTTTACACATAGTTAAATATGAATAATTATATATAAATAATCAAGTTACTTACTTTAATTAAATATAAATAATTAATAGTTAGTACATAAATAATAGGCATTGTTTAATAATTATAATTTCCAAGTAAATAATTGACTTTATAACGTACTGATAACCATAACTCACGCTTGACCTTGCATTAGGCCGTATATGACTGTACGATGTGCACTCTTCGCGCTCTACCTTCAAAACGGTTAGTCGTATGAAAAAAAAGTTTGAACAAAAGTTGTAGGGAATTTTATAGCCTACAACTTTTATTATAAATGCAAATCTCATTTAACCGATAGGAAGCCAGATATTCGCGAAAAACCGATTTTTGTGACCTTTGACCTTGAATATCTTGAGACGCGGACACGATAACGATTGTGACTTTTGAGACAACATTTAGAATGACAAAACAAAGGTTCATACCAATTTGCAGCTTATTATCTTTCATTCCGAGGTTGACCCCTTTTTTTACCTAATATGACTGGGCTATAGTGGTTATGACACCCGCCTTACAATCGTGAGGTCGTGGGTTCAAACCCGGTACCAATTAATTGCTTGGAATTTATGTACGGAAATTCACACCACTGAATTTTCGGTGAAGAAAAACATCGTGAGGCAACCTGCATACGTCCGTAGAATAAATTCGATGGCGGATGTGAATCCACCAACCCGCACTGGGCCAGCGTGGTGGATATGTCCCAATCACTCTTCGTGGGTAGGCCTACGTCCTGAAGTGGACTGTTAAAAAAAAGCTGGTAGCTTTTGTTTACGGCAATTTGTTTCACAGGACAACGGACCGTTTTTTTTTCACCAGAATCGCGGTGGTGTATATGTTTATAATAGACGTGTGTTGATGCAACGGACATCCATCCGGCGAAAAATGTAAGCAAAATGCTTGTTTATTGACGGTCCGTTGTCAGGTGTAAAAAGCGGCCGTGAAAAAGCGCTCAGAAGTAACGATTTTGCGAGACCTCGTTATGCCCTGTACTACTTCTGCCTACTGCCTAGTACAATTTTGATTGCCTTGCCTCCGATAAAAAGAGATTTGCAGAATTTTAACACATATTTTAGCTGTACATATTGTAATTAGTTTTAATATTTTGACACAATTGCATGCGTTATTTTGACGGATTCTCGGAAAAAATGTAAACTAAAAGATGCGTGTTGAAAAGTTCGAAAATTATGATAAAACAAAAATGAATGCAAAGATAGCTCGCGCATCATACTACATACATAATAATAGGTATGAGTATACATACACACAGGATTATCCAGAACTGGTGTACTCAGCTGAAAGAAGGTGGTTAAGACTATCATTATAGAGTTAAAGTTATCTTGTCCATGGGGCTAAATTTGAATTTGAGAAAAAAAGCTGTTAAAAACAAATTTGCAATTTGTAATTGATAAAATGTATGAAAGAGCTGTATTTTTCTCGAGTTTCAAGTTGGCTTCATAGTAATGATGGTCTAAACTAAATCATCTCCTTTCGGCTTAGTACAGGGCAAGTAGATAGGTAACTATGTGTATAACCACACCAGTGAAAAACCAGTTTTATGGTTTGAATTTTGTGAAAAAGTCTCTAATCCAGTTTTAGTTATACTCTCTTCTTTTATAATCTCAGATTCGAGGCACTCATTTAATACCTACCTCTGCGACTTGTTGGAGCCGAAGTTATGATGATGTCTTTTCGATAATGAGCTTTTGAAAAAGTTATCAAATCTGAGTTGTTGATATTGGATGATATATATTTGAACCGTGACAGTGCCAATAAAAAAAAAACTATTTGAAATGAAATTTACAAATCGACTTAAAATTAATGTGACGCGAAAATATTGATATTTTCCTTGCGTTGATTTTAAGTTTCAAATTATCACACTTAAGCTCTTGAAAACACAATTTGTTTCAGTTTTCTCATAATTTGTAAACTCAAATCTTTTGACGTTAGTATTGTATAGTGTACACTACTGTTGTTATTATTAATAACATTTTCAGCGATGTTTCTAGGCCGTCCTAGACCTAGGATTTCTATGTTTGTATTTATTGCATTCAGAGCTGAGTATCTTGAGTTCCATTACCAACTTTTTTTTATAGCAAGAAGAATATAATCTGAATGTATAGATAGGTATACCTGTACGATATGGATCATGGCACCTCCGATGCAGGGAAAGTAGCACAGAGCTATGCACATCAAACATATTTACCTAATTATTTAGTTTCCTCCTAAAATGTACACCATAATTATTTATTCCAATCTATCAATTGTATTATACACAATTTGTATTATCTGCAGCACCTCATCGTTTATTTAACAGATACCCGATAATCTGAGTTTATTCAGGATGCCAAACGAAGCATCATCATAAAGTTACTGAAGATGTCGTATCAAAATTAGCTCATTCTTTCAGGAAGTAAAATTCCACAAAACAGACAGAGAAAATGCTTTAACATACAGATGCACACACACAGTTAAATACATAGCTAGATAAGTGTAAGAAACTATTCAATCGTCTTCAAAGTGACTGCCTCGGTGGCTCAGTGATTAGTGACCCTGACTTCTGGGTCAAAGAGGCGTGGGTTCGATCCCCACCCAGGGCAAGTATTTATGTGATGAACATAGGTGTTTGCTCTGTGTCTGGGTGTTATTTAGGTACTATCTATATAAGTATGTATTTAAAAAATATGTGTATGTAGTATATCAGTCTCTGGCAGCCATATCACAAGCTTTGCTTAGTTTGGGGTCAGAGACCGTGTGTCAGATGTCCCATAATATTTATTTATTTATTTTATTTAAAGTCATTACACCTTCAAGGCAAGTGTGCTACAATCTGGACTCTAGATTGAGGACCAACCGCGAACTTGTCTTCAAAAATCAAATTGAAGACGTCAAATCAAAATAAACTCATTCACTCAGAAATAATGATTCCACAAATGTACGCCCAGTTTATGGACACATGCGCACACACAGTCGAACTGATGAAAGATACAATTTAAGCGTTTTCAAATCTAGAGTATATAAGTTTCCTTCGAGTAAGTGTGTTACATCCCAGTCCGCATCTCTATTTATCATCAGCATCAATACGAAATGTAAATGCCAAGTCAATGATCATCAGAAGAATTGTGGTAAAACGTAAACCCAACTGTAGTAAAAGAATTTAAAAATTTCATCGGGGCCGTGGGGGGCGGAAGCTCATCTGGTTTTCAAAAATCTTCTGAGCGTCTGGTGGCTGCGACACGTGACCAAAATAATAGTCTTTATTTGGCTCAACGTATAAGCATAAACATTCAGCGTGGCAATGCTGACAACATACTGGACACGCTGCCACCTAGCAATGATATTGAGCATTTGGGTTATCTTTAGACTTTCAAGAGTCTGCGGATGATCCAATTGTTTTTTTATGTAGTATAGGTAGTAGTTTAATTGTATAGTTTTAGCGTTTGTAGTATTGCATTTTGTTGAAGTTTATAAAGGCATTTAAAATAACATAACATAAAATATCTTTATTACCAAAAAGAGAAATAAAATTACAGTAGTTCTTTACTAATTTGACAAAACGAAGTGTATCGATAAATATTATTTCCAAAGCACGTTGAACAGCGGACCCCAAACTAAGCTCTAGGCTTGTATCTTGGGGTTCGAGTGCGTCGTTACCAAAATTAAAATAAAAGTACTATATAGAACACATAACATACTAGGACGTTAAACAAAATTATATATGTTAAATTTAGTTGACTTTTGAACGAAATTACAATGTTATAAACATGACTTATTATACGTTTACCTATGTGTGTGTGTGTGTGTGTGTGTGTAACACTGCAATACACGAGATCTCATGAGAGTCAAGGTTTGCAGTGTTACATAATGTGTGCGTGTGTATGTGTGGAATGTGACTTTCCCTACGAAGCAGTAAAGAAGATATTTTTGAAAAACAAGATTATTAGAAATTACTTCCAAATCAGAACCACAGTTGTATTATCTGCAGCATCTCAACGTTTATTCAAGATAATATCCGTTTATTTAGGACGCCAAACAAAACACCGTCATTAGCACACTGAAGATATCGAGTTAAACTTTTGCGGGGTTGACTTTGCAAAGTCACAAGCAAAACTGGAATTTACTTTTGCTACAAGGCCTAGTGAAGTGTTATACTACAAGCAAAACTGGAGTACACTTTTGCTACCAGGCCTTGTGAACTTTGTACTACAAACTACAAGTAAAACTGGAGTTCACTTTTGCTACAAGGCCTTGTGAACTGTTGTACTACAAGCAAAACTGGAGTTCACTTTTGCTACAAGGCCTTGTGTACTGTTATACTACTAGCTGTTACTAGCAAAACTGGAGTTCACTTTTGCTAAAAGGCCTCGTGAACTTTGCTACTTCAAGAAAAACTGGAGTTTACTTTTGCTACAAGGCCTTGTGAACTGTCATATTATTATTATTTTTCACAAAAAATAGTATGACCGACTTCACCCGTGTATAGAATTTACGATTATTTCGCACAAATCGATGTTACATTTTTCACATTATTGTTGATTTATCAAAAATGGCTCAGTCAATTTCAATAATATTTTAATGGGACCAATTTCAAAGTAGGTATACTCTTTCCAATAAAAAAGAATTATTGAAATCAGACTACTACGAAAAAAGTTATGCGTGGTGATCCATAAAAAATATTTAACGCGTCAAATTGAGTACCTCCTCCGGTTTGGTACGTAGGTCAAAAAGAAAAACTGCAGTTAACTTTAAACTACAAGACCTTGTGAACATATAAACTACAATAAAGACTAGAGTTCACTTTTGCTAGAAGGCTGTGTGAACTGTTATGCTACAAGCAAAACTGGAGTTCTTCTACTTTTGTTACAAGCCCTTCTGAATACTTAATTTTGTACCAGCATTTATCAAAGCTAATCAATACTTACTTTTCATCACAATAATAGTGATATTATTCTGAAACTCTGCGTTACTTTCGTGTAATAAACATCCCTAATTTATTTACGGGATAAATAGCCTTTTTATTACAACAAAATATTATGATTAAATTAGTCAACTACAACTAAATCGTAAGCAATTGGGTCACCCACAAACTAAAGAAGGCTTAGAAATGATCAAAATGATGTTCAAGCTCTTATTAAAATATCTCTTTATTGAAAGTCATAGAAGTCTCTAGCGTCAATAATAGTAAACAAAATCACTTTAATATAGATGATAGGTTGACGTGGAATGTAACATTTGCTTTACAGTAAGTACAATTGTGTAGTAGTAGTTTATGTAGGTTTAGATTATGTAGGTATTTTATTTAGTGGTAATAATTTGATAGAGTTACTATTCTTCTATAATCAAGAAGTTGTGTTCGTAATGAGTCTCGAGTCTCGACTTTAACTAATTTGAATTATAATTAAGGACTTTTGTAGTTAACAGTCTAGAACACAGATCGATGTATATGGACTAGAAATACATCGATCTGTGTTCTAGACTGTTAACTACAAAAGTCCTTAATTATAATTCAAATTAATGAAACACGGATATAATTCTGCATTATATTGTAATCAAATAAATTTTACGCGAAACAGGCCCCGTCTAAGCAAACACAACTTTCCTTTCATTCAATTAGCGTTACCTAGCAACCTGGTGCGTTCCCGCCCCGCCGTGATGGCGTTTATATCCAAACTAGCTTTTACCCGCGGCTTCGCCCGCGTTATATTTTGATTTTGGCTAATGTTAATGTCGGCTGCGAAACCTAACCTAAGCGACAAACATCAAATAGGTACCTTAGAGGAATGCTTTTGTTGGTTATGGTTACGTTACGGTTGGAGTGTATATACAACCCCCCTGTGTATTCCCGCCTTGTCGTGGTGGGGGAGGTCTAAGGCAGCTGAAAAGGCGGCGCTAGAAGTCTCCCTCTTCTTTGGGTCTTTCTCCCAAGGCAGCTTAGAGGCCGGCACTCGTTGTTCAGCCGCTTTTAACTGAAGCAGCTGAGAGTATGGCCGGTAGGTTGCCTGCCTTATGAGGAGTGTTGCTTCTGAGGCGGGCTGCAGTGCCGCTCTTGCGACGCTGCAGCCGAGGATTAGGGGCTGCGGTGGGATGGAACTGGTTGTGTGGGTGCCGCCACCTACCCTACCTTCCGCTAGGCCGTCAACCTGTTGGCAGACGCAGTGGGGCTGCAGGGGAAGAGAAGTGTCGGTATCGCGATGGCCGTTCTCACTGCCCTCTGCAGTTGAAGAGGCAGGCGCTGGGCTACTATGACTGACCCGTTGCACTGGGACCAGGGCGTTGGAATGCTGGCCGACGCTCAGTGCTGGTTAGTCGGTTAGTGGTGGATGACGATGTGTCTTGTGCTCCGAAACACTCCGTCATCATGGCGGGAGCGCAAGCTCCGTTATGGAGCCCGAGTCTGGGCTAGCGCTGTTGAGTACCGCGAAGGAGTGCAAAAAATGTAGGAACGTCCTAAGCTTGAAATGACAGGTTATTTCTGGCGCTTAGACGGCTGCTACCGCGGCCCGCTCGCTTAGTTTTTATCCTATCCTACGGGAACTGTTAAAGTTTTTGGGATAAAAAGTGGCCTATGTCACTTTTCGTCTTTCAAACTATATTCATGCAATAAGCCAAGGCAATCCGTTGCTCCGTTGCTGAGAAAAAGTTATTGTCTTATCCTACGGGAACCGCAATTTTTTCGGAATGGAAAGTATCCTATGTCACTTTCCGTCTTCCAAACTAGGCCCACCCCAAAAATCAAGTCAATCCGTTGCTCCATTGCTGAGAAACAGTTATTGTCCTATCCCATGGGAATCACGAATTTTCTCGGGATAAAAATGTATCCTATTATCACTTTTTGTCCTTAAAGTAAGTAAGTAAGTTCGTATAGGCCGGGTGGCTAGCCCTGGTGTCAGAGTTTTTGGCCGCCTGAAGGCCTCTGACACGGCTAACTTTCTGTCCTTTAAACCATAGGTATCCATACCAAAAATCAAGTCAATCTTTTGCTCCGTTGCTGCGTCAAAAAGGAACAAACCTACAAACTTTTCGGATTGATAATATTAAAGTAGGTATGATGATTCTGTACCATAAAGGTAGAATAAAGAAACATGTTAAACCTCTAATGATAGTAGATTTAAAAATATTTTTAATGTCAGACAAAATGACGGCCTGGTATTAAACGTCATAGTAACATGTGGCATGCAGAGGGAAAAAAACATTATATCCAATTTTAATGTCAGTTGTCATTTTCAATCCATACTTTATTTCCTCTTCAAGGGGATATGATGGTGGAAAAACAATTTGTCCCCTTGCCATGCTACCTGTGATTTATAAAAGTCTGCAGACAATATTGTCACCTGTCATCTAATTACGTTTCGCTGTGACGTTTCGTTAATCCATACATAGAGGAATTAATCACTTAGCGTCTTTGTGATAGTGGCGACAGTTTTGCTTTCGATAGTTTTTGTCCTGTCCTACAGGAACTATGCAAATTTTTGCTTAACTTCTAACGCTTAGCATCTAAAATTCGACGCGCTTGTTTTTTTGCTCTTGAGTCTCAGCAGTTATTTGCGCTGCGTGATGCTCATTATCTAAAAGTCGCCGCGCTTGACTTTCTCCTTAAATCTCAGCAGTTCTCTGAGCTGCGCTGCGTGCCGCTCAGCATCTAAAATTCGACTCTTGGCTTCTAGCAATTTTCTTTACGCGAGCTTTTTTTTTTTTTTTTATTTCGAATAGGTTTGCGTTTGACTACACACTACCTGATGTTAAGCAGATATGCGGTCTAGGATGTAACACGCTTACCTAGAAGATACCTATTCACTCGGGATTTGAAGACACCTACATTGTACTCTAGCGGGAAGACAGACCCAGGCAAAGCGTTCCACATTCTGGCAGTTCGTATGAGGAATGTGGACTCGAAACGCTTGGTTCTAATGCGTGGGATGTCCACCATAAAAGGGTGGCGCTTTGGTCGCGTCTGTCTAGCCGTACGATAGAAGAAAGGGGCAGGTGGGACCAGATTGTGCAACTCCTGGGCGCACTCACCGAAGTGTATCCGATAGAAGGCTGATAAACACGCTACGCAACGTCGATGCTCGAGACTCTGCAGCTTCGACTCAGTCAAAGTTTCGTTGCCTATCAGCCTCCTGGCTCGCCTTTCAATGGACTCTAAAGGCTCCAGCTGGTATTTGGCAGAGCCATCCCAAAGGTGAGAGCAGTATTACATGCAAGACCTGACTTGCGCTTTATAAAGACTAAGCAGTTGCTCAGGTGTGAAATACCGTCTCACCTTAGAGAGAACACCAAGTTTTTTTGAGGCTAATTGCGCTCCGCTAGAACTACGCGCTAGATTCGATTTGCGTTTTGTAGGCATACCTATTAGAATGAAAACTACGTTATTAAACTGAAAAAATACATGTAACCTTCTCTAAATATTACAGGAAAAGAGTGAATGACGTTGACATTTGCAACTTGAGCAGCCTTGAATGGGCATTGGGCATAGAGAATGTAATTTGGAAAGTCAAGATGCAAATTACCATTTGTCATGGTAGAAAATACTTAAGTTTTTTCTTCTAAGATTCTAGCCAATGCGTTTTCATCCCCCCTTTTCAACCCTTTAAAACTATTTTTTCGAATCAAAAAGTAGCCTATGTCCTTTCTCAGGCTCTAGACTATCTGTGTACCAAATTTCATTCAAATCGGTTCAGTAGTTTTAGCGTGAAAGCGCGACAGACAGACAGACAGACAGAGTTACTTTCGCATTTATAATATTAGTAAGGATACGACGTTCCGGTGAATCCGCAAGGTTATCTAGCGATGCGACCTTTTTTGGTATTTAACTGACAAAAACAGGTTTACGGAACAGGTTTACATGTCAACTTGGGCGCTTGTTAACGAGACGGTTTTTCGCCGGAGCTACGGACGGTTTTCAGGTCCACGGTTCACGGTCCCATCGTCAGTTATGTATGGCGACACGAGCACGTGGTGCAAAGCAAGCCGGATACAAATCGTGCTAGTGAACAAGATTAGCTGGTACCCGGCCCGGTGCCGAATCGGGTAGAAGCAATCTCATTGACAAGCGCTCTTATGTATGTTCATGTACGAGTATGATCACGCCTTACTTTTTATAGGATAGTCCGATTTATATAATTTTTTTTTTGTTGGACAGGGTATGTCCTAAACTTGGCAATATTGGTAATAAAATCTGAAAATGGGATACATCGCTTAAAATCACCTAGTCATGCTATGAGCGCTACGCCAACTTAATTATAGGTTCTAATATAGTGTCTTGCAATATGTATTGGGTTAGGTATAAAATTATTTTAACACTTAAGTCTCTAAGATCATCTTATTTCACTAAAATTTATATTTATAAGTATGTATTATAAGTATGTAGTACCTATTCACACATACATATAGATGTAAACTAACTAACATAATATATTTTTTAAACTATAGACGTTATGACTATCCGTGCACGTCATATAAAGTATTACATGTGTGAAAACCACGTTAATTTCCATAGTAAAACATAATACCCATTAGTTATTTGTGCCACAAAAAACTAAAATAACTTTATTATTAAAACATGTTTGAACAAAAGTTTCAATGCAAGGCACGCGTCATCGGAATTTGCATTGTGAAATGGAACAATTGTTACATATTTACACGTTGTTCTGCTTTGTCTTCGTGTAGGGACGTTTTCATATTTTAGCAGCCTGTGCAATTTCAACGCAAGAAAACAATGTGAAATAGCTGGAAATTATGATTCCGGAGTAAATACTACGAAATGGCTGAGCCTAAGATAAACAAGAATATAGGCGATAACTACTTATAAGATGAGATAACGTAGTCATAACCAATGCTTGAGCTCGTTCTGCTTAAAATTTATTGACCATATCCATTTAAAGGCCCTATTTTTGATAAACTAACAATGTTAATGATAAAATAAAAATACATTAGTGATAGATCAAAGCAATGAAAAATAATAACGGATACGGTAATTAAGAAAAATGGGATAAATGGAAGAATTACCGTTAAATGAAAATGAGTTAGGTTTTTACAACAGCTATTTTCTATCATTCTATAACTAAGTTTTCAACCACACTTTAATCAAGTACCTAAGTAAATTTGTACTACTTTGAACCAACTTCTTTGTTCCAAATCTATCCAAAACATAATTATTCATATTTTTTCAAATGACGTCAACGTTTACTCTACCATAAGCTTTTAGTAATTATATGATGCAATTGAATAATATTATAATTTATAGGTCTTAATATGTCTTGATTATTACTTTAGCTACAATAACTTACTTAAACTCATAAACTTTAGAAGGAAGAAACTTCTTTTGGTTGATACTAGTTTAAAAACCATTTCCGCTTACTCTTTTTAAAGTAGACTCCAAGCTCCATCAACTAGAGGACTTCTATGAATACAAAGACTCTTCATAAAATATAGAACATGGAATCTTCTAGAAACTTGTTAAATCGCAGGCTTGTAGGCAAATGCGGCAATGTTATAACCTCGTCGGGCGACAATCGCGTAGATTGCACTGGAATTGCCCCGACATATTGCACGTCTTGGAACAGGGTTAACATGTGAAAAAACTACCTAAAACACGGGGAATTTAGATCAATATTTAGAAATATGAATGTATAAGTCGAACAAGTGGAGCTGTTTAGCTATCATGGTTCACAGGACAGGATACAGCCTGGTGACAGACAGACAGACGGACATTGGAGTCTTAGTAATAGGGTCCCGTTTTCACGTTTAAACATACGCAAAGGGTACGTTTATGTTTTAAGCCTACGTTTTTTAAAACGTGAAAATGTTAAGTAGCCCAATAGTGAAAATGAGGTGGCAAAAATGGACATAAGTATTGGACTCCGGCTTTTATAAATCGAAAATTTCCCAGCTTTAAGTTCCTATTTGAACGGATTGAACTAAAGCTAGGACAATAGTTATTTTACTAGAAACTTGTTAAATCGTAAGCTTGTATACAAATGCGGCTTGTATTGTATATGTTATAACCTCGTCGGGTGACCATCCAGCAGATCGCACTGGGATTGTCCCGACATATTGCACGTTTTGGAGCAGCGTTTCTGTTTGTGGAAACTCCCATCGTTTTTAATTATTACAATATTCTCAGCTTTATTTCTCCATTTGAAAGGATTTTACTGCGAACGATGTCAGAAAAAAATCGGCCAAGTGCGAGTTGGACTCACGCACGAAGGGTTCCGTATCGTGTTGGAGCCTCCTTAGCCCCATTCCTCTTGCAATTATTAATAGCGAGCAAAAAACTCCTAAAAATAACGTTTGTTGTTATAGCGGCAACAGAAATACATCATCTGTGAAAATTTCAGCTGTCTAGCTATCACGGTTCATGAGATACAGCCTGGTGACAGACAGACGGACAGGCGGACAGACGGACAGGTGGACAGACGGACATCGGAATCTTAGTAATAGGGTCCAGTTTTTACCCTTTGGGTACGGAACCCTAAAAACAACAGTTTTTACTGACGTTAATTATACATACTTTCAAGGTATAAAATTACCTTCAGTAAACAAATGGTGCATAAAAATTCCCTAAACATCAGAAAAATCGAAATGATAAAAATGAAAAGGAAGATAATGAAATAGACTTACCAGTATTTATCCTGGATTTTTTATTTGAGCAGATTGGTTTTTACTTATATATTTCCGGAGACTTCTTTTGAATTCTTTTACATTTTAAGACTTGTTTTTTCCTTACCCATATTTTTTAAAACACAACTTCATCGAAAAACACATCTCAATAACCATCATGAAATTTACCAAATTGGTTTTTTATTTGATATCTTGGGAAATTCAAATTTTTTTCTGCTGGCAGCCTTGGTAGAAGGATTCTCGGCTAATACTAGATACTCTAGAGCATTTTTGACAATATAAAGAGAACTAGAACATATTTGATGACTTTTGCTAGTCTGAGGCAACGTTGGTGCTTATTCTTGGCATGGGATTTGGTAATAGTTTTATACCTGCACTACAGGTGTTTTCATTTTGAGGACAGGTTCTTAATACTTCATTCATCGTGGTGAATTTTTTATTTAAATTTGATTTATTTCTTTCATAGTTTTTCTCTATAATCTAGTGTGTGAACATGATAAACAAATTTAATACTTCTTTAATTTCATTGACAACATTTTACTTCTCTTATATTCGATAATAATACGAAATTGTAATTCCTTGCAAATGTACTTACTCTAATAATTACGAATAGAATCACTAATACTCTACTTAGTTATACGTTAGAGTAGAGCAATTGACAAACAGACAGACAGACAAAACTCTTTATTTACAACCACAATTTAAAAATAAACATTATTTACACATAAACGACAAAAAAAAATGATGATAAAGTGGCGGTCTTATCACCATGGCGATTTCTTCCAGGCAACCTTGCACGAATATGAACTGACAAGAACAAAAAAGAGATTAACAAAGAAAACACTTATAAATAATAAACTAAATATACATAATTAAATATGAATTTTAAATAAACTTACATATATACGTTATAATACATATAATTATACATATACCTACATTTATCTACATAAAATACATTTAAATTGTAAGCCTCTTTACAGCCTGCGATTTGTACTTAGATTCAGATATTAACATTATGTATACTTTGTCAATGAATTTAATAATATTTTGTGATGTTTTTTTTTAAATGACACGGCATTTGTGTATCTTGTATATATAATAATATTAGGAAAATTAAAAAAAAAAAATGTTAAACCGGACGAGTATATTATGGATCAATATTATGCAATATTTTTTGTAATAAGTATTAGGTTCCATTAATAACAATAAAGTTATCTTATCATAATAAGACCTACATATACCTACACATGTTTTAAAATAGTAGCTATAGTACAGTACAATTGATTTTTATAAGCTGTCGCTGCGGGCGTCAATTCGTGTGTTTTACGACGCGGATGAGAGTGATGACTACGTTTTAATCATATTTGCGTGCCCATACTAGATTTTGCTTGAGGGTTCAAGTACTTGATAATATAAAGGGAATTTCACTCATATACAGTTTTGCTGTACGTGTGATACGTATCCCGTCACAGCAATACTGTATATGAGTGAAATTCCCTTTATATTATCAAGTACTTGAACCCTCAAGCAAAATCTAGTATAGGCACGCAAATATGATTAAAACGTAGTCATCACTCTCATCCGCGTCGTAAAACACACGAATTGACGCCCGCGAACGATTTAGCCTAACTTTATTGCATACAATTTAACAGCCCCTCGAATATATTAAAGCAATATCGGCCATAACGTGAACATGGAAAATATGAAGATATTGCCTCGCTCCCCCGCATCATGCAAGTCATCGCTGTTACAGCCTGTATACTTATGATACTCGTATTTACTACGCACTCTGGTTTTTCAATCTTTTCTCAACCGGTATTATTTATTGGAAATATGTAGAAAATGGCTGTTTAAAAACGCTGACACCAAGGGTTTGCTATCCGACCTGTACGTACCTACTTACTATTAGAAAGCTGAAAGGTAGGTCTGTGTTCTGTAGTGTATGTACTAGGTATTTTTAATAATGAAGGCTCTGGTTTTGACACATCGATCTTGCAGAAACCACGTCATATTTAATTTTCTTTTTTACATGATAATACCGGCTGCATGCACGAAAAAGTGTCACGTTCCATCTGACCAGAGCGCGCAAGTGAGTGCGGGGAACAAGCGATAGAGAGGCACGATCGGCCGAAGCGCTCGGCTTGTTTCAGTTGATGATTCAACGATGTTATCTATAATGATGGAGCCGACTGAGGTACAGCGGAACCGACTAATGGCGGTATCACCATTCAAATAAAAACGTAGCTAAAATGGCACAGGCCAGGGATGGGGAGCAGCATCCCTGTCGCGAAGCTACGTTTCTGCGATCGCCACCACGCCTGCCCAGCGCGGCGATTATGGGCAAAAACCCCGATATGGAAAACACAAATAGACCAGGCCCCCAGTCCCCAGCAGCTCCGCTAGCCCGGGGCTACGGTAGCGGCCCCGGTAACGGTGGAGAAGGGGGTGCTAAGAATCGCTGGCAGACGCCCGGCTACCACTCCCGTAAACGACGACTGGCCCTGGTAACACACAACGTGCGCACGTTGAGGACTGACGAGAAGATTGCTGAGCTGGAAGAAGAGTTGAGTAGATTGCGTTGGGATATTGTGGGGTTGTCTGAAGTCCGTAGAGAGGGGGAGGACACGATAACCTTAAAATCCGGCAACCTGCTTTACTACCGGGAAGGTGACCAACGGTCCCAAGGTGGTGTTGGCTTTCTCGTTCACAAGTCCCTCACCAACAACATTATTACCATCGAAAGTGTGTCGAGCAGGGTGGTATACCTAATACTCAGAATATCCAAGAGGTATTCGCTGAAGGTCATTCAGGTATACGCACCGACATCGTCACACCCAGATGATGAGGTGGAGACTATGTATGAGGACGTAAGTCAGGCCATTCATATGTCTAAGACCCACTTCACTGTTGTTATGGGGGACTTCAACGCAAAGTTGAGCAGAAAAAACGACGATGAGCTGAGGGTGGGGCAATTTGGATATGGGCAACGGAACCCTGGGGGCCAGAGGCTGGCTGACTTTCTGGAGAGAGAGGAACTCTTTATGATGAACTCTTTCTTCCAGAAGCCGCCTCACAGGAAATGGACCTGGATGAGCCCTGATGGTTCCATGAAAAACGAGATAGACTTCATCATGACCACCGAGAGACGAATATTTAATGATGTCTCCGTGATCCACAGGGTGAAAACTGGCAGCGATCACAGAATTGTACGAGGCACATTAGATATTAATGTTAAGCTCGAAAGGTCCCGCCTGATGAAGTCCACGCTCCGACCTACTCGTGAACATATCCAAAACCCCGAGGACTTTCAGCTCGAGCTCTCGAATCGTTTTGCTTGCCTAGAGAACCTTGCGTCGGTGGACGAGATCAACAACGGGCTCGTAGAAACTGTCCAAACGGTGGGAGCTAAGTTCTTTAGACCCCACCGTTCAAATAAACCGCAGAAATTCTCCGATCACACTGTAAATCTCATGGCCGAACGACGCTCGCTAAGATTGCAGTCTTCCGATGATGCAAAGTCATATAGGCGTCTCAATAGACAAATTTCGAAATCCTTGCGGCACGACATCCGTCTTTTTAATACTAAACATATTAAAAAGACAATAGAGCGGAACAAAGGCTCCAAAGTGTTCGCAAAAGATTTGTCTATTGGACAAAGCCAATTGACAAAGCTGAAGAGAGAAGATGGAAGTTTAGCGTCGACCAAGGCAGAGGTATTAGAGGAGATCGAAAGGTTCTATGGACAGTTATACGCTTCGGTCGCTAAGCCTGTTAGCAGCGCGGCCAAAGATCCAAGAGCCAAGCTGACCCGACACTTCACCGAAGATATCCCAGACATTAGCCTGTACGAGATTAGAATGGCCCTGAATCAGCTTAAGAACAACAAGGCGCCGGGTGATGACGGTATCACATCAGAGCTCCTGAGAGCGGGTGGAACACCGGTACTAAAAGTCCTCCAGAAGCTTTTTAACACCGTCGTCCTCGAGGGCATCACGCCAGAAGCATGGAACAGAAGCGTGGTGGTGTTGTTTTTCAAGAAAGGTGACAACACCTTGTTGAAGAACTACAGACCCATCCGCTTCTGAGCCATGTTTATAAGCTGTTTTCAAGGGTCATTACGAATCGTCTCGAGCGCAGGCTTGATGACTTCCAGCCTTCCGAACAAGCCGGTTTCCGAAAGGGCTTTAGTACCATGGACCACATTCATACGCTACGGCAGGTTATACAGAAGACCGAAGAGTATAACTTGCCACTTTGCTTAGCGTTTGTGGACTATGAGAAAGCCTTTGATTCGGTCGGGACTTGGGCTGTGCTCGAGTCTCTCCAACGATGCCGTATTGACTATCGGTACATCGAAGTGTTGAAGTGCTTGTATAATAACGCCACTATGTCGGTCCGAGTACAGGAAGAGAGCTCCAAGGCGATCCCTTTAAAAAGAGGCGTAAGACAGGGAGACGTAATTTCTTCGAAACTGTTTACGGCTACTTTGGAGAACGCCTTCAAGCTCCTGGAATGGAAAGGATTCGGCATCAATGTCAATGGCGAATACCTCACTCACCTTCGGTTTGCCGACGATATAGTAGTCATGGCAAAATCGATGGAAGAGCTCAGCACGATGCTCGAAGGCCTCAATCGGGTTTCTCAACAGGTGGGTCTTAAAATGAACATGGACAAGACGAAAGTTATGTGTAATTCCCATGTTGTACCCACCCCGATCTCTGTTTGGAACTCGGTTCTTGAAGTCGTTGACTCGTACGTCTACCTAGGACAAGTAGTCCAGTTAGGTAGGTCCGACTTCAAGAAAGAGGCCAATCGCCGAATCCAACTCGGCTGGGCAGCGTTCGGAAAATTGCGTAGCGTCTTCTCGTCCGACATACCTCAGTGCCTCAAGTCGAAAGTTTTCGACCAGTGTGTGTTGCCAGTGATGACTTATGGCACAGAAACGTGGTCTCTCACTATGGGCCTTATTGGTAAGCTCCAAGTAGCCCAACGAGCTATGGAGAGGGCTATGCTCGGAGTCTCTCTGCGAGATCGAATCAGAAATGAGGAGATCCGTAGAAGAACCAAAGTTACCGACATAGCCCAACGGATTGGCAAGTTGAAATGGCAATGGTCAGGCCACATAGCGCGGAGGACTGATGACCGATGGGGTCGAAAAGTTCTCGAGTGGAGACCACGTACCGGCAAGCGCAGCGTAGGACGTCCACCCACAAGGAGGACGGATGACCTCATTAAGACCGCAGGATCGCGCTGGATGCAAGCCGCTTCCAACCGGTCTTATTGGAGATCCATAGGGGAGGCCTATGTCCAGCAGTGGACTTCTTATGGCTGATGGATGGATGGATGGATCTATAATATATTATCGTCCGTAAACCCACTTAATAGACCACTAACTTTCTTTAAATTTAATATGCCATAAACTTTTTTTCCCAACTAGGGTGTCATAACCTATAATCTAGTCATTAGGTATTTTAACGATGAAACCGATCCTATTGGAGTTATTCACGCGTAGAGTACTACTATCCTGTAGTACCACAGTAGTAGAATTTACGTTACCCTTGGTAGGTACTTTAGTTCATGTGAAATTTAAACAGCGCAAGCTTAAAAGCATAATTAATTATAAAACTAAAGTCCTACAGTATATATTCTGAGATTGTCCAAGATAATGAATGAAAAGATAAAACGTAAATCGTTGAACGCAGTAAAAGCAATCGCTTCAATCTCTCCGCCCTGGAATTCGTATCAAACTGGATTTGACGCCGCAAAGAGCATCTCCCTTTCATTGCAGACTCTACCAAAATGGAGTTGACTGAATGATGCGAAAATATCAAGAGCAAAGAGGAGCTATGGAAAGTGAAACGAAGAAAAGCTGTTTGCAAATGAACCACAGGCATAGTTCGTAAGTCTACTGCTTTAATGCAATATTTCATCGTTGTCATTTCAGCCAAAAGACGTCCAAAGCTAGGTTTGAGTCTTTTCTATAGTTTTCAAAAACGATCAGTAGGAAGCGGCCTGTATTCAGCGCAGTTTAGTGGCTTTGAATGAGGTCATCTGCATACTTTGTGGGTGTAAGTCAACGCTGCGCTTGCCGATAAGTAGTCTCCAATCAATATTTTTTTCGATCTATTAATTTTCTATTAATCTATACTGCTGTTCGCCTCGTCCATTACCATTTTAACTTATTAATTTAATAGGTCATACAATAAGCCCGATTACAGAGGCGCCATCGTAATTATATTAGCTAAATAGCATAGTTCTGTTTCTTTTTCACTTTAGGCAATCGATAGAGAGAACGCTTTTTACGTTGCTATTTAGTTTATGCTGGCGCCTCTGTAATCGGGCTTATTGCCATACTTATTTGCTTAACGGTGACAATTCAAAATATAAATCACCCTTCCGCCTAGCTCCGTTTGCGACTGTATTTTGTTCTCACTAAGCAAATATAGGTATAGTAGGTATACATTAGACTCATGAAATGGAATGCTTCACCCAGCTCCGCTGTGTTTTGGTGGAGTCTGGTCCTTCCACCGCAATCTACGGCCACCTGCAGCCAAACTGCATTGTCTGCCGATACTTCATCACGTTTCAAGCACGGAGTAAAATTTACAGAAGCAGCGTGACATACCTTCCGTTAGTTAACAGCACCATATTTTAAATGTGGGATAGTGCGTTGATTATATTGATTGAAAAATAATATTCTTAGAGCTTGCACTGTGCTACATTTGATTTTTTTTTATTATTGCACCTAATGAAAATGTATCACAGAACACGTACCTATATTCGAGGCATAAAAAACTGTCGTAGAGCTGTCAAAAAAAATTTAAATAATTATTTTTCGCAAAAAATGGCAAAACCGTCTTCCATCGTATACAAAATTCGAATATATCGCTCGAGTTGTTTACATTGTTGTTGAGTTTTCAAAAACGGCTTACCCGTTTTCTATAAAATTAAAATGGGACAACCTCGGGAGTATACCCTTACGAACTAAAAAATATTTTTTCGATTCGGTTTACTATTGGCGGAATACATACAGACGAACATAGAACCTCTTCCTTTTTGGAAGTCGGTTAAAAATCCACCATAATGTGAAATCAGAAATTAATTTTGTTTGTGAATATATCTCTATATCTCTGAAATTTTGTTTTCTAAATAATTTGAAGTAGGTACATATTCCACAAATTCGTATGTTATTGAAATTTAACCAACATTGCGCATGGTTTTGATTTTATTCTACACCACTGCGACGTGTACTTAAAAATACAACTAAATTTAGAACATCTTCCGTCTTTTGAAGTTCGTTATAAATTAACCCAACCTATAGCTCTAATATCCTCATCATATTATCTACATCCGTGTGCCAAACAAAGTACTTCCGTCACAGTATAATAAAACGTATTTCGCCACAAAACATTGGCAACGTACCTATCTCCGGTTTGCCAGTCACGACATCCCGCGATTCTAATCTATTTGTCTTTATGCGAACCGACAGGAGGTATAAATAATATGCTAACTGATTTTTGTCGTGATACAGCGTAATATAACACTGACTGAGAGTTTGCTTGTCAGTTCCATATTAGTCATGTTGTATTCGCGAAATATTCTAATCGATTCAGATCGAGCGCTCAACAATACTGGGTGATTGCGAATTCATTAGCAATATTCTAGGAGATCGAATCAGGAATGAAGAGATTCGCAGACAAATCAAAGTATTCCATAACATAACCGATATAGCGCAGCGGTTAGCAAGTTCGAAGAATGGATGACCGATGGAGCTGTAAAGTTCTCGAATGGAGACCACTGTTTTTTTTTTATTGTCGGCGGGCGTTCGTTCATTTGTTTGGGCTATTTCCCCACGAAAAAGAAAAAGGAAATTCCTGTTGCTAGCGCGATTTATCATCCCATTTCGATAATATTTGGCGAGATTGTTTAATGTTTAATATCAAAATCCTAACAACGTTTCCAAGTTTGAGCTTATGAAGATTCAGTTAAAAAAAAGAGTCGCGAGGTCTACTTTTCCGAGAACGTATTAAAGCCGTAATAAAATCTTTTGACTCATAAACTCAAGTAGAAAATGCACTACAAAGATCTTGCAAAATGGGGCTAGACTGTGTACAGTAGTTCAATAAATCCATTAAAATTAGGTAAACAAATGGGCAGAGTTAAACAACCGCATTGAATGCTTAATTTTTATGGATTTTCATATTTTCTGATTAGATTTTTGTTCAAGGCCACCATCACGCTGCCATATTTTTTTTTTTTTTTCTTTCTTCTCCGCCTATTCCCCTGGTGTATATGTTAACGGAAATGTATGTAATCCGTCATTGTATACAATTCCTAGGAAATGTATGTAATTCCTAAAATCGTACGGAAATGTGTGAAATAAATTGTATTAGACACATTTCCTAGGAATTCCATACATTTCCTAAATAGCAATTGGAAATGTAAAACATTTGAGATAGGGCCTGATCTACGTATAACAGACTTCGACGGTATAAAGGTCTTTACGTTTCATTTGACGCTTTTCTCTATTGCAGCTTACAGTTAGATTAGGTGTGATACAAAAAATAGGTTAGGTTATGTTAGAACATGACAAAACAACGCACGAGCCGAGCGAGCGAAGCGAGCGTGCCGCGGCAGCGGCCGGCGAAGTGCCAGAAGCGAATCGCCTTTAACAGGTATAATGTGCATTAAGATTATTAGCTGTGCATTGATGAAAAAGCTTTTGCTTTTTTATTCTCATTTTAACAATGTGTTTTATTACAGAAAGCATTATTTTTATACATTTCCTAATACGATATCGGAATTACATACAATTCCTAGGAAATGTACACATTTCCCAGGATATCTATGTATTAAATAGTTTTTGAAACAAAATTTTATACATTTCCTAAATAGCTTCGGAATTGTATACATTTCCTAGGATTTGTATACAATTCCTAGATTTCATACATTTCCGTTAACATATTTATATTTCAGGGTCTTTTTATAATGATTGTTTAAATTTTTACTACAAACATTATGTCTCAGTGTTACAAATGGTCAAGTTACAATTTTCAGTCTAATTTTAATTTAATACATTAGTATTTTTATCTTAATTTTTAATAAAATAAAATATGTCAATAGTTCCTAACTTCAAATTTATTTCATAGTTTATTTTTACATTTATAGTTAAGAATCAATCTTCGTCTTGAATCATAAATATATATATAAATATATATGGATATTTATACATTACAATTATAAATAAATTAGCGTGTGTCAGTCATTCATGAGAAATAATTATCGAGTGTATAATCGTCCCATGTGCATACTTATGGGCCGAAAGGCCCATACGTTGCACTTTCGGATGTTTTAGTTTTCTTTTAAGCACAAACTTCCGTTCAGTTATAACTTATGTATTGTATACATACTTTTACATTTACTTTCCAAAGAGCAGTTTTATTGATATTACCTATATTGTCAAATATAGAAATTCAATTTTATTTATGTATCTATTTATTTCTTTGTATAACTTTTTTAGCAATTTTAACACAATACTCTAAAAATTCGGTTCTTATATTTTCATCCATCATTATCTTACGTAAATTTTCTTTGACTATATTTTCTCCGATAAGTTGTTCTATCTCGAACCTTTCTCTAGAGAATACAGGACATTCCGTTAATATATGGACAATGCTTTCGGTTTTATCCGGTTCGCAGGTACACGATGGATTATCCTTACACTTAAAGCAATGCAAGTATTCGGAGAATCCACCGTGCCCCGTCATAACCTGCGTCAATACGCCCGTTGGTGAAACCCGCCTCACAAGGTTGTAGGCCGCAACAGCGTCCGGCAAAAACAGTTTGGTGACGCCACCAGTACTCCCTTCTGTATATCTCCGATTCCATTCGTCAAGCGTTCCGATTCGGATTTGTCGCTGCCATATTTTACAAGCAATGTCAAAAGATAATAAGATCCGAAAATATGAATTTCCTTTAAATTAAGATTTGTTAAGAAAGAAAATAATAGGGAAATCCTTTTCCAAAACAAATAAAGCAAGTAATTGAATACTGTACAAGGTAATGGCCTAAGCTCGATATATTTTTGCAATATCTCTTTTACTCCGTGCTAGTGTAGCAATTTGTATAAATTCAAGTTTTATTTGGAGTTCCAGTTCCGTTACGTAGAGCAAGTAGCTCAAAGAACCGCCGGAGCTGGACGGTGGACACTCTCTATGCTAAATATATTATAGAAAAAATATGATAACTATAACCATTAAAAAAATCTTGTTTTGTACTAAATTATAGATAGATAATATAATCGATATTAATTAACGCAATATCCCATAGAATAGAATAGAATCATAACTTTATTTCAGATCACAACATCCATATAGATAAATTAAATTACATAATCCTGGCGCAATTTGTAGAGTACTGCGCAATATTCTATTTAATGCCAGAGGTTGTGGACTCAATTCCCGGCTATGAAGATAAGTACATAGTGAAAGCTAAACCCGTAGTTAATAGTTAGTAAAAGTAAGTTCGTATAGGCCGGGTGGCTAGCCCTGGTGTCAGAGTTTTAGGCCGCCTGAAGGCCTCTGACATTAGTTAGTTAAATAAATAAATAGTGGTCTAGTGGTAGTGACACCAGCTTAAAATCGTGAAGTCGTGTTCAAATCCCCGTCCAGTATCCCAAGTAAAGTAAAGTAAGTAAAGTAAAGTAAAGTAAAGTTTATTTAACCAAAAGAAAAAACACATAGCTATTGTAGTACATAAAGCGAGAAACAAATTATTACAGTTAATTTTGATGATGTCTGATACAAAACAGCATTGCCTTATGTTAAAAATGCATTTCCAAATTAAAGAACTGTGAGCCCCAAACTAAGCTCAAGGCTTGTGTCTTGGGGCTCGAGTGCAAGGTTGTCAGAATTCGACATGATTTGAGAGTATTTAAAACTTACAAAAATATACAAATTAACTGTATTTTTTTATTTTTACATACGAATTTTGGATTATTAAAGAAATAATAAACAATAAACAGTCAGAAGCTGTTCGGTATCGTCCTGTTTGAATGCTATTCTCCATACAAGCAGTTTATAAGGTTTTCTGTTTGGACATAAGACAAACTTAGTAGCCAGTCTTTTAGCTTCTTTTTAAAGGCGTATCTTGTGAGGTCATTGATTTCAATCGAAGACCTGTATAGCATCCTGTATACGTTATTATATGTGCATAAAAAGGAATACGCAGGACTGCGTTTACCTATCAGGGAACGGACGCGAGGTAATGGTACTACAAAGGCTCTATTAGATCTTTTCGTCAGCAATGTCACGCGCTCATCGCGAGACCTCAAGCTGGAGTGAGTTTTTAACACAGCACTGTAAATGAAAAGTTGTCGGACCCGTAAAACATTAAATTCTGCATAGAGCGAGTCAGTGGAAAATCGAAAAGGTTTCCTCAATATTACTTTGATCAAAGCCCTTTGTGCTCTTTCTACTGCCAGGAAATCAGTTTTGCTAGAGCAACCCCAAACGGGAATGCAGTATTGTATTATCGATTGACACAGGGCAAGGTAAATGGTTTTTAGAAGTGGCAAGGGTGCGCAATCACGGAGCTCTTTCATTATGTGGATTAATTTGCGTATTCGGGAGGATAGCTCGGATATATGTTGTTTGTAAGAAAGATTATCGTCAATTGTGACACCAAGGTACTTTACGCTCTTAGTTGGATCAATACTGCTACAAGAGCAAGAGGAATGCCAAACTTGGGGATCTGGAGAGCAGTAATGTATCCTGAGGCGGAGATGGGTGGGCGGCCGAGAGACACTGGTTTTAGTAAAGGCTATATATTTGGTCTTTTTAGTATTGAGTGTAAGTAAGTTTTTGTCAAGTTCATCCGCTATTTTAGACAACCCATTCTCAGCCAAGTCAGAGACGTGGCTCCACGATTCGCCATGGAAAATTATTGCTGTGTCATCGGCGTACGTTATAATTTCTGCGTTGGGAAGACTACTGCTAACAATATCATTAATGTAGAGCAGAAATAGAGTCGGTCCAAGGATGCTGCCCTGTGTTTGTGAATGTGTTGAAGTGTTTGTGAATTCTTTAGAATTTATATACGGAATTTCACACGACTGGCTTTTCGTCAAAGGAAAACATCGTGAGGCAACTTGCATACGTCCGTAGAAGAAATTCGATGGCGTATGTGAATCGATCAATCCGGACTGGGCCAGAGTGGCAGTAAATTTAGATATGGCCCAAGTGCAAGTTGTTCCATTTATGTTGTGTGCTTTGTGTACTATGTTTCATGACACACCCGACACAAGTAATTCTGGAGAGGTTATATATGAATTTGAAAGCTGTTATTTATTATTTGTAACTGATGTAGGTACTACATAATTATTTTTCGCAATAAATGGAAAAACCGCCTTCCATCGTTTACAAAAATCGAATATTTCGCTCGAATTGTTTACATTAATATTGATTTATCAAAAACGATTCAGCCGATTTCTGTAATATTTAAATGGGACCACCTCGGGAGTACACCCTTTTGAATTAAAAAGAATTTTTCGATTCGGTTCAAAATTGGCAAAATTATCGATGAACATACACAAAAAAAAACATACACACAAACATAGAACCTCCTCCTTTTTGGAAGTCGGTTAAAAAGTACAAACTTACGCATACATTTACAGTTTAATTTTGAGTTCCAGATGCAGCGTAGAGCAAATAGCTCAAAGCGCCGCCGGGACCGGACACTGTTTATGCTAAATATACAAATTAATCTTACTCGCGACTGGTCGCGTGCCGCGCGCTTTGCGGTAACCCTCATTTTGGAAGAAACTGATTTTTTGTTTGATACAGATTTTTATATATTCGGAGGGTGATAAAACCAAACGATTTAATTCAAATCCCCGGACCAAATAAAAAAATCAAGAGAAAAGGTCGTGAACAGACAAGTGAGGCCGGGTTTTTCAAGCATGTTGTGGTGAGTGCGTCGGTGTTGCGCCGCCATAGTTTGACTAACGAGCCAAGACGTAGTTTCTTTGTTCGCGTAAGTGTGTGTAATTGTGTTTGTACACGGCAAGGCGTAGTTTTGCCGGCCTCACTGTTTTTGTTCACAACATTCTGTCTTGATTTTTTATTTGGTCTGAGTTCAAAGGTAATTCGATGTTTGAATTCTTGCGAGTAGCAAGAATTATTAAACAAGAAAGTTTATTTTAATTTCGTATTTTAGTTGTATTTCTTACATGAGCTTTAAGTACCATAGCGTATAGGCCGAATCAAACTCTTGCGGATAACTCAATTTTGACTAAACCTTACTTAACAGCTGCGCCAGGATTGGATTATCCGCATCTTGTAAAAAATTTGATTTGGTGTCTACCTTAGAAAACTTGATATTTAGTCAAAGCATTATATTATTCTGGGATATTTAAAAGTAGGCAGCTGCTAAAGTCATACTAAACTAGTACATATATGAAACTTGTTAATAAATAACTGATTCAAAGCAATGGAGTAACATTTTATAGTACGAGTAAATCTACAGTTATACGTATATTTGATTGTTGTATGTTCTGATTTACTGAGATTGACTTCAGTCGTACGAGTACGAGGTACAAGTTCCTATAAACCACTTAGCATACTTTGTTTTAAACAAGGACTACTTAAAAGTTATTGGCTGCCTAAAAATCCTCTCACACAACACAAAACCGCACCAAAACTCAATCCAATTTCAATTCAATTTAGCCGTACAACAGGATTAAAAATCAACAGCACGACGCGAGGGTGACCAAATAGTGGGGCTACGCATTAATCTTGTGGACTGTCCGGACGCTGTCCCCTGTCCGGGCCTGTCCCGTGCCCCCGTAAATCTTGGACACCCGCGTCCGTATGTCGCCTTGTGCATACAAACTCGCAGGTCTAGACTCTACCTAAGCGGAGTAGAGATGTCAACTGCGGGGTATAAACGGAATCAAACTTCTTTGCGGCTGTGATGTTAGATATAAGCTGCAAATAACCCAATCCTGAATGAAGCTCACCAGCTGCGCCAGGATTGGGTTATCTGCAGATCACAGCCATACAGCGATGGCTTGTAAAAATACTATTTATTTTTATTACATTAATTCAACTGTAGAACGTTGGCCATTAGTCATCACTCATCACATTGTAATAATAAAGATAAAAAGACCCTAAGAGACCCTAAGACACGGTTGGGTCAAGGGTCAGATACAGAAGGCGGTCGTCCTGGACACGGCGCGCATTGTCAGGAGGTTCCTCTCTCTGTAGACCCAACCACCGCACCGGTAGCTTGAGCCCCGCCCCGCTGCCGACGGCACTCTAGGTTTAGGTTTTTTTATAGTATTTTGTTCTTATCTATACATATTGTAAAAAACTTAAATTTAAGAAAATAAATGAATATGTGAAGATAAAAAGAGTCATGACATGTCAGGCGGCTTAAAAACTCTGACACCTCGACTCATATGAACTTTCACTTTTACAAATTGTACATTGTATAATATTTCAAATACCACATAGGTATAGACCTATCACAATATACTTTATACTTAATTCATTTTCTATTGATAAATCCCTGCTTTGATCAAGCCTTGTTTCTACATAGCTTGATAAAGTAAGTTCGTGTAGGCTGGATGGGTAGCCCTGGTGTCAGAGTTTTTACGAAGCCGACCGAAAGCTTCTGACATACCTAAACGGCTAAAATAACCGGGACCAGCGATTTGACGTGCCATCCGAGCCACGGTAGCGCTCAGTTGTAATTGCCACCCGCAAACATCCATCCGAAGACTGGCGGTGCTGAACGTTGCTTGACTTCGATGATTGCTAACGAACACCTAGTCAAACTATGATAGGAGGCCTATGTGCGCTACGCATATACGCTACGCATACATATATAATTAAGTTTTATTGCCAAATGCAATGTTCTTCTTCAGTAATATTTCTATTGTTATTTGACATTTCACAATTGTTTTATTATTAACTAGCTTTTACCCGCGGCTTCGCCCGCGTTATATTTTGATTTTGGCTAATGTTTATGTCGGCTGCGAAACCTAACCTAAGCGACAAACATCAAAATACCTTAGAGGAATGCTTTTGTTGGTTAAGTTACGGTTGGAGTGTATATACAACCCCCCTGTGTATTCCCGCCTTGTCGTGGCGGGGGAGGTCTAAGGCAGCTGAAAAGGCGGCGCTCGAAGTCTCCCTCTTCTTTGGGTCTTTCCCCCAAGGCAGCTTAGAGGCCAGTACTCGTTGTTCAGCCGCTTTTAACTAAAGCAGCTGAGAGGATGGCCGGTAGGTTGCCTGCCTTATGAAGAGTGTTGCTTCTGAGGCGGGCTGCAGTGCCGCTCTTGCGACGCTGCAGCCGAGGATTAGGGGCTGCGGTGGGATGGAACTGGTTGTGTGGGTGCCGCCACCTACCCTACCTTCCTCTAGGCCGTCAACCTGTTGGCAGACGCAGTGGGGCTGCAGGGGAAGAGAAGTGTCGGTATCGCGATGGCCGTTCTCACTGCCCTCTGCAGTTGAAAAGGCAGGCGCTGGGCTACTATGACTGACCCGTTGCACTGGGACCAGGGCGGTGGAATGCTGTCTGACGCTCAGTGCTGGTTAGTCCCGAGTGGTGGATGACGATGTGTCTTGTGCTCCGAAACACTCCGTCATTATTGCGGGAGCGCAAGCTCTGTTATGGAGCCCGAGTCTGGGCTAGCGCTGTTGAGTGCCGCGAAGGAGTGCGAAAAATGTAGGAACGTCCTAAACTTGAAATGACAGGTTATTTCTGTCGCTTAGACGGCTGCTACCGCGGCCCGCTCGCTTAGTTTTTATCCTATCCTACGGAAACTGTTAAAGTTTTTGGGATAAAAAGTGGCCTATGTCACTTTTCGTCTTTCAAACTATATTCATGCAATAAGCCAAGGCAATCCGTTGCTAGGATAAGACAGATATCCTACGGGAACCGCAATTTTTTCGGAATGGAAAGTATCCTATGTCACTTTCCGTCTTCCAAACTATGCCCACCCCAAAAATCAAGTCAATCCGTTGCTCCATTGCTGACAAACAGTTATTGTCCTATCCCATGGGAATCACGAATTTTCTCGGGATAAAAAAGTATCCTGTTATCACTTTCTGTCTTTTAAACCATAGGGTATCCATACCAAAAATCAAGTCAATCTTTTGCTCCGTTGCTGCGTCAAAGAGGAACAAACCAACAAACTTTTCGGATTGATAATAATAAAGTATGATGATTCTGTACCGTAAAGGTAGAATAAAGAAACATGTTAAACCTCTAATGATAGTAGATTTAAAAATATTTTTAATATCAGGCAAAATGACGGCCTGGTAGTAAACGTCATAGTAAAATGTGTCATGCAGAGGGAAAAAAACATTTTATCTAATTTTAATGTCAGTTGTCATTTTCAATCCATACTTTATTTCCTCTTCAAGGGGATATAATGGTGGAAAAACAATTTGTCCTCTTGCCATGCTACCTGTGATTTATAAAAGTCTGCTGCAGTCAGCAGACAATGTCACCTGTCATCTAATTACGTTTCACTGTGACGTTTCATTAATCCATATTCGCGTCATAGAGGAATTAATCACTTAGCGTCTTTGTGATAGTGGCGACAGTTTTGCTTTCGATAGTTTTTGTCCTGTCCTACAGGAACTATGCAATTTTTTGCTTAACGTCTAACGCTTAGCATCTAAAATTCGACGCGCTTGGTTTTGCTCTTGAGTCTCAGCAGTTCTTTGCGCTGCGTGACGCTCGGCATCTAAAAGTCGCCGCGCTTGACTTTCTCCTTAAGTCTCAGCATCTCTCTGAGCTGCGTGATGCTCAGCATCTAAAATTCGACGCGCTTGGTTTTTTGCTCTTGAGTCTCAGCAGTTCTTTGCGCTGCGTGATGCTCAGCATCTAAAAGTCGCCGCGCTTGACTTTCAACTTCAGTCTCAGCAGCTTTCTGAGCTGCGTGACGCTCAGCATCTAAAATTCGACGCGCTTGGTTTTGCTCTTGAGTCTCAGCAGCTCTTTGAGATGCGTGGCGCTCGGCATGTAATGTCAAACGCGTTTAAGCGTGCTCTTCAGACTCTTGGCTTCTAGCAATTTTCTTTACGAGAGCTCCGCTAGAACTACGCGCTAGATTCGATTTGCGTTTTGTAGGCATACCTATTAGAATGAAAACTACGTAGTTAAACTGAAAAAAATCATGTAACCTTCTCTAAAGTTTACAGGAAAAGATTGATTGACTTTGACATTTGCAACTTGAGCAGCCTTGAATGGGCATTGGGCATAGAGAATGTAATTTGGAAAGTCAAGATGCAAATTACCATTTGTCATGGTAGAATATAAGTTTTTTCTTCTAAGATTCTAGCCAATGCGTTTTCATCCCCCCTTTTCAACCCTTTAAAACTATTTTTTCGAATCAAAAAGTAGCCTATGTCCTTTCTCAGGCTCTAGACTATCTGTGTACCAAATTTCATTCAAATCGGTTCAGTAGTTTTAGCGTGAAAGCGCGACAGACAGACAGACAGACAGACAGAGTTACTTTCGCATTTATAATATTAATATAGTAATATAGTATATAGTAATATAGTAAATATAGTAAAATAGTAATAGTAAGGATTAGTAAGGATGTATCGGATTTCACAAGATTACGATTCATTGAAAAACATCATCTAAAGTAATATTAAGTTACTATCTCTACTATAAGAGTTATAAGACGGTGCAAATGTATGGATGTAGCTTGTTGAGCTACCATTTGCTTAGAAAAACCCAGCTGCGCCCTTTTAACGATTGTGTTTTATTTCCTGCTATGTAAAAATGGTACCTACCTATTTATGCTATGAACTCTGAGTACAACGTTCTGCCTACACCCGGACATCTCTCCGGTTGCTTTAACCGTGTAGCCATGTCAGAGGCCTTCAGGCGGCTTAAAAACTCTGACACCAGGGCTAGCCACCCAGCATATATGAACTTAACCCATTCACTGCCTTTCTGAAAAGTAACGATATTACCCAGATGCCGCAATTATTATTACAGTTTAAAATCAAACGCCCATGGGCGGTCGCGGCGTGAAAGTTAAAAAAAAAACCTGCCGATGGGCGGGCTCGGCGCTGAATGGGTTAGTTTGTATCCGCTACTTTTCGCTTTGCCGGAGTATGTGCCGCAGACTTGGAATAATAGAAAACGCTGAAAAATGAGCTTAATTAAGTTCGCGCTGTCGCCGTTTGCATAAAGCATTGTTTGGGTATGAGACTCGTATTTTGTGTCGTTTCGTTTTACTGAAATATTTTTCGTCTGGGACAAATAAATCATTTTTGCGCTGAATTTTAGAGAAATGTTTATTTCACCCTGTTTTTCAATAATATGTATGTAAGTACATTTTAGAGTTGCTTAAAATTGTAACTAGTACTTTCTTATATTTTTATGCGTTGCTGAAGCTCACTGTACATAATTATTTTTTGCAAAAAATAGCAACGACTTCAACTGTGTACAGAATTCGCGAATATTCCGCACAGATCGACGTAAAATTTTTCACATTATTGTTGATTCATCAAAAATGGCTCAGCCGATTTCGATATATTTTTTTTGTACCGATTTCATAGTATACAAAGAGTATACTATATGTATACCAATAAAAATAAAATAATATATTAAAGTCGGACCATTACGTAAAAAGTTATGCGTGGTTATACATAAAAAAATATATTTATTATATGTACGTGTCGAATTGAGTACCTCCTCCGTTTCGTCGGTCTAGAAAAATATGATCATACGAGTAGATGACAAAAAAAATAGGTAAACGAAATTCGCCGTGGACCAATTCCCCTCGGACGTTTTGGCGAATAAGTCAGGTAGATAGACAATGCACTATTTGAGTGAATTAATTTTAGGTTTCACTGTAACAAGATAAAAAGCCCGATTACAGAGGCGCCATCGTAATTATATTAGCTAAATAGCATAGTTCTGTTTCTTTTTCACTTTAGGCTTTCGATCGAGAGAACGCTTTTTACGATTTACGCTGGCGCCTCTGTAATCGGGCTTAAAGTGTCATTAAAAATATTAAAGTGTGACCAAACAGAGTTAAAGTTGAGGCACCAAAACGTTTTAGCAACTTTAGGAAATTTATTCTGTCTTTTGTGTTTTATCTCCGACCACATCGTCGCTTAAGAACCTACATTCAGGCGTCTACGTCAAGCGTGTACTTAGGTATCACTACATAGTAAAAACAAAGTCGTTTCCCTGTCTGTCCCTATGTATCTTTAAAACTACGAAACGGATTATCATGTAGTTTTTTTTTTAATAGAGTGATTCATAAGAAAAGGTTTATGTGTATGTATAATACACCTGTGCGAAGCCGGGGCGGGACACTAATTTGACAATAAAGGAAAGTATTTTTATGCGGCGTTGTAAGTAAGTTACAACTTTCAAACTCTCGTTAATAACCAAACCTCAATATCTCCAAAATTCAACCTTTTCTCAACTCCGTTTTTAGGGTTCCGTACCCAAAGGGAAAAACGGGACCCTATTACTAAGACTTCGATGTCCGTCTGTGCGTCTGTCTGTCCGTCGGTCACCGGGCTGTATCTCATGAACCATGATAGCTAGGCAGCTGAAATTTTCACATATGATGTATTTCTGTTGTCGCTATAACAACAAATACTAAAATCAAAATAAAATAAATGTTTAAGGGGGGCTCCCATACAACAAACCTGATTTTTAGACGTTTTTCGATCTATATTAATAATGGTAACAGGTACATGCTTGAAATTTTCACAGAATATTTAGTTTTATATTCACTTCAATAATGAAAAATAAAATAAAAATAAAATAAATATTTAAGGGGGGCTCCCATACAGTACGGAACCCTCCGTGCGCGAGTCCGACTCGTACTTGGCCGATTATTAAATTCCCGATAGCACAACCGTCGGTGCCGCAAAGACTGAAATTAGCATGTATTTGAGCTAAGACTCTTGTTAACCGCCGATTATTCGCAGCTTTACATGTTATTGAGGTCCCAGACTGAACAAAAGAGACGCAATAACTACAATCTAGAACTACAACTACGAGTATTCTAACACTCATAGAGATATGGATTTGATTTGTGTAGATTTAGTACAGCTTAAATATATCTGTACGATGTGCATCACCGTGGGCCACACATTATGCCAACTGTATTGTCTATGCTTCAAAATCAGCGTGAAAACATGGCGAAAAATCTACAATCAAGCGTTGCCAAATTTTTGAGCAATGTCATAATAATAACACCAACAGTATATAATTTCTGTGCAACTGAAATAATCGTGAGAATATGACATCATAAATGACAACCTTATTTTTTTTTTTTTATTTCGAATAGGTTTGCGTTTGACTACACACTACCTAATGATTATTTAGTTTTAACTGTACGTGATGACCTCGTAACAACTTTCAACTGCAGTAGTAACAGCGGTAATTCATTTGCCGTTCTTACTACTAGTAGTAAGATTGGTAGTAACACGGGTAATAAACCGTGAAGACTTGGTAATGACAAATGTTATTCAGAAAAAAGTTCTAGAGTCCAGCAATTTGACCACGCGGACTTTTTTTCTGTTGGACAAATCAGTTAGACTATCAAGTTTGACTATCCGGAAGGACCCTTTTTTCCTATCTAAAATGTGGGCTGATAATTTAAAAAAAATTAAAAAAATTATTTATCGAAATACGAACTATTAAAACGCGTGGTGTATGGAATACATACATAATAGGCCCGATTATAGAGGCGCCAGCGTAAATTTAATAGCAGTGTAAAAAGGGTTCTCTCTATCAAATACCTAAAGTGAAAAAGAAACAGAACTATGCTTTTTAGCTATTATAATTTACGATGGCGCCTCTGTAATCGGACTTAATGATTTTGTATAACTATACCGATGAAGCGTAAAATTAGTTTTTATCGAAGTAATCCAAAATCAACACGATTAGCGTGACAGTGAGGTTAAAGAAGTCCTAATTGATCTCGCAGACCAGACGGATTCTTTGTCTTATCCTTTCATATCATAGATTTGTCAAACTATAGATTTCAGTGCTCTAGAAAACTATTAAAAGATTGTAGTGTAAGCACTTGCATTTTTATTTTATTTATTATCTTTATCTAAACAAAATTACAAAAAGTTCAAAGCAAGACGTGTGTAACACAATTTCGCTGTATTTTGCTTATCATCGGTGTTTTAGTGAAAATATATGGGAAAAATTGATGAAAAAGACGTATAGTTTAAATACGAAATTTACATACATTATTGTTTTGAAAATAGGGCTTTAAAGGCCTTAAGCCGTACTTCGGATTTCCAGAAAAAAACCGTAAAATACGTCAAAAGCCGTATTTGGAACATCACTGCTTATCACAGCGATAAAAAGCTAATTATTTTACTCTACATTACCCAGATGCTGGTACAATGCTGATGTGCTACAAAACACCAAAAATGGCCTGTAAATCATCAAAATATGGCCTATCACACTTCCTGGGTAGGCCTACGTTCTGCAGTGGACTATTGAAAAGGCTGGTACAGTACAAATTATAGGTATTAAATAAACTATTGGTCGTAGCATTATAGTGTCGTTTTTGTCTGAAATTTTGGATGAGAGTGATAGGATTGTTTTGTATCCCCGTGATTTCTTTTATACATATTATATTAGTTGCTATAAAAATACAAGCATTTTTTTTATTTCGTAGAGGTTTGCGTTTGTCTACACACTGCCTGATGTTAAGCAGATATGCGGTCTAGGATTTAACACGTTTACCTAGAAGATACCTATTTACTCGGAATTTGAAGACACCTACATTGTACTTATGAATTTTCAAGTTAAAATCTTACGCTGAGACACTTAGGTGAAAAATAATGGACATTGACAGAAAGCGATATCTTATATATAGGTAGTGTACTTAACCAGCACATAGCTATTACTTCCAGAGGGATAATGTGGTCGATCGAGAAAATCTGAAGGAGATGCGTTGATCTAATATGACATGAGTTAGAAAAAGACATAAAAATATCTTGATTCGATGTCGATTGCCACATTTTTCTGTACGGAACGTCAAATTATTTTCAAATTCCAATAAATATTATTTGACAGTAACAAATCCGGGCCAGATTTTGTGGTTGAGAATTGCCTCAAGCAACAACAGCGTCATCTCTTTGTTATATTTATCTCAGAATAAGAACTAGTTAAATATTCAAGTTTGACTTCTCTAGCATCTACGATTTTTCGTTTAATTTTTAAATTAAATTTCAAATCCAAGTGTTAGTGATTCTACGCATAATACGTTTTTACAGATGTGACCTACACTTGACATAGCTTTTTGCAATCACACGTTAAAAGAAAACATTTTTATTTATTTTATTTAGCTAAAAGGTTCTGGTCTGTCGACGGATTTAGGTTAGTGCTTAGCGTGAATTTATTTACGACCTCTTAGAGATAACAATTTTACAAAAATGTTTCTGCTAAATTTATTTTGCTCTTTTATGTTGCTTCTAATTCCATTTGTTAAAAGATTAAAATGTTAAATTTATTCTTGTAGCACAGTTATTAAATTGAGACATTCCCCTGTTTTTCGTAGTATTCATTATTAACGACTAAATACTGACCGCCTTAACAAAAAAAAAATTAAACATGCTTTAAACACAGTTCTACCGTGCAATTTTTACTGCTAAACAATGTCTAAAGCGTGCGTAAAACTTTTATCAATCTACAATGAGTGTTATTTATTTGTTTGTTTTATTTAACTTTATCACTCCTAAAATAGATCACCAATTATTATTTTGGTGTTATTTTTTAGGGTTCCGTACCTAAAGGGTAAAAACGAGACCCTATTACTAAGACTCCGCTGTCCGTCAGTCCGTCTGTCTGTCACCAGGCTGTATCTCATAAACCTTTATAGTTAGAAAGCTGTCATTTTCACAGATGATGTATTTCTGTTGCCGCTATAACAACAAATACTAAAAACAGAATACATATAACCAATATTTAAGGTCCCGTACAACGAACCCGAATTTTTAACCGTTTTTCGCTCGATTTTAATAATGGTAACAGGTAGATGCTTGAAAATTTCACAGAATGTTAGGTTGTGTATAAAATTCAATAATAAATAATGAAATTAGAATAAAATAAATATCTAAGGGGGGCTCCCATACAGTACGGAACCCTGCGTGCGCGAGTCCTACTCGTACTTGGCCGATTATTACTATGTGTATTGCTGATGCGATCTAGGTAGTTCTTAGCTTCAAATTATTATTTTGTACTACTAGCATTTGCCCATGTCATCGCCTGCGTATAAATTTGATTTTTAACCGACTTCCAAAAATAAGGAGGTTCTTTGTTCGTCTGTTTGTATTTTTTTTGTGTACTTATGTGCATCGATAATTTCGCCAATTGTAAACAGAATCGAATATTTTTTTTAGTTTGAAAGAGCATACACCCGAAGTGGTCATTAAAGAAATCGGCTAAGCCGTTTTTAAAAATCAACAAAAATGTAAGCAATTCGAGCGAAATTATTAAATTTTGAACATGATGGAAGGTGGTTTTGCCGTTTTTCACGAATAATTATTATTATTGTGTCATTCTATCTATGACACACGCTGATCTTTGAACTAAATCTATGCCAAAAATCAAGCCGATGCGATGCGATTTACAATATTAGTAGGGAAGTAAGGATAAAGATTAATGATAAATATATAAGCGAAGGTCTATTTCAAATCCTTATTATAACAAGTATTATATTTAAAAAAAAACTTTTTTTTAAACGAACCTTTACTTAACAAGTTCTTGCCAAGACGAATCAAATGAGCCGAAACTCGATAGGGTTGCGTCTTTTCATTACAGAGTTCCTGTGACAACCTTCCAGCTTCATCGTCAGACCCTGGTTACCATTGAAAGACAAACTACTCGCCAAGACCATTCAAACGAACCCAAACTCGATGAGGTTGTGTGGTTTCATTTCTAAGTTACTTTGGCCACCTTCCAGCTCGATCATCAAATCAGCACCATGTCATCATAATATTGCATTGTCACGCGATTTACACACGTATGCTAAAATTCAGCTCAATCGGTAAACGGGAAGTGGATCAAATTTAACTTGCAAGATTTTATTACAGACAACGGGACAGGTGAAAGTGAAAAAAAGCTTGTAATTATTTTGATTCGAAATGTACCTACGCAGCGGGAACTAAAAAACAGAGACCAAACATAATTTACGTTGAAGCATAGCTACCCATGTACTACTACTACCTGCTACCCCTAATACATAATGCACCAGATATAGAAGGGTATCTACTATGTAGCCTTTACCCGATGAAATCCGCCGTGGTCCTGAATAGAGATGAAACGGCGACATGAAAATGTTATTAAGGTTACATGTGGAGAAGTACTCCACAGTTTCAACATTAAACTTATCTGGTTTAAACGCAAATCTTTTACACGATTTACGTGCTATGAATTTGTAATCAGTGCAAAGACTTAAAATACAATTTCTTATGCAAATTGATAGTAATTTTAAGTGTGACAGTGATATGACAACGAAATCTCAAAGGAGAGATAGGGTATTATTTATTCAGATACTAATTTTGCTCGCGTCAGTCATTCGTTGCTATTTTGTGAAATTTCTGCTTCAAAATGTATAAGACACCAGCTTTGATATAAAGTACATAGGTATTTCACAAGTATATTATGGTTTTTAATATTTAGAAAGCAAGAAAGAAATATTTTATTTAGTAACCACAGACACCAGGGTCCACGCCCTTGTTAGAGAAATTTACTATTGACTGAAAGCTATTGCACAAGAAGAGGGGTAAGTTCAAAATTTCACAAATATTTCATGATACCTATGGGCGCACTGGCAAACGCTGCATGAAGGTTCTCGCACATTATGTCGGGTAGCATCCCAGCGCAAAATTCCGCTCAAATCGCTTATATTAATTATGTATTTTAAATGAACTAGCACACTGCCCGGGCGCAGCGGGCCGCATGTTTCGTATTTTCATATTCATACTCGTATAGCGCTGCGGCATGCTCCGCCCCGCAGCGACTCGTCATAATGTGCGCAGAAATTAAGACATATAATTTTAACGTCATAACATAAAAACGTTCCAAATATATTAAAATTCGCTAAAGTAAAAAATACATGCAAGGTACTTACGTAATACGTTACATTTTGCCAAGAAGAAATCAGGGCCCTAATATAATGTTGACGTATGACTACAGACAATGTGTTTTTCTTGTTTCACTTACTCTCGCGTATGCTGTTTAACCAGATATGAATAAGACAGCTGTAACATAGTATTTATTTGAGCAAAATTTAGGAAGCATTCTATTACTTTAGTTCTAATTCTATGGTTCTATTGTAATTTTTTCTGGAAAAATAAAATTCAATAAATAAATTAAACTAATGTTCGAAAGTTCTCCGAATGAACAGTTTAAAATAAATCTAAGCTAAGCTTTCAATATGTCATCGTCTCGCGTAGACATTTTAAATAGACGCCATTTTGAATTGCGATAACCATTGATAAAGCGTGTGAAAATGTATTGCGCTTTTCTTATTTATTTAGTTTATTTTTGCTCCTTGAATTCTTTAAGGGTTTTAAAGTTCAAAATTTCTCCCCATAACCTTTATGAGATTTAATTTCACTTTACAGATTTAATTTTCAATGAAATCAGTCTGGGGTTATTTGAACGTAAATATAAGTTCGCACAGGCTTGATAATTACCGTCTTACCATTAAAGTTTTACGCAGGCTTTAGACAATGTTTAACAGTACAAATTGCACGGTTAAACAGTGTTTAAAGCGTGTTTAAATCATTTGTGGTAAGGCGGCTAGCTGTTAGCCGTGGTCTCAGAGTTTTTAAGCCATCTGAAGGCCCTTGAAATGACTAAACGGTCAAAGCAACCACAACCCACAATGTGACTTGTCATCCGTGCCACGGCAGCGCTCAGTTGTAAATGCCACACGCGGTCACTCATTCGAAGACTGACCGCGCCGAGTGTTCCTTAACTTCGTTGATCGCTAAGAAATATCTTGTCAAAATACGCTATGAGCGCTACGAAGGAATAAATTGTGTCGATACCTATTATATGTATTTTCCTAAGTATCCCGCAGAGTAGGTACTGGTGTCAAAGTCATAATGTTCAGCAATTCAATGTGCAAACCAAAAGATTAGGTATTTCTGCTGCACCGTCCGCAAACTCAATAAATTGAAATAAACCTTCAAAGTGAATTCCAAGTCACCTCGCGCATTCTAAGGAATAAATAACAACGCAGCACAATGTTATACAGTATTCTAACTTCAAATTTGTACCATACCATTGACGATAAAACACAGAGTATCAATTATTTGCCTGCCTTCCACCGTAAGTAGGACGGAGCTTTTACGGACCCCGTATAAATTGCAACGATGCAGGCCGCTTCCAACCGTGCTTATTGGTAATCTGTACGGGAGGCTTGTGTCCAGCAGTGGATGTCCTACGGCTGATAATGATGATGAATGATGTATGATGTCCTTCACTGAGCAAGAAACAAAAAATAGTGTAATTTTTTGTAGAGTTGAATTAGTCTAAACTTAGAGTAGATGCGGAGTAATAGTTATTTGTTAAACAAGAGTGCAAAGTTGCTTTATAACCGCGTGCTCAATTTTGATGACCGAGCAAGCGAAGGATTCTAAAATAAAATAAAAATAGTATCCTGTGCGTTAGCGAAGGAATCAAAAGGCACAAGGTCAAAAATCTTTGCACTCGAGTGCAACACGTAATTTTCTGTTTTCTTTTCTTTTACTCGTATCTGATGTCATTTTCACTGAATAAACATCACAAAAAAATTTAGCTCACTGCTCTAGTGCTCAAAAGGCGAGGATCCAAGGGTCATGGTTATGTAATGTTTACTACTTGACTTAATGACTTTTTTTAACGGGCAAAAATGCCTTAATAACTACAACGAAACTACACTACTACTACATAAAAAGCATTGGATCATCCACAGACCTTTGAAGGTCTAAAGATAATTTAAATGCTCAAGCCCACTGTCAGTTGGCAGCGTGCCCAGCATGCTGGCTGCTTTGCCACGCTGAATGGCAATGCTTATGCGTTGAGCCAAATAAACACCAGCATTTTGGTCACGCGTCGCGTCCACCAGACGCTCAGAAAGACTAATGACTACTGAGTGGATATGATTTCATTTCATTTATTCATGCTTCCATAGTTACAGTACAAGATGGTTATAACAAAGTTTAGGTACAAAGTTCAATATGAACCCTGTCAGGCACTGCGTATTCGAGCGAGAGTGGTCCCTTATTTCAATAATATACTAACAAAAAAATAAGAAAAAATTTCGCGCTTGCTACGCTCGCGAATTTTAGCTGTGGGTCAGCGCTGCGTTGTGTTGGTCCGCTTTGCTATTTTAATTATGCTGCATTAGTATATATTAGCTTTGCTATGCTACATAATATTCGTTTGAAATTACTAAAAAAAGTTGACAAATATTCATATATGTTTGCGTATATTAGCAAGCCAATGATCTACTTTTCCCAATTTTAAAGCTTTTAAAAAATTAAATAAATAATAATTTTTAAAAAATACCGAAGAAATTTCGCGCTCGCTACGCTCGCTTATATCGTCAATGTAGTACTAGTACTACTTGTCTAGTAGCTCATTGTAGAACTAGATTTCCACGCACATTGAACTAAAACACTTCACTGGTATTACATCCACGCTGTACAAATTGATCAAAAATAAAGTACGATTTTATTTCTCCTCAATCTGCCTAAGTCACAGCAGAATAACAACAACTTCACACACTCCAAAGCTAACAATAGGTACCCTCTTTTCTTTGGAGCCGCTTGCTTTATTAACAATCCACCCTCCAACATATTAATTTACAACATCCTTTCGGCGAGAGCATCTTTTCAATGCTCATGCTCTGAACTTGAAATCTGATAAATTATAGCAGAAGTTGTAATGATTCACGATATCATTGCGATGAGAGCCAAATTGATTCAATTCATTTTATTAAAATGCGGGTAGATTTAAAATTTGTCAGGAACTGTAGCGGTACTTTGTCCTTGCGTTTTAATGATTATATTTCGTCCTCAACGATTTGTCACTTCTGATAACGGGACTTGGGGTCCATCATTCTCATCATTATTTGGATGCGCATACGCGCGTGGGTTATTTTGTGGGCGAGGACTTAAAACTTGCTTGTAACACTGTATCACGGCCGGTTTTAGTCTCAAATCACTTTACTGTTCAAAAGTTCAAAGTAATAACACTATCACATTATAATAATCCGTCACTGTAATCCGTAAGCGATCCGCCGAGCACGAGATGCCCTTTTCGGGACCCGCTCTACTGTACGTGGATACAAGTCCGATTCGATTCGTGGTTCTTCTCCTCCCGTTATACGTAGGAGTCAGGATACAGCGTCGAGGCGGACCTCCTTACTGTGGCTGGACGCTACACCACACTGGATGTAGGGCATTGTAAAGGGAGGGCGCGAGTACCCAATCCCGACCGCGAGGTCGGGCGGCTTCTCTCAGCGCCCTCTACCCGCCATTCTGGCAGACAATTCGTCGGCCGTCATGGCATTTCGGTTCTAGGATTCGGAGTCCTCACAACCTGCAACCGCCGGGTGCAGGCGGCATCTCCTCCTCTTCGAATAGGTGTTCGACGTGACGCACGTCGATCCGGTGGCGTACTCGGTCAGGCGAACGCAGCTTCAAGTGGTTGAACTCGGGAGTAAACTCGACCAAGCCCAACTGAAGCGCGGAGCTGTGCTCTCGGCCTGCCGGTCTCGTAGCGATGCGGAGATGGGGAGTGGGATCGCTGGCCCGGCTCAAGCGCGCCGCCGCGCGAGCCAGGCACCACGTCTCGAGGCTCGACCCCGGCCGCCGAGGCAGGCCCGCGTAGCGGCGGAGCCCGATAGGGGCCGCGCGTCGCATAAGCGACAGCGGCGGCGCATAAGCGACAGCAGCGGTTACAAGTCCGCCTGCGGTTCTCGTAACACTGCTGGCTGGGCGTTCCGCTAGAGTAGTTAATCACTCTCAATGTTCACTAGATGGCGCTATAGTTGATGCCCCGACAAGTATAATAATATTGCGCATTATTAACAGTTTTCGTCAATTCTGTTGGTGTCAAAAAAACTTCCTCGTCACTTCTTCTTCTTTTTTTATGTTTTAGCGTCGCATTATTGTGCATTTGCCAGTGTCGAGTATTTAGTTTCAATAATTTTTGATATATTTATCAAAATAGTCCCTGTCGTAGTCACGTCATAGTCCAATAAAGTCACGGTCAAGTCCAAACACAGTCCAAGTCATACTCAGTAAAGTAGTGGAGACTTTACTAGAGACGTCTATGGAGTATTGGTAACAACACGGAACACCATGCGTCACATTATATCACTTGCCTACACTCATGCACGTAAATCAGCTCATAATCAACGAAATACCACAATTTTTTCACTAATTATCATTGATAAAACACACAAGTTTAACAAAATAATACAATGAGGCGACATGATTTTTCCGCGTTCCCGCCAAAACTCATTCCTCGTCGCTAGAATCACTAATTTTAAATATTACACTTATTTTCAAGTTTCTTGTTTTTAAACTAAAGCAAAGAGTACCTACAATAATAACATAAGGTTTTGACACAAATAGGGCGCGCACAAAGACACCAAGTAGGTTTCGAGTCTAAGTTTTCAACAAATTAAAAAAAAGGGTTGTACCTACGTATGACACATTCGGCACCACGGAAATAGAAGTAAGAATAGGTTTCATGATGTTTTGAATTCACAAACTTAGTGCACACGATGTTCTAAATTCAATTTTACTTTACCCTTTAGCGGATAAAAACGACTTTTGCACTCAGATATCGAAGAGCGAAAATAGTCTTTCCGAGATGGGGTGATGAAATAGTACATTGCTCACCGAGAGGAGAAAGTGACCGATTACCGTCGAGGGTGTCGTTTGAAGCCCGAGCCGTAGGTGAGGGCTTTAAAACACCCGAGATCGGGAATCGCACTCTCTCGAGTGATACATAGTGCTTTATACTTACTACACCTACGAGGAAAATAAAAAACTAAATCTTTACTAATTGAAATTTATATTGAAATTGTTGCAGTTAGTGAAGCTTAATGTAACACTTGAAAATGGCGCCAATGGCGTCTGCAATTTTCACATGTTCTTATTTCAAATTGTTTGACACCATCCAACACACAGCTAGTGGCCAGTGTCATTTTGCGAACTTGGAGATAAAAACTCACTGTAAAAACTTTTTGGCTTTTGATATTTAGGTTACCAGCGCATAGTCTCACCCAAAATTAAAAAAGAAAAACCACGTAAGAAATGGATTTTCATACACTTTTCTCTCCCGCTCAGATGCGTTTTCTCCTCGCATATTTGTTCGATATGCAATGACGGACTTTCTACCGTAAATTTGATAAAGTATCAAGGTACTTTCCGAGCAGGTGTAGTATAAAATATATTATTGTGTCGTCGTTTATATTTTTGCTAAAATTGGCCTTTATTTTTTCAGTGTTTTAGGTTTCAGTAAAAGATAGTAATAATAGTAGGTTATTTAATTTTAGTGACACTCGAAGACATAATGAAATTAAAATTCTAGAGTTTCAAAAATATATAAAGGTGAAACCAAGCTACTGCATGATACGTTAGATATAAAATGCACCGTATCGCGAAGGAAATAAAATTAAATTTTAAAAGCTCTCTTCAGCTATGGTTGTTTGAATAATAAAAGTACCTAAGTATTGCGGCGTGACGCGGTTTGCAATCGGTTTTATTGTGTTCGGGTATTTTTGCATCGATATTTTTTTGACGTGATAACGTCTTATAAATCGATGAACGCCTGCTGCACGCAGGAAAAAGTTTCACGTTCCTGCCTTAGCCGATCG
Source organism: Hypomecis atomaria (assembly GCA_964007245.1). Taxonomy (NCBI): domain Eukaryota; kingdom Metazoa; phylum Arthropoda; class Insecta; order Lepidoptera; family Geometridae; genus Hypomecis; species Hypomecis atomaria. The sequence goes on from OZ023291.1 coordinate 18,342,832, forward strand.
TGCAAGCGAGAGTGCGGAATAAGCGATAGAGAGGCACGATCGGCCTAAGCGTTCGGTTTGTTTCAGTTGTTGATTCAACAATAATTTCTTATGACGTTATCACGTAAAATTTTCGTCGGTAAACCGACTTTACAAACAACCATTTTTTTTCGGTAGGTAATGCTGTGCTAATCGATATTGTCTTCTCCAATATACAATTGGACAGAAATAAGCTTTTCGACAAATCATTCTGGCTTGGACAATAGAAAGTTAAATCGTAAAAATCACTTGATAGTAGGTAATTCTTTTTATAAAAGTACATAGAATCAATTTATTTACATATATTTATAAAAGTTAGTTCCAAAAGTAAAATTTTAATTTATTTTAAGCGTTTCACTCAACATTTTTCTGATTCGCACCGCTGGAGAAAGTCTGCTGGCTTCCCTGTTTTCGAAGTGATATACCTAATCTAAAGCTTTTCCAAGTCAGAGTGAATAGGTATATTCTAAGTATGCATGCTTCATCTTAGACCACAACGTCACTTAGGTACCATCAGCGGAGTAGGTTGTAGCGTAGAATTATTCACGTTGAAAATGCATAATCAATGCAATTTCCGATCCAAAACACTTAAATTCTTTGTCGCATTTTTCATAAACATAGTCCTGTAATTACGTAGGTACTTATTTTTAAATGATATATTAACCGCCCAACGGAACAGTATTGCCATTCTCCTCACATTAAAGTTAATTACGCGGTAAACACCGACCACAATATCGGCTGGAGTATTTTATTATTGCCAGGTTAATAATAATTAATGAGTGATACCAGAACATTACCGACTGGATTTAAATTCGGTTTCCAATGAGGCATCATTGTTTATCGGTTACTCAATTTCGCGAGATTTAATTTGGGATAGGTATTATATTTTTAAATGACTGCCCAAAAAAGAGATGCAGTTATTTGTTATTTATTTATTTATTTACAGTAAAATATAGCTTTACAGATTATATAACATCCAATACACTACATTTTATACTTTACCTATAAAAATAATTATATACATAACTTATGTACTTAAAAATAATACTAAACAATATAGGAACTTATAAGATAATCAATAATTTGAAACATATTTTTTCTAAACAATTGCAAATAAGTCTTATGAGTAAACCTTAACCTTAATCTTATTATATTAGCTATCACATATTCATTCTACCTAATATACCTATTAGAACTTAAATTATCTACTATAGTTTTTGGCCGTAAGCAGAGCAGAATCTGAGCAGTTGTGTACGTTTGTATGGTTTTCTAAAGGATTTATTTCGGAGAGCGTGCATCTGAGTTACATGACCTCACCCTACCATCCCCTTTTTACTATAGGACAAGTAGAAAGACGCCACATTACCACCCTTACACTCTCGATTTTCCTTCGATACGTACGAAGTAGTTTGACTCAAAATTTCTTATTCGTACCGCCAGGGAATGAAACAGTCTTCCTGTTTTGCTGTTTCCTAAGAGATACAGGTAATCTAAAGCTTTTCAAGATCAGATTCTAGGTCTGCGTACTTCATCTTCGATCACAACGTCGCTTAATTACCATTGGGCGAGACGGTGGTCAAGCGCGGACTTATTCGCGACAAAAAAAAAAAATGGCTGGGTTTTATCTTGCACCAAAATATTGAATGGTTGGACTTATGTGTTGATAGTAAAGTAAGTAAAGTAAAGTAAAGTTATTTTTTATTGCTTTAAACTGTGTCAGTACAAAGATGTTACATGAGCGGTAACGGCTAATTTCTTGCATTGTAACCATATTTAAGGTGGATTTACTAGGCCACGCCTCAGACCGGATAAAAAAATCAAGACAGAACGTCCTGAACAGACAAGTGAGGCCGGTTTCTTGTACGAGTACATGTAGTGCGGTGCTTGTCGGTATTGCGCCGCCATAGTTTGACTGATGAGCCAAGGCGTAGTTTTGTTGTACAGATCTGGGGGACAAGCTGGAATAGTCCCGTGTATTGTGCGTGTAATTGTGTTTAGACACGGCGAGGGGTAGTTTTGCCGGCCTTAATTGTTTGTTCACAACATTCTGTCTTCTGTCTTGAAGGGACACGCGCGAAATGAGGAAATTTTTTTTTGGGTTTTCGCGTTTACATATGTGTACAATGTAGTACAACATATGTTTACAAACAGCTGTGCGTTATAAACTTAAAGAAACTTATTTAACGGCCATAAATAGACAGTATTAACGATGAGTAACCTGGAAACTGAAACAGTGTCCAGTTTATGTGCAAAAGTCTACCTAACAAAAAACTAAGGTTAAAATCAGTTGATGCACATTCGTGCATAAACTGACCACTAATTTGGTTTTAAGGTGTATGTAACTCGTAAATACTACCTATTTATGGCCGCTAAATGAAATTTCCTAAACTTAAAATGAGTTTATTGATTCAGGCGTTACTTTGCGGAAGTTCATCTTCAAATTCTTGTTTTGAATAAAAATTTAGCGTATTTCCGCTCTGTCGTAGTCATATAAGTTAAGGGTACCATTCAAAATCCAAATTAAATCACAAACAAAATTAGTAATTAATCATCAACCTGCATCATGGTTCGACTATGGATAGGTTAGGTTGGATCTATAAAAAAAAAAAAACACTCGCACACTCATTCTTGCGAGTGAGCTCGAAGAGTCAACACGTCCTGAAGATGCCTCGTTTAGAGGCGAAACAGGTGTCGAATAGAGTACAGTAAGAATAGGGGTGCTATTTATTGACAAAGTATTTTTTCAACTATTTAATACTATTTTTAAGAAAAATAAATTATATTTGTAATTTTTAACATATTAATTAAATATTGTTTACAGGTTTACTACATTTTTAGAGAGATCACTAATCACTATTTTTGTTACAGGTTTAATTATTTTTTATTATTTTAAACGGATTAATTAATAGTCGAACCATGATGCAGGTTGATGATTAATTACTAATTTTGTTTGTGATTCAATTTGGATTTTGAATGGTACCTACGACAGAGCGGAAATACACTAAATATTTATTCAAAACAAGAATTTTAAAATGAGTTTTTTTTTTCTGTAAAAAGCAAAAAACCTAAATTAAATTGTATTTCGCGCGCTGACGATGGGCCTTAAGTCAATTCAATTTGGTATAAGCCGCGCCACACAAGTTGTTAGATATGAATTTAGCTACAAGCTGCGCAATATCCAATCCTGACTGAAGCTCACATAAAGCAGCACGTTGATTAGCTATTGCGCAGCTTGAAGCCTTCTTGCTTGACGCCTTCACATCCGCCAGCTTGTGTGGCGCGGCCTACAAAGCCAGTGGAAAATATCCAATAGCTGGTATACTACACAGAATGTTTTTATAGCTGACGTTCATTTTCTAGGGTATTATTATACCTACTCAATGTCATGACTAATTCCTGTGAGACCAACCCTGAAATCACGAAAAGAAAATAGCTACCCACATACATTACGTCAACTGTTGATTACATTTTTGATTAACTGGAACACTTGGTTTTATTTTTAGGTTGGTCCCATACCAATATAAAAAGTTGATCACAATTACCGAGTAGGTACAACGATAATAAGCCCAATTATGAAGGCACCGTTCTATTTTTAATAGCTAATTAGACTATTTCTCTTTCTTTATCACTATAGGCATTCGATAAAGAGAACACTTTTTACGTTGCTATTAAATTTACGATGGCGTCTTCATAATTGGGCCTAATAAATAATTATCACAATTAAAATGTACCCGTCGCATAGTGAAAGATATTGGTATTTTACAATGAAAGTTCAAAACATATGCCCATAGCATAGGAATTCAAAAATGTACGTTATACCAAAAACGATCGGATTTTCTTTCAAATAAATCTTTAGCTTAAAATATAATACAGAAAAAATTCCGTTTGAAAATGGAACCCCAAAAATAACTGCAACAAATCAGTCACGTCGGTTCTAATCAAAATGCTCATCAACACGGCTCCCTCTCAAAATTAAAAAGAGTAAGTGGCACTTACAACGAATGGGTCACCGAAGCCTCCCCTTGCACAGAAGAATACCTATATTAATTTGGCATTTCCATCAAGATGTCTTCCTTGCGGAAATTTGTTCTGTGAAAATGTAAGCAGTTATTTAAGTAACGCATAACCATAATGCTTTTTTTATTCCGAATAGGTTTTCGTTTGACTACACACTGCCTGACGTTAAGCAGGCGGTCTAGGATGTAACACGCTTACCTAGAAGATACCTATTTACTCGGGATTTGAAGACACCCACGTTGTACTTTAGCGGGAAGAAAGACCCAGGCAAAGCGTTCCACATTCTGGCTATTCGTATGAGGAAGGATTCGAAACGCTTGGTTCTAACGCGCGGAATGTCCACCACAATAGGGTGGCGCTTTGGTAGCGTCTTTCTAGCCGTACGATAGAAGAAAGTTGAGTTTAGAACGTAACAAAGGGGCAGGTTCAAATCCTACGTTCGCTTCAGATTTTTGAAATGCTTATCACAACGATAACTCTTTAAGATAAAATCTAGTGTAGAAAGCACTCTAAAATAAAAATCACATCATTGATTTAGCAGTGCGTCATCTCTCGTCAATCTTCAGAAGTTCTAATAACTTCTAGTTGAGTGATAACCTGTCTAATACGGGTATCACAGGTGGCGCCGCCAACGCTATAAGTTGGTGGTAATGAGCACTTCAAAAATTTGGCGCTTGCGTAGGAGGCGAGCTGGCTCAGTTGGTTAGAGTGTCGGGCTAGTGATCCGAAGGGGCAGGTTCAAATCCTGCGTTCGCTTCAGATTTTTGAAATGCTTATCACAAAGATAACTCTTTGAGATAAAATCTAGTGTGGAAAGCACTCTAAAATAAAAATCACATCATAACGGATCTTTTTCCTAAAGTTATCATTTCCATATATTATCAAATCACACAAAACCGAGAGTAGGCTATAATATCGTTAAAGACTCCTATTAGCCTAGGGCTAAAAAAACTTTACTAATATGGATTACGTTGGACAAGATATTACGATTTGAAAGCCACAAAAACACATTGCTTTCACAACCCCAAATTTTCCATCCTTTCTCATCTAGCCAAAAGTAATAGCATAACTCGTCACATTAAGACATTTTTTCTTCCATTATGATCTTACTCGCCCGCTGTTCCCCCATCCCGGGGGAAAGAGGGGGATAATTAACAATTAGTTAATGGCACAGGCGGGATGTTAGCACACCACTCGCGGGGAGACCAGCCACTTGATGCGTGTTGTCTTAGCAATGAATTATGTACTTTTATTTTATATTACATACCTAGATATGTGCTAAACGATGAATTTTTGATATAAATCGAATCATACAAGTCGGCGGATGTGAGGTTAGCTGTGCGATACCCAATCAACGAGCAGCTTTATGTGAGCTTCAGTCATGATTGGATATAGCGCAGCTTGTAGCTAACTGCACATACGCCGAATTGTACGATTCGGCCAACACCTCATCGTCGTTTCAGCCATAGGATGTCCACTGCTGGACATAGGCCTCCCATAAAGATCTCCAATAAAACCGGTTCGTAGCGGCTTGCATCCAGCGTGATCCTGCGGTCTTAATGAGGTCATCCGTCCACCTTGTGGGTAGACATCCTACGCTGCGCTAACCGGTACGTGGTCTCCACTTGAGAACTTTTCAACCCAATGGGTCATCAGTCCTCCAAGCTAAGTGCCCTGCCCAGTGCCATTTCAACTTGCCCATCCGCTGGGCTATTCTTCTACGGATCTCCTCATTCCTGATTCGATCTCAAAGGGAGACTCCGAGCATAGCCCTCTCCATAGCTCGTTGGGTTACTTGGAGCTTACTAATAAGGCCCATAGTGAGGCCTACTCATACCTACTTAAATGTTATAGGAGACACTAAAATAGGCCAGTTGACCGACATATAATTAGTCCGCCAGTTTAGTTGATTATCAAAAATATTAGACACGTCTTTATTTTGACTAACGAAAAATGATGACGATATAGCCCGTTAAATTTCCGCGTGACCTCACTCCTAGGTACACTTTTTACATTTAAAGTGACGTCGCAAGACCCCACTCCCTAACTTCGACGCGCTTTATCCTTTTTTCACGTCTGATCGAGCTAAATCAATATTTCGTACTTGTACCTACATATAAGTCGAATCATGTAACTTGGCTGTTGTGATATTAGCTGTAAGTTGCGAATAGCCCAATCCTGACTGAAACTAACTTAGCAGCTTTGGGTTGGGTTATCCGCAGCTTGTAGCTAACACCACAGCCGCCAAGTTATATGATTCGACCTATAACATAAGCGCAAGTAATTATCTTACGCGTTGGGTAAAAAATCGAAATCAATAATAACAGTATTCTATAAGATTACAACCTGCGAACCAATGAACCCCGTATAACAAACTAACCGCAAAAGTTCGTAAATTTTTACAACAGTTAGTTTGAAATGGAGATCTGAAGTCAAATCGCAAACTTGGAATATACTAACCGCACTAAGCTCTATAAACTAACGTTCTTACCGTAGTACCAAGTTTGCTTCAGATTCCTTTACCTACTTTGTAAAGTTTGACCAGTGGCTCAAGAAACTATTTTACAAAAGTATGTCGTGAAGACACAGTATCTGAGGCTGGTCATAGACGGGCAGTCTGGATTGACTGTTTCAAGCCGCGTGTCGAATTACAAGCACACTCAGGGTGAGCGGTTGTCGGTGACTCAGATTGAGCTGCTCGACTAGGGTGGTGGAAAATGCTCGGCATCGGAAAATCAGCATCCTTTAGGGGCTTATTCTCTACATCAAAACTAACAAGGTTCTGCGACTTTTCTAAAAACTCAAAAAAATGTTGTTCTATAGAAAAATATCGTTCACCCAAGACAAAATGTATGGAACAGCTGATTTTTTATTGAGTTTTGACAAAAGTCGCAGAACAAAAGTTGTTAGTTTTGATGTACAGAATAAGCCCCTAAAATTACTAATTGATTAGGAATAACCCTGTATAATATGTAAATATTTAATTTAAATCTTCGACTACTTTTCGATTATTTATTTTAGCACATAGGTTGTGCTCATCATTGACAACATTTTTACCACAAGACTAACTTTGAAATCAAGAAAAAGAATCAATTGCAAAGTAAAAAACGTTTCATTAATTGTATGGAACAGTATTTTTTTTGCAAATCAGGGTTGACTCATAGCAAAAATTGTTCATACTCATACTCATTTATTTATACAAAATTGCATACGTCAAAAAATTCCAGTAGGTGTCAATAATACTAATAATTATGAGTTACACTAATAAAAATATTAGTGTAACTCATAATTAATTAAAAATAGAATAATAACAATTTCAAATGTCAAACGAATTACGAGTACATAAAAACGAGTTTGCTCCTGCTTCTATGAAAATGGCAAGGATGTAAAACTTCAAAGCGAAGAAGGGATGAAGGGTAGACTAAATTTAATTATTAATTATGTACCTACTCAACATAATGATTTTTTTCCCTGCTGTACCTAATTATTTCGTTTAACTACCTACTATGTGTTACAAACCAAAATATGTCATCAATGTACCTAGCTACAGAGGCAACATTTTGAATTTAATTTTGAGTAACTTTTATGGATCATTTGCGCAAATTTTGTAAAAGTTATTTTGGTAAACAAATATATTCTTATTCATAATGCATCAAAATGAACATAATTATCCATTCGCATAGCACACTACATCAAAAGACAAAGAGACTTCAAACCAGCGTAGATTCAGAACCTCTCGATGCTGATCTTCAATTTAAGTTGGACGATTTTCCCCGTTTGTTCCAGCACAGTTGCAGTTAAGTTAACTTTTCCAATATATTCAGAGTTCCAACCTGGAACCGAGATACAAACATGGTCTAAGCGGCTCATGGCGATTACTGAAAGAAACATTTTAAAGCGATCTTTATAAATTATTATCGAAATAGGAGATGAAAACATGTACATAGCAGATTGCGGATCGAAGCGATTTATGTTACTTGGAGTAGTATAAATAATGTAGTAAAGTAAAGAGATAATGAAGAGATAAGTAATAATGGAGTAAAGAGAAGTAATATAAATCTAATCTACACATAAGTGTGTAAGATGTCACCTAATATTTATCATTATTTATTTATTTAGTTTATAGTGTAAGTATAGAAAAACAATTAAAGAAGTAGCATTTCCCAGCAGTTGGTAAGGAGAACTTTCAAACGAAGTAGGTATTTTGATGCGTCTTTTTGCTAAATATTGAGATGATTTTAGTATCTAGTATTCCAATTAAAATCGGTTTTAGGATTTAACACTAAACTTGTGATAGTTTTAAACAGGCTGATATTCAATCACGTCCGCACATACTTGGTAGCTTAGATGTGCGCCACTAAATGAATTTGATTTCACAATAGAACAGCATTTGCCTACAATAATACAACTTGTTGCGATTGCCATCAATATGAAGTGTTGAACAAACACCCGTACTCTAGGGATGGGGGAGCGCCTGCCTCTCAATCAAAACCTTCCACAGAAGTGTACAGTTACTAAAGTCAATGAACCTTTTGTAGGAATTGAATGGCAGTTGATATTTTCATACAATTTCTATGGATTGATTTTATCGTAATTTTAGGATCACCCTTCCTGGGTTTGCATGTTCAGTTCAGTTATATGTTGACCACTGGACTATTAAAAGGCCAGTACAGAACAGTCAGTGTCAGTTTAGATTAAAACGCGACGCAGCTTATATGGAAACTATACCTTCACATAACTCTCATGACGTCTTAGACCGCGTTGCCGTCGGGTATATTTTCAAAACCAGTAAACTAAAATCATTTCAATAAAGCGTACCTTTATCTAACATTTGTGACGTCACTGTCGCGTGTTGATATCGGGTATACATTGAGATTTAGTATACGCCCCGCGTATTTTAAAACATACCCGACCGCAACGAAGCCATCGTTCGGTACGCCGCGCAGCAGCGGCCGGCGAAGTGCCAGAAGCAAACCGCCTTGATAGATTAGGTGTGAAACAAAATATAGGTTAGGTTAGGTTAGAACATGACAAACAACGCACGAGCCGAGCGAGCGAAGCGAGCGTGCCGCGGCAGCGGCCGGCGAAGTGCCCGAAGCGAACCGCCTTGATAGATTAGGTGTGAAACAAAACAAAAAATAAATAAACCTAACCTAACCTACAAAATACACGTCCCTTTATCTGATACCTACCCCAAACAGATGTTGCGGTCGGGTATATTTTGAAATCCTTAACACGACGGTTCATATTTTTAAAGTATCCACAAAACGAATGTTGCAGTCAGGTATATTTTAAAATCCTCAACAAGGCGGTAAATATTTTTATGGTATACCCGAACTCAACACTATGGAGCGTTGAGTAAAGGTATAGATTCCATATAAGCCGCGACGCAATGCAAAGAGTAACACGCGTTTTCCAACCGACTTCGATGTAAGAGGGGGCTTTAAAAGTCTGTGTCTTATTTTTTCGTTTGGGTATTTATTGATTTCTCCGTTTTTTGTAGTCAGATTCATGTATTTTTTCAACTGTAAAGGAATATAGCAAGCTGAGTCTATTAAACTATGCTAACATTTATTTAGTAATAAAATTAATATTACTTTGGTTCAGTAGCTTTGAAGCAGTTCAAAAAAAAATTCAACACGGCGGCGCCCACAATCAAAACGCAAAAAACAAAAGTATTGTAATTAGGTTCGTCGGAAGTAACAATTTTGCTTTAAATAAATAATGTTTAGAAAGCGTTTCAATACTTGAAACTTTACTTTGTAGGTATATAGGAAAATACACAGTAAGAAAATACTTATGCTTATTCCAATCCCATTAAACGTTCTCAACAAACACATAAATAGTAGCAATATACGTGAGTGCGTGCCTCCCGTAGTAACGTTCCCTCCATCCACCGCCTCAAGTGCATAACAAACACGTAAGGAAGCAGCCACAATACCGAGTACTTACCTACTACCTCCCTTAGGACAGGACCACTCAAAATCTGGATAGTTATAAAAGCGAACACAGCGTGTATAAGTGTGTTCAGTCACTGAAAAATATTTCTGTAGTCATAAATTTCACAAGACTGATTATTCTTATATTTTTGATGTAGTCAGAAGACAAAACTAATTCTTCTGTTTTGTGATGGATATGCCAAGAAGTTTCTCAAAACGGCGGACATAATATGGGATACCGACATTCATTATTTTCTGTAAGACCATCCTTAAAAATGCGATAAAAAATCAGCTGTTCCATGTATTGTAACTCCGATCCGACAGCTCCCTGCAACAGGAAGTATTCCGTCTTTGGTATAGGCGCCGGTTACCATAGGCACACAGTCACACACCGACCTCGCCGGCGAGGTCGAGGACCCTCCGGATCTGTCAGAAGATCGGTTAGATTCTCTCCAAATAGTCAACCAGCTCAACCCATTAGGGCCACAGGGCACACCCCATCTGGGGTGCCCGGGCAAGTCTGATCTCCCCCGCCGGGTGACGGCCCAAGCCGAGGTCCGTACCTTCTCAGGTGCCCTTGCGCTAGTCACCCTATAACCTAATCTTAGGGCTCAGCCGCCATCCGCGCTCGCCCATGTCCGGTAAGCTGTAGAGGCCTCAGTGGCCAACAGCTATAAGTCATTCCAAAAAAAAAAAAAAAAATGTATTGTAACTGTTGAAAGTTACCTGATTTTTCGCAGTTAGGAAGCAGAAAGTAAAATAAGAGTCATCCCCGCCTCAAGTGCATAACAAATACGGGAAGGAAGCAGCTTCGATATCCAGTATATAGTCACTAACAAATATTTATGTGGTCATAGATATCACATGACTAACTTCTGTTCTGTGATAATTATGCCAATTGTTTTTCTTTACGACGGTCATACTCGTATTCTAGGACACTAACATAATACTCATTGTTTTGATCAATTTTATTGTTTCTATAACCTTAATAATTAATTAAAAAAAAATATTTTAGCTTTTTGAAAATACAAGCGTTTGAGATCCTAGATAATATAATGTAGCAACAGAGTGCTAGCGAAGACAAGTAAAACGTGCCCAAACACGTCTAATTCTAATTCTGGTCTATCTTGTTTAGTACAGGAATTTACCTACCATATAAAGAGAATATTAATTATCAACCATAAAATGCCCACTGCTGGACATAGGCCTCCCATATGGTCTTCCAATAAGCCCGATTGGTGGCAACTAGCAATAATAAATTAAAGATGTTAGAGTAATAACTTATTAATTTTAATAGATCTGACCATATTTACGTCAATTCATTATTAGTTTTTTTTACAGTAATCCAAATCTAACATTATTAATATTAGGTATTATTGATCTACATAAACCAATGTTAAAGTACTATAGTTCAATATTAAAATTAAATTATAAGATTAAGTTGTCAACATAATTATTCATAAAAAAATACAATCGCCATTGGAACGTAAACTCCCAGTGCAATACGTAATGAATCCCTTCACCACTTTCACACACACTACGCTCGCCAATACGTAAACAAATACTTTCGATCAGCTACCACGCTATCTACTTGCCTACCACTTCTAAATTTTAGTAAAAATCACGTATAGAAAATAGTACTCATAATATTTTGAATGAATTTGTATAATAAATAAAAATCTTAAACCAGATTGGTCTAGGTCAGGTGGGTAGGTAGGTACCTATAAACTTGGATTATTGTTATTTAAATATAACTTTTCTACGTGCAGGGCTTGCACAATGGATTCTTACTGAAATGAATCCACTGGGTATGTACCTATACATGTATTGTGAAATGCGTGGTTGCGTTTAGGTGTGCAAGGTCACCGTATACCATACACCAACAGCAAACAAACATTAAAACTAAAACGCAATGACTTAATCGAATTAATCGAAACTTGCATTACTCTTACTTAGATTTATAGCCTGCCTACTACCTATGTATAATTAAATAATTACCTATTTACGTAGGATATAAGATTACCTTGTGTTTCTCAGTTAAGTGAATTATTTGTTAATTCTTTTGAGAAATAAATATCTTAAACCAGAATTCCTATGGCCACCTTCCGATTTCATCATCAGATCAGCTCCATGGTACCATATTGTTGCATTGTCACGCAATACGAATCCATCATCCATCAGCCATAGGACGTCCACTGCTGGACATAGGCCTCCCCTATATATCTCCAATAAGACCGATTGGTAGCGGCTTGCATCCAGCGCGATCCTGCTGTCTTAATGAGGTCATCCGTTCACCTTGTGGGTGGACGTCCTACGCTGCGCTTGCCGGTGCGTGGTCTCCACTCGAGAACCTTTCGACCCCATCGGTCACCAGTCCTCCGTGCTATGTGCCCTGCCCATTGCCACTTCAACTTGCTAATCCGCTGGGGTATGTCGGTAACTTTGGTTCTTCTAATCGCAATACGAGTATAAATTATATGTATATGCGTGCAAATTTTCAGCTCAGTCGGAAATCGAGAAGTGGTCAAGTACATCCATTGCAAGTTAAATAAAAGCTTGTGAAATCAGCAGTTTCATATGTTGGAAGTCAATGAAGTTTTTGAATGGAAGATGCTGATTTTTCTTCTCTATTTCAGATTTTGTCCCATAGTAAAACTGTATTACAATGAAGAGTAGGTATACTCGTATAACTAAATAGGGGGGAGGACCCTGTAAGCTAAGTTAGTAAGTTAGTTCGTATAGGCCGGGTGGCTAGCCCTGGTATCAGAGTTTTTAGGCCGCCTGAAGGCCTCTGACTTGGCTAAACGCTGTTAGCTGAAACACAGGCTCCGGCCTAGATCGGCAACAGATACCTTTTAAAATGTTGTGTTCAATTATTCTAGCTTATCTATGTAAATGCAATATGTAAATATTTTTTTGGTCAAATAAATTGATTTATTTATTTATTATTTATAAATATGCACTTTAGGACAAAAGTTATGGAGAGCATTATTGTGGAAAATAAAAATTCGCATCTTTTCATCGTGATTTCATCTTCCATGAACTTTTTTGTAAAATATAAAAATACTGTTTTTACTGTTAACAAGCACAATTCCTGCACTTTGTAAAGCAACGGCCTGTACCTAGTTACCTACAGAGTGTATAGGCACCCACCATATTCATTATCGTAAAACCCAACTGTCTCTGTTGGTTGCAGCCTTGCAGCCCACTGCCAGGTCTTACCAAACGCAAGCTAATATTCATGACTATTGGTCCAACTAACACATAAATGATAACGAAACATATCGTTCGATACACAGCTGGGAAGACGACCAAACCTGCGCATCTGCGACGCGTGAAACGATTCTTAATGCTTCACGAAGTGCATTATAAAAGTAGCAGTAGGTGCTAGCAATGGACAATTTATATTATAGGACCAATTTTGACGACACCAAATCGCCGACGACAAACAAAACGTGAATACCTATTTAGAACATGTGTGCATAGTTTCGTTTAAAAATGCGACCTGCAGAGGAAAATCAGCATCCAGACAGATGAACGCAGAATAAATAAGTCAATTTGTTCGCTCGATCAATCATTGTTGATTTTTAGGGTTCCGTACCCAAAGAGTAAAATCGGGACCCTATTACGAAGACTCCGCTGTCCGTCTGTCCATCTGTCTGTCACCAGGCTGTATCTCATGAACGGTGATAGCTAGAATGTTGAAACTTTCACAGATGACGTACTTCTGTTGCCGCTATAACAACAAATACTAAAAACAGAATAAAATAAATATTTAAAGGGGAGCTCCTACACAACAAACCTGAGTGAGAGGTAGGTGTTTGAAATATTCACAGAATACTAAGTTCACTTCACCGATTATTCCTTTTTAGGGTTCCGTACCCAAAGGGAAAAACAGAACCCTATTACTAAGACTTCGATGTCCGTCTGTCTGTCACCGGGCTGTATCTCATGAATCATGATAGCTGGGCAGCTGAAATTTTCACAGATGATGTATTTCTGTTGCCGCTATAACAACAATTACTAAAAACAAAATAAAATGAATATTTAAGGGGGGCTCCCATACAACAAACCTGAATTTTTACACGTTTTTCGCTCTATATTAATAATGGTAATAGGTAGATGCTTGAAATTTTCACAGAATATTTAGTTTTATATTCACTTCAATACTAAATAATAAAATTAAAACAAAATACATATTTGAGGGGGGCTCCCATACAGTACGGAACCCTTCGTGCGCGAGTCCTACTCGTACTTGGCCGATTATTGAAGTCTGCAAAGATCGAAATTCTTTTAAGAAAGAGTAAGTTCGTCGCGCTGCGTTCATTTATTAAATTTCATTCATTCTTGTAGACGCACAGGTCTGGCCGTAACTTGGTGACCGAGCACAGAGGCGCTCTGTTTGCATACGAACTTATCTGCAGCAGCTGCATCTGTAGCAGCTCATCCAACATTTACGATTGTTTTATACTAACACGTCCGTATGGTGCAGTAGAATATATCAACGTGACTTAGTAAATAATTGCCAATTTATGAGACATAATATTTAGGGTTACTGGTATTCAATTAGCATCCTTTTAGGGGCTTATTCTGTACATCAAAACTCTTTTGTTCTGTTACTTTTGTCAAAACTAAAAAAACAGCTATTCCAAACATTTTGTCAAGGGTGAACGATATACGTATTTCTATGCAACAGCATTTTTTTTGAGATTTAATAAAAGTCGTTAAACAAAAGTTGTTAGTTTTGAAATACAGAATAAGCCCCTAAAAGGATGCTAATATGATACAACAGGTAAACATCATTATACAGGGTTACTGCCCTGTATAATGATGTTTACCTGTTGTATAGATCTACGTACTAGTTAACTTCTTGATACTTAAGAACCACGTGTAAATATTTTATTATGTATGCGCCGATTCAATATATTTTTTCGTAATCTTCGTAAGTTGTAACGTTTGGTTGATGCAACATTTCCCTACCTTTTATCCCGCTCCTGCACATACCTACTTGCGTGTGTACGAGCAAGACCGCTACACACAAGCGCGGATTCTATGGACAGTGCTGCCTCTCGCGCTGGTGTGGAGAAGTGGAAGTACAAGATTCGATCGAAAACTGAATGGCGGCAACCGCTTTCGCTGTCGTATAAAAATTCGAAAACCCGGTTCAAAATCAATAATTGTCATCGCTGTGTGTGTATACCTGTGCAACAATCGACCCTGGCCATCTCCAAGGAACCTCAAGGTACTGTGCACTCCTTTTCCCTTCGAAAACTGCATCTTTCTTTGGCTACTCCCGCGCAGTTTCGTTTTTTCATCCACCGCATGCATCAACGAAAATTATACAGTCCACTTAACTTTTAGCTTAATCCGCGCAAACATTTGTGGTCCTTCGAGCCGGATATTGAATCGGTGTTAGCTATCACTCTGATATTTCTATAAAATCATAGATTTCGTTGATTAAAATCGCTCGGTTGCCGCGCTCAATCTACCTCCTATATTTCGTTTTTTTTGTCATATTTTGCTCAATCTCATTCGTTCGCTTTATTTGCATCTTGTTTTAATATTCGTACATAGTCACAAAAACAATAAGATTTGTTTGTGATAATCACCTATACCTATATCGATTGTTTACCTAAATTATCGATTAGTCGTTTCGCTTGACCCGCATCAATACATACAATGTAACTCCATCGCTACTAGCAAATCTCGTAATTCTATCCAGAATATTATACATAGGTATATCTAGATAGGTACATGCTTTAAAATAAAAATTAGTGTCGTTTCGCTTTCATCTCAACTAGGCACCTGCCTACATAAAATTCGTCTAACCCGCATCGCTAATTTCGTTTCGTAATAAGTAAAGTCCCCGTCACGAGAAGCTATAAATTTTGTAAACAAGTGTTCAGGAGTTCACAACATTTGGACCAACAAAAAAAATAATTTGTTTAAGATTTAATAAATTATTAAGTAACAAATATTAATGAACATATATTATTTAAGAATAATTATTCGCTATATAAGCTATATCTCCAGGTATACCAACTAACCTAACCAATTACTTCACAATTTAAAACCTACTTCTTATATTAACCTTATCTTAACAACAATAAAAAGTGATAACGAAACAATAACAAAATTAACAATAACAACCAGATCCGCGATATATGCAAAGCAATGAAACAAACTCGTACGCATTCGAAACTCGAATGACGCGTTTATTTCAAAATGGCGTCCCGATAGTTTACAATCCCTGCGACGGACGCGTTCCGGTACCAAGAAAACACAAACGATAGCGCTTTGCGTCGTTAAAATATGATCCGACTAAATTAAATAGGTTATTACTTTCATATAACCCGTCTATATTTCATGTCGATTGAATATGGTCAATTTATTATTATCTCGCAGTATAAAATGTCTACTTAGTAAAAGATGTTTGTTTACATAATTTATAGCTTCTCGTGACGGGGACTTTAGGTAGGTAGGTACTCACTTACGTAAAATTTGTTGTCATTTCTTAATCGATTAATTCGCATAAATCATACATTAATTTATCTTATTGTCGCTCATCCCGCTTATAAGTAAATCGTTACTATATTACATCAATTAAGTGTTCATGACTCCACTTACTTAGTACGTAAATAGTTTGTTTACATTTTTAAATAAAAGGTTGTTACATTCGGAAGTAATAAGCCAGCAACTCGCAATATTAAAACCTATATTATTTGTTCTATCACGTCGCATCAAATACCTTCACATCTACTCGCTATCGCTAACAGCTGTACATAGGTACCTACTCGTTTCTCCGCCGCTTATTTGTTTACATAATTGCAGAAGCTAGCATTCTTAATATTTAGCTTATTGAAATGGCACCTACAACTGAGTTCGATTCACAGTTAAAGATGCTTTATGCTAAGAGAGACAGGATTTTTGCTCGTATGCAAAGGATTTGTCATCACTCGAGTGACCTTCAATCGGAAGCATCTAGGGAATCATTTTTGATTGAAATGGAAACCGTAAATGATTTGTATGGTGACTTTCAAAGTATGTTGGACAAAATAATTAGCTGCGAACTTAAATTAAATCCAGACTATATGGTTGATTACCAGCCGCTTTCCGCGTTTGAGGACCTATTGGGCAGCGTTCGACGCGCCGCAAAAAAATTGCAATTGCAGGCTAATGACGTCAAACCCGTGACGCAATCTCAACACAAATCGCCTAGATTACCACCGATTGAAATTCCTGAATTTAACGGGGATATAAAGAATTGGCCGCTATTTTTCGCTAGTTTTCAAAATGCTGTACATAACAATAGCTCGTTAACCGAATCGGAAAAGTTGTATTATTTGATAGGCAAGTTAACTGGCAAGGCGCGATCAGTCTGTGCCGGCATAACTCCTTGTGACGAAAATTACTCATTAATTTTAGATTTGCTTAAAAGTAAATATGAAGATAAACGGCTAGTGGCTACTTCGTATTTAGATCAAATGTTCGATCTCAAAGGTATTTCGTCCGCAAATCCTAACAATCTCGAACAATTTCTAGATAAATTTGCATGCTCAGTCGCCGCATTGAAAAACCTAAAGATCGATGACCTATCAGATTTCGTGTTTTTGTATATCGCACTCAAGAAATTAGACCCAGAAACCGCCCGCTCATTCGAGTCATACAAACGAACTTGTAAAATGCCCACATTCGATGATCTATCATTATTTGTTCGCGATCACATAAAAATATTGCAGCGCACTTCGTCGGTAAGACATGAAGCATCGAAGAAGAATGTCGATCGTAGAATGGACACGGCATCTAAGTCACATACTGCTTCCACTACGCAAGTCTATGTAAATGCCGCATCCAGTTCTCAGCAATCTTCATGCTCCTTGTGCAATTGTAAACACGATCACCTTTATAAATGTTCTGTGTTTCATAACTATAATCCAAATGAACGCTTTAAATTCGTTAAGGCAAATAATTTGTGCATTAATTGTCTCAGTTCTGGACATCGTCTATCTACTTGCGGGTCGAATTCTTTGTGTAAAAAATGTAATTTGAAACACCATACATTGTTGTGTTTTCGGGATGCATCTGTAGCTAATAATAATAGTAAATCGCTTATTGCGCGCGCGCACATTGGCGCCCGCCTCGCTGCCGTCCCCCCGCCGCAGTCCGCGGGACAAGACGACACGTCCATCGCATTCGCTAGCCCCGCTCGCACTGGTGACGTCACTCTTTGTGCGTTATCAGATAACAAACTCGTTCCGCGTGGCCCTACCACGATCTTGCTCGCAACTGCGCGTGTCGTTATCGTTGATTCTCGTGGTAATGAACACCTCGTCCGTGCTTTGTTGGACAGCGCTTCACAAAGCAATTTTATAACTCGTAGTTGCTGCCAACGTTTAGGATTGAATACGAATCGCAACTGCGCTGTTCCTACCGTTAAGGGAATAGGTGGTTCGACTAAAAGTGTTCAAGGGTCGGTAAATATTAGATTTTTTTCTCGTTTCGATCGTAACATTAATTACGACATGGAATCACTGGTTATAGATAAGATAACTGAATGCTTGCCGACTGTCTCTGTCGATGTTTCGCATTTGTCGAACTTTGAAACCTTACCGCTCTCGGACGATACGTACTCCGTCTCAGGTCCGATCGATTTACTGATCGGAGCCGCGATCTTCCCGCATCTTCTTTTGTCGCACAAGGTTCAAGGACAACCTTCTCGTCCCTCCCCGCTCGCATTGGAAACTGTCCTTGGCTATGTGATTGTTGGTGAGATACCAACTCATATCAATCGTTTCGAAACCGCTTCGTTTTGTTGTATTGCGGATCCTCTAGATTCTGCTGTGCGTAAATTCTGGGAGTTGGAAGAGCTGATCGCCCCACCCATACTCAGCCCAGACGACAAAACCTGTGAAGAAATTTACACTCGCACGACCTCTCGCGTTGATGATGGCTGATATGTAGTAGCGCTGCCCTTTAAAGGAGATGAACATTCTCTTGGTGATTCTCGACAAGCAAGTGAGCGACGGTTTCTTTGCTTAGAGAAAAAATTGCTGACCTCTCCGAAGTTGAAGACGGCCTACGACGGTGTCATCAACGAATACTTAGACAAGGGTTATATTTCGCCTGTACCTGCAGACACAAAATCTTCGGATCAATCGTATTTCATACCGCATCATGGAGTTGTAAGAGAGGACAAGGTCACGTCTAAGTTAAGAATCGTCTTAGATGGTAGTTGCAAGACAAGCACTCGCGTCTCTCTTAACGACCTCCTCTATAGTGGACAAAATCTTCAAGGGAACTTGTTCAATATAATCGTCAATTTTCGCTTGTTTCCTGTCGCGCTTTCAGCTGACATTCGCCAAATGTTTCTCAGCATTGGTATTCGCGAATGTGATCGCCGATTTCAACGTATATTGTATCGCTTCTTTCCGCAACAGCCTTTACAGGTTTTTGAATTTAATCGTGTCGTATTTGGCCTGAAATCTAGTCCGTTTCATGCGCTACGAACAATCAAACAACTCGCTGTCGATGAAGGCGACTCTTTTCCAAAAGCTAAAGCCATCATTGACCACGGACTCTACATGGACGACTTCGTCTACTCAGTCCTAGATGAGACGGAAGGCATATCGACCTCATCTGAAATGATAGGTCTGATGAAGACCGGTCAGTTTGAATTAGTAAAATGGACTAGTAATTCACAAACTGTTCTTGATTCGATTCCACTGTCGCATCGTCTTTCATCCTTCAAAGAATTCGATGAATCGGAACAACACAAGATTCTTGGCTTGTGTTGGTCACCCGCATCTGATTGCTTTAGCTTAAAGCTTAGCGTACCCACACAAGCTTGTACGAAACGCACCATATTATCATGTGTCGCGAAAATATGGGACATAACGGGATTTGTGGCCCCTGTAGTTCTTTATGCGAAATTGCTTATTAAACAGCTTTGGCTGTGTGAGTGCGATTGGGATGACACACCACCCGATGAATTTGTTCATGCTTGGGCTCAATTCAGAGAAGAACTCCATTTACTCTCGAATATAAAAATTCCTCGTCATGTCGGAATTATTGCTGATAGTGTCGTTACACTACTTGGCTTCGCTGACGCCAGTGAAAAGGCCTACGGTGGAGTAGTTTATTTTCACGTCCACAATCGGGACGGAAATACCGTAAGCCTCATTAGCGCAAAGTCAAGGGTTTCTCCTCAGAAGGTCGTATCTCTTGCTCGTCTTGAGCTTTGCGCTATACTCGTTCTTGCTCAGCTCTTGAATAACATAATTGTCGCTTGCCAATCCCGCTTTCATATTAATAAAGTTTTCGCTTTTTCGGATTCGACTGTCGCACTCTGTTGGGCGCATTCATCGCCTCATCGATGGGATACGTTTGTGGCCAATAGAGTGACAAAAATACAAAATCACTTGTCACCACATGATTTGTATCACGTATCCGGTAGAGAAAATCCAGCGGATTGCCTCTCTCGCGGACTGAAACCTTCGCAATTAATTGAACACCCGCTTTGGTTTGATGGCCCTCCCTGGGCATGCTTAGATGTTTCCCAGTGGCCAATCGTTCCATTTAACCCTTCTATGGTGACAGAGGTATTTGAAGAGAAAAAACATACGTTACTTACTGCATCACCGCTTGAAGAATCTCTTATGATTTCGTTAGCAAACCGCTTTTCGTCTTGGTCAAAATTGCTGCATTGTGTAGTTTATGTTTGTAGATTCACAAACCTTTTACCGCAACGCGATCGTATTTCAGCCTCAGATCTTGACTTCGTAGAGTTACTGATACTGCGCGAATTGCAACGCTTGCATTTCGACGCTGAATTTTCCAATCTACAAGCAGGCAAACCTTGCACGCGCTCTTTTCAACATCTTAAACCTTTTGTTGAGAATGGAATCATTAGAGCCGGTGGTCGCATAACCAATTCAAACTTGGATTATCATCAAACCCACCCTATTTTTCTTCCTCGAAAGCATCACATTCTCGATTTACTGGTTGACTACCATCATAAGGTGTATTGTCACACCGGTCCTGACTTGTTAATGTCACTCTTACGCCAGAAGTATTGGATACTTTCTGCTTGCAATTTGCTTAGAAACAGGGTACTCGCTCAAATAGAATCGTTCATGAATACGCGACTTCTATGTAGAACTCTATCTAACAATCCTTCGGAACCTCTCGATTTAACTCCAGTGCACTTTTTAAATGTCACGCTCTTAAAATACTTACCCGCTAAAGAAATTGATAAAAATCTACATACGCTCTCTCGGTACGAGCTACTTGACAAATTAGTTCAGTCATTTTGGAAACGCTGGAGAACTGGATACCTCCACTCGCTACAGTCACGCTGTAAGTGGAATACACCAGTCGATCCCATCACTGTCGGGACTGTTGTTATTCTTCTAACAGACAACTGCCCTCCCCTTCACTGGCCTTTGGCTATCGTAGATGGAGTTTTTCCTAATTCCGATGGAGTTACACGGATAGTGCGCGTTAGGACTGCAACTGGCTCATATTTGCGTCCAGTTGTACGTCTCTGTCCCTTACCTAATCAATAATTTGGTAAACTTGCATGTTTAAGTTAGGAAATTATCGTAAGTTACATTCGTTTAGTATTTGTAGATCATAATTTAGAAATGTGGCTAAACACTAGTCTCAGTTGTTTTGAAGGCATCCCTTCAAGCCCGGGGAAATGTATGCGCCGATTCAATATATTTTTTCGTAATCTTCGTAAGTTGTAACGTTTGGTTGATGCAACATTTCCCTACCTTTTATCCCGCTCCTGCACATACCTACTTGCGTGTGTACGAGCAAGACCGCTACACACAAGCGCGGATTCTATGGACAGTGCTGCCTCTCGCGCTGGTGTGGAGAAGTGGAAGTACAAGATTCGATCGAAAACTGAATGGCGGCAACCGCTTTCGCTGTCGTATAAAAATTCGAAAACCCGGTTCAAAATCAATAATTGTCATCGCTGTGTGTGTATACCTGTGCAACAATCGACCCTGGCCATCTCCAAGGAACCTCAAGGTACTGTGCACTCCTTTTCCCTTCGAAAACTGCATCTTTCTTTGGCTACTCCCGCGCAGTTTCGTTTTTTCATCCACCGCATGCATCAACGAAAATTATACAGTCCACTTAACTTTTAGCTTAATCCGCGCAAACAATTACATATGTTGCAATTAATGATTGAGTGTTGAGTAATGTTTGTATCAGTGTTACTTAATCTAAGTACCTACTACTTTTATTTTAAAATATATTTTTTATGGATACCTATACCAACTAATTTTGTTTTAATAAATCGAGGAGCAAATAAAATCGATAATTTTAAACTGAGCCGTTAGATCAATTTTTTTAAATGATGTTAGGGTTTAGTTTAAAATAACCATGAAAATGCACTATAGCAAAGTAACACTAAGGAAGTTCGTATACTTGGCTTTGAAGTCAGTTTCTAAAGCTACCTGAAGCCTTTGGCATGACTGGAGACTATATAGGCAACTAAATTCAATAAGTTAGTATTCACCAATCGTTTATTTCTGAATCCGTGCTATTCATCGTACAAAAACGGTTCAACTTGCCTGTACATATTTTATGAAGCACGTGCTTAAAAACCTTCGCCACGGTCGGTAATATGGCTATTGCACGGTCTGCTTCCAGGGCCGCCTGCCCCCTAAACTCACGGTCCAGCCCTGCTTACTTCACCTTACCCATTACGTTGGCTTCATCAAAATCCATAGCTCCGTCCTTTCAAATGTTCCATCAGGCGCCAAAGCACTGGAATGTTTCCAAGTCACAAAGACACAGCAGCTTTGCTCTTAGGCCCTCGGGGCTCCAGGGCCCGCTTTCAAGCCCCAGCGGCGGGGCCCCACTGCGAGCTTTTACGACGTGAAAGGGGGCACAGTGGTATAATACGTCGCGGTAAGGCGGTTAGGACATAATTAAGACGTAGCGTTTTTACTTCCGACTTCCAGCTTCCAGCGGTAGAAGAGCTATATTTATTAGATGATTTTATCGTGCTTTACAAACTAGGTTTTTAGTAATGTTCTTTGTGTGATAAACACTTCAAAAATTGACACGCTCGCAGGATTCGAACCTGCATCTTTCTGGGATTCCGGCCCAGATCCTTTGTCCAAATTAAGCTAAAACGCTATTCGAATCCTGCGTCAATTTTTGAAGTGTTTATCACAAAAATAACTATATTTGTCGATTATATTATTGTAGAAAAATATCATAAACAGGCTGATAAAAATAATACTTTAGTGTCTTGGATGAGTCTTTTAGGGTAACTCTAACAGATAGTAACAATATTTGAAGTGAGAATCATTTAATAGTTAAATAGCTACTTTTAAAACAGTTTAGAGAGCTTTTTGGGTGGCTCCGATTTCCTAAAAATAATTATTTTATTTTTCTTATTGAAAAAAGGAATACAGTGCCACCAACTTAGCTGTTCAGTTTACGGCGTCGCTAGTGGTGCAAATTCAAATGGCGAATTCAAAATGGCGGCTGATGCACATGTAGTTCCAATTTTGCCCTCCTGAAAAGCTAATTTGGTGGCACTGTACTATTATAAAACCTTGGTGTCTTCGTTGCAGACTCATTATCTAAATTTATAGGTAGGTAGGTACAGCTTGTTTCTATAAAAAGTAAACTTTAAATTCGACACACTCAGTAGCTACACTGATTTACTTACGTTACTAATTCCAAAGTGTTCATGCATTCGATGCAAACTTTGTGAATAGCCATCCTTACTAATATTATAAATCCGAAAGTGTATATGTTGGTTTGTTACTCTTTCACGCAGCAACGGAGCAACGGATTGACTTGATTTTTGGCATGGACATAGTTTGAAAGACGAAAAGTGACATTGGCTACTTTTTATCCCGAAAAAATAAAAGGTCCAGCACGAAAATAAAATATCACGCGGGCGAAGCTGCGGGCAAAAACTAGTATGATTATAAAACATTTTTTTCATAACCGCTGTCATCATCATTTCATAATTTTCAGCCTGTTATCGCCCACTGCTGAGCATAGGCCTCTCTTCTTGTACGCCACCGCTGTCTCTCGTCACCAAAACACAGGCTCGACAATGTAATGCATAGCATAGCGGCTCCGTTTCAGGGCGCGCGCCATTCAGGCCGCAAACACGCCGCACGCCAAAGAGAATGCGTTTTATACTCGACTCTCGGGGATAAGTGGCCTTTTGGGACGACACTCCTTCTACTGTTTCTTGCTACGATAGGTGTTTAAGTACACAAAAAAGTTTGTTTGTCCCCACTATACTTACTGTCACATACGAGTATCTTTAATTTCTGACTGAATCGTGCGGCTATAAATCATTTCTCTATGTCTATCTCACTCGCACTTGTGGGTCTTATGGAGCCGCATAGTGATGTGCGTAAGATGGTTATAGGTGCATATCGACAAGTATAAAATCAGATAGAAACATAGTAGAGTAAAACCATTCTAAAACTGAACGCCCCTCCCAAGTAGCATTCGGGGTTCTATATAAGATGTCTAGTCGTTCACATGTACTCCACAAGCTGTGTAAGT
This sequence comes from Hypomecis atomaria, assembly GCA_964007245.1. NCBI lineage: Eukaryota > Metazoa > Arthropoda > Insecta > Lepidoptera > Geometridae > Hypomecis > Hypomecis atomaria. The sequence continues at coordinate 18,367,362 of OZ023291.1, forward strand.
CAGCTGTATAAGAGCTGTATAGCTTGCTATAACGCTCTTATAGAACCAGTTTGGGCACAAATTAGACAGCCGTAAGTTCACTATGGCTGTACATTAGCAGTATAATAGCATTATAATAGCAGTTTAAGTAGTAACATCGGACTTAAGGCTGACTTGCGGCACTATATGGGACGCAGTGTGATCCATACAATGTACATGAGCGTAATAAAGATTAACACGTGGCTAAATACACAGCCTTCACAGTTAAAAAATCCGACAAAAGTACTCCAGTGCTACCTAAAATTCACGTGTGCCCTAAATTATTTCTTCATTTTATAATTTTATTCACAATTTAATTGTTTACTTGGCATTATGATTATACTACGGTAATTAATTATAACATGAAACCAAAACTCAATCGCTCTATCTGCGTATTTTGTGATAAATCTGCACGATAATTTTTGAGATTCATTATTTGGTAAATTTTAGGTTAGAACAAAATGGTGGAAATGAAAGCAAATAAGAGTAGTACTTGTGGACAAATAAACTGCTATTGATGTTAATGGACAACACATATAGTACTTTTAACAGCCTACAGTGCACATGCGAACCATTTAAACACTTCTGTACAGATAGTAAAAAAGGTTATTTTAATGATCACAAACAAGTCCTACTACAGCTACTAGCTGTATAACAGTCTAAAACAAGTAAACATAACAGCCTTTGGCTTTATAAATGACCACGTGTGTTCTATTAAAATGCTAGCTCTACAACATCGTACAAGTAGGCTGTTAAGCAGCGGTTGCCGTATCTCTACCCTCCTATAATGCTCTTAGTCAGACGGCTGACTAAAGGATAATTGTTAGAGTATTATAACACCAACAAACATATAAAAGTATAACTCTACACTCCTATAAGTCCCTTAGACAGGTGTAGGTGTAATTAATCGCAATAATGCAGCTTATACATCACGAGTGAACTGTAATAATGCTTCAAGTACACCTGGGAACTAAATGTGTACTCTTAAATGGAGTAAAATGCTACTTGGGCTCCAACGTCTTTACCCTCACATGCAAACTTGTACACAGACACAACACGCGCATACGGCCTATTTCATTTGCTCCTCAGTTTACGGCTGGACACGAAAGTGAGAACACGTCATTTGTAGCTAAGAAGTACGGTCAGCATGTCAACAAAAAAAAAACATCTCCGGAGTCAGGTATATATTTTTTGTTTCGAAATTGAACTTCTTAAAAATGTAAAATCAAGTATGCTTTTATTGAATAAATGTAATTAGTAAAATCAGCCCTTTAATTGACGGCCTAGCATTTTTACGAAATAGTGATGTTCAATCAACGGTTGGACTGACATTCAGCCATTTAATCAAACGGCTTCGCGAATTACTTGGTTTCCCATAACCAACTACTATGGTACTTAATGTGTCAATTAAAATTCTGATTTAGTTACTTGAATTCGACAGATACCTACATTTTGTGCTTATTTCACAGGGCAAAGAAATAATTTCTAAAGTGTATCACCGGATGAAATTTGAGGCGGAACATGGAGTCATAAACTTAACCGATGCCCGGTGGCGAACAGCTCAAGCTGTTGGTTATAGTGAGCATACTATAACGAACATATTGAACGAAGAGCGGCAAGCTAGTACCAGCACATCCAGTGATATGGCAAAGATTTTTAAGTCTCCATCAAAAAGAAAACGATTGTGTCCGAAATCTTCGTTAGACGATTTCGATATATCTTTGTTACGAAGAACAATTGCCAGTTTTCATAATGAATACAACGAAATGCCAACATTAGGCAAATTAAAGGAATCTATGTTGGAATAAACTGGTTTTGACGGTTGCAAAGAAACTTTACGTAAAATTTTGCAGAAATCTGGCTTTGAATGGTCTAAAACTGACGACAACCGTAAAGCACTCATTGAAAAGCATGATGTTCAAATGTTGCGATTTAAATATTTAAAACAGCTGAAGACATATCGCGATGGAGGTCGATATATAGTGTATACCGATGAAACCTATGTTCACACGACACATTTACAAAATAAGTGCTGGAAGAGTGTCAATGGTGAATCATCAATACAAAAAAAACTGTCAAAAGGACAGCGCGTAATAATTGTTCATGCTGGTGGATGTCAGGGATTTATTCCAAATGCTTGCTTGATATATAAGGCAAATTCAACGACTGGTGACTATCATGATAACATGAACTACGAAAATTACAAAACATGGCTTACTAAACAATTACTACCAAATCTTCCAGAAAAAGCTGTTATCGTTATGGATAATGCTTCCTATCATAACACTGTATCTGAGAAATTCCCAAATTCAAATTCAAATAAGAACGTTATGCAAGAATGGCTGACTAAACATAGTATACCTTTTGCAGAATCAATGAAGAAAATAGAACTATATGATTTAATATTAAAGAATAAGGAAAGATTCAAAAAATTTGCCATTTATGAGCTAGTAAGGATAAAAGGTTTTAAGATTCTCCGATTGCCTCCTTACCATCCCGATCTAAACCCAATAGAAAAAATATGGGGAATTTTAAAAAACTATGTGGCAAAAAAAAATTTTGCTCAAAACAAATTATTGAGGTTAATAATGACCCTGATTAAAGAACGAATGGAAATGATTGATAATAATATGTGGAACAATACATGTCAGCATGTGTGTAAAATTGAGCAAGAATATATGAAAAATTTTGACATGGACTTTGAATTCATTATAATTGTTGAGTCTGGATCAGATGATAGTGATATTATGAGTGAGTAACATAAAACAGAGTGAGTGAGAAACGTAAAATATTGTGTTAGGTAGAATTTTTCTTTATTTACTTACATTTTTGTTGTGATTAATAAAACATTTTACATTTTACTTACTTACTTACTCCTCTGGCGCAACGACCCAAAATGAGTCTTGGCCTCCGACACCAGAGAACGCCATTGGTCACGATCTAGCGCTGTCTCCTCCCACTCATCCACCTGGAGCTCGCGCAGGTCGGACCGCACGGCGTCAGTCCAGCGGTATCTGGGCCGACCGACGGGTCGGCGGCCGCTTGCTACTCCAAGATACGCCTTCTTGACACTGCGATCCTCCCCCATCCTCAGCAGATGGCCCAGCCAGCGAAGTCTTTGGGCCTTTGTTTCGCCTATAATATTGGGTTCAGCGACCAAATCCTCTATTTCGGCGTTCTTTCTTACTCTCCAGCTACCGTCCTCTCGTTGGGTTGGTCCCAGGATTTTCCGCATAATCTTCCTCTCCGCTACTAAGAGTTTATTCTCTTCTTTTAGGGTTAACGTCCAAGCTTCACTCCCATACATCAAGATCGGTCTAATGACTGTTTTGTATATTCGGATCTTGGTTTTCCGGCTTAGAAGCTTGGACACGAGTACTTTGTGTAACGCTGCACTACAACGGAGGGCGTTGTGAATCCGGATGTCGATTTCCTCTTCCCTGGTATTTGTGTCCGTTATAGTGCATCCCAAGTATTTAAACTTTGCAACCCCGCTAAAAAAGAGATCTCCAAATCGTAGGTCTTCCCGCTTTTGTCTGGTGTTCTTGTAGCGTTTGACGTGGAGGTATTCGGTTTTTTCCTGGTTTATTCTGAGCCCAACCCTGCGAGCTTCGGCAGCTAGAGTTTGAACTGCTTCCACCACCTCTTGCTTAGACTGCCCCAATAGGGCGAGATCATCGGCGTACCCTATCACCTTGTGTCGTCCATTAAGTTGCACTCCGCCTTCCAGTTCCAGCACTTTCCTTATAACGAACTCCAGGGCAAAGTTGAACAACATAGGAGACAGGGCATCTCCCTGTTTGAGGCCAGTAACTACTTCAAATTCCTCAGTGAGTCCTCCTGCAACTTTTACACGCATCTTGCTTGTTTTCGTGGCAAGCTTTATTAGCCGAATCAGCTCATCGGGTACCTCGAAATTGGTAAGTATGGCATAGAGCGACTCTCTGTCCACACTGTCATAGGCTTTACTGAAGTCCACAAACAGCGAGTGAATGCTCTGTGCGTATTCCCATTTCTTCTCCATTAGCTGTCTAAGGAGGAAGATTTGATCCACGGTGCTGCGGTTGCGTCGGAACCCACACTGATAGTCGCCTAAGATTCGTTCAGCGAACGGTTCAAGTCTTTCTAGCAGCACATAAGATAGGACTTTGTACGCGGTCGGTAGTAGCGCAATGCCTCTGTAATTGGCACATGTCTTTCTGCATCCTTTTTTGTGGACAGGGCAAATGACGCCTACGTTCCATTCATGAGGTTGTTCTTGGGTCCAAATCTTAAGGATCAACTCATAGAGTGTTGTCTGTATAGAGCCTCCACCGTACTTCCATATTTCAGCATGAATTCCATCAATGCCTGGAGCCTTATTGTTTTTAAGTCTCATTATCGCTCTCCTCACTTCATCGAACGATAAAGGATCAATTTCGGCTACATTATGGTCTCCATTCGCGTCAATTGGTCGGTCGGGTTTGGAGCAGTTTAACAATCCTTGGAAATAGTCTCGCCATCTCTTTTTGAGTTCCGTTCCCTCAGTAACCAGGTCACCTTTTTCATCCAGAAGAAACTGCGTAGTAGGTTGGTAGCCTTTCTTAAAAGATCGGATCTCTTGGTAGAATTTCCGCGATCCACTATCTTTTACTAGGGTCTCCATCTCCACTAGCGTCTTCTCCAGTTTTTTCCGTTTTGCTTGCTTTATAGCAGTTTTCAGCTGCCGCCTGAGGTTTACATACTGCTGATTCCATTGCGAGTCTTGTTCGGCCATAATGCGGTACTTTCTTTTCTGTTCCAGCAGTTCGCCACACTCTTCCGTCCACCATTTCCTTTTCTTTTTTTTCCTTACTTTTTTACCAATAACTTTTAGGGCCACTTGTTTTATATTATTTTTCATGGTATCCCACAAGTCGTTAACTTCTAAATCTTCTACTTTTAAATCTTTAAATTTATTACTTATCTCTAACTGAAACTGGTCCCGGATTTTGCGATCTTTAAGCTTTTCTACATCGATGATGTCTTCTTTGCATTCATTTTTCCTCTTGGAAGTCTTTATCTTAGCCTTAACTTTAATTTTAAGCATGTAGTGGTCACTGTCACAGTCTGCCCCCCTGCACACTTTGACATCCTGGATAAAGCTTTTATGTCTATCGTCTATTAGAACATGGTCGATCTGATTGACTGTATTCCCATCGGGGGACTTCCATGTTCCTTTATGGATGTCTTTGTGTAGGTACATTGTGCTTTTAATTACAAGTTCTTTCGATGCTGCAAAACTAATTAGCCTCATTCCATTGTCATTGGATCGCAAGTGCTTACTGTATTGGCCAATAGTTGGGAAAAATATTTCTTCTTGTCCTACTTGTGCGTTAAAATCTCCTACAAGCATTTTGATGTCGTAGCTGTTCACCTGGTCAAAAACAGATTCTAGATCTTCGTAGAATTGGTCCTTAGCTACGTCACTTGCTAGCTCTGTTGGTGCGTATGCATTGATCAAAGTGATGTAGGAGAACTTGCTTTTGAGCCTTAGGACAGATATTCTATCGGAGATAGCATCGAAACGTATGACATTGCCTATTAGATCGCTCCTTACCATGAATCCGGTACCATGTACGTGATGTCCCGAGTCTGCGCCACTATAGAACAATGTAGCTTGGTTATCGACGTTACAATCACCTTTACCAGGCCACCTCACTTCTTGTAACGCCGCTACTCCTACTCTGTAGGTTTTCATCTCTCGCAAGACATTGTAAAGCGCCCCGGGTCTGTAGAGACTTCGCACATTCCATGATGCAAATCGGGTGTCCGTTTGTGAGTGCCTGTTGTCGTCGAGTTTGGGATCGGATCGTATTCTTTTCTCTATTGTCGGTTTCGTAACATCTTGTTTTTCCATGGAAGGGTCGTCAGCCCCTCGCAAAACCCCCGAAATGCTGGAGGACCACACCCTACTTCGGTCAGCGAGTCCATCGGACTTAGCCAGTAGCTAGCTAGGCTGCACTACCGACCACTCCCCCATCCGCCACCCGGGGGACGCTCCCCATACGCCGTGAGGGCCAGCGCGAGGACCCACATACACATACATTTTACCCACATACATTTTAAACTGTAATAATTTTTATTTTTAGTTAGGTACCTAATAATGCAAAAAAACAAATAAAGAGATACGGTAGATAAACTACGATACATTTTTTCTTTACATTTTAAAGTAATCATTAGTGCATAAGTAATTAATTAATTTTATAATATTTTTTTTGTAAACGGTACTTACTATCCGTTTGGCCAGATTAGTTGGTCAACCAGTGCACAAATGACTGAGACGTGCGACAGCGCGGACGTGTCCTTCCATAGAAAGCGCCCGCGCTCCGCCATACAAATGGCCGATCGCTAGACCCGTCGGACGATTAGTTGCCCTCTGAGTGCGCTAACGAGTCGTGTTTACTTTAAAATCGTTACACGCTCACAAGTAATCGATTGAAATAAGTATTTGCGCTCACACATTTACATAATTTCTTTTAGTGGAGGGGCGTTCAGTTTTAGAATAGACGATCCTCGTAGATAGTATTGTGGCCCTGAAAAGTTAAGGCCCACGAGGCCACGACTCAGTTGGTAACGCGGTGACAATAACATGCGTTACATTGGTTTCCAGTACGTATGCGCAGCTTTGAGAAAATATTACTACGTATAGAGGAGCTACCCTGACCAAATATCATGCTCAATTTTGTTAAGAATATAACTAAAGTGCGCTTCAGCACTTTAACAATAATTAGCCGTCTAATCAGCCAGTATAAACACGCAGCGCTAGAACACTTTTAAGGTATAGTTTTCTCGTGGCAAAAAGGTCGAAAGCGCCGCGATTCTTCGAAGCGCTTACGCGTTTCGTTCAACGTTCTGCATTGACTTGTCGTTTCTATAGACTAAGATGCTGACTGACTACAGAAGTGACAAAGTTTATATTGCCTACACACGCTTCAATTGAATTCGTACTTTGTTTTTTCTTCTTCATAATATAATATTAGTTGAATTATTGATCAGTAGAAAATATTATATTCATCATCATCAGCCCGTAGAAGTCCACAGCTGGATATAGGCCTCCCTCAAAGATTTCCACGACGAACGTAATATTATATCATAATATAAATATTTAAGTTAAACTAATTCATTCGTTAAAGTATTTTATTTAATATACCACTGTTTGCCTAATAACACTAATATTATAATTGCGAAAGTTTATGTGTAAGTGTGTTTGTTCCCAGTCAACTCGGTAACGGCTAAACAGATTTCTATGAAAGTTTAGTATGGGGTAGCTTATACTAGCCCAATACTAGTAATAACCTTTCCACGTAAGCTAATTTTTTTTTAGTTTTGACAAAAGTCGCAAAACAAAAGTTGTTAATTTTGATGTTTATAATACCTAAGCCCCTGAAAGGGTGCTAATTGATTAGAAATAACCCTGTACATCAAACCTTTTTCATTTTATTATAAAATATGCAACACAACAATACTGGACCGACGAATACAAAGAAATTAGTTGATTTTCCATGTTTTTTAATGTTATGCAAATTTTTCAAACATAATCACAGAGTTCCTATCTGTGAACATAAATACTTATAATTTGTTTTGATTAGGTACTACAGCAATTTTTCTGTTTAGTTTTTGGTAACAGTTCTTGTTTTTTTTTTTTTATAATTATAATACCTACCAACTTAAATTCGGTTTAAATACAAATCTGTCATGTTTTGTTTGTTTTTGTTATTTTAATTTTACGGTAGTAACAGGAGTAATTTTTTTTTACTGTTCTAACAACTTTCAACCGTAGTAGTAAGAAGAGTAATTCGTTTCCCGTTCTTACTACTGGTAGTAAGAATGGTAGTAACACTGGGAACAAACCCTAATTTAACCTACACTTGTTACACACACAATGTCACATCTTCATTTTTAGTCTATGAAAAGTATCGCAACATGGCGTCCACGCGCCATCCGATAATATTTTGTTTGCATTTAATTGTAAAATGATTATCTAATTACTCACCGATGGAAAGTTATTCCTTTGCACTTCGCCGTATTCTTTGTATTATTCGTGCAATATCTTAACACACACGAGACCATATTCAATAATTTTGAACTTTTTTCGTTTTAAAACAAACTAGACTGATGTACTCAAGAGCTAGCAAGCAACTAATTGATGTGCAGCCATATGGCTGCATTTGGGCGGAACATGGTAGGGATGTGCGTCGTCCTCTCTATACGTAGTAATATAGCGCGCTTTATGTTCGACTCTCGAGGATAGGTAAGTGGGTTTTTAAGACTACACTCCTTACACTGTTACATTATTGTCTTGATACAATAGGTATGTAAGTACACAGATTTTTTCCCCACAATACTGTCACAGACGAGTAAGATGTTGCGTTTCTTTAATTTTCTGAGGTTTTAAGATAACTGAAATAAATGTGTTGCAACTAATACTTTTAGCTATCGTTTTTTACAGATTTTTTTTATTTATAAGATTGCTTATATGATAAGATGATAACAACAAATACTTTATTATGATGCTCATTTTTTAAATTTTACCTGAATGCAAATGACTTCAAATTTTTGTTAATTTTTGCCACCATTTTAAAAATCGTTAATAATTTGTAATAGTTAATAAATAATAACGTGAATGTATGTTATATTTACTAATTATGAATGTAAAACTTGAGTAACTTGAGTGAGAATAAATGCAATTGTAAACTGTGCTCTAAATCGCATGTTTATCTTATCAGTACTAAAGTCTAGAAGTAGTGACACCCGCCTTACAATCGTTAGGTCGTGGGTTCAATCCCAGTCCCGTACCAATGAGTTCTTTGGAATTTATGTACGGAATTTCACACCACTGGCTTTTCGGTGAAGGAAAACATCGTGAGGCAACCTGCATACGTCCGTAGAAGAAATTCGATGGCGTATGTGAATCCACCAACCCGCACTGGGCCAGCGTGGTGGATATGGCCCAGTCACCCTTCGTGGGTAGACCTACGTCCTGCAGTGGACTATTAAAAAGGCTGGTACAGTACAGTACATTCCATATGTAATTCATTGTTGTGTCTTTGAAGTAACTAGTACCTACCTAATCAGTTTCAGTTTCTAAATTAAGTAAAGTTAAAAAGAAAAAACACAAAAATCGTTTGGTTTCATCGGAAATAAAACCTAAGATTCTAAAAAGCAATTCTAAAGAGTACTAGAACAAATGATATTTACAAATAGTTCTACAATCGAAACAACAAAACTATAATACTCGTATAAGCGAGGCTACGTTTAGTTCTAAAACCGAAACAACAAAACCAAAACAAAACTTCCCAGTAAACAGATTATACGCAGTGCGTTGTAATAAAAACTTTCGCCCGCTAATTTAATCTGCAAAGTTATTTTTCCGCACCCCGTGGTATGCAAGTTGCAAAATGAAGGTAGCATTAGTGGATAGGGTAAGTTTGTTCAATGGTGGCAGGTAAGCCCGCGGTGCTGGATTTATAACTTAACTAGACCACCGGAGACCGCAGGCCTATCGTCTTCTGGACAAGTCATAAGCTCCTAACGAGTAGGCTAGTTGACAGTATTTTTCGACCTTTTGTAACAGCTAACCATAAACAGATCCGACTTACGAAAACAAAATTAAAATCAACTTAGAAATAAAGAAGTTACAAGCATATAATATATTTTCTTGCTACACAAAGAGCGCACTATGGTAGGCTATAACGTCACTGCCCGAAGTGTCATAGGACATTCGACATACTACCTTATGCTTTGTGGGATAGAGCCAAGGCTTCCCCTCTTTATCCCTACCAAAATCTTTGCAAGCTTACCTATATCTCTGAACTTGATTTGCCAAATTTAATTATTTTTTCATTTTATGAATCAAGCAATTAATATCAGAATTCACTACTCTTAATAAATTCAACCCCAGTCAACTACCCTATTATAGTATGGTCAACCCTTTTTATAGCCTCGGAAGTTAGGCAAGCGGCTGTGCAAAACATAATTATAGTCGCGTTCAGTTGTCGCCTGCTCTCATCTGCACTTTTTTTCTTGGAGAATTTTAGTTCTCATGTGCCTACCGATGAACGCAGCGACAAACGACGACAATTTAGCAAGAAAATTTGAAAAAGGGATGTGCTGTATTTAAGCCAATTTCAATTAGTTTATTGTAAATTTATTGAAGAGTTCTTTAACCAATAGTGAAATTTCTACAGCCTCGGAGCCGTATGATGACTTTTTATACATTTTCCTACTCTATGATCGCAAAATTAAGTAATCATCTGGCGTTTACAATCAGCCACTGCTTCAAAATTACTGGATCTTCCGACGCGACTGTAATAATACTAAACGCGCATCACCAGTGGTAAGGAAATAAACAAGTACTGACAGCGCCATTAACTAATTTTAACACCACTACCTAAAAAAGTTTTTATTTCTATGTATCAGGATCATTTCAATTTTAACGACTGCCTCGGTGGCTTAGTGACCCTGACTCCTGGGTCAAAGAGGCGTGGGTTCGATTTCCACCCAGGCCAAATATTTATGTGATAAACATTGGTGTTTGCTTTGTGTCTGGGTGTTATTTAGGTATTATCTACATAAGTATGTATTTATAATTATGTATGTAGTATATCAGTCTCTGACAGTCATAACACAAGCTTTGCTTAGTTTGGGGTCAGAGACCGTTTGTAAGATGTCCCTTAATCGCGTGATTTTGTACCTTATGCCAAACCAAAAGCAAGGGCCTTAACGGGTTTATACAGTAACAGTTAACCGCCTAATTAAACTTAGGAATGTTAAGTATAACGCCGTGAGCCGGGTCGCTTGACAGCTGTTTGGACAGCTAGCTGAAGGCATTGAAGTTTTGGAGCAGATAGCACCTGAGTCTTAAATAAATTAATAGTTTAAAAAACAGTAGGAAAACACGCTTAGTCCAATACGTGGCCTTTCTCACAAGTGCAAACACGACTATGATATCATATACCTTCATGGAATGCCAGTGCCTAACTTCCGGCTTCATCATCAGACCTTGAAACCTGATCGTGCTCAAAGTCCATTACGCGGCCTTTCTCACAAGTCCAAACACGACTATGATACGATATTCCTTCATGGAATGCCAATGCCTATCTTCCGGTTTCATCATCAGACCTTGTAACCTAATCGTGGTCAAAGTGCATTACAAGACTTTTCTAAAAAAATAAACAAAACAGATATGATACGATTTTCCATCATGAAGTTCCAGTTCATATCGTCCGGCTCCATCATCAGATCAGTTTGACAGTACCATATTATTGTATTGTCATCAGAACTGCATACAGCTGCCGATTTTCATTACGCTACAACCCTTGGAAGATGGTTAAATTAGTTACCTTAGATTCCATTACATGTTAGTTACTGTTAGTTTCATACACGTCGACCTAATATAGGCGTGTTAATGAAATCGCTCTCCTTGTGAAAGCTCTGTGACAACCGTACAAGAGAATGTGAGATGGCAGTTGAGATTAATATTTCAATGTTATTTTGCAACACTCATAATTATCTAACTTCGTCTTAATTCAGCCCAGGGATACACCAACCCGTATTGAGTGAGCGTGGTGGAGATGACGCAGTGAACTACTAAAGGAGCAGACAGTAGTATTCAAATTCGAAAGCCTGAACTTAATCCAAGAACAAGATCAGATCAGCAGACCTATTATAAATAATTATCTTTGATACATATTTAAGATATCGGAGACAAAAGAATTGCTATCGAAAGTTTTGATCCTATTTGAGTTATAAATTAAACGTATTGACATGAGTTGCGTTAAACTCGTATCAATGATTTTTTACGTTTGGCTGGGCTATTTAACATATGTTAAAATAAATAATCTGCCAAGTACGAGTCGGACTCGCGCACGAAGGGTTCTGTACTGTTTGGAAGCCTCCTTAAATATTTATTTTATTTTAATTATTTATTATTAAAGTAAGCGTGCATCTTATTATTCTGTGAATATTTCAAGCATCTACCTGTTACCATTATTAATATCGAGCGAAATTCACGTTTGTTGTATCGGAGCCCCGCTTAAATATTATTTTTATTCTATTTTTAGTATTTGTTGTTATAGCGGCAACTGAAATACATCATCTGTGAAAATTTTAGCTTTCTAAATATAACGGTTCATGAGATACAGCCTGGAGACAGACAGACAGACGGACAGACGGACAGCGGAGTCTTAGTATTAGGTTCCCGTTTTTACCCTTTGGGTACGGAACCCTAAGAAAGTAAAGTAAGTGAAAAAGCTATCGACAACACTATGGTTAGGAAGGAAGTGCTATTGGTAGAAATAAAATTAAATATTACACCTACAGTTTGAGTACAATTAAAATGATTACATATATTATTTTAATGGCTACCCATTACCACCATCGTACAAGGCGAACATTTCCTACACAATACTCAATGTTTAGTTAGTAAGGTATATCTTATTCACAAGTGGGGTAACCACACACGCGGCTGCGGTCCGTAATCCGGCACTTGCCCAAGCCCGGCCCACTAATGGCGGATTATGGCGGACATTCCGCAATCAAGTCGGATCAGGCGAAAGCGGAACAAACGCGGAAACTAGTATAGTTGCTTTTGTTACTGTAATTGTACGCTGTTTTGTGATTTTTGAAACTGTTTTATGACGCAAACGTTGAATATGTACTATTAGTACCCATAGGAATCAATTATGTACTTCGGATTCTCAGTTCAAGCGCATTTAGTTTAGGTGGGTATGTCATGAGAACAGATAGCAATACTTGCAAATACGAGTATCGTGTTTTTTGGAATATATGGATCATTTTTGAGATAGCTGTTACTACTGTGTACTGGGTAGGTATGTCTCATTTGCAAGTGGGGTTATAACCACACACGCCGCTGCGGTCCGTAATCCTGCACTTGCCCGAGCTCGGCCCACTAATGGCGGATTATGGCGGACATTCCGCAATCATGCCGGATCAGGAACAAACGAGGAAACTATTTTAGTTGCTTTTGTTACTGTTATTGTACGCTGTTTTGTGATTTCGAAGCACGTATTTAAAGCTATCTGAAACTGAATAGCTAAGATGAATAAAGGAATCATTTTTTCTCAATTATGTATTTAGAATAGAGAATTTTCGACTCAAAAACTGGTTCTTCGAGAGAATGAAATGGGCTTTTGGCCACCAATTTTTGTGTGATTAGTTAGCATTGCGTAACTATAACTAAATGTAGGTATCATACATTTCGCTCATAGGGAAAACCTTTCAAAATATTTTTCAAATTGTACTTAAACATTATCCTTTGCAAATACCTACAACAGTCACCACTATTCATTACTTTTCTCCTAAAGAGATTGGCCGACTTAGAAAGTCAATATTTTCCATCAAATATAAATCACACTAGGTCACAAATTCACGTGAATAACTTCTGAGTGGTACTTCCAGTTCTCCAACATTAGATTCCCAATACATCACGGTCGCATAAAATCTCTAAAGTGCATTTTATTTACCAAGCCCGCGAGATGCAACGCTAGTTCGTTCGGAAACTTTAAAGTCGCTAATAAATCTCCGCAAATCGCCGGGAACTACGTGTTTTCGTTTAAAAATTGCTCTTCCAAAGATGTATTGTTATTGAACGTCGAGATAAGTGTTTTTAAATGTGGAACTGATTTCTAGAGATTCTATGAGGTTTCGATTTTAGAGCAAATTTTCCGACTTTCTATTTTGGTATTAGTACCTAATAGTATAAGCCAAATCAAACTAAATGGTAGGTATCTTTGATGTTAGCTACAGCGCAGCTGACTCACCTCGTGTTTAGACACCATAAAGTTTAAATCAGCCTCTATAGTTTTACTTGGAATTTTATACAAGAGAGGTTCAATATTCTAATGAGAAACCAGTTGTTAGTTTTCATAATTGCCATGCTGGATCTACCTTGAAATCACAGCTGAAAAAATCAGCTGTTTCAAACATTGTGTTATCCACTAACTTATATAGAACAGCCATTTGTGCATAGGCACTACATATGACATTGTGTTATACGAGCGCTACCGTAGTTCGGATGACACGTTAAATTGTAGGTCCCGGTTGTTTAAACCGTTCAGCCATGTCAGAGGACTTCAGGCAGCCTATAACTCTGACACCAAGGCTGGCCACCCGGCCTATAGTAACTTACTCGTACTACATACGACTACATTTCTACAAATTTGTCTTAGAAACTAGTAACCGCGTAGCATGGGACACTCCGGCTCGCCCATATTTCAAGAAATTACGAATCCTGACACTGACCGGCATCCTGATTTATCAAGTGGCGGTGTATGCCAGAACGAACCTGGCTGCGTATCCAGAGCGGGGCTCCGCGCACAGATACCCCACCCGGGACAAGCACAAGCTGCAGGCCGTCCCCCTCTCCCTCGAGAAGTCATCTAAGTTAACTCATGTCATGGCTCCGACCGTGTACAATAACTTACCGCTGGAAATAAGGTCCGCGATAAGCCTACCGTCTTTTAAAAATAAATTAAAAAATTGGCTTGTCGAGCAATCTTTCTATAGGTACGATGAATTTTATAAACGGTTGACATAACTAATTCGTATTAATTCGCAGCTCTTTATTTATGACATTTGTATTCTTTTTATTAACTTGTTTTTGGTTCGACTGACATTGTATTATAAATATAATTTAGCAATTATTATTGAAATTCAATTATTTGTACTTCTTTTGTTTTTTACGATTGTTAATCTATTACATCATTGTAATGAATGTATATTATTTGACGTGTAAATTGACATTTACCAATAAATGACTTATGACTTATGTAAACTAGGTTCTAACTTTTCCGAGAAAAGTCGTTGAAGATACTTGATTTCAATTTGCCAAGTTTACTTCACCGCAGTGTTATAATTCAATTCTATCAATTTTTCAAGATAACAAATGAACCTAAAGCTGCTCAGTCACGATTGGCAGGATTTCGTCAAGAATCGCCAGTCATCATTGCTTAGCTAATAGCTGCTGTAGGGCGCGTTTATACGACCGCGCAGTCGCCGCGCGGTTGGAGCGTTGCGGAACAATTGATATACGACCGCGCGGTCGCCGCGCGGTTGGGGCGCGATGCGAGAATTGAACATTATGGCTTAGTAGATAGAGTTTACATTAGTTTTGAATGAACACAACCGCGCGGGCCGTCTAAATGGGGCCGTACTCTGTTTCAAACAGTATGTCACATTTTTGTTAAACATGATTTTTGACCGACGAACCACCAGAAGAGGTACTCAATTCGACGCGTAGGTATATATTTTTTTATGCATATAACACGCATAATTTTTTTCGTAGTTGTCCGATTTCAAATTTTTTTTTTTTTATTGGAAGGAGGTTCGAAATTGGTTCCATTTAAATTTTATCGAAATCGGCTGAGCTATTTTTGACAAATCTACAATAATGTGAAAAATGCTACATCGATCTGTGCGAAATATTGGAGAATTCTGTACACGGGTGAAGTCGGTCATGGTATTTTTTGCAAAAAATAATTATGTAGATCAAATTGGTACGTATCACGTAAAGTACATACTCGCGCGTGTTTCAACTATTTATAAATTGAAATAGATTCTTAAAGAAAATAGAAGGTATTTGTAAATTGTCAAAAATATATATATTTATAATCAATATTTTTCAAGAATCTCAAACTTTTTAGTAAATTAAATGTTAGAGTAAGTACGTAAATCTTAATGTTCGTTTTATTATTTTAAAACTACGACGTAATACATGTTTCAATCTGGCGACTTTACGTATAGCTTGTATCTAAATGTGATAGTTAAATCAAGATGGTGTCTACGTGGTGTTCACAATTTAGAATTATTAAAAATCAAGCCTGCCAGAGCAAAACGAACAATTAAAATTTAATCCCCAACTAATATAAAATGTCTTTTAATTTTAATTTAGTTATTCATTTTAATCAATGTTATTTAACTTTTACTTTATGGCTTGAAAAAAAATTATGAAACATAACATTGATTGATTGACAAAACTTTATTTGACTATACAAAAAATAATTTAAAAAAATACACGCACATAACATTACAACTGCCTTACTAGATGAAATGGATAGTACGGAAAGATGACCTTCGATGACCCGCGCAAAATGGCGGGAAATGCCTAATGATTCCGAGGAAATAACCAAGGAAATGGAATAAGAAATTAATGGTCGGCTGCCTGTTTCGAGGCGTAAATGGCTTTTTCTTTTATGAAAAAGAAAATACAAAATAACTGGGCATAATCTGTTGAGAAATAAATAAGCACTTAGACTGAAGAGATAGGTACTTGAGTACATAAATTGCCTAAACAAGAAATGAAATACCCTCGCCGCTGCTAATCTGCTTTTGATGTTGCCGTGAATAAGTTCTTTTGTTTTATTTATTTCGTATCTTAAAATGGCGGAAAAAATAGCGATGTAGAGAATATTAGGTCTCAGAATTTCAGAAAAATATTTCTATAGGTAGAATTTTATCTAGCTAGATAGAATAATATTTATTATTTACTAATTTAAGTAAATTAATAGATCGAAGATAAATAATTCATGGTGTTTCGCGGGGCCGCCTTGGCTACAAATTGAATAGCCAATAAAATTATATTGTCCGGTTTGCGTCCAATATCTGTCCCAGACTGATCTACACATTGGAGTGTTGGAACCAGGGGCCTTATTGTGTTAGCACTCAAACGTTTGCCTTCGCTTTTCCTCCCGCTCGCACTCGTGGCGTGAGTAACTGGCGCGAGCAGGAGAAAAAGCGAAGCTGAACGTCAGAGCGCTTACACAATAAGGCTAAGGGCTAAGGCCCCTGGACTATAATTTGTATCCAACATGGCCAGTGTGTGGCTCCCTCATAAAAATGTAACAAATAAAACAACAACACACACTTTTAAATTTCAAATATTTATAAGAATATTCACTCAGGATACTATTAAAGATTGACAAAGATCCTTACTATCTGGTTAAGCAAATTTAGTGACACTTTTACCAAAGTAGGTATTCGAATTTCCGTACATTGGGTACCACAGCAGTAATAAAGCAGATAGCTGAATTCTGACCAGTTCTACCTATATACTATTATGCTACTGGTCACAATTCAGCCTACCTACTGTGCCGAGGCTCAATGACGTCATAACTTTGGGAAGTTAACGTCGCGTATCCCGGTAAGGTATGGTTTCCTTCCTCGCAGCTGGAGCTCTCAGCCAGATCGCGCCTGGAACTAACATCGGTTATAACCGATACGTTATCAACATCAACATACCTATAGGTACCTAATACATTTATTTAATCGTAAAATACTTATTAATTATTATTAATTTGTCTTTTACAATTAAATATATATATTGGGTATAGGTATGTTGATGTTGAAAATAACATGAGTACTTTTTTTATAGACTTTCATTCATACGTAGGAGGATGTTCTCAATCCGGGGGTATTTGTTTTATTTTCGTGGAAAAAAGTCATTAACCTATAATAATTATGCGATTTCTCCGCTAGTTGTGACTGAATTTGCACGTATGGTTCTTCAGTGTGTAGAGAAGTTTTGAGACATGGTCTCATATTTTATTGACTTTTGGTCAGTATTTTTTTGGATGACATAAATTCCAACAAACTGGTCAGAATTAATCCTACCTACTGTGCCAAAGCTCAATAACGTTATAGCTTCTGGAAGTTAACGTCGCGTATAAATCCCAGTGAGGTTTGGCTTCCTTCCTCGGCAGATGGAGCTCGCAGCGGGAGGTCGCACCTGAAACCAACATCGGTTATAAACGGTTAAATAAAATTGTGCCCCTTTTCAACTGACTTATAATATTTTCGTAACGTTCTTAATTTTTCAGTTTATTTTTTGTTTAAGTTCCGTGCATAAAGGACATTTTATTAGATAAAATAAATAAAATACATATTAGGGGACATCTTACACACGGTCTCTGACCCCAAACTAAGCATAGCTTGTGATATGGCTGCCAGAGACTGATATACTACATATACATATTTAAACTACATACTTATATAGATAGTACCTAAATAACACCCAGACACAGAGCAGATAGTTTTGCTATGTCCATAGAATAAGAACTAAATGTCTATCTATAAAAGAAAATACCTATCAGGTAAACTTGTCATTTGCGCTTGAAAGCAACATCAGTTATGCGGCTAAATTAAATCATGTCTCTGTTCTACTGGCTTTTAAAAGTTTCGTGATACGTTTCTAATTTACCCTGGGTGTTTTTGTTTTCTTTAGGTTCTGTAAATAAGGAACAGTTAAACAACATTTCCACACAAAAAACTTATGCACTGCAGACACCGCACGCATTTTAACTGTTTAATGCGCATTATTTGCTAATGGAATGTAGCAATCAACAATGGTTCGTTAAGATCCGTTCACATTGTCACATGAGTTTTACAACAATCGATAATCTTTTTTTTCTGAAAATATCTCTAACCCCTCAATAAAAATATGACTGATATCGGTAAACAAAAAAAATCAAATTTTAGTGCCAGAACCAATTTGTATTTCAGGCAAACGCAGTGTGCAGTGTTTTTGATTTGAGAAAAAAAATTGGTCTGTAGTATCTTCGACACAAGGAGTCCTATAAGAAACCTATAGGAGTCCCATAGGAAGAGCTACGAAGCGTTATTTTTAAACTATTATAATGAAGCTTTGCTACCTAAAAATAACAAATAAAAGTATCACACAGATTTGACTTATTTTTTTTATTACTAATAGGTTTGCGTTTGACTACATACTGCATGATGTTGAGCAGATATGCGGACTAGGTGTAGTACGCTTACCTAGAAGATACCTATTTACTCGGGATTTGAAGACACCCATGTTGTACTTTAGCGGGAAGACAGACCCAGGCAAAGCGTTCCACATGCGCTGTTCGTATGAGGAACTCATTTGCAAAGTGAGACTTACGTATCAACATCTACTTTTTATCATTAAATGAGGCTGTAAACGTATCTGTCTAGACTGGATTTTGTACTATTATGAACACTAAAAAGGAGGAGGTTCTATGTTCGTCTGTATGTATATTTTTTGTGTATGTTCATCGATAATTTCGCCAAACGTGAACCAAATCGAAAAATTATTTTTAGTTCTAAACAATACGAGCGAAATATTCGAATTTCGTACACGATGAAAGGCGATATTGCCATTTTTTGCGAAAAACAATAATACGAAATGAAATGAAATGAAATGAAATGAAATGAAATGATATTTATTTCACAAAAAATAGAGTACAATCAAGGTGTTATTTGTAGTATTTGTCCAATCTATTTTGCCATTCCTTGGCATGTGAAATATACAATAATGTCTTAATAATGAAATATACAAATCAAGTGTCCAATAAACTAAAATAATAAAAAAAAAAAAAAAAAAAGAAAACATGCAAAAAAAAAAAATGTTCAATAATGTCACAATATTCAAATTTATAAATCAAAAATTGTCAATAATGTCATAATATTCCATTATAGAATGTTAAGTTACACTAATATAGAATTATATTCGTACAATTACGAGTATCTCGATTTAATATTATATTAATCGTTATTTACGTTTTACAAAAAATTCTGTTAAGCTGTAAAAACACTTTTCTGCTAACCACAACTTAAGTTTTTTACGAAACTTACCATATGGCAATTCTTTTATTACTATTGGTAACTGGTTATACACGGTGATACACATAGCATAACTGTTCTTTTGGTACAATGTCAGTCTAGGAGGGCGTTCAAAAACTAGTCTTTTTCCATATTTTGTACTTCTTGGGTATTTGTCATTAGCTGTACGGAATAATTTTGGGTGTTTACGAACAAATATAGCTATTTCAAAAATATACATGCATGTCAGTGTTAATATGCCAAGATTTTTAAAAATAGGTCTACAAGACTCGTATGGTCGAATCCCTACAATAGCACGTATACATTTTTTTTGAGCTAGAAAAACTTTTTGTATGTGGGTGGAATTACCCCAAAGAAGTAGACCATACCGCAAAACGGAGCTTACATAGCCATGGTATGCTAATAAAACTGTCTCTCGTGATGACGTTTTCCGGAGATTATTCAGAACATGTACAAACCTATTTACCCTAGTGCATAAATTTTTTACATGGTCTTTCCAGTTTATATATTGGTCTAAAGTAATACCCAAAAAAACTACATTACTAGCTTTATTCAGTGCAGTATTTTTATATCGCAGTTGTCTTGTGGAGGATTTTGATCCGTACGTCAGAAATTCTATATAATTTGTCTTAGTCAAATTAACATTAAGATTATTCTTATCCATCCAGTCAATAATTAATTCAATAGTATTATTAATTTCCATGTCAAAGTTAGTATTATTTTTGTCATTTGTCAGTAAAACGCAAACGTCATCAGCAAATAATGTACATCTATGGTTTGTTATGTCAGGCAGGTCATTTATCAGCGATACAAATTTCAACGGTCCAACCACACTACCCTGTGGAATTCCGCATTTGTTTACCTGGTATGTAGATCGCTTTTGACATACCTCATTCTCTTCTGTCAGTCCTGCAATTTCTACACATTGTTCTCTACCAGATACATAAGTTTTTATCCACTCCCATGCCGGACCTCGTACACCATAGTCATCCATTTTTTCGAGAAGTAATTGGTGTGAAACATAGTCAAACGCTTTAGACATATCGAAAAAAACGGCTACTACCTCTTTTTTGTTGTCCAAATTAGTAATTATGTTATGTACTAGTTGGAAAGCCGCTAGAGTGGTAGATTTTCCCTTTTGAAATCCGTATTGTTCATCCTTAATTATGTCAAATTTGTTCCAGAATTCAATCAATCTACTAAGCATAGCTTTCTCAAAAATTTTGGACATAATTGGAATCAGTGTAATGGGTCTATAATTACACATATCGCTCTTATCTCCTTTTTTATAGAGTGGTTTAACAATGGATTTTTTAAGTTTGTTTGGGAATGTTCCAGTTTCAAATGAAAGATTTATGAGGTAAGTAAGTACTGGCACAATAAAATAGATACATTTTTTTAGAATATCAGTTCTTATATCGTCATAGCCGACAGAGTTTGTATTTTTTAAAGATTTTATTATGTTATGAACTTCTATACAGCTGACAGGATTGAGAAAAATACTACTGTCCAATCGAAATTTATTTGTATTTTTACATGTTTTTTGGTGATCATTAGTTAGTTCAATCAAATAATTATTAAATTCGTTAGCCATTTCTTGCGGGTTATTAATTACCGTATCATTTATCTTTAGGTTTTCAATTAGGTTTGCATGTATATCAATTTCTGTGTCTTTATTTATTAATCTCCACGCTGCTTTACATTTATTTTGAGAATTAGAAATAAAATCATGATTTACAAGTTGCTGTGATTTATAAATACATCGACGCAAAAGCTTCGAGTAGGTCTCATAGTTACTTTTACTCTGTTTTGTTTTTTCCTTATAAAATTTACAGCGAAGAACCCTTTTTGTCTGACAACTTCGTCGAAGCCCTTTTGTTATCCATTTGAGGTCTCGCCTCTTTTGGATGGTTTTATATCTTACAATAGGAAAACAAAGGTTATAGAATAAACTAAACTCTTCGTGAAAACTGTCAAAAGCCATATTTAAATCAGACGTTTGATAAATATCATAAAAACTCAACTTACTTATGCATTCTAAAAATTTATTTAAATTGTCTGTACTGTAGTCTCTTTTAAAGATGTAACAATAATCAGGAGGAAGTACATGTTTTTTACCCGACAATGCGATCATCTGAGCAGTGTCATGATCGGAGAGTCCAAGTTTTAGCACTTCACTAACAGAATTTTTGGTGTTGCTTATTATGTGATCGAGACACGAGTTTAGCCTTGTAGGTTCTGTTATGTGTTGAGTCAAATCATAATTTTTTAATAGTTCAGTGAAGTCATTAACTACAGAATTTACTTTTAATGTATTGATGTTAATATCCCCCACCAAAACTATAGATTTTTTACTCTTAAACAACATTTTGAATAATAAAGTTTCAAGATATTCCAAAAATTTGTCAACATTGGTTTTCCCTCTTCTATACACACAAACCAGTAGCAAGTTCTGTTTGATAATATCTACACCACAGCATTCAAATATTCCGTGACTGGCGTAGTTCTTGATATAACTGATTTCTTTAAATTTTATACCTTTTCTAATATATATGCATGACCCTCCGCGAGCCTTGTCTCTGCAATAACTAGATCCCATTTCGTACCCTCTCACCTTAACCAAAGCTTCATTCCCTTTTTTGATGTTAGATTCTGTAAAACATAAGCAATCCGGTAGTTTTTTTTGAAGTGACAGTTCTGACAAAGCTATTTCTAGATTTTCTATTTTGCTATTGAGACCAGCTATATTTTGATGCAATATTCTAAATGATCTGTCAGGAACGAAAAAACTGCTTAGCTTTATTTTCATTGTTGATTTCGCTGGCACAAGGTTCAGGTTTCTGTTCTAATTGCTGTGCAATGTTGGATCCTTCCCTAGGTCTAACACTTTCAAGTTCTATAGTATTAGTTTCTGTCTCTACATGTATACTTTTCAAACATCTATATGACACGCCAGTACTTAATCTATTATTTCTAGTTTGAGAAAACATTGGTATGCTTATGGGAATCACCGGATACAACATACTGCCATAATTATACCATGTCGCTGTCGTAGTTAACAGGGTTGAGTTTTTAAAACTGGCATTATTTAACGCTTTCCTATTATGTATTTCAACAATTTTTTTTAGTAATTTATCATTACAATTATTAGTATTAAGTTGATTCTTTGTCGAATTTATAAAATTACAAGACGGGTACTGGGCGCAGATAATGCTTAATGAATTATTGAGTATTTTTTCGTTGAGATATCGATTGAACTTAACACTAAGTACAATAATTTGCCGGTTTTCTAGTCGTTTAAGCATCGCCGATAGCTCCGTTATAACTTTTGTAGGATTTTTATCATGCTCTCCAACCGAAAGGATTAATACGTCGTCGTTTTGTAATTTTAAGCTGTTACAGGTTTTCAATATTTCTTCGGTGCTTGCTTCTGTCTTGATAAATCCAGTAACTTCATATTCGTTTTGTGTTTCCGACAGTTTTCGAGGAAGACCCAGGCATTGTCTACCCCCAATGATGCATATTCGTTTTAAACTAGGCGGTAACGTAGGTTTGGATATTGATTCTTTACTTATAACGCTGGGCCCAACATTTGTTCGATTATTTTCTTCGCTTTTCCTTATTTTGTCGCATTCTGTAAAGTTTTGATTGGGATTCGGAGTTGATTTATAGCCTATGAGAGATTGGTCTATAAACTTTTCCTTTATCAAATTATTTAAAGGTACTAAATCATCTATATCTTGATCTGCCGTGGGTGTTGAAAATCTCGAACTATCTGCGATCAGTTTTCTAGATTTTTTCCGCGTACTCTGAATGTTATTACGTAGACTATGACGTGGGCTTCTACAGATTTCTTTTAATGAGGCAATTTGTTGATTTTTCTGTGCTATAATATTTTGTAGTTTATTATTTTCCAACATAAGACTATCAATTTCGTTATCAGCACTCTGTAATTTTTGTGCTAAAGTCTGATTTTCATGTTTTAAAGTTTCTTTTATGTCGCCATTTGTTTCGGCTGTTGATAAATCTAGGTATCCTAGACTCCTCATATGTTGTTCGGAGTCCGCAGAATGTATGGTTACATTTAGGATCGAGTCATTAGAATTCCCTTTCGTAAATAGTCTTTTCGGTCGCATAGTAATATTATTTGTATAGCTGACGTCCATCATTGTTGCGTAGTTAGATATTTCAAATAGTCAAATGTGGTCAAAAATAATTGTTGTGGCTGAGGTTCGATCCGGGATTCGTCAGATTCGCAGCCGCTTGTGTTACGGCGGCGCCACTGGGCTGTATGACGAGGGCGTCGAAATAGACCTATATTAGTTCAGTCGAGTCAAAAATCAAATTACTCGCTTTGTTTTTGTGTATAGTAGCGCCACCTTGTAGCTGTCAATGATATCACAATAGTAATAGTTATCCAGTGCTGTTTGTATGAATGATGGTTCGTATCGTCGGTCGTATGTTAATAAAATTAATCATCAGCTGTGTTGATAAAACAGTATCCGTTTGTTTTGTTGTCATTAAAAGTAGTCTGTCATTTTCATAAGTGGGTAACTTGTCAAGCAGTCTTTAGCGTATAAAATCTTATTATGTTTGAGTTGTAACAAATGTGTAATTAACCAATTATTCTGTTGACTTTTGAAATCTGATTCGTTATTCGTGATATTTATGTGTGTAAGACTCACAGTTTGTGGTGTAGTGAAGAGATCAGGATCTTCGTTGAGGTAGGAACTGGACACAAATCTTTAACTGATTTTCTGCTTTTGAAATCCGTTTTGCATTTTTTGTTTTTTCACCACTTATCTTTAATTTTTGGTGCTTTATAACGTCACTACATGATTATTGTCTAAATAAACACTCAGTCACAACATTTGTACTTCTTAATAATTGGAATATGATTTTAAAACATTTAAAATACGGAGATGCCGTGTTACTTGCCACCCGGGTAGGGGGGGGGATACGAGTATTATTATAACTATCTATAGTAGCCCTCTGAACTGTAGACCACGGGACACATCTCTGAAATTTCATAAGCCTATAACAACATCCGGAAAGATAAAAGCAAAATCTTCGAATTGAAATTATTCCGCTTCGCTTCGGTCAATTATAACTGTCCATCCTACAAGCAACTTAAGTTCAAATAGGTTTCGTGAGGGCATTTCAATTATGGCTAATATGCGATATCAGTGCAATTCGAATGTTAATTACGGTCCTAATCGTAAATCAGGCGCGTTTTACGATCGCAGCAGCAATGACCACGGCAATCATAGTCATTAAATTGATCATTTACTATACGTAAATTGTATCGCAGTGACCTTTAATTGTAATATGACCGTGTATTGGACATAAAAGCTCTAGTGTCTTGATTAAGTACATATGTAAATCCATTCGTTATTGAATTGAGCCCTAATGCAAAATACGAGACATTTCTCATAAGTAGGTATGATCTGTTTTTTCTGAACATTAAAGTTCCATCCATCAGCCATAAGAAGTCCACTGCTGGACATAGGCCTCCCCTATGGATCTCCAATAAGACCGGTTGGAAGCGGCTTGCATCCAGCGCGATCCTGCGGTCTTAATGAGGTCATCCGTCCACTTTGTGGGTGGACGTCCTACGCTGCGCTTGCCGGTGCGTGGTCTCCACTCGAGAACTTTTCGACCCCATCGGTCATCAGTCCTCCGCGCTATGTGCCCTGCCCATTGCCATTTCAACTTGCCAATCCGTTGGGCTATGTCGGTAACTTTGGTTCTTCTACGGATCTCCTCATTTCTGATTCGATCTCGCAGAGAGACTCCGAGCATAGCCCTCTCCATAGCTCGTTGGGCTACTTGGAGCTTACCAATAAGGCCCATAGAACATTAAAGTTATGTTGACAAATATACTTTATGTACAAATTGATTACTATTATGTTATTAATATCGCCACGGATAAAAACACATACGAACTTACTTACTAAAATTGTTAAAATCACCTTTAAATGATGGTTGAAAAGCAAAATATGTTAAATAAATTCCCTAATTAAGTTGGGGATAATCGATTTAAAAAAATAAAAATAAAATGTGATGATGATGGTGAAATTCTTTTTAAGGAGATACATGAGCAATAAAAGTTTCTTGTAGTAATGTGAAGACACCAAAAAAGTTGTGGGAAATTATACAGGGTTATTTCTAATCAAATATCATCCTTTTAGGGGCTAATTCTGTACATCAAAACTAACAATTTTTGTTTCTTTTGTCAGAACTCAAAAAAATTAGCTGTTCCATACATTTTGTCACGGGTGAACGATATTTTTATATGGAAAAGCAAGTTTTTTTGAGTTTGGACAAAAGTCGCACAACAAAAGTTGTTAGTTTTGATGTACAGAATAAGCCCCTAAGAGGATGCAAATTGATTAGAAATAACCCTGTATAACAAAGAGCCGTTACAATACACCAATAAGACCGATTTTAAGCTTCAATCATAACCTTTTTCAAGGTCTGAGTGAATAGGTATCTTCTAAGTCTGCGTGCTTCATCTTCGACCACAACTTCGCTTACCATCAGGCGAGTTGGAGGTCAAGCGCCGACATATTTGCGTTAAAAAAAAATTGGTTGCCTGTAAAGTCGGTATACGGGCGAAAGTTTTACGTGACAACGACTTTGAGACGAAAGAGACGAATGAGAGCGCATAACGTGAGCGGAGCGTAACGCAGTTTCTTGAAGTGTCACCCGGCAAACCAATTTATAAGACGTTGTCACGTCAAAAATAACCTAGCGCAATCGTGCACTTCTAATCTTTACTTCCTTACTATTTACCTACTTATTATATCCTTTCAAATCTTTATACTTATAAATCTGAACGTATTTTTGTTGGTTTGGTCACGTTAATGATATAAGATATCATTACCGCCATTATCATTCTTATTCTTATTCATTAATGATAATGAATAAGAATAAGAATGATAACAATGATCTTGTATCATTCACGGTAATGATATAAGATATCATTACCGCCATTATCATTCTTATTCTTATTCATTATCATTCTTGTATAATTCACGGTAATGATATAAGATATCATTACAGCCATTATCATTCTTATTCTTATTCATTATCATTCTTGTATCATTCACGGTAATGATATAAGATATCATTACCGCCATTATCATTCTTATTCTTATTCATTATCATTCTTGTATCATTCACAGTAATGATATAAGATATCATTACCGCCATTATCATTCTTATTCTTATTCATGATCATTCTTGTATCATTCACAGTAATGATATAAGATATCATTAACGCCATTATCATTCTTATTCTTATTCATTATCATTCTTGTATCATTCACAGTAATGATATAAGATATCATTACCGCCATTATCATTCTTATTCTTATTCATTATCATTCTTGTATCATTCACAGTAATGATATAAGATATCATTACCGCCATTATCATTCTTATTCTTATTCATGATCATTCTTGTATCATTCACAGTAATGATATAAGATATCATTAACGCCATTATCATTCTTATTCTTATTCATTATCATTCTTGTATCATTCACAGTAATGATATAAGATATCATTACCGCCATTATCATTCTTATTCTTATTCATTATCATTCTTGTATCATTCACGGTAATGATATAAGATATCATTACCGTGGTTTGGTCCTCTGTCATGCAGCTACGTATTTACTTGATTTTTGGCATGGACATAGTTTGAACGACGGAAAGTAACATAGGCTGGTTTTTATCCCGAAAACAATAGTGGTTCCCGTAGGATAGGCAAAACACTTTCTTATTATAGCTTACCAACTTATTCATATCCACGACTAATATAAACAGGCGAAAAGTTAATGAATGATTGTGAAATTGGCTCATTCATAGAAGAAGGGAAAAAAGGGATAACAACCTACAACATAATTATTTTTCACAAAAAATGGCAAAACCGCCTTTCATCGTGTACAAAATTCTAATATATCACTCGAATTGTTTACATTATTCTTGATTTATCAAAAACGGTTCAGCCGATTTCTGTAAAATTTAAATGGGACCATCTCGGGAGCATACCCTTTCTAACTTAAAAAAGAATTTGTCGATTCGGTTCACAATTGGCGAATTTAACCTCCTCCTTTTTGGAAGTCGGTTAAAAATCACCGAAACATAGCGTCAAAAGGCATAAAAATGGATCTAGTTGTAGCAAGAAAAAAAATCGAAGGGATATCTTTTCATAAGTTGATTATTATAAACCAGAGGGATTTCCTATAGGATAGTTTAAAAATTAAAATGTGACGCAAGCGCGGTTACAAGCTAGTCAGAACATAATTGATCCACCTTGTAGCTGGACGTTATACGCTGCCTTTGGGCATAAACATTTTTTCATCATCTGGATTCATCTTGCTCCTTGAGGGGGGAGCGAGGTTGCAGCCCCGAGGATACCCTTATTACTGCGGCTGGACGCATAAACATTAGCAATCTAGACACCGACACCTCTCTTGGCTATCTCTTCCCGGATGCTTATTTATCTCCATCAAAATAAGCCTCTAATTTGAATAATCCCACAATACAGCCGCTGATGTTTTTGCCGGCTTCGCTCTGTCTGACAAAAGTACAAATCTATTATTGTCTTATCTCGAGGAACCGACTAAACTTGGCACTCGCTTTATCTAGTTATCCCATAAATCATTTTATCCTGTCGCTTTTTATTACCGCGTTTGGAGGAATGGAAACGTGGTGTAAGTAATGGGCTGGAGAAGGAAGTTATCACACGATGTGTTGGAAAAAAGACTTGAAGTGTAATGTTACCAACAATTAAATGTGTCCTACAATTTAAAGAATGCGTTTAATTACTTAACTATACAGCATAAGCATAACTGTATTATACTAGAGCATATTAAGAGTAAAATGCTCTCATCATAAATGTGTTTTATTTATTGTAGTGGAAGTGCTCTTTGTTGGCCGAATCCAACTCGGTTGGGCAGCCTTCGGAAAATTGCGTAAAGTCTTCTCGTCCGACATACCTCAGTGCCTCAAGTCGAAAGTGTTCAACCAGTGATGACTTATGACACTGAAATATTGTCTCTTACTGTGGGCCTTATTAATAAGCTCCAGGTAGCCCAACGAGCTATGGAGAGGGCTATGCTCGGTGTCTCTCTGCGAGATCGAATCAGATATGAGAAAATCCGTAGAAGAACCAAAGTCACCGACATAGCCCAACGAATTGGTGAGTTGAAATGGCAGTAGGCAGGGCACATAGCCATCCGCCAAGTAACACCATCTTATTATTAAAGACAGGGAGCAAACGTGTGGCTTGTGAGAGACACAAGCAACCGATGAATATTTGATTTCTTTAGAACCAGTATGAATTCATACTGGTTTTACATCCACTCCCTGCGCAAACGAGTGTCTGACACCGGACACTGACAGAGGAAACTGTAGTTTCTGTGTCCTGTCACAGTCACCTTTTGCTACTACTGCTCACAGGTAACTATAGTTGCTCTGAGACAGAGCATAAAAAAGTTATTAGTTCGAAGAAGTTACAACCACGGTTTCCTGTGTCAGTGTCCGGTGTCAGACACTCATTTGCGCGGCACTGGGGCGGCACAAATGGAGATGGACGATTTTGTAACTCAAACGGCTAAAGCATAAGTACATATAGTACCAGGGGACTACATAATTTTAGCAATCCCTTTGCTGAAACTTTGTTTTTTTGTCTTGCTTCATACCAGTTTTTATTCGCTATTCATTCATAACTTGGACATCCAAGAGAAGGGTCTTTTGTTTCCGTTATCTTAACGCGGTTTGATTAAGCCATTGTGTATCGCGAAACCATTTTGTAAGTTCATTTGCAGAGGACTGTCAGTTTGCCAACTTTTCCCGGGCGAGGAGATTTATCATTTGCCTTGAGGTTTGATCGTGTCCCTTTATTGCTTAGGAACTTTCTGTTTGATATAGTAAGAAAATAATCCAGCAGCCATCTCCTGTGATCTTAAAGTGATTAATAACAGGCTGAATCTTCGTGAGCAGGTTAAGTTAGATGAGACGCCCAGATTAGTCTTATAAAAAATCCCGATCAAGGTAGCTAAAATACTGCGCAGGTATAAAAACTGTCGATTTGGTGAGGTGTTGATGTTGTTACAATAACAGTAAGTCTTTTATTTTAATATCGAGGTAAATATGTACGTTAAACCCGGAAAAACAACTGTCCTACAAAATGGATGGTATGACTGGAGAGTCCTCCACTCCGAATGTGTCCAAATAACGAGAACATCAAAATTATTTAACAAGCTGATTTTGACACCAGGGTTAGGCACCCGGCTTATACGAACTTACTTTTTTATCTGATTAAGGCACTTCCATAATGGTCCTATAAATATTCATCAAAGTAGATTGATTGACGTATTCAGGGTAATTTTTTTAAGGATCATTCCAACTCAGGCATTAAAACACAATTTACTTCAAGTCGTTTTTCTTCCCAAACCGAATAATCAATCCCTTTTAATTCAAAACCGAAGTTTACCTCGGAACAGATAAATTCGGGCATTTTATTGAAATGTATCCGTCTCCCTGAGGGGTGATATTAAGCCGGCAATTGTATAATTTATGCATCGGCACAGCCCCGGGGCGATGTCGGACTGGCTCTGGATGGGGCGACTGTGTGTTTAGGAAATCAAGGACTGAGACTGACAAGGCTTCGCTCTTTCTCCGGCTCGCGCCAGTTACTCACGCCACTACAGCATCATCAGGCAGTATGTAGTCAACGCAACCCTATATGGAATGAAAAAAAAAAATATTTGAGTCATAATGAAGTCAGAACACATTCGAAAAAAGTTCTTTATTTGTGAAACCATCGCTTGAGTACGTGTATGAGGGAAACGACATTTTGGGGGAAAGACAAAAATGACCAACTTTAACTTTAAATATTCAAATTAAGAAATCAGTTAATTAAGATCATTAACTGACTCTGCAGTTTTAACCTGTTGAAAATTGATCGTAAACCCCTTAAATTTTGTTTATAATTTTTTTTTTTACTCAATTTGACTAAAGTTTAAATATTTCAATTCAAGAACAAATCCATCGTAGTGTGATCGTAAACTTGTTTCAACAAAAACTGCTTTAAATTGTGTTCCAATTGATTTAGCTCTGAGTTTTCAATTATTGGCCTTTTTTTTATTTTTTGGGTGAAAAACGACTGTCGTCAAATAATAATGTTGACAATTTAATCCAAATTGCGGAAAAACTTGATTAATTTTGTTGCTCGATTATAGAGACACTGTAGATACCCAACAATGTAAAAGAAAAAGCTGCAGATTATAAATTGTAGGTCCCAGTGATTTAAACCGTTTAGCCATGTCAAAGACCTTCAGGCGGCCTAAAAACTCTAACAATGAGAACTTACTTTTTAGCTGCAGATGATGATGCCAATCTTTCAATTAACTTTTACCACTTGCATCACGGCTTAGGTTCAGCAATGGGTTCAAAAAAACTGCTAATTATGAAAATAAAGGAGTATTTCACTAAGAATGGTAAACAGTCCCAGAAAACCCCAACAGATGGAGATCTTACATCCGCTTCGTTCGGTACTGTTTCACCTACTTTTCACACATTAATTGAATGCTGTGTTGGGCGAAACAAATGACCGGAGCTTTGTATTTGTAGCTCATAACGTACATAACCATTCAACTGCACTATTTTTAAAGGATTACGTAGAATGTTTTCATGGAATGTACGGCAAATGTCAGCAATGTTACAAGCTTTTACAAGTTTTTTAAGTTCAGGTGGAATCGTGCAAGTTGACCAACTTCCTGGTTTCCGATTGAGCTGAAATTTTGCACGTGTTAGATTAGGGTTAAGAAAAGGGCGGTTACTTTATCTATTTTCTACCAAAATATCATTGTTAGGATGGAAATCTTACTTTAAACTAATGCAGCAACCCTGATTCTAACTTAATAACAAAGAAACTCTTCAATCTGATCCTAAAATGTTCGTGAGGGTACTTTAGTAATGTTCAGGATTCTAAATCAGTTAAGGAAACAAGTAGGTAAGTATTCTTTGTTTATTCATAAATATACTTCATGGGTCCCTAGAGGGTACCACCATGTATTGCAATAATTATGCCACGTTCGCAAGGCCCTAGACGTTTTGAGAAGAAGTGGCAAGAAACTCAAGACGCCATCAGTATAATATTTTAATACAATGTACAATGATCGATCACCCTAATTTAGATATTACACAAAGTACTTAACTTTAGCAACATGGCGACGTCCACTCGGCTTGGCTTCGAATATAAAAGTACCGACACTCAGCATAACTAGCTAAGCAAGACTCCAACGTTATTATCAGAATACCGGGAGAACACTAAGAGATACTAGGAGATATTAAGAGACGAAGCCGCGCCAACAGACTGTTTTATACTGATTTCACAAGCTCCCACCATGCCTTACCACCACTGCTCGATGTAAACATTACCAACAACCAATAGGGAACGAGCAAGATGGCGGGCACGGTGGTAGCCTCCATTTTACACAATTGTTAAACATAAAATCATCTTAAACTGTATTTCATACTTATTAGAATTATTAGAACAATTATTGAAATGTTTCAAGTCATCTGTAACATTATGAAATCACAGTATTAAATAAATGGTATACGTAAACCCCAATGGCCGACATTCGGACGTCATGATATTTCTCAGTTCCATTTAGCTACTAATAAGTCTTATATTACTTAATACATCTTGTAATCGTTATAAAATATTATTAATCTAACACACGCATATATACATCGCGTAACAATGCAATAATATGGTACCATGGAGCTTATATGACGATGGAGTCGGAAAGAGGCCAACTCCTGTACTAAACAAGATAGACCCGTCGTGTTTGGGCACGTTTTACTTGTCTTGGCTAACACTCTGCTGCTACATGATATCCAGGATCTCAAAAGCTTGTGTTTAAAGTTATATTTTTTTAATAATTTATTATTTGTGACCGAGCGAAACGTCTCGGTTTCAATTTTTGCAAAAGTCTCTGTCTGGTCGTTAGTTTTCTCTGAGGTTGTATTTTTAACGAATCTTAGCGAAACTTAATAAATCGGCGCTACATGCGTGTTTTAGCCGACATAGCCCAGCGGATTGGTAGGTTAAAGTGGCAATAGGCAGGGCACATAGCGCGGAGAACTGATGACCGATGAGGTCGAAAAGTTCTCGAGTGGAGACCACGTACCGGCATGCGCAGCATAAAATGTTCACCTACAAGGTGGACGAATGACCTCAGACCGCAGGATTGCGCTGGATGTAAGCCGCCACCAACCGGTCTTATTGGAGATCTTTAGGGGAGACCTATGTCCAGCAGTGGACGTCCTATGGCTGAAAAGAACAAATGAACCTGTTTTTTTTTTTGTTTTTTTTTTGTCGTCTGCGATTGATTGTTATTTTCATTAAGGGGAAAAATGTCCTGTAGCGCTATAATTTATCAGCTGATGTTTGGCAAGCTCATTTAATATATTTACATTTTAACAATTGCGAGTAGGTATGAATTATATTTCAGAATCTGTAGGTATCCATATTTTTGTTTCTTTAATAAACACGGCTTGCTCACAGCGTAGTTTAGCTAGGTAGGTACCTATGTATTTGTCAGCGATCACCGAAGTTAGGTACTGTTCGGCACGGTCAGTTTTTGGATGGGTGATCGCGGGTGGCATTTACAACTGACTAGCTACTTTGGCTAGGGCGACACGTTAAATTGTAGATCCCAGTTGTTATAAACGCTTAGCCATGTCAGAGGCCTGCAGGCGGATAAAAAACTGACGCCAGGGCTAGCCTCTGGCAAAGGGGAACTTTCACTATGTACCACAGGACTTCCACTGCTGGACATAGGCCTCCCCGACAGATCTCCAACAAGACCGGTTGGTAGCGGCTTGCATCCAGCGCGATGCTGCAGTCTTAATTAATGAGTTCATCCGTCCATCTTGTAGGTACATTGAACTAATCACCCATGGAACTTACTTTTACATTTGTAGAAATGTAGAGACCACAGTGAAGTCATTATATTTATCTACAAAGAGACGATGTCATACAGATATTATTACAACTTCGCACAGTTATTACAAGAGTAATATTAATCCGTATGTAAAACACGTGCACTGTCGACAACTCGTTACAGCGCCCGAGTAATGGCCTCAAAATGAGACCGTGTCCAAATAGTTCGCGAAATGTTCTGTGTTTGTGTGTAATGTACGTCTTTAATCATGATGGGTTACGCAACGACGTTACAATATTATACGTAAAATATAGTACAGTAAAGAAAGGAATCAGGGCTAAGGTCATAATTGTTTTTCGCTAATAAAACATAAATTAAAAATTTTAAAAACCGCCGACACATTGACAACCATTTTGGGCACATTTGTAGAATTTTGGTTCTTCCATCCCCACTTTAACCCACCATAACTATTCAACGGCTCAATCGATTTTTATAAAACATAGCTAAGAACACTATCGATTAAGTCTCCTTTCATCTAAAAAAACTAAATTGAAATCGGTTCAGTGGTTCTGGCGCTATGATGCCACAGACAGACAGACAAACAGACACGTCAAACTTATAACACCCCTCTTTTGCGTCGGGGGTTAAAAATGGCACACTGAGCAGCCTTTTAATGGTCCACTGCAGGACGTGTGAAATGCACGAAGGCTGAAATGAAAAAATGGCATAGCTGACTTCAATCGTGTACAGATTTCGAATAGTTCGTATCATCTATGTAGTAATATAAAAAATAATTTTGAATTTATAAATACGACTCAGCCGCTTTACATGTTATTAGAATGGGACCACCTCTAAAGAATGATCGACTAAACAAAACTAAAATTCGTTTATAATTTTATTGGCTACTCACGTAGCTGAAGATACAAAAAAAATATACAGTCAAATTGGTGCCTCATTTTTTGAAATCAGCTAAAAATAATAGGTAATCCAGCAATCCATTTAAGCCCATTATTGTACTCAACTATTAAACGAAAGTAAAATAATATTAGTAAATTAAGCCATTTTGCAAAAGCCCTTTGTAGATGAAAAAAATAAACATGTGGCATGGTCCACATTCAATAGCACTTTCAGTAGCAGCTGAGAAACAACGTGAACTTTAATATAATATTATGTAAATACATAATTCTTATTCTTAGAATTATGCATTGTGAGAATTGGGCATTTCTCGCCTAAACCTTTTAACCGTTTAGCCATGTGAGAGGCCTTCGGGCGGCCTAAAAACTCTGATACCATGGCTAGACACCCGGCTTATACGAATTAACTTTTTAATATAAAAATTACATTCACAGCCGAACGGTGCAATAAGCACTAAGCAATGCCAAGATAAACAAAGATGAATAAATCTTGGCTAGGACACTGATTTTGAATTGGCCCTTGAGATGTCAGAAATAAGTAGAATAGCTAAGAACACAAGTATAGCTTATAATTAGAACTTTAACTTTTTAAATAAATTTAATTAATAATTTCTTTAACTTTTTAAACTTAATTTAAAGATAAGAAACCTGGACGAAACTGTATACACAGGTTCTATGTATATATTTTTATTTGTCGTCGTCGGTTATTTTGGCTAGATCAAAAGTCGCCCTTAAAAGTTATTTTGTAGTTATCAGTAAGCCTGCATATGTATATCTACTGGCGACCCGCCCCGGCATCGCACAGGTGTATTATTATTATACATATAAAACTTTA
Organism: Hypomecis atomaria; assembly: GCA_964007245.1. Classification (NCBI taxonomy): domain Eukaryota; kingdom Metazoa; phylum Arthropoda; class Insecta; order Lepidoptera; family Geometridae; genus Hypomecis; species Hypomecis atomaria. The sequence goes on from OZ023291.1 coordinate 18,402,734, forward strand.
TTTTGAATCACTCTATCCATTTAAAAAACCGCATCAAAATCCATTGCGTAATTATAAAGATATAAGCATACATGGGGACAGACAGCGGGAAGCTTTGTTTTCTCGTATGTAGTTATGTATTTTGTAAATGATGCACTAATACACAAGCATTTTGCACATTACATCACATTTGAAGGCCATTCTTCACTTCCTATATTCTCTGGCAACTGCAGCGTTATCAGAATCAGGATTTAATAAAATTCAGCGAAAATATCAAACCGAAATGAAAGTTGGCAGAACTAAAAGTGTTTTATCGTTTTATCTTTGGACTGTGGCCCAAATTCAAAGCGTCTATTTATCACTTCGTTCTTCACAGGATTTAGGAAACTATTTATTTATTTATTTGTTTAAAGGCGAGCAGAACTCTGCTTGATATAGGCACATCAGTAAACACACACTGTTGTGCCTATATCAAGCAGAGTCGAATAAAAATTAGTATTTATCTGTCAAGGATTTTTCCTTCTTTATCCAAAGGTCCAGTCTATTCTTAAATGTGTTATAGTTCTTGCTGAGATAACATCTTCAGGCAACCTATTCCAATTGTAGATAACTCTATTGCAGAGGATTTGGTCAGCTAAAATAGTATAGAAATATAGCGAGTCATGTTCTGAAGTAAATAGAATAGTAAGTATCTTTTATTTAAAATTCTGCAAAAGTACTTTTCTCCGAAAACGAATCGAAAGAGCGCTTTCGGAGTCCTAAAAGAGGGAAAGAGACAATGATTATTGGGATTTATGTTGCGCTAAAATGAACTAATTTCTTCAGAACTCCAAACATCCACTGCATGTAGGCTTCCACAAAACGAAGAGCTGTTTATACCGCATCAAACAATGCGATGCGAATGGTTTCATTCAGAAAGAGCTCCTGGTCGACTCAAAGAGCGGTCCGAACAGCTCATGGTGTGAAAAGTTTTAAAATCCTCAGAAAACACTAGGATTGATTCTGTCGCGGCTATATTTTTCAGTGCCAACCACGTATCAGATTTTCATCAGCAAATTTCAAACCACAATTAAAACTTAAAACCTACTGGCTATAAGCCGTGGTAGTCTAGTGGTAAGAAATCCCGCCTTACATTTGTGAGGTCGTGAGTTCAAATCCCGGCCTCGTGCCAATGAGTTCTTTGGAACTTGTGTACGGAATTTCATACCACTGGCTTTTAAGCGAAGGAAAACATTGTGACAAAAACGTCGAACAAAAATCGATGGCGCATGTGAATCCACCAACCCACACTGGGCTGGAGCGTGATGGATTTGGCCCAATCACCCTTCGTGGGTAGGCCTACGTCCTGCAGTGGACTATAATATAGACTGGTACAGGCTACAACTTATACCTACTTAACTTCTAAGATTTACTTAAGTTCTTCTAACTTGCACCGCGTTGAGCAAATTTGGTGTCCAGCGCGACCCGTCCATATTGGATTAGGTTGCCGAAACGCGCTGACGCGACGACGGGACGTCCCCGGGTCGTCACGAAACGCTTCCGCCAACGGCAACGTATTTTGATCCAAATATTCTACGGGTTGCTGCTACCCTAGTAACTTAAAATTTGTAGGTAAGAGTTAATAATAATATTTAGCCGGAGAAAAAATATCTCAAATAGAGACTACTTACCGACATGCACAGCAGACTATTATCTTAAAAAACATAACTCGCGTTATTGGCCTAAATACTAGTGATTGCCACTCATGCATGTTTTCATCTTCACCATTATCTGCTGCTCACATATTATGGATTTTACCTTACTATATATTTCGGTTCTGTAAAATCTTCATCTATTGTCTTCCAATATATTTAATGATTTCATCGTTGGTGATCTGACCTGTATCGTCGTACATTTCTTGGGTAAATGGTACCTAAAAACGAAGCCATGGTGGTCTAGTGGTAGTGACAGCCACCTTACAATCGTGAGATGGTGGGTTCAAATCCCGGTCCCGTGCCAATGAGTTCTTCGGAATTTATCTACGGAATTTAACACTACTGGCTTTTCGGTGAAGGAAAACCTCATGAGGCAACCTGCCTACGACCGTAGAAGAAATTCGATAGCGTATTCACATACGCCATCGAATTTCTTCGATGGATCCGCCAATCCGCACTGGGCCAGCGTGGTGGATATGACCCAATCACCTTTTGTTGGTAGACCTACGTCCTGCAGTGGACTATTAAAAAATGCTGATACAGTACAGTATAGGTACCTAAATAAAGGAATGCGACTACCTGCGAGCGGACAGCGGCGCGCGCGCAATTATTGTTACTCTCTATCTGTGCTATTTTTGTGTCATTGATGGCATTAAACCCAATGAAACATAACTACGTGTTTCATTAAGCAACCCCGGATAGAAATACCTCACCGCCGCCGAGCTATAAGAGCATAATGACTAGAGCTGTGTAGGAGTCTCTCTTACAATGGCGCCTGCATAACATTTAAATAAGTACCTAAACAAACTTACGAGTATGTCTACAATTTCCTTCACCAAGAACTTATTACACGATATTTTCCCCGGTTATTTTCCCTGACACGTTTTCTCATACGTTTGCTATCATAAACCATTCAGCTACTTCGACTCCTCAATTCTGTTTTTCATAAGGCCGTGTTCCAACCGTCACTTTCTCTTTATTAAACAAGACAGTTTTGAAGAATTTGTTATCCACCCGACAGGTAAAATCCTTAAAAGAACTAAGTAGGTAGTAATAATATACAAGATTCAATTGGAAACTTCTTGTTTGGTTTCGATAATTTCGTCTGTAATTATGTTTTTAATAATCAGCCAAGAGCGAGACGTGCTCGCACACGAACTCCGTACAGTATGGAAGCCCCTCTTAATATACTTTATTTTAATTATAATTTTTTGAAAGGAATTTAAAACTTAATATACTGTATAAAATTCAAGCATCTTCTTGTTGCCGTTATTAATGCTGAGCAAGAAATCACGTTACTTGTATGGAATCCCCTTAAATATTTATTTTATTGTACACAATTTAGCTATTTATTTTTAGAGTGCATATTTAATTTAAAAATCTGTGAATATTTTAAGCATATACCTGCCTGTCTCGATGGTTCACAATAACACACACTTTACCGTTGAAAGAAAAAGCAATTTATTTACAACACTTGAATTGGTATGTCTAGGCGGGTGAATTTAACGTTACCGCGAGCTATTTTTTCTAGTGGCGCCATCTATGTTATTTTTTCTGAACTAAATTTATTATGATCTAATCGGGTTTAGACATACCGCCCACCAAAGGACGTAGTCCTTTAAGAAACTCTAAAAACTCTATATAAAACAAGTTGTGACTCGAAACATAAAAAAAAGATATTTATAGCCGCCCACCATGACAGAATTTCTTAAAACTATTATTGATCTACAGTTTTTGGTAAAAAACATAGTTGGTTGCACGGTCTCTTGCAAATACCATTCTTGGTTTTAAGTGACACTACTCTTGTTATCCCGTCCTTCCCGCTGTGCTTTTCAATAATTTTGCCTAACCACCATTTGGCTGGGGGCACATTTTTGTCTCTTATGATGACAATATCATCGACGTCTGGTTCGGCTCTTTTAGTCGTCCACTTGTATCTCTGGTTTAAAGTTACCAGATATTCGTTGGACCATTTTCTCCAAAAATCGTTCATCATTTTTTGGCAGTACTTCCACCGTCTCAAATTTGAAATGTTGTACTCTTCACAAGTCTCGTCCGGTATAACTAGTAGTGGTTCTCCCACTAAGAAATGACCAGGGGTTAAGGGCATCGGGTCGTCTGGATTGTCGCTCAAATATGATAGGGGCCGTGAATTAAGGCACGCCTCTATCTGTGTCAAAACTGTCGTGAGCTCCTCAAAAGTAAGTGTAGAGTCTCCAATGACTCGTTTCAGATGTGTCTTTGTAGAGCGAACCCCCGCTTCCCAGAGTCCTCCAAAATTAGGTGCATGGGGCGGAATGAACTTCCACGTAGTTCCTTCGTTCGCTATGAGGTGCTGAAGCTCATCAGGTAGTTGAGATTTAGATCGGTGAAACATTTCTCGTAGCTCTTTGTCTGCACCGGTAAAATTTGTGCCATTGTCCGAGTATAACGTCTGACAATGTCCTCTCCTCGATATGAATCTCCGGAATGCTGCTATGAAGCCTTGTGACGTCAAATCAGACACCGCTTCAAGATAGCCTTGGAAATCAGGCATACAAAAAGACAGATGTATCCCTTGTATGATTTCGCTCCTCGTCCAGGTGAAAAGCGTATATTAATGTGACCAGTGAAGTCAACGCCAGAAATTTTAAATGCTCTCATTGGCTTCAACCTATCCTCTGGAAGCTGTCCCATAAATGGATTGCTGTTTTGATGCGAATATCTTACGCAGGTAGTACAAGTTCTGTAGCATTTCTTTGCCAACTCTCGAGCTCGAATTATCCAATATTTTGACCTTAAGAAGTTTAACATCAGTTGTGGTCCCCCGTGGAGTGTTTTCAGGTGAGCATCCAGAATTATCAACTTAGTGAGATGACTGTCACTAGGTAAAATCACAGGATGACGCTTACTATATTCCACTTGAGCCTCGTGTATTCGACCTCCTACTCTTATAAGTCCGTTCTCGCCTAGAACTGGATGAAGAGTACGAAGTTGACTCTTGTTCGCAACACTCTGATTAGATCTTAAACGGTTGATGTCCTCTTTAAAATACATTCTCTGTGTCTCTCTTATACAAAATTGTAACATCTCTTCAGTTTCTTCTCTACTCACAATTTGAAATGATTTTGTTCGCTGTTCTTTAGGTACCCTTAGATTCAAAAATTTCTTGCAGTAGGATAATATTCTTTACATTTTTGGTAAATTTGAAAATCTCGTCCAAATAAAATCTTCCTTTTCGTTTACAGTAGAAGTTAAAGCTTTAATTGTCCTTGTTTCTTCCGATGTCTCGAAATTAATGCACCTACTCTGTTGAAGATCATCTCGTTGTAACCAACTTGGGCCATGCCACCACAATTGGTGATCTACTAACTCTTGAACTGGCAGTCCTCTTGATGCACAATCAGCTGGGTTTTGATCCGTGCTGACATGTCTCCACTGATCGCGATCTAGCATGGTGAGTATCTCCGATGTTCTATTACTTACAAAAGTCGTCCATCGACTTGGCTCTCCTGCTATCCATGCTAAAACGACCGTACTATCCGACCATGCGTATATGTGGCTCGTAGGTATGTCCATGATCTGGGAAACTTCATAAACCAGTTTTGTAGCTAGTAGCGCCGCACACAGTTCCAGGCGTGGAATGGAAACCTCCTTCTCAACAGGTGCCACCTTCGTCTTAGCTGTGATAAGATTGACAGCGGTGTTACCATCACTATCTGCCGATTTTAGATATACAGCTGCTGCATACGCTAATTGAGATGCATCAGCGAATACATGCAGCTCCACGCAGTCGTTTGTCTTACATTGCAGCCATCTAGGTATGACAATCTCCGCTAATTTTGGTAAGTCCGATTTAAACCGTTCCCATTCCAGTAGAAGTTGTGGGGTTAGGTTCTCATCCCACGATAACTTTGATTTCCACAGTTTTTGTATAAATATTTTTGAAGTTATGATAATCGGAGCAATCCAGCCCATAGGATCATAGAGCCGAGCTATCTCAGACAGCACCGTTCTTTTGGTTACGTCTCCTCTCGTTTCAGGTAGTTGGAAGTGGTACTCGAATTGATCGTGAGTTTTGTTCCAGGATAAACCTAGCACTTTAATGCTATCGCTTGATTTGAAATTGATGGACTGATTCGTTCCTAGCGGCTTTTGATTCTGGCTATTCTTGTTGATATGAGCAAGTAGTTCATGACTGTTGCTGCACCATTTTTGAAGCTCGAAGCCGCCTGCTCTCATTAATTTGTTCATTTGCTCGTATATATCGATAGCTTGCTCAGTAGCCTCACATCCAGTAAGTGAGTCATCCATGTAATAATCTTGCAGTGTGATTTGAGCTGCGAGTGGATATTTTACTTGTTCGTCTTTTGCTAGTTGTTGCAGGGATTTCACGGCCAGGTATGGCGCGCAGGATGTCCCAAAGGTAAGTCTCAATAATTTGTAGTGTTGGATTGGTTCATGTGGATTAGACCTCCACAGGATTCTCTGAAAATCGGTGTCTCGATTATCGACAAAAACTTGACGGTACATTTTGACTAAGTCCGCCACGATACAAATGCCATGGCGTCTCCATCTCATTAGGATGTGACGTAAGTCATCTTGCAGTTTAGGTCCGACGAGAAGATTGTCATTTAATGAGATATTATTTACTCCCTTGCTCGAAGCGTCGAACACCACTCTCACTTTTGTGGTCTCTTTGTCATTTCTAACCACTGCGTGGTGTGGCAGATAAACTACGTGACGATCGTTTAACTGTCGCTCATCTGTGATTTGAGTCATATGATTTTGTTGTACATAGTCCTCGATCACGTTTTTGTACTCCTCATGAAGTTTTGCATCTTTAGCCAGTAATCTCTTCTCTAGTGATTTGAATCTCCTCAAGGCTATCTCTTTTGACTGGCCGTTAAGACATTCTGGATTAGCCGTCTTGAAAGGTAGCCTCACAATATAACGACCATCGCTATCTCTACGCGTTGTCTCTTCATAGATTTCTTCGCATCGTATCTCTTCCTTTGTCATTCTTTTCCCAATACTATCAGGCTCTCTCTCTATCTCCCAAAATTGTTTTAAAAGCAGGTCTTCTTTTATTTGTACATGCATGCTGATTATTTTGCGATCTTCTAGTGATAACTCATTTCCGATTTTTCCAGATAGAATCCATCCCAGTTGCGTGTTTTGTGCAACTGGTCCACTCAACGTGTGATGTTTCAGAAGACCCTCCAGTAGGATTTCGCCGTATACTTCAACTCCCAGAATAACATCTACTTTTCCAGGTGTCCCGAACGTCGGATCAGCCAAAGGTAAGTGACCGATTTCTGCCCAGTTAGGAATTGATGTGGCTCTGGACGGTAAGAATGAAGTAAGTTTCTTTAACACGAATGCGCCGACAGGAACAGAGAACTTTGGATTATGTAGTGACTCTATCTCAAAGGAAACGATATCCTTGGTTCTTGTTAGACCATCACCGATTCCGGATACAACGCCATTCACAGCAGATCTCTTTAGCCTTAGAGATTGTGCAGTAGCCTCGCTAATGAATGAAGCTTCGGATCCTTGGTCAATCAATGCTCGAACGATTTGTGAATAACCACAGGATGATTTTATTTTGACCATCGCTGTAGCTAATAATACTCTACTCTGGTGACTCTCTTTTGCAAAGTGAGCTACAACTTTTGTCTCGTGTTGTTTGCTCGACTGTGGTACTTCAGTAGAAGTTTTCTCAGTAATCGAAGACTCAGCAGTAGATGAATCTTGATTAGGAACTCTCTCAAAATGCAGTAGCGTATGGTGTCTCCTGCCACACCGACGGCAACAGGTAGATATTTGGCAATTCTTTACGGCATGAGTAGTAGACAAGCAGTTGAAACACAAGCCCTTCGATTGTACATACTCGGATCTCTGGTTTGGGGTTTGTGCTGCAAATTGCTTACACTGGTACAGTGTATGTTGTCCTGAACACATCACACAGATATAACTCTTTTTCTCCTCTTGCATAGATGAATGATAAGTTCTTTGTTTTACAGTTTGGTTTGTGGTGTTGCTATATTGTGATGTTTTTGCTGTGGATTTGCTGTTGTAAGCTTGGGATGGTTCTAGCATCTCTAGGGTTCTAAATCTCATCTCGAGAAACTTCTTAAGTTGCGCCCAGGTAGGTAACTTGTCTGCATCATTATCAGAGTCTATTCGGCTTACTTCAAGTTCCCATAACTTTCGTGACTCAGAATCTAGCTTCGACACTATCAAGTAGTTGATTATCGCATCCCATGAACTTGTATTAATGTGGATATTTTCTAAAGATTTTAAACACGCAGATGTCGTATCCAGAAGTAGTTTTAACGCGTTGGGCGACTCACTCGTTATATTCTTTTGTGCAAATAAGCGTTTCATGATCTCATTGGCGTTGAAGCGTTTGTTGTTATATCGACGAGTAAGCTGACTCCACGCCTCGGCATAGTTCACCTCTGTAGTAGATAGGTTTTTCAGTAGATTTTCAGCCTCTCCAGACAAGCAGCTCTTCAAGTAGTGTAGCTTTTGAACGGCGCTCAGGTTTGTATTCTGATGTATCAGAGAATTGAACATGTCATGAAATGTTTGCCATTCCTCGTACCCATTGGAAAACTTAGGTAAGTGAATTTGTGGTAGTTTCACTCCACTGCTGGATGTCTCTGAGGTACCTGTCATGATGCCAGAAGCAACAGAAGATGAAGTTGGATTACGTGCTTTAAGGTCATCTTTAAGCTTTGTCATAGAATCTGCATAAATATCCTCAAATTGTGTGTACACATCTTCCAGAAAGTATTCAAGTTCGACTTTATCTGCCTTCTCTGTAATAGCAGCAATCTCGTCATGACCATTTAAGAATGACTCCCACAGCTTCTCTAATGCCTCAGTTTTTGTCTCAATATACGTTACAGTAAGTCTCTCTTTTGAAGTCTTTTTATAGTTAATTTGTGCTTTTCGTACGCGATCAAATAACTCTTCTTGCCTTCGAATGCGTGCTGCAATTATTTCAGCCATTCTCTTGATTTATTTTGTATTTTTAACTGTGACATCCAATAAACAAAGTCAATTGAAGTTTCGAGGAAACTCCAGAAACACAAGTCCAAGACACTGCGTCAGAGTCTATGTCTCAGCTCAAATATTCACTAAAATGCACTAAGTCCTTTTCAACTTTTCGTAATTTTTCTATGTCCCAAAACATTTACTCGAAATTTTTCTAAGTCCAAAATATTCACTCGAAATTTTTCTAAGTCCAAAAAAAGTTTACTCAAAATTTTCTAAGTCTTTAACACTTGTAATATTTTTTAGAATCGAACACGGAATTTTCTAAGTCTTTAACACTTGTAATATTTTTTAGAATCGAACACGGAATTTTCTAAGTCTCTGAATTTTAAGCACTTGTAGTTTTTTTGCACTGTTATCACTTTACTCACGATTACACTAAGTCCTTGATTCAGTTCCCGGGTTTCGGCACCAATATGTCTCGATGGTTCACAATAACACACACTTTACCGTTGAAAGAAAAAGCAATTTATTTACAACACTTGAATTGGTATGTCTAGGCGGGTGAATTTAACGTTACCGCGAGCTATTTTTTCTAGTGGCGCCATCTATGTTATTTTTTCTGAACTAAATTTATTATGATCTAATCGGGTTTAGACAGCCATCGTTATTAAAATCGAGCGAAAAACGGCAAAGAAAAAACAGGTTTGTTGTATGGGAGCCCCATTTAAATATTTTTTCTGTTTTTAGGGTTCCGTACCCAAAGGGAGAAACGGGACCCTATTACTAAGATTTCGATGTCCGTCTGTCCGTCTGTCCGTCTGTCTGTCTGTCTGTCTGTCACCGGGCTGTATCTCATGAACCGTGATAGCTAGGCAGCTGAAATTTTCACAGATGATGTATTTCGGTTGCTGCTATACAACAAATACTAAAAACAAAATAAAATAAATATTTAAGGGGGGCTCCCATACAACAAACCTGAATTTTTAGACGTTTTTCGCTCTATGGTAATAATGGTAACAGGTAGATGCTTGAAATTTTCACAGAATGTTTAGTTTTATATTCCCTTTAACAATAAATAATAAAATTAAAATAAAATAAATATTTAAGGGGGGCTCCCATACAGTACGGAACCCTCCGTGCGCGAGTCCGACTCGTACTTGGCCGATTATTAGTATTTGTTGTTATAGCGGCAACAGAAATACGTTATTTGGAAAAATTTCAACGTTTTAGCTATCACGGTTCATGCGGTACAGCCTGGTGACAGACAGACGAACAGACAGACGGGCAATACTTAGAAATAGGGTCCCGTTTTTACCCTTTGGGTACGGGAACTCTAAAAATGTGACGTCCATACGACGAATTAGCCCAGCGGATTGTCAAGTTTAAATGGCAGTAAGTAAAGGGCACATAGCATGAAAGACTGATGGGAACGAAAAGCTTTCGAGTGAAGACCACGTACTAGCAAGCGAAGCGCAGGACCTCCACCCATAACATAGACGGATGACCTCATCGAGACCGTAGGATAGCGCTGGACGATAGTCGCTTCTAACCGGTACATTTTTTTCCACTATAATTATATTACAGGTCGCGGCATATAAGTCTAGCGCTGAGCGAAGTGTGGAGGGGATGGCTGCGCATGAGTTCAGTATGGCGGTCAACATGCGCAATCATCCCCTCCACAGTACCCTCAGCGCTAGACTTACGTGCCGCTACTTGTACATGAATATAACTAGGTGGTCCCGCCAGGGAGTAACACGATGCAACCTGTATAAGTCCGTAGAAGAAATTCGATGGCGTATGTGAATCCACCAACACGCACTGGGCCCGCATGGTGGTATGGCCCAACCACCCTTCAAGGGTAGGCCACATCCTGCAGTGGACTAGTAAAAAGGTTGGTGTACAGTACAGTACACGACAAAAGGTGATACATTGTTTGTATTTCTCCATAATCACACCTCACAGAGTCCGCGTCAGTGAAACCCCACTTGGCCGTGTTAGACTTGCAGCGGCCAACTTGGGTACGGAGTCGATTCAACGACTTCCACGTTGGCCACGCTAAGTCGCTACCTGGGGGCAGTTCTTCCACTGGCTCTATGAAGGTTTGTCCTGCCCCCAGTGTCCGACCACCTGTACACTGGGCGACCTCATGGAAGCCTTCCCTTCAGGGGTGGCAGTCGCTAACTACTGGGCGAAAGTTCTATAGTTAGCACTCACAATATTAGAACCATAGACACGATGAAGAAGAAGAAGAAGAAGTACAGTACAACCTAAAGTATACATAGTTTCAGACTCGAAACTTAGAGAATTATTTCATGAGCACCAAAAGAGCCAAGAACTTTTGAGGAACGACACAAGCGCTATATGTGAGACATGTGCTTTAAGGGAGACAATCACGAGACAATGTACTCGTAATAAGCGTTGTACATGTCAGGGCCTTTCAATGTGAAGATGGATCAGGAAAACTATACTGACAGTCTGGATGGATCTCGTAAAACAAATACCTGTTTGTGTTTTTTTATAATTTTATATAATTATTATGTATGTGTGCAATATCCTATGTAACTCTGTGGTATTTTTATAAGTAAAAATACCGTTTTCTTTCACGTAATAAGCGTAAAATGATAGTAAGTATCTTACCTTTGCATCGTTTCTGTTTTTGATTTTAGTTTATTTAACATTGTGTAATATCATTTTGTAGTCCTTAAATAGTTTAGCAAATATTATTGGTTTATTTATGTTTATGTAAAACATCTGATTGATTAATTACGACTCGCGTCATAGGTAGTCATGGTGCGTCAGTGTCAATTTTCAGCTCGTGTCAGTTGACATTTAGCATCGTGTTTTGGCGTGGCGCGAACAACATATTTGCTAAAATGGATATGCTTTTTTTAATTATGTTTGCACGCTGTTGTTCCAACAATAACTATATTGTTAATTTTTTTTAAATATTTGTATAAGACGTCACCTGCCGGTCCCCCCGGAAGAACAGCGCTGGTTGGTCCACAACCAGCATATGCTGAGGTGGGACCGGGTGGTGACAAAAATTAAATTAAAAAATTAGGATGACTTTGTAAAATATTTAAGATTATTGATTATGCTGTTTATTTTGTTTTGTTTTGCTGTATTGTTTGCTTTCTGTTTTTGTTATTTTTTATTTTTGTCTTAATAAATAAATAACTGTCTATAAAGTGGAGGCAAGTCTCCAAAAAGTTACAATATCATCGACTTTCAACAAATGTAGGTATTCCTAGAGTGCTCAGTTCTGTTTTTTCATAAGACCGTGTTCGAAGCGTCACTCTCACCTGCCCGTTATTAAACAAGACAGTTTTGAATATCCGGCGGCTGCCGCTGAAAGCCAGTAGTAATAATATTTCCAATACAGACATTTCTCTATAATTAATTCTGGTAAGGATTAATAAATAATGCCGGAATTTTAATTAAAGATTTCGAAGCTTTTCGCTATGAACTTTGGCTTGAAGTTTTGAAGTTAATTTACCTGAGATATTGGTTGATATTTTTAGCAGGGGTATTGCTTTGTTTTCTCGGAAAGTGTTAATATTTCAGATTCGAACGTTTTACTTTAGCTTTACGTTAGTTATAAATGAAAAAAAAATCGGATAATCTTTGGACTTAAGTAGGTACGTACTTTAATTTAAATGTGACGCATAAAACCTAAGTATGTATTTAATTAAAATATTAATATGACTTACAAACAATAGTCAAACAATGAAGTAATCTATTTAAAATTGAAAATTTTGGACGAAACTAGACAATATTTTTGTACAAAAATCATCACTGTTATACCTAAGCTTGGTGTACAATGGGAATATAATGTTATCAGTTATATACAAGAGAACTCTCGCACAAAATCTTACTACTACGAGTAAAATAAATAAAAAAGAGATGAAAGCAGCGAACAGACCGCAAACCTTTTGACCGCAATGTTAATTCAACGTCGCATCGTAGCGTGCTCTACAAAACCAGGCTAGTAAAAACTTCAGCTTTCAGTAAAGGCTGTAACAAGTACCTATTTCTTCTCCTCCAAACTCCAAAATATGCTTTATGTTTATCCTATGTTTAGAGACAGTAAAATTTTATTGTCACAAGTGTTATGCAGACACTATACTCCCCAAGCTGGGTACAATACCAAGTACTAACTCTAACACTACTAACTCTCTTTGTACAATATAAACAAATAATTTTAAATTTTAATTAACAAAGAGAACAGACCCTGGAGTCTAATTAGTAATTTTTTTCAGTAAAATAAATAAAAACTGGTGTCTTGGGGCCTAGGCATTTTCGCTATGTGAATGTGATTAAAATAAAATAGACACGTTCTACGCTTTTTTGAGCTTTTGTGAATGTTTTGAATAGTTTTGAAACGTTCATAACATAGTTTGACTAAGCATTTCTTAACGGTCACCGAAATTAAACAAAGCTGCAAAGTCTCGAGCATCGACGTAGCGTGGCGTGTCTATCAGCCTTCTATCGGATACACTTCGGTGAGTGCACCCAGGAGCTGCACAATCTGGTCCCACCTGACCCTTTCTTCTATCGTACGGCTAGACAGACGCGACCAAAGCGCTACCCTTTTATGGTGGACATCCCGCGCATTAGAACCAAGCGTTTCGAGTCCACATTCCTCATACGAACTGCCAGAATGTGAATCGCTTTGCCTGAGTCTGTCTTCCCGCTAAAGTACGTAGGTGTCTTCAAATCCCGAGTAAATAGGTACATCATGTTACATCCTAGACCGCATATCTGCTTAACATCGGGCAGTGTGTAGTTCCAAGGCAAACCTGTACGAAATAAAATAAAAAGATTGGCACAGTTAGTTAGTCTTCTCGGTACATCATGTTACATCCTAGACCGCATATCTGCTTAACATCGGGCAGTGTGTAGTTCCAAGGCAAACCTATACGAAATAAAATAAAAAGATTGGCACAGTTAGTTAGTCTTCAGATGGGTGACCGCTGGTTGTATTTACAACTTTGCGTTTTTGTGGCTCCTATGATACTTGATATTGTTTGAGTCCCGATCCCGGTTGTTTTAACAATTTCACTATATCAGAGGTCATTAAACGACTTAAAAACTCTGAGACTACGGCTAGCCACCTATAGCTTGTTTATTTAATAGCTTTAAACTTAATACAACGATTTAAAACATCCTAAGAGTATTATAACAGCGGTTTTATTTTTTTATTGGTTTACATGAAACGCTAATATTTTACTATTCAGACGTGATTTTCACCTGTAATTTAGCTGACCAGATTACCGCCCCGCCATGAGGCTGTCCCGCCTATTCCGGATAATTCAATATGGCGGCCGTCGGAGCGACGCGCCCGCGGCGAGACATAACCTCAAAATTGCATCAGCTCACACCAGATTACCGGAAAATTATCCTGCCGGTGCAATTATTGACGTCATATTTCGGTCTACCCTTCGTAAGCTGTTTCCCTCCCTCCCTGATATTAAATACATGCTCCAGAAGCTGTTATTTTGTGTATAAGGTCTATATTCGTTTTCATATTCTTACTTATTTGCCAATATAGCGTAATAGACATGTCAGTTATGTTGTGTTCTAACGATAGCTGACTAAAACGCTGAATCCAGGCAGTTTTCAACTGGCGTTATTTTCAATAAGCAATAATTAGCCATGTCAGAGGCCTTCAGGCGGCCTAAAAACTCTGACACCAGGGCTAGCCACCCGGCCTATACGAACTTACTTACTTTATTGAAAATAAGTAGGGGAGTCCTGTGTGCAGTTTATGTCTTACTACTGAGTTACTACTGATACTTATGATGATGATAACTTCAAGGTATATGTTCAAAAACCCAAATGAAAAATGTATATGTTTGTAGTAAAAATAAATGTACACTTAGTAGCAATAAATAAATATGAATTATGAAAAATGCAATTCCTGTGACTGCAAAGAGAAATTTTAACTTTTGAATAAACTTAAACAAAAAATAGTGAAGCTACCTCTTATAAAGGTTTATACCCAAATTCCTACTAATATTATAAACGTCAAAGTTTGTAAGGATGGATGTATGGATGTTTGTTACTCTTTCACGCAAAAACTACTGAACGGATTGAGATGAAGCTTTGCAATTTTATAGCTTATATATCAGAATAACACATAGGCTATAAATTATAATGATATTGCGTAAATTTTCCATAATATAACGATAATTGTTAAGTAAGTAGGAAAAAATCTGCTATCTGCGAGCTATTCTAGAGTGCGCTTCAACAAATGTCAAAAAAACAATTGTCGAATCGAACAACCGTCATATCGATTTTTTTTATTTTCCACCTGCTTTATCATAGGTGGTAAGGTAGGGCCTCGGGATTGAAAGACGGAAAGTGACATAGTCTACTTTTTATCCGGGATAAACAAAGAGCTCCCATGGGATAGCACTAAAATCAAAATATCATGCGGGCGAAGCCGCGTGTAAAAACTAGTTTTATTACATTGTCTTGTCATTGCGAGTGTGAAGTGCAAAATGGCAACAGTAATAAAATCAAAAAATATATCGGTTCCAACTTGTTTCTTACTCTACAAACGCCTACAATTTTCTCAGCCCGTAACTCTATTCCGTATTCCAATAGATACCCGATACCTATAACAACTATTTACCTACCTTAATTACCAAGAAACCCCAAAAGCCCCGCGGCTCCAACTAATCAGCACTAACGAATGCCATGTACCCCATGTACCAATAACCGGGCTGCACCGCCCTGGCAGGTCGATTGTACCCCAAATTGGTATTCGTTAACATTTCGACGCGATTCCCGAATTCGTTGAGACAGCAGATATCTGTTGAGAGATGGGTCTTTGAGGTTACGTTAGTGGTACGTTTTTCATATAAAAATCTACGAAGCATTAGCTATAAGAAACGAAAAAACCTCGGGGCTCCAACTAATCAGCACTAACAAATGACATGTACCAATAACCGGGCTGCACCGCCCTGGCAGGTCGATTGTACCCCAAATTGGTATTCGTTAACATTTCGACGCGATTCCCGAATTTGTCGAGACAGCAGATATCTGTTGAGAGATGGGTCTTTGAGGTTACGTCAGTGGTACGTTTTTCATACAATAATCCGCGAAGCATTAGGAAACGACAAAACCTGTGCCTCGGGGCTCCAACTAATCAGCACTAACGATTGCCATGTACCCCATGTTACCAATAACCGGGCTGCACCGCCCTGGCAGGTCGATTGGGGTTAACATTTTGGACGCAATTCCCGAATTAGTTGTGACTGCATATACGAGTAACTGTAGTAAGACGAGGCTTTGCATAGTTATGATTAAATTGATTTTTACGTAGAATAGACAATCTATAAAGGAATTTAATAGTTTTCTTCCAGAATTTGGCCAATTGGATACTGTAGCTGCCCATATGGGCTGAAATCAAAACGTCATTTCCAGCGGTGTTTGCTTTAAATATTTACCCGTGTTCTGATCATTAATATTTGAGTGCGATTCCCCAAAGTAAACAATGCGATGAAACAAGAACAGCAGAGATTTCTGTTTTACGAACAACGTGTTCTTGTTGCTATACTGCGTGAAATGTATCCCCACCAATATGTTCTGATTGTTAACATTTTCGCGCGATCTCGCATTTATCAGTACTAACAAAGTTGGAAACTTTCCGGGTCGAAATGACCGGACATACCTCAATAAGGACCCATGGAGTTTTTTTTGGAATTAATGTATTGATATAAAAATGTAATTTCTAACGGTTATGAACAACATGTTCTTGTTAACAAAATGCGCGGTCTATCTAAGACGCTGGTTGCCTAAATATGTTCTTGTCATTAACATTTGGGCGCGATCCCGAATTTGTTGAGGCTAGCAAGGGCGGGAAGTTTGCCGGTCGAAATGACCGGACATGCCTCAATTAGTATCAAAGGACCTTTTTTGTAAATAATGCGTCAAAACAAAACTTATTTCCAACTTTTATGAACATCGCGTTCTTGTCAGCAAAACGCGCGATATGTCTATAAACACTGTCTGCGTTAAATATGTTCTGATCATTAACATTTGGGCGCGTTTCCGAATTTGTTGGGACTAACAAGGGCGGGAAGTTTGCGGGTCGAAATGACCGGACATGCCTCAATTAGCGGCGAGGGAGCTGCGAACATCCATTGGATGTGATGGATTGGAAAACTATGAGCCGAGAGATTCGGGGATTTGGACGAATTTCGGTGAGCATTACGTAATTCTTTATGTAACCGGCTCTATAAAGCTGTCCATGAAATGCTAAATGTACTATAGCTTTTTACAGAATATTGTTTTACTAAATGCAAGGACATTCACAGGTGACATTGTGAACAATATCCGCGAAAAATTTTGCTGTTTTATAGGTACATTTTCTCAAGAGGCAATGAATTTGTAGCTCTAAAGTTTACTGTCCTTTTCACTTCGACGCAGCGTGCATTCTTGTATGTAGGATTCAAGACTGGCTCAGGATAAAACGCGAAAGCTGGGTTTTTTAGAATTTTATAAGTCCATGTCATTAAAGCAGTATTAGAAGGCTTGCAGCTAAGAATCTTGTCAATATTCTTCACAAGTTTCGCAAGTCTAGGTAAAGACTAAAAAAAGTGAGGTTATTTTTTGCTGTTGTAAAATACAAATTCACTATGTGACAATTGTCATGACACGTGGTTTATAAAGCCGCGACCGTAACACAAACCGTAAGAAGGGCATCCAACCAGTAAGTGGACACGGGATTTGATTAAAAACAGATGCAATCCGCACACAACTGGTCACAATGGAAATATATATATAAATATAGGTATGTCCATGTGCAATAGTTTTATTATGTCCAATAGGAAAACCTATGTTTTATAGTAAGTAATAAAACATAAATAAAGTAGCGCTTATAACGAAATTTGACTAGGTGTCAGCGATCATCAAAGTTAAGCAACTTTTTGCATGGTCAGTCTTCGGATGGGTGACTGCGGGTGGCTTTTACACCTGAGCGCTTCCATGGCTCGGATGACACGTTAAATTGTAGGCCCTGATCTATCAACCTTTCAACCTTGTCAGAGGCTTTCAGGCGGATTAAAAACTCTGACACCAGCGGGCTTAGCATAAGGACCATAAAATAACTCTATCAACGTGTCAGAGCGCGACAGAGTTATGATGAAGTATATATCTGTCACCTTTGCACACGTCGGTAAACTCTTGTCGTGGTCTTGTATGCTAAGCTAGCAGGTTGGCCCGGCCTATACAAACTTACATACCTACATAGGTTTTCCACTGGTTTTTCATAAAATACAAAATACATTTATTTTATTCCATTGACATATTACATGGTCTTAGAAACTTAGTACAATACAAAGAAAATTTTACAATTACGGATATTTATTGCTGGACATTGGGTTGGTTTACTTGATTTATGTGATGATGATGACAATTCAATGTGACTTGGCTAGTAAACCGTGTCCAATGTATCCCAAGTTTGTGTTCCTTGGTCCGGCATTAAGCAGACAGCTTCGGAAGAGTTGGATCTAAACTTTTACAAGTCGGAGCTTATATCCACGCTGTTGCTCTCTTAGTTTCCATCCTTATTTTCCTAATGAAATGAATTCAGTAACTTGCTATCGACTGGCTGAATACATCTTGTCTTGCAATGTTTAAATACTAAATATATTACCAAGTCCAGCTGCAGTAGGTATTTAAAAAAATAGATTAGGCATTCGCAAGGTATGATAAAATAAGATTAAGTCGACTTTTCGTCATCGGGGGCGATTTAGTATTTAAATAATGAATAATGCTTACTAATATATAATTAGCAATTGATTGTAGCAATTAGTTACTTCCTTGCGTTTTTAGGGTTCCGTACCCAAGGGGTAAAAACGGGACCCTATTACTAAGACTCCGCTGTCCGTCCGTCTGTCTGTCACCAAGCTATATCTCATGAAATGTGAAAGTTTGTTGAAAACTGTTGAAAGTTTGTTTGTTTGTTTTGTTAGTTGAAAAAATTGTATTTCTGTTGCCGCTATAACAAGAAATACTAAAAATAGAATAAAATAAGTATAAAATGGAGGCTCCGATATAACAAACCTAATTTTTTTGCCGTTTTTCGCGCGATATCGATATCGGCAAGAGGTAGCTGCTTGAAATATTCACAGAATATTTAGTTGTATATTCACTTGAAAAACTAAATTGAAATATGGTATAATAACGGGGGGTCAAATTCAGTACGGAACCCTTCGTGCGCGAGTTCGACTCGCACTTGGCCGATTATTTTTCTTCAAACCAAAGGGCAAACTTTCGAATGACTCTTTGAATAACGGGTACTGCATTTTGATTGGAACCCAAACCAGAACTTCGAAGTGTTTACCATAAATCATCATTATCAGCCCGTATCATCCTACTGCTGGACCTCTCCTATGAATTTCGAATAAGACCGTTTGAGATCTACTTAGTCCATCGACTAGGCGTTTTTTCTCCATAACATGAAATGTTCAAAGTACCATTCTAAACAAAGTAACAATTTATTAAGTGCTGTATTCTTAGCTTTTACCCGCGGCTGTCAAATGTGTGCGAATTGACACAATTTGTCATAATCAACTTGTGTTCCTGCTATTTGGATTAGATTTTTATCAGTTCATCTTGTCTGTGGACGTCCTACACTCCGCTTTCCGGTCCATGGTCTCCATTTGAGATCTTTACGTTCCTTTTGCTATCCATTCTGCGAAATAATTATGTTCTCTGCTCACTGCTCCTACTTACAAATCAAAAAGTGCAAGTTACTAAGCAAAAACCTAAGTTACGTTACTTTGAACATTAAATACTGTAACAATAATAGTTAATAAAGTCACCACCCGCTACGAAATTTTTAAATGGGGCATATATAGCGGGTGCCAAACCTCATTCCATAGTCCAATTTTACGTGACATTTAAAATTTCACCATAATTGCCCAATTTTAATATTTCAAGTCTTTTTATATGCAATAGTTTCTCTACAACGCTATCCTTTTATACCTATTGCTGTTTTTATATTTCAAAATTGTAAAAAAGGCCTCTCAATGTTGGCTTAGGCTCCATTGATGCATAATAAAGGACCAGGCCAAGCCTGTGATTTCGTTTGAATAATAATAATAGTTAATGTATGTAGGTATGTTCGTATAAGGCCGGGTGGCTAGCCCTGGTGTCAGAGTTTTTTAAGCCGCCTGATGGTCTCTTACATGGCTTAATGGTTAAAACAACCGGGGCCTACAATTCAACGTGTCATCCGAGCCGGTAGCGCTCAGTTGTAAATGCCACCCGCGGTCGCCCATTCGAAGACTGACCGTGATGAACGTTGCTTAACTTCGGTGATCGCTGACGAACACTTAGTCAAACTACGCTATGTGCGCTACAATAATAGTTAATAAAACTTTAACATAAAATGTAAGTTCCTGAAAAGCTAACTTATCTCCTCGGCAACATTCAGCGCCTCCCCAGCGAGTCTATACTTCCGCCAAATTCGATGTGAAATGTTTACCAACAAAGCGTTGCCTAGCAACCACTGACAGCAGGGGTAGAGAACTTTTTTTTCTAATGCTCAATTGCTCACGCTTCTGCCCGTGGCTTCACTCGCTTTATTGTAAGTTTATGATGAGAGATGGATCTAAAGATGAGAAAGGGATCTAAAGGATCGTACACAAGAGCGCCGAATCGTATCGACTATATGCATCTCGATTATATTTAACGCGATTTTGTATTATAAAAAACTATTTAAGCTCGCACTCCAAGGCTTCCGTACTGGCAAGTAAGTAGGTAGGTACTTACATAGACTACTGAAACATTACTAGGTACTATAACTCAAACTGTTAACCGACTTCAACATTGGATGAATGTCACGACAAACTGAACTTTGCAGTTGATTAACCTTATAGATAGATGTACGTGACTCAGCTGCAATGATAAGTTTGTAATCGAAAAAAGTACTTTTTTCGTGATGTAATAAGAAAAATATGAAAAATAGTATGTAGAAATAAAAAACTTCCCAATTGTTTGAGATTTCTGCACTCAAACGAAAAAATGGCTAGGGTTGATGCAAATTTCAATGTAAGTAATTACTGAATATTCTGATTTCTTTTAAAACTCACTTCTTGGCAATTTGTTATTGCTATTGATCTATAAATATAGTAAATATGACTTTTCGATTGAAATTACGAAAAGTCTGAACGATTTATATGACAAACTATAGAAATTCTGACATCCGTAACACTGTCTTGAAGTGATAACCCTAAAATTGAATTGTTTTTGTTTGTTTACATTTATTTTACATCGAGTTTGGCTTTAGTATAGGTAGAGTACTCGCTTTCTTCAATAATATCTAGCATCGCGCTCCTTCCTTATGGGCTCATAAAACTTTCTAAGGGTTAGTTAAGGCATCAAAAAGGCGAATTTAGCTTCTAAAAATAACTACGTATGTAAAGATTTACGATATAACTAGTAAAATATGTCGAAATGCGTACAAAGTAGAGCAGTGGCGGTGTAGAGTATATTTTCACTCATGCAGTATTGAACCATCGTTTAAACCGGAAGTGGTGATCACAATAAAAAGATTTGAGCATTTTTTAAATTCTTTGTAAAATTTGTAAAGTTAAAAAAAAAACTTAAATATAATATAAATGCTCAAAGAATTTTAAAAAGGCTTAATTTTTTTTTAATATCTTGTGCATGAGATAAACTAATTAAAATATGTTGCACACTTGGTATTTCAAGCTCAAAATCGAATTAGTGCTAAAAATCGTCGTCATCTTTCTTTGATTTTTTAAGATATCAAACTTACTATACAATCACGATTTAGTCCAATTTATATTTTTATAGAGTTTTCTAGAGTTTAAATACAATTTAGAACTAGATTTCCTCAACAAAGGCGTTTTATATAACACTTTCAGTAGAATCCCGCGCTGTATTTTGCAAGTAGGGTACCAAGTGCTAAACCTCTGCCAAGGTACGTGTGCATTTCAGCAAAATATTTCCAGTCATGCGCCACATTTGGATGAATACTCTAATTCTTATAAATACACAACAAATACTTACAATGCAATTCTCAATCGATCACTGAAGTTATGCGACGTCCGGTACGGACCGCCAGTCAGGATGGATGGGTGACCGCGGGTAACGTTTACAACTGCTGTGGAGCAATATGACACGTTAAATTGTAGTGCCTGACGAAACACAATAATTATTTTTCGCAAAAATGGCAAAACCGCCTTCCATGGTGTACAAAATTCGAAAAGGTATTTCGCTCGAATTGTTTACTATTTTTGATTTTTCAAAAACAACTTAGCCGATTTCTTTAAAATTTAAATGGGACTACCTTCGATTTTCCCCTTACGAACTAAAAAAAAGATTTTGATTCGGTTCACAATTGACGAAATTATCGATAAACATACACAGAAAAAATGCATACCGACGAACATAGAACCTCCTCCTTTTTGGAAGTCAGTTAAAATGCCGAGTCGATGCTCTGATGTTTTAAAATTCGGAACCTTAATTTAACTATCATGGGACTTAAAAATTTGACATCAGGGCTAACCTCCAATCAACTTACACAATCTAATCCTAAATCTACACAATCTTATTTAAGTAATTCATAACTTCTTTTCAGAGGCGTACCCGTCATAGAAATAACATTTAATACACTCTTTATGGCGTTTTTTTCGGCAGAACAACAACTTTTGGGATGCTCCAAAAGAAGCGGTTATGGTTGTGTGCTAATAAATCTACAAAATATTTCGCAACCTTTTTTATATGTCATTGGTATTATTATCCGATGTCTACGATACCTAAAATTTATATTCTATAGAGTTTTGGGTCTCCAACGAAATACTACGAACCCGTTTTATAACACATCCAGTATAATCCCACGATGCATTTTCCGACTAAAGCACCCCCGCTGAGGGACGCGTGCTTTTCCACGAAATATCTTCAGTTTCGCGCCTTATTTGCATAAACCGTGCTTCTAAACCCGAGTGCGCTTGTCTCTGGTAAAAGCCGTCGTAAAGTTTGTGAAAGATTTTTTCCAATTTATCCAGGAAGTGTTGTGGGCTTTCGGTTTAGTTAGGAGAGAAAATAATGCATTTCTGTCCAACAGTTCAAAAGAGGCGATAATCTTTTTTAATTTGTACCTGTGCTATAATTTAGTAAGAATGCTTTTTGAACAGTTAGGCTTGGTTGCACCATGTTACTTTAGCATAATGACAAACATGTTAAAGTAATGGTTAGGGAAAATAATGTGTTGCACCATTTGACAATTTGTAAGATGACGTCATAACTTTAACTGTAACCGTAACCGCCCACGATTCACTGGTTAATGTTATTGTTAACGTTAATTGTCTGTCAGAATTGTATAGTCCTGATAACTTTAACTATTCCAAGGAATACGCTGGTGCAACACATTTCGCAGTCACTGTTTAAGTCAGCGTTATTGTTATTGTTAAAATTGACAATAATCTTAACTATGACTACCAATATGGTGCAACCAAGCCTTAGATATACCCATAAGTATTGGAGTACCTCTACTACCTACCGTTTAGTAGGACTCGAAGAAGTTTTCAACATGTATTCGAAATACCTAGCGGATAGCAAAATATACCAACAGAGATTAAAATTCGATTTAATTTTTTTACTTTTTGTAGGTACTTTATCGTTATCGTTACGTCTAAGTCTAAATGTTTTACCGAATACGCAAATAAACTTTGTGCCAAACATACTGTTTTTAACGCCCGACGCAAAAGAGGGGTGTTATAAGTTTGGCGTGTCTGTTTGTCTGTCTGTGTGTCTGTCTGTGTGTCTGTCTGTGTGTCTGTCTGTGTGTCTGTCTGTCTGTCTGTGGCATCATAGCGCCCGAACCACTGAACCGATTTCAGTTTAGTTTTTTTTGGATGAAAGAAGACTTAGTCGAGAGTGTTCCTAGCTATGTTTTATAAAAATCGATTGAGCCTTTTAAGAGTTATGGTGGGTTAAAGTGGGGATGGAAGAACCAAAATTCTACAAATGTGCCCAAATATTTCGTACTTTTTTAGGTAGGTTTTTGTGTCGGGGGTTTTTTAAATTAATTTTTTATTTATTAAGCTCGAGAGGGCCGTTAGCACAATAAAATTCTAGAAACTATTCCGTTATTTACAAAGTAGCTCTAAAAGTTGAACGAGAATAGAACATCTCCAGCTGTTAGCTATAGCACAAACCCTATCAAAAAACTTTCAACACGTATTCTATACTGTGGTATAGAAGCTTAAAAAATAAAATTCGAATTTAAAGAATTTTAAATTTTCGTACCATCGCGGTAGCATGCATGACGATAGCAAAATTGTTTACTGAGTACGTAAATGTGCTTAGCTGTTCCTAAACTCCAGAGGGCCGTTGCCGACCCGAACTATCCCGATATTTACAAAGTAGCACTAAACGTTGAACGAGAATAAAACATCCCTAGCTGTTAGCTACCATCTGTTCTGGAAGTTTGACCGTCATAAATCTGGCACCTCAGGGCGATCTTACAGCTGTAAAGTATCGTTAACACGTGTAGTGCTGGCGCGGTGAACCGTGCTGATCTACGAGTACTTACAAAGGTGTGCGTTGGAAACTTTTCTCTGTATTTCGAACGGTTTCGTGCATATTTTATTGCTAGTGCTTTTGTTAGTTATAGTCGACAAAATGAACTGAGGATTTTGCTATAAAGCACAATGATTTTTTTTTTGCGCTTATTTCTAAAATGTATAATAATAGTATTGAGTAGTATATAGGTTTATGACGACCTCACAACCATTTATGAGAGAAAAGTATCTAAGGTGTACCAAAGACTTTTAACTCTAATTGGATATTTAGTTACATTCAAAATGTTATAATACATTAAAGTTCAGCATTGTTTCTTTCACTGAACGAAATAATAATCGTTATTTTTCGCAAAAAATGGCGTAACCAACTTCAACCGTGTACAGATTTTGAATAGTTGGCACGGATCGATGTAGTAATTTTCAAATTATGGTTGAGATTTATCAAAAATGGCTCAGCCGATGTCAATAACATTTAGATTAAACTAATTTTGAAGTATGATTTACAAAAAAAAAGAATCATCAAAATACCTCTGTAAAAAGTTACGCGTGATCAAACATTAAAAAAAAAATTATACGCGTTGACTTGTAAACCTCCTCCGTTTCTTCGGATAAAAAATAATGCAAGGAAATTCGTTTTTTTTTTAAATCGCAGTAAATCCAGCACCTTCTGTACAAGCAGATAACAACTGTTAAAATTATACTAAAATGAATTAAACTAGCTGCGCCCCGCGGTGTTACCCGCGTTAGCCCGAGATAAACAGCAGCCTATGTGTTAATCCAAGGTCTAAGCTACCTTCATACCGAATTTCATCTAAATCGGTTAAGCCGTTTGTGCGTGAAATAGAAACAAATATCCATACAAACTTACAAAGTTTCGCGTTTATAAAATTAGTAGGATTAATTTAGACGCGTTTTTGTAAACTCTAATTTACTTACCAAAACCCGCTTTAATGCCTCTAATCGCGGTCTAAAGTATCTCTAACATGTTACAAGTTATACTGTACAAATTAACATTAAATTCAATTTGAATGCTTATTTTACTAGCCCAAAAACCGCTTGCATTTCATCAGTAAATCGAGTAATAAGCAGGCCTCATGTACAATTACTCTATAGACGTTTAATCCTCAGTTAGGAAAGTTTGACCACCATAAATCTATCCTAGTGTTTTTTGGGGTATTCCCGATTACTCGAGGTGTAAAGTATCGCCAACATGTCACACGTTGATTAACTAATCATCATCATCCAAAAAACTTTGATTTTTAAAAGAGTCGCTCAAATGTATACTGTTCAAATTATACTAAAATGCAGATTTAATTCAATTTGAATGCTTATAGGTATTTTACCAGCCCAAAAACCGCTTTAATTCTCCCAGTAAATCGAGTAATAAAACAGTCTCGTACAGGCCTCATGTACAATTACTCTATAGACGTTTAACCCTCAGTTAGGAAAGTTTGACCGCCATAAATCTAGCGCTCGGGGCATCCCCGATCTCCGGCGGTGTAAAGTATCGCTAACATGTGTTAAGAACCTTAGAGCCGCCCTGCTGGGACACGCCTGGAGCATTTACCTTTAGCTTCATAGATTTTGTGACGAATGAAGTATTTTTAAATCTGTAAATTGTTCACGTCCGTGTTTTCACTGGACAACGGACCGTCAATAAACAAATGCCTACATTTTTCGCCGGATGGATGTCTGGTGCGTCAACACAAGTTCAATTAACCATTTACCAGCGCGAATCCGGTGAAAAAAACGGTCCCTTGTCCGTGAAACACAAGCACTCTTAGTGTGAACAAGTCTACAGCAGTTTTAATGAGCTTTAATCCTTCTATATTTTAAAGATAAAACATCCATCCATCCGAAAGACGTCCACTGCTGTACATAGGCCTCCTCTATAGATTTCCAATAAGGCCGGTTGGAAGCGGCCTGCACCCAGCGCGTTCCTGCGATCTTTATTATATCGTCAGTCCACCTAGTCGGCGGACGTCCTACGCTATGCTTGCTGGTTCGTGGTCTCCATCGGCCATCTGTTCTTCAAACTATGTGCCCTGCCCGCTGCTATTTTAACTTGCTGATTCGCTAGGCTATGTCGCAAATGGTATACACAACTTTATTTATATTGAAACCTCTAACTTCTGAATATTTTATTTTATTTGGTTACCGGCTATGTTACAAAATAGATCAGAAACACGTGAATGGAAGTAAATTCAATCTAGTAGACTGAATAGTACATGATTGAGCCAATAAATAAGTACCTAATAGCTGTGTATATGTGATATGAATAATATGTTTCATATTATTGGTATCACATAATATTATGCTTACCTACTACTAGCCTTTGCTCACGGCTTTGCCCGCGTGATATTTTCATTTTTGCGCTATAGGAGCCTTTTATTTTTCCAGGGAAAAAAGTAGCCTCTGTCAGTTTCCGATATTTTAACTATTTCCATGGCAAAAATCAAGCCGACCTGTTGCTCTGTTGCTGCATGAAAAAGTACAAATCAACAAACACACTTTCGGAGTAACAAACCAATGCCAATATAGAGGATTTTTTCTTAGAACTTCTTTTGGTTTCCAATTTCGTTCATTACTTTATTGAACCACCCAATCATCGTGATACTCTTTTATTCATTAAATTTTTTAGGCCTTTAGGCATTTCTTCCGATAAACGCATAGACAGAAGACATGTTAATTTGTGTGTGCAAAGCTCTAAGAAGCAGAAATCACTAGTCGTCGTAAACGTCGGTTTTATCCCTCACACGGTACCCCAAAAATGATCTTCATTGCAAATGTCCCATCCAATTTTCCTACCATTTCAAATTTGAATTTTTATTTCACAGCGAAATCACCGTACAATTCGTCCGGAGGCATTAATGAAACCAATTGGTAGAGCATTAATAAGTATTTATGCGCGGTCACGGCTCCTGCGTTTCAAAGGCTGTGTTATTTTATGGCACGTTTAATTGTTTTATGTAAATCTGTCCAGCCACAGATACCAATCGATTTTACACCACAGATCTCTATACAAATGAAGAACTTCGATTCCACAATATCGTCAGTAAATCGAAGGTGAATGATTCAGGTATTCGTTATAGATATTGACGCGAAATTTTTGCCTTGCATTGAAAGCGTTCTCCAAAGTGGTACTAAATACTTTCGGAAATGTGACGTCTCCCAGTCAAAGCAATCGCAACTTTACTTTCTTTACTCGGATCGGAGACGGAGTTACACAAGCACGTCAACGCGTCCATGCCAATATTCAATTTATCATTGCTGAACAAACTCAAGCACAGATGGGATTATTCCAGTCTGTCCCCCGGATATGTCCCCCGGGGGACAGAACGGAAGAAAAAAATATTGTCTGTCCCCCGGTTGATCATCGGGGGACAGACCGGGATTATTTTACTCCTCAACAGTGCAGTCTGTCCCCCGACTAAACTAGTAGTCCGCCCCGGACTTAGACCTCGCGCTATTCCTATTTCATATCATAAAAACTGTGATTAAAAAAAAATATTAATATTGGTATGAAAGTTTTGCAATAATGAGTGAAGTAAATGAACCTATGTATCATTCGGTAAAATGTTTCAAATATATGAGTTTTTGCCGAAAATTGCTATTGTTATGCTAAAACGTTTGAATTATGCTAAATCTGATCATACTAAATGGAATCTAACACTAGCAGAAGTCGCATAGCTTCAAAGAACAAAGAGAGCGCTTATTCATTTACCATATAAAATAAATAAAAATCATTTTAAATTAAACGGTTTTATTGAGAAGTTACTGTTAGAATGTACTAAAAGATAAAAAATAATTTTGGTAGTCCTAGGCACGGTATTAAATATCATCACCGTGTCCTAGGTCATATAGGTACTGCATTCAACGCATTACTTTTCTTATCACTCGAGCATTAATCAGACTCAAAAATAAAATCGTGGGGCGTTCAGCGTGAACGTTACAATGTTAGTAGGTACATATACACTGTTAGAAAGTCTATTAAGAAAAATGTAAGAAACCTACTTTAGGATTCTTTAATTAGTTCGAGCGTAGATTATTTAAACCAACAAAATTCAGCACATCCTTATACAATTTTATTTAAGAGATAAGTAAACGTTATATATAGGTACAGTTCTCTAGCTATCATCAAACCTAAACGTACAGACTCTGCGAACTATTCTAAGAAGAAAGTCCACGACGTTTTTGCAAAGGCCATTGAAATAGACCCTGTTGTAGGTGCCATGGAGAGCTGGCCAGACGATCACAGGAGAGCTTCTGGAATACATCCCTGTTGTATCTACTACTGTAGATACAACAGAAAGTTCGAAAGGCCGTTGCAAAAAGCCCCAGTGGTCGTAGGTGTCAGGGATAGCTAGGTTTCGATCACAAGACTGCCGTAGGAAAACACCCCATGGCAGTAGATACCACAGAGAGCGGAAAAAGTCGTTACAGACGGCCCCGCAGTAGTAGAGGTCACGGAGAGCTGGCCAGTCGGTCACAGGAGAGAGCCTCTGGAGAACGCTCCATAGCAGTAGATACCACAGCGAGTTGGAAAATCCGTTGCAGCCAGCTCTGCAGTAGTAGGCGTTGCAAAGAGTTATCCCGTTTATAACAGGAGAGCCGACGGAAAATGCCCCGTAGCAGTCGATACCACAGGGAGGTGGAAAGGCCATCGCAGACGGCTCTAGTGGTAGTAAGTGTCACGGAGAGCTGACAAAAGGAGACCCGTCGCGTCGGTGCAGGCAGTAGGAGGCTTATTGAACGCGATGTTCAGATTAAGTAGCCACAGCCTAAAGTAGTGCCAATATTCAACAGTTTACTCATACTCGTATGACGCCAATGAGGCAAAATTCTCGTCATCACTTTTTTAATGTCTTGTTTTATTTAAACAAAATATTCAAAAACTTTCATTTCACAAGACCATAAAAATTTGGATTTTCGACAAGGTACTGTAAAAATGTAAATTAGGATTTTAAATAAATGTTCGTTAAGAATGAGTACTTTGTTGAGCGCGACGAGCGTCCTCCAAAGCAGAAATGCTGAAACTACTAACTTAGACTAAGATTTAAACTAACCTCTCTCTATAGTACAGTCGAATTCTTTAAAATGTAACTACTCAACAAAGGGCACAGACCCTGGAGTCTGTGGGTCAATAATTTAAATTAAAAAAAAAACATGAAATAGCTCACTAAATTCATTACAAAAGTCATTTGCGTGATTCAGGATTTTGACGCTCGATGAACGGAGCCATCTATGATTTTTAAGATTGAACTAATGTGCTTAGTAACTAAGTATATGAATGGTTCAAAAGGTAACTTTGCGTAGAGCGCTCCAACATATTTAATGTTGAAAAATATATAAAATTGTCCAAATATATAAAGTTATATAATAATTAATAATATTGTATTGTCATTGGAACTAAAGGTGTGTACCAAATATCAGCTCAATTAGTCAACGGGAAGAGGGTCGAATTTCAATTACTAGATTTGACCCACGCAACTCCCGCAGAAAGTGGCGCCGTTTTGCCTCTTTTTGCCTCGTATCTTCCCAACCACTGAACAGAAGATGCTCATATTCGAACTTAAAAATTCTATATTTATAAACTACGTGCATGCTAAATTTCATGGAGATCGGCTGAGCGGTACTTGAGTTATCGTCGAACAAAGAAACATACAAACATACATTTGACAGCTCAAGTGCCGGCTCGTCCCACTAGACTCAGAGACCTCACTAACGCTCGGTCAATGAATTATTATTTTTCCTATTATTTTCTTTAGTAAAAAAAAAATCACCATTTAAAGGAATCTCATATTTTCAGATCTTATTATCGAATGGTAGGCTTTTTCATCATCCGAAAACGCTGAGCTGATATGGCAAGTTATACTCTTTGATTTTATGTATACAAAACTTGCCGTAGCATGTGGATATGGTCTATGGTACTGCAGCCTCTTTGGAAACCGACTTGTCCGAAAGACTGGAAGTCATCAAGCCAGCGTTCAAGACGAATCGTTTTGAGTCATCTATAAATGGTCCTTGTAATCAGCTTTTAAAGCATTTTTCTGTGGTTATCTATATACATACCTACATATAAATAAAATTGGAGTTTCTGTTTGTAATATTAAAATGACCGTTTTTTACTACATGTATATGAATATATGTACGTTACATACACCTAAATAATATTTTTTACAATTTTTATTTGTCTGTTTGTTCCAGCTAATCTCTGAAATGGCTGGACCGGTTTTGGCGGGACTTTTATTGGCAGTTAGCTGATGTAATAAGGAGTAACTTAGACGTTTATCTTAGAAAAACAACATTTTATCTCGCGCTAACGCGGGTAACACCGCGCGGCGCAGCTAGTTTTGAAATAAACCACAGAATACCAATTCGTATACTGTACGGTGATGATGTTGTCCAGTCTCCTCAAGTAACTTCACTAAAATGGCTATGAAATAATTGGACTCACTTCAAGATTAAGAAAGTTGGCCAGCTGCTGGGTAATGGCTGCTCCATAGGGCATAAACACACTGACCTTTGACCAACGTTGAGGCAATTGAAAATATTTATTGAAAAAGTGAAGTACCGAAATGTAATTTATACATAGGCCGAATCATACAAGCCGGCGGATAATTATGATGTTAGCTACAGACGACGCAATATCCAATCAACGCGCAGCTTTATTTGAGCTTCAGTCAGGATCAGATATTGCGCAGCTTTGTTGCTAACTTCACATCCGCCGAATTGTATGATTCGGTTATTGGCAGATATTTTCTTATTTGAAGATTTTTGATTTCAACTAATAGTAGTTTATGCAACTGTCATATAATGAAGGGTATTAAAACACGAGTGTGAGTTTATGAAACGAGCGCAGCGAGTTTCATAATAGTAACGAGTGTTTTAATACCCGTGTTATTTGCAGTTGCATACACTACTTTATCTTCACCAATAAAAAAATAAAATTAAAAAAAAAACATATTGCGAAACATTAAATTCACGCGTACGTGTATTGTCACAGTGAACTTGGCGCCATTTAAATCTAACCAATGAGAGCGCAGCTGCGCGCGCAGGGCCAATCAGGAGCGAGCGCGCGATGCTATAATGAGATTTTACGATATCGATGTGGATATTATAACATCATGTGAAATTGCTTAAATATTGTCTGCGCTATAACAGTAGTCATTATAAGTCAAGTATTGGAAACATAAGTAGAATGTTACAACATTAGTGTAGATAAAACCTTGTGAAGTGACAGTGCGTAAAGTACATAGCTGGTAGAATGGATGACGGATAGATCTCTACCATAAGTAAATTCTTGAACTTTTATCACTTACCGGGAAGAATATATTGGTTTTAAAGCTTTTTGCAAACGACTCAAGAAGTAAAACGTAATACTGCTTTACATTCATAGGCGAGGATTTCTTCACGGGGATGACACGGAATGCACACAGAGACAATAAAATCTAACACACAGATCCACAACGGATATATAGAATTCATTACTGAATTATAGAGAGCCGGTAACTACTTCTACGACGATTATATTTGTCCATGGATGTATTAAATAAACATTATTACAAAGTTAGTATACAAAATCCGTGTATTTGTCAGATACACACAGCTTTGTACTAAGCATCAATCCTAACCGCATTATATTCTCTTCAAGTTTTCGATCACTGTGGATTTAGACCCTACCCTCCAATATATCATTTTCACGGTTTTATACAACCTAACTTTCATAACTCCCGAACTTAACTCGTTGCATAGGGTTGCCGTAATTCAAGATAACTTAAGATTTAGTCGCAGTTAAGTGAGGTTAAGTTAGAGTTAAGTGCTGTTGAAGACCAACAGAAAATCGAAATCTTTTTAGAAAACTGCTTAAATCTCGTTAGTAAATTTTATTTAAAATGATGTTGGATTTTGTGGTGAAAGTACTAACTACTCAGGTCTAAATTCAAAGGGTTAGTACTTAAGTGCTTGGCTAATATCGTCTTTGATCCTTTATGAGCTTAGTTGAGTTGGTTTCGAATCACATAGGCACTTAAAGAAGACTTACCAACCTCTTAGCTTTACAAATACGCTGAATGTCTATTGAATTTCGGCTGCGATCAGAAGTTATTCTACTCGTTACTTATGGGTGTAATTTTTGTAGCAAATCTTTCTCAAAGTATAAAACATTTTTTTTTCAATTTCAACATGATCGTCATCATGCATAGCATTAGTCGGCCCTATACTGTATATAAGGCCGATACATATTCAGGTGTTACCGACCTTATGTGAATCCACCAGCCAGCGTGGTGGATATGGTCCAATCACTTTTCGTGGGTAGACTTACGCCCTGCAGTGGTCTATTATAAAGCCAGTAAGTACAGTACAGATATTGGACACCTAAAAATTATATGTACATATACGTACCCTAATTACGCACTCCATTTGGTGAAAATTAAAACATTTCACTGTACAAAGTTTTTACATAATTTTTGCCGCCGGGTTCCCACATTTCAGTAGATACTGTCAAGTTGTTTATTCAGGCAACAGCCCGAAGCAGACGGCAGGCTACCGCAGTGGAATTTGTAAACAGAGTACAATTTCGCATTTACGTGAAACATTTTTTTTAAAAAGTATTTATTTTTTTATTCTACATTTTAAGGATTTCACAACTTCTTGTAAAATCTAACGTCAAAGCAAAATTCTCATGAGACGCAAAATTGTTTTCTTGTATGTTATGTAATTTCTGTATTCCCGCCGAAACGAAAAACACTAAAAGTTGATCGTAATGATAAGTCATAAGTCATTATGACCGACCGATATTCACAACCGACCCCTTATATGTTGCGTTTGAAAATGTTCACAGAGGTCTCTCTCTTTTTCTCTGGTTTAAAGGGCGTTCATGTATAAAATGTCTAACGAGAATCAAGATTTTAGCACCAAAAACATTTTTTTAAATAAAAAAAAATTTGTAGGTTATTCTGGTGCATATGTTCTGTTGACAAACCATATCTGATACGTACAAGGAATAACTTCGCTCGATCGAAAAAAAACTAAAGTCACCTCTGTTTTGAACGAAGATCTTATTTGTTGACGATTTTTTAAAGATATGTTTAATGTATTAAGTAGTAGCCAAAGTATTGGCAAATCATATGCAAACAGTTAAAAAGTTGACTTTAAAATTTTATATGGATTTTTATTGAAGACGCGCTCCCCTCGACCCCTCGCCGATTTTGTTCACGGAGCGTGTGTACGCACGACACGCTCTTAAAATGCTTCAATGCATCAAGTCAAGTCAAAGTTTCCTAAAAAATAAATACCTGTAAAATAATGAAGTCAAGCCACTGTTTCGTAGAGAAACCTCATCGCGTATGTAATAAATTAAAAACACGTTGTGGATTACACCCGTCCACTCGTATTCCGGCCGTCAGTTAAGTTTATCCAACGGATTAGCGCTAAAATTACTTTAGGAAAACTAATAAATTACCGCGAGCAAATTCGTAAGCATTTGTCTAGTGTTGCTATAAAAATAATAGGTGCTATTAATATTTTCATTAATATATTCGAATTACTTCAAACGCTTGTACTAGAGTAAAATAATGTTGTATGGAACAATTTCGCAAAACAACTACAAATTGCAAAAAAAAGTATAAAAATCTATTGAGTGATGGCGAAGAAATCGTTTTACATATTTTTTATACATAAGAAAATACAGCTAAACTGAAATCTTTTAGGAAACTGGTTGAAATAAATATGAAAAACAAAACCTTTTTTTTATTAATTCGTGAGTTATATTGAAGTTAAACCACTGTTTTGTAGTGAAACCTCATCGCGTATGTAATAAATTAAAAACACGTTGTGGATTACACCCGTCCACTCGTATTCCGGCCGTCAGCTAAGTTTATCCAACGGATTTGCTCCACGGAAATTACTTTTGGGAAAATAATTATGGTGGCTCTCTTTTATGCTTTATGGAATTATTAACGGTAATTTATTTCTGCTACATAATTACGAAAGTTATTATTCTCCTTTCATCCGCAAGGACAGAGACAATCTAGTTATGAGTGTTACATCCTAGACCGCATATCTGCTTAACATCAGGCAGTGTGTAGTCAAACGCAAACCTATACGAAATAAATAAAATAAAATGAAAATAATCGGCCAAGTACGAGTCGGACTCGCGCACGGAGGGTTCCGTACTGTATGGGAGCCCCCCTAAAATATTTATTTTATTTTAATTTTTTATTTATTATTGAAGTGGATATAAAACTAAATATTCTTTTAAAGTTTCAAGCATCTACCTGATGCCATTATTAATATAGAGCGAAAAACGTCTAAAAATTCAGGTTCGTTGTATGGGAGCCCCCCTCAAATATTTATTTTATTTTGTTTTTAGTATTTGTTTATATAGCTGCAACAGAAATACATCATCTGTAAAAATTTCAGCTGCCTAACTATCATGGTTCATGAGATACAGCCCGGTGACAGACGGACAGACGGACATCGAAGTCTTAGTAATAGGGTCCCGTTTTTCCCTTTGGGTACGGAACCCTAAAAATCAACTAGCTAGGTATAAACATTAACCACAGAAGCACAGAAATATCAGAAGATCATACTTAGGTAAATTTATAAACCAACAACCATAGTTACAGATATAATAAACTATTACCTAACATTTGTACAACTTAAGCAAAGTGGAATTTCTGATTTCTAATTTTAACCTCAGCTAAAGATGACATATTATATTAAAAATACCATCTGCTTCTGCCTCAAAAACCCGAAAAAAAGAGGGTGTTCTAAGTACGATGCACAACTTGCACAAGGATAGGTATATACCCTTCAGATATGTGTTTCTGAACAATCTGTGACTTCTTAGCATGAACGTAGTTCATGTACTATGTAACAAAATTTATATAAGTACAATACCTTCTGATGTTTGATATTTTTAACCCCCGACGCAAAAGAGGGGTGTTATAAGTTTGACGTGTCTGTTTATTTGTCTGTGTGTCTGTCTGTCTGTCTGTGGCATCATAGCGCCCGAACCACTGAACCGATTTCAGTTTAGTTTTTTTTCGATAAAAGGAGACTTAATCGAGAGTGTTCTTAGCTATGTTTTATAAAAATCGATTGAGCCGTTTAAGAGATATGGTGGGTTAAAGTGGGGATGGAAGAACCAAAATTCTACAAATGTGCCCAAAATGGTTATCAATGTGTCGGGGGTTTTTTAAATTTTTAATTTATATTAGTTATTTGAAAGCTTATTATGAATACAATGATCCTTAGCTTTATGTAGGTATTTCATTAAAATATGTGGTCGGCTTCGAGCAAATATCTAGAGAGCCACAGTCCCTATGTGAAAGTACAGTAGTAAAAAAATTACCGAGCGCCGTCATACATACAGACTTATGTATTTACATTAAATAAATCACAATGACCCGTTTTCTCGAATCTCGACGTTATGTCACCTAATTAGTGCTTGTAACCGAGCACTTTGGCATCACGCAGCGTTGTAGTCGGCTTGCAATTGCCTTACGACTTACTAAAAAGCCTGCCGACTACGTAGCTTGGGCAGAGTTTTGGCTCGGATACTTTTTTTGGACGATTGTGACTCTAGATATTTGCTCGAAGGTGGTCGGATATGAAACCGTTAAACCAACAGTACAAAGGTTACTAACAAATACCGACTAATAATCGGCCTCGAGCATACCAGTGAAGGATTAATCGTTCAATCGGCTCCAAAATAGCAACCGGGGCGTCCCGTGTCAGATATAATTTTACACAGAGATAACAAATGGAGGAGGGAATAGTTGAAGATAATAATAACTCTGGACTAGTTAATAACTTGGTGAAATTGAGACTTTGCTTTACATAGCCTTGCTATACAGGCAGCCTAATTGAGAGTTTTACAATATAATCAAGTACTTAATACCTAGTTTTTTTTTGACATAGATATACATATTATTATGAGTACCTACATTAGGTACCTACGTATAGACGCACAGATCAGATAAACTGACGTCCACACTTACACGCCTTACTGAAAATACAAACAAACAATAATACCTTATTAGACAACCACATTATAAATACAAAGTATAAGTATTGGAAATAAGCCACAAATAACAAGTATAAAAAAAACGCGGGTGTATTGTATAATGTTATGTATATACGAGTGAGTTGTGTGCAATACGAGATGTGGAATGCAAATAGCAAATACTTAGTTTAAGGCAAGAAACATAACATGTAAAAAAATGTAGAATTAGAATAAGAAGAGACATGTCTGCAATATAATCCTGAAAAGCAGATCCGGGGATAGGAGCCGCAATAAATAAAAAATAAAAAAACAATTATTACCTTATTAGACAACCACATTACATAAATAATAATCGGCCAAGTACGAGGCGGACTCGCGCACGGAGGTTTCCTTACTGTATTGGGAGCCCCCCCTTAAATAGGTATCTATTTTATTTTAATTTTATTATTTATTATTGATGTGAATATACAACTAAATAGTCTGCGAAAATTTCAAGCATCTACCTATCATAATTATTAATATAGAGCGAAAAACGACTAAAACAGGTTTGTTGTATGAGAGCCCCGTTAATTATAAATTTTATTTTGCTTTTAGTTTTTTTTTTTGTTATAGCGGCAACAGAAATAGATCATCTGTGAAAATGGACAGCGGAGTCTTAGTAATAGGGTCTCGTTTTTACCCTTTGGGTACGGAACCCTAAAAACCAATTACAGGGACAAAACAATACAAAATACCTAATGTATCTCTAAATAATATCGGGGGATAAAAATACGTGTATACTCGTAAGTATGTTATTATTTTCATTTAAAATACATAGAGTGTGCCATATAATGATGCATCAACTTTTCACAGTACTTACTGAATACGTGAAAAGTGCTATGACTATCATGCTTTTACTTAGTATATTCAGATAAACATATAATATTTCTAATTGCAGGTTTCTGTATTATTCTGTATAAAACTTGTACTTCTGATTCGTAAATCAGAACGTAAAAATATTGATTCCTAACGAACAATAATATTCGCGAAAATTAAACATTACTTGTACATACGTTACGTTTTGTCGGTAGGGAATTGGACTTTATGTCACTGAAATGCCTTGAAAAGGTTACAGATAGTTTGTCAAACTTGAACCAGTTTCAAACTTAGTGTAAACCCTCTGAAGTACCCCACGAGGGCGGTAAGGGGAAGCTGCCTGTCAAAAGACAGATTAACATACTTGCTACATTTTCATAGTTCCAAGTTCTGATGGTGTCTTCGGCGAAGGTATGTCCTTTGGAAGTTATAAGTCTTATGTTGTTGGAAACTAGGGGAACGCAACGCCAAGGTATTATTAAGTACTTTGATATAAACACCTTCATCAGTACTTTAGCCGTAAAAAGTGTATGGGAAAAATAGTATGGGATTGAAACTTAAACAAATGTGTTTCTAGCGATAATATTTTTCATACCAGGGATAGCTTCAAGAAATCGCTATAGAACAAATAGAGCTACAAGTTTTTACACTAGTATCGAAAGTCATATAAGTCAATTTGTTTTTTGTGGCAGCACTTGTATAATTTTTATCGTAGCCAGTAAAATGGAGTCCGTACCCACCGCTTGTAGTGGAAAGCAGGATTTTTCAAACCTCTTCTGTAACTAACTAACCTATCTCTATAGAATTCTTCAGAACAGTCGAATTCTTTAAAATGTAACTACTCAACAAAGGGCACAGACCCTGGAGTCTGTGGGTCAAAAATTTAAATAAAAAAAAAAAAAACCTCTTCTGTAAACAATAAAGAATTTGTTTATCTACAGCTCCACAAACCACTCAGAAATGGTCATAAATATTCCAGTACTGATTAACAAGTTCGCAATAATTTCACCGCTGCTGTTCAAGAAAGTGTAGAGTAGAATGAGGGTAGAAGAAAAACTTGTTGATCCGGGCGGAGAGCGCGCGGGCACGTCTCGCTCGGCAAATGTTTGGCGTCCATTACAGGGTAATCCTGCCTCGACTGATGGATTAGCCCTTTATACTGTTTGCAGTGTTTTTCGGGACTTGTAGTGGACTTGAGTTATAGGGGTGCGTTCAGGGCACAGGTCGTTGGTGAAAATTTAACGGGTAGAAGTGAACTACATTGTACTGTACTGTACCAGCTTTTTAATAGTCCACTGCAGAACGTAAGCCAACCCACGAAGGGTAATTGGGCCATATCCACCACGCAGGCCCAGTGCGGGTTGGTGGATTTACATACGCCATCGAATTTCTTCTACGGACATATGCATTGCCTCACGATGTTTGCTTTCACCGAAAAGCCAGTGGGTAGAGGTGAACTACACTGAAACCTAACCAGTTCTATTTCAGTCATAAGCCTACCTTTGTGGTAATTGTAGCATATCCAAGAATGGTCAAGTTGCAGGTTGGCGTTAATTACAGAGTATTCCTGCCTCGACTGATGGACTAGCCCTATATTCTGTTTGCATTGTTTTTCGGGACTTGTAATGGACTTGAGTAATAGGGGGGGGGGGGGGGCACAGTTCTCTGGTCAAAGTTTCACACGCAGAGATGAATAAAACTGGCCGATACAGACTTCAACATCAGCAAGCTAGCGTAAAGGGTAATCCTGACTCGACTGATGGATTAGCCCTTAATACTGTTTACAGTAATATTCGGGACTTGTTACAAGTATTTAGTGAATATATTTAATAGAGGGGGGTGAACTGAACTAGAATCGTACTAGTTTCTCGTGAACTAACACTCACCGCTTACCTACTCCATAAATGACGACATTAATGCTGGCCACATTGTACATTAGTGGTAAGATCCATGCGCCATTTAATGTTTAACTAGGCATATCTCTGAAGAAGGAAACTAAGGGCAAATGCCAGTTTCCTCGCGATGTTTTCCGTCACCGAAAATCTACATTCCGCATACCTACAATCTAAAGAACTTTTTGCTACGATACCCTGGAAAAGATCTCATAAATCGAAATGGAACGTTCTTCCAATGGGATATCACGACTAACAAAGAATTATTTATTTCTTATTATTATTAGCCTGTTCCGTCGCACTGCTGGGCAAAGGCCTCCCTATTCTCCTTCCACTCTTCACGTTCCAAAGCTATTTGGGTCCAATTGTTGCAAAAGGAGTCCAGTTCGTCCCGCCATCTCCGCCATAGAGATATAACAAAGAATATAATACCAATTTTCAGATCCTGTCTCAGTTCTGCTTTGAAAACACAAAACACTGAAGAGCACTAAATTATTCCAATAAGCGTCTATAAATTGTAGATCGATGCCAAACATTTCAATGAGCCCCACAGCCCTAATATTTTCAAGAAGCTCATAAAATATTGAATTTACGCAGTACGGTGAGCGATCCCAAAGTGGGGCCGGGCACGCAACGGCCTGTGCTTGAACAAATAAACGATGGACATTCAATTCATTTTCGTTTGTTTGGCACCACGAAAAAAAAGATGCATTTTTTTTCAAAACTTCTTAAAATTAAAAATATTCGCATGTTGTTTAGATTTTTTATGAATAAATTAATAAGAATTAGAAAATAATTACGTACTACTATGAT
This sequence comes from Hypomecis atomaria, assembly GCA_964007245.1. Taxonomy (NCBI): domain Eukaryota; kingdom Metazoa; phylum Arthropoda; class Insecta; order Lepidoptera; family Geometridae; genus Hypomecis; species Hypomecis atomaria. The sequence goes on from OZ023291.1 coordinate 18,442,530, forward strand.
ACTTTTTTTTAATTTTACGCAAACCACACGTGAAGTGTGAGTAATCCACGTTTCTTTTAGGCACAACGTAAAAAACGGTGAATTTAAATATCTGGGATCGGATGTGTCACTTCCTAGCGCTGTTTGCCGTCACGTACGTTACAATACGTGATGAACAATATTGTCAATTTTTTTTCGTCAAGAATGGCACAAAAATGTACAAAATTCGAATAGTTCGCTCCAATCGATGTATACGTATACCTACTATATTTTTGATTATGGTTGATTTTTTCAAAAACAAATGATCAAGGGCTTGATTTTTTCCAAAACCCTTTAATCGATTTAGATAAAATTTAAACAGAACCAGCTGTGAATTATGGTCTACCAAACAAAAAAAGAATTATCAAAATCGGTTCATATTAGAAAAAAAATTGCGTAACTTACATACAAGAACAAAAAAAACATACCTACAGCCGAATTCAGAACCACTTCAGAACCTCCTTTTTTGAAGTCGGTTAAAGATAGCAACTATCCTTTGCACTAAACTCAAACAAACAAACAATAACACTTTATTAGACAACCACATTACATAAAAAATAAGTTACAGGGCCAAAACCATAAAATATAATAAATAATAATAAATATTTAGGGACATCTTACACACGGTCTCTGACCCCAAACTAAGCAAAGCTTGTGATATAGCTGCCAGAGACTGATAAACTACATATACATATTTTAAATACATACTTATATAGATACTACCTAAATTACACCCAGACACAGAGCAAACACCTATATTCATCACACAAATGTTTGCCCTGGGTGGGGATCGGACCCACGCCTCTTTGATCCAGAAGTCAGGGTCACTAACTACTGAGCCACCGAGGCAGTCAACAATACAATTTAGGTTTCTAACTGGCGGCCTTATTCCAGGCTCTCTTCTTCAAACTCTTTCATATCCATTGGTTTATTCTTCCTACGTCTTACCCCAATGTTTGAGGTCGGGGTAATCGTTCCAATTGTGGGCTAGTCTCGGTTGCTATCAATACTGAATTGGATTCGATGAGCTCCCATTTACTTAAACCAAGCTAAAGTTTTCTGAAAATACCATTTTAAGTGCCTCTACAGATTGAAGTGGAGGACGCACTTACTATAATTTATTTTTTTGAGTGCCTTTTCAGGACCCCTTATTTTTATATTTTGCTTGAAAAATTAACTGCTTATACAAAACTTAAAATAAAAAAAGCATAAATGAAAATAAAATAAATAGAAAAATTTCAATGTTCTAGCTATCACCATTGATGAGATACAGCTTACAGATCTATACAGACAGACAGACAGTGGAGTCTTAGTAGTAGGGTCCCGATTTTACCCTTTAGGTACGGAACCCTAAAAAGTTCATATTTATAGTTCTCCTTTGTTTTTATCCGACTTCCAAAAAGGAGGTGATTAGTTCGTCTGTCTGTATTTTTTTTTTTTGTGGATGTTCATCGATAATTTCTCCAATTGTAAACCGAATTGAAAAATTATTTTTTAAAATGAAAGGGTATACTCCCAAAGTGATCCCATTTTATCGGCTGAGCTCTTTTTGAATGATCAATCATACGATTTATTGTGATGAATTAAACATACGAAGTAGCCCAGTAGTATGTAAGTAGTATTTATGCCTAATCAATTTACTAAGTACCCGCAATTTTATGTTTTAATGAGAAGTCTAATTCCTAACAGCAAATGTTAGCTTAAAGTTTTAAAAAGGCGTCACTAGCCTATAAAACAATGAAACTTATTAAGTTAAATGTTATTTAAGCTATGTAATGCCAAATACACATTGAATCATTTATTGTTGTCAATAAAGAATTTTCAAAATCAAATCAATCACATACGTTTCAAGCTCAAATATTCGAACTTTGTACACGATGGAAGGCGGTTAAACCATTTTTTGCGAAAAATAATTATTGAGACATAATTTATGTTGATGCTTTCAACCAAAATGATAGCGACTCAGGTACAAATACCCGACCTGTAGAATCGTACAGTGTACACAAACAAGCCAACAAAAGAGAGGCTAATTGGCAATTAACTCATGTTTACAGGACTATTGTTTAACCCGAGCCCAGACAATTAATTTTGTGCAGTTGTAATAGCCGCAGTCAGCCGAGAGTAGGGATATGTTTGACACAGGATATATTTTAACCCCCGACGAAAAAGAGGGGTGTTATAAGTTTGACGTGTCTGTTTGTCTGTATGTCTGTCTGTGGCATCATAGCGCCCGAACCACTGAACCGATTTCAGTTTAGTTTTTTTTTGGATGAAAGGAGACTTAATCGAGTGTTCTTAGCTATGTTTTATAAAAATCGATTGAGCCGTTTAAGAGTTATGGTGGGTTAAAGTGGGGATGGAAGAATCAAAATTCTACAAATGTGCCCAAAATGGTTGTCAATTGAAAGTTTGTTGTCAAATATTTTTGTGTCGGGGGTTTTTAAATTAGGTATATTATACATACACAGTCGTGCACATACATATAAATGTAAAGGTACTTACGCTATGCTTACAGACTATAGGCATGATAACTGGGTAAAAAAAATATAATAAAAAAAAATATATAAAAAATATATAATTAGTCCGTGAGCTCGACTACGAGTATCAAAAAATTTTAGACACGTGTTTTTTCTTTTGTCCATCAAACAACAAATGACAAAGATAAACCTTGTCAAAGTTTGGGAGTGGGAGTCGTGACGTCACCTCTCTCACAGAGGACATTTGTATGGCACTTGTGACGTCACGCGGAACTTTAACGGGCTATATCTTCATCATTTTTTGTATAATTGACAAAATAAAAAATATGTGTGTAATATTTTTTGATAGTCTATCAGACGGACTTATTATATTTATAGTCATCTAGCCTATGTCTGTTATTTTATCCATGTTCCACTGATTTCCAGAAAAAAAACTCCAGTGACAATTAATTTTGTCCAGTTGTGGCGCTCATGGCGTGCTTTGACTAGGTGTTCGTTTGAGATCATCGAAGTTAAACAACGTTCAGCACGGTCAGTCTTCTGATGGGTGACCGCGGATGGTATTTACAACTGAGCGCTACCGTGACTAGGATGACACGTTATTGTAGGCCCCGGTTGTTTTAACCGTTTAGCCATGGGCCTTCAGGCAGCTTAAAGACTCTGACGCTTGTGATTTTATGAATTTTATGAAGTTGAAACGAATCCTTTTGTAACAAATTCTTTAATGTACCATAATATAATTGTTTTGTTGTTTGGGTTTTCGGCACTTTGTAGCTTACATCACAGCTGCGGAAGATATTTGGTTTGGGCTATAAAAAATAAAAAATAAAAAGCTTTTTTGTAGTAAGTACTTAGTGTAATCGTAGTTTTTCCGGTAGGTACCTATTACTTATCTTTCGACAAAAGCTTCCTCTAATTTTTTTCCATTCGTCTCTTTTTAGGGTTCCGTACCCAAAGGGAAAAACGGGACCCTATTACTAAGACTTTGTAACAATCCTGGTCGCGAAACCAAATTGTAACAAACCTAGCCTAACCTGCCTAAATGTAACAATCCTAGCCTAGCCTGCCTAAATAACCTCGTTTATAAATCTAAGAAGAGAAGAAACTATTTTAAAAAACCTGCCTAAATTAAAATGTCAGATAAAATGATTGAAGAACCTTGATTTGCTTTCAATGAACCCTAGCTTTATGTCAAACTAGCTATGCGTCCTGATTCCACTTGATTGTGAACAAATTATAAATTGAACCTCATTAAAGAAATATCCTAAAATATTAAGAATGTATTAAATATCGAAACAGACATTCAATATGATCCCAGTTTACATTTCGTAATGATAAATATCAAGAAATACTAAAAAACGTAACTATGAACCTCGTAGGTTCAAGGTAGAATTATACTCCTAACACTATCTGCTTGATATAAGACAGTCTACATTTTGTTACTAGTATTCTGCAGTGTGATTCCTAATTTATTTACCTATTTATACGTTAGTTTGGCCAGTGTCCGTTTAGTAGTGGATCCTGCGTTATAGACCGCAAAAACCCTAGGTAAAGGTGATTCGAAATACATAACTACCTGATTGTTTAATACATAACTACCTATTGATAATTGACCTAAGTTCAGAACAAAAACCCTATGTTTTATCTATTTTGAACTTGAAAGTATATTACTAATCTCTGAGTGAAATGAAGTACCTAACTAATGTCTCAAATCTATATAAAAATAGTGATTCTAGAGCTTCTCTGTTTACATGGAGTTTATGTAGAATATTTTTGAGTTAGATAAATAAAATTCAATAAAACTAGATATAAAATATTGATTTAGTTGCACAGAGAATATTAGACATGAGATGAGAAGAAAATTCCATTAAATTAGTACTCTAGAACAAAGAAACTCTATTATTGAACTAATATTATTATCAAACTACGAATATAATAAAAGATTAGAATGCCAGAAAGAATAGTATTAATTTATTTCTGACAAATAATTTTAGTATTTTAAATTTATTCAATTTTATTTAGGTATCAGAGATTTATTTTATTTTATGTTTATCTCTGATTATTTAGTCATGGCGCTCGAGAGAGCTGAAAACCATGAAAATGACTCTACTCTGCTTTCGTAAATCTAACGCCATCCTGGAAAAAGAAAGCAGGAAAGAAAACCAGGAGTCGCGAGTGTGTCAGTAGTCATCTTATCTACATCACTTCATAAAGTCAGGAAAATCATAAACTTGCACGAATTCCAGAGTGTTCTCAAGAAAAGCTCCAAGATTACTATAGGTAAAGGTTCGAGAATCAACTTCGCCTTATAAAATAATATTCAAATCAATAAGCTTTCAATAGCTTTATTTCAAAGTGATCAGAATTTACACTCTTAATACGGACTCGGGATATCCCTCCATTTCGGAAATGAGAATCACTGGCCCAAGCTCTATCTGGCTTCAAGAGTTCTGCACACTAATGAAAATACAGCATTGATCGTGTAGCACTTACGGCTAGTATTAAAATAATGAGATGTAGCAATAATAAGATATAGCAATAGTCGACTCTTCAATCCCCATAATATAAATAAATGACATTTTATCTATGAACACTCTGTCCTTCGCAAATTGTACGAGTAGGTAAAGCACGTCATGTCTGGAAATTTCTCAATTTCTGGAGATTCTCAATCCGCATAGAATATAATATCTTAAGATTTTATGTTCACAAATAGTCGAAGCTGAAAAAGACAAATAATTAAAACATTTGTAATTCATACATAGAAATCATAAAGGGCGAGAGTTAGAAGCTTCTATCTTCTACTCGTGAGTAAATGCTCAATGAAGGATAGTTTCGTCAGTAACATACGAGTACTTCTATAGAGTAGGAAACATCGTAAGTCAACTTATGCAAGACCGCCATAGGAACCTGAAGATGTATGCGTATTTATCAACCGGCAACAGGTCAGAGTAGATAATATTGCCTTGTTTCTGTGGTGTAGCGTAGCGTCGTAAGCAACTCGTTCTTACTCATAAAAGAATAGATACGTGTGAGAATCCTCCATACCGCATCGTTTCAGTAAGGCGGATATAGGCCAATCACCATATGATAGACCTACTCTTTTCATCTGAAGTCCATTTGTACATTAAAACAACAGTAAATCATCCAAAAGTCCAATGCAGTACTGATCTGGCCGACTCGCAGGAACATCATCTGCTGAACAATTCTATACCTACTATGACATATCTATTTAAAAAGTGATACGTTTATACGAAACCAAATCCTCTAGGAACATCCTCGTCCTTCGATCGAAAACAACTTTCTTCCAACTTCCACTTTTTAGACCAGGAACAAAATTCTCCTAGTTAGTAAACTCTTCTCTGCTCTTCCTTTCTCTGAATCTTGCGGTACAAAACTAAAAATATCCTAAAAAATGAAATATTCCAACATTTTTCCTATAATTTTTCTCAAGTGAAGTCCTTGCTGTCAGTCCCGTCAAATTCTCTGTTCTTTTTTTTTTCTCTTAATTTAAATTCTCAAGTTCTGCAAAGAGTTTTCATACCTAGATTGAAGATCTGTTGTTTTTTTATAATGTTTTTATTTACCTGATTGTTTGAATATCATTTGAATGAAAAGTTTCTTTAGATAATATTAAAAATAATGATATCCTCATGTGAGAGACTCCTGACCTACAAGAATGCCTTTTTCCTATGCCTAGTTACTCAGATGTGGACGATCAAACCATCTGAGGTTTGTTACAGCACCCCCCAAAATTTTCGCAGATGAAAAGATGTTGGTAAACATCTAAATCGAAGTAAATTTTCCTATAAAAAATTATAATAACTTTAAATTTAATCAAGTGCAAAATTGTGTTTCTCAAAATTCGAGTTCCAACAATAAAATTATATGTTTAAAATGTAAATGTATCCCTACTACAATATGCAAAAATGTTTTTAAACCAGTCTACAGATAATCGTCTTAAAACTTCCTACTCTCAGTTTGATTACATATCTACCATGAAGAAAAATTGCCTTCCCCACTAAATTGTTATAATCTGCAAGGAAGTTCTGGTTCGGTGACAGAAACGGAGCCCTCGTAAGGGAATTCTGTTTTGAGGTAGAACCGACCTGAATGGTCGCATGTTGAGTAGTCTCAGCGAACCAATCTTCCGTTCGGAGATTTTCCCAACATACCCCTTCCAAACTACACGAATTGTCCATGAAAAAGGAAAATAATTCCGCATGGCATCAATGTCCCGCCAAAAGTGAATGGTTAAATTCCAACTATCTATAAACTGGAGCATGTGCAGTGTATCAATTCAGAGTTTCCTACCTTGTAGAGTATAAAATCCTTATGAAATCAACTTATGTTGATGGATTGCCTGCTGGCCTACTCCTAACACCACACTCCTTCATAAAGATCTATTTGTTCAAGTGATTGCCAAAACTCGAACCCTGAAAAACCGCTTCAAATCCCAGCAATGCTATTGTCGTTTAGTTCCTCTTGTACTGATTTAATTTTTACTATCACTCTCTTCTTTATTATTATTACATTATTATTTCACAAACGCATAATTTATGAAACAATAATATATCATCAAATTCATCAACGCTCTGTCGCCCTTCATAAAACAAAATTCTCATAACCACCTTCCACCGTCTACACGCCAACTTCACGACGTAGCATCACCTTTTGAACTCAAAGCGAGCCAATATTTGCACATTCCCCTTTACACCCCATAGCAAAATATTTAAAATACATCCACACCCTCTTATTAAATTTCTACCTCACTATCCTTAATTTTAACAAGTTAGAGGTTAATTATTATTTGAACCTCGGTTAATTTTTTTTATGATTTTAACCTGTTTTTTTTTTATTCAGCCTTGTGCTTACTTTCCTATTTGCATTTATTTACCTAAGAAACTCTCGCGTATTCTCATTTAATTTAACGATGTGCAAATAAATGTCGAAATGTTCACTAAAGAAAATTAATTTCCAATATTTATTTAGCTATAACAGCTTCAGCTTTTAGAATGGCTTCACCCACTAACAAAATTGAACTAGATAATAATGTGTCAATATGCCCAAGTTTCCAAGTAAGTAAAATTTACACTCTTCTAGTGGAAAGGATCTCTTCCATATGGTTAGAGAAACCAATTCCTGGCGCGGCATTGCTTGGCCATGAGAGTTCTACCTACTCGAATCCCGACATATTATTATCTCCACGCGTATAATTTTTGATAATTATTAATATTTTGAAACATAAGTTCAGCCAATCTATCGAGCTCACACTCTACTTCCTTCAAACTAGCAAATCATCTTTGAATTCTTTAATGAACATTTGAAATCAATTTTTCAATTTTACATGAACTTGATTTTTATTTTGCAAGGTTCTTTTTTTAAATAAAATGATATTTTTATTTCCTAATTATATTCAGTTTTCTTATCTTGATGTAGTTGATTCCTAAAAACTAGCAAAAGTATACAACTGTATTTTAATTTCATTTGAGGTAAAGAAAACTATTTATTGATTTATTTAGTTTAGTTTTCAGTATCTTTGCTCACTTCTAACAACAAAACAAATTTAAATCTATGTTATTGCGTTACATTTACTAACTTTAGCGTACACTGACATATCTTAAATCAAATTTCCTCACAGCTATGTTCTAACCCGTTTAGTAAATAACTAATCAGTAAAAGATACTGTAAGAAAAAGTCCATATCCTTGAAATCATTGGTTTATTGTTTCACTTCGTACTTCCTTTAAACGTCTCTTATAAACCATATCTCACTTATATATAACTTATATGAATTTGGGCAGAGTAACAGTGTAAACACTGTAGGTGCACATCGCACCGCTTCACCGAACAGACTGCCGACTTTCTTTCGCTCCTCTACGGCCATGCTTTTTCCCCTTCCAATTTTAAGTCGGGTAGTCCTTCAACCGACTAGGTAGTCAAATCAAAGTCTCCAAATCAAAATAAATAATCGATTAATATCAGAGTCAAATTAAATACTTATTTTTAAAAAACAAATACCATTAAAATACTTAAAATCTAACACTCGTCCGTCCTGACCCCGTGCATGTCCTCATGCACGTTGCCAGGAGAACCTAACACATGGCCAGTCAAAAGCGAAAGAAAGATGCAACTGATGAAAACAAAACCATGACAATGAGTTTAGTCTACTTTAAATGGTGAAAAACATCAAACTTATATACAGAAACTGTCAAATCATATTGAAAAACACATCCATACAGTGTTTTTAGTTACTTTTACATTGCAAATCGGATATCTTTGAAAATAATTTATAGGTACTTAAAATCAATTATGTTGCTGCGTTTTCCATTCCTTTATCGCGGCAAACATTTCTTTTTCTTACTCGCCGTATTTAAATTTCATTCATTTGTTAGAAATCGATTTGCAATACAAAGTAATTCCATTCTTATAATATAGATTTAATAATTAATCGATCGATGTAACGGTGAAAATATAACATTTTAATACAAGTTATATTTGAAAAACTTATATTTTATCAATACACTGTATTTGGTTACTTCTACATTGCGAATCAATCAAATTATTTATAAATAAATCAATTGTGTTGCTCCGTATTCCATTCCTTTATCGCAACAAACATATATATTTTTCTTACTAGCCGTATTCCAATTCCATTCATATGGCTGAAATCAATTCGCAATGCAAAGCAATTTCGTTCTTATAAAATATAGATCTTTAAGTATGTAATTTTAAATGTTTTTAGTAAAATTGCTTTCGCTAATTTCATCACTTTTGTATCACTCTTTTTATCACGTTTTGTATCATTTTTTTTTGGTAGCACTTTTGGTATCACTTTTGGTATTACTTTTGGTATCACTTTTGGAATCACTTTTGGAATCACTTTTCAATGTTTCGGCGCGTGATTTACTGGTCGAGACCAAATGCCGTCTACGGTGAGGTGAGTCACCGTGCGACATTCGGATGTTGTTTGGAGCGCTGTGGCGCTTTGGCGCCCCGATGACCGCCGGCCATCGACGCACAGCTGCCTCAGGCGCCAGCTGCCACAGGCGCCAGCTGCCACAGGCGCCAGCTGCCACAGACGCCAGCTGCCACAGGCGCCAGCTGCCACAGGCGCCAGCTGCCACAGGCGCCAGCTGCCACAGGCGCCAGCTGCCACAGGCGCCAGCTGCCACAGGCGCCAGCTGCCACAGGCGCCAGCTGTCACAGGCGCCAGCTGTCACAGGCGCCCAGTTGCTACAGGCACCCAGCTGCTAGATCTTGTTGGAGGTGCCCAGCTTGTTGTAGGCGCCCAGCTTGTTGGAGGCACCCATCTTGTTGGAGGCACCCATCTTGTTGGAGGCGCCCAGCTGGTTGGAGGCACCCAGCTTGTGTGAGGCACCCATCTTGTTGTAGGCGCCCAGCTTGTTGGAGGCGCTCCGCTGCTCGAGGCGCCCAGCTGCTCCAGGCACCACTCAGCTGCTCCAGGCACCATCCAGCTGCTCCAAACACCATCCAGCTGCTCCAAACACCATCCAGCTGCTCCAGGCACCACCCAGCTGCTCCAGGCACCCAGCCGCTTTAGGCGCCCAGCCTGCTCCAGGCGCCCAGTCTGCTCGAGGCACCAAGCTTGATTCAGGCGTCCAGCTTGCTCCAGGCGCCAACTGCTCCAGATGCCCAACCGCGTCGTGTCCCTTAGTCACACGCTATCGCCTGGCGGCACTATTGTTTCAGCCGCGCCCAAAACCGTTTTACCCGTTTATTTTGACGAAGATTTAGGTTTTCCTCTTATCTTATAAACTGATCCCTGATACTTATTAGAATTTCACAACTAGGTATAGTTAGAAGTGTTCCCTTTGACTACTACTCATGGTATATTGTCACGTCATGATTTACATTGAATATGGTGCTATCTATAAAATATAATTTCATTATATATTTTTCCCAACATAATGTATTTTGTCGTTATTGTAATAAAATACACTAATTTATCCCAATGCTAATGATGCTGCTTACAGTTATTTGTTTTATGTTTCTGTAATACAATTATAGGTACTTATTTATTTCAAACTTATAAATTTTTAAACCACTAAATTATTCATTACTATTATTTTTCGAATTTGAATTATCCGAGTAGCTACCTACTCATACCATGAATATCAGTTAATACATTTTGGCATACTGTTGTGAATGAAAGCTCTTTTTTTGCTGTTGTCAAATACACATTTCTTTTCTCAATGATTTCTCAAGAAAACTCACCCTGTTTTGGAGTTTAATTAAACAAAGGCCAAAATGAATAAGACATAATTATGCGAAGTCATTTTATAAGTCTGCTGAGGTTGTATAACACTGGACGGTGGATACCAAGATGATTGCAAAATCAAGTATTTGCAATTTTTTATTTTTTTTTGCAGTGAGTAAACTCAATTAACGGTAAAATAGATTCAAGTTTGTACGATCAAAGGTTTGGTCTTAACTATTAGAATGTTGAGGTAAACAAAACTGAATGCAAGTCCACTTTTTTCATTGTAATTAAACGGTTCCATGAATAAAAATTTACATTATCAAAGCCTTATGACGTCCACTGCAATTAGTCAACCTATAGAGCCATATTTGGTTAGCTTTATCTCTTCCACGGATCTTGTCTTTTCTTATTCGATTTTGATATTATCAATATTTATATATTATTTTAATCACTTTTCGTCTCAAAGCCCGTCGTTCAGCATAGGACTATTAAAAAGCTGAACAGTACACTCCAACTACAATAAATTATCAATAGCAATTATTTATCTGATAAAGATATGATTATGTATAAGCGTTATTTCCTCATTCTTTCATCAATATCAATAAAAACACATTTTCAATTTTAAGTTATCAAGTCTACTAAAATTAAAATGGAATATGCATCTTTAATACGTAAATTACTATTTTTATTACGAATTTGTAGGTTACTAGAAATAATTATTTTCCCTCATATACCACTGTGAGCAATGTCGGTTACGATTGTATGCTATCATACGCTATTTGTCAATGTAGGTACCCATATAAATTGTATGAAATGAAATTATTCAAATAAAATCTTAGATCTATAATTAGAAAATTGGAACGCATATATTCATCTTATACTTTCAATCTAAATTACGCGAAATCCCAAAGGGGACAAAGAATCAATATTAATTGGCAAATATGAACACTCTGAAGACGTCTGCTGAACAACTACAATTATGAGACGATTTTTCCTTACCCGATGTTCCATTTCGGAAATAAAAGGTTGAATTAGTTCCAGCACAGTAAAGTAGTTGTATTATTATTTAATCTATCAATTTTGCACTAAAATTCACAGATTCAAAAATATAATACAATCTTAGTTGATTTTGTCACATATCTAATACTTGCAGGTAGATTGGAACTTTAACGTTCTTTGTTATTTTTTTGTTTAATTATAATGATAATTACCCATGAATTAAATTTGTACAAACATAAAATACTGCAATAGATTACTGCGTACATTTTTTTTTTACAGGTTATAGATCTTGTTATTTTAAAAACTTGTTCCGAGTGAGTATTTATAAATTACATTTACATTTATTTAACCATCTGCAAAAATTGCAAGAGCCAGCTAAAGGGTCCAAGATGTATTTTCTGAAGGTGCACTTAATATTTTAAAGTACCCGCTTCTCAATACTGTAATTGTATGAATTTATTTCTGACAGTTATGTCAAATACGCTATCATATAATGCTATTATGCCTTCACTTTTATTTAGCGCCGATAGACAAAGGTATGGGACCTTTGCCTACAGCCAGCTGTCGATGATTATGTAGTTTGTTAGGCATAAAAGAGCTCTTGACTTCGTAGATATCATAAAGGAACAAACTCACAGTTAGCTCTGCAGACGGAGTATACTCAGGCTCGGTTACTCCGCGTTGACCATGATCCGCATGAGGCACGTTGGTCATCCCACTTCTGATTGTAAGAAAAAGTCCATATCCTTGAAATCATTGGTTTATTGTTTCACTTCGTACTTCCTTTAAACGTCTCTTATAAACCATATCTCACTTATATATAACTTATATGAATTTGGGCAGAGTAACAGTGTAAACACTGTAGGTGCACATCGCACCGCTTCACCGAACAGACTGCCGACTTTCTTTCGCTCCTCTACGGCCATGCTTTTTCCCCTTCCAATTTTAAGTCGGGTAGTCCTTCAACCGACTAGGTAGTCAAATCAAAGTCTCCAAATCAAAATAAATAATCGATTAATATCAGAGTCAAATTAAATACTTATTTTTAAAAAACAAATACCATTAAAATACTTAAAATCTAACAATACGTTAACAACAAGAGTTGATTTGATTAATGATTGACCATTTAAAAACCCAGCTTACTTTACTCACTTTAACTGCATTAACTATTACAGTTTACCTGATTATTACTTTGAATATTCTCTGAAGATTTAGCTAACACCTGTTTACATTGGTTACAACTGATGTCTAAGAATAGTAGTAAGATTTATCTACTATCTGAAAGATTGAGCAAATGTTCCACCCCCCTGACTAATATTTCCTTGCTTCAATTTATAAAACTACCTTTTATTTGCTCAACTCTTTCATCCCTTTTTTTTGAATCGCGAAAATTCTGCGTTTGACCACCAACTCTCCTGGTAAACAACCTTGCGAATGCAGATTAAGTACACTGAGCTAGAAGATACCTATTCACACTAAATACTACTATTTTTTTAGCATTAATGTTGTATTACTTGGGTTTTAGTTTATTTGATTGATTTTATTATTTTACTAAACCCTTCTTTTATCTCTTTTAAAACCGACTAATTATTTGATAATACAACCCCCCGTTTATAAGTCCCATTTTACTCTACTACTTATATAATCAACTAAATTAAACTTCCCTTCACTACGCCTTTCAAAATACTACTCTAACAAATTATCTATTCTTCCAAATCATCTTATTTTAAGTTAAATTATTTAACAGCAGAATCATTTTGTAATAATAATTCAGTTTATCGTTACCTCAACCTGAAACCGATAGATTTCCAATAAAAATACATTTTTAACGCATCTTTCACTGTTAGACAACTTCGATATAAATTTGATGCAAGCCGAATGCTAATTATTATCTACTATTCAATCTATTATATTTTTGATGCAAGAGAAAAAGACCTCTAAATATTTATGCAATCCCAATTAATACAAGTACACAATGTAGATTAACCCTATGTTTACTTTATTTAATAACATCTCTAATTTTCCTGTTTTCAATTCATATGGAATTAGTATAACAGCCTGTTTGTTAGATTGAATTATTAAATTGCTCTACTTGCTAGCTTTCTGTGGTAAAAGTAATAAAATACACGTCCTAAAAATCAAAGTCATTCCGTAACGTACTAAAACAAATCTCTATCAATGAAAAATATTACACATTTTATTACTTTGATTTACAAAATCGATAAATTGTTAAATATACTCTAACCTCGGTTTTTAAGTTTGCAATAAAATTATATTATAACCGAATGCACTCACTGAGTTTCCTATTTTATAACATTAATAATATTCTTTGCTTTGTATGCATAATTACTAATCATATCTTTTATTATAAATTGAAAATATTTACTATCTACAATTATTCAAGCTAAACTTATACATGGACAATAAATTATAAATAAACACTAAACTACTGTACCAAATTTACTACAAACACAAAACATGAGTGACAAATGATCCTTGGCTAGACCCCTTATTTTTGTAACCTGAACCAAATAATTACCCATGATACAAAATGCTTGCTATTGTTTGCAGTCTGTCTTTAAAACAAATCACCCCCCAACGTTTTAATCTGTTAATACCCTAAGATAATGATTAACCTAAAAATTGATGAGATATTCGTCACCTTGTCTTATGAACTCGTGATTGAAATTATTGCGTAATCCTAGTTATCACTAACCCATAAATTTCGAATCACCAGCGTCTCCATTTCACAGCAACAAATTGTGTTCAAATAGTCTGACTACTGAACACAGTCCTATAATATATACCTGAATTGACTTGCCTAAACAAAAAAAAAAACAAAAACAAATTTAATATTTATGAATCCCGACTATATTCTATTACCACGAAAATATTTTAAACCTATTTTATGATAAAACAAATCGTTTCTAATGCTAATCCTGGTCACGGCACCAAATTGTAACAATCCTGGTCGCGAAACCAAATTGTAACAAACCTAGCCTAACCTGCCTAAATGTAACAATCCTTTTTTTTTTTTTTTTTTTTTTTTTTTTTACCAGGGGAAATCTTTTATAGATACCACCGCACCTCGAGGGCAGGCGGGTGGTTATGTGGGAGTCCTGCCGACTGGACAGTATACCCACCAAAACCCCTGGGTGTTCCGCCACTGCGCTTGGTGTCGGGGCTACGGGCACGCTTGCGCACTCCTCCGCGGCACCCGACAGCGCTGGCCCAACTCGGGCCCCACCACGGAGCTTCGGCTCCCGCCAGAATAACGATGTGCCGAACACCAGACACATCGTCATCCACCACCTGGGACCATCCAGCACTGGGCGTCAGACAGCACCCGTGTCCGACAGCCCTGGTCCCGATGCAACGGGTCAATTAAAGTGGCCCCGCGCCTGCCACTACGGCTGCAGAGGATAGGGAGAACGGCCGTCGCGATACCGACACTCCTCTTCCCCTGCAGCCCCACCGCCTCCGCCAACACGTTGGCGGCACCCGTTAGGGCCGCTGGCAGGACGGATAGACAGCGGCACACTCGCCGCCCGTCCATCCCGTCGCCGCCCCCGCCTGGATGGGCTCGGCCGCGGTATCGCGACGAGCGCGACACCGCAGTCCACCTCAGTCGACTAGCGACCTACTGGCCAGCCTCCGCACGGGCTTGTCGAGGCCCAAGACCCGGAGAGGCCGGCCCCACCTCGGGTTCCTCTTGGTTCACCAGGCTGGCGAGACCTGGCTACTAAGCCCCCCCGCCACGACAAGGCGGGAACCCACTCGGGGGGGAAAATGTAACAATCCTAGCCTAGCCTGCCTAAATAACCTCGTTTATAAATCTAAGAAGAGAAGAAACTATTTTAAAAAACCTGCCTAAATTAAAATGTCAGATAAAATGATTGAAGAACCTTGATTTGCTTTCAATGAACCCTAGCTTTATGTCAAACTAGCTATGCGTCCTGATTCCACTTGATTGTGAACAAATTATAAATTGAACCTCATTAAAGAAATATCCTAAAATATTAAGAATGTATTAAATATCGAAACAGACATTCAATATGATCCCAGTTTACATTTCGTAATGATAAATATCAAGAAATACTAAAAAACGTAACTATGAACCTCGTAGGTTCAAGGTAGAATTATACTCCTAACACTATCTGCTTGATATAAGACAGTCTACATTTTGTTACTAGTATTCTGCAGTGTGATATGGTGATTGGCCTATATCCGCCTTACTGAAACGATGCGGTATGGAGGATTCTCACACGTATCTATTCTTTTATGAGTAAGAACGAGTTGCTTACGACGCTACGCTACACCACAGAAACAAGGCAATATTATCTACTCTGACCTGTTGCCGGTTGATAAATACGCATACATCTTCAGGTTCCTATGGCGGTCTTGCATAAGTTGACTTACGATGTTTCCTACTCTATAGAAGTACTCGTATGTTACTGACGAAACTATCCTTCATTGAGCATTTACTCACGAGTAGAAGATAGAAGCTTCTAACTCTCGCCCTTTATGATTTCTATGTATGAATTACAAATGTTTTAATTATTTGTCTTTTTCAGCTTCGACTATTTGTGAACATAAAATCTTAAGATATTATATTCTATGCGGATTGAGAATCTCCAGAAATTGAGAAATTTCCAGACATGACGTGCTTTACCTACTCGTACAATTTGCGAAGGACAGAGTGTTCATAGATAAAATGTCATTTATTTATATTATGGGGATTGAAGAGTCGACTATTGCTATATCTTATTATTGCTACATCTCATTATTTTAATACTAGCCGTAAGTGCTACACGATCAATGCTGTATTTTCATTAGTGTGCAGAACTCTTGAAGCCAGATAGAGCTTGGGCCAGTGATTCTCATTTCCGAAATGGAGGGATATCCCGAGTCCGTATTAAGAGTGTAAATTCTGATCACTTTGAAATAAAGCTATTGAAAGCTTATTGATTTGAATATTATTTTATAAGGCGAAGTTGATTCTCGAACCTTTACCTATAGTAATCTTGGAGCTTTTCTTGAGAACACTCTGGAATTCATGCAAGTTTATGATTTTCCTGACTTTATGAAGTGATGTAGATAAGATGACTACTGACACACTCGCGACTCCTGGTTTTCTTTCCTGCTTTCTTTTTCCAGGATGGCGTTAGATTTACGAAAGCAGAGTAGAGTCATTTTCATGGTTTTCAGCTCTCTCGAGCGCCATGACTAAATAATCAGAGATAAACATAAAATAAAATAAATCTCTGATACCTAAATAAAATTGAATAAATTTAAAATACTAAAATTATTTGTCAGAAATAAATTAATACTATTCTTTCTGGCATTCTAATCTTTTATTATATTCGTAGTTTGATAATAATATTAGTTCAATAATAGAGTTTCTTTGTTCTAGAGTACTAATTTAATGGAATTTTCTTCTCATCTCCTGTCTAATATTCTCTGTGCAACTAAATCAATATTTTATATCTAGTTTTATTGAATTTTATTTATCTAACTCAAAAATATTCTACATAAACTCCATGTAAACAGAGAAGCTCTAGAATCACTATTTTTATATAGATTTGAGACATTAGTTAGGTACTTCATTTCACTCAGAGATTAGTAATATACTTTCAAGTTCAAAATAGATAAAACATAGGGTTTTTGTTCTGAACTTAGGTCAATTATCAATAGGTAGTTATGTATTAAACAATCAGGTAGTTATGTATTTCGAATCACCTTTACCTAGGGTTTTTGCGGTCTATAACGCAGGATCCACTACTAAACGGACACTGGCCAAACTAACGTATAAATAGGTAAATAAATTAGGAATCACACTGCAGAATACTAGTAACAAAATGTAGACTGTCTTATATCAAGCAGATAGTGTTAGGAGTATAATTCTACCTTGAACCTACGAGGTTCATAGTTACGTTTTTTAGTATTTCTTGATATTTATCATTACGAAATGTAAACTGGGATCATATTGAATGTCTGTTTCGATATTTAATACATTCTTAATATTTTAGGATATTTCTTTAATGAGGTTCAATTTATAATTTGTTCACAATCAAGTGGAATCAGGACGCATAGCTAGTTTGACATAAAGCTAGGGTTCATTGAAAGCAAATCAAGGTTCTTCAATCATTTTATCTGACATTTTAATTTAGGCAGGTTTTTTAAAATAGTTTCTTCTCTTCTTAGATTTATAAACGAGGTTATTTAGGCAGGCTAGGCTAGGATTGTTACATTTTCCCCCCCGAGTGGGTTCCCGCCTTGTCGTGGCGGGGGGGCTTAGTAGCCAGGTCTCGCCAGCCTGGTGAACCAAGAGGAACCCAACAGTAATGGATGTCACATCGATTCGTGCAAACAATTCGAATTCTGTAAGCGGTGTACCCGTAAGACGGTATTGCGATTGTTTGCGAAAAATAATTATTAAAGAAAGATACAACTCTCTCCTGTGTACCAATATTACAAGTATACCAGTGAAAATTATAACAGTAGCGCCATGAGTGCCGACCTTATTCCTAAAAACAATCTCTTCCAGACAGCCAAGAGGAGGTAAAAAAAAATTTATTAAAATATTTTTTTAAATTTTGTAGAACAGACACTCGCTGTAAAAATACGATATGTCTTGGATATCTTTACTATGTACCTACCAATATTACAAGTACTTATAACGGTGAAAATTATAACATCTTAGAGTAGCGCCACATGTGCCGACTTAATTCCTGAAAGCAATCTCTTCCAAGCAACCTAGGGGTAGAAAAAGATCATTTATTAACATACACCTTTTTCTAATTTTTGTAGAGCAGACACTCGCTGTAAAAAAAACGGTTTTCCCTAAAGACATGGCTCTCTCAAGAATACGAAATCAGTCCTCATAAAAATATAAATAAACGAGATGCACAAATCGCGGGCGGCGGCAACACAGAGTCGCCAATGTGTTTATTTCTGTCTCAGAGCAGCCGGAATCCAAAATAGAAAAGTCCACCGCATCTCTCCACAACCGTTGCACGCATGTGGAAATACAGGAATTAAACAAACGTGTCCCTCAAAAAGTAGTAAAATTGAAGTGTAAAAGTTTTATTTTTCTGAATAGCACGCGCACGTCTATCTACAATGGCGGTCAGAGAGCAAATGGCCGCCATCTTGTTTTTAGTGCTGTTTGGAGTGACCCTAAGTTGTGACGTCGAGGACGTGGCTGTGTACAAAGTGTCGTTACAAATGATGTGGACTGAGGAGCGGTTTCCCAAAGACTACCCTCTATATCGGCCCAAGGCTCAGTGGTCACAAGTTTTTGGTGCGTATTTTTATTGTTATTTTCCTTTGTTTGCAGCGAGACTTGTGACATATTTTTTGCGAGAGGAAGAAAAACAAAAACATTACTCTTTACGTGGAAATTGATGGCCATCAAGATTATTTACTTGGGCCAAACTTTTTGTCGTACTCCAAAGTTTCACATACTTACTTACTTGGATATTTTCGTCTAAGACTCTATTTTCTTGGTTTTATGGCGAGGTTATACAGTGGCAGTAAGCCAAAAAAGACTCATCTTAACAAACTCAAGTTTAACAAACTTATAATTGGTAGCGTATTACTTTTACATGAAATATAATATCACTTACAACAGTAAGTAAACAACTTTGTTACATAAGTACAACTTAAATAAATAATAATAGTCATTTAAGCCTTATTAAAAATTGTTTTTATTGAAAATTACCAAAATCTATTCATTAAGTAGCTTAGCTAGAATAAAATATAAAGTAGTTACCGCATAGAATAAGTAATAACGCTTAATAATTAATAATAATAACGCTTTTTCTCATATTGTTAGTCTTCTTATATCGTTACTTAAGGCAATTGTGAGGCGCCGACATGTCAACACAAAAACAATAAGCTGTTTTCTTCTTCCAAGTATTATCCGATTTGAGCGATTGTGTGTCTTGTAATGAGCACTTCAATCTCTAGGATTTTACATCTTGGTTTTAGCAGTTTTTTAAATTTCCTCAAAGTCATATGCTTCTAAAAGTCATATTTTTACGTAAAACTTTCACTGAAAAATATGTACATTTGAATTAAAACTTTTCTGAACACAAAAATTTGACGATGAGTATAGTATATTGTATCATATGGGAGCAAAATATTTTTTTTACGGCGAGAGCGCTTTTTTGAACCCAGAGCGAAGTGAGGGATTCTTTAGTAGAATCCTGAACGTAGCAAGGGATTCAAAGTACGTCGCCCGAGCCAAATATATATTTTGCGCCCGACTCGTACACTCTGCTTTTCATCACCTCTATGAGAAAATAAAAGGCACTTCATATTTTATTGTAATATTATTATTTCATAAATTAATAGTTTAAAAATCACTAGTAAAACACGCTTAGTCCATTACGTGGCCTTTCTCACAAGTCAAACAAGACTATGATACGATATTCCTTCATGGAATGCCAGTGCCTATCTTCCGGCTTCATCATCAGACCTTGAAACATAATCGTGGTCAAAGTTCATCACAAGACTTTTCTAAGAAATCCAAAACAGCTATGATCCGATTTTCCATCATGAAGTTCCAGAGTTCATATCTTCCGGCTCCATCATCAGATAAGTTCTACAGTAAGTACCATATTATTGTATTGTCTTCAGAACTACATGCAACTGCCAATTTTCATTACGCTACGACCCTACCTTGTATAGATTCCATTACATGTTAGTTACAGTCATACACGTCGACCTAATAAAAGCGTGTTAATAAAACATAGACTAACAACTAAATTAAAATTAAATGGTATCTAATAATAAAACAAATGAAAACTTATGTAAACATACTTTTCATTCATTTTCTTGGCGCTGAACACTAACATTACAAATAGGTACTTCCAAATTCAAAAATTGCGCGGCAAAGATAATTCCGGTGCACTTATAAAGTTTCTTATAGAAAACACCACCTTTAGGCAACCAAGTCGTCCTTTTCGAATAGATGTGTTGAAATAGTAGTTTATGCAACTGTCATATAATGAAGGGTATTAAAACACGAGTGTGAGTTTCATTTTCTATTTCATCACATCTATTCGAAAAGGACGACTTGGTTGCCTTCATTATATGATTTGTAAGATAATAGTAACGAGTGTTTTAATACCCTTGTTACATGCAGTTGCATACACTACTTTATCTTCGCTAATAAAAATAAAAAAAAACATATTGCGAAACATTAAATTCACGCGTACGTGTATTGTCACAGTGAACTTGGCGCCATTAAAATCTAACCAATGAGAGCGCAGCTGCGCGCGCAGTGCCAATCAGGAGCGAGCGCGCGATGTTATAATGAGATTTTACGATATCGATGTGGATATTATAACATCATGTGAAATTGCTTAAATTGAGTGTTTTGTTGTCTGCGCTATAACAGTAGTCATTATAAGTCAAGTATTGGAAACATAAGTAGAATGTTACAACATTAGTGTAGATAAAATATATTGCACGCTCGTACATACAATATTTTTTACTCAAGCGATTGGCACCAAAAATGTTGGCATCATTATGTTACAATTTAAAGGGTAAAAAAAGTTTTCTTCGAAACGCATTTTATCAAAAACTAGCAACCCGCTTCAGCTTTGCACAGGTGTATTATACATATAAACCTTCCTCTTGAATCACTCTATCTACTAAAAAAACGCATCAAAATCCGTTGCGTAGTTTTAAAGATATAAGCATACATAGGGACAGACAGACAGCGGGAAGCGACTTTGTTTTATACTATGTAGTAAATTACATATGGATTAAATTACATCTACGTCAATGCCCTACGATACACAATAGCAAGTTACATAATTCTCCCAAGAAGGTGCGCTCCTGAACAGTAGTATCAAAAGTTGTTATAGTTAAGTGTATTTTACGTAAAGAGAGTGCAGGACCAAGTTGCCGAGTAATAAAAAGAAAAGTTTTAATGAACGTTGCGAGAAAATCCAGAGAGACCAGATTAATCGCAGAATTTTCACGTACATATATGTATGGAGATTAAACTTCCCAATTTAATGCTGCCCCATAATTTTCGGACAACTTTACCGCTTAGCATTTTTGTTAACAATTATTTTGAAAGTTTTGACGTGCTTTTCGACGTCATAATATGTAACTGACTTCCAAAAAGGAGGAGGTTCTATGTTCGTCTGTATGTATTTATATATTTTTTTTGTGTATGTTCATCGATCATTTCACCAATTGTGAACCGAATCGATTTTTTTATGTTTGAAAGGGTATACTCCTGAGATGGCCCCACTTAAATTTTAAAGAAATCGACTAAACCGTTTCTTAAAAATCAACAATAATGTAAACAATTCGAGCGAAATATTCGAATTTTGTACACGATGTTAGGCCATTTTGCCATTGTATGCGAAAAACAATTAGTGTCAAAGATTTTTTTTTCACAATCTGTAACAAAAAAAATTAAGATTATCTTTTATACCATACGATACGACATTCTGTAACAAGATTGCAGAGACGTGAAAATCTTGAATTTCATTTTCTTAGCTTTTTTTTTCTAGTAAAACTAATTTTATTCTAGTAAAACTATGTAAAAATACATTGCTATTCTGTATCAAAAAGTTTATGTTTGCATTTTATTCATTAAAATTATTTCATTTTAGACTATCATAGCATGTTGCTATCAGAACCGTTTTAAAATTAAATGAAAACGAAATATTATGTTACATTCACGAACACATTTGTGTTCAAATGAGTTTAGACAACAATGCTCACTCCCAAGTTCTCCCTTTTTCATTGTTGTATTCTACAAAAGAATAATATACCTAAGCTTCGCTAATCGAGGCCTTTTCTTACGATACAAAATACTTCTTGCTCTGCCGAGGAAATTTAATCTAACCTAGATCCAGCCCACCTGAGGCCAGACAAGCCAATGACTGTAATTAAATCACCTCTGGGCAAATAATAAAAAGAAGGAAAACAAAAGCTAAGTCCGCACTAAACACAAGCCCTTTATCTTGGAACGTTAAGTGACATTTTGCGGTCGCGATAAGGGTAGTATCGCATTAGGAGTGACGCAACGTCAAGGTGCGACCAATACGACATAACTGGTCTTAAAGACTTTATAGACAAAACTGAAAAATCTTGATTTTATCAGCTTTCATATAAAACAAAAAACTGCATATGGAAAATAGTAGTCCGCACACAGACTATGTAAGTAGTCACAAAGACACGTACATACATGAAATAACAGCACCCTACTTTTGTTGCGAGTTATAAAATCATTATTTGCTTAAATTGACGTTTAGTGACTAATACAGTGGGAGACACTACGTTCGTTCGTTTCAGCCATAGGACGTCCACTGCTGGACATAGGCCTCCCCTAAAGATCTCCAATAAGGTCTTATATGAGATCTTTAGGACCAATAAGAGACACTACAGTGGGAGACAAAAGACGATCTAAATATTTCAGAATAACAAATAAATTACTAACATATGACTACACAGCAGGTGTAGCTGAAGCTGACATTAATTTGACCCACGAGTAGTACTACTAACAATAATCATAAAAGCAATAAAAAAATCTAATTGTAACATTGAAAACAACAAATTTAAATAAACTGAATAATAAATAAAAGAGTAATTAGGCAGATGCATCATATTATGCCTTCAGAGGGACAATGTGGTTGGTCGAGAGAAGAAAGAAAGAGATGCAATGATATAATATGGCATGAGTTAGAAAAAGACATAAAATATATCTCGATTCAGTGGCTAGTTGCAGTGTTTGTCTCTCAATAGTGTCAAATTCTAATACATATTTGTCAGTTTCGTCAGCTCTGGGCAAGATTTTCCTTGGAGTTTTGGCGGGAACGCGGAAAAATCATGTCGCCTAAATGTATTTTTTTGTTAAACTTTTGTTTTTATCAGTGATTAGTGAAAAATTTTGGTGTTTCGTTGATTATGCGATGATTTTCGTGCATAAGTGTAGGCATGTGATATAATGTGACGTACTCGTATCATGTTGTTCCGTGTTGTTACCAAAACTCCAAAGACGCCTCTAGTAAAGTCTTCACCGCTTTACTGAGGTATGACTTGGACTATGTTTGGACTTGACTTTGGACTATGACGTGACTACGACTGACTATTTTGATAAAATATCAATTTTTTTTAAAATACTTGACATTGGCAAATGAACAATAATGCGACGCCAAAATAAAAAAAAAGAAGAAAAAGATTTTCCATACATATTTGTGGTTGAGAATTGCATCAAGCGACAACAGTGCTATCTCTAGTTGTAATACTTGTAATTGCTCTGTTTATAAGGAATCCATTCATGCCATTTTGACATTACACTGATCCAATTAGCTATTCCTAATATTTGGACTAATGTCGAAATAGCTCAAAATAGGTCCACAGTGGACGTTCCTCTGAAGAATTACAAGTAATAGAAGTATTGCTAAATTTTACTCAAATAAAAACTAAGTTTCAGCTGTCTTATTCATATCTGGTTATACAGCATACTCGAGAGTAAGTGGAACAAAAAAAAAACGCAATGTCTGTCGCATACGTCAAAATCACCAGTTGGAATGTCAAAATGGTTTAAATTTGGTTAGATTAGGTCTTTTGTATTTTTCGGAAATTTAAACCCTCTAGTTTCAGTAAGAATGTTCATTATCTCTGATCATTTTACCTTCCTACTTTTTAATTTTTTGAATTGGACATCAGAGAAAGCGCAATGCTAGTTTGTGAAACCCTTCGAAATTACGTAAGTTCGGGTGTATGTGCATCTATATCTAACACCTTTTAAATTTCATAAATTTAAAATGGCACAAAGTGAAGTATATCTCTAGCTAATTTAGTACTGTTTCTAGTACTTTGTTCTTATTCTATGGGACGATCTATGGCTGATATGAAGATAAACTTGAAAACAAATCTTGGCATTCAGTCGTGTCGCATTTCTTAGCGGTTCCTAATGGAATTTAACCTTTATCTTGTAACGGTTAAGTGACATTTTGCGGGCCGAGATAAGACGCTATTTATTTGTCCCACGGCCTTCGCAAAGAAAACTGATGCTATCTTTATTTGTTTCCACGATTTCTGTATTATTTGCGGATGTTCATGCAAATCGATCATTATTGTCTGCGAAAGATAGACTCGATTATTGGAATCGAATAGGATGCTCGGATATTATTTTGTTTTTGTTTTGGATCTTTAGTTGGAATATCTGAATAAAGTTAAGTAACACTGGCAGTAAGCGAAAAATACAAGCAAGTTTATTCATAAATTGGCTCTGAAGAAAAATGATATGAACTGTTTTTGGACTCTATAAACGATTATAATAAAACAATCGATTTGAGTATCTTATGGGTTTGGCCCTATTCATAACTGTTTTTCATAACTAGCTTCGAAAAAGGAAATTTTCTTCGCTGTTTGATAACTAGTTATTAAAGAGGAAGCCGTAGTCTCTTTTCATAGCTGATTTTCATGACCAGCTACGAAAAAAGAAAAGCTATTCACTGTTTAATAACTTGTTAAGTATCGCGCATGCTTAAAAACGTATCAATGCTACCCAGTATTTTGCACTGCGTTGCTAACTTTAAACCTCATTTTTAAAAAAATCGTTATGTTATTGAAAACTACAATCTTTACACGTCACTTGACAAATGAATTAGTGGTAAAAATGTGTTAAGTAGGTAATTCCTGCGGCTTTCCAAGAGCTTAAATTCTTTGGTGTACTACAAAGTACTAAATTCTTTCAAAATAAATCCAAGAGCTCCCTACTGTACATAGTCCGTCGTCGTTTCAGCCATAGGACGTCCACTGCTGGACATAGGCCTCCCCTAAAGATCTCCAATAAGACCGGTTTGTAGCGGCTTGCATCCAGCGCGATCCTGCGGTCTTACTGAGGTCATCCGTCCACCTTGTGGGTGGACGTCCTACGCTGTGCTTGCGGGTACGTGGTCTCCACTCGAGAACTTTTCGACCCCATCAGTCATCAGTCCTACGTGCTATATGCCCCGCCCATTGCCATTTCAACTTGCCAATCCGCTGGGCTATGTCGGTAACTTTGGTTCGTCTACGGATCTCTTCATTCCAGATTCGATCCCACAGAGACTCCGAGCATAGCTTGTTGGACTACTTGGCGCTTACTACGCCATATGTCATCACTGAAAACTTTAGACTTGAGGTACTGAGGTATGTCCTACTGTACATATATATTTGTAATAAATCGATGTCGAATCGTAGCGTATCCCAGTCATTCGGAAGTAATCTCTATTTCGTCTACGATTGCGCTACAATTAAATAATGTTTTTTGTATAGAAAAAGCAATAACATTTCCTCCACACGCGTATCAGAGTGGAGTCATCTCCATCACATTATGAGAGCGGAAGATATTGAATTATCTGCGACGCGGAACAAATCTTCCCGAGGTATGCCCGGATAACTACGCAGAATAAAAACGTGTAGTAAAACTGATAAAAAATGTAAAAATAACCACAAAATCTCTTTTTCAATATGAAGAAGACAATTTTTTAGAAAAAGGTAAATTGTAGAAATACCGTTGACCAAGACCTCGTGCTTCTGCTAGTAACTACAGATAGGGACGAAAGTGAGTAGAAATTTAATTTTCTTTGTAGTTCTTATAACATTTCTTCAGGGACATGGCGTTTTCTGCTTCACCTTAACACAACAATTAATGGGTACAAGTTGAACAAATAAATTGTACCTCAATAATTTATCATTTTCAAATTTTATACTCATAATTATACTCGTAGTTACATTTAGGTTCTTAAATTATTTTGTTTAATTTATTTTCGTCAAAATCTTATAACAATGCACTATCTACTTGATATTGGATTTTAATATCAAATTACTTTTACAAAAGTACGGGTGACCTCATGACCTCAGGATCGCACGGGATCAGACTGCTTACAAATGGTCTCATTAGAGATCTATAGGAGATGCCTATGTCCAACAGCTATGTCCTAGGGCTGAAACGATGATAACAATAAAAGTAGGGACATAGTTTGCTGTAAGTTCTGCCCTGTGGCATAGCGGTATTTGTGAGGCATTTGGCCCTTTTCGGACGAAAAATCCTTTTGTCTGTTTTCAATCAAAGAGGGTTGCGATGGATACCAAGCGTGGCTGGTCCGGAATGAAGTTAGCCGCTGATGGGACAATAGAACAGCAGCTTATTTTTTAGAGTGGACAAATCCGTGTGTCGAAATATTCAGAGAAATCGGCTACGCTTGGCGTTTTTCTTCATTTTCTCCTTTATTACATCCCGGTGTGTAAAATTTTCTTTTTATCATCAGCCATAGGACGTCCTCTGCCGGACATAGGCTTCCTCGATGAATTTGTAATAAAACTGATCGGAAGCGGCTTGCATCCAGCGCGATCCTACGTTTTTAGGGTTCCGTACCCAAAGAGTAAAAACGGGACCCTATTACTAAGACTCCGCTGTCCGTCTTTCCGTCTGTCCGTCTGTCCGTCACCAGGCTTTATCTCATGAACTGTTACAGCTAGAGAGCTGAAATTTTCACAGATGATGTATTTCTGTAACTGCTAAAACATCGAATACTAAAAACAGAATAAAATTAATATTTAAGGGGGGCTCCCATACAACAAACCTGATTTTTAGCCGTTTTTCGCTAGATATTTATAATGGTAACAGAAATTATTTATAATGGTAGATGCTTAAAATTTTCACAGAATATTTAATTGTAAATTCACTTTAATAATAAATAATAAAATTAAATATATATTTAAGAGGGACTCCCATACAGTACGGAACCCTCCGTGCGCGAGTCTGACTCCTACTTGGACGATTTTCATTGAAAAGGTCATCTGTCCACCTCGTGAGTGGACAACCAACACTGGGCTTGCTGGTACGTGGTGTCCACTTTTCGACCCTACCAGTCATCGGTCCTTCGTGTTATGTATCCTGCTCACTGCCATTACAACTTGCCCATCCGGTCGGTTTATCGATAACTTTGGTTCTTCTACGGTCTTTACAGTTCTAATGGTTCTAGTTTTGAATATGTAGAAAAATCACGTGAAGCAACCAGAAATATCTTAAAATTCTTGCTTTCGAAGATATTTGAACTCTGCCAACTAGCATATCTCAAGCGTGGTGGCTTGTTTACTAAAAAAATATAATTAGTCCGTCAAATAGATTGTAAAAAATATTAGACACGTATTTTTTCTTTTGACAGTTTGACAAAAATTTATGAAGATATAGCCCGTTAAAGTTCCGCGTGACGTCACTTACCGCTATCAAATGTACCGGTTGGTGCCGTCACGAGCCCCCACTCTCAAACTTTGACAAGGTGTATCTTTGTCACTAATTGTTTGATTGACAAAAGAAAAAATTCGTGTCCAATATTTTTCAATAATCTAATTGACGGACTAATTATAATAATGATTTTTAAACCCAGTAAACATCCCTATTATGGTTTACCCACCTACAGCAACAGAATAGATGTAGCGCTCATATCGTAGTTTGACTAGGTGTTCGTTAGCGATCATCGAAGTTAAGCAACGTTAATCACGGTCAGTCTTCGGATCAGTGATCGCGAGTGACTTACATTTAAGCGCAACCGTGCCTAGAATGACACGTTAAATTGTAGGCCCCGGTAGTTTTAACAGCTTAGCCATGTCAGAGGCGGCTTAAAAACTCTGACACCAGGGCTAGTCACCAAGTCTATACAATAGTAGATTATATACCAAGAGAACCAAGTGGCGCTGGCGTCTTATGTCACGGGCGACAATTGGATGAAACATCTTTTCGATGTCCTTAAATGTTCTAAGTTGAGAATTTTCACACGAATTAGACGTTCCAAATTCAAATCACTTTAACCCCTAGGGAGTTTCATACGACATTATTGACCTGCCATAGCCCTCGAGATTGTGTTAAGATAATAATGACTCGTTTTACGTTGAGATTCTATGATATATAATGGGTCATTTTCGAGCAGGTGGTATGAAAACTTACTTACATACTTAGCAGAACAGCTACCATTAACAAACTCGCAGTAATCAATGTTATACTAGTAATGCGGACTAAGATGTAACTTTTCCCTTCGCATAAAAGTTTTACGTAAGCCCACAAATCGGCATAGTTGTGCCAAAAAACATGCTCTAGCAAAAATATATTGGCAAAACAACTTTTTGACGGCACGTGTGGTTTTTGTACACATGACAAATGACGAGCATTTATCAGTTTTGGTGTATTTATTTTGATAAAAACTTCGAGCAAATATCTATACAGTCACAATCGTGCAAAAAAAGTCTCCGAGCCAAAACCCTACCCAAGCTACGTGGTGGGCAGGCTTTTTAGTTAGTCGTAAGGCGATAGCAAGCTAAATACAACGCCGCGCGATGCCAAAGTGCTCGGTTACAAGCACTAATTAGGTGACATAACGTCGAGTTTCGAGAAAACGGGTTATTGTGAATTATTTTAATGTAAACATCTAAGTCAGTATGAATGACGGCGCTCGGTCATTTTTTTACTACTTTCACTCAGGGACTGTG
Source organism: Hypomecis atomaria (assembly GCA_964007245.1). NCBI lineage: Eukaryota > Metazoa > Arthropoda > Insecta > Lepidoptera > Geometridae > Hypomecis > Hypomecis atomaria. Next base: position 18,471,755 of record OZ023291.1, read on the forward strand.
GCTCTGTAGATATTTGCTCGAAAGATATTAAGCATGGGTAATTTATGAATGTACTAAATCGTCTGTCTGCATATTTGCTACTCTTAGCTTTGCCTAAATATTCCTTAAAATAAATATTCTTTGTTGTCTGATTTGTTATACAGGATGATTTATTATGTTAATAATTCTGAAAAACTACTTACTTATGTGTTTTTACAAAATGACAATAAGTCAAGTTGAATAAAATAATGGATCTAATTATTATAATTTTTCTTTCACAGATGAAGTAGTAATAGAAATTGGCACAAACGTGCTCCAAATTGATTTCATCTGCATAAAAATACTAAAAATGCGTAGACAGAAACAACAAAGAAACGAATTATTGTTTATTTAGGTAGATTTTAGTTATTTAAGTATTTACTTAAGATTTTGTAGACTCTGTATCCGATACTCTATCTATTAACCCTGTATCGATACTCTATCAATACTTATTTTACTTACATAAAACATGAAATGCTTGCTTTCTTAAACAGAATACATATATCTATCGATTTTATTATCCTACCCATTTCGTGATCAGAAGTAGTTAAGTACTAAAACTTAAACGTTTTAGAATATCTTATCACTAGTTTCGATGGAAAATTTACCTGAAGTATCAAACTTAAATCGACCGAGCATCCAAGTTTTATACGACAAATACCTACATATTTACTTGACGCAAATACACTTCCAAAAAGGAGGAGGATTTATGTTCGCCTGTAGGTTTTTTTTTTGTGTAATTAAATATGTTCATCGGTATTTTCGCCAATTGTGAACAGAATCAAAAAAACCTTTTTTTTAGTTCGCAAGGGTATACTCCCGAGGTAATCCCATTTAATTTAGGTAGTTCCATTTAAATTTTATCGAAATCGGCTGAACCGTTTTTGAAAAAAAATCAATAATCAAATAGATTCCAGAGGGATAATGTAGTCGATCGGATAATGTGGTCGATCGAAAAAAGAAAGAAATTGATGCAATTATGTAATATGGCATGAGTTAGAAAGAGTCATGAAAAATATCTCGATGAAGTGGCTAGTTGCCGTATTTTTCTCTCAGTAGTGTCAAATTCCAATTCATATTTGACACTTTTGACAGCTCGGGGCAAGATTTTCCATACATTTTTGTGGTTGAGAATTGCCTCAAGCGACAACAGCGCTATCTCTCTACATTAATGGAAAAATTGTTTACATCATTTCTAGCAAACTATTCGCATTTTGTACACGATGGTCCAGTCGGTTTTGCCCTTTTTTGTTAAATAATTATAGTTTCAAAGGGTTATCCGGTTGTCCAGTACTAAGCCGAAAGATTGTGATTAAGACCATCATTATGAACAACTTTTACTATGGGGCCAACTCGGAATATGAGAAAAAAAATGAGCTGTTTCATCCATTTTGTTGATTCTGAGTTGCAGCTTTGTATGAAACAGCTATTTTTTTCTCTTGAATTCCGGGTTGCCTCCATAGTAAAACCTGTTCATGATTATGGTCTGTATATCACCCCCTTTTAGCTTGGGACACCAGGTCCGAATAACCCTGTATTACAATTTCTGAAAATAGATTGTTTTCATTCGTGGCCGAACCGTAGTTACCGATATTTATAACCCCTTGAATTAGCAAGTTGAAATGGCAGTGGGAAGGGCACATAGTTCGAAGAGGGGATGGCCGTAAAGTTCAGCATAGTGATGGACGCCCTATGCTGCGATAAGGTGAACTGATGATCTACTCACCATAGAAATGCGCTGGATGCAAGCCGCTTCCAACCGGTCTTATTGTAAATCCATAAGGAAGACTTAAATCCGGCGACGTCCTACGGCTGATAATAGGTATGATAACTAAAAAATATAATTAGTCCGACAGATAGATTTAAAAAATAAATATTGGTCACGTATTTTTTTATCAAATAATCAAAAATTGATAAAGGTATACCCAAAGTTCCGCGTGACGTCACGAGTTCAATACAAATGTACAGACCACGTCGCACTAGTGACATCACGAGTTCCCATTCCAAACTTTGACAAGGTTTATCTTTGTCATTTATTATTTGCAGTGCAGTTTAATTAAGCCGTGGTGGTCTAGTGGTAATGACACCCGCCTTACAATCGTGAGGTCGTGGGCTCAAACCCGGTCCCGTACCAATGAATTCCTTGGAATTTATGTAAGGAATTTCAAACCACTGGCTTTTCGGTGAAAGAAAACATCGTCAGGCAACCAGCATATGTCCAAGGAAGAAATTCCATGGCGTATGTGAATCCACCAAGCCGCACTGTGCCAGCGTGGTGGATATGGCCCAATCACCCTTCGTTGGTAGGCCTACGTCCTGCAGTGGACTATTAAAAAGGCTGGTACGGATACGGATTTATTATTTGATTGACTAAAGAAAAAATACGTGTTCAATATTTTTTTTAAATGTAACTTACGGACTAATTATAAAAATGAGTTTTACACCCAGTTATCATACCTATTATGATGGTTTTTTTTTGCTAGTGATAATTGCTAGTAGTAATTCTTGACAACATATTCTTTATAGGTGAGTATAGAAACATCGCATATTTGTGACCGCATTTCGATAAGATCTAATCCACTTAGTTTCGCAACATCCTGCCTTATATTTCATCTCCAATTTGTTCTCAAATAAATCATAGAGTAACGACCCGGATCGCTTTTTATGTAAGCTTGTTCACACTGTGTTGCATATTACGTACTTTAGGCATTTTTTCGGAAAATCATCAGTACGGAATAACAGCACTGCTTTGCTACGACAGATAAGCCATTTGTGACTGTAGTTGTAATAATATTCATCATCATTATCATCAGGCAGGGATAGACCTCAGCTAAGCATGCACATTTCTTTGTTCACTTCATTCATCTCTGTCCCTTGCCAATAACATCCATTTACAGCCTATCGCTCGTTTCGTGTCTTAAACCCATCCATTAGGGCCAATTACGAAGGCACCATCGTAAATTTAATGTAAAAAGTGTTCTCTCTATTGAATGTCTAAAGTGAAAAAGAAACAGATATATTCTAATTGACAGTCTCGGTGGCTCAGTGGTTAGTGACCCAACTTCTGGGTCAAAGAGGCGTGGGTTCGATCCCCACCAAAGGCCAGTATTTATGTGATGAACATAGGTGTTTGCTCTGTGTCTGGGTGTTACTTAGTTACTATCTATATAAGTATGTATTTAAAAATATGTATAAGTAGTGTATCAGTCTCTGGCAGCCATATCACAAGCTTTGCTTAGTTTGGTGTCAGAGGCCGTGTGTAAGATGTCTCCAAAATTTTTGTAAATATTTATTTATTTATAAATTAGCTATTATAATTACAATGGCGCCTTCATAATTGGGCCTAATTGGCATAGCTAAAAAAGAAGAATGTCCGCAGCTCATACATACGAATACCTGTTGTATACGAATACACTCATTTTCTCCCAAGTTTATTTCTAAGAATGTTATGTTCGTCAGAGTAATTTATGACGCTTCTAAAACTGTACGAGTACAAGTTCGTTTTTAATGAATTTTTAAAATATTCGGCCACACAAGCATTGGTAGGGGATTTAGATGGTAAAAACAATAAAAAATCATTGTAATTTTTCTGGTGGTCTAATTTTAATTTTAACCAGTGATAAGAAAACAGCAAAAAATTACAATATTTTTGAAGCACATATCATTATTAGAAAAGATATTTTGTTGCATGATTGCAAAAAAATAAAAATAAAAGTATTTTGACAGGTCGAGTCTCTGCATCCTTCTTTCTATGGAGTGGAGCTGCCCACTTTTGTTCAATTTTTCTAGGTTGAGCAAGGAAGCTTAAATTGGACCCATCGAGTACTCGATCGTTCTGTACTTTGGCCACTTTAATTAGGCACTCGGTTCTGAAAATACACGCCTACCGACCATGCTTTGTATATTATGTCCTACCCAGACGCCCTATTACGAGTATTGAACCGATTGTTCGCTAGGACGTATACGTAAATATTCACGAGACTGAACGACCATTTAGCGATAATAATATAACTAGCAAAGCATGCAATTATAAGTCATTTTTATAAAAGGTTTGAACATATTTCGAATCTGTCACTTGACCAATAGCATTTTTTACAATCAGTAAAATCTGCTATTATTTAATTGTACTGTACTACACCAGCCTATTTAATACTCCACTGCTTTGTTACATGTTACTGCAGATAGGACTAAAATTTTTTGGAGACTATTTAATGAAACACTAAACTTGATCCATTTTTGGCACGCAAAAGAATATTTCATAAACAACCAAATGAGAACGAGCCTCAAGGTTTATCCCGGAGTGTTTTCTATGAGCATTTACAAAAATACCTAACGTTTTAATACACGCTCTGTTTGCGACGAAGTCTTTTGATGTCGTAGTCTATATCTATTTATATCACGGTTCGTTGAACTTTTATAGGAAGTTAATATTCCGTGTGTTGTTATAAAAAGTAATAGCATAGTATGATTTTTACGCTGTGGTAATGCGATGGAGGTTAAGGAATCGTGCCCACTGCTGCTGGATAGTGTTCAGATGATATCACAAAAGATTTAAACACGCTTTAAGCACTGCTTAACACTTTCACTGCTGAAAACACACACGTCTGTGTTTTCGATTCTCACGCCCCGCGGCTACTACACACACCAGGCGTGTGCGGTAGCGTCTTCCCGCGCCTTGCGTGTGCGTTTTAGAATTAGCAGGCACCTTAAAAAAAGTACCTCAGCAGTGAAAGTGTTAACCGTACAATTTGTACTATTAAACTTTGTCTAAAGCGTGCGGAAAACTTTTGTAGTAAGACGGTATCAATTTAAGTGTCTGGGGTGCGTTTACGCACTCCAGATAATATTTATGCTGAATAAAAATTGTTCTGAGAGGCGTCCGTGAACGGCGTCATACTCGTAGCTCTAGACCAATCATAGCACTCAAATCTATTACGAACCAATCACATCTGTCAAACTATTGAACGAGCTGCCAAATCGATTCGATGACAACTGGCTGACCTATCACAGACAAGATAAAATTTAACTGCCTAAAACCTCGATAAAACTTAGCCTAGTCAGGAGAAAAATTATACCGATGGGAGTGCGTGAACGGGGCATATTAATTTTTAGCCAGGAGGTTTTTTCGCCTGACAGATGCCCTAAACGGGTGACATCGACTTAGCCAGGTTAATTTTTATCTTAGTCTGGAGAGCGTAAGCGCACCCCTGTCTATGGCTTTTCTGACGTCAACATTGTTGGCCATGGACATAATCATATTCCTGAAAAGCAGTTGGATCATATCTACCAAGCTGACTCAGTTTGGATATGGATTCACATTCGCATCGACCTTCTTTGCGGAGTAGATATGTTAGTTATCCCACTTTTTTTTCTCACACCAAATCCAGTAATGTAAAAATTTGTAAATATAGGTAGACTCACCAGTTATGACCATCTTAGTATCATTCGTGGCCACTTTGAATTTTAAGGATTAATAAGACAATTTTATGTTTAAATAATATTTTTAAATAAATTTTCAAACATTTAGTTTCACACAAACAATATTTATGGTAATACATTGTTTTTTTTACATTGTTTATAATTATCATTAAAGCAATAATTTTGACACTAACACTACAGTGGCGACAAACGGTACGCCTACTATAACTAATACTTATTATATTCCAATGTACTCATTAATACGGGGACGGTGTGAAAACCCGTGACTTTTTGAAGCGATTATTCCCGCTTCAGGTCACAAAAGCTTCAAAAAATTGCATCAACTTATATGTATTCAACTTGATGTCAAATAATACGTACTAGAATATACTTAATACTTCTACGGTAACAGCATTTGTCTGTACCAATATTATAATGAGGAAAGATTTGATTGTTTGTTTGCATCGAATAGGCACAGAAACTGCTGAACCGATTTGGAAAATTCTTTCACTGTTAGAAAGCTTCAGTATTCCCGGTGAACATAGGCTATATTATATTTAAAAAAATTAGGGATCCTTACTATTTGTCTTCTTTAGCCAATCGTATCCGGGCGAAACCGGAACAAGCAGCTAGTTATATCTAATTTAACATTTTCCCATTTCTAGGTCAATCCCACAACAAATCCTACGCTCTATACCGTGTCTCCGAAGTTTCTCGTCCATCAGTTCGTGACTTCTCTCAATACGGGAGAATAGATGACCTGGTGAAGGAGGGAGATGAGGAGCCGAAGGTCTACGACCAGTTCTCAGCGCCTGCACTCGGCTCTGGTAGTGGACAGACGGAGAATCTAGTGTTTGTCGATGGAGAACATAGCTTGGTAAATCAAGTACACGATGAACATTGATAATTTCACCAATTGTGAACCGAATTGAAAAATTCTTTTTTAGTTCGAAAGGGTATACTCCCGAAATGGTCCCATCTAAATTTTACAGATATCAGCTGAGCTGTTTTTTAAAAATCAACAATGATCTAAACAATTCTAGCAAAATATTCGAAATTTGTGTGGTTTAGCCATTTTTTGCAAAAAAAAACATTTTGGGTACCAGTTGTAAGAAACTTGCTATAGAGACTGTGCGGTGTCTTTCTGCGAGATGGAATCAGAAATGAGGAGATCCACAGACGAACCAAAGTTACCGACGTAGCTCAGCGGATTAGCAAGTTAAAATGGCAGTGAGCAGGGCAGGGCAGCTCGTAGAACGGATCGCCGATGGAGCCGTAAAGTTCTCGAATGGAGACTACGGACCAGCAAGCGCAGCGTAGGACGTCCACCGACTAGGTGGACTGACGATTTAATAATGATCGCAGGAACGCGGTGGATGCAGGCTGCTTCCAACCGGCCGTATTGGAAATCTATTGGGGGGGAGGGGGTTTATGTTCAGCAGTGGACGTACTACGGTTGATGAATGGATGGATGGTTTAACACGTAGATTAATTATTATTTATCACAGGCCTTCTGGTGACATAGAACCCATCACCAGTATTAGCTACCCGACCGAATACGAAGTTATTACCGAATACGTATTAATGAGATACGTTGCTTATTGTTATTAACCGACTTTCAAAAAGGAGGAGGTTCTATGTTCGTCTATATGTATTTTTATTTATTTTATGTGTACGTTCATCGATTTGTAAACCGAATCGAAAAAATCTTTTTTTATTTCGAAAGGGTATATGTATATACTCCCGAGATGGTCCCATTGAAATTTACAGAAATCGGCTGAGCCATTTTTGAAAAATCAACAATAATGTAGATAATTCTAGCGAAATATTCGAATTCAGTACACGATGGAAGGTGGTTATGCCATTTTTTGCGAAAATTAATTATACAGGGTTATTTCTAATCAATTAGCATCCTCTTAGGGGCTTATCTGTACATCAAAACTAACAACTTTTGTTCTGCGACTTTTAATAATTCTCAAAAAAAAAGTTGTTGTTCCATAGAAAAATATCGTTCACCCTCAATTAAATGTATGACAGCTGATTTTATTTCGAGTTTAGACAAAAGTCGTAGAACAAAAGTTGTTAGTTTTGATGTACAGAATATGCCCCTGAAAGGATGCTAATTGATTAGAAATAACCCTGTATAATTAGCTGTGACCTTTATTCCAGGTTTCGCTGATGAGCCGCATGATCCCGTCTCCCGATTGGTTTATTGGAGTGGACGGTGTGGACCTCTGTGTGAGTTCCGCGTGGGTTGATAAAATTACTTTGGATGTAAGTAATACCCGCCTACCCTCTCAGTGTTCAGTTTCTACTAGATAAGTATGAAGGGCTAACTGTAGACTCGTATTTATTCTTTATTTATGCATACATTATGTAGGTACACATGAAAAATACAAATTAGAGCTTAAATCTAATACATACTATTCAGAGGTCTGTTTTAAAAGCCATAGCATAATTATTGACCGAGCTTTAGCGAGGTCTCTGAGTCTACTGGGACGAGCCGGCACTTGAGCTGTCAGATGTATGTTTGTATGTTTCTTTGTTCGACGATAACTCAAGTACCGCACATCTGATCTCCATGAAATTTAGCATGCACGTAGTTTATATACATAGAATTTTTAAGTTCGAATATGAGCATCTTCTGTTCAGTGGTGTCGAAGATACCAGGACCGGTGGTAAAAAGAGGCAAAACGGCGCCACTTTCTGCGGGAGTTGCTGAAGACGTAATATTACTGTACTCTCGAGTATTTTGTTTAAAATTGTAAGAATAACCACTCATATTCACGCAAAATTCAGGATAATATTTTATTTGTAATTGTTTAGGCAAATTTCATGATAATATCAAAAACTAAGCTTCTAAGTTACTCAAGTAGACCAGGAATCGCAGTACAATTGAGCGTACGTCGCTAATTAGTTACATTCTAGACCACTAGATGTCACCATATGTATCGAATGGAAGCAATTCCAAAATTATTTATAGATTAAATTTCACTTTGGACCCTATTTCTTCAAATTTTATTAATTCTCAATATTTATTTTATTGATATTTTTTTTCAACTACGAATAGAATGTCTCTGCTACATCATTGATTCTGTGACGCTCTCCGAAAACGCTCAAAATATATAGCACTTCAAATCTGAAGAGATTTCATAACTAGGTGGATGGTGGAAACTAAATACTTCCCATGGAACACCCAGGTGGAACAGGTGAGCCATTGTAAAAAAAAAAAAACTTTCCACGGTTACCGAGGTGGTCTCAGGAGGTGGACGGAAGGAAAGAACTGTTTTGGTGATTGTGTACGCTACCTCAAATCTTAGCCTCATTATAGTACAGTGTCAAATTGTGCTAGATGGTGCTATGATAAATAACTAGAGCCACATTATCATGTTTTATGAAAATCTTTATTACACAAACCCATGACTGCGGTAAAAATCCACATGAGAAACTGATTGCGGTTTCGGACTGGCGTCTAGACGGAAAAACCTTCTAAATTACGAAAGTCCAAACGTAAATTATGAAAGTACATCTCGCAGCCTCGGCCTCGCGAAATCCTGTTCGGCACATTCGACATTTGCCGGACCAAATGACTCATCCCTACAAATTATTCCGCCCGACAGTGCCAATCGTGCAAATTGGCGGTACATTATTATTTTATTTAAAATATGTAATTCTAACAGTTCTGTACTGTTCATATCATCAAACCTAAACGTACGCACTCCGTGAGCTACTCTGACAAGAAAGTCCACGACCGATATCTTTATGAGGATCCGTCCATCACAGGAGGGCCGCCGGATCCCACCCTGTAGCAGTAGATACCACAGGAACTGGAAAGGTCACTGCAGGAGACCCCAGTGATAATAGAAGCGTTTGAGAGCTGGTCCGTCGACAAAATGAGGCGCGTTGATTTGCACGCGATGCTCAGTTAAGGTGGGGTGCGGTGACGATATTCAAACAAATTAGGTATACTAATGAACATCACATTTTTACGATCACTTTCAATGTTCTGTTGAAAAGAAACCATTAAAATCCTCATAGGTTTTGCAGTTGCATCTATATGAAATCCGAGAAAATTTTAATGTTTTGACAAGTTGTCAGAAATGTCAGAGCTTTAATTATTAGGGTTTTTTTCCTAATTCAGAGGTTTTGAATAAGGAGGTACTATTTATTGCTAGTCGGATAAGAATGAGTAGTCATTTAAAGTAGGATAAAATTGTATGAAATTGTATTTGTGTATTTTCATCTAAATTAAAGGAAAGCGGGTCAAATATCATTTACTAGATTTGACCCAAAAAAACAGGCGGGTTAAGTTAAATAAAACAGTTTAACATTTTGAAAATAAATAAACTTTTTTGTAAGCAAAACCTTATTAGTTGCAATTGAACATTAATCTCAGAAAAACAACAATAACACAAGCACACATTAAATAAATGTTGCTTGTGACTAGCGTTGTTGCGATAGGCGATAGTTTCGCTATCGATAGTCTGTCAAATTCAGTTACACTATCGATAGTTTCGAAGTTCAGCTGTTTACTATCGATAGTAAAAATCATGCAATAGTTTTGAATATTGGCAATGGTATCGATAGTATCGAATACCTACTGTAATAGCCTTTTGAATAGTTCACTGCAGGACGTAGGCCTACCCACGAAGGGTGATTGAGCCATAACTACCACGCTGGCGCAGTGCGGGTTGGTGAATTCACCTACGCCATCGAATTTCTTCTACGGACGTATGCAGGTTGCCTCACGATGTTTTCCTTCACCGAAAAGCCAGTGGTGTGAAAATCCGTACATAAATTCTGAAGAACTCATTTGAGAGACGGACAGACAGACGGACAGCGGAGTCTTAGTAATAGGGTCCCGTTTTTACCCTTTGGATACGGAACCCTAAAAAGAAGTCACCTAACTTTTTTTTTAATTCTGAATAGGTTTGCATTTGACCACATACTGCCTGATCTTAAGCAGATAAGCGGTCTAGGTTGTAGCACGCTTACCTAGAAGATACCTATTTACTCGGGATTTGAAGACGCCCACATTGTACTTTAGAGGGAAGACAGACCCAGGCAAAGCGTTCCACATTCTGGCTGTTCGTATGAGGAATGAGGATTCGAAACGCTTGGTTCTAATGGTTATAACTTTCATACCAAAATTATTATAATTTGTCGAAATATTTTTACACAGTATTTATGATATAAAATAGGAATAGCGCGAGGTCCAAGTCCGGGGCGGACTACTAGTTATCTAATAATGAAATAGGTGCTTAATAATACTTATCGTGCGAATCTTAACGTAAGTTAAATAATTAAGTATTCTTAAATAAGAGTAGCTAGTACATTACATTGTAATGGTTGTTAATTTTTAGCTTCGAAGAATTCGTTTAGACTAGCATTGCATTTTTTTACTCGACTCCTAAATTACAAAATCAAATACTTACTAGTATTTTTTGCAACACTGTCAGGAGCATTTTGAGTAGCTTTTGACTTAATCTTCTAGATAATTAAAGGAAACGCTTACGTAAAGCAGTGACCATTCTACATAGGTAGCTACCACAGGTAGCTGCCAATTTCAAAAATGTATAGCATTTGATTGACAAGTTTTCGGTGACGAAAAGAAAAAACATAACGTACAGTCACTTCAAAATATGACTGCGTATTTCTGAATATTGATCTTACCAGCTTAACCTAGCCATCCAGCTCAGTTAGGGTTAGTTTTTAAGCCGCTTGAAAGCTATCTTCTCATTCCAGCTGGAGCCTCTAGACGCTGGTGCCGCCAGTGGGCTGACGTTCACAGCTCCTCGCTGGCAGACTTCACCCCCCGAGCCTGTCTCACGACACGCCCCGCGCCGGCCCAACCATCCTGCAGCAGGGTTCTACTACCCTGAGTTGAGGGAACTGCCATCCATCGCTAAAGTGGAGCTCACTAAGGTAAAGGTTGCTTATGTCCTTTGCTGGTTAATTTCACTACCAGACCCCGTCGCACGACACGCACCTCATCTGCCAAACCTTCCTGATGCAGGATTCTACTACGCCAAATTGAAGGAGCTGCCAGACACCCATCGCGAAAGTTGAATTCACTAAAGTAACGCAAATTTCATGACTTCAAAATGGCCGTACAGAACTCTTTGTTATACTTTCACAGGATATAGGTAGTTATGAGTCTATTTTTTAACGTGAATAATTCCTCGCTTTACTACCAACTCGCCTGATGGTATGCAACGTTGTGATTGAAGATAAAGCACGCAGACCTAGAAGATACCTATTCACTCAGATCTTGAAAAGCTTTAGATTATATCTCTTAGAAAACAGGAAAGCAGGAAGACTGTTCCATTCCCTGGCGGTACGAATCAGAAATGTTGAGTCAAACCGTTTCGTACGTATCGAAGGAAAATCGACAGTTTAGAGGTGGTGATGTGTGGCGTCTTTCTACCTGTCCTGTAGTAAAAAGAGAATAAGAGGATAAGGTCGTGTAGCTCAGATGCGCACTCTCCGAAATTAATCCTAAAGAAAATGGACACACTTGCAACAGTTGCAACCCTACGGCGATTCTCCAGACAATGAAGTTTTACGTGTCTATACGTGTCATTTATACACTTACTTAAACAATTCGTCATATAAAGAGACGGAAAATGTTTACAATTATAATTAACGATGTATGGTACATGGCAGATAATGTAATGAATGAAAATGCGTTAATTAAACTTTAGATTATTTTGTATGATTTCCGAAGTGTGTTTCCGTATAGGTATTTTAGTAGTTAAAGATTTGATGACATAAATTGGTCTCGTTTTCAACCCGGTCACGTCACATACCCTATATAATTATGTACCTACATCCTACACGTCCTTTGTAACACAATAGTAGTCGATGCCTACTCCATATTTTACGCTCCATCGAGTGTCTCCTACACGGTTAAGTGGTCTTTAAGTGGTTAATTAAATTATCTATTCCGTTACATCGTTTCAGAGGCAATTTGGTCCGGGATATTGTATGTAATTGGCATACGTTTTGTATTACGCGTCCTTTACGATCTCTCGGTAGGAATTTTGCCAAATTGTTCCGGGGAATGTGTTTATTGGATACTAGGTGTTTTTATTAGTGTGTTAAGTGTAATTTTATGCGTAGTTTTTCCTGTTGTGCTCATTCAGATGATACTTTGGGCATATTTTTTTTTTTTTTTGTAATAAGGCAATAAGAAAAAGTATAAAGAGGTCTATGACCAGGAACACACTACAACTACAAACACCGTGGTCTCGGAGGTTTGTGATTAGGCTTGTACTATTAGTACCCAGTCGTAGAACATCGATCATGGAGGAGGTGGGAATTTTACAGCCACTATAATAATTGCTAAAATTTATATTAGGGGCATGAGTGACAGTAGCCGGTAACCGATGGAGACATACTTATATGTACTCGTACTTAGTGTTTAAATGGAGACACAGCGTAGCACATGCATCAACAAAGTAAATTAACAAACACACTACAGCAACTTGGTTCATGTAGATAGCAGTATAGTACTTAATTTAGTTTTGTTTTCTAGGTGAAAGAATACTCCACAGTCGAACTAAACAATTTAGCACGAAAACAACTTCTCAAAACGCTGAAGGAAAATGATCTGAGTAAGAATCCAGCAAAACTATCTTCAGAGGAAAAAGGAAATGAGCAAGAAAGCAAAGAAAGCGATTTCGTTGAAATAACCACGAAGAATTACGTAGACCAGTTAAAGGACTTGGAAGAAGACCCGGTTGGAACTCCGCGACCCAACTTGCCAGAGAATAGAGTGATTGTTGTGACTACTCCATCTACCACGTAAGTCTACTTTTCCATATCGTAAATTATCCTCGCTTGACCATCAACTCGTCTGCAAAGTGATTCTGTATGAAAACGGGCTCTAACGCGCTCTTTGTTTAAAGAAATTAAAATATCTATTTTTCAAATAACATTAATTTAGCTTATAACTCATTTTGACGTTATTTCACATTAGAAAAACATTTCTCCAAACGAAATACACGGACATAAAAAAAATACTTAACTCGTTACGTTGCGTTTTGTTGATAGAGAGGCAGACTCGCCTGAGTGGTGAACCAACAGGAGTTGCTTCGTTGTGAACGAAAATATAGCACACAGACTTTCAAGGTCACTCTGACATGGTAAAACTTCAGATTATGTTGTCTCTCAGGAAACAAGAATGTACTTGAACTATGATCTATGTACCTCTCACGAATGATAAAAGGCCATATCTGCTCTATATAGTTCTTACTCAGTGCAGGTTTGTGGATTAAGACACACCGTCCAATGTCTCCCACGAACTAACAATAACAGGTTTCCTCACTAAAATTTTTTTCTTCACCAAAAAACCAGGGGCCTGATTCTTTATTGACAAAACGAAAAATAACGCATTAAGCATTTTTTATATTTACGCATATTTTATTTGGAGAAGTGTTTATAACAGTACAATTAAGTAACGACGTTAAAAGGAATTATAAATCAAAATAAAGTATACTTATTATTTGAAAAATAAATTATTTCAAAGTAATTTCTTAAAAACAAAACTTAACTTTGAGCACGTTACGCGCAACTTTTCATCCAGAATCACTCTGCTGTACGTACTGTTAAAATTCGTTTAGTTTTTTAGGGTTCCGTACCCAAAGGGAAAAACGGGACCCTATTACTAAGACTTCTGTCTGTCTGTCTGTCTGTCCGTCTGTCACCGGGCTGTATCTCATGAACCATGATAGCTAGGCAGGTGAAATTTTCACAGATGATGTATTTCTATTGCCGCTATAACAACAAATACTAAAAAGAAAATAAAATAAATATTTAAGTGGGGCTCCCATACAGTACGGAACCCTCTGTGCGCGAGTCTGACTCGTACTTGGCCGATTATTTTTAATAAACCTAGAGTCTACATACCTACCACACCATGGTTCATAAGAACGGGGATGCGCAAGATCATATTGCTCGTAGAACCGAAAACAATACTTCTTGAAATCCATAAATTCAATGGTATTTTCCTAAAAAAAACATTTAAATAAGTCAATAAAACAAAGGCCGTCTGTCTGTTTATCGATACTGAAATAAGTAATAAATTATATGACGCAAAAAATAGTTCCATATTTAAATTCTACATTACTCAAATAAAGTATCTAATAAATACGAATTTTATTCAGCCAATAAACGATGTTATATTATGTTTATGTAATAATAAAGTTGTCGGGATTATTACTTTATCGAGTTTTATTCGATTGTTGTTTGTTATTCGATATCTCGAGTTGGAGAAAAGTTCCAGCTGAACGCTCGAAGGAATCAAAGTGATTCGAAAATCGTTACAATTTATCGGAAGTACTCGTAGGTACTCATAGAATAGACAAATTATTTTGTTGTTATACATAAAATATCATCTTTTCGGCCAAATACATTCAGAGACTCTTTAAAATGAGAGTAAACATGTATCTACGTAACGTCTTAGTAAGCGTGCTACACCCTAGATCAACAGTAGGTAAACGTTGGACCGCGATCCGTAAAATAAAAAAATAAAAAATAGCAAGAAACCCGCTATCAATTGGGCAGTATGTTTGGCTCGACATACATAGGTGAAACGTAATAATTATCCAAGAATATTTTTCTACTAAAAATTAAGAATAACAACATTTCAAATTTGCTGTTATTCTCAACGGTTTTGTTATTTTTCGCAAAAAATAGCATAACCGACTTCACCCGTGTACAGAATTCGCGAATATTTCGCACGGATCGATGTTACATTTTTCGCATTATTGTTGATTTATCAAAAATTGCCCAGCGGATTTCAATAAAATTTTAATGAGACCAATTTCAAAGTATACTCTTTCCAATAAAAAAAGAATTATTGAAATCGGACCAGGTACTACGAAAAAGTAATGCGTGGTTACACATATAAAAAAATATATATACGCGTCGAATTGAGTACCTCCTCCGGTTTGGTTCGTCGGTCAAAAATACCAACTACTAAATAATAAATAGGTGTAATTTAATTATTATTATTAGTTTTTTTCTAAACCACGTTAAAAAATTTCGATAGTATCTGAACCCCAACTAAAACTACTTTCCGACCTTCCGACCCCTGCCCTAGACAGAACCTGTACATCAGGCAGGATGTGTTCAGAAGCTATCAGAAGCGTGTGTGAAGGCCATAAATATCTCACACTAAGGTTGATTTCTATAGAAATCAACTTGCTTGCGTAACCAACGGACACCAGCTGATTATAGCGCTCGTATCCTAAGACTAAGTGTTTGTCAGCGATCACCGAAGTTAAGCTACGTTTCGCACGGTCAATATCTGGATGGGTGACCGCGGGTATCATTTCCCAACTAAGCGCCACCCCTTGGCTCGAATGACACGTTAAACTGTAAGTCCCGGCTGTTTTAACCGTTTACCTACGTATGTCAAAGGCCTTCAGGCGACCTAAAACTCTGACACCAGGGCTAGCAGCCCGGCCTACACGAACTTATGTACTCAGTTACTCGCTCTTTCTTTTTAGGGTTTCGTACCCAAAGGGAAAAACGGGACCCTATTACTAAGACTTCGATGTCCGTCTGTCCGTCTGTCACCGGGCTGTATCTCATGAAGCATGATAGCTAGGTAGCTGAAATTTTCACAGATGATGATTCTGTTGCCGCTACAACAACAAATACTAAAAAGAGAATTTAATAAATATTTAAGGGGGGCTTCCATACAACAAACCTAAAGTTTTAGACGTTTTTCGCTCTATATTAATAATAGTAACAGGTAGATGCTTGAAATTTTCACAGAATACTTAGTTTTATATTCACTTCAATAATAAATAATAAAATTAAAATAAAATAAATATTTAAGGGGGGCTCCCATGCAGTACGGAACCCTCAGTGTGCGAGTCCGACTCGTACTTGGCCGATTATTTACAACTTCATAATATATTTTATAAGTAACGCGACCAGGGTGGCGCCATGATGGTGCACTAATGAGATAGAACTAATTTTTCTTTTTCTTGCTAGAGATTTTTCCTAGGGTGGGCAGCTGAACCCACCACAGAAAAATAGAATAAGGGAGCACCGCCCACCCGTGTATAGAACTGAACAGACATTTGACTACTAAACTTTAACAATATCTACCTACTTCGAAAAAGTTTAAACACTTATCACTCGATGCTTACTTACACAAATTTCAAGCAACCCATATTGATGACCTAAGAATACAATCAAAACTACTTACTCAAGTATTCAAGCTAGAAGACCAACTATTTGCCCGATTCAGCTGAAAACAAATTATACCTAATTCACTAAAAACTAATTCTACAAAGTTCTAGAATACGCATTACATCTAATGATTAGCTAATAGAAAGAAAGAAAGAATTTAAGAAAGAATTTACTTATTTGCCAGAATGTGGTATACAAGGTGATATAACAGTTTACAAATTTCCTTACATTCTGTCATTTCTGACGTGCAAAATATTTTTACATTCAATTTATATAATTTATATTTTCTTGAAGAGCCACAAGCTTTATTATGGCCACAAGCCACAAAAATACGAATATAAAATAAATGTCATTACTTATATTTTAGAATTATTTAAGTCAATAACAAATAGCATCGATCCGATTTACTGAAAATTGATTCCAAATTCCCATCTAAGCTACTCGTGCCTATTTGACTAACTTTCGATTCAATCGGCTGATACGAGTATTGTTGAGCTCTATTCTTACTGGTTTTACTAAACTTTACTTAACGTAGTTATATTGCCGTTCTTTACTATCAATACTGTAAAAAATATGCTTAATAGAGCGTACTAATATGTTTCGAAATTAGTTGAATTTTAGAATAGGGTATTTTACTATGACCGAGAAAATATCTGAAAATGTATTTTTGAGATAGCTTAGACAAAAAGCAATCGGAAAATGTTTGTTTTAGCTCGTAAAATAACAAAATGAATTTTAAAAATCAATACAAAAAATTCCGTGTTTTTAATCTGTGCCTAAAATAGTCGCCGCTTTGCTATGACGTCATACGGCTATGTGAACATTAAATAGTTTGTTCGGTGTTGGTACACTATATAGTATTCCAGAAACAGCAAACCAACGATAACTCATTATTAACCATTTATAATAACTCATTGTAAACTTATATCTCAAACTTACACACAAAAACACCATAGTGAAAAATATTTACGCGCATTGTTTACATAGCCTAGTGACGTCATTCACGACCACAGAGTAATATAATGACATCCATCGTTTTCGTAAATTACGCACGAAATTTTGAAAACTGTAAAATTAAAATGCATTTTTAAAGCACTTAACGATTTAATTTTATTTTTTCGTATTTTTTTGTGGTTTATTAGACCAACAGAATCTGACTGAGATACTTTTCAAAAATGACTGTAATACCCTATTCCGTACCAGGCCCAATTAGACAGGACAGGACCAATGATGTGCATGTCAATTAAGGAGATAGTTGTAGGTCGCGCCACACGTTGGTGGATGTGAAGTTAACTGAAGCGCACATAAAAACGCACGTTGATTTGCGCTTTTGCGCAGCTTGTAGCTAACAATCACGCTCGCAATCTCACATTAATGGGGATAACTATCATAATTGGTGGTTGAAACGCCATTAAAAACAGTGCCACTAGTGTACGGTTTTCTTCCTGACTCAAAATGTAAAACTACCAGGACCCATAATTTTACGAGTTATCCGAGCCACGACAACGCTTAGTTATGAATGTAACCCTCGGTCACCTACCCGAAGACTGTCCGTGATGACTGTTGCTTAATTTCAGCGATAGCTTAAAAACACCTAGTCAAACTACAAATAATTTTAGTTTAGTAAAATCTCGCAAAATTGAACTTATTCTCGCATCAGTACTTGTAGTACTTAACACAAGTCTAGACTTAATAATCTTGTCTTG
Organism: Hypomecis atomaria; assembly: GCA_964007245.1. Classification (NCBI taxonomy): domain Eukaryota; kingdom Metazoa; phylum Arthropoda; class Insecta; order Lepidoptera; family Geometridae; genus Hypomecis; species Hypomecis atomaria. The sequence continues at coordinate 18,490,105 of OZ023291.1, forward strand.
AACAAGAGCTCTGATAATTCCATCAAAGAAAACCCGCCGTGAATATTGATTGAATTTACACGAAAATAAAATTCTTCACGCAATACACAACTTGGAGAAAATTACAAAGTAAAGGTCCGAAGTGATTTTCTATTGAATAATTGCTTTGTGTTTTTAGGGTTTCGTAGGCAAAGGGTAAATGGGTCTCTATTAATAAGTCTTCGTCGCGGTCGTCTATCTATCTGTTTGATCGATAAACGACAGCTGAGATCATAGAATTAGAACTAAAGTAATAGAATACTTACAAAATTTTGCTCAAATAAAAACTATGTTACAGCTGTCTTACTCATATCTGGTTATACAAGGGTTTTACAGCATACGCGAGAGTGAGTGAAACAAGAAAAATGCGTTGTCTGTCGGCATACTTCAAAATCACAAGTTGGAAACAGAATGTCAAAATGATTATTAAGTGGTTCCACTGTCTTTTGCGATATGATCGGAAATTTGAACCTTCTAGTTCCAGTAAGAAGGTTCAAATCTCTGATCATTTCACTTCCCCACTTTTAACCTTTTTGAATTTGGACAGCCGAGATAGCTCAATACTAGTTTGTGTAACCCTTCGAAATTACGTATGTTTGGGCGTAAGTGCATCTATTTCTAACACCCTTTTAAATTTCATATTTAAAGTGGAACGAAGTGATGTATATCTCTTGCTATATTAGTACGGTTTCTATTACTTTAGTTCTAATTCTATGGCTGAGATACGGTACTTAGGTAATGGTATCTATACAGTATTGCGACTCGGCCCTGTCCTTGAAATAAATAATACAACCCCGCGTGGCCACGCAGTACGTAGCACGCGCTTGGGGTGCCCGCCTGGTAGGTAAGTCGCACGCTTACTGATTACATACCCACACATTCGTTCGTCACTACGGCGCGTCCCTGTAACTGTGGTGTACCGAACTAAGTCGCACGCTTACTGATTACATACCCACACATTCGTTCGTCACTACGGCGCGTCCCTGTAACTGTGGTGTACCGAACTAAGTCGCACGCTTACTGATTACATACCCACACATTCGTTCGTCACTACGGCGCGTCCCTGTAACTGTGGTGTACCGAACTAAGTCGCACGCTTACTGATTACATACCCACACATTCGTTCGTCACTACGGCGCGTCCCTGTAACTGTGGTGTACCGAACTAAGTCGCACGCTTTCTGATTACATACCCACACATTTGTTCGTCACTACGGCGCGTTCCTGTAACTGTGGTGTACCGAACTAAGTCGCACGCTTACTGATTACATACCCACACATTCGTTCGTCACTACGGCGCGTCCCTGTAACTGTGGTGTACCGAACTAAGTCGCACGCTTACTGATTACATACCCACACATTCGTTCGTCACTACGGCGCGTCCCTGTAACTGTGGTGTACCGAACTAAGTTGCACGCTTACTGATTACATACCCACACATTCGTTCGTCACTACGGCGCGTTCCTGTAACTGTGGTGTACCGAACTAAGTTGCACGCTTACTGATTACATACCCACACATTCGTTCGTCACTACGGCGCGTTCCTGTAACTGTGGTGTACCGAACTCCGAGGCGCATAGGTATGATTCGTGTTTCGACCGTTTGTATGAAGACGGAATACTGCATAGATGCCATTACCGCGACGGTGTTAGATTTCCTTATGCCGGCTGTACACACTCGCCGAGACATCTCGCCAAATGTCTCGGCCGTTGAAGCTCTAGACGAGAGCATACCTGTACACACTCGTTTTTTCGCGCAAGATCCTACGATATTCTTTAACTCGGGGCAAATTTATATTTAAATTAATATCGACAAGCGTCCTAGACCGATCTAGGCAAAACGCGACAGAGCGAGACATGACGAGAGCACGATGTACATACTCGCTCTCGGCCTGTCTCGGGGTGTCTCGGCGAGTGTGTACAGCCGGCATTATAAAAAGTTGGAACGCGGATGTTTGACAACCCTCCTGGCGTAGTTGATTGTGCCTCTGCCCTCGGTGCTGGAGATCACGGATTCAATCCACGGCCGGCCGAATTTTCCTTTTTTATTTTATCGTCAAAATTATAACTTACTGAAATTATGGATGTACTATTGCGGTATTTTATCATCAAACTAGAATACGTAACAATTTTTATACAATGTCTAAAAAATATGTACGAATGACCACGGAAGATATCGAAATATTTTTTTTTTTCTACGGAATCCACTCACATCATGGGATATATCAAAATGACAACCTTTTTCTACGGAATCCTTGGTACGCGATTGTTACTTGCACTTAGCCTAAATTATTTGTATTTCATAGCCGTGACCTTTAGATGGCCTTGTCTGCCTTTAACCTCTGGGTCAGTCTGCTCATTAAAAGCTGCAAAAGAAAAGTATGATTAAATAATTTAATAGCCAACTTTACGGACTGATATTTTAAGACCAAAATAATGAAGCAACGAGCTTGGATGCCTCATTATATTGAATAACTTTAAAATCACCATGATTTAGTTTGCTCATTTCAAAATCACTTTTGTAGGTTGCTTTAACCTATCTCACTTATCCTATGTTTTCAAAACTGATCAGCTGTATTTCTCCTGAACGATAGAAGTTTTTTAGGAAATTGGAGTACATACTCGTATAAGTGGACATTCAAAAAGCTCGTGCATTGTCGTGGTTCCAATGGAGCTATTTGCTTTACATTTTTACAACTCTATGTGAGCTAATTTTAACTTAATTTTTGCCTACATTTATTTACCTTTTATTTTCATGTTATATTTTTCGTTAGTTTATCATGTCATACGAGGTGTTTAACAATCCTTCATCTTCTGTTTTTGATTGTCTTTTCTCTCACACAATTTCCAAAGACAAATAGACAAAAGTTCGTAAAGTATCTTCGTTCATTGTCTACTCCTGTAATTATGATGACACTGAGCTGATTTATGATTGATGTTGGTATCTAAAATTTATGTCAAGTGTAGCCCCTAGTGGAACAAGTGTTGCCATAGGATCTTCGCCAGAAGATAAATAATCGACCAAGTGCGAGTCGGGCTCGCGCACCAAGGGTTCCGTACCGTATGGAAGCCCCCCTCAAAAAATCTTATTATAGTTTAATTGTTCATTTTAAAAAGTGACGTGATTGTTTTGCTCGATATTAATAACGAGCAAACCAATCACGTCACTTGTATGGGAGCCCCGCTATTTTTTTTCTGTTATTAGTATGTTTTATTATAGCGGCAACAGAAATATTTCATCCGTGAAATTTTCAACTTTTTAGCTATCGCAGCTCATGAGGTAAAGCCTGGTGACAGACAGACAGACAGACGGACAGCGGAGTCTTAGTAAAAAGGTCCCGTGTCCGTATCCAGAGGGTAAAGCGGAGTATTACTTTCTGGATACGGAACCCTAAAAACCATCGCAAATCCTGGCCCAAATGGCCTAGACCTAGAGCCGTAGCAAATGTACAAAAAGCCGTAGGCTTTGCTACAGCCGTAGTAGGGTTACGTAAATCGTAGGTTTTATGATTTTATCACCTGAAAGCCGTAGAACACTGTAGCACCGTAGAATGCCGTAGCGTCGGCAAGACTTTTGTCTAATTTATTATTTACAGTACGACAACGGAGAAAGAATTCGACACAGAGCTTGACAGTTTGGATGACGTGGTGCTCGCCGTCGCTCACGGTCGCAAGCTCGGTCTGGGGAAGCACCTGCCGAGGCACTTCCGCTCGAGGCTTCACCACGCTGTCAATAAAATCAGACGTGAGTATAGTTCCATCATTTTCCAGAATATTTCACTCGTGTGTGTTCTAATGCTTTCCACTCTGTATATTACGAATAAATTAGTTAATACCATTTATTAATAAACCTTTTTTTACGAGGGGGAAATCTTCGAAAGATGCCTGACTGCTTTGGGGTGCACTCAGATTATGTTGGATTGTACCCACTAAAACCCCATCGGTAGCCAGCCTTTGTGCCCTCTTGGGAGTTCCGGGATCTCCAAAGGAACGCACCGGTGTTAATACTATTTATACTCGTACCTTCGCTTTCTCGATTTATAATGTCTTTGGATTCTCTTTTCAAAGTCTTTCGTCTAGCAAATGTAGTTTTACCCGTGTGTGAAAATGTGGATCACAATAAGACAAGATACGATACTCTGCAAGAGTCTGACTGAATCTGTAATAGTCTGTGTCTAATTTATTGATAAACAATTTAGACACGCGGAAGCGTGTTCAGCCAAGTCTAAGAAAAAGGAACTGGCGACGCGACGTGTCATATTACACGAACCATTTCGAGCCACTTTTGACATTTACAAATTTAGCATATTTATTAAAGTTCTTTAGCTTATCTACAATACAAAATTTCATTAACTTTGCTCAGACGGTTAATGAAATATTAATGTTTAAAAACCGGGGTGTCATTGACTGATTCACTCACTGACTCACTGTTTCACTGATTCACTGACTCACTGACTTATAGATCAAAAACCTAATCCACCTCCAGATGACCTAGAAACTTGATATTTGGCATCAAGGTAGTCTATCGGGCATATACAAAGGAAAAAATCTAAAACTTTGAACTTTTACCCCCCAACCCTATATAATAGGGGATGAAAGCTTATATAAGACTTCCACACATTTTCGTGCTATAAGTCTAAAAATTGATGTAAAGACTCCCTGATCGAAATAATAAAACACTTATTTCAGGATTTTTAATAAATCAGCCCCCAACCCCTAAAATTGGGGGATGAAAATTTGTATGTCACTTTCGAAACTTTTGATGCCAGAACTCAGAAAATGGATATACGAACTCGTTGTAATAGATAATAAAAACACCATTTCAGGATTCTTAATAAACCACCCCCCAAACCCTAAAACTGGGGGATGAAAGTTTGTATGACACTTTTGCAAAGTTTCATGCTAAATGTCCAAAAATTGACAAAGGGACTCTTTATCTATACTTAATATAATAAAGAGGTAAAGTTTGTGAGGTTGTAGGGGGGTAATCTCTGTATCTACTAAACCGATTTTGAAAATTCTCTTACCCATAGAAAGCTACATTATTTGTGGGTGTCATAGGCTATAAAGTAAGCGTGGGCGAAGCCGCGGGCAAAAACTAGTTACAAATATATTAAAACACGTATTTCAAGATTTTTAGTAAATCTTCCCCTAACCTTTAAAACTAGGGGTTAAAAGTTGGTATGAGACTTTCGCAAGTTTTGAAGCTAGAGATGTGAAAATCGATAATATTACTCCTTGTAGTAAACTATAAAAAGAAGTGAAATCCAACAAAAACATTTTCATGTGAAATGAAGCAAAGTCTAAATCATAGTTCCCACTATCAAAAAGTTGTCAGATCTCACTTAAAGCCAAGCTTCTAACTCTACACGCCTTACTCTACAAGTCCTTACTTCACAAACTCTACACCTTAGTCAATATATGCGGCTTGGCTGTTTCGCTATCTGCGCATGGGCGTAAAGTGAAGTGAAGTGAGTTTGATTCATTAATTCTGTTATACAAACAGTTCTAGTTGTAACGAAACGGCCAAGTCACATCCTTACTAATATTATAAATGCGAAAGTAACTCTGTCTGTCTGTCTGTCTGTCTGTCTGTCGCGCTTTCACGCTAAAACTACTGAACCGAATTGAATGAAATTTGGTACACAGATAGTCTAGAGCCTGAGAAAGGACATAGGCTACTTTTTGATTCGAAAAAATAGTTTTAAAGGGTTGAAAACGGGGGATGAAAACGCATTGGTTAGAATCTTAGAAGAAAAAACTTATTTTCTACCATGACAAATGGTAATTTGCATCTTGACTTTCCAAATAACATTCTCTATGCCCAATGCCCATTCAAGGCTGCTCGAGTTGCAAATGTCAAAGTCAATCAATCTTTTCCTGTAAAATTTAGAGAAGGTTACATGTATTTTTTCAGTTTAATTACGTAGTTTTCATTCTAATAGGTGTGCCTACAAAACGCAAATCGAATCTAGCGCGTAGTTCTAGCGGAGCTCGCGTAAAGAAAATTGCTAGAAGCCAAGAGTCTGAAGAGCACACTTAAATGCGTTTGACATTAGATGCCGAGCGCCACGCATCTCAAAGAGCTGCTGAGACTCAAGAGCGAAACCAAGCGCGTCGAATTTTAGATGCTGAGCGTCACGCCGCTCATCAGAGAGCTGCTGAGACTGAAGTTGAAAGTCAAGCGCGGCGACTTTTAGATACTGAGCATCACGCAGCGCAAAGAACTGCTGAGACTCAAGAGCAAAAAAACCAAGCACGTCGAATTTTAGATGCTGAGCGTCACGAAGCTTAGAGAGCTGCTGAGACTTAAGGAGAAAGTCAAGCGCAGCGACTTTTAGATGCCGAGCATCACGCAGCGCAAAGAACTGCTGAGACTCAAGATCAAAACCAAGCGCGTCGAATTTTAGATGCTAATCATTAGACGTTAAGCAAAAAATTGCACAGTTCCTGTAGGACAGGACAAAAACTATCGAAAGCAAAACTGTCGCCACTATCACAAAGACGCTAAATGATTAATTCCTCTATGACGCTAATATGGATTAACGAAACGTCACAGCGAAACGTAATTAGATGACAGGTGACATTGTCTGCAGACTTTTATAAATCACAGGTAGCATGGCAAGGGGACAAATTGTTTTTCCACTATTATTGTTTTATTCCCTCTGCATGCTTCATGTTACTATGACGTTTAATACCAGGCCGTCATTTTGTCTGACATTAAAAATATTTTTAAATCTTCTATCATTAGAGGTTTAACATGTTTCTTTATTCTACCTTTATGGTACAGAATCATCATACTTTAATATTATCAATCCGAAAAGTTTGTTGGTTTGTTCCTCTTTGACGCAGCAACGGAGCAAAAGATTGAATTGATTTTTGGTATGGATACCTATGGCTTAAAAGACAGAAAGTGATAACAGGATACTTTTGTATCCCGAGAAAATTCGTGATTCCCATGGGATAGGACAATAACTGTTTCTCAGCAATGGAGCAACGGATTGACTTGATTTTTGGGGTGGGCATAGTTTGGAAGACGGAAAGTGACATAGGATACTTTCCTTTCCGAAAAAAATGCGGTTCCCGTAGGATAAGACAATAACTTTTTCTCAGCAACGGATTGCCTTGACTTAATGCACGAATATAGTTTGAAAGACGAAAAGTGACAAAGGCCACCGTTTAACCCAAAAACTTTAACAGTTCCCGTAGGATAGGATGAAAAGTAAGCGAGCGGGCCGCGGTAGCAGCCGTCTAAGCGCCAGAAATAACCTGTCATTTCAAGTTTAGGACGTTCCTACATTTTTCGTACTCCTTCGCGGCACTCAACAGCGCTAGCCCAGACTCGGGCTCCATAACGGAGCTTGCGCTCCCGCCATAATGACGGTGTGTTTCGGAGCACAAGACACATCGTCATCCACCACTCGGGAGTAACCAGCACTGAGCTTCGGACAGCATTCCAACGTCCTGATCCCAGTGCAACGGGTCAGTCATAGTAGCCCAGCGCCTGCCTCTTCAACTGCAGAGGGCAGTGAGAACAGCCATCGCGATACCGACACTTCTCTTCCCCTGCAGCCCCACTGCGTCTGCCAACACGTTGACGGCCTAGCGGAAAGTAGGGTAGGTGGCGGCACCCACACAACCAGTTCCATCCCACCGCAGCCCCTAATCCTCGGTTGCAGCGTCGCAAGAGCGACACTGCAGCCCGCCTCAGAAGCAACACTCCTCATAAGGCAGACAACCTACCGGCCATCCTTTCAGCTGCTTTAGTTAAAAGCGGCTGCACTACGAGTGCCGGCCTCTAAGCTGCCTTGGGGGAAAGACCCAAAGAAGAGGGAGACTTCGAGCGCCGCCTTTTCAGCTGCCTTAGACCTCCCCTGCCACGACAAGGCGGGAATACACAGGGGGGTTGTATATACACTCCAACCGTAACTTAACCAACAAAAGCATTCCTCTAAGGTATTTTGATGTTTGTCGCTTAGGTTAGGTTTCGCAGCCGACATAAACATTAGCCGAAATCAAAATATAACGCGGGCGAAGCCGCGGGTAAAAGCTAGTATATTATATTGACTAAGCTGTAGAGTTTGTGGAGTAAGGACTTGTACAGTAAGGCGTGTAGAGTTAGAAGCTTGGCTTTACGTGAGATCTGACAACTTTTTGATAGTGGGAACTGTGATAAAGACTTGGCTTCATTTCACATGAAAATGTTTTTGTTAGATTACAGTTTACACAGGGTTATTCCTAATCAATTATCATCCTTTAATGGACTCATTCTATATATCAAAACTAACAACTTTTGTTCTGCGACTTTTATCAGAACTCAAAAAAAACAGCCTACAGTTCTACATTTTGTCGCGGGTGAACGATATTTTTCTATGGAACAACATTTTTTTTTTAGTTCTGACAAAAGTCGCAGAACAAAAGTTGTTAGTTTTGATATATAGAATGAGTCCATTAAAGGATGATAATTGATTAGGAATAACCCTGCCTGTGTAAACTGTAATCTAACAAAAACATTTTCATGTGAAATGAAGCCAAGTCTTTATCACAGTTCCCACTATCAAAAAGTTGTCAGATCTCACGTAAAGCCAAGCTTCTGTACATCAAAACCAACAACCTTGTTGGTTTTGAAGTACAGAATAAGCCCCTAAAAGGATGCTAATTGATTAGGAATAACCCTGTATACCAAATCATATCAATACATTGTGTGCAATCTATCTCACGTAAAACATCTAGATCACGAAATAAGTAACCGTGTTATATCTATCGTACTTTATCGAGTTTCAACAGTAGTCACCGAAAATGTGCTACATAATAATATATGTGATACGTTCTGCGTGGCCACGTGGCGCTGTAGATTTATATTTCAAAGACAGGGCCAAGTCACAATATATCATTACCATGCCAAAAGCCACGTGATCATTACCGTGCCATAAGCCACGTCGTATCAGAATTTTGCTAAAAAGCAAGTTAATTCTGAATTTGCCGACTGTTTTTCAGCCAACGACTGTTTAGTATCGGAGTGGACCGAGTGGACGCCCTGCTCCGTGACCTGCGGCTTTGGAGACCAATTCCGGAGCCGGCACATTGTCCGGGAGAAGTCTGGAGACGGTAGGAAGTGCCCCACATTGACGGACAGGAAACACTGCGGGAACGTCAACTCTTGTGCCCATATTGATTATTTTGAGTGGTAATAAACGTGTTGAAACAAAAAGTCGTTTTATTTTTTAACCGATTTCCAAAAAGGAGCAGGTTCTATATTCGTATGTACAGGTATGTACACAAAAAAATACATACAGACGAACATAGAACCTCGTCCTTTTTGGAAGTCGGTTAAAAAAAACCTACTTGTCTTGTTAATTATGTGAAGTATGTAGGTAGGTACATGGATCTCACTATTTCGTATAACTATGAAAATAAACAGTTCGGCTTTGTCGTCGTTTCGCCCCGCAAGCTGTTCGGCCCGCGGGGCAAATCGCCCATGACTCTTTTTGAAGGCCCATTTTACTAACCAAATAGAAACAGATGAAGGCAAAATCCATCCCGGGAAATTGGATTCTGACAATATTATGTTACCAATAATATTTTCTCTGAAAATGTATAATCCCTACTTCATTTTGTAAGACCGCCTCTTTACTAACTTCTAGGAAAATAAGTTAGTATTAATTTACTTTCGGTATTAGTTTATTTTTCTTTTACTTAGAAATAAGTAAGTTAAAAGAAGTGCTTGTTCCTAAAGGTTCCTTTCATTATTTCTTTTGTTATACTTTTAGGAATATATACTTCTAGGAAACTACCTTCGAGTTATTTATTAAGTTGTAACTTGTCACAATTATTAGTTTTCCAAGTTCTCCAGCTTTCAATAAGTTAATGTTATTCGTAAGTCTTCCTATTGATGAAATGATAAGGAACTCTCTAAAAGAAAAAAGATAGGTATCTTCGTTTGTTAAAGTTATGAGAAACAAGATAGTTTTTACAGTATTCTTATTGTAGGTATACTTGTTATGTATTTGCTTCTTAGGTATTTCTTATTGATCACTAATCTAATCGCAACTCAACTATCTAAACACAGAACTTCTTGAACTATTATTTGCCATGGAAGATCCCCAAAATTCAAGATTATACAACATTGCTAAGAAAGGCTAAAAGTTGATAAGTACAACTGGGCTAGAATTGAGATTCAATTGAAAAGAAAATGGCTTAACTGAAAATGGCTTACCTGCTGTTAAAACTGGTGTGCAATATCTCCAAAATAGCAAAGAACTAAGATACATACATGTTTCTACACATTGTTAAAGTTAGCAACTAATTATCTCAATACGCATAATGCACATAGTTTTGACAAAACATAAATTCAAAGACCTCCTCCAAATCATACAAAGCCAATTATAATTACAGGCCAACATCTCCGGTAATTTTAATCTAAATAACTACAATTAACAATACTATTGTCACACAATAGTCAAGACGCTGCTTTATTATCCAAACATACAACATTATCATTTGCTAGCTGATCTCCGCCGCCAGTCTACCGGATTAAGTGTTATTAAGTGAATAATTAAATTTTAATCATAGGAAAGCTGGAAAAAGCTCGCGTTTGGCCGTAAAGGGAAGAGTTTATGGAGGTCGCCGGGTGTCTATAAAATGTGAGCGTGGCAAGATTACTGCATGAAATATTTAGCAGACACTGACCGGTGCTTTTTGAGACGTGTTTTGAGGTGCGTGCGTTGTGTCTGTGTTTGTAGAGGTAACGCAGAAATATAATGTTGATGATAGGTTTCCCAATGTTCTGACCATCTGTGCAGAATGTTCTAAAACCTGCACCACTCAGGACCTAAATGAGGCAACGGATAACGCCCTTGAGGTAGCCAAGTTTTGGTCAAAAGCCGGAATATAAAATTTTTAGCACGCAAAAATCGACTCGAAAAGAAGATGGTTTAGTCAGTTAGAGCTGACTGCCATGGCCCCCGCACCTTCAAGCACAGTTCCATAGGTGATGAAGGGTGTAGGTGAGGTATGAGCTGGTATAGTGACCGATGTTGTGGTTGAAAGTAAATCACGCGGAATCAGGAGATAACTTTTACTCAATCACGAAAAGCTTCAGCTTTGAGGACTGTGGAAGAAGAAAAGCTTTTTTAAACTTTACTGGGAAACTTCCATTCTTTCGTAAAAATCCACTTCGATTCACTATTCTGACTTCCTAGTGGTGCACCAACCCATTTGTCTACGGTAGCGAATGAAGAAAGCTTTTAATGACTGGCTGAAAGTATTTACTCGTAGAAGTAAGTATTTTTGAGAACACACTATAAGTAATTATATCGTGTAACGGCAAGCACAAATAAAAACAGTCGGCGCGCTAAGCGAATCGTTCTACCTTTCGGCATGAAGTTAGTGTAAGGAATAATTGTATGAGCTGTTGTAATACCTTAATCATAAACAATCCTCAAAAATTTTAAGTAAACAAAAATCGTAAGCAACATCTTTAGCAAGTCCTATTTAAGCCGGTTTCTTCTTCTTTTCAGCCATAGGACGTCTACTGCTGGACATAGGCATCCACTAGCGATCTCCAATAAAACCGATTGGTAGCGGCTTGCATCCAGCGCGATCCTGCGGTCCTTATGAGGTCATCCGTTCACCATATGGGAAGACGTCCTACGCTGCGCTTGCCGGTACATAGATTTAGACATAACTTTATTTGCAACGAAAACAACATATAAACACAAGACGTGGTCTCCACTCAAGAACTTTACGACCCCATCGATTATCAGTCCTCCGTGCTTATGTGCCCTGCCCACTGCCGTTTCAACTTGCCAATCCACTGGGCCTAAGCCGGCTTACACCCACCCAAAAGTTTCAAACCTTATATACCTCTTCTCATCTTTAGGTACTCAAGAAAATTCATTTCCGATGTAACGCTTTTAAAAGTGTAATGCTAGTTTATGAGGTAAAAGGTAAAGCGTTCAACATAAAATGTAAGGTAGATAGAAAACTATGCTAAGGTGTGATAAATAAAAGTTATAAAGTAAGTAATGTTGGTTTTATTTATGCTAATTTTAAGTTACATGCCTGAGGGGCGTAGATCGGTATGAGACACCTTATGATCTATGTGCCGGAAGGGCTTAATATTAAAAACTTAGGATTATTGATTGCCGGAGGGGCTTAAGACTAAATTACTAATTAAATGGTACAATAGAATGGGCGCCAGGACTATAGGTCCATAAAATACAAGGGCTGATAGTTGCCGGCTATCAGGGTAGAACAGGGCGTGTGGTCGAATACCTACTTCGCTGAGTTTGCAACCAATTTTAAATATGCTCTGTGTTAGGTAATTATTTAAGTTAATTGAGTAATAAAAGCACAGCACGAAAGGTAAGAAAGGCGCAGCCGTTGGCTGCGTTACCAATAATACTCGGGGGTAGATTCGAGTCGGGCCGGTAGCCACGTCGCCCACGGCGGAAACGCGCAGAGAGAAGCAGCAAGAAGCTAGTAGCGGTCTCGGGGTGAGACGCAGAGAGAGGCCACGTCGCCGCAAGGTGAGGGACGCGCCGGAGGAGGCTTGCCGCGCCTTGGAGTGCAGTTGTAGACCACAGTTTCTATATGTAGAACAAAAAAAGAAACCCTGTCCGAAGACAGAAAACAAGTATGAATGTCTTGTTCTTTGGTCAGACCTCGCTTGAAGAGCGAGGCCCTCCATTTCAAGTTGGGGGTGGTAAGCCGACAATGATATCGGATGCGACACGTCATCGGGTCTAAGAAAATACTGACAAAGACAGAGCCTAACCGAGACAGTAGGAATAAGAGGCTAGTAAAAACTTACCCTAATGTCTTAGGGGTTTCTTTTCGAGGTTTCGAAATCAGTCCAGCCAAGCGAACTTGCGCCACGTCGCACGGTGTTCGTCGTTCGGGGAACCAGGGTGTCGGCGTGCGGTCCTGTTCTCACTCGATTTCGGTGGTTTTCTGTAGAATCAAGGGACAATTCCTTTGGTTCTTGTACAACAAGTGAATCGTTTAGAAAACCAACCTTGCCGACACGTACCTTCGTTAGGACGCCGCTACGGCCTTGTTTCCCCTACGACCCCGTGTACGCTCAGTTGGCTGCTTGCTGGACAAAGAAAGACTCCAGTCCGTGTAACACGGTTTTATGTGATTTTATTTCACTCCGACCGAATTTTAATATTTTGTTCTCGTTCCTGACCTAGTTTGTTGACACTTGACAGCCAAGTCGCCGGCAGATCCGACTTAAGCTGTCAGTGACTTTTTGTAAGTTTTTGGCACCAACGTACCCGACGATTTGCCAACACTAGAGTGTCTGGCACCTATTTGCCAAAACAGGGTTACAATACCCCTCCACCCGGGGAAAGAATTCACGCAGTGAATTCGACGGCTGCCCTCAGCCGAAAAGTACAACAACAAGAACGAGTAGGGAGCAACAAAGAAATGGGCAACCTAGCCGCTAGAATAGTTAGTGGCTATTTGCCGAACAGACGAAATAATGACCAAACGATAAAAATAAAAGATTCTTATAACTAAAAAAAGTGTCAAAGACCCTGACTTTCTAGAGTTGAGTGAGATAATCAGGAAAGCAAACAATTGAGTGGAAATCTTACTTTGACTCCGCAGGGAATTTATGATTGTTAAAAAACATAAAGGTACCAAATTATGGAGTCAGTTGGACCAAGAACCGAGGACTGACTGAAGCATAATTATGGCTTCTTTGTTTTTAACTGACAAGATTTTCCTGTAAGCGGTATTAAGCCAAAATTTTTTTTTTTTTTTTAGTTAGCATATAATCTGTGGTTAGGAGTAAAACAAGGATGCACGAAAATTATGGAGTATGTTGGACCAACCCGAGGACAGACTCAAGCATAATTAAGGCACTGTTTTAACCACGATTTCTAATTTAAGCATGATTCGAGGTTGACTTGGTAAGTATTGCCAGTACAACTAAGAAACAAAGCTACTAAAATATATACATTCTAATGCCCGCCTTTTTCTGGAGATTGAGCTTAAAATTGAGCGAATATGGGTTACTGAAGCTAAAATTGTTGGAATTTGAATGTTTACAAAGTCAGGGGTATTTCACTTCTAAGTCTAGGTGCATTTAACCTAAACTTAAGATACGGTGTAACTATTGTTACATGTTAGTGCTAAAAAATAAATATAGGTAAGTCAAAGTTTGGAGTGGGGTTCTTCCTACCTGAGGGTGGAATCCCTTATTTAAGTCATCGCCGGGGAAATCATACTATTATGATATGAAAAATTAGTAAATTCAGGTGTGACCATCGGTGTCAGTATACAGAATAATGGTGACGCCGATGGTTTAAGAAGGCAATGCCTTGAGGATGTGACCATCGTAGTGGGCACAGGAGGATCATTACTACTTAAGGTGCGCGCGCAACCTTATTAGTGTAGTAAAGAAATGGGAGTATATTTAGTGTGGCCACATAGTGTACGGGCTAGTGGACACAGCTAAATGATACAGTCTAGTCAAGTATGTAGTTATAGGCTTCAGTTAAAGAGTTCTACCACCGCTCTGTTGTATGTCAAGTATGTAGTTATAGGCTTGAGTTAAAGAGTTCTACCACCGCTCTATTGTATGTCAAGTATGTAGTTATAGGCTTAAGTTAAAGAGTCCTACGACCGCTCTATTTATCGTCTACCTTTAGGGGGTAGGGAGTGCTAATCGGTACTGCCTTTACAGGACTTGCCTGTTGACAGGACCGACGCTAAGATACTACTTTTAGGGAGTAGCAAAGAGGCATCAGCACTGCCGTTAGTGGGCAGGGCTGAGCAAGAGATACTACCACATAGGGGTAGTATAGCAGATTGGTACTGCCTTTAGTTGACAGGACCAACGCTAAAGTACTACTTTTAGAGAGTAGTAAAGAGGCATCTTTTAGAGTAAAGAGGAACTTTTAGAGTGTAGCCAAAAGGTACTACCTTGTAGGGGTAGTACATTGGGTGTCCAACGAAGTGGGCACACAAAAGGGTCAAGTAAGGTACTGCTCAAGGCAGCACAAGAGGTAGAAGCAAGTTATCAACAGTACTGCGTAGTACTGCGTACAGAATATACAAGGTACTATCTTTAGAAGATAGTAGGACAGTACTGAGTAAGTAGTACATGTAAGTATAAGCAAGTAAATAGTACAAACACTGCCGGTAGGGGGTAGTATTGTCTATTTAAAGTAGTATTTCTAAGCTAAGCTAGAATGATAATTGCTACCGAAAGTAGGAAGCTAAAGGTTATAATTCTAGCTTAGAAGGGTAGTATTAAGGTACTAAGGGCTACAATATAATAGCTTATCTTAGTTTGTAAGACATAAGGACTGCACTCCGAGCGGTCTAAAGGGAAAGAAAGGAAAAAAAAATTTACTACCGATTTTAAAATTAAATCCTTAAGGACTTAGTTTCCAGGCACGAATTATGCGATAAAAGTTAACAGTCAAAGATTGAGAAAAAAATATTTCATAACAAATTAAATTACTCCGTTTTGTTGTTTCTATATTGTTTACTGATAATATTCTTCAGTAAATTAGTAAAAGATTATAAAAACATAATTGACATTGTTTTTCCTACCATCTTATAGAAAACAAAAGCGTTGTTACAAACGCCTTGTTTGCAAACAGAATAATCAACGAAGCTACAGTGAGTATTGCAAATGACAACTTCTGACCGTTGTTTTCCAAGAATTTAGTGCTATAAACAGTGTAACTGCAATTGTTTCTCCTTGTTTCAGGTTCCTGGAACGATAGAATGTGCAACAATACTAATCTATCTGAAAGATTTCTCAAGACAAATGTTTGTGGTAGACCAAGTGAAAAAGTGAACGAACAAAAGTTTACCAGAGGACTGCGAATCATCCTATAAAGATTCTCTACTGAAGATGAGAATATAAGAGACGTCCCTACTTGGAAGACTAGGATCAGTTCATAACGTCTGAAACGTTTTGCTTCAGGTTCAGGCATGGTGACTTGACATCCTGATTATTCTGTTTCCGAGATTATGTAAAGATCGCTGTGAGAGTTGTCGAAGCTAACAATATATGATTATAGTGCTGTTTTTGTTGTTTTATTGTGCCAAGATATAGAATTACTAGTAAAGTAATCGTAAAAGTAATAATATTCTCAGGCGATTACTACAATATGTCGGTTACCAAAATGTTCAATGTCGAACATGATTCGATATACTGAACCCTTTGTTTCCGGCATATTCCTAAGAGGTAGTAAAATATTTTTTTTTTGAAAGAACATTAAATCGTGCTGTTTAAGTTTAAGAGATATTCAATTTAAGTTAGACAAACAGAGGCTAAGTTGCAATAGTTTAAATAAAGTGGTTGCAGAATCAGCTTACAAATGTCTGAAATATCTAAAATACTAGCGCAGGTAGTTTTAAGTTGCCTAATTATTGCTTACAAACTGCTATGTTCACAATTTATACTAATCCTATAAACATAATACATTAAACAATATTTCTCCGCAACAATTTCTTTGTGAAAACTACTTTAGCATTTATTTACAGTACATACTTTGCAACAATGCAAATAAAATGAACAATGTAGGTAAGTACTGTTAACAAAGTTTAGTTTCAGTACATTCTTTTGTAATAATGCAAATAAAATGAATATTGTAGGTAGGTATTGTTAACAAAGTTTAGATTCAGTACATTATTTTGCAATAATGCAAATAAAATGAATAATGTAGGTAAGTACTGTTAACAAAATAATGCAGGTATACTATAGCAATGAATCTGAAAATACAAAAACTGCCTAAAAATGAGAATTACAATACCTATTCTGTTAAATCTTACAGCTATAGGGTACACAAGGATTAAAACAACACAAATTTCTTTTTCAAAATTGTTCTTGTTTATTAGTATGTTAGTACATCCTAACTGCCTAACAGATCCTACCTAACAATGAATTGATTGCAAATTCAGCTTAAAACCAGTTGAGGCGCCACTGTAACGCTTTTAAAAGTGTAATGCTAGTTTATGAGGTAAAAGGTAAAGCGTTCAACATAAAATGTAAGGTAGATAGAAAACTATGCTAAGGTGTGATAAATAAAAGTTATAAAGTAAGTAATGTTGGTTTTATTTATGCTAATTTTAAGTTACATGCCTGAGGGGCGTAGATCGGTATGAGACACCTTATGATCTATGTGCCGGAAGGGCTTAATATTAAAAACTTAGGATTATTGATTGCCGGAGGGGCTTAAGACTAAATTACTAATTAAATGGTACAATAGAATGGGCGCCAGGACTATAGGTCCATAAAATACAAGGGCTGATAGTTGCCGGCTATCAGGGTAGAACAGGGCGTGTGGTCGAATACCTACTTCGCTGAGTTTGCAACCAATTTTAAATATGCTCTGTGTTAGGTAATTATTTAAGTTAATTGAGTAATAAAAGCACAGCACGAAAGGTAAGAAAGGCGCAGCCGTTGGCTGCGTTACCAATAATACTCGGGGGTAGATTCGAGTCGGGCCGGTAGCCACGTCGCCCACGGCGGAAACGCGCAGAGAGAAGCAGCAAGAAGCTAGTAGCGGTCTCGGGGTGAGACGCAGAGAGAGGCCACGTCGCCGCACGGTGAGGGACGCGCCGGAGGAGGCTTGCCGCGCCTTGGAGTGCA
Organism: Hypomecis atomaria; assembly: GCA_964007245.1. Classification (NCBI taxonomy): domain Eukaryota; kingdom Metazoa; phylum Arthropoda; class Insecta; order Lepidoptera; family Geometridae; genus Hypomecis; species Hypomecis atomaria. The sequence goes on from OZ023291.1 coordinate 18,507,744, forward strand.
GTTGTAGACCACAGTTTCTATATGTAGAACAAAAAAAGAAACCCTGTCCCAAGACAGAAAACAAGTATGAATGTCTTGTTCTTTGGTCAGACCTCGCTTGAAGAGCGAGGCCCTCCATTTCAAGTTGGGGGTGGTAAGCCGACAATGATATCGGATGCGACACGTCATCGGGTCTAAGAAAATACTGACAAAGACAGAGCCTAACCGAGACAGTAGGAATAAGAGGCTAGTAAAAACTTACCCTAATGTCTTAGGGGTTTCTTTTCGAGGTTTCGAAATCAGTCCAGCCAAGCGAACTTGCGCCACGTCGCACGGTGTTCGTCGTTCGGGGAACCAGGGTGTCGGCGTGCGGTCCTGTTCTCACTCGATTTCGGTGGTTTTCTGTAGAATCAAGGGACAATTCCTTTGGTTCTTGTACAACAAGTGAATCGTTTAGAAAACCAACCTTGCCGACACGTACCTTCGTTAGGACGCCGCTACGGCCTTGTTTCCCCTACGACCCCGTGTACGCTCAGTTGGCTGCTTGCTGGACAAAGAAAGACTCCAGTCCGTGTAACACGGTTTTATGTGATTTTATTTCACTCCGACCGAATTTTAATATTTTGTTCTCGTTCCTGACCTAGTTTGTTGACACTTGACAGCCAAGTCGCCGGCAGATCCGACTTAAGCTGTCAGTGACTTTTTGTAAGTTTTTGGCACCAACGTACCCGACGATTTGCCAACACTAGAGTGTCTGGCACCTATTTGCCAAAACAGGGTTACACCGATTCAGTTACAACTTTCAACGGAGCTCAAAAATATTCTCAGAAGCCGTTCGTTTTGAGCGGCTCGATATCCCACACCCTTACAAACCATTTATCCGTAATCTTCATAATAAAACGATGGTAGTATTTCTCGGTTATGACCGCTGAAGGGCGCTCTACCTACCCGAGGATCGAACATAGGAGACATTTGTATTCAGACTGTGATCTCTTCAAAATCAAGGAGTATGTGATTCGATTTCTATACAGTGAAATATTTGTGTAGAGTTGTTGAAACCTCCCGAAAACGATCATCTCGGTAGTAACTCAATTCGATACGTGACACGATAACCATTTTGATTCCATGAGAAAAACAGTTTTTGTGCCGAGCTCCCTACATCTACGAGTACCTATCTAATTATCCTGCCAAATTATAAACGCAAACGTTTGTGAGTATGTATATGGAAATTTGTTACTCTTTCACAAACAAACGGCTAAACCTATTTAGAATTTGGTATGGAGGTAGCTTAGACCTTGGATAAACACATAGGCTACTTTTTATATCGGGCTAACACGGGTAACGCCGCGGGGCGCAACTAGTTTTCAATAACTTCAACAACTGTCAGAATTGTAAAACCTGCAAACGTTCTCATGATGTCTTTTTCAGTGCTGTAGGTAATAGAAACACAATAAATACACGAATTTCTACGATTAATAACTATGGGATATTTTACGCCAACGTGTCATAACAACCACTATCATTCAGAACAGTATACGCTGCGGCCGGGAGTTACCAACCGAGACCTAGCAAATGAATCCATAGACAGTACAGTCCCAAGTTTAATTACTAAATCATTGATGAAAAAGACAGTCATCTGAAACAACAGGGTAATTTGCAAAGGGTATACAAAGCCCAAAGAGAACAACTTCTACCTACTATGGAGCCAAACCGGAATGCGAGAAAAGCAACTAAGCTTTCATTTACAAAATCACAACCCAGAATCGACAACTCGACACCTGAAATTATGAAAACGTAAATGATACCCATGTTAAATTAAAAAATACGTAAGTTCCTATAGGCTAGGTGGCTAGCCCTGGTGTCAGAGTTCTTAGAGGCCAGTTTAGCCATGTCAGAGGCAGCCTGAAGGCTTCTGAAATGGCTAAACTGTTAAAACAACCAGGCTCTACAATTTAACGTGTCATCCGAACGGTAGCGCTCTGTTGTAAATGCCACCCGCGGTCGCACATCCAGTCAAACTACGCTATAAGCGCTAAAAGATAATAATGATAAGGAGCAAACAGCTCTGTAGCAATACTTTGCTCACTCAATCGGAAACATCAATTGAGTGTCTCACCACGGGCTCCATACTAAATACGCGACCATCCCCGGCTGAGGTCGCGTCTTGTCGCCACGCCCGGGGGCGCTGTTTGATACCTACTCTTTGAACAGATACCTAATATTCTAGACTACAACTTTCATTATACTGGCCTAATCAATTCAATTCAATTTATTTATTTCAATCAACACGGTATAAACACCAATTACGTTAATTAAATCATATAATACAATTAGAATTAGAATAATAGTCAATAAATTTAGAATTTAATTAGAATAATTAAATTAACAAATAATAAAATCAATCAAATATGCACATTGAATTTTAAAATTAATAAACAAATAATCAATAATAACACAAAATAAACTAAAACAATTACGTCACACTTTCACAATATGTCAAACAGAGCGCCAATATTTGTGTCCATCTGCGTCTAATCAAAAGCGTTATCGAATCAAGAATTTCGTAGTAATTCGTAGTAATCTGGTTCGTAGACCAACTCGTCTGATGAATGACGGTCTGAATCAGCTCCTTTCAGATTAGAACATCCGTTCTGAATAATGTTCTTAGTAAGTAAGTAGTAAGTACCGAATATTCTGGATTCTAATTTTCATTATTTAAATAGGTACTTTTGTTCGTCAAAGTTAGTTTAACGTAAAACAAACCACATTTTCAGGTAAGGCTCTTTTGCAAAGTTCGTCTAAAAAGAGCCAAGCCAGTTAAATATTCAACCGACAGCCAGTACTTAAGTAGTTTGGTATTATATTACCAATTTCTTGGTTGTGTGAAATGTGTGATCAACATTTAGTTAGGTAAGAGCGGCTTTAGGGAATCTCAGGACAATAAGAGAATTATATCTTACCGAGGAGAGCAGTGCTATATTGTACTATACCGTCTTTAAATAGTTCACTGCTGGTCATAAGCCTACCTACAAATGGCGATTGGATCCCCCATCGTCGTCGTTTCAGCCATAGGACGTCCACTGCTGGACATAGGCCTCTCCTAAAAATCTCCACTAAGAACGGTTGGTATAGCGGCTTGCATCCAGCACGATCTTGTGGTTTTAATGAGGTTATCCCTCCACCTTGTGGGTGGACATCCTACGCTGCACTTGCTGCTACATGGTCTCCATTCGAGAACTTTTCGACCTCATCGGTCATCAGTTCTCCGCGCTATATGCCCTGCCCACTGTCATTTGAACTTGCCAATCCGCTGGGCTATATTATGTCGGTAATTGTGCTTATTCTACGGGTCTCATTTGTGATTCGATCTTAAAGAGAGATTCCGAGCATAGCCCTCTCCATATCTCGTTGTGCAACTTGGAGCTTAATAATAAGGCCCATGGATGAATCCCCATCCATACTAATATCTCATAGCAAACTGTCGTTCAAAGTATTGTTTTGTAAAGTAGAAGGACTTTAGGTCGTGTGTAAACTCATCATTATGAACAACTTATGTACGTGTCCTACTACGAATCGCAAATAAAGCTAGTTATTTCATACATTTTGATGAGTTCAGTGTCAACAAATTTTACTCACTCATTAAGCCCGATTACAGAGGCGCCATCGTAATTATATAAGCTAAATAGCATAGTTCTGTTTCTTTTTTACTTTAGGCATTCGATAGAGAGAACGCTTTTTACGTTGCTATTAAACTTACGCTGGCGCCTCTTAAATCGGGCTTTTTGTAACTGTGTAACAGCAGACTTTTATGCGATTTAGCAGTTAGTTTAATGTTAAAAGATGTTCTTAAAGATAAATGGTACCTTTGAATATTCCTGCACTTCGCAAGGCAACAACGTTTGGCTACTTTAATAATATATTCAGCTCATATTCATAGACAGAGCTACAAGAGCCTAGTTGCGGAGATACTCCTAGTTCGCAGGTATTACAGAAACTTTCCTCATAACTCACGTACTACAGCGCCCCAGGTGACAATATCCTATTTTCAACGCCTCAATATGTAACTCCTGAATTTCAAAGTCAGCGATTCCCTGAGGCCACGGGGTATGAGATCATCTGTTACTACGGTTTGACGCCGAATCCTTTTCATTTGCCAGCTCTTTTATAAGGCTTTGATAAGTTTGACTGTAAGTTGGAACACTTTCAAATCTTCTTTTGATTTGTTCTGTAATGTGACGACGGAAATATTTTAAATTTGATTGTAATCACACTAATGATCAACTTACCTACCAATGGGAACAACTTTGTAACAACTGACTCAGCGGTTCGGTAGATTCATGCCATCGAATATCTTTTACGGACGTAGGTAGTATAAGCAGCTTGCCTGATTTTGAAAATGTACATACATTTTAAAGAGCTCATTTTCAAGGAACCGGGATTAAACTCACAAACGCTCGATCTCAGACCAAATAAAAAAATCAAGACAGAATGTTGTGATCAAACAAGTGAAGCCGGCAAACCTACGCTTCGCCGTGTACACAATAACACACACAAATACGTAAAAGAAACTACGCCTTGGCTTGTCAGTCGAACTATGGGGGCGCAACAACGACGCACTCACCACATGTATAAAAAACCGGCCTCACTTGTCACTTCACAACATTCCGTCTTGATTTTTTTATTTGGTCTGAGCGCTCAATTTGTCTATGGCTACCACTAAGCCAGAAAAGTTTCAAAGTTGATTGTCGATCGCAATCAATCGCAAATCAGAACCTGTCTCCATTTGTTTGCCAATCAATCAGTCATAGACTCTACGCGGTCAATGCACCAAGCGTAGCCTAGCTATGTAAACAATAAAATGAGCAATCCCTCACCAGTCTTAGCTTACTGGCAACAAACAACCGTGTCTACACGAGCATTCAATTTTCCAATACATTAGAGCGGCGAGCAGGCTTCGAATGCTCGCGATTGATCCACGATCCGCGAAGATTGATGCTGCGCTTTGGAAACGTCTGGTTGTTTATTTAAAGTTTCTCAAGCTATGCGTTAAAGAATTTTCCATCGCGTAATGGTTTCCGCTTTGTTTTTACGTCGTAAATTATTACAATACAATACAACACTGTATTGACACCAACACATAGGGAAACATAACAGAAGAAACGAAAACATAAAATACACAAAAGGCGGTCTTATCGCTAAAAGCTATTTCTTCCAGACCATCTCCTTTGGACGTAGGGAAACGTATAGACGACAAGAACGGTGGTTTAAACGTAAAAAAAATAGTAATAGGGTCCCGTTTATACCCATTGAGTACGGAACCCTAAAAACAATTATGAGTAAATAAAAAATAGATACAGTTACTACAAATTCCAAAAAAAAACTACATAATAATAGCCACATACTTCATACTTCTAAACACTTATTCTGCAATACAAAAATAAGTTATTTCAAGCGTTTTTTTCGTCTAGAAATGACCAAAAATGCATTAATTGGGAACAACTAAAGCTAGTTTTGGGTCATGCATATTAATCGTGTAGCACGCCTTTATACGGGTACTGGGTATATAAAATTGTGTGCTTTGATATTAGGTGAATAATATGTTTAAACTTTTCTAACCTTTATTATTCCACAAACACCTATACTATCTATTTTATCAAATATCTAATGTTATTAAAAGCTTTAACAAGTATTATGTTAAAAAAACTTTTTTTTAAAACAAACTTTACTGAACAAGTACTCGCCAAGACGAATCAAACGAGCCGGAACTTGATAGCGTTGCGTCATTTCATTACATAGTTCCTATGAACACTTTTCAGCTCCATCATCAGATCCTAGTTACCATTGAAAGACAAACTACTCGCCAAGACCATTCAAATGAACACAAACTCGATGAGGTTGTATCGTTTCATTGTTAAGTTCCTTTGGCCACCTACCAGCTCCATCATCAGATCAGCACCATGTCATCATAATATTGCATTGTCACGCGATTTACACGTATATGCAAAATTTCAGCTCAATCGGTAACCGGGAAGTGGATCAAATTTAACTTGCAAGATTTGATAACAGAGCGACAGACAACGGGACAGATGAAACTAAATAAAAGCTTGTCTGAGGCCACGGAACTGATACAAATTTTTCATAGTAGACAGTAGGTTAGGTTAGGGAGTAGTAGGTAGTTGGTTGCACACAACCAGAAGAAAGACCAGTACGTGCCGAAAAAAACCTCTCGCAACACTAGCTAATGACATTTTGTCCGTTTGAATATCCAACCGACGTATAGCTGTACACACAAGGCGATCAATGATTTATCAAGACTCACTTCAGGGTCTGTCGACGTCCCTCGCGCATGAGTCAGCAAATAGCACCATTACTGCGGCATTCCGGACTCCACTGCCGCTGCACCGTGATAAATAACAATTTTATGCGCCATTTGCCACCCGCTCCTGCATAATTATTCATTACCTCGGTCTGGGGATTAGTTACGAGGATGCAGAGATGCTGTGTCTACGTCTAGGCAGATACTGGAACATAATCACGCACAACAATAGGCATGATGAATAAAAAAATATAATTAGTCCGTCAGATAGACTATCAAAAAACATTAGGCACATTTTTTTTCTTTTGTCAATTAAACCAAAATTGATGAAGATATAGCCTGTTAAAGTTCCGCGGGACGTCACAGGTGCCATACAAATAGACGAAATAGAAGTATATACTTCTGTGAGAGAGGTGACGTCACGACCCCTACTCCCAAACTTTGACATGGTTTTTACTTTGTTATATTTTGTTATTTCACTGACAAAAGAAAAATTACGTGTCTAATATTTTTTGAAAATGTTACTCAGGGTATTCAAGTACTCAGGTATTGAAGTATTGTTTTTTTTATCCAGTCATCATGCCTATTGGAATTGGAAGAATGGGGAGAAGCGTAGATGAACCAAAGCTAAAATAGCCTTTTTAATAGTCCACTGCAAGACGTAGGGCAATCCATGAAGGGTGATGAGCCATATCCTCTACGCTGGTCAGTGACTGCAGGTTGGTAAAACGCAGGTTCACAAATGCAATCGAAATTCTTCTACGGACGTATGCAGGTTGCCTCACGAAGTTTTCCTTCGCCGAAAAGCCAGTGGTGTGTAATTCCGTACATAAATTCCACTAATTGGTACGGAACCGGGATTTGAACCTACGACCTCAGGATTGTAAGACAGGGGTCACTATCACTGAATCACCTAGGCTTTTATGAAATAAAAAACATCGGCTAAGTGCGAGTCGGACTCGCGCACGAAGGGTTCCGTACCGTATGGTAGCTCCATTCTTCCTTCCGTTATTAATATCGAGCAAAAAACTCCTAAAAATCACGTTTGTTGTATGGGAGCCCCCCTCAAATATTTACTTTATTCTGTTTTTAGTAATTGTTGTTATAGCGGCAAAAGAAATACATCATCTGTGAAAATGTCAGCTGCCTAGCTATCATGGTTCATGAGATACAGCCCGGTGACAGACAGACGGACAGACGGACATCGAAGTCTTAGTAATAGGGTCCCGTTTTTACCCTTTGGGTACGGAACCCTAAAAAGCATAAAGCATCCGGAGAGCATATGGAAATTAGAAATTGGAAGTGGCAGTGAGCAGGAGTGACAACCGATGGGGTTGAAAAGTTTTCGGCTGAAAATTAAAATCAGCTGGTACTTACGATGATGGCAATAATTAGGCGATGAAATAAGACCGCCGAAACACTTACGTAATTTTACGTCTTCCACCTTACTGATACATCTAATCATGTTTTTTTAATAGAGAAATCTTACTCAAAGCAATAGATTTACTACAAGGATTTCTAGCCAAACTATAAACTAGGTGAGTATATGAATGTGGTGTAGAACTTCACGAATGAACTTTTATTACAGAACTAGCTGCGGTCATACCTTCCCGCCTCCAACAGGAATAGTCTATTTCCCGGGTAAAAACTGTAATACGATATTGCTTCATTTATTACCTACCGTTAAAAGTATGTAAATAAAAATAAAGTTTCTTTTGCAAAATAAAACTGTTAAAACGAGATGGGTATGCAACAATTGTGCTTCATCGTCATCATCATTTTCTTCCTTTTCTTTTTCTCTCTTCTTTTTTGAAGTGGGCAAGAGTGCCTTTATTAACTACAATAAGATACAATACTACTTTATATGCTAAAATTACCTGCACTACTACTACTACATAGAAATCAATTGGATCATCCACAGACCCTTGAAGGTCTAAATATAATCCAAATGCTCAAGCCCACAGTCAGTTGGCAGCTTGTCCAGCATGGCAATGCTGAATCCGCTGAATGGCAATGCTTATACTTTGAGCTAAATAAACACCAGCATTTTGATCACGCGTCGCGTCTACCAGACGCTCAGAAAGACTTTTGAAAACAAGATGAGCTCCCGGCCCCCACGGACCCAATGTCTCAACTCCAAACTCAAACTCAACTCCTCTCTTCTTGTACTCTATTCACCTCGATTTTGTGCTGATCTCATCCAGGTTGGACCCGCGACTTTTACAACGTCGTCGACCCAACGAGCTGGTGGACGTCCCACGCAACCCAACGGACGTTTGCTGTTACACGGCCACCTTTCTGTCAAGGTTTTTTCCACCTGCCATCGTTCTGTCTAGCAAACTGCTTAGCTTTATCCAATTGCTTTCAACCCTTATAGAGTTTCGGATCTTATAGATTTTCAATACACTGTACGAAATTTGAAAAATATAATTTGCCCTTGATAACCTAATGCTGAGAATACTTAGTATGGTTTTGTTTATACATTCATTATATCCCTTGCTAATAACATCCAATACAGAATATTGTTCTTTTGATGCCTTCATTTTCTTAGTAAAAATGTATTAAATGAACTACGCCGTGAATTACCCGAAATGACCGTTCAAACTCAGCTGATCAACAAAATCTGGCCGCAAGCACCAGAAATCTCATTTCAACATTCAAAGAAACTCGAACACTACCAAAACATCCAGAATCTTGCGCCCCTTTCGCACAAAGTACACAATAACTGATTTGAATACACTCCTATTGAATACAAATCAATTCATAATAGACCCCGCTGCCGCCCGAAACTCTAGACATTTTATGGAAATACAAACTCAGTCGATTATTGTCTTTTTCTATGTGCCTAGATTGTTAACGTTGCCATATTAAATCGTGGCCAGAATACGGAATTCATTATTGAAAACTAATATTGGAAGACAAAGGGATTTCTCGGTATTTCTCTTAGATAACAATGGGATCCTCCGTCCCTTATTTTTTTAACGAAACTTATCTAATTCAATTGGACGGAAGTTCCGAAATTCTATTACATTTACTTACTTGGACTCGGCAACCCGTTATTTACTTCAGACATACTTAGGTATAGGCTGAATCAAACTTGTTGGCGGCTGAGAAGAGGCACAAAACCCAGCTCTGACTGAAACTCACACAACAACTGTATACTAAGCGCCACACAAGTCGGCGGATGGGAAATTATGCGCAGAACGCTGCGCAAAAGCCGAAATATACTTAGGTATACGCGGGAGCCAGAGAGACTCACGCCGGGGCACACCCGCCCGCTAACCTCATGCCTCCTGCGCGCTTCCTACGCTCGTGCTCACCACTACGCCACGCGGCGTCGGCATTGTGCACACATGCGCAATAATTAGCGAATCAAGGCGAAGTGTCATAGCTACAGCTAACTTCTCATCCGCCGACTTGTGTGGCGCTGAGTATACGAGGATTTGATCTGTAGTAGTTATTTATAGCTAACTTCACGTCCCCTATAAGATTGATGCGGGCTATAATCGTGGTGGTGCTAAAATAAAATAACGTTTTGTGTTCTTATGTTAAAATCATTTTTTCATATTTCATACAAGATGAAATCTGATAAGCGAGAGAAAGGAAATAATGATGAGATGGCGAGCTGTCCTCCAGGAAGTCTGGACTTCCTGGACACCGGGACACCGGGTGGCTGAACTAGCTGCAGACGAGTGACCACATAAAATGCGCCCATGGAGGGCTCAGGTAGAAAAGGTCCACATTAACAAGTAGCATCAGACAGTGTGTAGTCAAACGCAAACTTACCCATATGAAATAAAAAAAATATTTAAAAAACATTCGCTATCAAAATGCTCCTACGGACATTTGCAGGTTGCCTTACGATGTTTCCGTCAGCGAAAAGCCATTGGTGTGTAAATCTGTAGATACCTACTTAGATTCCAAAGAACGAAGAACAGCGGTATGGGACCGGGTTTAAATCCGTGCCTCACGTACGTAAGGTAGCGCTCATTTAGCGCTCAAAGCGTAGTTTGACTAGTTGTTTGTCAGCGATGGCCGACGTACAGCAACGTTTGGCACGGACACCTGCTACCTTAGCATAGAAGACCACGACAAGAGTTTATCGAAGTGTGCAAAGGTGACAGATATATGCTTCATCATAACTCTGTCACGTTCTGACACGTCGATAGAGTTATTTTATGGTCCGTATGCTAAGCCCGCTGGGTTAGCCACCCGGCCCACACGTATCGTACTTACGTACGTAAGGTGATCTTTTCCCCACAAGGCCACCACGCCTTAAAACAAACCTATTTCTTTTGAAATGAAACAAATTTTTTTAGTGTGTAGTTTAGTGTATTGTTAAGTTTCCTTGTATGTTAGTGTAGTCATGTAGTGCAGTGTTAAGTTATTTTTTTAATAGTTTATGTAAACATTTTATATTTTTTTGACAAATACTGATTACTGAGATGGCACTGTACAAATCCCATGAAAAAATTGCTGGTTACATTAGATAACTCTGTTTTAAGTGAAATCTCGTACTAAGGACACAAATCCAGACGGAGCCCTACATTCGTCTTACGAAACTGATTATGGCAGCCGCAATATTGGCTTTCTCAAGCACTAGGTAATACAGTCTCGGGATTTATTTACGTCATTTGTTACCTAACTCCGAGTTAAAGAAGAAGAAGAAGAAGAAAGAAAGAACGTTTATTTCGTGACATACATGAACAATCACAGCTAATAACAAAAAGAAGAAAAATGAGTTATGGCAGTAACAAATTAACTAGGCTAAGCTCAACCTGGAAACATCAGTTCTTAAGTAAAATTTACATTAAAGTATGTAAGTTAGTTCGTATTGGCCGGTTAGCTAGCCCTAGAGTCAGAGTTTTGAAGCCTGGGCTTGACTTGACTAAACAATTAAAACCACCAGAATCCATAATTTCAAATGAGTTATCATAGCAGTCGTTGTAGCGGTCGAAGCGTAGTTTGATTAGATGTTTGTCAGTATTTGGATGGGTGACCGCGGGTGGCACTTTCCAACTGAGCGCTACCGTGGCTCGGATGACACGTTAAATTGTACGTCCCGGTTATTTTAACCGTTTTTCCAAGTCAGAGGCCTTCTGGCGGCCTAAAAACTGACACCAGGGCTACCCACCCGGCCTATTGGAACTTTCTTACTTATAGCAGTCGTTTCAATCCAAGCATTACGACAATGCTTAGATAAAAATGCCACCCTCAGTCACCCATACGAAAACAGACCATGCCAATCGAAGCTAAGTTATAATATAGGTACGTTTTGTTCGTAGCAATAAAATTAGGGAGCTCTTTGTTACACAACATTTTGTAGCAATAAAAGCTCAATAGTTAGGAAGGTTTTTACCAAAACCTATATTATTATTTTTTTTTCATCCTATGCTGTCCCACTTCTGGGCAAAGGTCTCCCCCACTTTCTTCCATTTATCGCGTTCTGTAGCCAAATCCCGCCAACCTTCCCAGAAAGTGTCAAGATCGTCACGCCAGCGTCTTTCAGGCCTTCCTTGCTTTCGTCTGCCCTCCGGTACCCAATGTGTGACGATCCTGGCCCATCTCTCGGGGTGCGTACGAAACCTCTATTTACAGGACAAATATTATTATTAAATATAGCAGTATGTGGTCAAATGCAAATCTATTCAGAATAAAAAAAATGTGTATAGAAAGTTTTTTCATACCACATATTATAAAAATATCAAACATCAGTAAAATTAGTTTTATAGTTCTCTTGGTTAAATAGCTCTTACGTTTAGTGATTGCTTAAAGAAAGCAGAATAAATACTAAAGGTATAGGTCTGATTGTAGTCAAACGCACGTCTATACGAAATAAAATAATCGGCCAAGTGCGAGTCAGACTCGCGCACGAAGGGTTCCGTACCGTATCGGACCCCCATTCCTCTTGCCGTTATTAATAGTGAGCAAAAACTCTGTATGGGAGCCCCCCTTAAATATTTATTTTGGTTTGTTTTGAGTATATTTGTTGTCATAGCGGCAACAGAAATACATCATCTGTGAAAATTTCAGCTGCCTAACTATCACGATTCATAATATACAGCCCGGTGACAGACAGACATACAGACAGACGGACAGACGGACATCGAAGTCTTAGTAATAGGGTCCCGTTTTTTCCCTTTGGGTACGGAACCCTAAAAAGGTTCCATTTATAATTAAACTAGCGACCCACCCCGGCTTCGCACAGGTGTATAATGTTTAGACATAAACCTTCCTCTTGAATCACTCTGTCTATTAAAAAAACAGCATCAAAAACCGTTGCGTAATTTTAAAGATATAAGCAAACAGAGGGACAGACAGAGGGAAGCAACTTTGTTTGATACTACGTAGTGATTCAATTCGATTTCATTCCTTATTCAACTTGCACTCAGCCTTTTTGTAGTACATATAAACACACAAATATGTACTTTGTGTATTTACACTAATAAATATAAAAAATATTTATAGTATTTCAATCGGATAAGACGAGACTTTCTCGACAGATATACTGATATAAGGCTGACGTCTCACTCAAAACCTTGTAATTCTTGTGAGCTCGAAACATCCTGTTTTTGTTTTGTCCTCTCTCGCTCAAGTTTACGCCCTACTAAACTACAAACATGTTTTCATCAAAGTCTTATTGGATGCTATTTTTCTTGTGCACAGCTTTTTCTGTTTTGATCTCGCGTCGTAAAGCCTGTAAAGTTTTACTACTTCGGTATTTTTTCTGATATGGACCGTCTGTTTGGCTTCAGGACTAAAAAGTAAAAACACAGTTTTTTATAGCCGCTATAAGAAGTTGAATAAAAGTCTCGTTTGAATTTTAATGTAAGAATACAAGATGGAATTGAAAGTAACCAATACATACATAAACATTTTCGTTTATTTTCAACGAAATAAAATAAAGTACGAGTATGTTTGTGTTCCTGTGGCTGTGTACGCAGCGCAAGCTTTCTCGACTTTAAAGAACTTTTTATTTTTATGCGTTTAAAAAAATGTTTTGCTTAAATCGCACCATACTAATCATCTTAGATACTAACATTTACGAGTATGTTACATAAATATACGCCATAGGTACGCGTCATGCCATTACTTACCCAAATACCTACGTCCTACACATATGTTGTGTGTGTACACACACAGAGAGAGCCTACTATATTTTTATTATAATATTGTAGGTAGGTATAATAATGCACTTATTATTGAATATAAATATTTACTTAATAATGTATAAACGTAGGTATAAATTTGCACTGAATTGTTAAATGAATCTGTACCCTGCAACACAGGCTCTTCGGAGACCTAGTGCAGAGTGCAGCGCACCTAAGTAGCCTAAGTAAGTTTTGGAACAAATAAATAAATTATTATTATTATTTTGTTACGTATTGTACCTAGATAGTATGTTACGTAACATATGTACAAGGAAGAATTCTAAGTAGGTAAGTATATTAACATAGCCCAGCGGATTGGCAAGTTGAAATGGCAGTGGGAAAAGCACATAGCACGGAGGACTGATGACCGATGGGGTCGTAAAGATCTTGGGTGGAGACCACGTACCGGCAAACGCAGCGTAGGACGTCCACCCACAAGGTGGACGGATGACCTCATCAAGACCGCAGGATCGCGCTGGATGCAAGCCACTACCAACCGGTCTTATCGGAGATCTTTAGGGGAGGCCTATGTCCAGCAGTGGACGTCCTATGGCTGAAAATAAGTAGACGTATATTAAAGTAAGTTCGTATAGGCCGGGTGAGTAGCCTTAGTGTCAGAGATTTTAAGCCGCCTGAAGGCCTCTGACATGGCTGGGCATATCTGGCTGGCAACTGGGGCCTAAAATTCAACGTGTCATCCGAGCCACGGTAGCGCTCAGATGTAAATGCCATCCGCGGTCACCCATCCGAAGATTGACCGTGGCGAACATTGCTTAACTTTGGTAATCGCTGACAGACATCTAGTCAAACTACGCTCTATGCGCTACACGCATAATTTTAAATATTGTTATCTCTTTCAAATGCATAATGTGAAAAATAAACAGGAACATTTAAAATTGCTATTAAAATTGTGCCTATATTATACATTTATGTTCATAACAAACGATAATATGAACAATTGAACACCTATTATGCTCATACACTCACCTTGTAGATTATGACCCAGATCTCTACAAAGTCTAATCCCCGCCGCTTCCTGGCGTTTTTCGCTCAAAGCAGTAGTTTTACTGTCGATCACATCGTTTTCGAATCGACTGCCCTTTTTATTCCGTTCCGGTCGCGTCCCATTTCGTTTTATGCGGTTCCTATGCGGATATCTGCGCGGGTGTATCCGCAGGTCGGACGCTAAAAGTTTTACAGCCCATTTTAAGTGTGCGGATGGATGGATTGACAAATTGACTGAGCTCTTTCGTGGCGCAAAATTGAACGGCCGAGATTGTAGGCTAACGTTGTTTCATTTGTCTTGCGCTGCGGAGGTTTACCTCGTTTTCGGACGTTGGAGACCTTTGAGAAATTATATTTTACCTGTTATGGCCACTAGGTAGGTCGCGAAAGAGATAGTGCGACAAACTTGACACCTTTGTGCCAGTAAAAATTGGCCGAAGAAAACTGCCAAAACTAAAAGAGTAGAGGGGAGACCTTTGCCCAGCTATAGAACTCAGCAGGCTAAAGCAACAATCTGTTATGGTTACTTAAATGGTTTTTACTATTTCTGTTTAAAAACTACAGTTAATAGTATAGGTACAGTTAACGCAGGTTCACTCAATGAGACTGTAGTTTCAACAGCAATCAACAGACTTTTTCGGAATAGCAAATAAATGGCAATTGGCAACTAGCGCGCATTGGTAAGCGTTGCGTATGCCATAGTCGTCAGTCGTCACAGAATAGAGAGATAAAGTTGTCAGACAAAACGCTAGGTATATCATAGAAGCAAGAAACTGTAGATGTAGAAAAAAGTCTTATCCTATCTTTGATAATAAAGGCAAAGTTTTAATTCGAAAACAGGTATATGGCTAAACTCTACGTATTGGGAAAATTCGTACCTACTCGTACGTAGAAAAGATATCTACCGTCTTGCCACAAAAATTTTACGCACGCATTAGGCAATGTTCAACAGTACAAATTGTACGGTAAGGTGACTAATGTTAATCTATTTTATTTCATAGTAGCGAATTTGTTAAGTTCCTATATTTTCCCCTAGTTTTAACCTAAACCAATTGAACAGCTCAGCATTCAGAATTTCAGCAAACGTGACTACCCGAAATTCCAATTCTTTCTAGATGTTTGCTCTGGTATGTAACTCACAAATTCTTAGCACACAGATTTTCCCTTTTTATCCTCAATTCCAATTCCTTTCCCGGCGTAATATTGTTACTTTCATCATCGTACTTTTATTCTCTCGACATCTGGGATCCGTGGAATCGTTTCTATCAATTCCGATGGAACGCTTATACGCGCAGCGGAGGGACGTGACGATATAAGCCACATTCAGCCTGTAAGTTATAACTAACAATCAATAATTTGAACAGGTCGTGCCAGCTGCTCGCTTTCCGTGGCTCGTCCAATTTAGCAGAATCTGTATTTTGTATATGTGACTTGAACTATGACCTAAAAAAGAAATTAGTTTGACAGCTGTCACTTTGACACCTGTCATGCAAATCTAGCATGGGTTTTGCCCAAAACCCAACACATCAACCTTAAGGGAATTTAAGGGAATTTATCTTATTAACTCACGAAGTCACCCAATTCAATCAACACATCACTATACTATAACAGCATTAGCCCTAAACCCACAGTTTAGATAGCAGTTAGTACCAGATCTAAACTAGATCTGATGTAGGGATGGGTTGGTCATAAATCCATCAGGAGACGTCGGAGGGTTCAAAAAACATTCATACATCCGTCAATAAAAACGAGTACCTAGTGTCTAATATAATATGCTTGTAGCCAGTAAAATACAGGAAACTTGTGGTAAATAAAATAATTTATAAAGACTTGGAGGAAATTTTAAAAACTATATGCCTAAATTGCCTAATTACCATCAACCTACGGTAATCAATCTTATTAACTCACGAAGTCACCCAACCCTTTTCAATCAGAACATTACTATACTATAACAGCACTAGCCACTAAAACCCACAGTTTATATAGCAGTTAGTACAGATATCTAAACTAGATCTGCGGGGCAATTCTGTCAACCGATCTCGTCACCGAAGTGATGCGCTCCCGAACCTCTCTCGCTTTTTTGACAGTTTTGATAGCTCAAAGCTGTCAAAAAAACGAGAGAAGCTCAAGAACGCGTCACCTCAGCAACGAGATTGGTTAACAGAATTGCCCAGCTGATGTAGGGATGGGTCGGTCATACATCCGTCAAGAAAACGAGTGGTGTCTAATTTATCCTTGTAGCCATATCTTACAAGAAACTTATGGCAAACATAATATTTTATAGAGGCTTTGCTTTAAGGACTTATTTTAAAAATTGTACTTATGCCAAAATTTCCTAATTACCATCAACTTACGGTAATTAATCTTATTAACTCACGAAATCACCCAACCATTGCCCTTTTCAATCAACACTATAACAGCACTAGCCCTAAAACCCACAGTTCAGATAGCAGTTAGTACAGATATCTAAACTAGATCTGATGTAGGGATGGGTCGGTCATAAATCAATCAGGAGCCGTCGGAGGGTTAAAAAACATCCGACGGGAAAAACCACGAGCGGAAAAGCCGGTGAGCGCGTGTCGGCTCAAACGGTTTTTGCGGTCAGCCTAGTGTTGATGGATAATATGAAACAAGTTGATGTAGGGGCTTAGGAATATTTTGTTGGGAAAAGAAAACGTAAAGAAATAATATAGAACGATATAAAATATATACACAGGGTTATTCCTAATCAATTAGCATCATTTTGATCATGCATCATTTTGACAGCCTCGGTGGCTCAGTGGTTAGTGACCCTAACTTCTGGGTCAAAGAGGCGTGGGTTCGATCCCCACCCAGGGCAAATATTTATGTGATGAACATAAGTGTTTGCTCTGTGTCTGGGTGTTATTTAGTTACTATCTATATAAGTATGTATTTAAAAATAAGTATATGTAGTATATCAGTCTCTGGCAGCCATATCACAAGCTTTGCTTAGTTTGGGGTCAGAGACCGTGTGTAAGATGTCCCCAAATATTTATTTATTTATTATTTATTTTAGGGGCTTATTGTGTACATTAAAACTAACAAGTTTTGAACTGTGACTTTTGTCAGAACAAAAAAAAAACAGCTGTTCCATACATTTTGTCGCGGGTGAACAATATTTTTCTATGAGAAAGCAATTTTTTTTAGAGTTTTGACAAAAGTCGTAGAACAAAAGTTGTTAGTTTTGATGTACAGAATAAGCCCCTAAAAGGATGCTAATTGATTAGAAATAACCCTGTATACATGGAATATAATAGACATAGAAGAACTGACTATGATAACGAACGTTTTTCTATTTTGTTTCCACGAAATAGAGATTTGAATTGAATGAGATCAAGATGAAGTGGGATCCTACTGGGTGTTTACCTATGTACTCATCATTATGGTAAACATTTGAGTGAGGAGCATCTTATTTTTTATTTGTTCAACCTAACAAAGATAGACAATAAATAAGTAGGTAACCAATATCGAAAATCCTATCCTACTAATCCTACTTCCTACTATAATATTTTAAACGTGAAAGTTTGTAAGGATGGATGGATGGATGTTTGTTACTCTTTCACGCAGAAACTACTGAACGGCTTGAGATGAAACTTTGCAACTATACAGCTTTTATAGCAGAATGACACATAGACTATAATGTATAATGATGTTGCGTAAATTTTCTATATTATAACAATATTAAGTGAAGTGTTAAGTAGGAAAAATTCTGCCATCTGCGAGCTTTTCTAGCGTGCGCTCCAAGAAATGTCAAAAAGAACTGCCGAATCGAACAAATAATGTCAAATCGATTTTCTTTATGTATTTTTATATTCCACCTCCTTTATTAAGGGTGGTAAGGCAGGGCCTCGAAATATCATGCGGGCGAAGCCGCTGGCAAAAGCTAGTTAGTAAAATAAAGAAAAGTAAGTCGAATAAAATTACTAGAACTGATGAGAATTAAGATTAAACAACACAGTTGGTGATTGCAAAATGATATTCCGATACCGGGAATCGAACCCGAGCCTCCTGGGTGAGAGCCAGGTATCCTAGCCACTAGACCATATCGGATATGACTGTTTCAGTGAAATTTTTGAATAATAAGAACGTATCACCCTTTTAAAATTAGCAAGATCGTAAAAAAATAGATAAAGTGCGTGGCTAATCTTAGAACAAGTCACGAGTGCCAAATTCTTAGTTAAAGTGACATTTTTACCAACCTCAAAAAAGGAGGCAGTATTATGTTCGTCTGTATCGTCTGTATGTATTTTTTGTGGATATAGGTATGTTCATCAATACTTTCGGCAATTGTGAACCGATTTAAAAAATCAGATTTTAGGGGTGTATACCCTTAAAATCTGTTTTTTTTTCAGCGACACTACTGGTTTCTATGTATTTCTTTGAAATTCCCTCCGTAGTTAGCGACACGAAGCTAGCGATGTAATTTCATAGAAATACATAGAAACCAGTAGTATCGCTGCGAAACGTCGTTCGCTGCTGCCTCATGTCGTCCGCAACCAAGTTGTACCTTTTTGGAATGCAACATTTCAATGTACTTTTTAAAAAATTCACTGAATTAGTTAAACCAAAACTATTTGGTTATGAAAAATACAATCACATAATATTTAAATTAAAAATTAAAATACACATTAAAATTATTACAAAAAAAATGACATGTTAAAATGTCTATTACAATATAAAATTAACTTATCTTTCTTTCAAAAAATCGTCAATAGAGTAATAATGCCTTCCCGCTAAGAGTTGTTAAAGTTTAAATTTAAAAATAATTTTAGTCAGGGATGTATTTGAATTATTGAGGTTATTTGTTGTATGGTTCTACTATTTTTGCAAATAAGAGCGCTGCGTAAGACATTCACACTCAAGGTGGACGGACAACCTCAATAACTCCGCGCCGCGCTGGATTTAAGCTGCTTCCAACCGGTATTAATGGAGATCTATAAGGGAGGCCTATGTCTAGCAGTAAATGTCCTATGGCTGAAAAGATAACGGCTACTATCAATATTGCGTTGACATAAAAAAATATCACTATCGGTTTATTGCCGGTAATAAAATCGTATGAGGCGTGTAACATAAATCCCCTGGTAGATACCCCTATCTTTAGATAATTATGAAAAGAATGATATACTTAATACTTGGATATGAAAATTAATCGTTTTTCATTATCATCATAATATTACAGGTAGGATGTCCACTGGTAGAGATGGGATTCCCTTAGAATATTTTAATATTATTAATATAGATTGAGAAATGAGAAGATCCGTAAAAGAACCAAGTTACCGACCTAGCCCAACGGATTGGCAAGTTCTAATGGCAATGGGCAGGGCCTTGTCGTGGCGGGGGGGCTTAGTAGCCAGGTCTCGCCAGCCTGGTGAACCAAGAGGAACCCGAGGTGGGGCCGGCCTCTCCGGGTCTTGGGCCTCGACAAGCCCGTGCGGAGGCTGGCCAGTAGGTCGCAAGTCGACTGAGGTGGACTGCGGTGTCGCGCTCGTCGCGATACCGCGGCCGAGCCCATCGAGGCGGGGGCGGCGACGGGATGGACGGGCGGCGAGTGTGCCGCTGTCTATCCGTCCTGCCAGCGGCCCTAACGGGTGCCGCCAACGTGTTGGCGGAGGCGATGGGGCTGCAGGGGAAGAGGAGTGTCGGGATCGCGATGGCCGTTCTCCCTATCCTCTGCAGCCGTAGTGGCAGGCGCGGGGCCACTTTAATTGACCCGCTGCGGGTCAATTAAAGGTGCTCGGGACCAGGGCTGTCGGACACGGGTGCTGTCTGACGCCCAGTGCTGGTTGGTCCCAGGTGGTGGATAACGATGTGTCTGGTGTTCGACACATCGTCATTCTGGCGGGAGCGCAAGCTCCGTGGTGGGGCCCGAGTTGGGCCGGCGCTGTCGGGTGCCGCGGAGGAGTGCGAAAGCGTGCCCGTAGCCCCGACACCAGGCGCAGTGGTGGAACACCCAGGGGTTTTGGTGGGTATACTGTCCAGTCGGCAGGACTCTCACGTAACCACCCGCCTGCCCTCGAGGTGTGGTGGTATCTATAAAAGATTTCCCCTGGTAAAAAAAAAAGGGCACATAGCGCGGAGGACTGATTACCGATGGGGCTGAAAAGTTCTCGAGTGGAGACCACGTATCGGCAAGCGCAGCGTAGGACGTCCACCCACAAAGTGGACGGATGACCTCATTAAGACCGCTGGATCGCGAAAAACGATTAATTTTTCGATAATTCTTTTCATAATTATCTATAGATAGGGGGATCCACCTCATTAAGACCGCAGGTTCGCGCTGGATGCAAGCCGCTTCCAACCGATCTTATTGGAGATTCATGGGGGAGGCCTATGTCCAGCAGTGGACTACTTATGGCTGATGGATGGATGAATGAATATAGATTTCCTGTGGAGTATTTTGTAAAAGCAGCGTGCATGCCACCGCTATCTGCAATGTAACTAAATTAAAGTAAGCCAAGTGTTTGAGGTCTAAACACTCAGACAAACCACCAATCAGGCCATCGCAACAAATAACCAATGAACTATAAGTCAAGTCCAATGCTCGAATATTCCAGCTTGATTTCGTGTTCCGATCCGCGAAAGTTGTCTGATAAAGAAACAATTTGTATTCAATAAGCCTAGCTCCCGCGGGAGTACGCCGAAATATCGCCCCGCTGCGAATTTTTACGTTCATCCGCTGTGTTGGGGTAGAGATGCTGGATGTTCCTCGTGGACCAACTGCTTTCGCACAACTAGTTGTACATGTTGTCTTGAAAATACGCAAGAAAATTAACCTGCATCAAAGAAAAAAAAACGAAAAGAAAACACTAAAAGCTAGTTAGGCTAGCACTTTTAGTGTTTTCGTTTTCACGGGTCGCTTACATTATTACGACAATATTACTAGGTCGTAGTCTACATTAGCTAAATACAGATGAGTCGCAGGGGCATAAAAATCAGACCGGGCGATCCGTGAACATGAGAGTGAGTGTAAGTAAGGCACTATTATAAAAGGTCTAAGTATGATTTAACTTTAACGACTTGTTTTCGAACCCAAACCAGAATCAGAAATTAAGTTCGAACCTATAGAATCTTATATCGGAAACAGTTGTTCCCATGTATAAAACTCTGACCGCTTGACAACAAAATATTTAAACACACTTTAAAATCTGTTTAACCGTGCAATTTGTATACTGCTAAACAATGTCTGAAGCGTGCGTAAAACTTTTGTGGTAAGACGGTTTGTTTGTTTCAGCCACGTCCACTGCTGGACATAGGCCTTCCCTAAAAATCTCCAATTTGACTGGTTCGTAGCGGCTTGCATCCAGCGCGATCCTGCGGTCGTAATGAGATCATCCGTCCACCTTGTGGGTGGACGTCCTACGCTGCGCTTGCCTGTACGTGGTCTCCACTCGAGAGCTTTTCGACCCCAACGGTCATCAGTCCTCCTTGCAATGTGCCCCGCCCATTGCCATTTCAACTTGCCAATCCGCTGGGCTATGTCGGTAACTTTGGTTCTTCTACGGGTCTCCTCATTCCTGATTCGATCCCGCAGAAAGGCTACGAGCATAGCCATCTCCATAGCTCGTTGGGCTACTTGGAGCTTACCAATAAGGCCCATAGTGAGAGACCACGTTTCTGTGACGGGTGGCAGCCGGATCTCTTCCGGAGATTCTTAGCACCCCGTGTTCCACGCAAACGGTATACCTAGGTTCAAAATTAATGAACCAAATTTAATAAGTTATGCGAGTAAAATGAAATCAGCTAGCCACCATAACACTACAGGGTCTACGGTCCTTCCAGCCTTTATACATCTGCAAAGCTTCGGTACACTGGGCGTGTACTAACACCAGCTTTGTTGACTGGCAAAATGGAATAAGTACAATACAGTCTAAAGGACTCCACGTGCGTAAAATGTAATTTGAAACGTGTTACAAACCAGTCAAGGGCTATAATCCTTAGGTACTTGCATCCTGTTAGTGAAATTTCAAATGTAATAATCGGCCAAGTAGGAGTCGGACTCGCGCACGAAGGGTTCCGTACTGTATGGGAGCCCCCTTTTAATATATATTTTATTTTAATTCAATTATTTATTAATGAAGTGAATATTTAATAAATATTCTGTGAATATTTCAAGCATCTACCTGTTACCATTATTATAATATCGAGCGAAAAACGGCTAAAACTTCAGGTTTGTTGTATGGGAGCCCTTAAATATAATTTAAAAAAAGAACGTTATTAAAAATAATATTTAATATCTAAAACCAGAACACTGTTTTTAGTATTTTTTGTTATAGAGATAACATAAATATATCATTTGTGAAAATTTCAGCTTTCTAGATATAACGGTTCACGAGATACAGCCTGGTGACGGACGGACGACGGAGTCTTAGTAATAGGGTCCCGTTTTTACCCTTTGGGTACGGAACCCTAAAAATGAACAAAGGGCAGAATGTGATGCATATAACATTAGGCTGTGTCAAAACCATCGATCAATGGTCAAAATGGGCGAGACTGTGGAACAATAGGTCTGGTGCGGATACTATCGATTTCTGAGGGTCGTATGACTCATGTTTTATAGCTACACTGCATGAGGATGTTAATTAGCTATTGTTTTTATTTTACTTAATACTTTTTGAGAGGAAATAGAATAGACGTACCTCTCATATAGTTTCCGTTGGTGACGATAGCCAATCTTGAAGTTTAAATAAATTGAAAGTGCCTTATCCGAAAAGGAACGAATTAAGTCCGAAAGTAAATAGGTTGTGGATCATAGAAATGATTCATTTATTCGGTACTATTACTAAGGTAGAATCTCGGAAAAAAAAAATCAACGGTTCGATACAACTAACTATGAAAGGAGCGTGGACAGTGATAATATAATATATAATAAGTGATAACATCAGGCAGTATGTGGTCAGACGCAAACCTATTCTGAATAAAAAAAGAAAAATCTAAATTGTTTAAAAATCTTACAATACTTCCGACTAGTGTTTCAATTTCTATGATACTGTCATTTCCACTTCAATTTCACATACTAAAACATTTGTTTCGAAGGAAAGATAATTATTTTTGCAAAAATGCGGCACCACCGCACTTACTTCCACCGTGTATAGAATTTGAATAGTTTGCACGAATCAATGTGACATGACATCCATTAAGTAATCATTATCCCTGAAGTCAGATCATCATCCATTAGCCCTGGTGTCAGAGTTTTTAGGCCGCCTGAAGGCCTCTGACTTGGCTAAATGGTTAAAACAACCGGGACCTACAATTTAACGTGTCATCCGAGCCACGGTAGCGTTCAGTTGGAAAATGCCACCTGCGGTCACCCATCCAAATACTGACCGTGCGGAATGTTGCTTAATTTCGGTGATCACTGACAAACACCTAGTCAAACTACGCTACGAGCGCTACATGACATCCAATTATAATTGTATACATACTCGTATTATTGTTGATTTATCAAAAACGGCTCGATGAACGAAAATATCGATGAACATACACAACAAAAACATACAGACAAACATAGTTCCTTCTCCTCTTTAGAAGTCGGCGAAATATATCATGTAGGTATCTTTCCCTGATATCCGCACCAACTAGCCTCCACAAATCCTCAACTCATCCACCTTCGTAAAGTCGAGAATGTTCAAAACTCATATTTCTCCGAAGTCGACGGAAACTGTGGAAGCTAGGGACGTTTTATAAAAATGAGTAACGTCCTCTGAACGAATGCGTCGGCATTATGTATTCGAGGCGCAATCGACCCACGTGCGGATCCTGGTGCAGACATTCGACTGCAGAACTTAAACCATTTAGTGAGCTTAAGTTTCTGCACACTGAATGCAGTGAGGTCGTTGAAATTTGTTGAAAGTTGATGTTTTAAGCGCTCTGTCACATATTTGTTAATTTTGTATGTTAATATATTTATATGCTTTTTAAATCTACCCTTGAATTATAGGGGCTCACCAGAATACCAGCGTTGATTGCTGGGTCCTCCCAGCACTCAACTCATTTATAGCTGAGGTGGGTCCCTTTCGACGCTTTTTATTTCTTTTTTTTAATTTTATAAGTTCTTTGTACCTACCTATAAGTATGTCGAATAAAAAATATTTCATTTCATTTCATTTTCATTTCAAATTCTTCCGTTCTAATCGCATCCACGAAGTTGCACAAAACAGGAAAAAATGGAAGAAGTTGGAGAAGGCCTATACCCGGCAAGGGATTCCTATATAAACATACTTAATCGCTGCATACACTAACACTAGGTTTAATTTAATTCTACTAACAATAAAAATTTAAAATTGTGAAATCATTGTTTAAAAATTGTAAATACGTTTAGGTTTATAGGAAATAAAAAGGCTTTTTTTGTTTTATTTTTATTTTTATAATCGCATCTACTCTTTACCCTGGAAGAAATCACTTTCAGTGTAACATTTGCCTGGAAGAAATTACTTTCAGTGATAAGGCCGCCAGTTGCTTCACATGTTGTAGCATCTATTTTTCTCTATTTTTCTGTTTTTTTTGTGTGTGAATGTGAATCAATAAAGTGTATATCTATCTATCTTTACCAATGCTTTTGTAAACACTAAACGTTGTTTTCTCTCATTTTTAACCCACTGCTAAAAAGGAGGAGTTTTGTGTACTTATGTTCGTCGATATTTTCGCCAATTGGGAACAGATTTAAAACAATCTTTTGTGATTCGAATTATATTCCCGAGGTGGTCCCATTTAAATTTATCCGAAATTGACTGAGGCTTTTTTGATAAATCAACAATAATATAAAAATTGTAAACATCGAGTCGAGCAAAATCAGTCATTTTTGCGAAAAATAAATTATACTTTTGAATATTTCCTGGTCGCATTCGATCATATTTAAGATCTGATACTACGCTGATTACTGAGTAACAAAAAGTTAGAAGCTCTAGGCTTGAAGTTAGAAGCTCTAGGCACTAGGGCAAGACCAAACTAACGGTTTTGTCTAGCCCTAGTGCCTAGATAGTTTAGTTATAGGTATAGGCCGGGTGGCTACCTCTTATGAAAAATTCGACAGAAATATAACTAAAAGTAAAAAATAGTCGGTAAAAACGAAAGTCAGCAAACCGACTTTAAAATGTAGGTACAGGCACTAGCACTTATTGTGTACATGTTGTTGAAGAATCAGTAGTGTGACAAACGAGAAAAAAATCCTGTTTGTCATACTGGTGTGATAACCTGGTGTGACTACGCGTTGGTACTGTAAAATGTAACAATGGGAACCTGGCCTTTTTTACGGTGTCGACAAAATGTATGGAACAGCTAAATTTTTATTTTTATTAATGACAATTAATCGCTGGTTGCTCCCAAATTATGGTTGCTCTAAAAATCGCACATAAAAAATAAATTAAAATCATAATATGTCGAAGTTTTTAAAACCAATATGTGATATCATTTAATGTCGGCATCATCGTTCTACCCTTATATGTGTAGATGTTTCGCGCCAGTGGCGGATTTACCAGAAGGCTGAGTAGGCTGAAGCCTAGGGCGGTAGAAGGGGGCGGCAAATTTCGGACCATTAATTTTATAATAGAAAAAATTGCAAGATTAATTTGTATACCTAAACATTATAAAGTCTACAGATAAAAAACAACATTAAAATGGTCAAAAACACGAGAAATAGTACGTCGTTTAAACAATGGAAGCACGCCCTCTCACTTCATGTGCACCTCACCAACATAAGAGGCTTGCACACTAACATCGACTCGGTCCACCACCACCTCGAGTCAACTAAGCCGCACTTACTGTTCCTCACGGAGACGCAAATTAGATGTCCCGCTGACACTAGTTACCTAAATCTAAAGCTTTTCAAGGTCAGAGTGAATAGGTATCTAGGTCTGCGTGCTTCATCTTCGACCACAACGTCGCTTACCATCAGGCGAGTTGGTGGTCAAACGCAGACTTATTTGCCTTTAAACATATGATTAGGTTTACAGCTTAGTATCAAAGTCCGGGGTTGCAAAATTCAATAGCCTTCTGGCGACAAATACCTAAATCCGCCCACTCCGTTTCGCGCCGCTATAACTTGCCTTCAGTGTAAAGAATCCCTTAGCCTACCTGAAACGTACGAACACAGAACGCAAACTCGAAAAATATTGCCGAACGAAGTCATTAGGAACTCTGCGAGATGTTAAAGAAAATAGAACTGTTTCTATTTTCTTTCGGGAGCGAATCGAGATTTTCCGACGGCAGCAGCTAGACTCGGAAACTGGTGGAATAGCCAATCTCAAGTTTGGAAATGTGGATGTTTTTATTTAGAACCAGCGGCGTTTTGCTCACTTACAGAGACTAGAATTTCTCAAAATCTATAGTCTCTTTACCTACTAGATTCTGGGTTGAATTTTAGACAGACGAAGTGGAGGAGGTGTAAAAGTCGACGAGTTTCTTTTATGTACTACTAGCGATCCGCCCCAGCTTCGCACAGGTGTATTATGCATACAAACCTTTCTCTTGAATCACTATCTATTAAAAAAACGCATCAAAATCCGTTGAGTAGTTTTAAAGATATAAGCATACATGGAGACAGACAGCGGGAAACGACTTTGTTTTATAATACTATGTTTGTAGTGATAACCACGAATCCAGGTCGCGGCATGTAAGTGTAGCGCTGGGCGAAGTGTGGAGGGGATGACTGCGCATGTGTTTAGTATGGTTGTTACCATGCGCAGCCATCCCCTCCGCACTACCCTCAGCGCTAGACTTACGTGCCGCTACCTATAACTTATTACAAAGTAGGTAGGTAGTCCGATTTCAATAATTTTTATTTTGTTTGGCAGATCATTATTATAATGGTCCCGTTACAATTTTATTGAAATCGGCTGAACCGTTTTTGATAAATCAACAATAATGTGAAAATAACCACATCGATCCGTGCGAACTATTTGAATTCTGTACAGTGTACACGGTTGAAGTCGGTTATGGCATTTTTCGCGAAAAATAACTGTCACTTTTAACGTACTCGTATAACTTCTGCGTGGAAAATTCAAAGCGAAATAAGTAAAGTGAAATAAATAAGCTAGATGAGTAAAAAATATAATTAGTCTGTCAGATAGATTATTTATCAAAAAACATTAGACAAGTATTTTTTCTTTTGTCAATTAAACAAAAATAGATACAGATAAGCCTCTTGATATTAAGCGTGCACGTTCACTGGAAGCTTTCAAACGCCTTGTAAAAAGTCATTATCTCTGTAAATAATTTGGTACTGTATCATTTATTTCTTTCTGTTATTACTTTATGTGCTTTATATATTTTATGTATGTTTATCTTTGTGTTGTCTATTTATGTAGTAGTATTATTATGTTAGGTATTGTATGTAGTATTAGTATTTAGGTTTATAGTATAATTTTTAGTATTTATTGTACTCCCGTCAAATATTTTTAGCACATTCCTTTCCGTACATGGGTTGCCTGGAAGAGATCGCTTCCAGCGATAAGGCCGCCTAGTGTTGCACTACCTTAAGAATTTCATTTGTGTATTTTTTTGTAAGTTTTTATTTCGTGTGTACAATAAAGAGTTATTTGTTTGTTTGTTTGATATTGCCCGTTAAAGTTCCGCTTCACGTCACTTCTACGTGAAAAGTATACGCTTGCCGCGTAGCACTTTTCTCGTTGAAGTGACGTCACGAGCCCCCACTCCCGAACTTTGACAATGTTTATTATTGTCATTTATTGTTTGATTGACAAAAGAAAAAATACGTGTCCAACATTTTTGGATTACCTAACTAACGCACTAATTATAATAATGATTGTATTTACTCAATCATCATACCTATTGTAGGTGTTCGTAGGTGTAGGTTTAGTGATAGGTAATTAACTTTAGTATATTACGAACTTTCAAATTGACAAAACGATTCAAATTGAAATTCGCAAAGGTAAAAAAACGAACAATAATGAGTAATTAGAATGCAAACACCAAAAACGATTACACATCACAGGTTTCCCACAAATCATTCCAAATGAACAGAAAAAACGTATTGATCACCATAAATTTCCACAGACGTACCCATCTGATAACCTTAATTGCTATTGTAATGGGATTCCGACCATTCATCAGAATGTTTTCAAAATGCTGCTTCCATTACCGTGACAAAATACCGAGAGTAAAGGACAGAAATAAAGGTTTTCGGTGATTTGGAGTTTGTACCTACATGATGGCACAGTATATCCCATATCTCTTTTCGCATTAGTTTTACTATGTTTCGTTTGCCTGATAAAAGTGTACTGTACGGATGCGTATATATTAAACTAGCGACCCGCCCCGGCTTCGCACAGGTTTATAATACATATAAACCTTCCTCTTGAATCACTCTATCTGCTCGGTGGCTCAGTGGTTAGTGACCCTAACTACTGTGTCAAAGAGGCGTGGGTTCGATCTCCACCCAGGGCAAGTATTTATGTGATGAACATAGATGTTTGCTCTGTGTCTGGGTGGATACTATCTATATAAGTATGTATTTAAAAATATGTATAAGTAGTATATCAGTCTCTGGCATCCATATCACAAAGCCTTGCTTAGTTTGGAGTCAGAGGCCGTGTGTAAGATGTCCCCAAATGTTTATTTATTTATCTATTAAAAAAACGCATCAAAATCCGTTGTGTAGTTTTAAAGATAAATATAAGCATACATGAGGACATGGGGACAGCGGAAGCGACTTTGTTTTATAAATGTAGTGATGTAATCATAAGTCGTACGTGACGTCACCAACCGGTCCCAGCAGAATACCAACGCTGGTTGTTAACAACAGCATTTAACGCTGAGTTGTGACCTGTTTGGTGGCAAACTTTTCGGAGCTTTTTGGTTGATACGAGTACCTATTAGTATTCATTGGATATAGCTTGTACAGTACCCTTTTTATGTTGTTTTTAAACTTTTGCGATTTGAACACATTATTATTATTTACAACGGGACTAATCGCGCACTAAAATTACGAGATAAATACCGAGTTGCATCCATCGTGGTCACGGGTAGACCTATCTGTGACCACGATTGATGCAACTCGGTCGAAACGTCGGGACGATAAGGTAATTATTTATCTCGTAATTTTAGTGCGCGATTAGTCCCGTAGTAAATAATAATAATACCATATTTATGTTACGTAATAAATATTTGTATTTTATCTTTCATATACAACAGTGTGATGAAAAAGACTGTGGATTATGACGAGAACGATAAGGAATCTTCAACTTCAACACAAGTCTTCCTCAGCAATCGGGTTATTAGTAAAAGCGAGTTTATATTAGTAAATTTGTATTTCTTACCAAAATATCACATTCAATAAATAAATAAAAAATATAAAACAAGTGGGTACAAAAAGACAAAGCGTTTCACGTAAAATTTGATTGCTAAGGTTCTGTCTCTGGCACTGTACATACTTAGCCAATACATTTAGCACTACTTTGTACGTTGGCAAATTCTTTATTTCAATTTCCCAAAACTTCGTAAAAGTTCGTAACTAAAAACTTAACATCTCTTCAAATAATTTTCAAATTTCTGATTTTTTTGACACAAACCTAGTTTAACACGAATACAATATTAAAGTTTGTATATAATATTTTTTACTCAAGTAGAAGGAAGGAGAGGAAGGTGAAGATCACGCATTTTTTGATCAGATCTAAGAGAAGGTAGAACAGTAGATGTCATGTAGTATAGGGAGGTGAACACACTGGCCAAGGACCGCGAACCGTGGAAGTTGCTCTACCGACAAAAGCCACGCTCTTAAATTATGAATGAGTATTTGTTATTGATGCTGTAATTTTTACTATGATAGAGAAACATAAAATATATTTTTTTCTTTTTATTGTTTGAATTACATGGCTCTTCATTTATATTTAATTTCTTTTAAAAAATCTGGTAACTGCGGTGGAAGAAAGTTCAAAGAGTCCCAAGTAGAGCTATCTGGAGCATCTTTAGGAGAATCAAACTCAGCTCCATTAGGCAGGTCCTCATCCAATGGACAAACTAATTTAGTAACATGGAACTGTTTTTCCTTTGCGTTGTAACTGTTCAATGGCTCTTTACGATGACTTGGTTTGATAATAATATGAGGAAGCGCTTTGTTTTCCCTATTAATAATAACATTAGATTCTTTTGTGTTAGACTTCTCAATGCAATCATTATTATTATTGTCATCAAGATTAGTTATTTCCTTTATCCAATCAATCTCAGGAGGCAGTGATCCTAACAAATTTTGTTTATTATCAGTATGCTGATAATTAACAATCCAATCTAATTTCCCAACCTGGATATCAGCACAATCACAACTAGGCATATTGCAGCTGTATTCTGGCATTTCATTGCAAATGGTTGTCATACTTTTATTGACCGGGTGTTGCAGTTTCCTTATAATATGTTTGGAGTTGAGATCTGCGATATGAATACTCTCAGTTTTGGTACGCATTGTCTCCGTTTCTTTAAATTCTTCAACTAACTCTTTATCAACCAGGAAAGACAAATTTCCAGACGGGGAATTTTTTAAAGAACTGTGTTGATTCTTATGGATTTTATTGTCATTGAAAACTAATGTGATTTCTCCAGTATCAATCATTTTGACTGGTACTAATTCTTGGTAATTATTTAGTTCTTTAATGAAATTTAATTTTGATTCTTTATCTGAAATAGTAGCAAATTGTCTGGAATTCTCCATTTTTAATAGTTTGGACGGGCTTCCTAGAATTTTTTTGCAGTCGAAATTAAATGATTGAGTTTTTTGGTGTAAATCTGAATCACTATTAGATTTTTTTGAAATCACTGAAAGCTTCGATGACATAGATAGTTTTTTAGTGTCCGCGTTTTTTGATAGCTTGTCGACTATTTCACCGATTATTTTAGAACTATTCTTCACTGAAATTCTTTTTCGTCCAGAATCTGTGCGTACCATTGCATTTATTTTAGCTAAGATTTTTACTTCCCCGGAGTCTGTTTTAAACATTAACGCATTTGGTTTGCCTTCTTCCCGTGAATTATTGATATGAAGGACACAACTTTGCGAATTGGTTCTCTTCAGATTCACATAGTATTCGGCGCTGTCTTCGAATAAGTATTGTATGGTCTCTTTGTACTGATTTTCGTATTCTTTATCAAGAACGACTAAATAATTACAAGAGGGGGTTACTTTTAAAACTGCTTTAGGCTCAGCTGTATAATGATTATCATCTTCTATTGTTACTTTATAAAATCTTTCTGATGTGATATTTTTTAATATTTTACTGTCGTCAAATGTGGAATCAACAATAAGTAACAAAAATAAGCCAGATGAAGTGTTCCTTATCACTGCATTTGCAAATTTCTCAAAAAATGATTTTAAAATAATTACACCTGAATCAGTTTTGATGAGGGCAACTTCTTGATCGCTGGTTTCTTTATTAATTTTGACGCCTAATTCACTTATATTTATTGCTATGTTACCAGACAATGTTTTTGTCACTGGAGCTTTTATAATTTTTGGTTCACCAGATTCAGTTTGAAATTGAATGGTAACTGTTTTATGTTCTTCATACGTATGTAGCAATTCTAATATCAAAGAGTTTTGATATTTTGAAAGCTGATTATTATCACTGTTTACTAAACAGGAAGACTTTTTGAGTAGTTTAAGACCATCAGATGCAGCAGAAGAAGTAATATCAGATATTACTAAATCATTTGATGTGTTTAATGCGGCATCTTTTTTGTCACCTGAAAATTTGCCTCTCGTATAAATATCAGAGTGATCAAAGTCACACTTTTTGACACTCTTAAATGAATCGAAAACGTTACTAAGCTTTACATTATGTAAATCTACAAACTTTTCCTTTATTTCGATGGGGAAATTTTCTAATGGCAAACCCACAAAATTAATTTTATTTTCTGATATAGTATTTTTAACTTGACGTGGATTCAGAGTACATTGTAATTTTTTTGTCCTTTTCAGTGAAGTTTTTTCTTCAGACGAGATATTTATGTCACTAACAGATTTAGTCTGACTATATATACTTGAAGTTATACGTTTTTGCTGCTTTTCTGTATTAGTTTTCTCTTTTAACATAACTTTCTTTTGACAGAACGGAAATTCACGGTCAAAATAGCTCATTAAGCTATCATCAGTGGTATTATAATTAGTATGTCTTGCTTTCATTTGTGTTGTATCTGTAATTTAAAATAATTTCTATTATTTTAAAAGTTTTTAAACGTTACGTGGGAGTACAATACAAGTGAAAGCAGTACATAAAAGTTTATACATCTACTCATTAATATTCGTTACAGTTCTCTATTAAAACAAATACCACAATAAAACGGTTACACACCTTATACAACAATTTTTTTTATAATAGACATATACAGAATACCTATGACCGGCAGTATGCTTGTGCCATGAAGTTATGTTGATGATTATGACATTTTTTGTTCATTAATTTGCCATTTTAATTAATTCACCTGTTATAATTTGACTTACTACACGATACGCGTTGATTTGAGGCTAGGTTATTATATTGATAGTTAAACCTATTTTAGGCTTTTTTGATTATAACCTTGCCCTTCTAATTTGCGTTATATGTCTTAAGTTTTTTAGTATTTATAGATTCTCAATTTAGGAGAACTATAATTTCTTCTATTACCACATTATTATACTTATATCTGTTAACTTACTAAAGTACGCATTTGTATGGAGTTTTATATTATTAACCACATACTTAATATTATGTATTTGGTTTTAAATTTATTTCGAACATACAATCATTTATTTTTTGAAGAGGTTGTCATTTTACATTTGTGGGATTCTCTTACATCAGACTGGGAAGACATAAGTTTTATAAGTGAATCAACGTTGATCCATTTGACGTTTGATTCAACATTATCAGATACCATTACGTCTTTTACAAGACCACGAACGTCATCAGCTGTCTCTTTAGAACTAGCACTATTTTTTGGAGAGTTTTGCTCTCTTACTCTTCGAGGACACGTATTTTTGTAGCGTTTTGAGTTGCTGCTAGTCGATCCACATGAAGGTAGTCTTGAAGGTTGAGAGCATTTTGTCGTATCTGGTTGGAACTTAGGATGAAGTATCACTTGTACTGTAACGCCAGCGTCATCGAACATTGTTTTTTCTAGTCTTGATAGCAATTCCAATGCGCTTCTATTATTTGTTCCGCTCCAAACAGTTTTGCAAATGTGCGTCCATTTTTTCTTTCGTAATATACTTAACAGAGCATCAGTATCTTTTAGCGTAAGTGTATCAGAAGAACAATTGCTTATTTGGAAAGGTTCGTCTTTGGGTGCATTTGAAATAGAACATTTGCATGAAGACTTTACGTTATCTTGGCCGATTTTGCTTGAATTGGTTTCAATGCTTTGGTCATCGACTTCGAACAACCTCACCTATGGCGAAAATTGTAGTTGAATAGTGAGGTGGCGCATGGTGGTTTGATTTATTTTCAGCCAGTGAATAAATAAAACCACCATGCATATTTGAAAAGTTTATTAAATCAAACAAAAAGTGTGTAAAATGTAAATTAAATGTCATCATTAAAACCTATGCTTTTTTGAAAACAGCCCAATATAATCATCGTAGATTGAGTCACTTAGAGTTGTGGAACTTACTCTTTCAATGGACGTTACATCTATGTATCTTCCCATGACTTCTTCTATAACTTTATCTCTAGATTTTGTGCCACCTAAAATTGTAAATATTTCATAGTGACATTTTAAAATTGTAATTTCTACAAAAAAAAATATATATTTGTACTCCCACGTAATTTTTTTAATACAATGCAAGTAAGATATCTGCAGTAACTTACCTCTTTTATTTGTAGAAGGAATCACTGGAGCTCTGCTATTTACCTAAAGCCAAAAATCACGGTATTAAATTCAGAATGCAAACGTTTGAAAATAAACGTATGTTTGTTGTAAGGTTGTAACACTACTGTACCAGCCTTTTTAATAGTCCACTGCAGGACTAAACTAAACATTGCAACTTTTTCATCGTCTATTTTAATAGATAAAAAGTAGAACAATTTCGAAAGACTGAGATAAATCTAAGTAAAATGAAATTTGTGTAAATGTTTTATCAAAAGTCCGAGTATTATTTTTTCTGATAGTGTTGTAATGTTGCCTCCTTACACACAGCTTAAACACACTTACCCTTATATCAGAAACCTTGGGAGGAGTGAACTGAGTAGATGGCACGTGAGTCTTGATTTGAGAACTCAAGGATTCCGGCCCCAGGACGCATTGAGCGGCCCTCATGTTCTTCTTGAAGGGACATTCTGAGGTTTCGCAGGCTTTACTAGACTTCACAGAGGCGCCGGTTGGGAGCATTGTGCAATCAGAACCGCAGGCCACTGACTCTTTTGGGGCTGAATCTTTATGGGGACAGAGGATCAAGGGGGGTTCTGGGACCTGTAAAGCAGGGAAAAAAGGTTAAAAGATTTGACAAAATCCTACTAATCCGAATAATATTATAAACGTGAAAGTTTGTAAGAATGTATGGATGGATGTTTGTTACTCTTTCACGCAAAAACTACTCAACGGATTGAGATGAAACTTTGCAATTAAATAGCTTATATATCAGAATAACACATAGGCTATAAATTAAAATGACATTGCGTGAATTTTCCATATTATAACAATAAGTGTTAAGTAAGTTTGAAAAATTCTGCCATCTGCGAGTTATTCTAGCATGCGCTCCAAGAAATGTCAAAAATAACTGTCGAACTGTTTTTAATTTTTATCTCTAATATCCATCTCCTTTATAAAGGGTGGTAAGGCAGGGCCTCGAAATATCATGCGGGCGGAGCTGCGGGGAAAATCTAGTATAAGATGAATAAGATGAAATACTCGTATGTAGAGTAAAGGCTGTCGATGGAAAATATAGAATATTTATTTTCCATCGACCGACGGCTTTACTCTACAAATTATTTCATTTCATTATCCATTCTGTCAACTGGCTCATGTCATGACGTTAACAGACGTTTTGAGTATCTTATTTGAGGTTTTCGCGCAGTCTCAACCGTGAGCTTGAAAGATTTTTGATGATAATGACTGAAACTAAATTACGACATGAAAGGATGTTAAATATGTATCTGCTAATAGTCTTAGTAAATTCAGGTTCATTAAACAGACAATTTTTTTTTCCAATCTCTCTAACATCTTGTGGAAGTACTATGGTAGATGCGAGATTCTGTATTTGCAAATCAAGATTAGTTTTAGTTTGACAACTAACTACTACGAAAATAATCTAATCAGAATGGTGATGGTGATGGCGATAGCGATGATGATGGTTATGGTGGTGGGTGGTGGTGGTGGCGATGGTGGTTGGTGGTGTTGGTGGTGGTGGTGGTAATGGGATGATGATGATGATGATGGTGGTGCGATGGTGATGATGGTGATGACGATAATGGTTTGACGGTGATAATGATGATGATTTTGGTGATAACGAATCAAAGGCGAATATAGCAGACCTCTTTGACAGGCGGGCACGGGCTCGGCTCTTTAGGCGGCGGTGGCGCGCGCTTCTCGCATGCGCAGGCCTTGGCACCGCCGGGACAGTTGCATTCGTGGATACCGCCCCAATGACGACATGATTCCTACAATTCACAATAGGCTAGATGACTACAAAAAAAAAAATAAGTCCGTCTGATAGATTATTAAAAATATTAGAAATGTAATTTTTCTTTTGTCAATTTACACAAAAATGTATGATGATGTTAGCTCAGTAAAAATAGAATTCAACTTTGCACTAAATTTCCGATCCAATTTTTTTATAAGGTTTT
Organism: Hypomecis atomaria; assembly: GCA_964007245.1. Classification (NCBI taxonomy): domain Eukaryota; kingdom Metazoa; phylum Arthropoda; class Insecta; order Lepidoptera; family Geometridae; genus Hypomecis; species Hypomecis atomaria. The sequence continues at coordinate 18,543,974 of OZ023291.1, forward strand.
GGATCACTTACTCAGCATAAAATCACAAAATGCTGACAGATCCAGGTGGATTGGAGTGTCAAGCGCCATCTTTAAAAAACTATTTTGGCACATATCTCGGAAACTATGCACTTTTGGGCAAAAGTCATGGAGACCATTATTATAGAGAAAAATAATCGTAAAAAAAAACGTCTACTTTTACTGATCTGTGTAGCCCGTGAAAGGTTCGCGTAACGTCTCGACTAGACTACGAAAGTATAGACTATTAAGAGAGAAGTGACGTCACGAGCCCCCACTCTCGAAATTTGACAAGATTTATCTTTGTCATTTATTGTTTGATTGACAAAAGAAAAAATACGAGTACGTGTCTAATATTTTTTTAAATCTCACCAACGGACTAATTACACATATAATTCAAGATATATATTTCTAGACTTTATATTTCATATTGATAAATAATTTTATATACGAGTAATTATATATGTATAACCAAAAGTCCCAGCTCTTTGCTAAACAATAGCCCGTATAATTACTTTTACCGATGAAAATATTTTATTATTTAAATTAATAAAATAATATACCTTTTTAGGAACTGTTCCTTTATCTTCTTTGGGCGGTTTCTCTACTTTAATTTGCTTCAAACAAAGCATCAGCTGATTGTAAGTTTCTTCGTCCATCTGTTGATGAGACATCAGTTTAACTTTTTAACATTTAGTTTCTAAAATACCACAATAATATACAAGAGTACTTACTTCACAACGAGTCTTCACAGCACCTCCAGCAATAGTTAAATTCAAATTCTTTCTAACAATATTCAACACAAACTCTTGCACCTGCCGTCTAGTTTCAATGTTCAGCTTGCCATTCCTGCTATTTTTAAGGCATTTAACTATCGAATCCGCTAAAGCTTTCCCCGGTTTGGTTTTGGTTTGCCTTTCCATAACTGTGTACATATTTTCGAATACATTATTGAGGAACTTTTCTTTGACGCCCATGCATACACAGTCGTATGTGTTATCTCTTTCACAATGATCCCCTTGGGTTATACATTCTCTTTGTTCTTTACATTTTGGACAATCTGAACAATGGATTCTAGCATCACTAGTGTCGATACATTGATGACATTGGATGCATTGAAATTTATAGTCTGCTATTCCTTGGTTCATTTTTTTAATTTCTTCTTCGATCAAATCCCGTTTAGCTTGGCATTTATCTTTACACTGATCACTGGTTTGTTTTAGAAGTTCTATCTCTTGTATTATTGCTTGTTTCTGAAAAGTTAGTGAAAATATGGAAATTAAAATGTTTTGTAATCCTACTTAATATTATAACCGCGAAAGTTTGTGAGTATGTATGGATGTTTGTTACTCTGTCACGCAGCAACAAAGCAACGGAATGACTTAATTTTTGGCGTAGGTATAGTGCAAAGGCCGAAGTCAAACACAGGCTACTTTTTATCCAGGAAAAATAAAAAGTTCTTATGGGATAGCGTAAAAATCAAAATATACGCGGGCGGAGCCGCAGGCAAAAGCTAGTGATTTTATATATACGAGTGATTGTACAAATTAAAATGACATGTATTAATTATTGAATACACACCTCCGCAAGAAGATCTTCATTTTCTATCTTTTTTTGCAGTAACACTTTACATATTTTTTGCAAATCGTCCCTAGCTTCTTTGATGTATCTTTGTCCATCATTTTCCTTACTCTTTTTGTTCTTTTGAACTTCTGCTAACGTTGTTTTGAGTTTAGCTGCTTCTGCTGCTTTGCTGGCAATCTTTTTCTGTATCATAAAGTAGGTATAATTATTGATTGATTGACAGTATTTTGTAAATTCTATAATTAAATTGAAGACGTTTTTATGGTTATTTTTTTCGATAATAACGTGCATGTTGCTGAATAATAGATGAACTGTATGGATTTTAAGTGTAGATAGGTACTTTGTTAGCAATTATGTTTTTGCATGCCGGAAGGTAGGTTTTGGCGAACTTCTGTATTGTACAACACCTTTGTAATTGTTGAGTAAATAAATAAATTATAATTGTGCAGTTCATAAAAAATATAATTTGGCATCACATGATAACTAATTCCATCGTTGTACAAAGGAAAGAGAGAATGCCTGAAAGAAGCAATTTTATTCATATACATAAATATGTATCAGAATTTATAAAAATACTCACGTCCGATGCTGTCTTCTTATTAGTCAGTACTTGCTTGGATCCGTCTAAAAGACGCTTATTGTTGGCAACTCGTTTATTAAAATCTGCTATTTCCATATCTATGACTTTCAAATCATTTTTCTTTTGCAATGTCTTATCGGTGATCTCTTGACGTGATTTAACTACAGATTTCATTTGTTCGTCCAGTTCTTTTTTGCTTTTACGCCACTTGGTGTTGCTTTTTTCTACTTCTTTCAGCTGAAAAGAGCCAAAATGTTTAGTTTGTTTATAATAAAAATAGCAGCTACCTATTACGTAACTCATATATATATCATTGATAGTTTTGTATTATATTCATTTCTTCATACAGTTTAGCACATGACATTTATGAATTAATCGAGTAATTAAATTATTGGTCGACTGATCTAGTAAAAAGTCTCTATTTAATCATATATACATATATTATTGATTTAAATTGTATTACTTCAATTATATTATCATCAGTTACTATGGTCAAATCTGCATAATATTGTATTATTTTAGGTATTTGAATACTACTAACTTATTACAGTAATTTTGATTGATTTGATTCTAAACTAACGATTTTAAAATTCGCGAGTTTTATTATTCGTAGGTACATAAGAAGGGAATAAAATAAAATTTAAATGAGAAGGTGTAATCTAGACACGCGGAAGCTGTAGAGTTTGTGGAGTAAGGACTTGTAGAGTAAGGCGCGTAGAGTTAGAAGCTTGGCTTTACGTGAGATCTGACAACTTTTTGAAAGTGGGAACTGTGATTTAGACTTGGCTTCATTTCACATGAAAATGTTTTTGTTAGATCATTTTATACTAAGCGCCACACAAATCGGCGGATGGGAAGTTATGCGCAGAACGCTGCGCAGAAGCCGAAATATGGGTATGCGCGGGAGCCAGAGAGACGAGATGCCGGGGCACATCCACCCGCCAACCTCATGCCTCCCGCGCGCTCCCTACGCCCGTGCTCAACACTACGCCACGCGGTGTCGGTATTGTGTACACATGCGCAATAATTAGCGAATCACGACGAAGTGTTATCTGCAGTTAACTTCTCATCCGCCGATTTGTGTGGCGCTAAGTAGGTATATCAATAATCGTACTTCTTTGACCAACTCCTTCTGCCTCTCTAAAGTCTGTGCAATTTTCGTCTTATATTCATCCTCCATGCACGCCCATAGGCAGTCTGCTTCGTTCAACATTGCTACTCCTTCTTTTTCTCGCTGTTCCAAAGTTTGAATTTGTGCTTTGAGTTCTTTTTGAGCTTCCATCAACTCCGCTAGACGAATGTTGCATCTTTTGTCATATGATGCAGCCTGTATAGCTTAGGAAAATTAGTATATATGTTAACGGAAATGTATGAAATCTAGGAATTGTATACAAATCCTAGGAAATGTATACAATTCCGAAGCTATTTAGGAAATGTATAAAATTTTGTTTCAAAAACTATTTAATACATAGATATCCTGGGAAATGTGTACATTTCCTAGAAATTGTATGTAATTCCGATATCGTATTAGGAAATGTATAAAAATAATGCTTTCTGTAATAAAACACATTGTTAAAATGAGAATAAAAAAGCAAAAGCTTTTTCATCAATGCACAGCTAATAATCTTAATGCACATTATACCTGTTAAAGGCGATTCGGTTCTGGCACTTCGCCGGCCGCTGCCGCGGCACTCTCGCTTCGCTCGCTCGGCTCGTGCGTTGTTTTGTCATGTTCTAACATAACCTAACCTATTTTTTGTATCACACCTAATCTAACTGTAAGCTGCAATAGAGAAAAGCGTCAAATGAAACGTAAAGACCTTTATACCGTCGAAGTCTGTTATACGTAGATCAGGCCCTATCTCAAATGTTTTACATTTCCGATTGCTATTTAGGAAATGTATAGAATTCCTAGGAAATGTGTCTAATACAATTTATTTCACACATTTCCGTGCGATTTTAGGAATTACATACATTTCCTAGGAATTGTATACAATGACGGATTACATACATTTCCGTTAACATATATACTTGTAACATAATAGATGTCAATAATAGATCCCAAAGAGTTAGGTATATTTTTGTGCTAAACAAAGGCGACAGGCAGGACTTGAACCTACATCATCGGTTCACCGGCCCGACGCTTACTAGTATGGAAAAGCACTATAAAATTAAACAGATCAATATACACATTAGCTTTGATTATAATTTTATTAAATGCTTTATTCGTAGCAATCAAAATCTATATTGATTTATTGTTTATTATAGCCTCCATATTAATCTCTATGTTCATAAAAGGCTGCATTCAATGATCTTCTACTCGAAACAAAATAATTTAGAGTATCACTTAAAAGGGTACGAGTTGATACGTACCTAATGAGCACGACGTCATTTTCATCTTGCGATAAAGCACTTAAATAAAGATTATTTGGGTACCTAAATAAAAAGAGTACACTTATTAGTAAGTGCAGTCTAGGACGTCTACCGACAAGGTGCACTGATAGGTAATTTTATCAATATAGCAAGAACAAGCTGGATGCATGCAGCGTCCAAAAGGTTTTATACATCCATAGGTGTGGCCTATGTCTGTCTATGAATGGATATTCTACGGCTGATAATGATGATGGTGAGGATGATAATAACCTGTAAGAAATGAATTATACATTTTATAGTAAACAGACGAATCAATCTATACCTACCTCTTTCAAATTGCAGAGAGCTTTAGTGAGTGGCATATCTACAGTCCTCTGTCTTGCAGAAGACGTTCGGCACATCGGCGTGCGCTGGCTGGAGTCACTGCCGCAGCAGATGCTGTCAAAAATAACGTTATTGTGTTATAATAATATCCTAAAACTAAAGAAATTGGAGAGAGATTAAAGAGTTTGACTAACTTACAAAAAGATGAGAGTACCAGACCTATGATTCAAGACCACTAATCAGCAGTAGCAACTAGAGGTATCAACACGTCTCTTCGTTCAAAACTGTAGCTAGATACTCAAAATCAATGTTTTGCAATCCAGCCTTAGGGTGGCGACATTTTACAAAGCCATACAGACGTGTCTACCAGGTAGGTACACAAACAGAACACGAAATCCTATCTCCCTAGATTAAAAATAAAAAATCTACGATAAATGTCCTTAAAATGTAACGTTGTCTTCATGAGTTAGATGACCACGTCTGCGGGTCATCTGACTCATGATTCATCAGTTCTTCAATTCTAAAAAGTGCGCGGATGCATGAATATGATTTATTTACTGATTTTTGGCTAGAGCCAAGCTATTGATTTTTGTTCCCCGATTTTTATGTTGATGATGAGTTGGGTAGTTACTCGTAGTAGGTAAGTATGTTATGATGAATTAGTTACAAGTAATAATATTACTCTCTGATCCTATTCACGGGATCTTTCTTCCTTCGGTCATTGTATCGGCAGTCGCGACCCGCCATGTAGCATGCGACGCGTCGCGGGAACACCCCGCGACTGTCGCGCACCTCTAGCCCCATGCGTTGTTTTACCGCTTGCTGAAATAATATTTAACTAAGAAACTACTTTGGACTCAAGTGGCGTTGGGGTCTTATTTTTGAACTTCGAATACCTAAAAATGCATACCTACCTACTTATCTTTAAGGACGATTTATTTTTTCTGGGAATGTATTTAAAATTATCCATTTCTAAAGAGGGAAATCGTGAAATGGAACGTTAAGTAAAAAGAAATCTGAAGAAAAAAAATTGCGCGTGGGGTCCCTCCGCGCGTAAGAAGTGAAACTTCGACGCAACAGTGCTTTTAACTCCCTCCATGGTAGCGTTAAACGTTTAACGCAAGCTTGTTGGAAATCGCATTAGAAGATTCACTTCAAAAAAAAGTCGTCCATAAAGATAAAAACGTTTCTAGGTGTTCGAAGTTCCAAAATAAATCCCCTGGGCACGACACGTACCGTGGCTAGGCCGCAGAGGAGTGCGGTAGCGTGCCCGTATAGCCTTGACACACAACCACGGTAATGTAGGTACTTATCTAAGAGTATTGTGGCTCGGCCCTGTCCTTGAAATAAACACCTACAGCCCCACGTGGCCACGCAGTATGTAACGCGCGCTAGGGCTGCCCCACTGGTGGTAAAATAGCACGTTTACTGATTACAAACCCACACGTTCGTTCGTCACTGACCCTGCGCCCCTGCGACCGTTTTATAAAGAGTGTATACCGAACATCGAGGCGCTTAGGTATGATTAGAGTTACGACCGTTTGTATGAAGGCGGAATACTGGTAGATACGATACGATTACCGTGACCTGGGGTACCTATACCGACTAAAAACCGTTGGCCCAGGTTTTTGGTCCGATACCTACCACTACAGATTTTTAATGGGACCCCCACATTACCACAGGCTCAAATAAGGACACGTGGCTAGGCTTGGTGATGGTAGGTAGAGAAGGTCCCTGACTGAGTGACTCCCAATAACTGATAAGAGTTCTATAGACAGACCACCTGCCCCATGAGTCGACGACATCAGACCGATCGCAGGGAATTCGTGGTTGACATTAGCCTGAGATAACGAACAATGGCATGAGAGAGAAGAATATAACGCAGTTCGTCAGTTAGTTGATCCATACATTTTTAATTTGGAACCGCTGAATTTAATATCGCGACTTAGTAGTTGGTCCAATAGTAAAAATTATTCATAATAACCCTTTAAAGGACAGCGTTACACCGGTGTTACGTTCAAAATAAAAAAACATGTAGGCTTAATAGTAAATATATTTTGTAAATTTATCTGTGTACATAGTTTGTACTACTATCGCCATCTAGTGAAAAAATAGTAAGCTCTTCCACAACACTTTACTGTCAGTCTGTGTCGAAATGGCGCCGGGTCGACAGACTTTGCGTGGACGCACGGTAAGTTTTGTTTCAATTTTGATGTTTATTTCGCACTTATTGCTAGTATTTTGTTTCTCAATTATTTCTTATGCATGACTTGTTTTATACACCATAAAATAAATATGTAATTCTAATCAAATATTGAAATATTTGGTTCAGATTGTCGACGTTACGTATTTGTAACATTGCGAAACAATGCACTAATTGATGTTTGTTTGATTAGTATCATATTTGTAACATTACGAAACCCTGAACTAAGTATTGTTTGTTTGATTAGTATCAAATGTGTAACAATGCGAAACTCTGATATTTATTGTTTGTGTGTTTTATGGGGGGCATGGATTGCACGGGTGGTGTTTAACACAGCGTTTACTAACACCAAACAATATCTAACAATAACGAATGTAACAAAATGCTACTACTCCATTACTACCTGTATAATAACAATGTTATTGATAACGCTTGAGCTTGGTGTTGGGTGAATGTTGCATGGATCGTTTTTTTTTTGTCATCAGGGACAAAAAAGCCTCAAATGGGATAGAGCAAATAGAATATTGGCTCTCGTACCACCAGAACGTGCATCATCGACGGACACTTCAGGCACAGAAGACGAAGTTATTGTTCAAAATTTCACCAGACGCCGTTATAGCAGCGATGAAGATACTAATTTTAGTTCAGAACCTAGATCTTTGCCCTCCTCATTTGAAAATCTCCATCTTCTCAGCTCGGATGAAAAAGAACTGGAAGGGCAGGACACTGCCCTTTCTGTTGATACAGTACCATTGGCTCCTGTCATGAATGAAATGTTTCCAGCTGATATACAACAAGCCCCATTACCCATTTTGGATTCAATATCATCTGTTTTGTCACCACTTCAAACTCCACCAAGTCAGAAAACTAGATCCTCTAAAAGAAAAGCAAACACAGGACCACGATTTTTTGCCAAAAAAGCAAAAAAATACAAAAGACCAGCTTTGCAATTCAAATGGATACCCACAAAATTTAAATATCCAGCGGTCCTTGAAGAACCAGTTTTTAGCCTCTCTGATATAGACGAATCCATATCACCCATAGATTATTTCTTCAGATTCTTTTCTGAAGATATAATTGAATACATTACTGAACACACAAACTTATACTCCGTTCAAGGCAAGTCTGGTAAAAGCATCAATATCACCAGTGATGACATGCGAGACTTTCTTGCTATCACAATTAAAATGGGTATCATCAAAATGCCTTCATATAGAGACTATTGGAGCAGAGAATTGAGATGTCCAATAATTGCAGATATTATGTCCCTCAAAAAATACGAACAAATAAGGCAATATTTACACTTCGCCGACAATTTGGATACAAACGATGACAGATATTTCAAAGTCCGACCTTTATTAGAAAATATTAGAAAAAACTGCTTGCTCCTTGAAGAAGAAGATAGATACAGTGTAGACGAAATGATGGTGCCTTACAAAGGTACCAGAGCTGGCAATAGAAGACAATATTTACCAAAAAAACCAAAGAAATGGGGATTCAAGATATTCGTTCGGGCTGGCGTTTCGGGATTAGTTTATGATTTTCTTCCGTATGGGGGTGACGACACTTTTCGAAATATACGTTTCAGTGAATATGAAGAAAGTCTTGGGCTTGGAGCTAAGGTAGTATTGGCGCTATCGAAAACTATAGTAAAGAGACCAGCCGTTGTGTATTTTGATAATTTTTTCACAACTTTGGAATTGGTACATTACTTGCGTGAAGAATACGGAATTTTCAGTCTTGGAACTATCAATGCAAACCGGCTGAAAGACTGCAAAGATATTTTGCCTACAGATAAGGCACTATCAAAAAAGGGCAGAGGTTCCAGTAAGCAAGTGGTTTGCAATGAAAAAAAGGTGACAGTCGTCAAATGGCTGGATAATAAGGCTGTCACTTTAGCCAGCTCTTTTGTGGATTCTCATCCAATGGAAAAAACAAAACGCTGGTCTAAAGATGCTAAGTCTAGAATAGACATCGATTGTCCGCAAATTGTCAAACAATATAACGCACATATGGGGGGAGTTGATCTTGCGGATATGTTGGTCGCGTTGTACCGCACACATTTTAAAACAAAAAGATGGTATATGGCTCTCTTCATACAGATGCTGGACATTTGTGTAAATAACGCCTGGTTGTTATATCGTAGGCACAATGCTGCAAACAAAAACATTATTCCGCTGAAAACGTTCAGAGTGCGAATTGCTGAAGAGCTGCTAAAGAAACACCGAGTTCGGGATCTATCAACGAGCAACGATGTGCCAAATGAAAATAAAATTAGGCGTCCGTTTGCTCCGAGGCCAGCTGAAGCTGTTCGATATGATAGTACTGGGCATTTCCCAGATTTCATCACAAGAGGGAGATGTAAATATTGCAAAACAGGCTTGACAAATGTGCATTGTGTCAAATGTGATCAGAGACTTTGCTTTGTACCAAAAAGAAACTGTTTTAATAATTACCACCTAAAACCATAACTGAATTACCATATAAACCGTTGATTTAATTGTAATAAATATGTAAATTGCTAGAATATTATTTTGTTTCATTACTGCCCTCTTACCTCAAAGTAACAAATACGATACATAGTTTCTTTTAACAAATCTTCTCAGGATATCGCGTTGTAACACATATGTTACATGTCATAAATAAAAAAATAAAAGCTTGGTCATTTTATTTTTATTTTTTTAGGTGTCCTTATAGCCTATTCAAACAATTATTTCACGTAAAACCACTATGATATAAAAAAAAAGTGGCTGAGCTTTAAAGGGATAAAGGCTAGTTGACAATTTTTTTTCGATGTCCTCTTGTAACAGCTAAATATAAACAGAGGCGATTAACGAAAACAAAAATAAAATCAACTTAGAAATATGTAAAGAAGTTACAAGTATATTTATTTTCTTGCTAGACAAAGAGCGCACTATAGCAGAATATGAATTAAGACGTCACGGCCCGTGAGTGCTATAAATTCTCCATACCTACTTGTTATGCTTTGTGGGAAAGGGACAAAGCATCCCCTTTAATCCCTACCAAAATCTTACAAGCTTATATCTCTGAACTGGATTAGCCTTTCGAATCATTTTTTCAGTTTACGAATCAAAATTAATTGCAGAATTCACTAATTTTAATACCTACTTTTAATTATTTCAATAGGTACCAGACTACCAGTCAACAACCCTTTTATGAGCATGTAGGTAGTACCTATACCTACCTCAGCAGTTTTGCACAAGTCCCTGCACTTTCCAAAACACTCTAGGTATACAATATTGAGTTGGTACTAACACTTAAGTTGTATTCAGGGTCCTCTTTCAGAATATTCCAAAAATCGCACATCAGCTTGATGCCAGGATCGTGGGAGTCTCTGTTTTCGAAGCATTCCTGCGATTTCTGACTGGGAATCGCACTGAGCTCACTGATCAGCTGGTCCAGTGCCCTATACCGACGATGCAGGCATTCTGGTATCTCAGGCATTGTCCTCAAGTTCAAAATAGGGCCAAAACAATAGCAAAAAGTTTTCAACTTCAGACTAGAAAAACATATTTATGTAAAGTAGCTAAACATAAACGTAATGCTAACTTATTAACACGGGGTCCATTATATGGTCATCATGATCAAGTCATGAAAAAACAATCTAGATTTTTAACACACATTTTTAGATTTATCACGGTACCTACACCAAATTTTGACAAAAAATCATTCAAAACTTTTTTTTTACTCAAATACTCAAAATTATAGGTACCTACTTAGGTAGGTATATTTGTATTTTTTAATTTTTTTATTACATACCAGCCAGTATCAAGATTAATTTGCGGTTCGCGGAAGATTTTGGCGCTTTTTCTGTTACTGCTACTCGATAATAGATGAAGCTATAATAGCCAAATTAAATAGTGTCCAAACAGCAGCAGACAGGCGCTGTCTGAGCGTAATAATTGGTGGATGATTAGCTGGTACTTCGCAGCTGCGCGCTGCGCCTGTGGCCTTCGAGCATATTATTATGCTCGAAGCTTGTGGCAGTCTGCGAGACGCATAAAGTGGTGCATACAGACGCGCCGCCGCCGCAGGTAGGCGATACCCTTATTTATGTCTGTGATATCAGCCCGAATGCACTTTACGTGAACATGGCGGCAAACCATCCGCACCGCCACATAACATTTCACTATTCTACTACTTTTTCGTTATTACCTATTGGCCTATATTTCGTGTAGGTTCTGTGTGTAGAAGCCATTAATATGTACATGAGTGCATATTTCATGGATGACCCCTTTTTGTCAATCTTGTAAGTGTCAAAATGTGTCAATGTCACTTTGTTAAAAAAAAATGTAAACAAACAAAACAAATCATGACACACGCATGTTTTGTAATTTTAATTTATTAGATTTTAAAGAATGTGAAGTGCCGATCCCAGTGCGGTGTATTAAACATATAAATCAAAGCCGGATTTAGAAATCAAACAATGGAGTACGCCGATTACTGTTCAGCATGTCTAATAACTGGTGTAAAAATGCATACTTCAAAGTCTATTGATGATGGACTTTTGCAACTTCTCGGCTTTCCTCTGAACTCTGTACGGTTTTTACTTCATCCACTGTGAAAATTACTCTCTCAAAAAGTATTTATTAACCAATCTGTTTATACATTTCAGAATAGAGCGACACATTTATGTTATGAATGTTCTGCTCACATCCGAAAATTTAAAAAATTCAGAAGAAAATGTCTCAGAGCCCAGGAAGTTTTATCGGATTTGAAAAGATATTACGAGGTAAATACGATTTTTCCTTTACAACAACATATGTAATATACAAAAAAGTACAGGCCTAATCCTGCAAGTCAGCATAAATGTGAAGTTAGCTAAAAGCTGCACAATATCCAGTCCTGACTGAAGCTTCCACAAGTTAACAAGTACCAGCACGTAAGTCTAGCTCTGATGGCACTGTGGAGGGGATGGCTTTGCATGTTGACCCCCATACTAAACTCATGCGCAGCCACTCCCTCCACACTTGGTTCAGCGCTAGACTTATGCCGCGACCTGTACGCGTTGATTGGGTTTCGCGCAGCTTTTAGCTAACGTCACATCCACCGGCTTGTATAATTCGGCCTATAGGATTCTATTCTATACCTAGATTGTACAATGTATGTACACTATAAATACTATAATCCATACATGATCTCAGCTTTGGTGCAGGGATCTTGGATTGATTCCCAACCTGGCAGATAGTATAGTAAGGTGATGAGCATAGATATAGGCCAATTCAAATTTCTTGGTAGCTGTGAAGTTAGCCACAAACTACACCAAACCCAATCCTCACGCAGCTGTTATGTAAGTTTTAGTCAGGATTGGGTTTTGCGCAGTTTATATTATAGTCTGACCGTTTAACTGAGTCCTCGCCTGCGCGGGTACAGGTGAGGCTGAGACAGGTGCGGGCGGCGGGTCCCCACCGTCCGCACCTGTCTCAGTCCCCCTTTGTCGTCTACCCCCACGCCCCTGTACCCGCGCAGGCGAGGACTCAGTTAAACGGTCAGACTATAACTTCACAACCACAAAGAAGTTTGATTTGGCCTATATTGACAGGGAAGTGCTATCAACTCCTAACTTACAAAAACCAAATTTTACAAGTGGCAAAAAAAAATGTTATTCAAGTTGTGATGGACCTCAATATAAGAGATATTTAGTCGGCGCCGAGCTACGTCAATTTGGCGAATTTAAGATTTTGTTTGCCGTGGTGGTCTAGAAGTAGTGGCACCCGCCTTACAATCGTGAGGTTCAAGTCCCAGTCCTGTACATTGAGCTCTTTAGAATTTATGTACCTACGGAATTTAACACTACTGGCTTTTTGGTGAAGGATAACATCGTGAGGCAACCTGCATACGTCTGTAGAAAAAAATCAATGATGTATGTGAATCTACCATCGCGCACTGGGCCAGCATGGTGGAAATGGCCCAATCACCCTTCCTGGGTAGGCCTACATCCTGCAGTGGAGTATTAAAAAGGCTAATACAGTACAGTTGTTCTTGTCTTTCTGTGTATTCTATGACACAAAATTTTTACTGGGGGGCTATGAGTGAAGTATTATTTTACAGCTACATTTTCTATTTTTCAGATAACTGCAATAAATATTCAAAATGTGAATAGGAAACACCACCAGCTGGTTTCAACAATAACTCAAAGTTCTGTAGACACTATAGATATAGACAGCACTCAAAATAATACAGATATTAAAGATCTTACAACTTGGGTAGTTAAACCAAGTTTCAATTCACTAAATAATGATGCGAATATACCATCCAATAATATTCAAATAAAAGATGAAATGAAATATTTTAATGACTGTGTTGATATATCACATGACTATGATGATCAAATAAACAATTACGATATAAATGACACAACTGATAAGCCACAAAATTATAATACCAAAAAATTGAAGAAAGAACACAAGAGTAAAAAGAGAAAAGCAAGTACAAAAGATTTGTTTGAATCTGTAAGTGATGATGAACCACTGGCTAATAAAATATCCAAAATCCATAAAGGATCAACGAAAAAGGAAAAGAATGGTTTCAAGAAGAATAAGCATAACTTAAAATACTTCGAAGATTATGCAACAGTTCAATTTTTAAGTGCAGAAGATGCCAAAAAAGAACTGCTGCTAAGAAAAGAGTCCAGTAATTACATAAATTCGCCGTTTAAGTGTGAATTCTGTTACAGAGGGTTTGAAGCTAAAGGAACATTTGATAATCATATGAAAAAACACAGTAGTGTAAGTATTGATAATAATTATTAACTCACCAGTTACTTAATTAAGACCAAAAGCAGAATTAACATTTCATGTTTTGTTTCATAAGCTCTATTCAATTGTACACAGCAATGATGTGCCAAAATTTAGAAAATATTTAGTAACACCTAAATAAAATAAAAGGGGTAGCAGATGTAAGCCAAAAAATTAAAAAACTAAAAATGGCGTTGGGTTGGGCATGCACTGAGAAGCAAAAAAGATAAATGGACCAAAGAAGTCATGCTCTGGTACCCAAGAGACGGGAAGCGGTTCAGGGGACGACCTCAAAAAAGGTGGGACGATGACCTGCTGCCAGGGTGGCGCAGGAAAGCCAGAGATAGGGAGCTCTGGCAAATTCTAGAGGAGGCCTATGTGCAGGGTGCATAACCTAGTATTTAAGAAATAGAAATAAGAGTAATGTTTTGTAAGGTATATATTAGTGAATGAAGGCTATTTTTATTTTTTTTATTTATAATAAAATTAAATGTGCATATGCTACAGTACTGTACTGGTCTTTTAATAGTTTATTGCTGAACATATGCCTACGCATAAAAGGCGATTAGACCATATCCACCTTGCTGGGCCAGTATGGGTTGACAGAGTCATATATGCCTTAAAATAGGTATTGAACTATGATAGTTGGCAAAAAAGGATGGGGACCAATTAAGCACAAAATAAGCAGTAAAGTGGCTAAAGTAAAGTGATGTTTTACAATGGAAACTAACGTGGTATTTTACTCATGTTATACTATATATAACAGGTCTATGTTCACCTGTACGGTCATAACATCGACTATAGTTTCGGTCGCGTTCGGCGACCTTTCTCAAGTTGGCGAGTGCTAGCACGCGGAGCCGTCTCGCAATGCGCTGCGGCGCGTAGCGCTTGCGATGACAGCGGTTGCAGTGGCGGAGCGGGGGCGGGTAGAGAGGATTGTTGTGTCGGCGCGCACTGAAGATCTTCTTCGTTGGTATCCCGGTATCCGTCGGGGATACTCCAGCACACTGAGCTCACTATGTCTTCACCAGTCCACGGTCAAGTCCTCTGGTTCCCTGAAGACACGGGCTCCACTTCGGTGGCAGTAGCCATCCCCCGTCTCTATTGAAGTTTGGGCGTCTGCTAATCTCAATAGCCTCCCTAACATTACACTTTTACTTAACTTTACCCTAACTTTACATATCTAATTTATAGTCGTTGTTGTGACTATCCATACACGTGAGTTAAGTCTTGTTATACCTATAAAGTATAATGTTCTTGAAAATACACATTCACAGTATAAAAATTTAAGAGTTTCAATAGTTCATTCATTCATTGAATGCATACATAGGATGCCTACTGCTTGACATAGGCCTCCCATATAAACTTCTATAAGGATTGTGTGTGATGGCCTGTGCTGGGCTTACCAATACATGGTCTCTTTGAGAACTTTGTGACCCCATCAATCATCAGTACTGCGCGCTATGTGCCCTGCCCACTGCCATATCAACTTGCTACTTTTATAAATGCATATAACTACACAATTTCAGGAAAGTGGTGAATATGAATGCGATATCTGCCACCTCCGGTTTCTGGAACAACGGTGTCTGTGCAAGCATCGTCTCACATCCCACAAACGCAAGTTCTCATGTAAACTCTGCTCCTACGTCTGCTTTTGCACGTAAGTATTTCTCGTAAATACCAATATAATTCCTGTAGAAGCACAAAAGCCACTGTGTGTTATCATTGATTACTTATAGCACTGAAACATGCTAGCTTAGCATAAGATCACGAAAACAGTTTTGTCGACGTGTGAAAACTGACAGGTATATTATACACTTCACCATAACTGTGTCGTTCTTACACGTCGATAGGATTATTTCGTGGTGCGTATCCTAGCCCGGCTGAAATATTGGCCTTATTTATAAGCTCTAAGTTGGCCAAAGAGAGGGCTATGCTCGCAGTCTCTCTGCGAAATCGAATCGGGGAGATCCGTAATATCAAATCAAATCAAATCATTTATTTTGACATAATAAACGTGTTACAATACTACATGATCCATAGGCTCCTGAACTAGTCTAAGACTGTGTCTCAGGAGCCAGTGGCTTCTCCATATTAATATAAAAAAGCATGCCAAAATAAAAATAAAAAGTAGACTTAACTAATTTGGAAAAAAAACGTAATCTTAAAAACTTAAATGAAAAAAAATTGAATTTAGATATACATTGCAAATACTAAATTATACATTGACGAAAAAATATATATTTCAAACCAAAGATTATATAATAAAAAAAACTTGACTTGTCTTAAATAATTTAGAAAACAAAAACGAAATATGAGAAATTAAATTTAAACATGAATTGACCTATAAATTAAACATACTAATTTACACATTAACATCAAAAAATAATACAAAACAAAGATTATAATTATAGTAAAGAAAACATTAAACAATAATTTGAAAAATGAATTAAAAAAAATGTTTACATAAATACATATCATTACGCATACCAATGTTTAAAAAAAAAAACATTATATAAATAAACTATCAAGTAGAATTTCAATACCTTCATAATCATATTTTTTAGCCAATTTAATGGGAACTTCTTTATTTCATTGTTACTGTGTTTTTTTTATATGTAATTCCTTATTCAATTTTGTATACAGTCTTGCAGCTATATTACCATACTTTTTTGTGCGAATCTAGACCTAGTTGAGGCAGCAGGAAAGAGTAAAAACAAAATAAAAACAAATTTACCTACCGATATAACCCAACGGATCGGTAAGTTGCAATGGCCATCGATCATCAGTCGTCCGAGCTATGTGCCCACTACATAGCGCAGAGGACTGAAGACCGATGGGGTCGAAAAGTTCTCGAGTAGAGACCACGTACCGGCAAGCGCAGCGTAAGACGTTCGCCCACAAGGTAGATGGATCCTCATTAAGACCGCAGGATCGCGCTAGATTCAAGCCGCTACCAACCAGTCTTATTTGAGATCCATAGGGGAGGCCTATGTCCAGCAGTGGACGTCTAAAGCCTATGGATGGATAGGTGATTGTGATTCTTCTAAAACGAATCCTGTAGAAGATCACGTAACTTCGTAACTACCAAATCGTTAGACTTGTATAGGCCGAATTATAATTAGTCCGTGAGTTAGATAATCAAAAATTATTGGACACGTATTTTTTCTTATGTCAATCAAACAACAAATGACAAAGATAAACCATGTCAAAGTTTGGGAGTGGGGGTCGTGGCGTCACCTCTCTTAAAGAAGTCTATACATTTATATGGTACTTGTGACGTCACGCGTAACTTGAACGGACTATATCTTCATCAATTTTGTTTAATTGACAAAAGAAAAAATACGTGTTCAATATTTACCTATATTGATAGTCTCTCTCAGTCTCTCTGACGGACTAATTATATTTTTTTAGTAATCATACCTATTGAAAGTCTTTCATTTTCAGATCTCAAGCGAAAACCCATATAAGCCTACACGAGGGCAAAAAATATCCATGTAAAGAATGCGGGGAAATATTCAGGTAATTTTTATCATCTTTACATCCATTTCTTACGCGTGTCTCGACACGCTCTTGACAACTTATTATTCAACAGAGTTAAATAATCGGCCAAGTACGAGTCGGACTCGCGCACGGAGGGTTCCGTACTGTATGGGAGCCCCCATAAATATTTATTTTATTTTAATTTTATTATTTATTATTGAAGGAAATATAAAACTAAATATTCTGTGAAAATTTTAAGCATCTACCTAGTACCATTATTAATATAGAGCGAAAAACGTCTAAAAATTCAGGTTTGTTGTATGGGAGCCCCCTTAAATATTTGTTTTATTTTGTTTTTAGTATTTGTTGTATTGGCGGCAACCGAAATATGACATCTGTGAAAATTTCAGCTGCCTAGCTATCATGGTTCATGAGATACAGCCCGGTGACAGACGGTCATCGAAGTCTTAGTAATAGGGTCCCGTTTTTCCCTTTGGGTACGGAACCCTTAAAAGGAGATTCTCAATTCGACTGTATATAATTTTTTGTACACCGCGAATCCCGCCAATTTGATTATTCGTTTTTTAGGGTTCCGTACCCAAAGGGTAAAAACGGGACCCTATTACTAAGACTCAGCTGTCCGTCTGTCTCCAGGCTGTATCTCATGTTCCTCTATAGGTAGAAAGCTGAAAATTTCATAGATGATGTATTTCTGTTGCCGCCATAACAACAAAAACTAAAAACAGAATAAAATTAATAATTAAGGGGGGCTCTCATAAAACAAACCTGTTTATTTACCCGTTTTTCGCTATAATGGTAACAGGTAGATGCTTATAATTTTCACAGAATATTTAATTGTATATTCACTTCAAAAATAAATAATAAAATTAAAATAAAATAAATATTTAAGGGGGGCTCCCATACAGTACGGAACCCTCTGTGCTCGAGTCCGACTCGTACTTGGCCGATTTTTGTTTGTTAGATCAGACTTAAGAGTTGGTCCCATTTAAATTTTATCGAAATCGGTTGGGTGGTTATTGACAGTCAACAATAAATAAATATTAGGGGACATCTTACACACGGTCTCTGACCCCAAACTAAGTATAGCTTGTGATATGGCTGCCAGAGACTGATATACTATATTTATACAAATTTTAAATACATACTTTTATAGATAGTACCTAAATAACACCCAGACACAGAGCAAACACATATGTTCATCACACAAATGTTTGCCCTGGGTGGGGATCGAACCCACGCCTCTTTGACCCAGAAGTCAGGGTCACTAACCACTGAGCCACCGAGGCAGTAAAAAATAAATAATAAGAGATAAATAATCTAAAGATGGCTTAGGATTTGACCGAACTATTCCAATTTTGTGTATGATTGAAGTCGGATGTGCCATTCTTGACGAAAATTAATTATACATAGTTCGAATCAAAGTTAATGGCGTTTTTGCAGTTAGCTACAAGCTGAGCAGATCCCCTCTCCTCGCACAGCTGGCATAACGAATTTGCGACTGCGTAATGACTCGCCTCGTGTTCTCAGACACAATTAATCTGATTCAGCCTCTACGTACGTTGCAATTTAGAAGCCGTGGGTGGTGGTCTAGTGGTAATGGCACCCGCCTTACAATCGTGAGATCGCGGGTTCAAACCCGGTCCTACCAATTAATTCCTTGAAATGTATGTTCGGAATTACACACCACGTGCTTTTCGTTGAAGGAAAACATCGTGAGGCAATCTGCATTTGTGCAAGGAAGAAATTCCATGGCGTATGTGAATCCACCAACCCACACTGGGCCAGCGTGGTGGATATGTCCCAATCACCCTTCGTGGGCTACGTCCTGCAGTTGACTGTTAAAAAGGCTGGTACAGTACAGTACGTTGCAATAAGTCAGTTGTACCTTTTTGTCGAAAAATATGATTGTGTAAAAAAACATTAAGTATTATAATTAGTCCGTTAGTTAGATCATCAAAAAATTAGACACTTATTTATTATTTTGTCAATCAAACAATAAAATTGACAAAGATAAACCTTGACGAAGTTCGGGAGTGGGGGCTCGTGACGTCACTTCCCTGTCAAAAGTCTATAGTTTAGTCGTGACTTTACGTGGAACTTTAACGGGCTATATCTTCATCAATTTTTGTTTATTTGACAATAGAAAAAATACGTGTCTAATATTTTTTGATAATCTGTCTGACGGACTAATTATTTTTTTTTAGTCATCTAGCCTGTTATAATAAACTGTTATTTTGTTTCCAGCATGCCGAATAGTCTGTTAATGCACAGACGGCAGAAACACGTGACAGAATGTGTCTGCGATTTTTGTGGGAACACGTTCGTGACCCCGCGCGGGCTGTACTTGCATCGCGTTAAAGTGCATAGGCAGGTAATGTGAAAACTATGAGGATAATCATAGTATAGTCCCATCCATCAGCCATATGACGTCCACTGCTGGACATAGGCCTCGCCAATCGATCTCCAATAAGACCGGTTGGAAGCGGCTTGCATCCAGCATGATCCTACGGTCTTGATGAGATCATCTGTCCACCTTGTGGGTCGACGTCCTACGCTGCGCTTGCTGGTACGTGGTCTCCACTCGAGAACTTTTCGACCCCACCGGTCACCAGTCCACCCAGCTATGTGCCCTGCCCACTGCCATTTCAACTTGCAAATCAGCTGAGCTCTGTCGGTAACTTTGGTTCTTCTACGGATCTCCTCATTCCTGATTCGATATTGCAGAGAAATTCCGAGCATAGCCCTCTCCATAGCTCGTTGGGCTACTTGAGCTTATTAATACGGCCCATATTGAGAGTCCCCGTTTCTGTACCATAAGTCATGACTGGCAACAAACACTGATCGAACACTTTCGGCTTGAGGCACTGAGGTATGTCGGACAAGAAGACGTCACACAGTTTTCCGAACGCTGCCCAGCCGAGTTGGATTCGGCGATTGGCCTCTTTCTTGAAGTCGGACCTACCTAACTGTACTATCTACTTGTCCTAGGTAAACGTACGAATCAACGACTTCAAGAACCGACGTATTATAACTATAGTTATAGTATAGATAGACATAGACTTTTCAGACACAATTGTTTTTGTAGAGTTTGAAATTAAACATCTACATGTTCTTGATAAAAATTTACAGGAGAATAACGGAAAGCGCGGTCCACACTGTGAAGAATGCGACATACATTTTGCGACGGAAGAAGCTTGGAAACTGCATCTAGTGCTTTCTTCTAAACACAACGTGAGGTAAGCTATAATTTTAATATTTGTCTTTTAGCAAATGAACCAAGCGCACCAAAATAAAACAAAAATAACAGTAGCAAAAAAATAAAAATTACAAAATCTAAACGATATATTTTATATAGCTTTTAAAGCGGTACGAGTAATTAATACAGGCAAAAGTAGTGATTGAGACCAGAATTATGAATGACTTTTACTATGGGGCCTGAACTAGGAATTTGAGAAAAAAAATCAGATGTTGCATACATAATTGCAACTCAGAATCGACAATATGTATGAAACAGCTGATGTTTTCCCCTTCGAATTCTGGATTGGCTCCATAAATTTCGTAAACTATAGTTTCGATCGCATTTGGCGATGAAGGCGACAAGTCTATATGCAAGTCGCTAGCGTAGCGAGCAGTAGAGTGCAAGCAAGAGAGAGATGACCAATCAGAGCTCTCCGAATGTTCGAGAACCTTCCCTACTTTCTTCGGGGCCTAAGCAGGTTACGATTTAACGGGAAGGTTCTAGAACACATTCGGAATGTTCTATGAATCGACCTCGAATGTTCGAGAACCTTCCCTTCTTTCTAAGTAGGTTCCAATGTATCAGGAAGGTTCTAGAACACATTTCTGGATTGTTCTATGAATCGGATTCGATCGAACGGCAAAAAATTGGTAAAAATCTATTCTGAAGTAATTCGAAACTGTAACTTAAACTATTTTATGTCCGAATTAGTGTTGATCGCCGACAGGCGATATTTTTCAAGTGATATGCGATACGAGCCCGCGTGCTAGTACCTACTCCAACCTTGAAAAATATCGCTATAGGCAAACCATTTAGCTCGCGGAACGCCCGCGGGGTAAGAAGGGAGCGGGGGGAGATGTTATAGGGTGAGTGACAGGGGTGAGATGTGAGCTCTCTGCTCCGCGTACCCCTGTTACCCACCCGGTAACATCTCCCCCCGCTCCCTTCTTACCCCGCGGGCGTTCCGCGAGCTAAATGGTTTGCCTATAAATGCGATCGAAATTATAGTAGCAATTATCTACTCAAATAAAGCGTGAGTAACACCTGTGCTATACCAAAGAATATATAATAATGCTATACTTTAATTAAAATTTCAAAAACCACGTTAGTATCCATAATCAAATTCTCCATAACCACCTGTATAATATGGACTTCTTTTATTCTAGTACTGTACTAGCCTTTTTAATAGTCAACTGCAAGACGTAGGCCTACCCACGAAGGGTGACTGGGCCATATCCACCACGCTGGCCCAGTGCGGGTTGGTGGATTCACATACACCATCGAATTTCTTCTACGGACGTATGCAGGTTGCCTCACGATGTTCTCCTTCACCGAAAAGCCAGTGGTGTAAAATTCCGTACATAAGTTCCAAAGAAACTCATGGGTACGGGACCGGGATTGAACTCATGACCTCAATAATGACAGGCCAGCGTTACAACCACTAGACCACCACGGCTTATAATTTTTATGTTATTCTAGTAACGGATGTAAATACTGCGGCGAATCATTCCCAAGCTACGAAGAGTTGAAGCACCACATGGCAACACACGCACGCAAGCAACGCACCCGTTCTGATATACCAAAATTACCCACCACGTGCAGCATTGTAAGTATATTATACTATACCAGTCTTTTTTAGGGTTCCGTACCCAAAGGGTAAAAACGGGACCCTATTACTAAGACTCCGATATCCGTCTGTCTGTCTGTCTGTCTGTCTGTCTCCAGGCGGTATCTCATAAACCGTTATAGCTAGAAAGCTGAAATTTTCACAGATGATGTATTTCTGTTGCCGCCTATAACAACAAATACTAAAAACAGAATAAAAATAATATTTAAGGGGGGCTCTCTAGGGTCAACCTGATTTTTTAACGGTTTTTCGCTCGATATTAATAATGGTAACAGGTAGATGCTTGAAATATTCACAGATTATTTAGTTGCATATACGATTCACTAATAAATTAAAATAAAATAAATATTTAAGGGTGGGTGGGTACAGTACGGAACCCTGTGTGCGCGAATCCAACTCTAGCTTGGCCGATTATTTAAATTGTTCACTGCAGGACGTAGATGATGAGATTTGATAGTATTTTGTTTTCCCATAGTAATTTCTCCAATAGTGAATTAATTGAATTTTCGGCGCCTGATATTCGAATAGTAGTTATTCTATACCAGTCATTCTCTCGGATAAATACATACTGTACTGTACCAGCCTTTTTTAATAATCCACTACAGGATGTAGGCCTACCCACGAAGGGTGTTTCGGCCATATCCACCACGCTGGCCCAGTGCGGGTTGGTGTATTCACATACGCCATCGAATTTCTTCTACGGACTTATGCAGGTTGGCTCACGAAGTTTTCCTTCATTGAAAAGCCAATGGTGTGAAATTCTGTACATGAGTTCCAAAGAAACTTATTGGTACGGGACCGGGATTTAAACCCTCGACCTCAAGAATGACAGGCTAGCGTTACAACCACTAGACCACAACGGCCATTGTAAGTATATTGTATAGGTCGAAAAAAATTTAATTCCGTGTGTGAAGTCAGCTACAAGCTGCGCAAAACACCACTCCTTACCCCGTTGATTTATATATTTGCTACTGCGCATCGAATCACGTCGTGTTCACAGACGCCAGCTTTTGGCGCCTCAATGGCTATCTGCTGTCAGTGTTGCGAAATTCAAATTTTCTTACATTTTAGCCATCCTTATACTACCTACTGTATGCTAATATTATAAATCCGAAAGTCTGTTTGTTGGTTTGTTCCGGTTTCAGGCAGTAACGGAGCGACGGATTGACTTTTGGAATAAAAGTAGTTTGAAAGACAGAAAATGTCATAATGTTACTTACTATCCCGGAAAAACAAAAGGTTCTTTTGGGATAGCATAAAAATCGAAATATACGAGTATACTTTATAACGCGGGCGAAGCCGTATGTAAAAGCCAGATAAATGACTCGTCACATGTTTACGAAAACTCATTTTGCGTCGACGAATAGGTAGTGTCAACTAGGTAGGTACATATTATAACAAACCTGATTTTCACCTTAGACTTTAGTTGGTGCGCTTCAGTCTTTGTGACTTTAGTGTAAAAACTGACAGACCATAGCAAATTAAGACATCTTTTTCAGGATATCTGGATTGACTGATAAATGTGTGATAATAAAGACTTAACGATTTCAGTGCAACAAATACCTATCAAATCTGTCGGAATACAAATCCCACATGGGCTCAGCGCATCCTCGTTCCGATATCACGAAGAAACTGGAAGCGGACTCATTGGTGTCTTTCGTTTGCGAGACTTGCGGACTGGCGTTTAAGGTTGGTTTACGTGTATTATTATTTATAATTGTATTATTAGTACATTACTGTTGCGGCCAGCAAAAGAAACATTGATAGACATGAAATTTAAATAAAACCTTTGATGTAGGTACCTCATTGTTTGCTATGTTTCGGACTAAAAGATTGTCCATTTTTAAATTACACGACAGATATGAGTTTACATAGTAATTTATCCGGCCGCAAAACACGACAGATATGGATTTTCATATAGCTTTTGCCGGCCGATGCTCACATGTACATATTTGGTCAGTACAGCAATTTCGATTTATCTCGAAGACGGTTGTCAAAATAATGCTCTTAACATTAGTAAAGTAGAGGATGATGTGTGACATTAGTGTCACATCATCCTCTGCTTCAATAGGCTATTTGACTAGTTTTTAAACGGTTAGTACGTAATAAGCACACTACATTTATATATCCGAGAGATCTACTGTATTAACAATGAAAATCAAGTGTTAAAGAATAGATATTCAAGATCCCGCCAAAACGACATTATGTAATGGCGCTGGTCTGTGACGTCACACACTAGTAAATAACGTTAGTTAATACTAGTAAATAAGTTAACATCTAAAAATAGTTAACATCTAAAAATTGACAAAAAATACTTTTAAAGTAACTTACAGCTCCAATAATATTGCTCCGAAAACACAAATTACACAAACAACGGTCAATCGAAAAATTCTTGCCTACTAGCATGTAACGTCACCAGAGTTGCCACCCTTCTTAGAGCGTTTACGTCACAGATAAAATATCAAAAAAACATCGTATTTTATTTCGTACGATTTGCGAAAATTAGACGTATTTTAGTTTAAATAAAGTGAAATATGTCTTTTTCAGGCTATTATCTGTATGGATTATCACAATCAATATTATATTTTCAATGTTGTCAAAAAGCCTATTGTGAAATGTTTTTTATTTTATTTCTAGAAGCAATGTTTCCTAAAGTACCATCAGCGAAGACACACAGGCGAACGTCCTTATTCCTGTCCGCACTGCGACAAAACGTTCCAACAAGCCGGCGCGCTCTCCACGCACCGAGCGGTACACGCGCGCCGCGCGCATTCCTGCCGCGTCTGCGATCGGATGTTTACCTTCAAGAGCGCGCTCAATAAGCACATGAAGGTAAGATGTGTAATAAATAATGTAAAGGTAAGATATAGATTGCGGTAAATGTTACGTCGGTGCAACTAGAAGAAACGTATCCACCAGGCTCACGGAGCATATACGGTCTATGAAAACCTTGGACAGTCACGGTTCTGCGGTGGCGGAACATGCATTGAACTCTGACATGCAACACTATATTAGGTTCGATAGAGCGAAAGTGTTAGCAAGGGAAAAGTTTTTCGTTCCCCGAAAAGTTAGAGAGGCTATTGAAATTAGTAGACGCTCTAACTTCAATAGAGACGGGGGATGGAACCTACCACCGACTTGGAAGCCGTGTTTGCCAGTAACCAAGGAGCTTGACCGCTGGGCTGGTGGAGACGTAGTGAGTTCGGCGTGCTGGAGTATTCCCGAGGGATGCCGGGATACCGACGAGGAAGATCTTCAGTGCGCGCCGACACTACAACATACTCTGCCCGCTGCCGCCCTGCCCCCGCACTGCAACCGCTATCATCGCGACCGCGGCTCGCAGTGCTATGCGAGACGAGCCCGCGTGCTAGTACTCCAACCTTGAGAAAGATCGCCAAATGCGATCGAAACTATAGTAGTATCCTACTAAAATCAAACGTGAGTAACACCTGTGTTTTACTTAATTAAAAAGAATAATAGAGGTAAATAATAGGAAAGGTATAATCTAGTGTACTTACCAAGTAGTTCTCCCAACAGTAGACCTCGCGACACATCTCTTTAACTGAATCTTCACAAGCCTATATATCGACTTGCTCTTGACCGATTTGGTTCATACTCGCAGATCTTGTTAGGGTTATGATAGGTACTAAACAAATATTTTCGAAATCTAAATCTGTATAATCTAATTAAACTAGAAAGATTGGGGGGACCTTTGCCCAACTGTGGGACAAATCAGGCTAACAACAACAACAAACATTTGTGTACATCTCTTAGGCTAAGGACTCACGACGCGGTTTTAAGCCGCGCCCGCCGCGGTTGCGAGCTCGCAGCTGCTTCAACATCTGCATTCTACGCAGATGTAACGGTTTACGTCGGCGTTGTGCGCGGTTGTTTGCAGCTCCCTCTGAATCGTGCTCTGAGCCCTTAGTCGAGGTTTTGCGTAGTTTACTTAAACTTTCGCGTTCGCGTGTGGCTCCTTACATTTTGGTTAGTTCTTCCTCGTTTCCGCCAGAAGCTCTGTACAAAAATGCATAGTGCCATACGGAAACATCTGTAGTTTCAGTTTACGTGTAAACCTGGACTAACCCCTCTGCGTTCGATTGGCGGTCTGATTTTTAAATCATCGTTTAACCACCCGTCTTATAACCATCGTCCGCGACTTGCGATCATCGCCCACCACGCTTGCTATAATGCTTGCTTGGTAATCACCGCGACGGTTACGCAGCCGTCGCGGTGATTACCGCACAAATAACCGGTCGCGTAAGTATAGAAATAAAACTGCAGCGCGAAAAAGCCACGGTGGGCAAGAAAAAAAACCGCGCCGTGAGTTCTTAGCCTTATTGTATGTATTTTTTCCAGGTTCATCTGAATATCCGGCCTCACTGTTGCGACATTTGCGACAAATCTTTTATAAACCCGTGCGACGTGCGACTGCACATCAAATACGTCCACAATAAGGTGATTTTTTAAATTTTTAAAATTTAAATTTGGCCACCGTTCATGGTTGCCTGCCAGAAATTGCTGAAGCCACCATTTAGTTACCTATTTTGTGTTGTTTTTGTCCCTTTTAGAGTTCCGTACCCAAAGGATAAAACGGGACCCTATTACTAAGACTTCGCAGTCCGTCCGTCCGTCTGTCCGTCTGTCGCCAGGCTGTATCTCATGGACCGTGTTAGCTAGACAGTTGAAATTTTCATATATGATGTATTTCTGTTGCCGCTATAGGAACAAATACTAAAAACAGAATAAAATAAATATTTAAAGGGGACTTCCTATACGGTACGGAACCCCTCGTGAGTGAGACCTACTCGCACTTGACTGATTTTTCATTTGTTCTTTTTTGGAAAGTAGTTGTTAATAAAGTATTATTGATTAATTAAAGGTGCATTGGCCGAAACGGGACAGAACTAAGAAGCTACTGCAAAATTCTACTACATTCTAGCCATTGAAGTGGCAACGGGCAGGGCACATGGTTTTCAGAACCGATTGCCGATGAGGCCGAATGGAGACCACGTACTGGCAGACGCAAATACTGCGTAGGACGTCCACCGACAAGGTGATCTGATCAAGGCAAGGACACATTGGATGCAAGCCGCTTCCAGTCTTAATGGGAAAACCTTCCGGCGGCCTAAGAACTGACACCAGGGCTAGCCACCCGACCTATACGAACTTACTTATGGGAAAACCTACGTCTTTGCACGTCCTACGGCTGATATTGATTCCAGCCATTCCTTATTATTTTTTACAATAATTATATGAACTAAATCAATTAGCAAGAGTTTCATTACTTATTCCAAATAGATAAACTATATACGTGTATCTAATTTGTAAACCTTGGGCTAGACGGACAAAGGCTAGAACAAAGTCACATTTCATTAGTGAATCGAATTAGGTATCGAATCTCACAAAATGTATGGGAATGATTTATTAAGTCACGTTGCTTATACAATATACAGGTCGCAGCATAATTATAAGTCTAGCGCTGAGCGAAGTGTGGAGGGCGTGGCTGCGCAGGAGCATAGTATGGCGGTCAACATGCGCAGCCATTCCCTCCACAGTACCCTCAGCGCTAGATTTACGTGCCGCTACTTGTACCCACCTGAAATGTGACTTTGTCTACCCCGCTTTTGTCATAATTCATGTGAATAATAATATAAAAGATAGTTCTAGCACAATGTAATATCAGCGTTTTACGTTTGTTGCCCGTGGTCCTATCAGATGGCCCATAGGCCATCATCATTTGGTCCTTCAACCACCTCTTTAGGCGTGGTGAGAATCGGCCTCGGAGAGTGCCCCCCCTTTGCCAAAGCTGGGCGCCAGGGGCCATAACCCCTGGGGAATTAGTTGTGCCGCTGGAGCACTTCCTAGGTTGCGTCTCCGCGGCGTTGTGGTCTGTGACGATCTTAGTCAGTCTCCGTGAGTCGTTAGTTAATTCTGTTAATCTTTACAGAATTACCTTCCTCCATATGTATAACAATTTCACGTGGAAGTGCACGTCGTGATTTTAAGTCAGGTGGGTGCGCGTGTAGTGGCGCAATGCTTAAGGCCGAAAGGATAGGCCATACGCGCGTTTCGCCTGCGCGGTAAAAAGGGAGCGGGGGTACGCGGAGCGAAGCTCAACTGTCACCCTCCCGGTAACATCTCCCCCCGCACCCTTTTTCCGCGCAGGTGAGACGCGCGTTAAGCGGTCGGCCTATAGTAGAACCACGGGAAAAAAGGAAATCGGTTGGAGTTTGAGCATATTCTAAAATCGTGTCCCCCAGATAGATAAAGCATGTTATTCAAAATGGGGAAAAAATCTCACTCAATTTACAATTTTACAGTGAAAAAACCGGATCTTGTCATCCGTTATGGTTTCCGTAATCTCTCTACGTGTCATTTAATTAATAATTAGTAAACCTCAACAAGGAAAACCAAATCATACAAGTCGGCGGATGTGAATTTAGCTACAAGCTGCGCAATAACAAATCCTGGCTGAAAGCTCACATAAAGCTGCGAGTTGATTGGGTTGCGCGCAGCTTGTAGCTAACTTCACATCCGCAGACTTGTATGATCAGTGACTGTATGTGTAAAGCACTTTTCTGTGGTGTAAATAAAGCACAGAAGAGTTCTGCTGTTCTGTGGTGTAAAGTTACCGGTTAAGGTAAAAAACTATAAGTGGGGAATCGGGATAATTTTTGTTCCTGATTTGGGGAATTCTACTTTGTTTTTTGGGGAATCACGGAAATGGGTATTGGCAATGCTACTTATGAAGAAAAAAAATTATCAATGTTTGTTTTGTTTTGGTACTTGAACGAGATTTTATTTCTAATTCCTACTTATCGACTCAATTCGTCTTGCCTGCAAAAGATAAGATAAAATGAAGAACTTCTGAGTACAGCATCCATCGTCACTGTGATATAAAGTTTATTTTATCACCGAAAATGTCTGAACTCGGACATGTAAGTAACTCATGACTTTTCTGATACAATTTAATATTTATAAATGTTTTAAACCTGCTATGAGTAAAGAAGAATGTAGAAGCTATTTTAATGACATTAGGTATATAATTCGATGATATCAAAAATTAACAATACTTTTAAGCAACACATAACCTCTTGTTTCATTGTTTTCTTTTTAGGAGCACCCTCGCAATTTGATCCCAGAGCTTTGCAAACAGTTTTACCACTTAGGATGGGTAACAGGCACGGGAGGCGGAATCTCAATCAAAGAAGGGTCAGTCATTAATTACCTTGAAATCTATTTACTTGCTACAACTAAAAACAAAATGAATAAGAGATGATCTAAATTAGAACGGGACGGGTCCGAACGACGTACGTTCCATACTTTTTGTGTCATGGCCACTACATAAAATCTATGGAACTTGCATTGTATGGGCCCCAAGCGAGCCCATCCCGTGAACACCCCATCCTAATATAAATCATTCCTAAGAAACACTGGCATCTAGATCTATCCAGGATAGACAACCTAATTTTTAAGTATAGGGAAAATAATGTCTTCTAGAATTAAGACTCTTTCTATACTAGCTACCCATCACCTCTTCACCTGGATATCAATGAATTATAGCTATAAACCTTCCAGAAGAAATGTTCTAAAAGATAGTGAAAACGGCAATGAAATCTGTTGTGTAGTTTGGAAGGTATAAGCGGATACACAGACAGACACTCAGAAATACCGGTTTTACTTTATACTATGTAGTGATATTACTAAAAACAAGAATGCTATTAGTTTTCCTTGCAAACTTTTTTTTATACATTATAGAGGTACATTTGGCCACCAACTCATCTGATGGGAAGTGATGTAGCCGAGAATGAAGTATATATACCTAGAAGATACCTATTTACTCTTGCCTTAAAGATATCCATATTGTAATTGTCAGGAAACAATGACAAAACTAGGTCATTCTAATCCCTGGCAGTCCGCATTATGAAAGAAGCAAACTGAAAGAAAAGTAAAAATATCCATGTGTTAGGAGGCCTATGTCTAGCAGTGGACATACTATGGCTAAAACGAAGGTGTTGTAGAAATAGCAAACACTGATTACTTCTAACATGTTTATAGGCCAGCAGTGTATACTGATGTGCCTATATCAAGCAGAGTCAAATAAAATTAGTGTATAGTAAATTAGTATAACTAGCTTAATAGATTTTTGATAGATGAGCAAGTGATTCTCCCTCATGCTCTAGTTGATTTCCTCACATCTGGTCATGACTTCCACCTCCACCAATTTTTCCCGGATTATTGTCCTCTACTCTTTCCGGTCCTCAGCGACATGCAACGTGTCATAACATCAACATCATAGACTCCTCAGGTCAGTGATGTTGATGGAGTGACTCTATCATAAACTTATGTGCCCATCCATTTATTCATCAGAAAAGTGGTTGAAAATGAATAATCGGCCAAGTACGAGTCGGACTCGCGCACGGAGGGTTTCGTTCTGTATGTATGTATGCCCCCCTTAAATATTTATTTTAATTTTATTATTTACTATTGAAGTGAATATAAAACTAAATAAATTAAAAAAATTTCAAGCCTCTTCCTGTCACCATTATTAATATAGAGCGAAAAACGTCTGAAAAATCAGGTTTGTTTTATGGGAGCTTATTTAAGGAAATATTTATTTTATTTTCTTTTTAGTATTTTTTGTTATAGCGGCAACAGAAATACATCATCTGTGAAAACAGCTGCCTAGCTATCGTGGTTCATGAGATACAGCCTGGTGACAGACAGACAGACAGACGGACATCGAAGTCTTAGTAATAGGGTCCCGTTTTGCCCTTTGGGTACGGAACCCTAAAAATGATGTCTGTTCATGTGCATTAAGTGTGCTTGCAAGAATGTTTTTAAGACTTTACTCAACATCAAAAAAGCCATGGTGGTCTAGTGGTAGTGACTCCAACCTTACAATTGTGAGGTTGTGGGTTCAAATCCTGGTCCCGTAACAATGAGCTCTTTGGAATTTATGTACGATATTTCACATCACTGGCTTTTCGGTGAAGGAAAACATCGTGAGGCAACTTGCATACGTCCGGAGAAGAAATTCGGTGGCGTATGTGAATCCACCAACCCGCAATGGGCCAGCATGGTGGGTATGGCCCAAACACCCTTCGTGGGTAGGCCTACGTCCTGCAGTGGACTATTAAAAAGGCTGGTACAGTACAGTACTCAAAATATTAACATAGCGTCATTCATTTTAGTAGAAAGAATGAGTAAATGGTCCCAATCACACAACTTGGAGGCTGTGATTTTAGCTACAAGCTGCAGATGTCCTAATCCTCACGCAGCTGTTAAGTGAGCTTGAGTCAGGATTGGGTTATCTGTAGCCTGTAGCTAACATAACAGCTGCCAAGTTGTTTGATTCGTCCAATACCTAGTATAATAATGCTCAATATGCTTGTGATTTACAGGAACAAGATCTACATAGCTCCTTCAGGTGTGCAGAAAGAGCGAATGCAGCATGATGACATGTTTGTGCAGACTATTGACGATGAAGATTTGGAGTTGCCACCTCCTGACAAAAAGTATGATTCCAACCTGATTTAATTCATTTACTTATACCAGCCATACTATGCCGACATAGTCCAGCAGATTAGCAAGATGAAGTGCCTAGTCCACTACCGGTCAGGGCACATAGCTCGGAGGACTGAAAACCGACAGGGTCGAAAAGTTCTTGAATGGAGACATAATACTGGCAAGCGCAGCGCCTATGTTCACAGAGCAAACATCTATGTTCATCACATACGCGTATTTATGTGATGCAGTCATATCAAGCTTTGCTTAGTTTGGGGTCAGAGACTGTGTGTAAGATGTTCCCTAATATTTATTATATATATATTTCCAGGCTAAAGAAGAGTCAATGCACGCCTCTGTTCATGTTAGCGTACCGTGAAAGGGGCGCGGGCGCGGTCATACACACACATTCACCGCACGCTGTCCTCTGCACGCTACTGTATGACAAGGAGTTTGTTATCACGCACCAGGAGATGATCAAGGTAATTACTAAAGAAGATTCAATGCACGCTACTGTTCATGCTACTGTACCGTGAAAGGGGTGCGGGCGCGGTCATACACACGCATGCACCGCACGTTGTCCGCTGCACGCTACTGTATGACAAGGAGTTTGTTATCACGCACCAGGAGATGATCAAGGTAATTACTAAAGAAGATTCAATGCACGCTACTGTTCATGCTACTGTACCGTGAAAGGGGTGCGGGCGCGGTCATACACACGCATGCACCGCACGTTGTCCGCTGCACGCTACTGTATGACAAGGAGTTTGTTATCACGCACCAGGAGATGATCAAGGTAATTACTAAAGAAGATTCAATGCACGCTACTGTTCATGCTACTGTACCGTGAAAGGGGTGCGGGCGCGGTCATACACACGCATGCACCGCACGTTGTCCGCTGCACGCTACTGTATGACATGGAGTTAGTTATCACGCACCAAGAGATGATCAAGGTAAACGAAAAAATTGGTTACACACAACCAATTCGGTTAACAGACGATAATTTTATGACATCATAAGAAAACATTGTTGAATAAACAACTGAACGCTTAGACTCTTAGAGCAATCATGCCTTTCTATCGCTTGTTCCGCGCTTTCGCTTACACGCTCAGCTCAGGCAAAATAGTTTTTCGTGCGTGCAGGCGGACACGACGTTACCACGTCAAAAAAAATTGGAAATAGACATACATACACCTAAACACCAATTAGTCAATACACACCTCTTTTCATGTTGGCGTACCGTAAACGAAACACATATCCAAGCAAGCCCCCTATCATAGTGAAGTATAAGTAGAGAGGACACTAAATAATAATAATTACAAAAGTAAGAGGGTGTGATGTGCAATTATGAAAGTGTGAACAGGACAAAACCAATATCTTTTCTCTCTGTTTGCGTATACGCTGTTTTACGACGTCTAGTCCGTGTGTCAATGCCAGACAATTTTTTCGCGCCACAAAAATGCCGTTGAATTTTTCATGAGGTGCTTAAGTAAATCAACATATTTATGAACTATTCTCTATTTTCTATCACTTCTATTATGCAGGTTTTTACTATTATCTATAGTCTAAATATTATACAATCATAACAACGTGTATATAGCTATCTAGGTATGTATAGCACATCTTTTTTCTCACACCCTATACGCTAGTAACTTCTCCACCTATTCTCCCTCTACGCCCTCTACGCTTTTTAGGGTTCCTTACCCAAAGGGTAAAAACGGGACCTTATTACTAAGACTCCGCTGTCCGTCTGTCTGTCTGTCTGTCACCAGGTTGTATCTCAAGAACGTTATAGCTAGAAAGCTGAAATTTTCACAGATTATGTATTTCTGTTGCCGCTATAACAACAAATACTAAAACAAAATAAAAAAAATATTTAAGGGAGGGTCCCATACAACAATCTTTTCCCATTCAATAATAGTAACAGATAGATGCTTGAAAATTTACTGAATATTTAGTTGTATATTATTTTCAATAGTAAAATTAAAATAAAATCAACATATAAGGGGGGCTCCCATACAGTACGGAACCCTTCGTGCGCGAATCCGACTCGTACTTGGCCGATTATTTATAAGTATTACAAATGCGCACACCTTCGTGGTTCATGGTTTTCGTATTTTGACGTGAGTGTAGTACTCAGATAATGCAATACAGATAAGGATATTATTCCAATTCCAGGGAATAAAAGACGCAGCGCTACAGCGGTACCTGCGCTACGACGAGAAACTAGTCGTCCCGATTATAGAGAACACGCCGTATGAAAGGGACTTGGCGGGCAGTTTGGGTGAAGCTTTACAAAAATACCCGGGAACTAGCGCAGTACTGGTCAGAAGACACGGCGTCTACGTGTGGGGGGACACTTGGCAGCAAGCTAAAACTATGTAAGTCTTAAAGAGTTATTAAAGTGAAACTTTTATTACATCGCCTCAAACTTTTTCGTCCATCTATTGCATAATTTGCATATCGCGTGACGGTCGACCGCGGAGTAGGGGTAAAGTGGTGTAGTGTATTGACTATTACTCATTTGTGCCAGTAAAAGTTTCACTTTAACCGTGGTTTTCATAAAATCACGATTTTTTTATGTGAGTCAAAAATTTTGTCGCCAACGCACGACTTGAACCCGCATCTTCGGATCACCGGCCCGACACTTTTCCAACTGGACTAATTCGTCTCCAGACGCCCATGATGCAAGTCTTAGTATTACAGTTAATATAAGGTCGAATGTTGAAACACTCCTTTGGAAAGGGACTCTGCGGGCAGTTTGAACGATGCTCTTTGGGCAAGCTAAAACTATGTAAGTCTTATAACAATTTCTATAAAGTATATATATAAATATTGAAAACACGGATTGTTTTCTTGAAAACAGTGTTTTCAATAGTAGTTTTGTCTTGTTTCGTTTTACCGATACCAAAGAATATATAACAATACTACGTATAGAACGGCCACTCGTTACCCCCCACCCGTTTGAGTCTTCCTCACTTCCACCCCGCGTTTCACGGACGAGGCTTGTACACCGCGTGTGGGCTGCACTGGCCGGTGGATTTTCTAATAAAAACTACCTAGACTGTGACAATAGGGAATATTTTGTGTATGGTTGAATATCAATGATACGTAACATAACAAGAAATTTTAATGTTTCCCTAAGGATAACTAAAATAAACTTATTTTACATTATTCGGTAACTTCCTCTTGATATTTTCTTTCAAATGAATTACATCGGTTAATTTTTGCTAAAATACTTCCAAATTAAGTAATTAATATACTTTTTTAAGCACTAGATTTATATTCATTTTTGCAAATTGAATACGCAACTGTCTCGCTCACGCGGCATGACGTCACGTCGTGGTGATCGCTGACAGCCATAGACGTTCCGCACACAAATGCACTTGTAGCGACCATGCGTATGTGTGTTGTCTGTGAGTAAGTACTGTGTTAGTGTGCGTAAGACAGCAGATTTTGTATGAAAAATCGCGGAGTGTCCGGGCTGTGCCGATACTTGACCTCAAGTGAGCTAGGTCATTCACCAACCCAAGAAGTTATATTGCAATCCTCGCTACTAATGTGAATCCGAAAGTGTGTTTGTTGGTTTGTTCCTCTTTCACGCAGCAACAGAGCAACGGATTCACTTGATTTTTGGCAGGGATATAATAGGCATGATGACTGGATAAAAAAAAAACATTATTATAATTAGTCCATGAGTTAGATTGTCAAAAAATACTGGACACGTATTTTATCTTTTGTCAATAAAACAACAAATGGCAAAGATAAATCTTGTCAAAGTTTGGGAGTGGGGGTCGTGACGTCACGTCTCTCACGAAAGTCTATACATTTGTATGACACTCGTGACGTCACGTGGAACTTTAACGAGCTAAATGGGGTGTTTCTAACTGGTAAGATTGATGGTCAGACTAGTCTAGCGAACGGGAATCTTTTTCCCGATGTTCTGATTTATTTGACAGCTACAAAAGACAAAGAGAAATAATCGGCCAAGTACGAGTCGGACTCGCGCACGGAGGGTTCCGTACTGTATGGGAGCCCCCCTTAAATATTTATTTTATTTTAATTTTATTATTGATTATTGAAGTGAATATAAAATTAAATATTCTGTGAAAATTTCAAGCATCTACCTGTCACCATTATTAATATAGAGCGAAAAACGTCTAAAAAATCAGGTTTGTTGTATGAGAGCCCCCCTTAAATTTTTATTTTATTTTTTAGTATTTGTTATTATAGCGGCAACAGAAATACATTATTTGTGAAAATTTCAGCTGCCTAGCTATCATGGTTCATGAGATACATCCCGGTGACAGACAGACAGACGGACATCGAAGTCTTAGTAATAGCACAGCCCGGACACTCCGCGATTTTTCATACAAAATCTGCTGTCTTACGCACACTAACACAGTACTTACTCACAGATAACACACATACGCACGGTCGCCTACACGTGCATTTGTGTGCGGAACGTCTATGGCTGTCAGCGATCACCACAACGTGACGTCATGCCGCGTGAGTGTGACAGTTGCGTACTCAATTTTCAAAAATGAATATAAATCTAGTGCTAAAAAAGTATATTAATTACTTAATTTGGAAGTATTTTAGCAAAAATTAACCGATGTCATTCATTTGAAAGAAAATATCAAGAGGAAGTTACCGAATAATGTAAAATAAATTTCTTTTAGTTATCCTTAGGGAAACATTAAAATTTCTTGTTATGTTACGTATCATTGAGATTCAACCGTATAATTCATACACAGTATAAATCTTCCCTATTGTCACAGTCTAGGTAGTTTTTATTAGACAATCCACCGGCCAGTGCAGCCCACATGCGGTGTACAAGCCTCGTCCGTGAAACACGGGGTGGAAGTGAGGAAGACTCAAACGGGTGGGGGGAACGAGTGTCCGTTCTATACGTAGTATTATTATATATTCTTTGGTAATAGGGTCCCGTTTTTCCCTTTGGGTACGGAACCCTAAAAAGTACAAAGAAAGTTAAAATGGTTTGCATTTTATTGTGATACAAACGTGAACATGGTCAAATGGTATGATCCGGTCACCGTACGGTAAAATGAAATTATCTTGGTCGTTCTAAAAAATGGCCAACAGTCAATTCACCACTGATTAACATCTTAATATGCGAATTCATTGTAAATCCGTCTCTCATTATGATTTATCTTTGGCCGTTTATTTGTTATTTTATTTAGTAAAATCATTTTTCATCCTTCATCAATTTATGTTTAATTGACAAGAGAAAAAATATGTGTCTAACATTTTTAGGGTTCCGTACCCAAAGGGTATAAACGGGACCCTATTACTAAGACTTCGATGTCCGTCTGTCCGTCTGTCTGTCACCGGGCTGTATCTCATGAACCGTGATAGCTAGGCAGCTGAAATTTTCACAGATGATGTATTTCTGTTGCCGCTATAACAACAAATACTAAAAATAGAATAAAATAAATATTTGAGGGGGGCTCCCATACAACAAACGTGATTTTTTGGTCGCTAATAATAACGGCAAGAGGATTGGGGCTCCCATACGGTACGGAACCCTTCGTACGCGAGTACAACTCGCACTTGGCCGACTTTATTTACTAATCTATTTGACGAACTTAACTTGTTTTAGTCATCAAGCGTATTCAAAGGTCGAAAAGTGACATAATCTACTTTTTATACAGGAAAAATATAGGTAGAAAATGCACAAAAATCAGAATATGTATAACGTGGGCGAAGCCGCGGGCTATAGCTAGTCCACTATAAATTGTTTTATTTTTATTTTCAGGACTGAATGCTACGATTATCTATTCGAAATGGCGGTGGAGATGAAAAAACTCGGTCTAGATCCTGCCTACAACCCAGAAACCGGGAAAAGCGTTAACGGAACCACAGAATAGTAATTTTTCGAATATATTCTATATAAGTGTTATTTCGAATGTTATTTTTATATTTTATAGCTCAGATCAAATAAAAAAATCAACACAGAATGTTGTGAACAAACAATTGAGGCCGGCAACTACGCCTCGCCGTGTACATACACAATTACACACACATACACGTACAACGAAACTACGCTTTGGCTCGTCAGTCAAACTATGGCGGCGCAACACCGACGCACTCACCACATGTATAAAAAACCGGTCTCACTTCTCTGTTCACGACATTCTGTCTCGATTTTTTTAATTTAGTCTGAGTTTTATAGTCTATTTTTATATTTATAAAGTAAGCAAGTAGACGGTGTTGCGTTGAGAGAATTTTCAAATTCTTAATACAGGCCGAATCATACAAGTTGGCGGATGTGGAGTTAGCTACAAGGTGCGCTATCTGCACGCCCAACCCGCCCAGGCGCGTGAGGTGGGGCGTGCGGATAGCGGGGGGAGATGCTCCCGCTCTTTACCTCAGACCCCGGAGATGTTCCCGCTCTTTACCTCAGACCCCGACTGCATTCAACTCGCGCGCTATCAGTAGTCAAACTACGCTACGAGCGCTTCAATATACCTGACCTAATAATACCTGACTGAAACTCACATAAAGCTCCACGTCGATAGCTTTTCGCGTAGCTCGTAGCTAACTTCACATCTGCTGACTTGTATGATTCGGCCTATTTATGCCGCGTCACACAAATTGGCAGAAATGAAGTTAGCTACAAGCTGGGCAAATATCTCATCAACGCGCGGCCAAAGAATATATAATAATACTACATATAGAACGGCCACTCGTTACCCCCACCCGTTTGAGTCTTCCTCACTTCCACCCCGCGTCCACGGACCGAACTTGCTATCTGCGCGCGGGCTGCACAAGCCGGTGAATCCTTACTAATATTATAAATCCGAAAAGTTTGTTGGTTTGTTACTCTATCACGCGCCAACGGAGCAACGGATTGACTTGATTTTTGGCATGGATATAGTATAAAAGGCGGAAGGAGCTTTAGGATACTTTTTATCCCGAAAAAATTCATAGTTCCTGTAGGACAGGACAAAAACCCTCGAAAGCGAAACTGTCGCCACTATCACAAAGACGCTAAGTGATTAATTCCTCTATGACGCTAATATGGACTAACGAAACGTCACAGCCAAACGTAATTAGATGACAGGTGACATTGTCTGCAGACTTTTATAAATCACAAGTAGCGTGGCAAGGCGACAAATTGTTTTTCTACCATTATATCCCCTTGAAGAGGTATAAAGTATGGATTGAAAATGACAACTGACATTAAAATTGGATAAAATGTTAATTTCCTTCTGCATGCTACATGTTACTATGACGTTTAATACCAGGCCGTCATTTTGTCTGACATTAAAATATTTTTAAATATTCTATCATTAGAGGTTCAACATGTTTTTTTATTCTACCTTTATGGTACAGAATCATCATATTTTAATATTATCAATCCGAAAAGTTTGTTGGTTTGTTCCTCTTTGTCGCAGCAACGGAGCAAAAGATTGACCTGATTTTTGGTATGGATACCTATGGTTTAATAGACAGAAAGTGATAATAGGATACTTTTTATATCTCGAGAAAATTCGTGATTCCCATGGGATAGGACAATAACTGTTTCTCAGCAATGGAGCAACGGATCGACTTGATATTTGGGGTGGGCATAGTTTGGAAGACGGAAAGTGACATGGGATACTTTCCATCCCGAAAAAATTGTGGTTCCCGTAGGACTTAACGATAAATTTTTCTCAGCAACGGAGCAACTTGCCTTGGCATATTGCATGAATATAGTTTGAAAGACGAAAAGTGACATAGGCCACTTTTTATCGCAAAAACTTTAACAGTTCCCGTAGGATAGGATAAAAACTAAGTGAGTGGGCTGCGGTAGCAGCCGTCTAAGCGCCAGAAATAACCTGTCATGGCAAGTTTAGGACGTTCCCACATATTTCGCACTCCTTCGCGGCACTCAACAGCACTAGCCCAGACTCGGGCTCCATAACGGAGCTTGCGCTCTCGCCATAGTGACGGAGTGTTTCGGAGCACAAGACACATCGTCATCCACCACTCGAGACTAACCAGTACTGAACGTCAGACAGCATTCCAACGCCCTGGTCCCAGTGCAGTGGGTCAGTCATAGTAGCCCAGCGCCTGCCTCTTCAACTGCAGAGGGCAGTGAGAACGGCAATCGCGATACCGACACCTCTCTTCTCCTGCAGCCCCACTGCGTCTGCCAACACGTTGACGGCCTAGCGGAAGGTAGGGTAGGTGGCGGCACCCACACCACCAGTTCCATATATCCCACCGCGGCCCCTTATCCTCGGCTGTCATATCAGAGTCATTCATAAAGCAACCTTGCTTTATGAAACTAAGAAAGGTTATTCCCAGCAAGTAACTGGAGATAGAGAGACAGAAAAGAAGCCACACCCAGCGCAGCAGGAGGAGCTGGAGTTCATATGCCTGGCAGACGGAGCAGCACTAGAGCAAAATCTTAACCGAGAAATTAACATATTTACAGACGGCAGTAAAATTAAAGGGAAAGTTGGGGCGGCATTATCCATTTGGGATGATGCCGCTGAGATCAGTACCCGCAAGCTGAAATTGGCCGATTGGTGCTCTGTGTAACAGGTCGAGTTATTGGCACTTCTTGAGGCTACCGAAAAAGCAAAAATCTTTTGTGACTCCAGGTCTGCACTGGAAACGGTAGTTGGCGTATCTTCCCTCCATCCCTTAGCAGTAAATTCAAAGCTAACATAAAGTTACTACACGCACAAAATAAAATAGTGAAACTTTATTGGATTAAAGCGCACGCGGGGATGGAGGGAAATGAGAGAGCGGACCAGCTAGCAAAGGAAGCAGCACTGCACTCGAAGTGCAGACCTATTTAGGATAGTTATCCTAAATAGGTCTGCACTTCGGGGCAGTTGCCCCGTTTCATTCGTCAAGCGAGAAATCCGAAAGGACTCTCTTGACGAGTGGAACCGGCGGTATCAGGATGGACACACAGCGGCGGTAACCAAAACATATTTTCCGGATGCAAGGGCGGCATACAAGATCGCAAGAGAAATAGCACCAGTGGGAATCATAACTCAAGTGCTGACGGGGCATGGTGAGTTTTCCCAATACTTACATCGATTTAAGTTGAGGGAAAGCCCATCGTGCATCTGTGAACCCACAAAAGAGGAGACTCCACTGCACATAATCTTGGAATGCCCAGTTTATGGAAAGTAGAGATTTGATTTAGAACAAAAAATTGGAATTAATCTAACACGAAAAAACCTTAGAAACAATTTTATCGAATTTTTGCACAAATATTTGTAAAAAAGCAATACTTAATTAGGAACAAGTAGGTATAAACTTTTCTGAACCATTTTAATGTTTATTATAACTGCAAACAGCCAAAAACATTGAAATATAGGTATACTTCGTTTTTATTCATTTGTAATTAAGACCCCTGATCATGTCAGGGATATTTCGCGATATAATAAAAAAAAATCCTCGGATGCAGCGTCGCAAGAGCGGCACTGCAGCCCGCCTAAGTTGCGACACTCCTCATAAGGCATGCAACCTACCGGCCATCCTCTCAGCTGCTTTAGTTAAAAGCGGCTGAAACTCGAGTGCCAGCCTCTAAGCTTCCTTGGGGGAAAAGACCCAAAGAAGAGGGAGACTTCGAGCGCCGCCTTTTCAGCTGCCTCAGACCTCCCCCACGACAAGGCTGGAATACACGGGGGGGGTTGTATATACACTCCAACCGTAACTTAACCAACAAAAGCATTCCTCTAAGGTATTTTGATATTTGTCAGTTAGGTTAGGTTTCGCAGCCGACATAAACATAAGCCAAAATCAAAATACAACGCGGGCGAAGCAACGGGTAAAAGCTAGTTTTCTAATAAAAACTACCTAGACTGTGACAATAAGGAAGACTTGTACTGTGTATGGTTGTCAATGATACGTAACAAAACAAGAAATTTTAATGTTCCCCTAAGGATAAATAATAGGAACTTATTTTACATTATTTGGTAACTTCCTCTTGATATTTTCTTTAAAATGAAGTAGATCGGTTACTTTTCTTCGTTAAAATGCTTCCAAATTAAGTAATTGTTATACTGTTTAAGCACTAGATTTGTATTCATTTTTGCAAATTGAGTACGCAAGTACGCAACTATCTCACTCACGTGGCATGTCGTCACGTTGTGGTGATCGCTGACAGCCATAGACGTTCCGCACACAAATGCACGTGTAGCGACCGTGCGTATGTGTGTTGTCTGTGAGTAAGTAGTTGTGTATTTTGTATGAAAAATCGCGGAGTGTCCGCGGGCTGTGGCGCGGCTTTGTGTGAGCTTTAGTCAGGATTGGATATTGCACAGCTTGTAGCTAACTTCACATCAGCCGACTTGTGTGACGCGGCCTATATTGAAATTTTCTTTATTTCTTTCATTTGAAAATT
The DNA here is from genome assembly GCA_964007245.1 of Hypomecis atomaria. NCBI lineage: Eukaryota > Metazoa > Arthropoda > Insecta > Lepidoptera > Geometridae > Hypomecis > Hypomecis atomaria. Next base: position 18,586,047 of record OZ023291.1, read on the forward strand.
CAACGCGCGTTTAGATGTAAAGGTTTAACTAGAATTTTTTCCGCAGAGCTTATATTTTTTACAAAATTAAAAATCATTTATACTCAAAATCAGTTACGTTTTTATTTGATTCTCTTAACAGCTCAGCAAGGAGACTCCGTGATATTGTATTTTGAGTTTTGTCATCAAGTATTTTAGAGCTATTTTTCACTGTCCGTCTTGTAATCCCGTGAACGCTCGACTTACAGTTTTTTAATATCATATCTCGTATTTCCGCTAATTCTTCTTTCGGTATTTTTGTCTCAAAACTTGTATCAAAGTCTAAGAAACCCATTTTGCCTTGTTCGTACAAGGCTTGCAAATTGAGGGTAGTTTTCTTTTGTGCGTTTTCTTGCCGACGCAATATGTGACGTAAGTCGCTGAGGTAAGGTTGGTTATCGACTATTTTTCCGTCGATTATCTCGATTTCTTTTTGGTTTAGCTTTTGTAGGTCTGGTGTGGATATGTTGAATTTGCTCTTGATTGTCTGCGGCAGTTGTGTTACTTCTTTTGCTGAAAATGTGAAGCAAATTGTAGTATAGGCCGAATCATACAAGTCGGCGGATATGAAGTTAGCTTCAAACTGCGCGAAACCCAATCAACGTGCAGGTTTATGTGAGCTTCAATCAGGATTGAATGTTGTGCAGTTTGTAGCTAACTTCACATCCGCCGACGTGTATGATTCGGCCAATATTAGGGTGCTAATTTTCACCCTACAGTACCAGTCTTTATAATAGTCCACCGCAGGACGTAGGCCTACCCACGAAGGGTGATTGGGACATATCCACCACGCTGGCCTAGTGCGGGTTGGTGGAAGATATTCATCCTAACTGCCTGACAATAAGAAGCGTTTGCTGTCCCGTTTTATAGCATTGCGATAAAATGAGTCGGCATTAAATTTGTTGGAAGATAGATGGACGCAATCTAGTTTTTACTGACTTCCAAAAGAAAGGAGGTACTTTGTTCGTCTGTGTGATTTAACAATTCTTTTTTATTTCGTATACATCCGAGGTAGTCCCATTTAAATTTTATCGAAATCGGCACAGCCGTTTTTGATAAATCAACAATAATGTACATGGATGTCACATCGATTCCTGCAAACTATTCGAATTTTGTACACGATGGAAGTCGGTAGTGTAATTTTTTGCCAAAAATAAATAATATCAAAGAAGTTTGCTGACCTAATTTCGCACCAGCATTGGGTTTGATGGAGAAAAACGCCCTCATCCTCTGCACAGGGATCTGATCATCGCCTCCTTTATCAAACACGTCATATTCCGCGCAAACCACCTTCTCTTCCAACCTTCGTAGCTCTATGTTGTCTTTCTTGTACTTTGAGAACTTGACTGCCAACAGCTTGATGCGGGGCACCTCTGATATGTGATAGTTTTTGGGCAGGTTGTGGTATTGGGTCAGGGTCTCTGGAAAGTATAGGTCGAATCATTCATGTCTGCGGATGTGACTTTTTAAATATCGTAATAGGTTTGCGTTTGACTACACACTGCCTGATGTTTAGCAGATAAGCGGTCTAAGGTGTAACAAGCTGTACTTTAGCGGCAAGACAGACTCAGGCAAAGCGTTCCACATTCTGGCTGTTCGTATGAGGAATGTGGATTCGATACGCTTGGTTCTAAAGCGCGAATGTCCGCCATAAAAAGGTTGCGCTTGATCGCATCTGTCTAGACGTAAGATAGAAAAAAGGGGCAGGTGCGTCCAGATTGGGAAATTAGCTACAATCTGCGCAATATCCAATCCTGACTAAAGCTCACATAAAGTTGTGCGATGATTGGATATTGCGCAGCTTGTTGCTAACTTCACATCGGCCGACTTGTTTGATTCGGCACATAAGAATTAAAGTGGAGTCATTTTAATAGGCCACATTTGACAGTTCATGTATGCAAAGAAAAATATACCTTACACTAAAGGAATAAAACTTCAAGCCGTCTTCGAGAACAATTATCGGTCGTCGTCAATATTGTTTTCATGAGTTTTATTCCTTTAGTGTAAGGTATATTTTTCTTTGCATACATGAAATGTCAAAAGTGACCTTTTATCTTGTCCCTACTTTAGCCATATGATGTCCATTGCTCGATAGGTCTTACTTAAAGATTTCTAATTGACTGCCTCGGTGGCTCAGTGGTTATAATAGATCCAACCGTTTATTTTCTTTTTGACAGCACCAATAGTACGTAACTGCGTCATGTTACGCAAAAGTTCACTTTTAAATGCGTTTTAAAAATATGACAACTGCCTAAGTTTGCTTCTCGATCCCGTATAATAATCATCTTTGACAAATTGAGTCCATAAGTGCAGTAGTTTTTTTTATAAATTACATAAAATAACAAACGTTTTTAAAAATTTACGTTCTACGGTTATAGTGGCGCGCTGCGATTGGTGATATTGGTGCTGTCAAAAAGAAAATAAACGGTTGGATCTATTATAGTGACCCTGACTTCTGGGTCAAAGAGTTCGTGGGTTCGATCCCCACCAGGGCAAACATTTGTGTGATGAACATAGGTGTTTGCTCTGTGTCTGGGTGTTATTTAGGTACTATCTATATAAGTATGTATTTAAAATATGTATATGTAGTATATCAGTCTCTGGCAGCCATACAAGCTATGCTTAGTTTGGGGTCAGAGACCGTGTGTAAGATGTCCCCTAATATTTATTTATTTATTTAATAAGAACGATTGAAAACGGCTGGCATCAAACGTATAGGCTTAATGAAACTCCTTGGAGGCTGTGAATTTAGCTACAAGCTGCGCCAGACCCAATCCTCGTGCAGCTGTTGTGTGAACCAGCGGTTAGGATTTGGTTTTAAGTAGCTTGTAGCTATCTTCACAGTCGCCAAGGAGTTTGATTCGACCTAAAATACACGTCTTAATCAGTTCGTCAGTACGAGATTTTACTAGATGAGGACTATTTTGGATTACCAAAAGGACCAACTGAAATTGGGTTTAGTATATTTGAGTTTTTTTTCTTGTGAGTCTAAATTTAGAATAGGGAAGAAAAATTGAGAAATTTAGTATAAATTGATGATAGGGAGCATTCCCATGCTGCGGCATTTTGTGCGGATTATGACGGTCGAGCCGACGGCCTTAATCCGTCCGGCACGATAATGGCAGCGATAAATAAAATCTTACAATTATTTTGTTTGACCTATTTTAGATTAAGAACTAACATAGTGTTGTAAGTTAATAATTTGTTTTACTAACCATGGATCGTTGTCTTAAATAAATATTTATTGTTTTTTTTTTTATAAAAGTGCGATGGGCAATAACCGTAATTATTGCGTCTTGAAAAGCGACGACCTTTGACGAATATTTGATTTAAAAATCACTTTATTGTGTAGTGTATAACAAAATTTATGTATTATTTTTACGACTTGTATCACATTCTTTAATAGATTTCAACTGGTTGAATCTCAGCAGTTATGGAACGGACTATAGGTAAGTAACACTATTTTAAACTTAGTTTAACGAGTTACCACTGGAAATAATACTCGTATTATTTTAAATACCTTCATCTCTTTGTTGTAGAATTAACGTCTCAGATTCTTCATTATCACGCGTCTGGATATATTTTTCATAATTCCTGGAATATTCTAGAGTGTTCGGATATTGGGACGATTTTTCGATTGTAAGTCGAGAGAAATTACGTTGATCTTTTCGTAAATCTAACTGAGATTTAGACGGGCCTCGCAATGTTGACTTGTAACCATCTATTCCATCTTCAGATGCAGTTAAGTCGCTTATGATTTTCTCATCAGGTAGAGTTGATCCCGATTTTGTCGTGATCACATTCAGCTCGCATGGTACATTCGGTCTGGCTTTACTAAGTTTGGAACTTTTGTAAGGGAGGATGGGTTTGTTTTCTTTCTTTTGCATCGTCAGGGTCATGTCAGGGTAGACTCGTGGGGGTCCTTTTGGTTTGGATATTATGATCACTTGTGGGGGTCGCTTGACTGGCTCGAAGATCGTGGTTAGTTCGGGTGCTGTTGGTGGGACAGGGTCGACGGGAACTGGCATTTGGTGCTGCGGAATCGGAAATTAGTATAGTATAGGTATTGACTATTGTTGTTACGATATAATAATCTAGATCGTATAGGTAATGATTAGATATCATTACCGTGCCTTAGGTAGGTAATAATTTTCGAAACGAGCTGCAAACTGCAACTGTCGACAGCGAGCGCAGCGGCTGATACGAACTAGTAGTAGAACTTCATGCAGTTGCTGCACGTGCTGTTGTGTGTGTGGCAGTTGCAGTTGGCAGCTCGGATCCAAATAGCACCTTAAAAGGATCAATTATTGCTGAAAACATTATTGCTATAGTTTATTACTGAAATATTTAGGAGATTAGCAAGTTGAAGTAGCCAAAGCAATCAGATCAGTTGGATGATGATTTGAGGACTTACGAGATAATGCAAAAATTCGAACTTAGGCCATTATCTTGTAAAGTATTAAATTATTTGCTTTATCTACACTAATGTTGTAACATTCTACTTATGTTTCCAATACTTGACTTATAATGACTACTGTTATAGCGCAGACAACAAAACACTCAATTTAAGCAATTTCACATGATGTTATAATATCCACATCGATATCGTAAAATCTCATTATAACATCGCGCGCTCGCTCCTGATTGGCCCTGCGCGCGCAGCTGCGTTCTCATTGGTTAGATTTTAATGGCGCCAAGTTCACTGTGACAATACACGTACGCGTGAATTTAATGTTTCGCAATATGTTTTTTTATTTTTTTTTATTTTTATTAGTGAAGATAAAGTAGTGTATGCAACTGCATATAACTGCATATTATTTGTTTTGGAAAATTATTTTCTTTCATAACAATCTTCATTTAAAGGAATTTCATACTATCGGATCTTATTATCTTTTGACATTGGTTGTAAAATATGGCGACGTGATGGCGGCTTTGTACAAAAATCAAATTAGAAAATATGAAATTCCATTCAAATTACTTAAACATTCGAAGCGGTTGTTTTACTATGTGCATTTATTAACTATATTTTAATGGATTTTTTGAGCTACTGTATTCTGGTCCCACTTTGCATAATCTTCTTTTTCGAATGGAGATGCGGTGGTGTCATATTGTGTAGAATACACCTGCAGTTTTAATATGTTAAAATTGGGAGAAGCCACTGGCTTTAGAAATACAGTTGTAAGACTAGTTCGGAGCCAGTGGATTCATTAAGTTGTTGTCATCTGTTTTTTTATCAATAAATAAAATTTGATTGATTTATTGATTGAGTTAAGGAAGAAAATTTTCAAAGCAAGCTTGAAGTACTTTAAAAAATATGATATTTTTGAAATGACAGGTCGTTTAGAATGTTGAATTTGTTCCAGCTATCTCTGGTTACTCCCAAACCTAGCTCCGCGGGTCTTGAGTACCTACTAGATTATTTGAAATGGTAATGACTTGAGTAGGTAGTTATTATCATAGCTGGAAGGTCGAATTTCCTCTAACCACTACAGTTTACTCCCACACCTGGCTTGGTGGATCAGAGCAGGTGAGTCGCGCAAAGGAATCCTGATCGGGCGTGACGTAGCAGCACCGGCTCTGCATGTGTCGCCTCCACCGCGGCGCTAACACTTCTTCAATCTCTTTATTTTTCTTCTTGCCTGCCACATACACCGAAATTGATGGTTAATGGTGTTTCCTTGTACGTGTATGTGTGTGTAATTGTGTCTGTACACGGCGAGGCGTAGTTTTGCCGCCCTCACTTGTTTTGTTCTCAACATTCTGTCTTATATTTTTATTTGATCTGAGATCTCGGTAGGTTCGATTACAGAGGCCTGTTTTGACTTTCGTCCCCTTTCAGCTGTAAAAAGTGAGGGAAAAGCAGCGATCTCATTTAGGCTTCCGCTAAAAGCTCGTGGTAGCTACAGAACCTGAAATGGAAGCGAACTGCTTAACTGTAATCTAACCATTTCTCGGTCTATTGTATTTGTATCTTCGTTGAGTTCTATTCATTTTCCTGTTGTTGAAACCATTATTTTACAAAGATTTTAGGGCATTTTCTGTAAATAAATAAACTTGGCTCGAGGATGTGTCAAAATGGCAGCGTCATCTATAGTAGTCTGTGGGCAGCGTCAATCGAAATGAAAGATGTTTTGTGGAAGTCAAAATTATCCATAAATAGAGCCATAAATCGAAAACATGAAGACGCTTTACAGAACTTTACGCTTACTAAGAAGAGTTTTATCAAAGGGTCATCCATGTCTAAGTGTCGTGAAAGAATCCTTTACGTTTCGGTTTGAACTGACCCAAAGAAGCGCGAAATATCATATTACAGCCCATATAACAAAAACTAAGTACCTAGTACTATAATAGCTGTGTCATATAGGATACTTGGCTCTTTACATTTACCTACTTCTGCTTTTCGTAGTAAGTATCTAATAGTTTGTGGCTTTTCGTTAATGGAGCTCTCATGCTAATACTTACTAATACTGTGTAATCGCAGATTTAAACGTCACGATTAAATAATCGGCCAAGTGCGAGTTGGAATTACGCACGAAGGGTTCCGTACCGTATGGAAGCCTAATCTTATTTTGATTAAATTATTTGTTTTTGAAGGAAATATTCAACTTAATATTCTATTAATTTTCTTTTTATTGATTTAATAGGTACACTCCACAGACTCCGGGGCCTGTGCTATTTATGACATACATTATTTTTTCTGAGATTTAACAATATTTCTTAAAGCTAAAGGTTTCACAAGAGGATAAAATTAAAGTTTTAACTATAACTACAATATTGTTATTTTTTATCTACATTAACTACAAAAACCGCTCTATTAATATTTCAAGCATCTACCTGTCACCGTTATTACTAACGAGAGAAAAACGGTTTGTTGTACGGGGCCCCCCTTAATTTTTTTTTTTATTTTTATTATTTGTTGTTCGCTATAACAACAAATACGTCATCTGTGAAAATGTCAACGTTCTAGCTATCACCGTTCATGAGATACAGCCTACTAGCTTAGCTTGCGATCACGAAAAACCACGAAAGGAACACTTTTCGACGTGAAAAAGTGATAGATATACAAGGTTATTTCTAATCAATTAGCATCCTTTCATATTATTCTGTACATCAAAACTAACAACTTTTGTTCTACAACTTTTATTAATTCTAAAAAAAAAGTTGTTCCATAGAAAAATGTCGTTCACCCTCGGCAAAATGTATGGAACAGCTGTTTTTTTTTTTAGTTTTAACAAAATACGTAGAACAAAAGTTGTTAGTTTTGATGTACAGAATAAGCCCCTAAGAGGATGCTCATTGATTAGAAATAACCCTGTATACTTCGCCTTCTGACACATCGAAAGAAATATTTCGTGGTGCGCATCCTAGCCCGGCTGGTGACAGACAGACAGACGGACAGCGGAGTCTTAGTAACAGGGTCCTGTTTGTACCCTTTGAGTACGGAACCCTAAAAGTCAACATCATTGCCAGGTTAATTCAGCCTACTGAAGGTATATGCCACCTAATTATTTTGCAAATCTTTTCTATCTTACGCCAGTCTAAAAAAAAGTTGTGTGTATTTAATTTTACGATTTTATATTCATTTATTGGTTTAATACATTGTTTTTGAGGCACTACTAATACATAGGCTGATCACGTACCGCCTTTGTGACCGGAGCCGGTATTTCTGGTCACATTTGTCGCTCGTGTACGGTGATATAGTAGGTGTACCGGTTGTGGCCACTGATTCGGTTGTGGCCATTTGGTGTGAAAGTTATTGCATAAATGATAATTATAAACAATGTAATACCACAAATATTGTTTGTGCTAATCTAAATGTTTCAAAATTTCTTTATAAATGTTATTTTGGCATATAATTGTCTTATTATTGCTTAAAATTCAAAGTGGCACAATTGATACTAAGATGACCACAACCGGTGCATCTACTACTTAGCTATTTTTTTTTCCTACTAAACCTGGTGGTACAGTGCGACACAAAAGAGATGAAATGAATTATTCGGGAACTAAATTATCACTTTTGCTGGAACCACAATCTGAGCTGTCAATCATTGCTAATATCCTAGCATTTTTCTCGTTTTGTGTTATTTTGTGGATTGTGAACAGAAAAAAAGTAACATTATGAAAAAAATAACGCAAAATATGCTAACAAAGCGATGGTGGCGACCTCATTTATTTTCAAGTCTTTTATGTCGCACTGTAGTTCTATAAATTATATTTAATTTAATTACTTCAGTAATGATAGTTTGTGAAACATGTCTAGTGCTAATTTATAGGCCTTAGAATTAGTTCGGCCAGTGTCTGTCTGATTCGATACAGAGAAAGTTCTGGAAGGTTGATCGCTTTGACTGCATAGACTTGCTGATTTCAATATCTGAAACAATTTGTTTTTCTTTGTAAAATCAAGGAGAAAAATCGGCCAAGTGCGAGTCGGACTCGAGCACGAAAGGTTCCGTACCGTACCGTGGAGGCCCCTTAATATATTTTATATGAATTAAGTATTTATTTTTGAAGGCAATACTCAACTTCATAATCTATTAATTTTTCAAGCAACTAAGTACACCGTAATGACTAACGAGATAAACATTTAACGGTTGGACTCGCGCACGAAGAGTTCCGTACCGTGTTGGAGCCCCCTTAGCCCCATTCCTCTTGTCGTTATTAATAGCAAGCAAAAAAAACTCATAAAAATCACGTTTGTTGTACGGGAGCCTCCCTTTAATATTTATTTCATTCTGTTTTGAGCGGCAACAGAAATACATCCTCTGTGAAAATTTTAGCTGTCTAGCTATCACGGTTCATGAGATAGGTACAGCCTGGTGGCAGATAGACAGACGGACATTGGTAATAGGGTCCCGTTTTTACCCTTTGGGTACGGAACCCTAAAAATCAGCAAGTGAATCAGTTAAAGCATAGTAAAGAGAAACTCTGTTGATAAATAATGATTAAAAGCACTACTGCACAGGTCATCCTGCTTGCCCGCCGAAAGGGGGTGATTGAGACCATTATTATGTACGATGTTTACTCTGGGGCCAACCCGATTTTCGAGAAAAAAAGATCAGCTGTTCTATACAAAATTGCAACTTGGATTCGACAAATGTACCTTTATGTACTCGTATGAAACAGCCGATTTACTTATTCGAATTTTGTTATCGACTTTAATATTTATTTTAAATGAACGGGTAACGAAATAGGTAGGTATAAGTACACCTAGTTTACCATCGTTAATTTTTTTTAGATTTTTATCAATCCTTAATTAAAATCAATTCCACTACGAAAAATGTAAAACGAATGAAATTACTATAAGATACTATAAGACTATAAGATTTCACTACAAAATCTACATTAAGTATACCAATATTTTTATAGTTGAGTTTTTTTGAAATGTGGACAAAAAATGAGAAATGCACATGAGTGAAACAGCCGATTTATTTCTCGAATTTTGTGTTGGCCCCAGAGTAAAAGTTGTTAATGATAATAATGGTCTGAACCACCTCCTTTCGACTTACTAGGTACACCAGTTCTGGATAATACTGTATACGTCCTCAGACCAAATAAAATATCAAGACACAAGAACGTCGTGAACAGAGAAGTGAGGCCGGTTTTTTATTCATGTGGTGAGTGCGTCGGTGTTGCGCCGCCATAGTTCGACTGACGATCCAAGGCGTAGTTTCCTTGTAAGTGTGTGTGTGTGCAATTGTGTCTGTACACGGCGAGGCATAGTTTTGCTGGCCTCACTTGTTTTGTTCACTACATTCTGTCTTGATATTTTATTTGGTCTGAGTATAGGTACGTCCCAAAAGCATTAAGTACAGCATTATTCTCATATTTAGGCAGTCGGGTGAAATAGGTTTAATAGGTAATACTGGGATATATAAACAACATATTATCATTTAAATAATCGTTTTTATTCTCAATTTAATTCTTTTCGAAAACAAAAATTACATAAAATAGACAAATTCTAATTGAAACAGGTGACTCAATGTTAATTTCAATGTTCGTCAAATCTAAAATGGGAAAATATTATTTACAGAGAACAAACTTGCGTGATATAAAAATTGAGAGTATGACTAATAATTTTATTTCCATTTATATATTTATTAAATAATAACTGCAATGGAATATTAATGATTTTCTTTGTTTATATTCGGGTTTTCTCATAATTTAATGTCTCGCAAGTATTTTAAAAGAACACGATTGGCACAGAAAATACAAAATGAAAAAATACGACATCGAAAACTTTTCGAAAAAAATCGCAACATTTAAATTACTGTATCTGAGTAGATACAAATTATTCGATATTTTCGCTTACATTATTAATTGATAATTAATGAGAGTATTATTAATTTTATTGTATTATGATACATTTATTTACATTACTCGTTACATTAGATCTTAACTAGAAGGCACCAGAATGAGGTCGGTGGAGGTATTACATCTGAAACAAAGCAAATGACAATAAATTAGTACAATTAGGTAGATACTATTTGATCAATATTCAGGCCAAAAAAAATTGGTTGTCTTTGAAGTCAGTTTACGGACGAAAATTTTCGTGATAACGTCATATTATGCGTCACAAGCCGAACGCTTACGCCGATCGTGCCTCTCTAACGCTTGTTCCGCGCTCTCGCTTGCACGCTTCCCTCAGGCGGAATGTGACACTATTTCGTGCGTGCACTCATCGATTTATATGTAACACGTCAAAAATTGTACTACGACTGTTAGGTAAATTTAAGAAACAGTTCACAATACCAAATTCATTATTAGGTAAGTACCTACAACACATAAAATAAAATTAGTGGAAGAATACATTAGATTGGGTTTATGGCTTAAAACAACGTGATTAAAATTTTCTTAAAAAAGGATAAAATAAATAAGTAATTTTTGGCATCATCGTGATCAGCCTGTATCCCATTGTACCATGTTTATTTTTATAAAGATTACTTTAGATTATAGAAGCTTTAATTCTAAATATGTAATTTATAATTATTTCTTTTTTTAAATTGTATTGTAAGAAAATAATGCATGCTGTGCTTTCTTAAAAAAATGACACATTAAGTTTATTTATCTTGTTTTTAAACTTTCTCGATTTGAACACATTATTATTATTTATCGATGCAACTCGGTCGAAAAGTCGCGTCGTCGGGATGATGAGGTATTTATTTATCTCGTAATTTTAGTGCGCGATTAGTCCCGTAGTACATAATACTGAAGTTATTTTTTTTTATATTTTGGACATCTTACACACGGCCTCTGACCCCAAACTAAGCAAAGCTTGTGATATGGCTGTCAGAGACTGATATACTACTTATATATTTTTAAATACACACTTATATAGATAGTAACTAAACTACACCCAGACACAGAGCAAACACCCATGTTCATCACATAAATATTTGCCCTGGGTGGGGATCGAACCCACGCCTCTTTGACCCAGTAGTTAGGGTCACTAACCACTGAGCCACCGAGGCAGTCGTATATTATAGATTTATATCGTAAGTTTTTATAATGTACCTATGTATAAATGTATAGCCTCAATAAATAAATAAATAATTGTTGTCACATCGTTCCATGTCAAGGACTATTTTCATCCACGCATGGACCAATAATGTATGAGGTCTGAGTGTGAGTTTGTATGGTAAACGAAAACTATTAACGCTATCGTGTAGCTTCGTGCATTTTCCGTTATTTTTTCGTTTCCGCCAGGGGCGCTTTACAAAAATGTATGGAACCGAGCGGAAACTACTGTAGTTTCGTTTATGTATAACTAGCGACTTATAACTATTATACATATAAGTAAACCTTCTTCTTGAATATATTAAAAAAACCGCATCTAAATCCGTTGCGTAGTAGATCATACATGGGGACAGACAGCGGGAAGCGACTTTGTTTTATAAGTACTAATGTAGTGATATCGTGTCAGCGGATTAGTACCTATAATAATAATTATAAGTTATAAGTTGAAATGACAGTGGGCAGGGCACATAGTTCAGAGAACTGATGGCCGATGAGGCAGTAAAGTTCTCGAATGGAGATCACGCACATTATATCGTGGGTCTACCTGGTCGGTGGACGCCCTACGCTGCGCTTGCCGGTTCGTGGTCTCTACTCGAGATCTTTTCGACCCCATCGGTCATGAGTCTTCCGCGCTATGTGCCCTGCTCACTGCCATTTCAACTTGCTAATCCGCTGGCTATGTCGGTAGCTTTAGTTCTTCTACGGAAATCTAGAAGTACTTACATTAAAATCGCACAAGTGGCGGAATCAGACGTCCGTGCTCCAAACTATCGCATTTGTGCCCAACGCACAAGATGGACAATTCTGGAAAATAAATAATACAATCGTCAAGATCTTTCAAAAATACCATAAAGAGGCTTCGTTGATTCGCCCCGCGGGCCGAACAGCTTGTGGGGCGAAACCACGAAAGAGCCACAAAAGGGGAATAATCGTCCAAGTGGACTCGCGCACGAAGGTTTACATACCGCATGGAAGCCCCCCTTATGTTTTATTTTAATTATTTATTGTTGGAGGGAATATACATCTTAATATTCTGTGAATATTTTCCATCAGCATCTTCCTGTTGCTGTCATTAATATCGAACAAAAAATCACTTTCCTTGTATGGAGGCCCCCTTAAATATTTATTTTATTATTATTGAGCTATTTATTTTTGAAGTGAATGTTTAACTAAAAATTCTGTGAATATTTCAGGTATCCACCTGTCACCGTTATTAATATTGAGCGAAAAATGGATAAAAATTCAGGTTTGTTGTTTGGGAAAATTTTATTTTTAAATATTTATTTATATCGGTTTTTAGTATTTTGTTGTTATAGCGGCAACAGAAATACGTCATCTGTGTAAATTTCAACGTTCTAACTATCATCGTTAATGAGATACAGCCTGGTGACAGACAGACGGACAGCGGAGTCTTAGTAATAGGGTGCCGTTTATACCCTTTGGGTACGGAACCCTAAAAAGGTGTTCAAAATGAATTATCTCGAAGGACTACATTTTTTGGTTGGTAAAAGGACCATGTAACGTGGTACCTACCTACTTTATTGTAATTTCGAAAATATTGATGTGATCACCAACGAAATTCAGGGTTATTTCTAATCAATTAGCATCCTCTTAGGGGCTTATTCTGTACATCAAAACTAACAACTTTTGTTCTATGACTTTTATTAATTCTCAAAAAAAAAGTTGTTCCATAGAAAAATGTCGATCACCCTCGACATAAAGTATGGAACAGCAGAATTTTTTTTTGACATTTAACAAAAGTCGTAGAGCAAAAGTTGTTAGTTTTGATGTACAGAATAAGCCCCTAAGAGGATGCTAATTGATTAGAAAAAACCCTGTATACTAGGCTAGACAACTAAAGAAACATCTGTCAGTTAAATTTTCAATAAATATTAGACAAGCATTGTTTCGTTTGTCAATTAAGCAATTAAGTTATTTAATAGACATGGTGACTGGATAAAATAATTTACCCAGTCATCAAGTCTATTGCTAAGTTGATTACTTTTGTATATATTTTTCAATAAGCTCTAGCTCTAGTTAAAAAGACTATTACTTACAACAATACTTTCGATGGCATTGGCTAGCTGCTCTTCCATAATCTTTACATCCCCGTGATCCAACACTTCCTGCAACAAAACAGACAAGACAACCAATGTTAGAACAAATCACTAAGAAATCCATCGATGTATTGATGGGGTAATTTTAGGCTTGACACATAGCTGGCTTTTCTCTCTTTTTAGATAAAATTGTTGACACTTGATTTTGTTTACAGGGTTATTTCTAATCAATTAGCATCCTTTTAGGGGCTTATTCTGTACATCAAAGCTAACAACTTTTGTTCTGCGACTTTTGTCAGAACTAAAAAAAAAAATAGCTGTTCCATACATTTTGTCGCGGGTGAACGATGTTTTTCTATGGATCAAATTTTTTTTAGTTTTGACAAATGTCGCCGTACAAAAGTTGTTAGTTTGATGTACAGAAAAAGCCCCTAAAAAGATGCTAATTGATTAGAATTAACTTTGTATAGGGCACACCATGCGCAGTGTTTTGTCAACACATCACAGTAGATGTTTACAAATTAATCTTTATCATTCAACTTTATTTCAATTAACTGGCGTCTTTTACACAAGTAAGCGAAGCAGAAAAGGCAATTTTAATCATTATAAGTAGTCAGGATTGGGCTATCCGCAGCTTTTAGCTAACATTACAGCTGCTAATTTGTATGATTCGGTCTTGGAGGATTTAGCTACTGGAGAAGAATTCAGCGCGCGCACCCTTCTGTCATGGTATAAGAAAAATTGTACCTACATGTGAACGAGACACCAGACATTTCATTGCACAATTTTAGACTTAAGCGTCTAAGCAATTTAGGCGAAAATGGATTATCAGCAACTGGGCTGTATTGTTCTCGTTAACATTTCGACTTTATCCCCATATTATTCGTATTAGGGCGAAACTTCAGTGAACACATCCTCCCCCGCGCTTCACGTAAAGCTGTCAGAATGTAGTGAATGCGAATCGTAGTGCGTTTCTAGTCAGGAGATAAAACGTCTCTGGATTCGGCCTATAACGATAAGTCGAGTGTTTCTCACCTCCTGGCAGCCCTTGACCGAGTCCGCGAGATCCGGGCGCGCGGCACACAGGCGCGCGGCGGCGCACGCGCAGCTCACGCTGGCCAGCCGCGCGGCGCCGCGCACCACGCCCGCGTTGCCCGCCAGCCGCAGCGACAGGGGATCCCCCGCGCCCTCCGCGAACGCAGGCGTGTACGTCATCGACGACACCGCGCGCTGCCACTCCTGACCATAATCACAGTTAGCAACGAAGAAATAGTGTAAGCCGAATCATATAAGTCAGCGGATGTAAAGTTAGCTCAGTTTGTGGCTAACTTCAAAATCCAAACTTCGCGAAACCCAATCAACGCGCAGCTTTATGTGAGCTTCAGTCAGGATTGGATATTGCGCAGCGTGTAGCTAATTTCTCATCCGCTGACTTGTGTGATTCGGCTTATAAGATCAATTAACCTTTAAACACCTAGTGTGTAATAATGTCGCTAATTGCGTGTATTGATGATGTTGTCTATTTGTAAGCCTGCTTAGTTTTTGTAAACTAACTATATAATAGGTAAAACTAAAAAAGTTTAATAGTTTGATTGTGTAACTCGATTATAAATAAATTGCTTGTTTTCGAGGTGAAACTAAGCTAAAGGTACCTATACTGAAAATTATAAAATACACCGAAAAGATCACATCGTAAAAAAAGAAATGCGGAAAACAAAATTTAGCTCTCGACTGTATTTCTCTTTCGTAATAATACTGCGCAAATGCACATACCTATTGATGAAAATAATGAAACATGAAGTTGAAATATTCTAAGTCATATTTGACCACCCATCAAATTCATAAGTGAGATGAAAAAGCTTTTTGCTTTCGATGCACGTAAGCTTAATCTCACGGGAAAATTCATAGACCCTAAACCGTTACGGTTAGAGGATGCGACCACAACCAAGAGTAAATTAATCTGAGTAGATATAGAATAAGTAATTAGTTACTCGGGAAAGGTAGACTCAATCTATTCGCTTTAGTCACAAAATTAATCAAAGTATAGGCTCAGTCAAAGGCTGAATCAAGCTTTTTAGTCTGGGAAAACGAGGGAAGTGGTTGCGCTGTAGTAATTTATTCTTTAGGTGGACTCCGCAGGACAGGGCGCGTAAATTCAAATGTTTTTGGGTTTTTGACATTTACAGACAAACTTCTGACTGTAACTTTACAAAAACTCATTTAGCGGCCATTAATAGGATAGTGGTAACGAATTATATAAACATAGAAACCAAAATAGTGGTCAATATATACACAAGAGCCCACTAACTAAAAGTTGATGCACTTTTGTGCACAACCTGGCCACTAATTTGGTTAATATATCTCATCAACGCAACCTAGTCATGGCCGCTCAATGAGTTTTCGTTAACCTAAAATGAGTAGTTTAACTGTAAATGCCAAATACCCCAAAAAAAAATTGAAGTTCGCGCTCTGACCGAGACGATCACCCTTAAGTTAACAGCGCAAGAGACCCATCTCTTGCAATTTGCGCGGCTTGCAGCTAACTTCACGTACGCCAAAAAGTTCAATTCAGCCCATAATAGCGTTAACATACTGACCTCTGTATCAGTCTTAGCGTCAGCGTCTCCGATGGACCTCACGAGCTCCTTCGATATCGCCATTAGAAGGTAATTAGTGATTTTTGCTTTGGTTTCGTACGTAACATCTCTGCTGTTGACGGACGCGATTTCGTTACAGAGCCGTGTTAAATCATCGTCGACCGTGTTGTGTATTCTGTCGAATAAGTCTTCGATCAGCTGCCCGACTAGGTGGCTTCTCATGGATGGACAGGAACAGCGGGAATCTGAGGTTATATAGCTCATGCTGTGGTGCATTCTACTGTAGTCAGTCTTCTTTGGTACAGCGGTGTATATCGAATAGCCTTCATCTACGTATTCCGTCCTTTCCGGCTGGAGTTCCACCCTAGACGCGTGGTACGATTGTCGCATCGTCTCGCTCCTCAGCTCTTCCAACTCCTCAGTCTTGATCGACAGCTCGTGGCTCAGAGTTTTGACCTTCTCGTCGCATTTCCTTTTGCACTGAGATAGGGCCTTTTGCGTCAAAGCTAACTGCTTTTCCAGAGATTCGACCTGAGAACACATGTCTTCTTAGTCTTCGGAAGCTTGTCCATGCAATGTACACGCCACACCGCCATCATGCACCGGCGCCGTGCCCGGAGACAAAACTTGTGTCAAGCCAACATGCACTTTGCGTTAGTGAAATGGCAACATTGAAAGCGTTAATAGGTGCGGTGGTGAAGCATCTACGTACATGCAACACTAATGAAATATGCGACTACTTTCAGATCTATATACCTACTAGTACTAAAAGAAACAAAATACTAGCCAGATAAATTGTTTAGAAGTCCAGACACCATGCCAGTTCTTTTTCAATTATTTGCATGCCTAGATCTTCTTGGTGAAAATTTACAATAAATAAATTGTGCGATTTAATTCGGTAATTATGTGCCTCGATTGCAAAAACGCATTCTTTTTAGTCAGTTAAAATTGACAAGTATTTGCAATACATGTATGAAAAACCCATCACCCTCAGGAAATAATGTTCTATTCTAAACTCCGTTTGTAGTTTTAACGGGAACCAAAGAATCAAAATAAGTAGTAACGTATTCTGACGTTTTCAATACTTCTTTTACAATTCAATCTTACTCTGTCAATATTGGTATCTATTTTTTTTTATTTAGAAATTCGTATGATTTACGAATTTTATAAGAATTTTGTCCTTACGAAAAACAAATTATTTTAAAAGTATATTGACAGATCTTTATTCTATGAAATAAATAAGAATTCATATTCCAGCATTCTTATATTTTTACACAAGACATCAAACTAATCAAAGTTAATAACACCACATCCACAAGCACAACAAAAAACCATGTCCTTTCCTCTCACGTAATAAAACTACAGGAGCACGTTTCAATTCGCAAAACGACTGCCATTATGATAAACAAGATCTTTGACGTAAAAAGTAAAGCTATTTGCTTTTCCATGGCAATTTTTGTTCCTGTCTTTTTACTCCATTTGATATCGCACACTACTTGAGATTCCCCACAACCTACCTCCTCCTTTAGTTCACTATTAGTGACCTCCATTTCTTGGTTGTTCTTGCAGCAGCGGCTCAGTTCCTTCCTGATGCTGTCCAGGTCTCCCATGAAGGTCATCTCGGCCTTTTTGTTGTAGTCCCGTTGGACTTTGAGATCGCCGTCCAGCTTCTTGTTCGTTTTACGCAGTTGGTCGATTTCGCTCTGCAAAGAGATTAAAATGTGACACGTTTTATTACGTTATATTTCTACCGCCTTACCACAAAAGATGTAAACACGCTTTAAATACTGTTTAACCGTGCAATTTGTACTGTTAAACACTGCAATTTGTACTGTGCGTAAAACTTTTGCGGTAAGACGGATAGTTTTTTTTTTTAAATTCACGGCTTCACAAAATTACACACGCATAAAATAATATCCCTCTATCTCTTTTGGATCCTATCCCTATTTCCTACTTCTCCTTGTTTAATGTCGATCTCACAGGAATGATAAATAATATAATTAGTAATTTTACGTACAATATTATTCGCGACACAATCCTATATTTCGACTCGCTCTTGACTGATTTGGTCTGTTTCATTCTCGCAAATCTCGTTAAGATATAGATACAATCTTACCAAATATCATCGAAATATCTTCTTTTTGATCTGGTCTAAAATTACCCTTTTTAAACTTCCATTCCACTTTTTCCTTCTATTAAAATTTTCGCTACATTGTCACGCCTTAAAATGTAGCAAATCATCTTTCCTATTCTATTCTCATTGGTTTTTAGACAGCTTCTTCCGGAGAATTAACTTTACTACCAAACTTAAAGTTCAGAGCATTAACTTAAATCATAATTTACCTTAAACTTCATATCAAGCGCCTTCAGAGCAGCCTCAGACTTCTTCGCTTCAGCATCAGCTCGCTCGAACATCGCACTCAGATTCGTATTCTCCGTCTTTAGGTGTTTGACGTCTCGCTCGGCTTTCTCCAGCGCTATTCTCGTTCCTGACTCAGACTCTTCGACCTCTCTAAGTTTGTGTTTGAGCGGCTCGAATGTTTTCTTGAACTGTTCTTTTTCGCCTTCGAGTTTGCTTATCTGTAAATCAAAACATTATTTCCTGTGAATACTGTTACGTTTAGTCCTTTTACTCAAAAAATAGCAACCAAATCTATTCACACGAATTGACACAGTGACATACCCTTAAAAGACTATTAGCTAAGTCTTGGCCCTAAGATAGAGTAAGTAGTGAGCGTTTTACGAAAGAAGTCCTTCAGATTCTTCGCCACAATCGCATGGCCGATCCGTTAAAATCAGTTTCACTTATTTCGGGGGACTCTAGTTTTTTAGGGATCTGTTAAAATCAGTTTCACTTATTTCGGGGGACTCTAGTTTTTTAGGGATCTGTTAAAATCAGTTTCACTTATTTCGGGGGACTCTAGTTTTACTCATACAGATATATTAAAGTCCTTTTTACGAAAGAAAACCTTCAGACGCGCCGCCTGTTCAATATGTTTAAAATTAGTTTCACTTCTTGTCTCGGGACTTCTTTCGTGAAACGCACTCTACATATTCTTGCGACAATCAACTGTATGCGGCATTCATGCGCGTATGAACATAAAGTGGCAATAACACCAAAAAAGCACAGTCCACTCTCGCAACTATCTGTTTTGGAGCCGTAGAATAGTAATAGATCTTGCTTAATCTAGAATTCTAGATCTTTATGAGTACTACGAGTATATTCATTTCTTGTTCTATGATTTTGATAGATATTCGTACCTTTCCTTTGAACTGACTTTTGATCTTCTGCGACTTCTCGATCTTCTTATCACCACATATCATCGACTTACGACAGCAATTCTTGTGTTTTAATTTAACTTGTCACAGTTAAGCATACCTTTCCCTTGAGCTGGCTTTCGATCTTCTGCGACTCTTCGATCTTCTTCTTGTAGCCGCCCTCCATCTCGGCCCACATGTCGTCGGCTTGAGTCAGCATCTCGAGGTAGGCCGTCTCCCGGCGCTCGAGCTCGGCCACGCGACTCTTCAGCTCCTGTTCGCTGATGAGTAGGGCGCGGATCTTGCTGCCCATCGTGGGGTCGGCTGGCAGCTGTGCAAGGTGTAAAAAGCTTTGTTATTACATGCAACGAAGGGTTTGCCCATATGGAGGATGAGGGGTGTGCGGAGAGTTATGTTTCTAGTAAGGATCCTCCAATTACGGAGTACTAAGTTCGTATAGGCCAGGTCAAAACTCTGACACCAGGTCTTGAGTTTTTAAGCCGCCTAAAGGCCTCTGACATACTCGTTGCTAAATGGTTAAAAGAACCGGGACCTACAATTTAATATGTCATCCAAACCACGATAGCGTTTAGTTGTAAATGCCGCCCGCGGTCACCCATCCAGAACGTTGCTTAACTTCGGTGATCGCTTACAAACACCTAGTCAAACTACACTATGATTTCAAATATTAGGACTCTAAGTGAACTGTCAAGTCTTCTTTTTAACCACGTATAGGTTTGCGTTTCACCACATTTTGATCAGAGGTGGTGTATTATATGTGTAAAATACGTTCACATACAAATAACCTTCATGCATGTAGATAGACAACGGTTTTCACTTTTTTGTCTAGTTTCGCGGCAGAGCTGCTATACACATAAAGTCTTCAAACTACGTATAAATTGATCCGTTTCCATACATTCTGTCATGGTTCTGCTCCTAATAGTTACCTGACATGTTACGAAACAGTTATAGCATGCAGCGAACCATTCTACCCGCGTAAACTGATTGATTTCATCACCGACTCAAGGGTTATTAGTCGCTTTTTATTACGCTCTAATGCGCTGAGTTTTAGATACATTCGCAGATAACACTTCCTATTGTTGTAACATGTGTGTGGTAGTTTATTTGCGTAAACTTAATAAAGTTCACTCGTCCAATGGAGTTAGTATTTTGAACGATATGTTTTTTCGTTGTACATAATTTTAAACGGTTTTATTTAACTTCACTTGCCCGTTTCTTGGGTCGAATCTAGTAATTGAAATTTAACCCCCTTCCCGTAGACAGATTCCCGTAGATTGATATGATATTTGATACACAGCTTTAGTTTCGACGACAATTTTTTTTTTGTATTCGGTATTGTGACGTAAATACAAGATGGCCGCACCGCTACAACATGGCGGATTACATATTTTTACACAACCCCCCCAATATGGATATGAAATGAAAAGGCTTTTCATGTAGAACACAGTTTTTAGTAAAAAGATAAAAACTAAAAACACAAAAAAAAATGTAATTTTTTTTTTTTACATTAAACGGTTTAATGTACTAAAAGCTGCTTTTAGGATGCTTGTGGAAGCGTTTACCTGCCACAAGCATCCTTAAAGCACAGTTTTTCTTTCATCTACTCCCTGTAAAACGTATTTAAGATCAAAAAACTAAAAATCAGACTGTACCTTTTCTTCCTCTTTTTCCTTCTTCAACTTGGTCTCGATCTCGATGATCTTCTCTTCTATCCTGTCCTGCTTGACGTGTGCTCCCGACATGGTCGCGGCGATCTGTCTCCTTGCCGTGTCCAACTCTTCCTCCAGCTCTGATATTCTTTTCTCCAGGACGCCGATACTCTGAGCGGTTTGATCTTCTATATTCTTCTTTTCTAATAATAACCTGGAAAAGGAAGCGGATTGGAGTTCAGTGTATTGTTTTTCAACCAGGATCGTAGTATTTTATTAGTGCAAAATCCTGCTACAAATTAGGTACAGGTGATTTAAATTTCGGGCGTTTTTGAGCAGCCTACAATGTGTCATTTTTACAAACCTACAATGTGTCATTATTAGCCATTATATTAGCCTATACATTGTGTTGTACCAAAGACGTCTGAATCGAAGAAAGTTTACAACCGAAAAAACTCCGTTAAAAATGTTAGTGTAATAACATTTTATTGTATCTAAATTTCTATGATCATGAACGTATAGTATATACCTACCTATGGTTGGTAAAAGTACAATTTATGTGAGACTGACTCTACGTACGTAGGTACCTAAGTATGTTCTTCTATCGCCCTTATTTACGCGGATCTATCCCAACCGGTAACACATTATGGCAAATACACACAAAGAATAATGTAAGTAGTAAAAAAATACCCAAAACATTTTACATAAATTCTGTTTTAAATATAATGTGTTGCAAAATCACTTATTTAGAGAAACCGGTCAGGTCGAAACTTTTCAGGACCGCATAACTCAACGGTCCTGAAAAGCGCGAGTAGAGCGCGGCAAATCAGCATCGATGTCGGTCCAGGCCACGACGGCACTGCACACGCTCGAAATTCTCGCATAGCTAATCTATTTAAGCATAGAATAATATATAAGATCTACCTCTTTCGTATTTGGGTATGATACAACATGTGGATATATGGCCACTTACTTCGAGATCTGCTCCTGGAGAGCCCGAGTAGCGCGCGGCACTTCAGCGTCGACATCAGCCCAGGCCACGACGGCGCCGCCCGCGCTCGGTCGAGACACCGCCTCTTCCCGAAGCTGGGCGATCACCGCCTTTGTATCCGCGCCGTACCACCCCAGCCGGTTCATTAGGGCACGCTGTAAACGGGAACTTTGTAAAGCTGGGGCCTCGCATTGGCTATATATGTTGGTTACATACAGTTTTGGTTCCAACACATCAATGTATGGATTGATATTGGATGATCAATATCAGCGGATTGGCAAGTTAAAATGGCAATGGGCAGGGCACATAGCGCGGAGGACTGATGGGGTCGAAAAGTTATCGAGTGGAGACCAAGTAGGTACCGGCAAACGCAGCCTAGGAAGTTCGCCCACAAGGTCGGACGGATGACCTCATTAAGACCGCAGGATCACGCTGTATGCAAGCCGCTACCAACCGGTCTTATTGGAGATCCATAGGGGGGGCCTATGTCTAGCAGTGGACGTCATATGGCTGATGGATGGATGGATGGGTGGTCAATATAAGTCAAAGACCTATCCACCCATAGGTAGGTGTATTGAAACAAAGACTATAATTTGTAACTACGGAGCCGATGTGTCCGATCTGGTAAATATAGATGCAAGAATCAGGCGTTACTCTGTGGAAGTTCATCTTAAAAGTGTCATTATCAGTAAATTCAAAACTAATTTGAAGCTATGACGCTGAGTGCAAGCGATCCTTTTAAAAATATAGTTTTGTGACCACAGGAATTAGGTATCTGATGATGATTATTCGACCTTCTAAGCTCTTGTCGTAAACTATAATCTAGCTTAATGAATCCAGAACAAAATTACCTACTTATCTAAAATTATATTTGGCATCTCTATAAAAACGCAGGAAAAAATCGGAATCTTTATTGTGGTTGTACGTTCATTTGATTTGAAGAAATTTATCCTAACTCTATGTTTGAGAACATTATTTCGAACATTCTTTTAAATTTTTACTTTTATCTAGGTCAACTTAATTTAAAAACATACTATAACTATCGCCACTATCTAGGATCTCTCGTGATATCGGATGAAATTGGAACGTTGTAAACTACAACGTTCCAATTTCATCCGATACACAGACGTAGGCTAGATAGATAAGGCTAATCACCTGTTCGTTGAAGGATATTTTGGCGCCCATGACTTGCACGACGTTCCACGCTATAAGAGCCGGCACGGCCTTCTCTAGTTTGTCCAATCGCGTCATTAGATCAGCCTGAAACAATCACAATACAAACATTATCACTAAAAGAACAGTAAAAATTCGAATGGTTCTACATTCGAATTTTCGAAATCACTACATAGTATTAAGCAAAACCGCCTTCGATCTGTATTCTTGATCGAAGAAAACCGCCATTTTTGTGTGTCTGTCTGTGTATCCGCTTATATCTTCCAAACTAGACAACTGCGGGGCAATTCTGTTAGCCGATCTCTTTACTTAAGTGATACGTTCTTGAACCTCTCTCGTTTTTCTGACAGTTTCGACAGCTCACAACTGTCAGAATAACGAGACAGGTTCAAGAACGTGTCACCTTAGTAACGAGATTGGTTGACAGAATTGCCCCGCAGATCGCAATGCGATTTTCTTATCGCACTATCAACTATCTTTTAGAATATTACTTCTGTAAGGTTTATAGCCATAACTCATCCGTAACCGGGTGAAGCCAGGACGAGCTGCTAGTATTCTACATTTTTGATAATGGTAAATAATGGTACCACGCCAAAAATGTCAGCTTTACTGTTTAGTGTAAGCTATATCTATGCTATTTTTTGTTTTGCAAAAGGAAATATCGAAATAAAAATATCTACTCATGTAATACATTTCGCAATCGGTTTAGATAGAAAGAGATCACAAAAGAATATTATTGTACAAACACACAAAACTACATTCATTCTAAAACCTTACCATAAATACAGTAAGTAGTATTTTTTTAATAAAGTGTAAGTAAGTAGGTGCAAAAGTTAGTAGGTAAAGAATCGATAGAAAATCCTACGCGAAATACCTAGTAAATTACTTACTAGAAAAGAACAAGTTTCATACAAAGTAGTGTGAAATAGCTGATTAACTCATATTGAGCAAAAACCAGCTACCGTTGTTGTTCGGCAAACAAACAATAATTTCTCTAGTTGATCGACCGTGAACACATATAAACAACTCATTATGTGTAACTACTTGAAGGAACTGCTGTAAATGGTCATTCATTTACATTATGTTTGTTTTGGTAAAAACTAGTTAGGTATTCCGTATTCATTATCCACAACACAAGGGAACTTACAGAACCGGTATTACCAAAAATTTAGTTTCGTGAACTATTTTAATTGTTATACACAGGTGTATTATACATATAAACCTTCCTCTTGAATCATTCTATCTATTTAAAAAAACCGCATCAAAATCCGATGCGTAGTTTTAAAGATATAAGCATACATAGGGACAGACAGCGGGAAGCGACTTTGTTTTAAACTATGTAGTGATGACCCTGTGTATCTGTCACTTTTTCACACCCTTTTTCAAGAGTCCATTTCGTGGCTTTTCGTGGTTGCATGCTTAGCTGGTTGGTTTCGATAGAGAATATACTGACCTCTCTCTTCTTCAACACGAGCTCTCTACTGGCGAGCTCGGCCATGAGGCGCTCGGCCTGCGCGCGCGAGCACTCGCGCTGCTCCGTCATGTCCCTCAGTTGCGCCGAACACAGCTCGTAGTCCATCTCAAGTCTGCAACAAATGAGGTTGATAATAATATAGAAAATCCCGATAAAAAAAACCTAGAGAAGCTTAAGTATGAAAGTTTCACTGATAATATCGAACGGTGCCATATTCGTAACTTTTTATCGAACCATCAATTTTTTTTTTTTTTGTAACTGCAAAATTATCGAACGGTGATTTGATCATGTAGAACATATGCAGTTCATTAAACGTCCATTAAACCCGTTGCTGACTGACCGATTTGACTGATACCGCAGGATCGCTCTGGACACAAGTCAGTTAAGCTTTAAGATCTGTAAGAATGTCTTGTTTAGCAGTGATGCTAGCTTACAGGAAGATATTGATGACAGAAGAAATCTTGATATACCTATACAATATGCAGTAGAAAGATAACTAAGAGGGAAAATAGAAACTAAGAAAACTTACTGCTGCCAGTGTAAACGGGTGTCATTTTCGATTTCTTCTAATTCACAACATTCCTCTTCTAGCCTCTCGTATTTGTCTTGAAGTTCCGAAAGTTGTGATTCGAGTTCCTAAAAGTACAAAAAAACGTATTACCCACATTTTATCCCAAGCACACAACAGTTTTCATGTAGCTAAGAAAAAAACATATTTACCTGTATCCTATTTTCCAAAAGAAATTCCTTCTGGAGTCGCTGAGCAAGCTTAGCCTCTTTGACGTCTTGTGCCGCCTCGTAAATACTTATCTTTCCTTCTAAAAATTTAAGCCTCCTCTCGTAATACTGCTTGTGCTTCTTCCCCAACTTCACACACCTGCATTCCAGGCCGTCACCTTCATCTTTAGGGCTAAGAGTCCTATTCCTAACACCCTGCCTCTCTAGTTTCTCTCTTATACTATTCAGTCGTTGTATTTCGGTGTTCAGTTCACCGGAGCATTCGAAGCTCTCGTTGACTTCGGTCTGAGTCTCCTTGGTCTCAGTCTCGACACCTTCGAAGATGCCGCTTTCTTGTAGTACGCTGTTTGGCTTCCTCTCTTCGCTGCAAAGACTCTCAAGGGATTCGCATTTGTATCCTTTCTGTTGGTAAGGTGTGACTGTTGCGATTGCTTTGTGAGTTTTGTGCGATGGAATGTCGGTTTCTAGTTTCGTTCTTAGGTCACATATTCTTCTCGGTTTTGCCTGTAAACACGGATCTTAATTTTACAAAAGCTAGCTACAAAATTACAAAAATCAAATTTATAAAATGTCATTTAAAGTCGTCAAAGACAACTGTCAAAAAACAGAAAAAGAAAAAGTGAAAAAGATTACATACCTGAAAACATTCGTCCTCGCTGACGGAACTGCTCAACGCCTGAAGGTTGTAGAGCAGCATCATCACTTGTTCCAAGCAGCTCCTGTCTTCAGCCGACGCTGCGTTCAGGATCATCTGCTCCAAATGGTCTTTAACAGGGTTGCTTTTGAGCGAGTCACTGGTAGTTTCGGAGTTTCGATCGAGAATGTCGGCCAGCACTTGGGCTTTAGCGAAGTCTTCCTTGAAGTCATCGTGTGGGGTGCCGAGGTGCCGTCGCGGGTTGCAGGGGCTGCTCGGGGCGTGCGGGGATTTGTATCCAGAATCCATTCGTTTGAGTTCAGGCGAGGCGGAGTCCTTGATACGTGAGCCGGGAGACACGCAACCTGAATCAGAGTCCGTCAGGGTATCCCTGGCACTCTGTGAACAAAAACCACACATAAGTAAACCTGCATAGCTAGATATTAATTAGTGTCGTCGTAAACGAGTGTATCGTCAAAACCACTAACGCCTCCACTAAAGATATTTTTGGTCCAACGGTACTTAGTAGCACTGGTTGCGTTTTCTTCTTCTAGCATCAGAGAGATAGAGGTTATAGCACTACAAGATCATTTACGATCAGTTTCACACGTGCTGCAACGTCTTACAGATTCGCCAAAAACCTTGCCAAATGTGATATTAATTTCAATAAACTATTACAATTCGATGATTGCCGTGACAAATATGTAGAGCTCCACACTCAACATCAGTTAGGCTAATGAAGAACAAAGTCCGAGTTTTTAGAACATTAAGACATTGTTGTGTGGTTGTGAGCTAGAGTACCTACAAGCCAGCGGAGTCGTTATGTCCATACGCCTCGCCTACTGTCAGACAGCTTGTTAGACACGATCTGAATAATCCGTTGACATATAAGTGTATGGACAAGAAGACAAGTACTCTTAACTCTATAGAATAATCTGTTTGTTGTAACCACATACCAGAACAAACTGATTTAACGTATAATTTGCAATCTTATCATGTTTTCGTTTGTTTGAACTGTGTACCTACATGCTGAGGAGCTCAATGTGGCTGCCGTTGCTAGAGTAGGATAAAAAAGTACCGAGAAAAGAGAAAATAGGATAATGTAGAGATATGGCTAAAGAATTTAACAGCAACCATTGTCTTTGTTCAAAAACAAGTGGAACAAATTAGGAAGAAGGTGAGTGTGACATAACGACAAATTCCATGGATTCAAAAAAGTTGTGGGCGTCTCTTTGTATCTCTAAAGCTCTATAGAATAATCTGATAAGCCTTGTTGTAGTTGTAGTCACTTGCCGGAACAAACTGCTGTAAAGTGTTTATGTTTTTGCGCAGAATTTGTAATCTTGTGATGTTTTCGTTTGTTTATAGCTGATATGCATGTTTTATGCTAATGACTGACGAAAGCAGGTCTTTAGTCTGGTGGTAACAATTACGTTCGCTTGTAACAGATGCCATTCAAATTCTTTTATTCCGATGTGATTCCGATATCAACTTAATGAAACATTCCGGGAAAGTTGGCGGGATTTCGCGACAGAATGCGATAAATGGAAGGAAGTGGGAGAGACCTTTGCCCAAAAGTACCTAGGACAGCATAAGTTGAGAAAAAATATTTAGAGTTTACAATATGTAGAGTTCATAATATAGTAAATATATTATAGTATAGTTATAGTGGATCAAACAAGTATGAGTTTCAGTAAATGTACCTACTTACTTGATTTTAGCGATAGAGTATAGCTACGTAAGTACCTAAGTATATGTAATGTTGACTTGTAAAATAATTTTGTCAATTAATATGACTATGACTATATATATTTAAATTTCTACTGGTAATAATTTATATTATAATATTACTTCTAATGTTATTAGAATTCTGTAAGGTATTGAATTAATTATTATATCATATCACAAGCTTCGTTTAGTTTTTGGGGTCAGAGACGGCGTGTAACATATCCCCTAATATTCATTTATTTTTTCAAAAGCGAAGGTGTAAGCTGTTACATTTTGAAAACGATGCCTGCTGGAGAAATTGTGTCTCAGCTGAATATTTTAGCATAATGGTTGTTTGGTCCAGTTTCACTCATCTAGACGTCTTAATGAAATGCTATCACAACTGCATTTTGTTTCAACACAGCTGTTCCATAATTGGCGGAGCATTCGTTTCCTTCTGACATAAAGGCGCTGTCCCACCGAGGCGCACGCTACGCAAAGGTACGTGGAGTATATTTTAACTGCGTGTTCGTTTGCAACGTAGGCCTACGTTCGCTCTGTAGGACATACTATGCACGATCATTAATCGACGACTATGTAGAACTGCAGCGTAGCACATTTTTCAATGAAACGTCTCGTGCATTTCGAGTACTGAGTGCGAAGCGATTAAGCAGTATGGGCTAACGCCAGATCAAGGCAAGCGTATCTCATCAAATGCGTAATTCTAGTCATCCTCTCTAAAGTACATCGCGTCTTTAACTTTTTGCAAACTTTTCCATCCTAAGGCTGCCTAGAAAAGATTGCTGTAAAGGCAGCCACCTCTTGCACTAGTTTTAAGTTTTCTCCTATATTTTGGTTTTCATCATTGGTGTGAACTATAAAGAGTTCAACTACCTAATCTCGTTTTCGAACGTTATGTATTCGTGGGTTACAGTGGATAGTCCGTCACATAAATTTTCTTGCAGAGCGAATGTGTCCACCTTCGCTTCGCTTTGCTCCGTGCGCAGCAGTGGGACAGCGCCTTAAATCTTTGTTCTAGCTTATGTTTCGCTTCATATTGCGGAATCCTGAGTTATTATTGTGATAACACCGTCAGATACGGTCTAGTTGTACGGTGTAACATGTGGATGTTCAGTGGTCTCGCTGATGAATCATTAGAAATTGGTCCATAAACTAAGATGGATTGCTTTAGTTTCACCGACGTGCCTTTATACTTAGTTTATCAATGTAGAGCAGCCCGAGTTGACTAGTAAAACTGCTGGTGCATATATCCTTGTATGAATCAAGTAATCAAGAGACGAGACATCTCAAGAATGAGATAGTCAAGGACAGTGATCTTTTGTAATACAAAAAGTCATTGATTAAGAATGTCGTACTTAAAATCTTACCCATACCTTAAAAGTATCTTATTTGGTATTTCTCTAGGCGATAGACATAGTAGGTAAAGCTATTCTTTATTACGTCCAACCTTCAAGAGCAGCCCCGAAACTCTAAAGAAGGTAGGTATAATAATTATTCCATACTGTTATATTTTATCGAAATTGGAAAACTCCTGTCTCTACCTAATACACGTATGGTAAATGATGATAGCGAAATATAAACAAATAATTTTATCTCTCAGCTAGCTGGTTCAGTGAATTTCGTCTCACTATCTCTCAACTGTCAGTGACAATTTTTATAAATATATAGGAACATTTTGTTTGATGGGAAAGTGAATTTACTGTTTTTTATTATTTTTCTCGCAACTTCTACAAATTTTCTGACCGTTTAAAATCGAATTAGCCGAATTGGTTCAGTCGTTCTAGAGTTTTAATGAGACTGACAACCACGATTCATTTATATATAATATATTTATTTATTGCCTTGCTCATAATACATTTATTTGCTGCTTAATAGACGTACTTACGTACATCAAGTTATAGGTAGGTACAATATTTCAAATCAGCAAGTAAAATGTCATTAAGAGCAAACAATCAGGATTTCAACGGGTGACCTTAGACACCAGGCCATACCAGTGTACATACAGTCAAGGCTTTGAAAGGATTAACAAGATAGGCACACATTTATCACAGCTATCCTCCGGGGCCAACATTCCGCTCGCAGCTATGGGTACATATTTTATTATTAAGTATTAAATGTGTAGGAAACTTTGAACGAAGCCGAGGTGGCCTAGTAGGAAAATGCTCTTTTCAGAATCGTGAGTTTGTGGGTTTAAATCCCAGTTTGATACAAATGCATTGTATTGGCTCTTAATAATCCGATACTGAACTTATGTTCAGCAGCCTATGTAAGGCCTATGCCTACCCATCAAGAGTCATATTCACCACGTTGGCCCTGTTTTGGGTTGGTGGATTTACATACGTCATCGAATTTGAAGCCATTAAAGTAAGTAAGTTCGTCTAGGCCGGGTAGCTAGCCCTGGTATAGAGAATTTTTAAGCCGCCTGAAGGCCTCTGACATGGCTAAACGGTTAATCAACCGGGACCTGCATTTAATCCATTGATTCGGTAGAATTTCTTCTACGGACGTGTGCAGCTTGCCTCTTGATGGTTATTCTTCACCTAAAAGCCAAACAATTACGTACAAAGTATCGGTTTAAAATGTATGTAGGTGTATATACATTTTCACATCACTGTTAATGGTACAGTAAAACATCGTTTTAAAACCTACATAGGTACTTCCTTAAAAAAATCCCGTATATGAATCCACCAACTTGCACTGGGCGAGCAACGAACTGCTAAAAGACTAGTTTAGATAATTAAGTTTACAAAACTATACACAGATTCGCTTTTAAAAATAATTTTCCGGCTGGGAAATAGGTACCTACATATAACGCATACCTGTATGTATATGATGCAGACATCTCAAACAAACTTAGCATCACAAAAGACATATAATAGTTATGAGTAACCGACGCGAGCGTCACCATCGTCGTGCCATAAATGCTACTCTAGACGGCTACCATACACCACGTCACACTTTATAGCCGCTCTGAGTTAGAAACATGGTATTTGGGGGATTTGGTTCTGATGAAATATGTACACTGTACTGCCGCCAGATCGAAGAGATACCAAACGGTAAAAAAATTGAATAGAATGAGTGTGGAATTTATCCATTTGTTTTTGAAAACTCGAATAATGCAAAGTTGATGGAGTCTAGTCTGAACATTTCTTAAGCATCTTGATATCTCGCTGATTAGGGTAGATGCACTAGATGCACTGGCCATCTTACTGTATTTTTTTTTATAAATATTAGGGGATATCTTACACACGGTCTCTGACCCCAAACTAAGCATAGCTTGTAATATGGCTGCCAGAGACTGATATACTACATATACATATTTTAAATAGATACTTATACAGATAGTACCTAAATAACACCCAGACACAGAGCAAAAACCTATGTTCATCACACGAATGTTTGCCCTGGGTGAGGATCGAACCCACGCCACTTTGACCCAGAGGTCAGGGTCACTAACCACTGAGCCACCGAGGCAGTCAAAGCAGTTTGTGGCCACTTTGAATTTTAATGATTAATTAGTAAATTTAATAAAATAACAATATTTTAAAGAAACTTTCAAACTTTGAGAATCACGCCAACATTGTTTGTAGAGTTAAATTGTTTATAAATTTCATTTAAAATGCAATATTTTTGACACCAAATGGACATAACCGGCACAACTACTTAATATGACTCCGGCATGAGATACTGATTGCTGAAAATTGCTTTGTTCGCCCATAGATAAAGAACCTGATATGATATTATTTCGAGCCATAAATCTGTGTATGCCTTTGTGCAGAGCGGTCATTTAGTTTGTGGTGAGCTGCACTATACCATAAACAGTCATCCGATTAAGACACCACAATTCGTGAGGTAACCGTTAACAATCGCTAGTTCCGTTACGCTGTCCTTATCCTAAAATATTCATAACAACAACAGCTAGATGAGAATTGAACGTTTTTTCGGCTATTTTTTGGCTATTATATCTTCCTGTCCATCAACAAGTGATTGGCTCTATAATGACTCATATTAGAGTCAATCACTACAATATTGCGTACGTCTCTCAATAAAATATGTGATTTAAAACCATTTTGCTACATTGATGCATCTATCATCAGCTATTTAAAAATCTCTCTATTCGGGTTTTGATAGAAGTCAAACTTCGTTTCGTCGTCATTTAAGCCATAGAACGTCCACTGGTGGACATGGACCTCTCCTAGAGATCTAGAGGATATAGTTACCTATATAGATCAAATTCTATCGGATATGTAGAAGAGGCCGAAGGAATTAAATGAATGGATGGAATTCCGGAAAGGTAGTGTGTTTGTAGTCGGTAGTATTGTAAACAGGGTTATTCTTATTCAATTAGCATCCTTTTAGGGGCTTATTCTGTACATCAAAACTAACAACTTTTGTTCTGCGACTTTTGTAATAACTCATAGAAAAAAATCAGCTGTTCCATACATTTTGTCGTGGGTGAACGATATTTTTCTATGGAACGTTGTTTTTTTAGTTTTGACAAAAGTTGCAGAACAAAAGTTGTTAGTTTTGATGTACACAATAAGCCCCTAAAAGGATTCTAATTAATTAGGAATAACCCTGATAACCCTGTATATGTAGAAGTATCTACTCGTAAAAAGAAAATTTAAGTTCTCTTCCTATTGCATTTCCTATATTTTTTCCTATATATTCGTTCCTATTATATTTCATATTTGTGCACTTGTAATATATATATATATATATAAAAAACGTTTATTTCAAGTTACTAAGACTCATACATAAAAATCACACATTATTGGCAGGTAGTCACTTTGCATTACGATAAAATTAATAACTAAACGAAATAAAAATTCAAACATAGACGTAACATTGAATCTTCACAAATTAGGTACCTATATCCGGCAAAACCATTATCCAGAGCTCCTATAACACAAGCTCTAGCTACACGCATAAAGATACCAAATATTGCCATGTTCTATCTAGTGATCCATATTATCGCATCAATGAAACATTGGGTGGGTAGACCTACCTTATTTTTTTCCATAGATTTAAAACTTTCCCAAAACTTTATCCTCATTTTCACCATTATTTCAAACAAAATATCACACTATTAATTCACACTTTACACCATATAGTCTCATTACAATAACTTTCTTTTTTCTATTTCTATCAGCACTTTGTAGTCGATAAATAAACTCTCTAGAATAACTTAGTAGAATAACTCTTCACTAAAACGTAAGAATGAAACTGAAACACGAAGTAGCGTATTGCAGACTCGCTTAGAAGTAAAGATGACATCAGTATTTGCTTTATTATTAATCACATTTTCGTATGAGACATTCGTGTATTGTCAATAAACTCTCTAGAATAACTTAGTAGAATAACTCTTCACTAAAACGTAAGAATGAAACTGAAACACGAAGTAGCGTAATGCAGACTCGCTTAGAAGTAAAGATGACATCAGTATTTGCTTTATTATTAATCACATTTTCGTATGAGACATTCGTGTATTGTAAAAGTATAGTACATGTATGGTAGTTTACTATGACGTAGAGTCATGTGGTGTACTTATAGGATCGACTTGATTGGTTTCATTACTTCCTGCTTATTAAAACGCATTTGTAAGTATCAATATCTAATGCTAGTGAATCGGATCTGCTATAATTACTAGGCTTATTTTTACGTCGTTTGTAATCGAATACAACCTTAGGTAATATATTATAGCCATAGCTTCTTCAGGTTAATAAGATAAACTTAAGAATTATATTATATCCAAAAAAATAGGTAAACAAAATTCTTCTTCTTTAGCCTTTCGCTATCCATTTTTGGACATAGGCCTCTCCCAATTTACGCCATGCTGCACGGTCCGCTGCCCTTGTGATCCAGTTCTGTCCTGCATGTTTTCGCACGTCATCGACCCATCGTTGTGGCGGGCGGCCTGGTGGTCTGGTATTCGCCCACGGTCTCCACTCAATCAAGCGTCTAGTCCAACGATGGCTATCCATCCGAGCTATATGCCCTGCCCAACTCCAATAATAATCCAATAATCGTAAACAGAATTAAACGTTTTTATTAAAATATTTTGTGACTTTTCGATTTTGTTATTATGGTTTGATCAAGTTACAAACGAATAACGGATAAAACAGAAATATAAAAAAGAGAACTTATATGACGAAGAAAGTGAGATGGCAGCAAACTCAAACTCAAATCATTTATAGCAACATATGAAATTTACATGCGGTTCTTAGTTAACATGTTTTGTATAGTTATACATATGACCCTATAAAGGGTATGGCAATTTTATTATTTGTATTGGAACGACGTTATAAAAGTGAGAGAAGAGGATGTGAAACTGAGGAAAGAAAACTTTTAATCATTTTAAAAAATATGTGTTTTTCCACAGCTGAGGATACGCTCTACCAGAGTCATTTTCTCGTAAAGATCAATATAATTGTCTCCAAAACCAAATAAACATGCTCTATTTTAGACTGTTATACACCGTATAATGTATCATATCTTGCCAAACGTAACCCTTTTGTTAGTAATAAAAAAAAATCGGCCAAGTGCGAGTGGGACTCGCGCACGAAGGGTTTCGTACCGTATGGGAGCCCCATTCCCCTTGCAGTTATTAATACTGACCAAAAAACTAATAAAAATCACGTTTTTTGTATGGGAGCCCCCCCTGTAATATTTATTTTATTCTGTTTTTAGTATTTGTTGTTATAGCGGCAACAGAAATACATCATCTGTGAAAATTTCAGCTGCCTAGTTATCATGGTTCTTGAGATACAGTCCGGTGACAGACAGACAGACGGACATCGCAGTCTTAGTAATAGGGTCCCGTTTTTACCCTTTGGGTACGGAACCCTTAAAAACGAATAAGATGTGTCGATTTCTGAAGAAAGAAGGTTTTGAACAATCTCAACTAAGAGCTACACAGTGATAAGCGCCGTATCAGCGTGAGACAAATACTTAGTTTTCAACTTCTACAAAGTCGCAAATAGGTCATACTAACAACCAGTCTTTAGTACAGCCTGAGTGCACTACCCAGAACCTAAATACCTAGTTGTCGTTACAATAAAAACCAGATGCAGCGGACGAAATGTATTGTGCAACGTCTCTTTAGTCAACGAAGAGAATTTAGCATTGTTAATTGTACGTGGAACCTTGAGTTTATCTTAGAAACAATCGTTAAGATCCCTGGAACTGCGCAGATTGCCATCGGTAACATAACTACAGATATGTACGTAGGTGTTTGCACTTGTTATCGACACACTACGATACCTGCCTACACAATATTTTATAAGTACTACCTAGCTAGTTTAGCTTACACTGATGTTTCACTCCTACTTGTCCAGCCCACTGGTTTTTTTATCGCCTTCACAGAAGGAGGCCTAATTAGGCTGTATTACCTCATGAATCAATTATTTTTGA
The DNA here is from genome assembly GCA_964007245.1 of Hypomecis atomaria. NCBI lineage: Eukaryota > Metazoa > Arthropoda > Insecta > Lepidoptera > Geometridae > Hypomecis > Hypomecis atomaria. The sequence goes on from OZ023291.1 coordinate 18,621,312, forward strand.
AGATTATTATATGATTGTACATAGTAGTCACACGTGATTACAGCAAACATGCTTAGGTTTATCATATTTTCAACCGACTTTCTAAAAGGAGGAGGTTCTATGTTCGTGTGTATGTATTTTTTTGTGTATGTTCATCGATAATTCCGCCAATTGTAAACCGAATCGAAAAATTATTTTTTAGTTCGAAAGGGTATACTCCCAAGGTGGTCTCATTTAAATTTTACAGGAATCGACTGAGCCGTTTTTGATAAATCAACAATAATGCAAACAATTCGAGCGAAATAATCGAATTTTGTACACGATGGAAGGCCGTTTTGCCATTTTTTGCGAAAAATTATTATTGAAAATTATTGTGGTTGTAGAGGTACACGGTGCTCACACGTGATTCAAATAAACATGCATACGTTTATCATTTTTGAAAGTAATAAAATTATGCTAGAACTATTCTTCATTTTATTTATTTTTAACCCCCGACGCAAAAGAGGGGTGCTATAAGTTTGACGTGTCTGTTTGTCTGTCTGTCTGTCTGTGGCATCATAGCGCCCGAACCACTGAACCGATTTCAGTTTAGTTTTTTTTGGATGAAAGGAGACTTAATCGAGAGTGTTCTTAGCTATGTTTTATAAAAATCGATTGAGCCGTTTAAGAGTTATGGTGGGTTAAAGTGGGGATGGAAGAACCAAAATTCTACAAATGTGCCCAAAATGGTTGTCAATGTGTCGGGGGTTTTTTAAATTTTTAATTTATATTATTTCAGAAACCGTTTATCGTCTCGTCTATTTAGACCGATTATTACGAAACATAAGTCAACGGGCCGACCTACTAAAAAAATGTGGAAACTGGAAAATCGCAGGGTACAGTTATCAATACATTTTTTTGAATGTAATATTATCATAACAGGTTTTATTTGGATTTGATTGATCCACTGGTTTATTGTTATGCCCGGGCATACCTGTCTGTCAGCATTCCTAAATATGTTTACTATACCGCACGTATAAACACATGCTTAAACATGAATGCGACGTAAATAACTGAATGTACTGAATTGTGTCTTCGAATGGAGACTACGCATAGGAAAGCGCAGTGTAGGATGATCATCACAAGTTGGACCGAGGAGCACACCGGATGCAAGCCGCTTCCAACCGATTTTATCCAAATTCCATAGGAGACGCACACATCCCACGGTGGACGTCGTAAAGCTGATATATTGTTGATTATGACCATAGTGTATATTTTGTGTGATAATTTTACACAAGCATTTTCCTAATATTTCCAGCACATATTTCACCTGTCTTTATCTAAGTTAACCAAACTCTTCAGAAGAATCCTTTTGTCATCACATTTATTAAACAAAACACTTCAACAACACCTCTTTGCTCTACAACATAAGCCTCCAGACTTAAGAATGAACACTTGAAAATTTTCCGTATTTTCCACTCACGAAATTATTTCCCACGTCTTTTCAACACCACAAAAACTTGAAACTTTCACATTCACTCATTTCACTCACCTGCTCATTGGCGTCTAGATCGAGCTGCTTGAACTCCATGGTTCAATATCCCGAACTTAGGCACACATTTGAGCATGAACCGCGATTATTCGAGCATTCGCGTGAGCATGAGCACCATGAGTATGAGCGTGCGAGCGGCCGCGCGCTCAACGCCTCGCGAACTGTGTGAGCTCGCGACTCCGTGGGGTGACCATGAGTGACCGTTTCCTCGTCTCGTTTCCACTTGCGGTGGAAATGAATGCGGAAAGAACCTTCGTGGGATTTGTAAACTGTTAGTTTAAAAAATTACTTATATTTCTTTACTTCATGTTGTGGAATTTAATTAAAGTGTTGTGTTGTGATATCTGTGTGTTGGATTAGCTTAGATAAAAGAGTTACTTAGATTGGTTGGATTTTTAGATTAGAATGAGCGTGGTACTTGAGTTTTATCGCCACGATTGAGTGATTAAATAAAATAGAAGGCGTATATCCTCACGTTATTTATGCTGTGTTGTCCGATTGTGTGTTTTCAGAGCTTATTAAAGTAGTCAGGTAAGTCATCGGCCAGTTACAACTAATTAATCAAGAGATTGACAATACATTAATTGATTCAGAAGAAAATAAGCTTGTATAGGCCTGGTGCTTAGCCCCGAGTTTTTAAGGCCCTGAAGGCCTCTGGCATGGCAAAACGTTTAATACAACTAAGTAATAATAATAACTAAGGCCTACAATTTTACGTGTTATCCGAGCCACGGTAGTGCTCAGTTGTAAATGCCACTCGCAGTCACCCATCTGGAGACTAACCGTGCCACACGTTGCTTAACTTTGGCGATCGCTGACAGACACCTAGTCAAACTACGCTACGCTTGGTGAAGATATTAGATATATTTTATACTTTTTATAACGAAACTGAACTCACGTACACGGATAGTCATAACGACTATAGTTTTGATCGCGATTGGCGATCTTTCTCAAGTTGGCGAGTGCTAGCACGCGGAACCGCGTGCAATATAAAAAGTATAAAATGTGTGAAAACCACGTTAGTTTCCATAGTAAAATACTAGATATGCAAGATATTAGGTATATAGTTCACCTTGTCAGGGTGCGCGTCCTCCATTTCAAGCAGGCGGAACTCCATGAGCTCGATCTGGTCGCGCGCGTCTCGCAGCGCGTCGGCCAGCCGCGAACACTCGCGCGCTGACGCGCTTGCGCGCTCCGACACCACACGGCAGTTGCCGCATGACTGAAACAATATCCATCATTACATAAAATACCATTGATGTTTGAAAAAATGGACACGATGCTATGTACCTACAAACTATGACTTACATACATGCTTAGGGGCTCAAGGTGGCTGCCGTTACTAGGGTGGGATAAGAAAATTCTACTTATATAAACGTCTATAGAATTTGATGGCAACCGTTGTCTTTGGTTAAGAACAACTCGAACAAACTAGGAAGAAGCTGATTGTGGCATAACGTCAAATTCCATTATGTATACAAAAAGTTGTGGGCGTCTCTTTGTATAATTATCTGAACTCTACGTAAAGTTCAACTGCTTTTAAGCAGTGCTGCCTGGCTGCGGTGCGGCACGAAGCCAATCATTCTTGTCATTTTGTATGGCGTATATCACATTAGTAGCCAAGGCATATCTAATTTCCTTCTATGTCATTTTTTTTTAGAAAGCATGGGTGGTCTAGTGGTAATGACACCGGCCTTACAATCGTGAGGTCGTGGGTTCAAATCCCGGTACGGGACCAATGAGTTCTTCTGAATTTATGTACGGAATTTCACTGGCTTTTCGGTGAAGGAAAACATCATGAGGCAACCTGCATATGTCCTTAGAAGAAATTCGAAGGTGTATGTGAATCCACCAACCCGCACTGGGCCAGCGTGGTAGAGCTGGCCCAATCACCCTTCGTGGGTAGGCCTACGTCCTGCAGTGGACTATTAAAAAAGGCTGGTATGGTACATTTTTTTTAAACAAAGTTTGGATCTATCTGATACGAAACTCCATCACACCACAGTCATTATTAATATTTCAGATAACTTTAATAGTAGTTTTACATATTTATGTCCCCTAAAAAATCATAGTTCCGATCTATGTAGAAATGGTAAACTTAAGTTTATTTTAAACCTGATTTTTGAGGTGTACTAATTTGGTTACATCAATGGTCCAATTTTAGACAAATATATCCTTTAGCTTAAGCTCGTGGTCGCCCTACACTACTAGGCTACGAAACACAATGCAAGTGACGCAAGAGCGCCAATAGTTTAGTAGGTGACAATATGTTTAGATATCGCAATACTGCTTGACATTTTCAACTCCTGCGCACAAGGTCGGTCAGATTCTTGAGATGAACTTATGGCTCGAGCATTTTGGTAGAATCCTCTTGGGTGGGCCTCTTGAACTTCCTAGTAATAGACGCTATACCGATGACTGGGGACTTGAGTTGTATTATTATCACTGTAATGAACGACATGCATTAAATTAAAGCATGCCTTGGTCGTTGTTTAGAGACACCAAGCACATAGCCCTTTGGATTGAAAGTAGTTAAGCTCAAAAACGCAATGTAAATAGGTAAGTACTTGTTGTTTTAAAACATACTTCCATCTTATACTCGTATAGTCAGGTAAAGAATGTTATAGTTGAACTTCACAACGAATTACGTTTCAGTGTTATTTTGTTATCTGATCGTTTTAAATTATGAATAGGGGCAGCTTGGGAGTTTTACCTAAATAACCAAAATAAAAAAAGCTCTCTTTTAAAAAACCTTTTCCTGCGAAGAGTACTTCACCGCAGCCTATAAGCTTTACCGTAGGTAAAGATTTTCTCAATGGAAGGTATCTCTCTAATTCTGCTCATCCCTGAAAATTAAAATAAATCGTCGACTTTCTAGTTCTCTGGCGAGGGTAAAATAGTTTGTAGGGTGAGCACCGCACACGCGTGCCCGGGGCCCTGCCCTAGCTACGAGTACTAGTAGTACTAGTACGCCCATGCCTATGAGACAGAATGTAGTAAAAATCGTCTAAAACAGAGCAATAAATAAAAAGCCGTGATGGTCTAGAAATAGCCGTGGTGGTCAAAAAAAAGCTGTGGTGGTCTAGTGGTAGTGACTCCAACCTTACAATCGTGAGGTCGTGGGTCCAAATCCCGGCCCCGTACCAATGAGCTCTTTGGAATTTATGTACGGAATTTCACACCACTGGCTTTTCGGTGAAGGAAAACATCGTGAGGCAACCTGCATACGTCCGTAGAAGAAATTCGACGGCGTATGTGAATCCACCAACCCGCACTGGGCCAGCGTGGTGGATATGGCCCAATCACCCGTCGTGGGTAGGCCTACGTCCTGCAGTGGACTATTAAAAAGGCTGGTACAGTACAGAGCAATAAATTAGCATGCAGGTAGGTATAACAATAGCGAACGAAGTAGCACGTAAATAGTAGTAATAAATAGGTAAGTGTTTATACCACTGATATAAATGGTTACCTAATACTCAGGTATTAATAGATGGTTATCTACATATTGCTTTTACGAAGGTCACTTCTATCTCATCAGCAAATATGAATATGCATGGTGGATAAACACAACGATCTGTGCTGCGATAAACTCATACCCCCTTACCACAAAAGATTTAAACACGCTTTAAACGCTGTTTAACGGTGCAATTTGCACTGTTAAACATTGTTGAACACGTGTGTAAAACTTTTGTGGTAAGACTGTTTATCGACTTGCACAGATCGCCCAGATTTATTGTTCGTGAGATAATCGCTGATCTGATTATCGCGCGCACTGAATAGAGCCTTGGAAAACTAGATCATAAGATGGTAGGTTTAATATTATCTACCCAAAACTGCACAATCGAATCGTACATACCTACCTACTACAATCGAATTGGATTTGAAATTCAAAGAGTACATTTGAAATTTTGAATTTCAAAAAGGGCCAGTCAGTGTTATGATTTCCTTTAAGGAGCTTCAATGAAATCGCTTCAGCTTTCGTAGAGGATTAAAGATCGCTTCCAGCGATCAGGCCGCCTAGTGTTGCACTATTCTATGGTTGCACTATTGTCATTTTTATTTTGTGTGTACAATAAAGAGTTATTTGTTTGTTGTATAGCATTTTCAGCTAGAGAAAAATCGAGACAGAAACCAATGGAATTCAGGCTCGCACGTACTACAAGCCCTGGAATATTTTATGCATATTTTTATTTTACAGTCCAGTAGTGTCCAGTGGCCGATATCTTTTGTAAGTACATTACTACCCACATATACATATTGTTATTACCAAGCTCAATTTTCTTAGTCAGAATTCTGGAATTTTGACTCCTAGAGCTTATAGTGCTTGCTAAGTGTAAGTTAAAACTAGGTAGGTATGTTTTAGGTAAGTAGTCAAAGCTTACAAACAATTCAGAAGTTACAACATTAGTTTGTTGTTTAGGTTATTGTTTTAATCGAACATAATAGTTCCTCATTATTAAGCAGCATAACTTTCCTAAGCACTAAATATGTAGGTAGATACACTAGAATTATTTATCAAAACTTCTCCGCTAAAATAGCTCAAGGCTCCTGTAGTGCGCCTTACGTAATACTAACGACTAACAAAACTTATAACTACCCCGATAACACTTGTCTTCAGTAACTTTGGGAAGTTCTAAGTGCCGAAGTTAGTGTTTGATGGTGCCAGCTTTTAGACTCTTGAAGAATCCTATTCTATTTTCGTATATCAGCGTATTGATCAAAGTGCTGAAAAACTAAAAATATTAGCTGGCTTATTTTGAGTTTTGCTAAACCTAAGCTATTGATATTAGACTGCCTTGATGGCTCAGTCGTTAATGACTCTGACTTCTGGATCAAAGAGGCGTGGGTTCGATCCCCACTCAGGGCAAAAATGTATGTGATTAACATAGATGTTTGCTCTGTGTCTGGGTGTTATTTAGGTACTAACTATATAAGTATGTATTTAAAATATGTAAAAGTAGTACATCAGTCTCTGGCAGCCATATCACAAGCTTTGCTTAGTTTGGGGTCAGAGACCGTGTGTAAGATGTCCCCTATTGTAGCTGTCTTTACTGGCACCGTCACTTAGATATACTAGTATATATTGCAGAGTAATTCAGAGAGTCAAAAAGCAAAAGGGAGTGATTCTAACCAACATTAAAAATCACTTTTACTATGCGGACAACCCAGTATTCGAGACAAAAATCAATTGTTTTATGCATTTTGTTGATTCCTTATTGCAATTTTGTATGTGCCTTCAAACTAGCCTACTAGCTATGTACCTAGATACTTAGACATAATATGACAATGATATACTGACCCACATATCGTTGAGTGGTTGCGGCGAGAGCGAGGCAGGCGCGGAAGACACCGCCGAGTCCTCGTCCGACGGGGCCTCCTGCAAAAACCACCACTATTGAACCACTTTCATCATCAACACAATTTTTTATCATCACTCCTCTTAAGCTACAAATGAGCAAGTGTATTTATTAACCACAACAAAATACAATACTACATACTTAAGATACCATTGGATCGAAACATCGTGGTGGAAGGATTAGTCAGCCAGTGCAAGGGTCAGTACTTAGGCACTGGCAATCCAGGGTGCGCCGGACGTTTTAGCGATTTAGGTAGGTACTATCAAGCAAACGACACTCGGGGAGGCTCCATCCATGCACCCCCAGCCACTATTACTGTTGTTACACAATTAAAAATAATTGGATCATCTGTAGACCCTAAAAGGTCTAAACTAAACACAAGCCAAATAAATGCTCAAGCTAAGTGCCATTTGGCAGCGTGCCCAGCATGCTGGCAGCCTGTTAGTGCTTCTTAGTTGAGCCAAATAAACGCCAGCATTTTGGTTACAAAAGAATTTAGCATTGAACAGAAGCTCAATACCGTACCGGTGCTACCATCCGGTATACTGTGCTCTTACCGACAAGCGGAGAGCATTATTAGATTCAATTGAAGACTGCCTGACACTTTCTTTACGGCAATAGCATATGTGCTTGATCAAATTTTTCTATCAGGCGTTTTCCAATAAATCTATGGAATAGACAACAGACAATGTAGTTTAATCCACTTACCCTATAGAATGTTTCTTTCCTATGTTGTATATCTGTTTTTAAACCTTCTCGGTTGGCTTTTTCTTTGCCCTGCAACAAACAGAATACAATTTTAAAATTTTCTATTTCACTCTTCGTACCATATCAGAATTAGGTAAAGACATATTTTTATCTTTTTGACCGACGAACCTCCTCCAGATGAGGTACTCAATTCGACGCGTATACATTTTTATGTATAACCACGCATAGCTTTGTAACAGTACTTTTTTTTTCACAGTAGTCCGATTTCAATAAGTAAGTCTCTTTTTATTGGAAAGAGTATACTTCGAAATTGGTCCCATTTAAATTTTATCGAAATCAGCTGAGCCATTTTTGATAAATCAACAATAATGTGAAAAATGCTACATCGATCCGTGCGAAATATTCGCGAATTCTGTAGTGAAGTCGGTCATGCTATTTTTTGCTAAAAATAATCTTGTATATTTATATCTTGTATTCAAAGTTTTGCCCTTTGTATTTTACTCGTAGTATAATGATTGGCTCTATACCTACTAGATAACGTATCGCGAATGACCATATTTTTGCGCGACTGCCCAATAACAACTCTCTCGAAAATATTGTAAAACTGCAGACAATTGCAGCTGCTGCATTTAGATAGATATCGTATTATGTACTAAATGCAGATTAATATACTTAGCAGTTAGTATTGAAGTTTCCATAATTATCAACTCTTGCGCAGACTATTGAAATCAAGAGTGCTGTCGTACCGTGCGACCCGGCCGACTGATTGAAGGCTAGAGGTTGGGGCTCACTGTCACCAAAAACTGTCGTTTAAACTAAAAACCGCAAAAGAATGAAATATTGTACAATAGAGCTTCTCGGGGTAAAATTAAAAAAATTTAATTGCAGATAAGTTTATAAAGATAAATTTTATCTAATTACCAAATTTTATCAAACCCAGCTGTTTTCGAGATCCGAATTTAGTACAAACAAATATTTGGACAAGAATTGCTCGTAAGTAAGTTCGTATAGGCCGGGTGGCTAGCTCTGGTGTCAGAGTTTTTAGGCCGCCTGAAGGCCTCTGACTTGGCTAAACGGTTAAAAGAACCGGGACCTACAATTTAACGTGTCATCCGAGCCACGGTAGCGCTCAGTTGGAATATGCCACCCGCGGTCACTCATCCAAATACTGACCGTGCGGAACGTTGCTTAATTGCTCGTTGAAAGGTAGTTTATGTATGAGTGTTTGGTAAAACAAATAGTTTATATCGTGACGAGAAATCATTGCGATGTATGTTTATTAGTAAATGAGGGAAGAAGCTAATAATCATCATCGTAATTATATCATTAGCCCCAGTACGTTCACTGCTGTACGTAGGCCTCGAATATGGCTGGAGACGGTTTTACTGCAGTAAAAGGTACTACCCGTTCAGATAAAGAAACGATTCTAAGATGGCGGCACATCTCATACCTTCTCGCTTACATACTACTGCCATCTATAGGTACTCACTCTTTCGTGTACCGTTAGCAAAGGAAAATAGTCAATACTTATTACTCGATACCGAAACCTACACAATCAGTCCTGATATGTTTCCAAACTGTCTCGACATGCTTACCATAATCGATTTCTATCTAAACATCTGACTGTATTTTCTGGAGTTGCAAGTACAAGCCCCCATTTTAGAATCGTTTCTTTATCTGAACGAGTAGTACCTATAAATATTTTTTACATATCTGTAAGCCCCTAGCTGTAACACAACACGCACCAACTTTTCTTACTTATCCGTCGGTTAGCGCTAATCGACAGCTCAAACGTTTGGTAAAGCAGCCCCATTAAAGGAGGTACCCACTACTTGAGACTACTTGATTTGTAATGACGGCGCCTATAGACCTCTGACCTCTGCCTGGCTGAACCGTTTGCGATGTAACTAGATTATAATCTGTGGCTACGCTTATTATGACTAATGGTTAGGCAACTTCATCAGATAAATCAGTGAAGCTTAAAAGTTTTTTGCTCTGAGTCATATATTTGAACCTGATTTGTTTGTTGCATAATCACTTTTTGCGTTAAAATTCCCTCTATTTTGCAGTTTAGTATACACATCATGTCGATTAGTAACTTTATTACCGTATCCGTGGAGGTCTAGTGGTTGTAACGCTGGCCTGTCATTCTTGGTTTCCCCGGTCCCGTACTAAGGAGTTTCTTTAGAACTTATGTACGGAATTTCACTTAAAATGAAGTTTTTTTCCTTAAGCCTCAACTACTATTTTTTTTTGCACAAGGCATTTTGATTTTATTTATTAGTCATCCGTAAACATAAATAGAAAAACTAATTAGAAATATAGTAAGGTGCCGCTAAATTATGGTAAGTTTTTCTTGGCACTCTCATATGCTAACAAATAATTACCTATCTAAATTATCATAATCTAATAGTAATAAAACTAAAAACTAAACTTAGTAAAATTATTATAATAATATTATCAAATAGGTACATGTCAGAAGGGTGGAGAAAAACAGAAGAATACCCACTGAAAACTGGATACAGTCTGGATGCATAAATTGCTTCACAGCATTGGATTCAAACTTTTTATAAGAGCAAAAACTTGAGAGGCCATTGCTTTAAAAACCGCACAGGCGTTGAATGAATGATAAATAACAAGTAGTCAGACAGAAGAATTACTTTTCTACTGAATAATAGTTCGGAATAGATTAATGATTGTAAATATCATGTAACGAAACGATTTGAGCAAATCTTTCTTGCATATCTTGTTATGTAAAAGCAAAGTCGTTTTAGTCAAGTGTTTTGTATTATGATGGATAGGTACTTCATCAATCTAGTATCAGTGTAGTAACTACGAGTATAATGGTAGTTATATGTTCGATTTAATGTTGGGTGTGTATGATTAAAATCGCTCTATATTTCTGATTAATGGGTCTGGTGCTCTGCATTTAAATTGTATTTTGGTTTATTGTATAGGTATTGTATATTTACTGTGTCTTTCTATATATAGGTTTGATATTGGGGATAAAATATCTACCTATTTCAAATTCTGGGTAACCTATCTCATACTTGAATATGAATGTAGGTTTCTAGATTATGAAATACAGCTGATAGAAACAGTAAGATTTTCTGTGATTTGTTAAAAAAAATTAACTCTGCGTTAGTACGCGTACCTACTACATACGACTTAAGGTATTCAATCAATGGTACTACTGACACAAAGGCATCACATACACAAATTACATAATCAGTTTCGAAAACCCCAAAAAAAAATGAGTCACTAACAAACAAATAATCATTTTTCGCAACAAATGGCAAAACCGCCTTCCATCGTCTACAAAATTCAAATATTTCGCTCAAATTGTTTAGACTACTTTTTGTTGATTTATCAAAAGCGCCGCAGCCGATCCCTTAAAAATTTAAATGGGACCTCAGGAGTATAACTTAATAGCCAGCGACCTTAAGTAATAGGGCCTATTCTGTGTTAATAGACTATTCGAACTAAAAAAAAAAAATTCGGTCCAGTTCCCAGTTGGCGAAATTATCGATGAACATACACAAAAAATATATACAGACGAACATAGAACCTCCTCCTTTTTTGAAGTCTGTTAATTAGAAAGTTTGCTCGTATGGGCTGATAGCCAGGTCCTGGTGTTAGAGTTCCTAAGCTTCCTGAAGGCCTCTGACATGGCTAAACGGTTAAAACAACCAAGACCCACAATCTAACGTATTTTACGAGACACGGAAGCGCTCAATTGTAGGTAAACGTCAACCGCGATAACCCATCTTAAGACTCACCGGGTTGACAGATTTTTAACCGACTTCCAAAAAGGAGGAGGTTCTATGTTCGTCTGTGTGTAATTTTTTTTGTGTATGTTTTGTTCATCGATAATTTCGCCAATTGTGAACCGAATCGGAAAAATATTTTTTAGTTCGATAGGGTATACTTCCGAGGTGATCCCATTTAAATATTACAGAAACCAGCTGAGCCGTTTTTGAAAAATCAACAATAATGTAAACAATTCGAGCGAAAAATTCGAATTTTGTGAACGATGGAATGCTGTTTTACCATTTTTTGCGAAAAATAAGTAAAGTTTCAAACATTTTTTGTGGGCCTAGTTGAAATTGTAATTTAGTTTGAACCCTAACATTTTTTATAAAATGCTACTTCTATGAGAGCTGGCTTCACTGATTGATAGTGAAAATAGGAGAAACCTACCTATATTCACCCATCGATATTTGGAATCGTGCGAGATTTCTTATCAGTATAATCTCATTGGTGTTCGGACCCCTTGTCTGATCGTTACCAGGCATTTGCTTAGCGAAAGTAGAAAGTTATCAATTTGGAGATCACCAGCCAGCAGATACCATCACTCTAAATATGGTCTGCAGTATTCCAATGGCTATTATCGATAAGTTAGCTGAAACTATAAAATTATAGATGGATTTTATCAGATGTAAAATAAGTGAGTACTACCTATAAAATCATGAAATAACTTAACTAAGTACTCATTTCTCAAACTTATAGACAAAATAAGATTGCCCTACTAAGTACCCATGATAATGATAAAATCTGTACGAAGTAGTCGTTACCTGCATGCCCCCGAAAAGTTTTCTTTTGGGATATTGGTGTCGTATCTCGCATGTAAGTACCTACTATACCATAATGGATAATAAATTATAATAGGTTTATTAATCTCTTATTTTCAGTGCGCAATTATTTTCGTAGTATAAGAATAAAAATACTATGTATACTGGGAGAACAAAACTATAAATAATAGTATAATTTAAAGCAGCGAGTCCTAAATTTTAGTTTGAGAGAGTCTTGATATAGGTTTGGAGAGGGTTAAGGTTGGCATTTAACTAGGTCTACACGCTATGTTAGACGTGCGCCAGATGCTTAGATTATTTAGGGGAAGGGGTTTGAGTGAATCCCTTAGCCACCCCCTAAGTAGCGAATAAGTTAAAGTATACTAGTTAGTGGTACAGCCATCAAAATAGTACTAATCGCAAACGACGTAAAATGACCGCAGTCAAGTCGCAACCAACGTTTCTCCTAATTCTCCTTTAGCAAATTCCCAGTCCATATTAGAATTACACAACCACAAGTCTTTACGGAAAATGTTCAGAAATCGAATAAGTTTACTTGCCAACATTTTCTCGATATATCGATGGACTCGACACGAATACAAAACGTTTTCGATTCGATAGTTTCGTCTCTGGCCTACTTCGGCATCTCACGCATCTAATGACGATACTTGCCAGTAATAGCTCGTACTTGACTGGAATTACTGAACTATACTTAAGGGGCTTCAAATGAATAATAAAAGCAACTTACAGTACATTTTACTATTGACTTTGACTTTAATTTTAGTAAAAAATAATGATGATTCTTTTTAATTTCCAATAAACGCTTACTATGAACCGGTCTTATCTTATTGGAGATCCATAGGAGCGGCCTATGTCTACTGGACGTCCTATGGCTAATAAATGGATGGGTAGAATGCTACAGCCAAACAAACAATCTAAGTACATGCACAGACACAATGAAACTAACTTATAACCTATACTAGTTAGGGTTCCGTACCCAAAGGGTAAAAACGGGACCCTATTTCTAAGACTCTGCTGTCCGTCTGTCTGCCTGTCTCCAGGCTGTATCTCATGAACCGTTAGAGGTAGAAAGCTGAAATTTTCAAAAATGATGTATTTCGGTTGCCGCTATATCAAAAAATTCTAAAAATAGAATAAAAATAATATTTGGGGGGGCTCCCATACAACAAACCTGATTTTTCTAAATGGGCTATATTCACCACGCTAGTCCTGTGTGTATTTGTGGACTGAACTTACTATAACGCCCCTCTTCTTTTTAAATCGAGTGTCAAAGTATGATCAACTCAATGTTCAACGGTAGGTCACAATTATCTGTCGTGACTTTCCTTTGAAAAAAAAAAGAGGGGCCGTTCTCCCCTTAAAACATTTCCTTACTCAAATGCTTGCACTTTCACTGCATTGTTCTAAACCAATTAGTATTCGAATAACGAAAGTGCAAAACATCTACAATCTTTAATAGAGCTAAAGAGGTATTGTACTGTATTTAGCAGCAGTATGCATGACTTTGTTAATAGGCACAGTGATGGTGTGGTACGATCTTACCAACAGTGTCCAAACTCCACGGAGCGAAAATGTGCGGAGATGTACAGAACTCATTTGCTTATCAGTATTAAAAGATAGTCGTGTGCATCGGAATTACTCGTTTAATTTGTACAATAGATACGAGTAGGTACTATCGAATATACCTTGCCCGGCTCTGCTTCATATTCCGCTTTGAAGGGTCTTGATCATAAACTATGAGAGAATAATTATACTAGCGCTTTGAGCAAATCTCTAAAAGTCACAATCGTGCAAAAAAGTGTCCGAGCCAAAACCCTGCCCAAGCTACGAGGTGGGCAGGCTTTTTAGTTAGTCGTAAGGCGATTGCAAGCCAACTACAACGCTGCGCGATGTCAAAGTGCTTGTTTACAAGCACTAATTAGGTGACATAACGTCGAGATTTGAGAAAACGTGTCATTATGCATTTATTTAATGTAAATAACTAAGTCAGTACGTATGACGGCGCTCGGACATTTATTTACTACTTTCACTTAGGGAATGTGACTCTGAAGATCTTTGCTCGAAGTACTAGCGGTACTTAGCACGATAAAAAAACAAAGGGTTGCACTCCGGGAGTGCCGGCAGAAGTAAATAAAGTTCTATCATTTATGTGGTAAAATACAACCACAGACGCACTCACGCGCAAGCGCCCTTCGGCCGTCTTACGAATTTTCGATCAGCTAGCTTAGCATACAAAACCATTACAAGAGTTTATCGACGTGTGCAAAGGTGACAGATATATGCTTCATCATATCTCTGTCACGCTCTGACACGTCGATAGTATTATTTTATGGTCCTTATGCTAAGCCCGCAGGTCACGTGTCCTGACGTTTTTTACCCATCCCGAAAAGAGCACAGCGCCACTAAAGACGTTTTCACTTCAAAAACTACCAGTAAAACTACCTAATAGTACCATCATCATGGTTTATCTCGCTGTTGGGAATTATTCTTAGTGTGCCGTCAGCTGCGACCCTGCTATTTTCTTCAGGTTCGACTCGTCATTTCAACAGTATTTTTACTGTAGTGGTACTCTTGTAGAAGGTAGTAGATGCACGTAATTTATCGACGTAAAGTTCCCATAGCAATTATTATCAATCAAAAGGAAAGTACGCCAGGTACTGGGCCCGCTCGATGACGCGATCCTATCGTATTTTAACCGTGTTATTTTTTGCTGGAACATCGATACTTGATACCGAAGGCGTGTCAATAGATTTCTCTAATGACTCAACAATATGTAGTTATTTACGACTCGTCAATAGCCTACTAATATGAACGAGGAGATTTTTTCTCGCGGAGGCAGAGGCAACATCATAGTAAACTCAAACACAAAACGCTTATGGGTTGCTTGGACATGACAGTCGGTTGGAAATATTGGAACTGGTTTCCACAAAGAGATATCCTGTTGCAGCTGTAAATAATTCTATGAGGAAGAGCTAAAGAACCCATAACCTCCCAAAACCCGCAGCACGAATTGAAAATTGCCTTTGGTAAATGCTATCCAACAAATAGGTCAACACATGAATGAAATTGACGCAGGAACGGATAAAATGATGTACCTAATTGATTAATGTTAAAGGAGAAGCCTATATCCAGCAGTGGATACTGCAACATAAAGTAAGGAACATCGATAAGGTCTAAAATGATAGTGAAGAGAATGATTAATAAAATTGGTCAACACCATCCTCCCTATAAAAACAAGCACCTTTGAAAGTAAAATCCTGAATCAGCCACACGACATCTTTTTATCAGAACAGTAATGTTAGGCTCAGGATAAAACATGTAGATAAGGTTTTTCTTCCATAGAGATAGAACCCATGTTTCTTCGTAATGGCAGTATAGATAAATCTGTCTTTGTGAAGTCGATACTAAATTACATAGCTCTACCACCTTCGCTACGAGGACAAGTCATGCCATTGTCCCTTCCCGTCCAATGTCCTTGCTCTGAGCCCCGAGTTATTTGTTCGGCGATGGCGCCCCAGTTCTCATGCCTCTGGTATGAGTCTGACTAACTCAGAGTACATTAGGTACCTAACTACCTCTGACGCACGCTGTTTGATGGATTGGCAGACGCTTTGCAATGTCCTGCTTTATAATAGTGGTGCGCTTATATAGGTAATGTAGTTTGACTAGGTGTTCGTTAGCGATCATCGAAGTTCAGCACGGCCAGTCTTCGGATGGGTGGTATTTACAACGGAATGCTACCGTGGCTCGTTCTCGTGCAAAAAGTCCTCGAGTAGAGACCACATACCGACAAGTACAGCGTAAGGCGTCAACCCAAAAGGTTGACGGTTAACCTTATTGATGATGTGTAAATTGTAATTTGGCAAATAAATTAGTATGAGTATTGGAATTGAAGGAACGCGCTAAGATCAAGCTGCTTCCTACCGGTTTAAATGGAGATTTATCAAATAATTTTTTTATTTATTTATTGATATCAAACAGGTGACAAAAACTTAATTGAATCCATTCGTCGTCCTACAAATACTTAGTTTTAGAAGAGAGGCCTGTGGCCAGTAATGGACGCCTTATGGCTGAAACAACTTCGACGAAGGGTATCATAGCGATTTCACCTAAGACAATTAAATGTCTATCACCTAAGCAAGTACCGAATACAAATAGGTATTGTAATAGTAGTTGGCCTTGTACAGGCTCAAGATTGATGATCAATACTTTTACTTTTCTCCAAGAATGGCCCAGCAGGATGTCGTAAACATGCGTTTGATGATACACTTATGTAAATTCTAGCGGTGACGTGCGCTGACTTCATTCGATTGTAACAATCTTCTTATTGTCGAGGAGCGGAAGAGGTGTGTCTAGGAATAAATGAAACTAAATAGTTTGTACCTCAGTGTAAGCAGAAGAATAGTGTAGCGCTCGTAGCGTAGTTAGACTAGGTGTTTGTCAGAGATCACCGAAATTAAGCAACGTTCCGCACGGTCAGTATTTGGATGGGTGACCGCGGGTGGCAATTTTACAACTGAGCGCTAGCGTGGATCGGATGATACGTTAAATTCTACCGTTAAGCCATGTCAGAGGCCTTCAGCGGCCTAAAAATATTGACACCAGGGCTAGCCACCCGGCATAGGCCGGGTGGCCGAACTTACTTACTTTAGTAGAAGACGAAACCACGAAAGAGCCAGAATAACGCCGTCGGCCTCAAGTCACACGTCTAAATGTTTGGCAATTGTTTTAATTATTAGAAGATCCCGATTAGATAGCAATACATTGTATCCCGCATTAGCCACATATAGTCGTAGTAAATCTGTAGTTTGTGTTTATGTCTACGTATGTACACGTACAGACGTACACATCATAACTCTACAAGCCCTAACTTCACAATCTTTATATTTTAGTCAAAATATTATGTGGCTTGCCCCTTTCACTGCCATCACCCACACACAGCCCTTGAGCTTCGCTTGACTCAAACAGAAAAAATTCTAAGTCGATGTTTGACTCTGAGGTTTGACTCGTCTTGGCAGGACTCTATCGTACCCGTGAGATGCGAATGGGTCGTGTTTACAGGCCTACAGGGCAAGACAAACTTCCCTTAACTTAACTTCCCTGTTACTATGAATACAATAATTAACAACGTATAAACGTATAACAACGTAACGTATAAATCTCTCGACCCATAAGTATGTTCCTCAGGTTTCTTCCAAACATTGTTCGGAGTTTTTAAAATAACTGATATATATTGTGGTGTATATTTTTTTTTTCTTAATTGGTTCTCTTCAACTGTGTATAGAATTCTTATGCAATTATTAATGTATAATTAAACATTGGCATGTAAACAATTAATTAAAAAAACTTCCCTAATTATGTTGGGGATACGGAGTATATTATATAATACATATATACATATATAAGTATTAATTGGTTCATTCCGTTATATAAGTTCGATTATAAATAAAGAAGCTTTCCGTCCGTTTTTAACTATCGTACATGTAACAAATAATTAAAAAAATAATCCAATTTTAATTGCATATTTCTAATTCGTTCCGAATAAGTTTCTCACGTTTAAGCTATAAAGCATTAGGCAATTGGTGATTTAATACTTTTGGTTTTACGACATTCAAGCGCAAAATCGGAGCGAATTTCAAAAGGTATAGCATTTCAATATGAGCATAACGCTATGTAATATCGCTGTTATGGTTCATGTTTTATTGCATGCTAATGTTAATAAATAACAGTTATAAAGTGGACAATCGATACCGTTGGTTGTAAATCGAAAGTCATCGATACGAGCACCGCTCTACGTAGTTCCACTAGAGCTGCTCTACCTGGCGTTTGAATTTGACCACTTTGTTTTACTTTTACTGTAGCTTACTATATAGTAAGTTCTTATAGGTCGGGTGGCTAGCCCTGGAATCAGAGTTTTTAAGCTGCCTAAAGGCCTCTGACATGGTTATATAACAATCAGAGATCAGGGAAACAAAAGAACAGAGAGAAATGCCACCTTGATTCAGTTATCTGTGCTATCAACGGTGACGTTTAGCTCTCTGCTAAATACAGACCTGTATACCCTAAAGGGCAATATTCGTGATTGCAGGATTCACATACCTTCACCATCAAATTTGTTCTCCGGACGCATTCCATTGCCGCACGAAGTTTTCCTTCATCGAAATGCAAAAAAGTGGCATGAAAATGAATTGAATTCAAACATGACTTTTAAGAACTCATTGATACGGTAATGGAATAATCATAATCTCATTCATTCATTCAATTTACCTAAGCTATATTTGCCTATGAATATGTCTCTATATAAATAAAATAAAATAAATATTAGGGGACATCTTACACACCGTCTCTGACCCCAAACTAAGCAAAGCTTGTGATTTGGCTGCCAGAGACTGATATACTACATATACATATTTTTTAAATACATACATATATAGATAGTACCTAAATAACACCCAGACACAGAGCAAACACCTATGTTCATCACACAAATGTTTGCCCTGGGTGGGGGTCGAACCCACGCCTCTTTGACCCAGAAGTCAGGGTCACTAACCACTGAGCCACCGAGGCAGTCAAATCGAAATGATTGAAACATTAGTCGACTAAAAGCTTTTCACCTACATAGTTAATATCATTGGAACTTACCGCTTTCTATTTCAAAGTTAAATGAATAGATAGCAAGATATTGGCTATACTTATAAGCTAAATGCAATTAATGCAGCCCACCCCGTACAGGCTTTAATCATATATCGCCGGCAACATTGTACATTGTGAGTCGTGGGAAAGCCTGACCCGTCGTGGTCTGAAAGCTGACCTATTGGTATAAAAGGAAGGGCCGTTTGAGATGAGGGTAGATGCTAAATCATAATCTAGACACGGTGTACACTCATTATAAAGTAATTCGAACTACGAAGATTCGCTCGCTATGTTACCCAGTTAAATTAGGTTGGTTACCCGTAAAGCATTTGTTCTATTTGTTACTCGTATTACGAAAGCTCTGAATAATCATGTATAATAAAGAAATAATGATCCTTTAAGCCTTTACACTGAAGATTTATAGTTATGCACGTATGGTATGTGGTTTCTTTTGTGTTATGAAAATTGTTCACTACGCTGGAATTTCTATAAAAAATTTAAAAAATATTTTTTTTTACCCCAGGACCATCAGTAATAATTGAATTATTGATATATAGGTAAAAATCATCACGGTCACATAAACTTCAAAATAAAAATAACACATCGGAGTCGTTATTTATTTGGGAAATAGACATAGGTCACACACACACTTCTAACAAACGCCTCTTTTTGGGTCCAGATCTAAAAATACTACTAAATAAAACGACATTCCATTGACCTTTGTCCAAAGTAATGTTTTATGCATACTTAATCTAAAATTGTAATGTTTGGAATCCAAAGGAGTCAGGTCAACCCAGTCTAGTCTACAGAAACTCGTCAACCACAATTTTTGTGACTCAAATCTGACCAATCCTCAAAAATGGCATTATGAATTCAAGTAACATCTCCATACTTGCCGGTATGCATCCTCATTTTGTACAAAAAGCTCCGATGGCTCCGCGACGGCTGGCGGCGAGTTCAATAACAGAGCAAACCAGTTACAGACCTGCGCCACGTAATAACGAGAGAGCAGAAGTTAAGCTAATGTAATTCGGTGTAGCGGAAGTATGCGCAAGCGTTTCCGCAATGGCGACGCAGATGCGCAGAGAAGGAACACCCCAGGGTTTTTAGTGGGTACACCGCCTCAGGTGAGATTCCCACATAACCACCCTGCCTCCCCCGGGGTGGGGTGATATCCATAAAGGATTTTCCTTGGGTAATAATAAATGTAAGTTATGTCAGAGCTACATTTTAGCTTCTGCCCGCGGCTTCACCCATGTGATTTTTTGATTTTTGTGCTGTACCACAGGTACCTTTCATTTTTCCGGAAAAAGTAGTTGTCACTTGCCAACCTTTTAACTATATCCATGCCCAAAAATCATGTCTATCCGTTGCTCTGTAGCTGAGTGAAAGAGTAACAAACCAACAAACACACCTTCGGATTTATAATGTTAGCAAGGACAGTAAAGGTGGCGTCGTAAAGTAAAATTAAATGTTGATTCAGTAAAAGTAAAGTCGAAGTCAACTTTTCATGGTTCAGGTACTAGACTAGAAAAATACGAGAATAGAATATGAGAAATGAAATATGAAATTTAAAAGAAATGCTATGGAGCTTTAAATGCGTTGCTCGACCGTGCATTGCAAGCTTAACTTCTGCGTTATCGTTGTTTAGTGGCTGGAGCTTTTAGAGGCTTTTTATAGTGGAAGTGCATACTGCCCCGACTGGAATGGACCAAGCTTCGTTTTCTTTTGGTTTGAGCGCGGAATCGCGAGCTGAATCTCAAATGAACATTTAGTAGCGAACAGATTTATTTATTTCGATAGGTATAATTCTCATTGCAAGATACGAAATATGAATGAATTTTAAAAATTAGAAATCATTAGGGTAAAATAATTTTTGCAATTCAAACTTGAGCGACATGAACGAGAAAAAATGCTATATTCATGGAACCAAATTCAAGCTGAAACAGTTTGAGTAATTTTAAAGATTTTTTAGTTTTCTTCAGCTTTTGAAAGAAGAAGTCTTTACAGTTTTTTAGGTAGGGGTTGGCAACAATACTCCGTGTACAAGTAATGTGACTTTACTGACGAAGATACTCCTATCATTTAAATTTCCGAAAATCACAGAAAGCAAAAGTGTCTAAACCTAACCACAACATTACAAATCTGTAATGTTGTGGTTAAGTTTTAATCAAAAAGAAAACAAAAATCTGACCCCTATAGCAACAAGACGAAACTCTAGGTTCGTAACATTAAAATACATTGACCATGATTCACCTTAATCACGGATTCAATCTTTCCACAACAGTAAAAGAGACACCCGAGTTAAATCAGCAGACGACAGGTCACCACGATGCCACCAAAGCTGGGTCACAAACCATGCACCGGCGCCCACTTTCTCCGGTCAGCGTGGTCCAGTGGTCTCCAAAGGCAAAATGAAAAAATGGTAGAAGTGCCAAGAAAAATCGGTATACTTGTACCAAAACTCGGTATGCGAGGATTTTAGCCTAAAATAGGCTTATTCTCTTAGTAATATCGCATTTTTAGGAATCTTCAGTGAAACCGGACCACCACACGAAGCAGCCTTCTTTGCAACTCATATTGCTGATTATTGCTCTGTCTTTTTTTGTCTTCTTGGAGTCGATGTTTTGTCCATAATAGACCTGTAATTGGCCAAATACACAACCTATTTTTTTGTTGCAAACTGTAAATTCGGTAGAAAATCGTGAATATCAAGAGATTTTTATGTATCTCAGAAATCAACTTGTAATTCGGATAAAAAACGGGAGATGTTTTCAACGATCTCAAAAATAGCCTTGTTTCGGTATTTCGGTAGGGCAGGCTTTAAATCGGTAGATATACCGAAAGGTTATTAGATTCGAGACCACTGGCGTGGTCACCTACTCTCAAGTCTCTTGGACAATGCATATTGAGAGCCTTCGATTGGCTGTTATATAATGCACCTTCTATAAATAGTTTGAAGGCAAAATTATGTGCATTTATTATTGGTGAGATGTAGCACGATTGCTCCGGGCCGGGTGTTGCGTGTTTAGACTGATACGTTTTTGAGCTTTGTTTTCTATTAGTTTCTGAACACAACTGCAGGCAGTAGACGTTATACTTAGTCAGATGATTGCTTCTATTTCTACAGCAGGCATAAATTAATAGTTTAAAAAACACTACAAAAAACACGCTTTTAAAAAAAAAAACTATTTTCCATCCTGAAGTTCCAGTTCATAACTTCCGGCTCAATCATTAAATCAGTTCAACAGTACCATATTATTGTATTGTCATCACAACTACATACAGCTGCCAAATTCGATTAAGCTACGACCCTTGGAAGATGGATAAAATAGTTACCTACCTTAGATTCCATTCCATAGTTACTTACATACCGGTCGACCTAATAAAATCTTGTTAATAAAGGAAAGTCCATTAGTTTTTTTTGTCCTACATACCTATTTGAATAAGGTTGTAACATTATCAAGTAAAGCGGCATCGTGTTAAGCTGAGAAACTTTTTTTTAATTTTGTTATTGAGATAGGTAATTAATAACATTACCTATCTTAGTATGGGAATTTTCTAGCTTCTACAAGCTAGAAAATTCACATACTCCTTGACTAATTGTTGATAATGATTATTTAATCATAACCAGCCTACCAAATATTTGTTTACAAAAGACACTGACTGATAATATCATAAGAAAAGAAAGACCTGTAGGTCATCATGATAGTGGGTCTTCGAGACCTTTGGCATCAATTCTGGACAATACGCTGATTCAGTGAGAAGCTGGTGAAGGGTTAAAAAGGTAAGAGTATAGTCACGATGCGAAACTCAAACTAGACCATAGATTAAGAGATACAAAACCGTTTTATATTTCTTGAGTAAATTCTCAATAGGTGTAATGCCTGTCTTCCTTTAAGTATTGAAGTAATTTTGTCCTGGATTTTTTGCACATTAAAATGTCAAGCAATTCTTGCAATGCAAGACTTGAATATAAAAGGATTCAGTCAGAAATATTTCTCTCTGAATGGCGTAATAGTTACAGTATCTCACTGAACTGCAGTGTTTTTATGAACCGCGTCTAACGTCTTACGTCGTTCTACCCATAGGACGTCCTTTGCTGGATGCTGCTGCTCTTAAGAAACTTATTCTTGAACACGCAACTTTCTCAGTCTTTTCGACACCATTAAGTGTCTACTGTTCTTTCTACTGACCACCAATCTTTTGACAAAACTTTGTCATGTCCAGGAGAAAGTCTTCTGCGTCCGGATGCTGAACAATGCATGTTCAATGTTGATTGTCCAATCGAATGTTGTGTAACATTGTCGGAGGTGTGTGGTTACGGTACTTATTGTAGGCTTTTGTGCTGGTCCCCGCTTGAATGGACTTCCGGCACGAGATATCCGATCTGATCCTACGATTTATGTTTCTTTTTTTAACTGATGTCTGTGGCCTGTCTATTATCTATAATGTTATTTATATTTTTATAGGGGATAGCTGGTGACTCCTAATTATCGTCGCTAATGCTACATGATGTAATTTAAGATCAATCATATTTAATTTTTTAGAGATACACTCTTTTAATTCTTGGCTTTGAAAGCACCCAGTCTTTTTGTTTTATAGTTATAAATAGACTTTTGTCTGACCATATCCTGCATGAAATTAATCAATCGATCATTTAATTTTCTGACAAATGTAAATATACAGTAAGTAATAGATGATCCATATACTTGGCCCAAGGACTAGTCTAGTACTGTGTTTTGGAAGCCAATAGCTTCTCTAGAGTTATAATTTAATTAATGAATCGCCAATTTTGCAATGTACAATACTCAAGATATATTACTATGGTTTATACTCGTACCTACTTGCTTGCGTACTCCGTACTTCGCTGATGTAAATAACTTTCTTTTATAAATGTAATACCAAATAAGACCACAATGTCAATCGCTGCCACTTCGCCAGAAATAAATTATTTATGAATTATTTAGTTATTATTGAAAATGTAGAACACTAAACTAATCGCTATTCAATACTCTACCGAAAAAAATTAAAACAACTTTCGATACAAACATTTAGCTAAATTAACATCGGGTACTACATAAAGATACATAACATGATTTTAAAGCTTTTTAAATCTTGTGACTGAGTAATTTCCATAAATCAACAAAAACTGCTTGACACAAACATCCAATAAATAAAATGTAGCGTCATATCGCACAGGTGGGACACCCACGAGACGACGCTCTCAGGGCTGTCAATTTATTTTACAAGATTTTTGTACATTACAATTTTATTGTAATGCCATAAAACCTAAATTCAAATAGGATACTGTTATACTGTTACTGATTTTACTGTTAAAAGTAGTTGATTAAGTGAATTCAATTTCATTTTATCTCCAGTTCAAATTTTTTTTCTAGGAAAATATTATACTATTGTAATAGAAAATATTACTATATCATACTACTTTTAAAAACAGTATAATAAAAGAAAATAAATAGTTTTTTGAGTTATCTATCGGCTAAGCGAATTGACTATATATATAGCATCCTTTTATAGGCTTATTCTGTACTAACAACTATTGTTCTGCGACTTTTGTCAAAACTCAAAAAAAAAATCAGCTGTTCCATACATTTTGTCGCGGGTAAACGATATTTTGCTATGGAACAACATTTTTTTTTAGTTTTGACAAAAGTCGCAGAGCAAACGTTGTTAGTTTTGATGTACAGAATAAGCCCATAAAGGATGCTAATTGATTAGAAATAGCCCTGCATATACCTACCATACAGTGATATGCAGAATGACTTGAATCCCGACAAATTGTATGGAACACTGATATATCTTTTCGCTATTTCGAAATTGGTTCTATTTCAAAATTTTAAAAGTGTAATTCGCAAAGCAATACCTTTTATTATGCCAGTGGTCATATTATCCTTGAAAACATGAAATCGATGCTTAACTATGATATCTGCACAACAGCTGATGATAAAATCGAATATAGGTACTTATGTACTACCTGAGGCGTGCCACGAGCAAATGCAGAACTCATGAGTTAAAATGATAAAAAAGTTCAAGAAACCTTTAGCACCCCTAGAAACTGTCCCACATAGAGCACTTTCCACTGCCGGCGGCGCTTGGGCAGGTTACGAGCCACTTATGGAGATGATTTGTATGAGAACCGCACGATTTGTGGAACAATGAACGAAATGTTTATCTGCATGTGTATTTAATAACCTTAGCTTTAGTTTTTAGCTTACTTTAGTTACTTGCGCGAGGAATGAGCCAGCTTTCCTGTCACCAACCTTTCCTATTACTACCTTTCCTGTCTGGTATCTAGTATTTTCATTCACACTATCTATATTAGGCTTATAAAAATCTTTGGAAAAAGGGTGAAACGATCTTGCAAAATGTCAATAATTTAATATTTAACTTTTAAGTAACAAGGTAACCATATTTTACTCAATAGATACAAGTACCTGAACAGGGACTCTATTTTTGAACTTCGCACGGCTTTGTCGTATACGGAACTTGTGTGGAGTATTCGCTTCCATAGACAATTTAGAGATTCTACATACAATCTGTCAATGTTCCGTATGCGTCCAAGGCGTTCGAAGTTTAAAAATAGGGCACCAGAACTCTACAATGTAGGCGTGCCTACAATTAGGTGCTTATAGGCCGAATCAAACCGGTTGGCGTGTGTGAAGTTGCGCAAATTCCATCTCTTGCGCTGCTAACATATAAATATATTGCTACTGCGCAACCATTTGCTACGTGTTTTCAGACGTTAAGAAGTATAAACAGCATAGAAGTCTAATGAACCCAGTTGGGTATTAGATATACCCGGTATTGATAATTATTTTTTGCAAAAAATGGCAAAACCGCCTTCCATTGTGTACAAAATTTAAATATTTCGCTCGAATTGTTTACATTATTGTTGGTTATTACAAAAACGGGTCTGCAGATTTCTGTAAAATTTTAATGGGACCTCCTCGGGAGTACCTTATTCTCTTACGTTTTCGAACTAAAAAAAATAATGGATTCGGTTAACAATTGGCAAATTTATCGATGAATATACCCAAAATATACATACGAACATAGAACCTCCTTTTTGGAATACACATGTCTCTTTTCACGCACCGATCAATATTTTCATTGGCTCTCCTCTACACTTCTATCTATTCACACACGAAACCATTAAAGTACATGAAGGTTAATAAATAAAGCGGCATCTACACTCAAGCAGGTGGGCTCCCACGGACATTGTCCCAGTTAGAGCCAGCCCGAGGCGGCTGCGTGGGCAGATAAACTTACCGAAAACTCTTTCGACACAAGTTGCATTGATGAATGAAAACTGTTTTTTTTTTTCGTTCAAAGATTGATCAGCAGCATGAACTAGTAGGAAGATTGACCCATATTTACCAGGCAAACATTTTATTGGCTGATTCCAGAATTGTAATTTAATGAAATTAATTTTTATTGTATTTATGGTGCTATAGTATTTATTGAACTGCTTCACAAAGGAGTCCTTTGTAAACACTGTCAGCAATCAGCAAATAATTTAAGGTTTCGGACCTCGACCCACCTTTCAGAATCTTATTATTACTATGGATTCATCAAACTATAGTCTGACCGTTTAACTGAGTCCTCGCCTGCGCGGTACAGAGGCGCGGGGGTAGACGACAAAGGGGACTGAGACAGGTGCGAGCGGCTCAGACTATAAATAAATATTATTTGAGTCGCCAAAGCTTTAGAAAAATATTTTAAAGTAGGAATTATTTATTTTATGGACTAAGTAGGTTTTTTATCGCGAATAAGTCTGCGCTTGGCCACTATTCCGCCTGATGGTAAGCGACGTTGTAGCCGAAGATGACGCACGCAGACTTAGAAGAAAAAAAGATACATACTTCACTTTGTCTTTGAAAAGCTTCAGACTATTCACTCGAGAAACAAGAAAGCCGGCAGTTTGTCATCCCCTGGTCGTGTGGATCGGAAAAACAATAAAGTAAGAATCAGTTATTGCAGAAAGTAAGTACTTAAGTTCGTATAGACCGGGTGGCTAGCCCTGCTGTCAGAGTTTTTAAGCCGCTTGGATGCCTCTGACATTTATAAACGGTTAAAACAACCGGGGCCTACAATTTAACGTGACATCCGAGCCACAGTAGCGCTCAGTTATAAATGCCACCCACGGTCACCCGTCCAAAGACTGACCGTGCGGAACGTTGCTTAATTTCGGTGATCGCTGACAAACACCTAGTAAAACTAAGTACGCTACGAGCGCTACGTTCCGATAGAGGCAGATTCAAGTCCTGAGTTCGCGACAAATTTTTGTAATGTCACAAAAAATACCTTTATGAAAGTAAAAATCAGTTATTGCAGTAAAGTTAAGCTTGCGAGCTTCCTTCATGCAGTTCCTTGAAACCACGATGACTAACTAACAAAAGTATTTACAGGTCTTCCCACAAAATCGCCGAACTTATGTTATGGTTACGAGCACCGAGAAGCACGCAAAGTGCCGCCGTCGCCGTGATTTCGCACCTGAGAATCCGCGAGCTTCCGCCGCCAGTGTTGTGTTACTTGTAATATTATAACACGGTGCAGGTTCTCACGACAAAGCTAATGGAAACATTATGCTGAACTTAGTTTCATGTTTTTTTTTTTTTTTTTTTTTTTTTTTAATTCTGAATAGGTTTGCGTTTGACCACATACTACCTGTTGTTAAGCAGATATGCGGTCTAGGTTGTAGCACGCTTACCTAGAAGATACCTATTTACTCGAGATTTGAAGACGCCCACATTGTACTTTAGCGGGAAGACAGACCCAGGCAAAGCGTTCCACATTCTGGCTGTTCGTATGAGGAATGATGATTCGAAACGCTTGGTTCTTATGCGCGGAATGTCCACCATAAAGGGGTGGCGCTTTGGTCGCGTCTGCCTAGCCGTACGATAGAAGAAAGGGGCAGGTGGGACCAGATTGTGCAACTCCTGGGCGCACTCTCCGAAGTGGATCCGGTAAAAGGCCGATAAACACGCTACCTTACGTCGATGCTCGAGACTTTGCAGCTGCGACATAGTCAGAGTGTCGTTGTCGATCAGCCTCTTGGCTCGCCTCTCAATCGACTCCAGAGCCTCCAGTTGATATTTGGCGGAGCCATCCCAAAGGTGAGAGCAGTATTCCATGCACGACCTGACTTGAGCTTTATACAGACTAAGCAGTTGCTCAGGTGTGAAATACCGTCTCACCTTAGAGAGAACACCAAGTTTTTTGGAAGCTAATTGGGCCTTTGACTCTATGTAAGAGCCAAAGTTAAGAGTCGATGAGAGTGAAACGCCTAATAGTTCCAAGCTGTCAGTTACCGGAACGGAGACACCACGGAAAGCGGGAGACAATTGGAAGGGTCTCTTTTTGGCCGAAAACAGACAGGCTTGAGTCTTCGTGGCATTAAACTTGACCAGGTTAGCATCACCCCAGTCAGAAACCGCCTCCAGACTCAAGTTGAGCCGCTCGACCATAGCCTCTCTGTGAGACTCGATCTGTGGCCCGCTGGTTCTTGCATCGGATGTGTAGCTCTCCACGACTGTACTGTCGTCTGCGTACCCAAAGATTCCGGGCTTTAGCAGATCGTTGATATGCAGTAGGAAGAGGGTCGCAGAGAGCACTGACCCCTGAGGGACCCCGGCATTGATAGCCATATGATCTGACGAGCAGCCATCTACGACCACTCGTATCGACCGATTCCTCAAGAAATCTGATATCCATGCGCAGAAATCAGCAGGCAGGCCGTAAGATGGAAGCTTGCCAATTAGGCTCTCATGCCAGACCCTGTCAAAAGCTTTGGAGATGTCCAAGGAGACAGCAAGCGCCTCCCCGTGCTTTTCGATGACCTCACTCCAGATGTGTGTGGCGTACGCCAGAAGGTCCCCAGTAGACCGGTTTCGGCGAAAGCCGTATTGATGGTCACTGAGTAGGTCATTCGCTTCCAGGTACGCCAGGAGCCTGTTGTTAAGGACACGTTCCATACTCTTGCAAAGTATGGACGTGATCGAAATCGGTCTGTAATTGGCAGGGTCGGCACGGCTGCCTTTTTTGGGTACAGGCTGCACGTTAGCAAGCTTCCAAGATTTAGGAACTTGACCTGTCTTCAGAGATAGGCGAAAGAGGCGAGTCAGCACAGGCGACAACTCAGGCGCACAAGTCCTCAATACAATGGCCGGAATACCATCAGGGCCACTGGCCTTGTTCACATCAAGACTGCGGAGAACCTTGAGAACCTCCTTTTGCCGGATATGTATATCACTCATTACAGAGCCACAATTTGGCAAAGTTGGAGGTCTCGCACTACCGGGGTCCAGACGCGAAGACTCAGCAAATTGAGATGCAAATAAATTTGCTTTCTCAACTGCGGTATGGGCCAGCGAACCATTGGGTTTCAGCAACGGAGGCAGTGAGGGGCGGCAGAAGTTCGCTTCAACCGATTTAGCTAGGGACCAGAATGCCTTACTACCCGCAGGGTAAGAAGCAAGCTTATTGCCTATTCGACTAATGTGATCAAAGCGAGCCCTCCGCATAACCTTTTTACAGGACTTAGCAGCCCTATTGTATGCCTTCTTCCTCAGACGAATGTCCCTCGACTTACGGTTTCGAGCATCGGCCCAAGCCAGGTATGCCTGATGCTTTTGCGCTTCGGCGCGTCCACATTCAGGTCCAAACCAGGGCCGAGCTTTGCTAGACAGAGGCACGTCCGAAAATGGGATGAAATATTCCATGGCGGTACGAAGCACATCTGTCACGGCATCCGCGCACGTAGAAGGATCATCGGAAGAGAAGCAAACAGACTGCCAAGGGTAAGATGCAAAGAAACACCGCATCTCATCCCAATCCGCTAACTTGTACCGCCACACTCGCCGTGACCCTTTGGGGCTGGGGTCTGATGGGGAGTAGACGGATACAGACTTCACCAGACAGTGGTCAGATGAACCTAACGGTGAGGAAATCGCCACTGAATAACGGTCTGGATCGGTGGTTAGCAGAAGGTCCAAGCAGTAGGCTGTGTGCGAGTCAACGTCAGGTACCCGTGTGGCGCCTTGAACCAGCTGGGTAAGATCTAGTGTCAAGGCAAGCTTGCGCGTCTCAAGCCCAGCATGGTTAGTGTCTAGGTATGGGTGTAGCCACTCTTTGTGGTGGCCATTAAAGTCCCCCAGGATCACTAATTGGGCCGAAGGGTAGCTGAGTTGAGCAGCATCCGCCGCCTCACTGAGGTATTCAGTGAGTCTGGTTGTCTCCTGGTCCCCGCTATGTGACCGGTATACACAAGCGTAGATAATTTTCTCTAGGCCAGTGTCCGCCAAAGCCCAGAGCACTGAGATAGAGGGGTCTTCAAACCTACGAAGGCGCAGAAAGCAAATGTCATCCCGGGCGTACACGCATACACCCGCACGTGGTTTGAAACGGTGCTCCAGGGAATACCCTGGGTAGGAAAGATACGACACGTCGGATGGACCAGCAATCTGCGTCTCCGTGAGAAACAATAGGTGGGGTCGATCTGTCTCAAGATAATGATGGACAGGTGTGAGATTGGAGTGCAGGCCCCGAATATTGCACAGGTGCACTTTAAGTGAGAGGGAGTGCTGCCGCTGTGTACACGTTCTTTTGCTTCTACTGTTTCTCATAGTTATTTGCGGAGTAAAGTAGGTAGAAAGTCGGTAGTAGAACGAGACGTCACTCTGCAGATCCAGTGGTACAACGCACAAACCACACACATCCAAGGTAGACTAGCCTGGAGACCGCGGGGACGCCCGAGCCCCCCCAAGGATGTCCATCGGGCCCTCTCGTCCGGTCGCCAACCGGCACGATGGCGCATCCCTGGGATTTTTCGACAGATGGCGGGGCAGCCTTTCATGAGTGGCTAGCTCACTACTTGGGCCCCCTACTATCTGCGGTCGGCCAGCGACAAACCGTGCCTCGGATCCCGCTGCCCTCCACGACTAGTCGGCCGATGCGGCAATCGATGCGTGCACCGTATTCGATCCACCAGAGGACGCTACTGTTCCGACCCGACTTTCAGATTGGCGTCACCAGACTTCGCGCCAGAACACGAGCTCAAGAGAGTCGTTTGGCGGCGCGGCTTAGTCTGGTGGGTGGTCTCTCGCCGCGGCTATAGCCTACCACCAGTATGGTTGCTGCCTGGTTAGCACCACCCAGGACCACGTGTGGGGGACAAAAAATAAAAAGGGTTCCTACCCACGGACGAAGGCAGCTCGGTCCCAAGATGCTCGGTCTGCCAGCTCGGTCATGTGTCAGCTTTACTATCCAGCATTTCTTTAGGGACCGTTGCATAGTTGACGCGTGACAAAATATAGAGATAAAAGACGTGCGCGACACTTTGTCACGCCATCGCAATAAGAAGGCTTCATACTTTTTTACGAGCAAGTGCTTTTAATAACTGCAAGTACATAAAATAACAAAATAGAGTCTGTAGAATGAATCTACTTACTACGTACTTAAAAAGCAAATTGGATCATTTACATATCCTATAGAAGGTCTAATATCTAAGATTAAATCTGTAACTAAGATCCTGCTTTAAGAACGACAGACTTGTTCTGGGAGAGCACTGGGAAGGCTTAAACCTAGACCAAAACAACAACAAAGAAACTAGAGAACTTTAAAGTGACCTACACGCTTTAACCTATAACAGCTATAGAACTGTATTGAGTCCAAATAAAAGGTACTCACAATATTCACGTCCCACGTTCAAAGGTCCAACGATAACATAATAGATCCCAACACCGCTACAACATAATTACAGGCATCTCGACAGCCGCGATAACTCAACACGATGTTGGCGTCCAAAAGCCATCTCGAACACGACTTCTCATGTTCGGAGATACGAACGAGTTACAGCCATAGATTACTGAATGAACCAGCCTGGTGAGGATGAGATTATGGAATTAGAACAGGGAACCTTCTTTTTTTTAAGTTCCTTATAGGTTTGCGTTTGACTACATACTGCCTGATGTGAAGTAAACATGCGGTCTAGGGTGTAGCACGCTTACCTAAAAGATACCTATTTACTCGGGATTTAAAGACACCCACGTTGTGCTTTAGCGGGAAGACAGACCCAGGCAAAGTGTTCATAAATGTATGTTTATTTTTGGTTTGGAATTTTGTAACTTTACAAAAAATTTGTAATGTATTG
The DNA here is from genome assembly GCA_964007245.1 of Hypomecis atomaria. Taxonomy (NCBI): domain Eukaryota; kingdom Metazoa; phylum Arthropoda; class Insecta; order Lepidoptera; family Geometridae; genus Hypomecis; species Hypomecis atomaria. The sequence goes on from OZ023291.1 coordinate 18,653,283, forward strand.
GATTTTAACTTATCAAGGTCTCTTGGGCCACATCTACCACGCTGGCCCACTTGCGGATTTGAAATAGATAGGTCATGAAAAACTCCGTCCCCCATTCAAACTGCTAACAAGATGGACGGATGAATGGATGATAAAAGCATCTAACCAGTTTCATAGGAAATTCCTAATGAATTCCTATATCCAATAGTGGTTATCTTACAGCTGATAATAATGATGATAATTCATTCAAATTTCCAAGAAATCACCGCAACGCAGTTCAACTCAGTCGATGTGTCTGATAGAAAAAAAGATTTCAAATGATTCACTCTAAAACTTAGAAGCCTTCAACTATTCCAAGTTTCTTTATCGTGTGCTTCGCTTCATTCACGGAACATAAATGTGAGTATTCTGAACAGCTTCCAAACCGGTTCCGGGACCGTCGGGACCTTTGCTCCCGCGACCGAACCGCTCGAGACATGGATAAGGAGGAACCCTTGACTTCTCCTACAACGTTACAAACACAGACACGAGAACCTTAACATCGAGGAAATAGAGACGATAATTCTTTAAAGCAAGATAAACGTAGTTGGTATCTCAGTGGTCTATGGAATTTTGTGAATGGGCTGCCTGCCTGTGATGATACCGATCGTGTTCCTTTTGGGATTTAAATCAATTTGTATTGTAATCTCCTACATTTACTTTTGTTGGAATTTTCTGATGATCTTTTAAAGCTGTTTTGGAACTTTTATTACTCTTTCTTTATGGTATAATTTGTTTGAACAACCAAAATAAGAATTACAGCTCAATTACTGACCGTGGGTTCACGGATACCAATGTTGCGATAATGTATGTGTTGCATCAAATAATTACGGTTAAAATTTTGTCTTACATTTTGTTAATTTATGTGAAAACTAGCTTTTACCCGCGGCTTCGCCCGCGTTATATTTTAATTTTGGCTTAGGTTTATGTCAGCTGCGAAACCTAACCTAACCGACAAACATCAAAATACCTTAGAAGAATGCCTTTGTTGGTTAAGTTACGGTTAGAGTGTATATACAACCCCCTGAGTATTCCCGCCTTGTCGTGGCGGGGGAGGTCTGAGGCAGCTGAAAAGGCGGCGCTCGAAATCTCCGTCTTCTTTGGGTCTTTGCCCCAAGGCAGCTTAGAGGCTGGCACTCGAGGCTCAGCCGCTTTTGACTAAAGCAGCTGAGAGGATGACCGGTAGGTTGCGTGCCTTATGAGGAGTGTCGCAACTGAGGCAAGCTGCAGTGCCGCTCTTGAGGATTAGGGGCCGCGGTGGGACTGGTGGTGTGGGTGCGGCCACGTACCCTACCTTCCGCTAGGCCGTCAACGTGTTGGCAGACGCAGTGGGGCTGCAGGGGAAGAGAAGTGTCGGTATCGCGATGGCCGTTCTCACTGCCCTCTGCAGTTGAAGAGGCAGGCGCTGGGCTACTATGACTGACCCGTTGCACTGGGACCAGGGGGTTGGAATGCTGTCCGACGCTTAGTGCTGTTTAGTCCCGAGTGGTGGATGACGATGTGTCTTGTGCTCCGAAACACTCCGTCATTATGGCGAGAGCGCAAGCTCCGTTATGAAGCCCGAGTCTGGGCTAGCGCAGTTGAGTGGCGCGAAGGAGTGCGAAAAATGTAGGAACGTCCTAAACTTGCAATGACAGGTTATTTCTGGCGCTTAGACGGCTGCTCGCTACCGTGGCCCGCTCACTTAGTTTTTATCCTATCCTACGGGAACTGTTAAAGTTTTTGGGATAAAAGGTAAGTAATTTCGTATAGGCCGGGTGGCTAGCCCTGATGTCAGAGTTTTTAGGCCGCCTGAAGGTCTCTGACATGGCTTTTTTTGGGATAAAAAGTGGCCTATGTCACTTTTCGTCTTTCAAACTATATTCATGTTCACTATATCAACAAAAAATTATTGTCTTATCCCATGGGAGTCACGAACTTTTTTGGGATAAAAAAGTATCATATTAACACTTTCTGTCTTTTAAACCATAATAGGTCTACCACCAAAAATCATGTCAATCTTTTGCTCCGTTGCTGCGTCAAAGAGGAACAAACCAATAAACTTTTCGGATTGATAATATTAAAGTATGATGATTCTGTACCATAAAGGTAGAATAAAGAAACATGTTAAACCTCTAATGATAGATTATTACCTGGTATTAAACGTCATAGGTAGTAACATGTAGCTGCATGTAGCATGCAGAGGGAAAAAAACATTTTATCCAATTTTAATGTCAGTTGTCATTTTCAATCCATACTTTATTTCCTCTTCAAGGGTATATAATGGTGGAAAAACTATTTGTCCCCTTGACATGCTACCTGTGATTTATAAAAGTCTGCAGACAATGTCACCTGTCATTTAATTACGTTTCGCTGTGACGTTTCGTTAATCCATATTAGTGTCATAGAGGAATCAATCACTTAGCGTCTTTGTGATAGTGGCGACAGTTTCGCGTTAAATAGTTTTTGTCCTGTCCTACAGGAACTATGTAATTTTTCGGGATAAAAAGTATCCTAAAGCACTTTCCGCCTTTCAAACTATATCCATGCCAAAAATCAATTCAGTCCGTTGCTCCGTTGGTGCGTGAAAGAGTAACAAACCAACAAACCAACAAACTTTTCGGATTTATAATATTAGTAAGGATATAGACTGACAGAACTTGTTTTTAACCCCCGACGAAAAAGAGGGGTGTTATAAGTTTGACGTGTCTGTTTGTCTGTCTGTCTGTGGCATCATAGCGCCCGAACCACTGAACCGATTTCAGTTTAGTTTTTTTTGGATGAAAGGAGACTTAATCGAGAGTGTTCTTAGCTATGTTTTATAAAAATCGATTGAGCCGTTTAAGAGTTATGGTGGGTTAAGTGGGGATGGAAGAACCAAAATTCTACAAATGTGCCCAAAATGGTTGTCATTTGAAAGTTTGTTGTCAAATATTTTTGTGTCGGGGGTTTTTTAATTAGGTATATTATTTGGAACAAATTTCGTAAGCCCACGGTGACTTTATGAGCTGTGATCAATTTGCTAAACTTCGCTGCAGAAGATTTCAAGAAATAATTAAATAGTACATTTATGTATAAAATTTTTTGCTTCCAATGAAATTACCTCAAAACAGGAATAATTGAACATAGAGAGGCTTAAATGCTCTACCGTGGGCTGACAGAGCTGCTAAATGATGTAGCCAAAACTTTAAAAGATTGAGACTAAATAATCCTAATTAATACCATAAATACGAAATAGAGCTTGTTGGTTGGTTTGCTATATGTGTCGGATTATTTAATATCCTGGTGACCACGGATTAAAAGTTAGTCAATAATAAGATTAACTATCAAATCAAAAGCTTCAGCAAAAGTGCTGCCAAAATAACTTAAACCAAGGTCCTTGACCAAAAGAAAAAACTGTAACACGATTATTTAATATCCTGATGACCACGGATTAAAAGTTAGTCAATAATAAGATTAACTATCAAATCAAAAGCTTTAGCAAAAGTGCTGCCAAAATAACTTAAACCAAGGTCCTTGACTAAAAGAAAAAACTGTAACACATTTACCTTCCCAACCTACCTTTGACCCATTACTCCAGATCGCAGAACCCGTCTGAGAAGATCAGACTGCCTCCGACCCATCGATTAAGGGTAAGTGCTTCCCGAACGGAAACTCACGTCTTGTAAAAACCACGCTCTGTATCCGATTACCTATACTACAGGTACTAGTATTAGTTAGTGTTAGACGCATGTCAGTTGAGAGATACGCATTTACAATTCGATTGGATATCTCACGTGTCAATAAACCGTTCAATCTTTAATCGATTTTATTAACTTTAGATCATGCTTACTTTGAGGATATAGAGCTGTAGGTAGAGCCTTCGTAAGTTGTGACTTATAACAATTGTTATTGGATATCAATTAGAAAGGCCTATAGGTATACCTATAACAAGGACACACAGATGACCTAAAATAAATAAAAAAGTCGTTGTCATAAAATAGTTAAAAAAATAATCAAGTGGACCTAAACCTAAACTGGATAAAACTGTCTTTCAGGACAAGATGAGCCCTCCTAAACGTTAGTACAACACATTTGTTATATTATGCCATGGATTGGTTTAATAAAGTAAAGTATATTTAGAATTCGAATACAAGAAAATTACTAATAAGCAAACCCAAAAAACAATTGGATCATCCACAGACATCTAGAGAAACGTTTAAACACATTCAATTGACCAAAACATCCTATTTTAAAAAGAAGTAGCTTAAATATGTAGTTTTATTGTAGTTAATAAAGTATTACTAAGTTACTTAATCGAGTATAGAAAACATCTTTAAACTTCGTGTGAGATAAAATGAAAGAGAGAGCCGTCGATCTCAATCAGTTCCTGAGGTTGTAAGTAATGCATGAGGAAAATGACGAGAAAGTTATGGTGAAACTGAAGTGCATAGGCTAAGTAGGTTGCACGCGTCATTTGCTAATTGAAGAATTTCTTCAAATGAGAAAACAAAAGGAAAGCTTTTGCAAACAAAGTTTCTAAAATTAACTTGCAAAAATGCCAAACTTTGTAATTTTTCTTGTTTTTTTTTTTTGATTATTTTTACATCTGTACTATTACTATACATCATCTTTAATAGATATCCATAACTAGAAAAGGAAAATTGTGATCTTTTTTAAAAACCTCATTTAGTCAAGTAAGGTAAATAGCAATTTATTTAGATAAAGTAACTATTCATTTTGCCATTTCGTACCAAAAGTCAAATAACTACACTTTTGCTTTTACACAAAATTAAACTAGTAGGCTCTGTTTAATATCATGACGCTGAATTGAAGCAATTCAAAATTTATTTTTGGATCTAGTGTTTCCTCACTAAAGAAATGAACCATTATTCTAGTGCCCAGTGCATAATTTCGATCGAAAACAATTTTCTATGAAATCAGGTAAAATTAGCAGTAACACTTTTCCGTACTTGGCTCTTGAATACCGTTACGAGCGCCAACCGGTCTGCCGGCACCTCTTCCGACGCAAGCAGCCAGTGTGTAGATCTACCAAATTATCCGCACAGCTGATTGAATAAAGAAACTAAAAAAAATCATCGAGAAACGACCAGCTTTCTTTCAAAAATACGACACTAGCTCCTTGTTTCAACTCCGAAGATAAGTTGGTCATGTCTCTTTCTGATGGATGGCTTATTGAAGTCACAATAACCACATAATAATTTGCAAAACCGGGTGCATTTTTCGGTCAATCGAAAATTGTGTTGTGCTACTGAACGACCGACTGACTTCTTGTGGTTTTTCGCTCGGCTGTAAAATTTAATGTTAATGAAAGTTGTACCTAAATACAATCTACATACCCAAAAATGGGGTGCTATCATAGCATTTTTTCGAGTTTCGTACCCAAAGGGTAAAAACAGGACCCTAATACTAAGACTCCGCTGTCCGTCCGTCCGTCTGTCTGTCTGTCACCATGAGATACATGAGCCGTGATAGCTATTTCATTGAAATTTTCACAGATGACGTAAGTACTTCTGTTGCCGCTATAACAACAAATACTAAAATCAGAAAACATATATTTAAGGGGGGCTCCCATACAACAAACCTGAATTTTTAGCCGGTTTTGCCCGATATTAATAACGGTGACAGGTAGATGCTTGGAATATTCAGAGAATATTTAGTAAAATATTTACCATGAGATGACGAATGATAGAGTGAAGTGGCGAAAGGAAACGTGCTGTGCCGACCCCACCTAGTGGGATAAGGGCAAGATGATGATGATAATTTACTTTAAAAAAATACACACCTAATTAAAATAAAAATAAAACATAATTAAGCTTCCGTACGTTACGAACCCTTAGTGCGCGAGTCTGACTCGCACTTGGCCAATTACTCTATATTGATGGGTGCTATGTATTTGTATGTATTTTGCCATAATCACCAGCCGTAGAACATCCACTGATTGGCAAATAGGTATATCCAGCAGCAATTTGTACCATCATAAAATGACTCATGGTATCATATCATCCAAACAAATAGGTCAATTTATTTCTAGATGCTATTTTGTTTTGTTTCAAAACTGATGTATAATAAACCTAACGTATTCGTAGATATCACAATAAAATCACGATTCAGTTTTAAATACACAAACGCTCTCTTACAATTCGAATGATCTGTTTGTTTTTTGTCTCAAATTCGATTCAGTCTCAAAACAATTTTTTTATTGTTTTGCAATAACAATGTTATACGACATAATGAGATATTATTGTTATCGAACCAAAACAAACGTAGCCATAATCAAAATATTTTAAAGTATTAATAACATCGCTTCTGAATCATTGATGATTGATTCATAAAAATATTTATCACCGCACAATATTTATCAAATAACATTTCTGCATGTTTGAAAACATATTCGGTTGTTGAATAATTATTTTTCGCAAAAAATAACAACACCGACTTCCATCGTGTACAGAATTCGAATAATTTGCATGAATCGATGTAAGTAAGTTCGTATAGGCCGGGTGACTAGCCCTGGTGTCTGTTTTTAAGCCGCCGGAAGGCTTCTGACATGGCTAAACGATTAAAGCGACCGAGGCATCTGAGCCACGGTAGCGCTCAGTTTGAAAATGCCACTCGCGGTCACCCTTCCAAATAAATACGAATCGATGTGACATTCATGTACATTTTTGTTGATTTATCAAAAACGGCTCAACCGATTTCGATAAAATTTAAATGGGACCCCCCTGTAAGTATACTCTTTAGAACTAAAAAAAGATTTTTTAAATCGGTTCACGACGAAAATACCGATGAACATATAAAAAAACATACAGACGAATATAGTACTTCCTAATTTTTGGAAGTCTGTAAAAAACAATCACTAATGACTAATGATGACAAACGAGCCAATAGCGTAACCTCAATTTGCTTACGACATTTTAAAAGAAAAAAAACAATTATCTGACAAGATCAAGAGACAAACCACTCACACGCCAATACAAACACATGTTATTAACGTTACATAAGCTAATTGCCACCTATCTGACCGCTTATTAAGTTAAAAATCTAAAAGAAACAAATAAGTAGTTTGTAGGTTTTTTTTGATGATTCGAAAGGAGGTCGCAACTGATAAAAGTTTAATATAAGCCCAAAAAGTATATAGGTGTAAAAATGAGAACCCATTTTATATGTCATAAGATCTATAAGAACACCAATATAGTTGATGAAATAATTAACTACTCGGGTTTCTACGTATTAATTAATACCGTTATTTTAAACGCACGATATCCGTAAAAAAATAACGAGTCTAAATTATGCATTGAACTCTACTTGTGGGTACTACCACGTATTATATTAGTACTTATTACAACATACTTAAGTGCCTACGTTCTAAGTACTTATAAGATACAAGAATAAGATTTCTTGAGCGGAGCTTTTCTTGCGGTATCATCAATTTAAGTTTAAATCTAAGTCTCTCACTGAAGTATTATTTGGCCTTTGATTATGTATCTGTCTTGGACAAAATAAATATAAACATCAATTACAGTGAAAACGGCCCAGATCTTTGATACTCGTATAGTGCGCGTACTATGTTTAAACTGTTAAAATTTGTATGCATAGGCACCATAATATATACAGGAACATCACTACGTAGTATAAAACAAAGTCGCTTTCTCTGTCCCTACATCCCTAATCCTTATGTATGCATAAACCTTTAAAACTACGCAACGGATTTTGATGCGGGTTTTTTAATAGATAGAGTGATTCAAGAGGAAGGTTTTTATGTATAATACACCTGCCTGTGCGAAGCCGGGGCGGGTCGCTAGTAGGTATTAAACGCAAAACCTTTTAAGGGCGAGTCTAGTATATCTACACAAACAACTTTTCTACGACGACTTTTGAAAATTCGCAAAAAAAAAAATTCGCTTCTCCATACATTTTGCCGCGCATTAACGAACTTTTTGTATAAAAAAGTTCTTTTTTTTTCGTGATTTTCCAAAATTCCTAGAACAAAAATTGTTTGTCTAGATGTACTAGACCCGCCATTAAAAGGTTTTGCGTTTAATACCTATGACCCTGTAGACAATATTTTTGGACCATTCTGCTCAGTCATTTGGTATCCAGATACAATATAATCAAGAAATTTGGCATATATGAATAAGATATCATTTTGATTTTTGTACAAAAGATAGACGTTAAACACCTTAAAAATCCTAAATATGGTTATTACGAGATAACGCTGTTTGAATAACAAAAAGAACATTTAAATTTATTTCTGTGCAAAAGAATGATTTACATTGCCAGATATTTGCACCAATTAAAGATTCTATAACCATCAATTACAGAGCAACAATCAAGCAATTAATCTTAACGGTTCTCATAGAGCTTATTTTAATTGAAACCATAGCGAAAGGAACAATTTTATTTCAATGTTAAGATAACCGTATTAAACCAATTTGAGTTTTTGCTGAACAATAAACGAGTAAATGTTAACACGTTGCCTCTGGCAGCTTACAATGAGATCAGTTTTTCTATTGACAGCTGGTGGTGAAACCGGTTGCGCAATTGGTCGTTCAATTTGACAGCTGTCATTGTCATGCGATATGTCAAGAATGTAACAATTACGCGCGTGCGACGATGTATGGTTTTACTTAATGATGTACAAAAGTGTGCCACAGGCTCCAGCTGCACTAGCTACATCTTGAACTTCGAAAGTGGTTATACGAGTAAATTAAACGTTTTTTGGTCTCTACATCACACTACTACATAAATGATCTCTACATAAATATAGAATTTAATTACCTGATCAACTCGCAGCTTTCTGCTGAGCTCATTCGCTCCGCACTCCATCCTTTGCGCCTGAAACAAGCAAACAAAATATAAATAAACACTTACTACAAAGCAGCACGAATATTATGGAAATAAAAAAAAACATAGGAATCTATTTATAGATGCTACAGACAATTGCAAATGCAACTTCCAACGCGGAGATACACAGGAAAGCAATTGCATCCGCTTTACAAGCAACGTGGAATACTCCATCCGCCAGGAAGCATTATTCAAATTTAAACTCTATCACCGAGAAATAAAAGCGTAATAGTTAAACTAAAAGTAAATCACAGGCTGTCCATAAGGGCATCAGTATAGACAAATACTAATCTTAAGTTAATGGAGTACAGACTAAAATTGATGAAGATGGATAAGTGATGCAATGGAAAGCTCTGCAAATGAGTAATGATGATGCTGTCGGGATGTCGCTAATCATGGGCAAGTGAAGTGAACATAGGCATTTGCGATGATATCTCCTTGATTGAGGAATTGCAGATTGTGGTAATACTTGGGACAACATCGATAATGTAGATTAGTCTTTAATAGATAAGTAAATATTTAGAGGAGTATTATTATTCCTTTGACGAAGCAAGTAATAGTCCGAGATCCCACCGCTCATACATCCCGCTCATAGCGTACACGGCGTTCAAACCAATTATTTACGTAGTTATATGAATAGGAGAATATATTTAAATAGCTTTGCCTTGCGAAATTTGGCCGCAAGTATTTGAAATTTAATAATGTTTAGTTGATTAATAGGAAAACATTTCCTTCATTTGTTTTTTTTTTATATAAATGTAATGAATAGGAGAATACATAAAAACCAGGACGCCTTGTCAAATGCGACCGCCAGTATTTTTGATTGAAAAAAGTTTGATTGTTTTTTGACAAAACATTTCATTCACTTGTTTTTTAGATACGTTATGAAGGTAGCCTAACGAAATGAGGAAATCAAAATGTTATTGCGGTGGAATCTCGGGCTATAATGAGCTTACATTGAGTGTTGAACAATTTACAGCTTTAAATTTCTACAAAATATGCGTTTTTTAACAACAATCTATTAAACAAAGACAGCGACACGTTGGAATAGGAACAGCTGAAGCCAAATTGACTAGTTTAAATACAATATTCAAACTACAAAACGGCAGATTGTATTACAACAATAAAGCGAGCACAGAAAATGTCTAATACAGTGAACGGAAAGGAACGGTCGAAAAGTCCAAGGTCTAAATACCAAGAATTCAAGTTAATCCGAGAAGATCTACGGGATCCGGACAAGACAAGGTGTCGTGACTGGGTAATAAAGGTTCTAGATGTCGAAACCATTCCTTATTAGGAGACTGTCGGACAACCGCGGTTACATCCCGCACTTAGAACGCAATATGTCGGTACCCTTTTCTACTTTTGAATCAGGTTTCTCTCTATCGAAATGGGCTTCGTTTTCTTTCTATGTTTAAGGATGTTTCAATGTTTGAGAAGGTATGTTTGGCTACATATTTAACAAGTAGCCCGTTCTATGACCATTCACCTGCCGGGCTTGTAAACGCACCACGAAACTAGTCTTTCGACCTGTCAGAACGAGACGGAATTATGGTGAAGTATATTAAATGTGTCACTTTTTTATTACACGTAGACAAAACTCTTTTTGTGGCCGTATGCTAAGCTAGTACGGCTATACTAGCAATAGCTGTACCGACACAGACATGAGACTTAAAAATGACTAAACCAAGTTTTGAGTTATTTTGGGTGTATGTTGATTTTAAAAGGAAAAATAATAAACTGGTTGCATAAAAGACTAGTAGCTATGAGATTTTGCTACTAAAGTTACCTCGGAATTTGATAGTAAAACAACACAATGCTATATACAATCACTTCTAAATATAAATCACGTGCTGTGACATGCTAACTTAATGAAAACCATATTAAGTAAGCATCACCACTAAAAGCAAGACCCATTGTATTCTGTAATTAGAATTCTATCCTCAAATGGATCGCCATTTCGTTTAATTATAATAATGCCTAGAAAATATTAGCTCGAGAACGATAGTGTCATGATTTTTGTCATGATTTGATCAACAATTCATAACTACATATCATATTATTAGTAAGTAACTAAGTTCGTATAGGCCGAGTGGCTAGCCCTGGTGTCAGTTTTTAAGCCGCCCGAAGGCCTCTGACTTGGCTAAACGGTTAAAACAACCGGGTCCTACAATTTAACGTGTCATCCGAGCCACGGTAGCGCTCAGTTGGAAAATGCCACCCGCGGTCACCCATCCAAATACTGGCCGGGCGGAACGTTGCTTAATTTCGGTAATCGCTGACAAACACCTAGTACCTAATATTATTAGTAAAACTATAAAACACATACATTCAATAAACATTGTCCCTTTTCTAAAGCAGTCGGATAAAAACTGACAAATCAATAAACGTAATGTTGATTGATTTCGAAAATGGCGGAACAAAACGCCGGCGGTCTGCGGTATCGTTTTCATTAGGAAATTGAATTATACAACGAGATTGATGTATTGTATGTCTGTCCCTCATTTCTATGGCGGCAACTAGGGCGTGACCACTCCACTGGTCAAGTGCAAAACCAACGAAACCAAAAGTTAAAGAGCTTTTGTGTTGTTTAAATCTGGACATAAGCTCCGCGGTATACCAGTAAAGTAGTCACATACAGACAAGAGCAACGTGGGACATTTTATTATTCTACCGACTATATAGGAAGACCGACGATATAATCAAGATCGCAGGATCATGCTAGGTGCAAGCCACTTCCAACCGGATTTATTGGAAATACATAGGGGAGGTCTATGTCCAGCAGTGGACGTCCTACTGCTATTGTTGGAAGGAAAAATCACAACGTTTTGTGGCTGTGGCCACACGGTCGTTTGTGATAGTACTAAGTAGTTACTTATTTATTTTTGCCACTGAAGACTATACAGATATTTTTTGTTGATAAATACAAGCGTAAATATCTTTCATTTAAGGCGACGGATACTATAAATAGTTTTCTGCCATGGCGTGAAAAGTGACAATTATAATTTACTAATGCTCATTTTACACGCAAGATATTGAAATAGCTATGTCAAAAGTTAAACTTCTGTACGGTGTATGATATTATTTAATTAATGTTGGATTTAATATCATTTAAGGTTGCGCTAAAAACTTATGAAATTTATCTTAAGCCATGGTCGAATTTGATAATTTTATCATGAAAATCTTTGAATAATAAATCTGAGCAAAAAAGTGATCAAAACATCTCCATTAAATTATTTCGACTATTGTAAAAACTCCTTTCTATTTATTTTTAATTTAATCAATAACCTTCTTTGTTTACAAAACAAAGTCAAATAAAACATCTTTGTATTCTATTAAAAACATAAGCAGGTAAATATTTTTGCTGAATATCTTTAAGTAGGTATCTTCGTCTTTAATCACACGAAGTATATGTTTGTCAACTCAAAGAGACTCGATATTATTATCGATAAGTACTTGAAACAGTTTTAGCAGGCCATAGAATATGAATAAATTATCTATTATTTCTTTGACGTAGTTGTCATTATGCGCATACAATGAATACTCATGAGCTTCTCATGCATTTGTAACCGCCACACACGACGTTCCTTTTGTCATCACACTCAATACTATAGTCAAAAAATTAGCATGTTCATCTCAGAATAAAAACTGAAATAATCCTAACGAGACCGAGGGCTCTTCTTGTCACAAAAACGTCGGCATTCTCGGTCAACAACTGTCAAAATTATCAAATACACGTATTTTACGACGTTTACACCTGAAAAATCTGGCATCACTCACCGAATCGAAATTATCTTCTATGCATCTTTCCAAATCGTGTCGTATTAAATCATCTGCATGCATAAGATCTCTTTCAAATTATTTCGGTTCACCACATTACCCCTCTGGGATCTCTGCGATTTCCATGCATTCACTAGCTGTTCTGCCCATGTCACTCAAAACCCAGGATTGATTACTTTCATTTCAGTAAATGATTCAATAAACAAACAATTCACATGACTACGTTAACACCGCAGCACAGGTTAACACATTGCCTCTTCAAAATGATGTAATGTCGAAAATGTTATTACGTAAAGAAGAAAGTTTACCACACCCAGCGCCCTTAATATATTATGAAAACCAGATAAGATAAAGTTCAGAAAATTGAAGCGCCGAAAAGGCTTGAGTCGTTAAAAATCTGGGTTAAACATAATATATTAACCATCAGACATTTTCACACTTCAACGAGAAGAATAGCTCGTAGGTGGTTTCGAAAACATTAACCTAAATAAAAATATATTAACTTGAACTTTAACTGGCTTCCGACTGTGACTGAATCGTTAATGTAATATTTATTTTACTTTTTCTTTAGCTTTCACTTCCCTAAGTTTATTATCTTTGTTATGTTTATGTCTGGAAACTATAAGTAACATGACATGGAAATGGTAAGTCGTTATTTGTAGGGACTTTCACAAGGAGCTATTCTGGGTCCAATGATATTATTAGTACAGTGATAATTACATATGTATTAGCTTAGATATCATTACAGTTCCGTTACTATCAAATCTTGTTGTGAATTAAATAAACGATTTAATTAACTAAGTTTTAAACTATTTTTATGCATAAAATGATGCTGTAACTATTATGTAAGGTATATTCATACTACTGCCTACAACTACATGAATTTTCATGAGCTTAGGTACATTCGCCCTCCAGTTATAAAATAAGTTGCGCAATTTTCCATTAGTATTTAAAATTATTTAATTTTATTATGCAACGTGTACCTATTGCGATTGTTGTAAGCAATAGGCATTGCCAACTTTCTTTTGAATAATTCCAAATTTTATATCCATGTACGCAATAACTTTTAAAGTAATATTTTGGAAGTCACGACTACTGATTTGTGTCGGTTATTAAAACAGGTGAATTCGTTTAAATCGCTTCGGATGTCTCTTCCTTATATTATGTAACGACATTCATCAAAACGTCATTCTAAAGTTTAGTCTTAATTAAAATGTTACCGGCTTTTTAATCTAAGATGATGTCCAAGATACCGTTTTGCTAAATTGTCAGTTCTTTTAAATTTATGAGTGATTAATAAATCAAAAGGTCATTAAATAGATCTAGTAGCAGATTTTTAATATTCATGTTATACTTCTTGATGAATTCGTTTTTGTTTTGTTCGTTAATGTTTAGGTGCGTGTTAATTTTACACGAACACAAATTGGCATTACATCATATGCCACTTTTCCCCTTGATATAATTAATAGTATCAAAAATATGCTGATCTGTTGATAGCTCATTAACATTTTATCGCGAGCTTTAAATGAATGAGGTGTTGAATAACCGATAAATACAGAGGAGGCCCAATTATGAAGACGCCATCGTGGTAATCATATTAGCAATTTAGAATATTCCTGTTTCTTTTTCTCTATATGCATTTGATAGAGAGAACATTTTTTACGTTAATATTAAATTTACGATGGCGTCTTTATAACTGGGCCTATTATTTAATCTAGTCGTAGTTACCTATGGTGATAATCTTTTTAGAGTAATCATAAGGGCTAATGGAATTTTTTCGAAGTAAAATAAAGTAGTACAAAAATGACATAATTGATAAATGAATCCTTTGGAAATTGATATAGTGTTCTTTAGCGATCACTAAATTGCGGCGGCTCAAACACTAGATAGACGTTAATTTGTAGAGCCTGTTTTCTTGAGGCGGCTTAAAAATTTGACACCAATTTTACCCTGTCTAAGTTGTAAGTTGAGAACTTTGGCTAAAAAAGTTAAACTATAAAAGATAACTAGTTTTTGAGATGAGCAGCTGAATAATGAACACAGCAGGTGAAAGCATGCAGCTGATAGCCAGAACCGGTCGGACTCATTGTTTCTGCAAACTGGCAAAAATGCAGGCGTTATGCAAGGCACGCGAGACGGGCAATTATCGAAACATGTCTATGGATGAGGATAAAGTTTTTATATGCCGCTAATTAGCATTTACTCTTAATTGACAGCAAGATCGTGTTATAGTCAAAAAATATATCATTATACCACGAAACGTGCTATATTTACAATGCCTTAGTTGTCAGTAAACTTAAATAGGTAAATTAGATGAGCGCCATTGTGCAAGTATTGATATCTGTGAGATTTTTAATAGATAGGTATGGTTACCTCACACCGTTGACACATTTAACTAATGATCTTGTTTTAGAATAGATGAATACAGCAAATTTAGTAAAGTGAATATCATCAGTGTGATTGAACATTATTTTACACTAAAAGTTACTATTCGCTATTTTTTCTCTCTTTCTTCTCTACTCTTCTAACTCGCTTTTCTTTCGACACTTGGCTAAGGGTTCTTAGTTAAAAATATCTTCAAATATCCATACTTTTAAGCTATTTGAATTAATACTAGTATTTACATTCTAATAGAGCCTTTCATTCAGAATCTCACATGTATAACAAATCCGTTGTGCTGTCAGCGTCAGTTTGCAAAACAAACTCATTGAGTTTCTTTTCGTGTGCGCTAAGTTGTGCTTTACCTTATTCGTCAAGCAATGAAGCAATGGCTTCAATAGTTTCAGCAGTCTTTAGCATTCGTCTCGTATGATCTGGCTAATTAAAGATTATGCAACGTTATGAAAGCGACTTGACATTTGCTTAACCATTGATCTTCTTCTTAGTGGGTTTCTCTACTAATGAAAGCTGTCTCTATTTGAAAGGTGTTAAGTCCATTAATTTTGGTATTATGGTTTTCCTTATATTTGGTAGCTTGTTTTTTTGGATATTCATTTACGATTACAGATCTTATGCTACCGGCTAGGATATCACCACAGGAAGTTTTATCAAGTTATTAAGTTATATTCAACCCATTGAATGTACCCAACAAAAATACAATTATACTAGTTACAATGTTGCTGTTTTATACTCGTTTCTTTTGTAATACACCTACACAGCCTATTATTCATTATTAGTAACAAGATCATTCACCGGACGACGTCTGCCCTTTGTAAGAAATGTTTTTGGCAAGTTCTAAGAGAAGTTACGAAACCACGGCATCTCGTCGTGAATATAAATGTTCCTTTCGCTATCAAAGGATTACAGTTACTTAATCCCACGATCGCAAATACGAAGGAAAATATTTTGTTCGTTATTAATTATGCATTTATTCATCACGCATCCATGAGAGCGGAGTACGTGACGACGCGACTTTTCTGATCACGTTCGGGAGGCTTAGCGTGAAATTTCGGACAGTTGAACGTACGGAACATAGATGCAGAAGAAATAATACAGACTTGTTGCGAAAAATTTTCTCAGAGATAGAGCTAGAATTTAGAAGAAAAGTAGTAAGAATGGTCGTTAAACTAGACGAATTAACAAAAAGGTTAATGCATTACAAATTACATTTCGTAGACTATTAAAAAGGCTGGTGCAGACAGAGTCAACATCTCAACATTTTAAGGTAAATTTAAGGAATTAAGCGACATCGTAATTTCTCCAATGAACGTAATATTGATGTAAGATAATTCACATTGTAACTCGTATTTACTCAGGTAATAATCACTGTTTACTTAAACTATAGTTGGACTAGATATTAACAACCTATCCATATTAAATGAATATAGTAAATTCTTAAAAAGCAATAGTTACATATTTTTCTTTTTATTATATATTTTAGAAAGACATTGCGCTGAATATAAAACTATTGAATTTTCATAAGCTTGTATTGTTAGATATACTTATACAAACAGTATGCATTTATAGATAAGACCCACTCTTAGTTAAGGTACAGTCATAGAATATTTCAAACTACTGAAGGAACATCCGCTGCAACTGCTACCTGAATGAATAAAGTATTCAAATAATAAATTCAATGTTATCACTACTGTCAGAAATGTGTGGACAGAATATCAAATAGAAAGCACAGGAACCATCTCACGTATTTTATGACAAAAATAACTTATCAGCTTAAAAGCTACAACATAAAAACTAGTATAAATCAAAGCACTTAAAGTGAGATAAGCGCACTGAAGCTACAGGCCAATGACACTATAGAAATACGAGTAAGAATTATAGATGTATTACCAATCTGGATATAAAATATTGTTATAATCGTATTCAAGATATGAATATCACGAATGACCACGTTTAAGCATTTGCATATAACATTCCGTGCTAATCACATTCTCACACAGACAAACATGTCTAAATCGAACTCAAAGTATCTGTGTTAAATAAAGATACAGAGGTCAAAGAATGCAAATTAAATAATGACAAGTCTAGCAGTACTAATGAAATTAACGGTAAATAGCATTCTTATTCTAGTATTTACATGTGAGACAATGCACGTCAGGAATGATAATAGAATGATGGAAGGTTAAAAAACTTAAAGAAATGTGAAGTTTTTATGGGTATTTGAAATGCCACGCGTTAAGTACAGGTGCGGCAAGTGAATACTAAAATGCTATCGCATCATTGCAAACACAAAGGAGTAGCAGATCATTTCAACTCTTTGTTTTTTAATACTAAAACATAGTTTCATACCTCCCAGTAAAAATGTCTAGAGAAATCTCTTGAGCTCTATTACATTTCTAGAAAATAAAGCGAAAAGAAAAATATAACTTTCCATGCATCATACGTTCCTAGTCTTTCTAGTGTGTTGTTTTGGAACAAACAAAAGCACCCAACGGACGACAAAGCTTTTGGAATACTCTTTTCAAGCATTCTTCGTCCGTTGGTCTAACATTGTTCGTGCGAACATGTTTAAAAGTTGTAATGGTCAGTTACACACCTTCATTTAAAGTGTAAGTAAAGGCGTAACCGAATATTTACATAGCGAGAGTCAGTCCAGAAACAAACTTTTAAAATACACGGAAACCATAACGCGAAGACAAGCCTTCAGTTTGCAGATCTGTTAGGTAAATGTTTAATTTAGTACAGAACTGTAAAATAAGAAGAGCGCTAATTTGACGCTCATGAGAAATATTATAGCTATAGATGCTGTAGTTGAAGACGAAATTGAAGTTTGTTGTATTTATGAAATGATTTTAATTTTATAGTGCATCCCACACTAGGTTTATCTCAAAGAGTTATTTTTGTGATAAACAGTTCATAAATTCGTTGCGAATGCAGGACTCGAACCTCGCGTCTTCGGATGGTTCGAGTCCTGCATTCGCGACGAATTTTTGAACTGTTTATCACAAAAATAACTCTTTGTAGGATTTATCTGGAGAATGGTAACTTAGAAATGAACGTTATTTGCTAGCAGACTATATAACGGGATCGCACAAATAAAACAATACATGAGAGTCCAATAACACAGGCTTCACATTTCGGGAGTCATTAAAGAGAGAATAAAATGAATACAAAAGTGTTTCTCATAGATATAATTGGCGTAGTGTTGTCTCGCAATCACGAGTGTCCTAGAAAACCAGTGACCGTGCGTGGTGTTCAGGTTTCTTTGCACAAAAATATTATAATAACTATCATTTAACACTCTTCTATGTTTTTGGCAGTTACCAAGACTTTTGCTATTTTTCTCAGTGAAAGTGTTGTCTCAGATTTTTCAATAAGGCGAACAAGTGTTGTACCTACGCTAAAGGACTTGAATATACTAATTTATATAAAAATGCATAATAATTAGCTAAGCTGACGAAAATGAAGTTATTATATATGCATACGGATTATGTCTAAACCTCTTGTAGTTTATAGATTATAATCTATCCTATAGGAATTTAGTATGTCTATCTCTTAAATCCTGAATCAATCCCATAAGAACCTTTAATTTTTTTTGGATAAAAAGTAGCCTATATCATTTTTGGGTATTTGAACGTTAACTATGCCAAAACCCAAGCCGATCCGTTGCTCTGTTGTTGCGTGAAAAAACGTAGTTCGATCCTTTAAAATACAGCCTTCTTGAAGAGATTTATTACTTGTAGTATTCGGCAACGCGGTACGCACCTCATTTTACTCGTATATGGTAATAGAGCCAAAAAACTATCACAATTCATATACGCACTATCCGTACTAAAAACCAATACGAACGCCAAAACTGCCTTGAATGCTTATTATGCTTACGCCCACGCCTGGCTAAGGTATGGAATAATCATATGGGGAAACAGCACCGATGCAAACGATCTATTCATAAAACAGAAAAAATGCCTTCGTATTATAATAAACATCCGACAACGTGAGAGCTGCAAACCCCACTTTAAAGAACAAAAAATATTGACACTACCCAGCCTATACATATTAGAAGCAGCTATATTTATCAAAAAACACCCACATCTATTCACCGCCTCAACAAACCCAAGACGCCAGAACCAATTAATAGCACCAGAACCACAATTAGAAATAGTCAGGAAAGGTCCAGAGTACATGTTAATAAAAATATTCAACAAGCTGCCAAATAACATCAGGAACGAAACAAACGATAACATTTTTAAAAGAAAAATAAGAGAGATTCTCATAGCCAAAAGCTACTACTCAATACAGGACTACCTAGACGAAAAATGTTTCGATACTGCGAACCAAACAAAGTAAATAAGATCCTAACTGTTACCGATACCTAACTGTTCCTATTATTACTTTATTTAGTGTTTAAGTCAATTGCGATACCCTAAAACAGGGTCCATAAATATGTAGCTCTAAGTTTACATAAATGTTATATACGTTTATAAATTAGGCTAAGAGATGTATGTATTTGTGGTGCAATAAAACGATTGAATTGAATATTGAAAGAAAAAATGATTCTAAGAAATAAGGAGTAGAATTCCAATAGGCACGATGACTAGGTAAAAAAATACAACAAAAGACAAAGATAAACCTTCTAAAATTTCGGGCACTCCCAAGGTTTATCTCTGACAAAAGTCTATAATATATTTGTATGTGATTTGTGACGTCATGCAGAACTTTAACCGGCTATAATTTGATCAATTTTTGTTTAATTGACAAAAGAAAAATTACGTGTCTAAGATTTTTTGATAATCTATCGATTGACGGACGATTCTATTTTCTTAGTCATCATGCCTCTTGACCTGCTTCTTAGCCACCGTCACGTTTCATCTCTACGCTGCCAGCATTCCACACCTACGTCACAGAAAGGGACCGGACGTGGGAAGAGCAAATAGAGATCTTTGTGGACAAACACCAACTTGTTAACCTGAGAGAGGTGTCGGCAAGTACTTCTAAACAACAAGTTGGCTGTGAATGGCCCATTGTTGGAAAACTGTTAGAAAGTTGAGAAAATTTCATTCTATAGTAAAGAATCCTAACACCGCAATATAGTGCGTATTGTTCAGATAAAAACCTATCTGTATTCTACGAATGCTATCTTGTGGTATTTAGAATGTGGTTTTGTTTTAATCACTGAAAAGAAGAAGGTTTTTATAGATAAAATTTATACATTGTCGAGATAGTATTCAATGTTTTATGAGTATCCAAAGGCACATTACCATTTTGTGGATTTTTGCTGACTCTACAAACGTACATAACATAATGACTAATGAGGTTTTATTTGACGAATTGTTCTATACGCCAGTCTTTATGTCAGATGTTTAGTAGTTAGCATTATAAACTAACTTTTTTTTTAAAACCAGTGTGAAATAAGTTTTATATCTTCATCTATTTAGACTACTTAACTTTGAAAAAGTTATTGAAGAGTGTCGAAGGTTTGAGAGTCGAAGGCTTATTACAGATAATTCAAATGCTCAAGCTAGCAAGTCGGTAGCGTACCTATCGTGTTCGTATATCACTACATAGTATAAAATAAAGTCGCTTCCCGCTGTCTGTCCCCATGTATGCCTATATCTTTAAAACTACGCAACGAATTTTGATGCTGTTTTTTTTTTGATAGATAAGAGTGATTCAAGAGGAAGGTTTAAATATGTATTACCTGTTCGAAGCCGGGGCGGGTCGCTAGTAGGTAATATTACAGGCAATGCCTAACTATTGTATAACTCAATTAACGCCTAGAGTTCTTTTTTGGAAGTTTTGTAAGCGAATGACGTTGGGAGAATTACGAGGTGTTGACTTTACATTACACAAGCTTAATTGCTTTAAATAGTGTTAGAGTGCTTTAGTTGATTAGATTTGTTACATGACTTGCACATTCGTAATATCTCTGTACTACATAAGATTGCAATCAAAATCTTTAATTTTTTGTGAAATTTAGAGACTACCTCTTGGGGTTAATACGTGCAGAATATATTATCTGATTAATATCAAGAACCATTAAAATATTTGGCTCAACGTATAAGCATTGCCATTCAGCGTCGCAATGCTGCCAGCATGCTGGGCACGCTGCCAACTGGCAGTGGGTGCGAGCATTTGGGTTATCTTTAGACCTTCAAAGGTCTGTGGATGATCCAATTGCTTGTTATGTAGTAATAGTTTATGTAGTTTTAGATTATGTAAGTCTTGTGTTTAGTGGTAGTTAACAAAGGCACTTGTCCTATTTAAACAAATAAAATACTACTTCGACGGTATTGTGTCTTTTTAAAAATATCAAGATTCAGAAAAAAAATAGAGTCAGTTTTAAACTCATACGGAGGACTGATGACTGATTAAAGTCGAAATGTTCTCGAGTGGAGACCACGTACAGGCAAGCGCAGCGTAAGACGTCCAACCGCGAGGCGGACAGATGACCTGCAGGATCGCTTAGTATGCAAGCCGCTACAACCGGTCTTATTGGAGATTCATAGGGGAGAACTATGTCCAGCAGTGGACCTCTTATGGCTGATGGATGTATGATGATTGAAAAATCTTGACTAAGACTGTAACTCCCTATCAATACAAACCATTCGTGCATTCTGACTGCCTCGGTGGCTCAGTGGCTAGTGACCCTGTCCATTGGTCAAAGAGGCGTGGGTTCGATTCCCACCCAGGGCAAATATTTATGTGATGAACATAGGTGTTTGCTCTGTGTCTGGGTGTTATTTAGGTATTATCTATTTAAGTAAATATTTAAAAATATGTATATGTAGTATATCAGTCTCTGGCAGCCATATGACAAGCTTTGCTTAGTTTGGGGTCAGAGACCGTGTGTAAGATGTCCCCTAATACTTATTTATTATTCATTGGCAGTGCAAAAATTGAATGCAATCTGAACCTGATGGCGTAACAAATCTAGATGTTAGTGGGATACAAAATGTTACAAAAGATGCCTTGCCTCTTAAAGTCAATCAATTCATCCCACATTGAAGCATATAAGTAAACATATTTAATAAGATGTTCTCACAAATGTCAATCACCTCATCATACGAGCAGGGAGTGCAGTCTTGCGCAATGTAGCCGCGGTTGCGGTGGCGGACACTTGATCTTCGCGAACTGGTGTTACACGCGATTGGGAACACGTTTGTAATGTAACCAGTCGATAGCGTTACAAAATCTATGATTTATGTAAACTAGACTGTAGCAAGGATAGACGTGTTTGTATGCGCTAACTGTAAAACCAGATTGAAACTAGAAGCGGTCTTATCAATATACATAGGTATTAGCATTAAAGTAATAAGTTAGTTTAATAATTTAAATTGATAATGAACTAGAAAGTATAACAATAAGATTTAATGTTAAGTAATATTAATCAATCTGATATGTAAATATAATAAAGCTCTTTCAAACCATGTCCCCTATGACGAGCCTATACTTTGTATGCGGCTGAAAACTTCATACAACAAACTTTGCATAAAACAAAAAATGATGCAATGATGTTTGTAACACGACTCTAACTTATATTAATGACAGAGTAAAACCTCACGAACATACAAACAAAATCAAAAGTGGTCAATGTAGATATTATAGCTTCCAATCGGACTTATTGGAAATCTTGAGAGGCTTAAGTCCAGCAGTGGACTTCATATGGCTGAAATAATGATATAGGTAGATAGATACTTCATTGTTGATACGTAATTTAATAACTAACAATTTAAAAATGAGAGCTTAAAACAATTTCCACATGCGGCGGTCTTATCGTCTTAAAGGATAAATTGAACGATGCAAACAGTATTAGTATTACAAAAAATATTAGTTCATCTATAAATAACAGTAGACAAAAAACTTAGTCAGTCTTTTTGGCAAGGTCTATTGTCCAGCTATGACCTAAATTCAACATCTAATCTGACGATGACGATGATAAACGTACTCGTAAACAATAATACTCAAAACACTTTACAGGCGGCCTAAAAACTCTGACACCAGGGCCAGCCACCCAGCCTATGCGAACTTACTTACTTACTTTTATAAAAACTACTACTCGTATATTTGACGCTATCAAAGAACCCTTTAGCATAAACTAACACGATGCTATTTAAATGCCCCGTTATACAAAGATAATGCAAACCAATCAGGAAAAAACAAACCACACACTACTTTCAATGGGTCGTCTTCAAGCACTATCACTAACAGTCATTACAAATACCCTTCACACAAACATGCTTTTCCCGGGAAACCTACACAATGCACGCGGAAATATTTAATTCAGGTAACTTTTTCATATTCCTACAGATATGTAGTAACAACTATTATACAAGAGCAAGACTAAATGCCGTTTAAAACACAATTGAACCCTGACCCAAGGGTTACGTGCGTATTCACACACTTTAATATACGTAAGCAGTTATAATAAAATCACAGAATATTTGTTAGTAATGTATGATACCTTCTGGTAATAAAAACTTGAACACAATAAGGAAATTTAAGACAGCTTTTCACACAAACTCAAGGTGAATTTTGTGATTGTGATTTTCATCAATATCGAGTATTATTTTTTGATTTTTTTTTACTGGGCAAAAGTCCCTATATTAACTACTAACAATAAGATACAATACTACTTTATATGCTTAAACTACCTACACTACTACTACACAGAAAGCAATTGGATCATCCACAGACCCTTGAAGATCTAAAGATAATCCAAATGCTCAAGCCCACTGCCAGTTGGCAGCGTGCCCAGCATGCTGGCTGCATTGCCACGCTTATTTATTTTTTTATTGGTCTTGGTCGTCTACTGCTGGATAATGCTGTTTCTAGCAGGCCATCTAAAGGATCGGTTACAAATAGTATGTACGTTGTTTGACTAGAACCCTACACATTTCGCACATTTCAATAGAAGTATACCTGCTCAGTGCTAAGCTATAGGACTTAGCCATTATTTTATAACATGAATAATAAAATAAAAATAAGCTAGGTAGAGACAGAAATGAAAAAGTAACTACTAATTAATAAATTAAATTTGTATCTTTGAAATAAGTAAAAAACCGACATATAAACTTCGGGAAAAACATTATTTAGACACTACGAAATAACATAATATCTGAACATTTATTACCTTTCCATTGCCATCAGTCAGATGTGGATATGTGCTATTATAAATAACAACACATAACTTAAGCACAAAAATGAAATAAAATGCAAGAGGAATTTAATAAACACTTCAAAATACCTGAACAAAGATTAAAAGTCATACTGGGAATGAGAATCAGCATACAACCACGTCGTTTATACAAGTATGTGAACATTTTTAATTGTTCTAAGATCCTACAAGTTGGCCAAGGGAAATGAGAATTACATCTTGCTTCTTTTAATAAATTAATTATAGCCTTGTTTTTTAATTAGTCTACATTTCCTAGTTAAAATACTGTTAGATTTTTTTAATTGAGTAGTCACTACATAGTACCTATAAAACAAAGACGCTTCCCTGACTGTCTGTCCCTATGTATGCTTATATTTTTAAAACTGCGCAACGGATTTTGATGCAGTTTTTTTTAATAGACAGAGTGATTTAAAAGGAAGTTTTATATGTATTATACACCTGTGCGAAGCCGGGCGGGTCGTTTATCAACAATACAATAAATCATTTTGTGATGCTCTAGTGAGGATGTAAGTCATAATTATAATGTTTTCAAAGGTATAAGTATTGAATATATGGACAGGAAACCTTAGGAGGAGTGTTAAAAAAATAAAAAGCTGTCCCTAAAGTTATACCTAGATCTATAACGCATTTTTCCTACTGTAGAGTTCGTAATCAAAAGTAGGTTAAAAAAAATGTAAAACTTCATCGGTCGAATTTATGATGGAACTACACAACACTTCTTTTATTGTGGAATGCTCAGAAAGTTATGCATCGTTGCGTCGGGCTTGTATTCAAATGAAATCCAAACAGGTTTCAGCAAAATCAACACAGACTTTGTAAACCAATATTACACCACCCTAGACTTACATAATACAATCATGTCCACACTAAAAGTGCACTTTTGCGTAAAAAATATTTATCCTGATCAGAAATAAAAATCATTTTAAGAATAAGTTGTGATGCGATTGCGTTGTATAAAACGTCCTTAAATTCAAAAGCTGGTAAAATGTTTTAACCCTTAATTAGGCGCATGAAGAAAATCCCGTAATCACTCGCACGGGGTCTGTACAGACCCCAAACAACATGTTTAATATGAAGTATAGGAAATAAAAAAAATATAAACATGTAATTAAATATATTAAAATACTTTATTGTTTATAATTTTATAAAATTAGAACATAACTTTGCCTTTAAATCACTGACAAATTAAAACAACTTCTGTTCTGATTCACATGTTCTCAATTTGTGTAAGGCTGAGATAAAGTTTAAAAAATATATGTTTTTCAGGCTCATCACCAGATTTATCTGTTTGCATCCAAATCATTAGGTCTTAAAATGTTACTTAAATGTTAATTTGGATTTTTTTTTAAATTTACTGAACAATTACTTAGTAGGCGACTAAAAAAGTTACGTAACTACTCGAATGGGGTCACCGCTGGGGGAAAAGTCTGTCAAAGTCGTTGTCGAGTAAACACTGTCTAATAAAATTCCACTATTTAATTATCAAACCTAATGTAAATAACCTGAAACTTACTAAAAGTGAACTCAAGATCGCCAATTACCTGAGTGAGTGTTATCTCGTTGAAACATTACTTAATTATACACTAAAATGATCATTGAATATCAAACTAATTAAGAAACACTCACAGATTAACAGTTTTCTACCTGAAAAATAGCAGTATTTAACATCACCATAAACATATTTTTGTGAAAAACCCGCATTTGAAAAACAATACTAAATACGAATTTGACAACAATAACATTAACTGACAGAACTGACAGTTACATCCCAGTTGTCATTACTAAATGTTTCAAGTCGAGTAAGTCGACCTCGAAAACATGCAAGATTCTTAGCATTGAATAGCACAGACTAAATATATAGCTCGGGTTTCACATGGATGTATAATTCAACTTTGGGGTTTCGAAACCAGTGCTGCCATACAAAAAAGACTCCCCGATTTTAGTGCAGTTATTAATAATAAAAAACGCTTTTAAATATGAATTCTAATCAACAAATTATGTCAAACAATTCCTTGAGCCTCAACAATGTAAATACAGATCGTAGATTAAAGCGAGCGCTATCCTTAAATGACGTAACAATAGAAACAACTGACTCAAGCCTAGAATCAAATAAAACGACGAGAAGTGTACTTAATTTATCTACTGATCAAAGCGTTTCGAAAATAATCATGTTAGAAGAAAAAATACTTCAATTAAGCAATGAATTACTTTCTGCACACGCCGAAATTGAAAACCTAATGCTGGAAAATAGATCTTTAAGATTAAATAATGAAAAAATAACAGAAAAATGTGAAAAACTTCAGCAAATTATTGACTCATTCAAGAAAATACGGTTTGATTCATGCTCAACGCCGAAAAAAATGACGAAAATGAGTAGAAATCTTCAGTTGAACAAAAAATTTACTAAAGAATTACAGCATTCAACAATTAACCATTCTATGATAAATAATATTATGAATGATACAACCAACAATACACAAGATATTAATATACATGACACAAGTTATATTACTCAAGAAATCAACACAAATATAGATAATACAATACAGTTGAAAGTTGAAGAAGAAATTTCAAAAAAGAGAAAAATCATGCTAATAGCAGATCAACAAGGCCGACATTTGCAGAAATCTCTTCAAAACCAATTAGGAGACGAATATGATGTGACCTGTATATTTAAGCCAAACGCAAAGATGGAACACATAACACCATTAATTAACAAGGAATTAAAAACACTGACAAAAAATGACTTCGTTATATTAGTAGCAGGCACAAATGATGACAACCCATTCGACTTTAAAATACATGCGAATAATTTACTTCTCAACTGTAAACATACAAACTGCCTTGTATCAGAAATACCATATAATCGTAATCTAAACGAAGTAACATTGAACCAGGAACTAAAACTATCGTGCAACAGATTAAGGCAGGCATTCTACGTCAATATGGGGTACAGCCACCGGATTCCATCCAGAAACATAATTGCAAAGCACATCTGTGAAAGAATATTGAAATTTATATTATTTGTCAACTACAAAAATGAATATACCACAGCAAAACGAAATAAAACGCAACAATTACAGCCATCTTATGCGGAAATTACAAAAACTAAAATTCCAAACAACATACCTATACCAAAACCAGGTACTATACCATTTTATTTTCAGGAACACCGAAAACTTACGACAACCAGGAATGACAAAAGTATGAATGAACAACAAACGTTTTTTCGTGAACAATAACACAAATAATAATTACCTAAGAATATTACATCAGAATATAGCAAGTTTAATGGCTAAAAAGTTAGTAGGTTTGTTTATGCACTGAAGCGATTATCAAAAGTAGCATCACAGAAAGCAGCGATATGTGCTTATCATGGAAATGTGGCTTCCAATTTGCGTTACGGATTATTGCTTTGGGGAAATTCAGTAAATGCTAAAAAAGTCTTTACAAAACAAAATAAATGTATTAGAGCACTAGTTGGAGCCAGACAAAGACAAAGCTGTGTCCCAATTTTCAAAAAATTTAAACTACTACCGTTAGCATCGATGTATATTTTGGAAGCGTGTCTTTTTGCAAAGCAAAATTTAGAAATATTTGAAAAAAAAGTTACACTTAAACTACGTAGAACACGAAAAGCTTATTATATATTACCTCCCCAAGGCGCTAAGACGGATTTTTATGACAAAAGTATATATGTAATGTGCACTAAATTATTTAATCATTTACCAGATTCAATGAAAGATATGACATGTAATAAATTCAAATTTAATTTAATTAAACTCCTACTTGACAAATGCTATAGCAGTTGACACGTTCCTGACAGACGGAAGTCTTGACGTTTCACATAAGTAGTGGCTTTGAATTGATCACATGACATTTCTTAACAATAATTGACATTTCTTAATAATATTATAATACTGATTATATTTCAATGCAAATTTAAAAATTTCAAATATTGTATGCCCAAGAGGGTAGCTGTTGACACTTCTTGAAATGTAAACCACCTCAAATGTACACAGCTGACAATAAATGCTCTTGATTTCTTGATTTCTTGATTTCGCTTAAGAGTGCAGCGACGTATCCAGCCACTCCCGTGACTTGGTTGCTACTGGAATACAAACTTTGACGAGGATTATGAAGCTACTGGGGGCGCGGGGAAAATCGGGCTGTGAAAAGTCCTTAATTTTTAATGCTTAACTGCTTTGACCCCATGCGCCTAGTTAAGGGTTAAACAATGCTTGCTTACATATTATAAAATATGTAAGAGAATACAACATATTGTTTCAAAAATGCAATTGGAGTTTCAATAATTATTTTTCGCAAAAAATGTCAATACCGCATTCCATCGTGTATAAAATTCGAATATTTTGCTCGAATTGTTTACATTACATTATTGTCGATTTTTCAAAAATGGCTCAGCCGATTTCTATAAAATTTACCTCGGGAGTATACCTTTTGAAATAAAAAAATATTTTTCGATTCGGTCCACAACGGGCGAAGTTATCGATGAACATACACAAAAAAATGCATACAGACAAACATATAACCTCCTCCTTTTGGAAGTCGGTTAAAAATATAACTGCTTTTATCATAAACGATTCAAGTCATATAAAACATCAAAGACTCAAAATCCTGCATTACTTATTACCTACAGAAAAAAAATTAAGTGATTTATATTATTTTGTAATACAAATATATGTAGTTAGAGGTTCAGAGTCTCACGCTAATATATCCAAAAATAATTATTATACATGTCAAGGTACAGGCTATGAAAATAGAACAGACAATAGGCAAGTACACTTTCGTTTGTATTGTTATTCGGTGAGGGACTGTAAACATTCGTCAGAATGGCATAATATAGAAATGAGCTACGCATTTTAATTAAATTCTTGGAATTTCTCATTCGGGAACCTCCACCCTGCTGGTTTTATATTTATTTCCAAGGAAGATAAAAATGAAGGTCCGTGCAGTATACATGCTTTCATTACTCGAATCCAAGTAGTGCTCATAGCGTAGTTGACTAGGTGTTCTTTAGCGATCATCGAAGTTAAGCAACATTCAGCACCGTCAGTCTTCGGATGGGTGACCGTGGGTGGCACTTACAACTGAACGCTACCGTGGCTCAGATGACATGTTAAATTGTAGGCCCCGGAAGTTTTGCAGTTTAACCATGTCAGAAGCCTTCAGGCGGCTTAAAACTGATACCAGGCTAGCCACCCAGCTTACACGAAGTTCTTACTTACTTTTTACTTAAATTATTTCAGTACGGGATATAACTTGGTAAATTTTTTAGGTGTTCAATAGAGTTGATTCGGCCAGTTCCCTATAACTATGCTAAAAATCGCGTTTACATGAGTTATTTCCCCTATTTTTGCTTCTTTGAGTGAGCTAAGTAGTATGATTTTTAATAACTTGGACATATCCACCCACACATGCAAAGTATTTAAAGCTGGCGTCTAAAGTAGTCGCTTAATCCAAGTGACTAAGTAAATGCAGCTCATACAGCTTACAACCTTTGAATCGAGCTCGACGGGTCGCCCGATTAGCATGTTGGTGTCACGACCGCAGGCTTCAACGATGCAAATTAAAAAGCTTTGTGGGACCGTTTTGAAGACGATTTAATTTGCAAATTTAGTGGAGTCGCCACTTTTAAATAGACGGATTGAAATACAGTAAAGTTCGTCTGTGAACATTGTCATGCTGTTCACATATCTATTTATTAGCTTAAATTCAATTTTTTTTCACAATATTCATGTAAAAGTATAAAATCCTATAAAAAAACAAACCTAGAGTGTTGCCGTCTGCGGGGTGTGGCCCAAGATACCAGTGGTTGATGCCTAGTATTTGACGAACCTCTGCGAAATCCTACAGAGAGAGAAACCTCCTGACAATGCGCGCCGTGTCCAGGATTACCGCCTTCTGTATCTGACCCTTGACCCAACCGTCTTGCGAGAGCCTCTTAAGATGGTGGTCGAGTCTCTTTGCTATTAAGCCGTTTAGCGTTACTGCTATTATTGTTAATTAAGTAAAATTTGTAGTTGTGATTGTTTACAAACTTCATTCAATTCATCAATCAGTTAAGAGTAGAATTAGATAGATTTTAGCGTTGCAATGTTCGGTAACCCATGAAAATGTATACTAAACATTAATGCAAAAGCCATATTTTGAATTCGTGAGCCTCTTTACAGCCTGCGATTTGTATTTGTAATAAATTAATATAATATTATTTTTGTGATAAAAAATTTAGATAACACTGCATTTCTGTATCTAGTGTCATTTTTAGTAAATATGTGAAAAAATGTTTAACCGGACGAGCATGTTAATGAATCAATATTATGCAATATTTTTTGTAATATTAGGTTCTTTTAATATCAACAAAGTTATTAACTTATCATAATATTATACTTTGGCATATAAACATATTTTATACCCTACTAACCATAGAGTAACTAAGTTAAGGAATTATTTAGACAAACTTGGTTCTAGAGGTCCATACTCTACTTTTCATACATCCTGCGAGAAAATATAACCCCAAGAATATGAGTAATACTTACTTCATAATTTCACTAAGAGTATAAAATATGATTATGTATATGGCAAAAGAGCCACTTCAGTTTCTAATTCCACTTGTTTTAGTATTAACAGAGAATATTGAGATCCCTAAAAGATCCCACTGGATTCAATAACATTACCTAATCCTATCATGAAGTGATAGAAATAGTCACAATTCTGACAATCATGAATAACTTTACCTTTTCATTTGAAATCAAGTAATCGCGATACAGCGTTTCCGTCTGCCATGTGCCTGGGGTTTTAAACCGTTCTATTTAACATAGCATTCTCACGTAAACCTAGATAGGCAGCGGCGGTGACTCGCAATCCTCATCTCATATGCAAATGTACATCAACAGTCATATATGCTGTTCACTTGAGAATAATTAGCTTTCCTCGATTCAGAGAATACTTGAGCAGACCCCATGCCATTGATGGTTCTATGAATGTCAAGGGAATTGTTAATTACGTAACTGCCCCCTACTGTTCTGCTACTATCTTTCTGACTTCTTATCAGTATAGGTTTTTTAGGGTTCCGTACCCAAAGGGTAAAAACGGGACCCTATTACTAAGACTTCGATGTTCGTCTGTCCGTCTGTCTGTCTGTCACTGGGCTGTATCTCATGAACCGTGATAGCTAGGCAGCTGAAATTTTCACAGATGGTGTATTTCTGTTGCCGCTATAACAACAAATACTAAAAATAGAATAAAATAAATATTTAAAGGGGGGCTCCCATGCAAAAAACGTGATTTATAGGAGTTTTTAACTTGCTATTAATAACGGCAAGAGAAATGGGGCTCCCGTGCGGTGCGGTACCCTTCGTGCGCGAGTCCAACTCGCACTTGGCCGATTTTTTGATCATCACTAAACTATTTGTACTACTAAAAGGTAATTAGAATTTGATAAATGCAAGCTTTTTTACCGACTTCCAAAAAGGAAGAGGTATTATGTTTGTCTGTAGTTTTATTTTTGTATAGGTTCATCGATATTTTCGCCAAATGAGAACCTATTTTAAAAAAAACATTTTCATTTCTCAAGGTGGTCACATTCAAATGTTATCGGAACACGCTGAGCCGATTTTCATAAATCAACAATAATGTACATGTGTATGGATGTTACATATATTTGTGCAGAACTATTCGAATCCTGTACACGGTGGAAGTCGATGGTGCCAGTTTTTGCGAAAAATTGAATGTAAGTGTAGAGGAGCTTACGTCTAAGGGAGGACATAAATCATTCAGATGAGTAGTTAATTTTAACTACAGATCGAATAGAGACTATCAAATTCCGCAAAAAGTATTACCTACGGTTAAATCTTCCCCGTCATTGTCAATCGGAAATAAACAGTGTTTACACATGAAGTAAAAGTGTATAACGCCATAAATAACAGCATAAAAACTAGTCAACCGAAAGACAATAAAACGGACAGGAAACAATAAGTTATGGTCAATATGAACACATTCTATGGTTAGAAAGTGCAAATAAACGCAATGCATTCACTGGAGCAAAACAATTACTACTGCAGTATCATCAAACACTGAAGACCACAAACACAAGCCTCTCACAACCTAAACAGAGCCTTTAATCCAGGTTTTGCGTAGTTTACTTATACTTTCGTGTTCGCGTGTGTCTCATATATTTTGGTTACTTCTTACTCGTTTCCGCCAGGGGCGCTGTACAAAAATGTATAGAGCGATACGGAAACAGCTGTAGTTTCAATTTACGTGTTTAACCTGGACTAACCCCTCAGGTGACTTAAAGATGGAAGCCACTTACGATCGATTTTATAAAGAGTATGAAAATAGGCCTATGGTCAGCAGTAGCAGTACTGTCGGCTGAAATTGTGATAGTCTGTAATTTTTTTTAATATTCACGAAATTTGTCTGAAGCAATTATTCTGAAGTACAAAACTTACATTATGTTGGTTTTATTTTCATGTAAAACGAAATTACCTGAAAAATAAAAAAAAATATTATTAGAAATTTTCATAGACATAAAGAAAGGTAACGTAACCATGATATCTGGCTACTATGATTATCTTGAGCTTCTAGGATTTATTTACCAGTACCGAAGAAAATTTAAACTATGAGCCACACAAGCTGCTACTTGAAGTCTGGTCATTAACTTGAATTAGGCAAAATCATTTAAAAATATTGAAACCGAAGAAACTAAACACTCAATGACTGAATTTCGTAACTACAGTGAACATAATGAAACCTGTCGAATGGATGACAAATCAAATGCTGATGTTATCGAGGACGCACAATGAGGGGTATACAGCTAAACAATACATATTCATTGTTTTCTGTGTCACAACTCGTAAACGCAAGCGAGATTCACATCTTTGACTTTAGTACCTACTCTGTTCACGACGTATAAGTATGATTTTATTACGACTATCATCAAAATATGCCATGGTTTGAATAGTTCTGAACGACAACTGACGCTGAGGTGATAACAAAGTTAATGGAATTCCGAACTAAAAAATGGAATAAAATTAACAGACATTGCTTTGATATTATTGAAATAATCCTTTTTGGCGATGGTATGGACCATAGCATAACTCTTTGGATTAACGTTATACCAATACTCATCGACTTGGCTGTAGCTTGCACCGGAATTTTTAAATTCAGAACTCGATAGTAGCGGGCAAAAGTAAGAAACCAAAACCTTACTAGTACAGGCTCACGGCCAAAAATATGAAGCATAATTTTCGGTCTTTTTATTTGTACAGTACTGGCTTTTTAATAGTCCACTGCTGAATATTGGTCTACCCACGAAGGGTGATTGGGCAATACCCATCCACCACGCTAGCCCATGCGGCACCATAAGTTTTCATTGATACGTGATCGAGAACTGAACCCACCTCACGATTGTATGGCAGGTGTTACAAGTACATACTCGTACTAGATCACCACGGATTTTATCTGCAGAACTTTGTAAGGTAGTTTCTCATGTCTTGTTCCATACATATGAAGCCTTGTCATTGAATTGACCAGGGGTCCTGTGATTCATAGAAAGGGACATTTGATGGCGTTATAAAGTTAAACAGCTCCGTATGCCCATAGAATTGTAAATAAGTATGACGTATCTACCACATATAATAAATACTTAGTCACATTTACAATATCAAAACGTATTAATGTTACTGAATTTTCAAAAACCACTAACAAAAATACAAATAAAGCCTTCAAAAAAGTTGTATTGAAACTACAGATGAAACAATTTTTTTCTTTATTTTACTACGTACTTCATCAAAACACTACTTAAAATATCTCTCTGCTTTCACCAATTTGTACTCGTAGAATATGGAGTTTAATTTATTTTTAATGTTTTTTCTTGTTTTTAGTTACGTAAGTAATTAAATTGTATCGTGTACATTTCTTTCTATTAACAAGTTTAGTACATAACTTGTAACTGCTGTTGAGCTCAATAAATGTAAGTATCCTATATTTTCAATAGCTGTGACATCAATAGCATCATAATAATATCTTACAGTTGACATACAATTTGTTATGCCTTATTCAGAAATATATATGTTACCTTACCCTTATTAGATACTAGTAAGTTATAGAGCCAATTAGGCGTCAACATAATTTAGCGAAGTAACCCACTTTTAAACCCATTCACCCGTAACCCGTACATTGCTCTTTACCTCAATTTACTCTACTACCAACACGTTAAAGCCAACCACAAATGATAAAACTGTAAAGTCTG
Organism: Hypomecis atomaria; assembly: GCA_964007245.1. Taxonomy (NCBI): domain Eukaryota; kingdom Metazoa; phylum Arthropoda; class Insecta; order Lepidoptera; family Geometridae; genus Hypomecis; species Hypomecis atomaria. The sequence goes on from OZ023291.1 coordinate 18,687,752, forward strand.
TAAACCACATAATTTCGTAAGAGATAATGCCCGCACCTAAAAGCAACCTAAATACATGCACTTGTGCAATATTTACCTACATGCCCTGTGTACTTGTTAGCCACATTTGCTAAATTATCTTTTAAATGATTCTAAATTTGAATTTCAAATGTTTCAACATCTAAGTACATACATAATAGTTTTTAAGGGAAGCGTTAATACTTAAGTAAATAAGCATACTTTAGATAAAGAAGATGTTGCATCCTAAATTGCGCACGTGTTAATTTTGTAGTGTGTTAACTAATAACAATGTTACTAATAGGAATACATGATGTGTTTTTCATTAAAAGCTGGATAGGATGTAGCAATCGATGATCAATAGCTGTTCATATGTACCTATGGTTTCGTATTTTAAAAGCATGTCTTGCATTTGCGCCACAGTTCGAACTCAGCACTCTCTGTAAATTAACGAAGTTAAAAATTTCGTTGAAACTAAGTTTTAAGTTTCAGTGTTATATACCTAAGCTACTAGCGACCCACAGGTGTATTATACATATAAACCTTCCTCTTGAATGAACTTTTAAAAAAACCGCATCAAAATCCGTTGCGTAGTTTTAAAAATATAAGCATACATAGGAACAGACAGACAGCGGGAAGCGACTTTGTTTTATACTATGTAGTGATTACTATATTCTCATATGAGGATATATTGTTTTGAATCAAAATATAATCTAAACAATAAAAGGTGCTAGCAATTGTTTTATAACATAGCTTTGTAAACGAAACGAACTAAGCACGTCGTCATGACCGCATGATTTCTATGAGAATTCATTTATATTTTTCACTCGTCTATCCTGATTACTGCCCCCTTGACCGCATATTTAGCAGTTGGCAATAAAACCACATCTTTATTAAATGCTAAGTGTACTTAAATGGAAGCAAGAGAGCGTGCAATGCTATCTCCGCATCACCACTTGACATCTTTGTCTCGTCTCACAATGGCGCCTTGCGCAACCATCATTACTATTCATATTTTGATCGTGATTGCATAAACGTTTACATATCTGTACTTACTACTTGCGAAGATGCAAATGAGTTAAATCTATGGAAGTTTAAAAACAGGTGAAATATAGGTAGAGTTAGAGAAACTGTCGTGTGCTTATCAACCTCTACACGCCCTTAGTTAACTCAATTTTTAGAAGTAATCTTCCAGAAACATATGGACATGCTGGTGATTTTAACTACAAGTACTGCAACTTTGGAAAAATAAATAATTCTTTTTCGCAAAGAATGGCAAAACTGACTTCCATCGTGTACGAAATTCGAATAGTTCACTCGAATTGATGTAGGTATACAATTTTTACATTATTGTTGATTTTGTTTACGGCTGAGCCGTTTTTGATAAAATTTAAATGAGACCTCCTCGAGAGTATACTCTCGATTCTGAACACAATTGGCGAAAATATCGATGAACATACACAAAAAAAATACATACAGACGAACAAACAACAACAACCTCCTCTTTTTGGAAGTCAAAAACTAAATCAAGTCAATCCTTAAACTCCTAAAAATCTTCCAAGAGTACCTAAGATCGCACATGCCTAAAATAATATATCCTTGTTGATAGTTTAGACTCTGTCAAAGGCCTCTGACATGGCTACTGAGTTACACAAATTTTCATTTACATCCAGTGAATGCTCACTCAAAACCATTCAACACATACCTGCCTACATTCTTTGCATTTAGCATAACATAAACACCACAGTAGTGTGTAACCTTGTAACCTAATGTAGCCAAAAAGGAATTACCAGGGCATGACATAACCCGACTACCAAGAAGACAATTAAACTGCGTATAGTATTCCAACCAGAAAATCTTGTTTACTGGTCCAGCTACCGACGCTGCTATTCATTCGTCTTCACGCTCGGGTGGTTAGCGCATCTCGGACAATGGTGGACGCCACCGGACCTCGGGCGAGCCTTGACCGACTCGTAAAAAATGCCTTTGTGCCGCTTGTCCAGCCTTCGGGAAAAAAGCGTAGATGCTCGAAATGACGGAACACCTAAAGCTGCAACACTCTGTGCCTATGGTTTCGAGTCGTGGAATTTAGTTACGCGTGAAGACAGTTCTAAACAGAGTAAAAAGCTACTAGATCGTTATGACGTTGAATATGGTATAAAACTTACGTACGGAGTACGGGTACGGTTGTTGAGTACGGGCTTTTTCCGTTCGGAAGTGCTGAGAGCGAGAATACTATTTTGATGAGTAATATTTTTAATCGACGAAACAACTGAGGAGGTTTTCAAATCGACGCGTAGTATTTTTATATGTATGACCATGCATAGCTTTTGACAGAGTAGTCCGATTTCGATTTTTTTGTCTGGTAGATTTACTTCAGAGGTCGTCTCATTTAAATTCTATCGAAATCGGCTATGTCATTTTTGATAAATCAATAATAATATGAAAGTTACTACATCGATCCGTGCTATTCGAATTCTGTGCACGGTCGAAGTCGGATAGGTCAGTTTTGGTGAAAAATAATTATCACAAAAGTCATTTTAATCTAATATTTTTATGAAACATGAACCTGTCAACATACGAGTAGTATCTAGTTATGCAAATTAAAAAAGTATACCTAATTAAACAAAATATGTCATCCTATGAGTAATTGGAATATCAATTGAAGGCGAAAAAAAAAATCGCGATCTAAACAAATATAAGGAAACAAACTATCTAAAATTCTCTATGATACATATATGCCCAAAATAAAAACTTATGATTATCTAAGAACAACAAGCACCTAGTTAATAAGATAACAACAAGCACCTAGTTAATAAGATACCTTTGAAGCGGCAAGAAACGAACACAATTATAATAAATATCAATGTGAATGAACCAGGTACTAATAAATTGCAATTCAAAGCTAATAACATACAGACGGGTGCTCCCGTAGATACCAATAAAACAATAGCCATTCTCGTCTAAATCACTTTAATTAGCCCCCAGACGCAATGATCACTTTTTTGTCAATAATAACCGTTCCCAAAGGTAGCCTTTGTGCATTGTGTGTTACAGCCTTAAGATGTCATGCCACAAAATGATAGTGAATTGATTTCTTGAGGAAGTGGGTTCGATTCCCACGAAGTCCGTCATGGAAGAACAGTTGCGGTTACGGATAGGTAGTAGGTTTTTACCGACTTCCAAAAAGGAGAAGGTACTATGTTCGTCTGTATGTATTTTTTTGTGTATTTTCATCGATTTTATCGCGAATTGGGAACCGATTGAAAAATTTTTTTTTCGTTCGATCGACTATACTTCGGAGGTGGTCCCATTTAAATTTTATCGAAATCGGCAAGGCCGTTTTTGATCAATCAACAAAAATGTTCATGAGATGTCACATCGATTCGTGCATATATTATTCGAATTCTGTACACGGTGGAAGTCGGTGTTGCGATTTTATGCGAAAAAAAAAATATTGAGCAAAAAAATTTGATAGCACTTATTTAATTGAAAACAATAGAGATAGGAAGTAGGGGCGTAGATTATAAGACCACTTAAGACTTTACAATAAACGATGAAGATTAAGAAACAGCTTGCGGGGCGAAACAACGAAAAAGCCAATCAAACATGCCATTACCTAATTATATTTCACTTCACATAAGTTCAAAGTTTAATTGCTTACCTTTTTGAATTAAAAAAACCTTTACAAACGACCAGACAGGAAGCTATAAAAGTAAAAGCTCTAATCAATTTGTAATTACAACAAAGATTATTGCATAACACGTAATCATAAACACGTGTTAGACGCTTGGATCTTATCTGCACACTACATTCGCTATGGTGTATCGCAAAATTGAAACGACATAAAAGATTTATTAACTGATATTTAACACAGCGGAGGTATTTTGCGCTAGACAATAAATATTAATTTCTAATAGCAGAGCAATCAACGCTCTTTGGTATTCCATCGATACACTCAACACTACTTATATGGACCAGTAATAACATGGTTTGTCCATAAACTTCACCGTCTATTGAATAATCATTAGGAACAATGCATTGGGGACGTCGGGTCGCTTTCATTGCCCATAGTCACGATGCAAATCAACCTCACCATTTTCGGCACAGCATTCCAGGACAAGGAGCACTTTCAAAAAATGCACCGAACTTATCAAGTGCTGACTGTCATCAACTGTTTAATGTTAGTGACACACTGCAAGCCAACTTAATTATACCATTTGATGTTTTTTTAATGTTAGAAAACAAATCAGAGCACTAAAAATTTTAGTGCTACATAAACTCTTAGAAAGAAAATGTAACCAAGTATAGTTCCCTGAAAGACTCCGTAGTTTATATTCACAAGAATCGGTACCTGCGATGCTTACAGCTTGACTCGATCCTCAATTACTTGCTCTGCCACAATAAATCCTTTTAGAACAAGTTAGGTAACTGTTTCTTTAAATTGTTTTAGGTTAACTCCGATCTTAATGGCGGCAAACCCTAGAGCCCATTTAAGGCCCTGTCCAAAGCGTGACTGTTATTCAACACATTGTTTCACCTAACCTCGGCACAAATTTAGCTTACAAGGAGAAAAACACCGCAATAGGTGAATTTACGGGACATTGAGTTAATCAAGTTTCATGTTGACACTAAGTAGGCAAACTCTGTTTGCCCTTTAGATACTAACTTCAATTATAAACTAGTAAAAGTTACTAACAAGCACAATGTTAACGTATTTTGTGTAATACTTTCAAGTGAATTGGCATTTAAAAATGTCAAAGGCCTATTATTCAAAGAAGATGTTTCAGCCACAATCGCTGATGCAATGAAATAAACAATGTTCAAATCAATAAAGTTATCTGGTCAAGAACATATCTATTATATAAAAGGCTTCGCTGAGTGACTGACTGACAGACAGCCTACAGCCCAAACCGCTAAAGATACGAACATGAAATTTGGAACAAAGATACATTGGACCACGTAATGGAGCACTAAGAACGGAATTTTGAAAAATCGACCTCTAAAGGGGTAAAACGGGCCCTTTTCGTTTGTATGTAACTTTTTATTCCCTTTACCGATTGACTTGAAACTTTGTATACATGCTACTCAAACAAAATAAAAGTTACGTTTGTTCCTGTTTTTCCGAATATTCCTTATCTAAGGGGTCAAATTGGGTCCCAAAGTTGGTGAAAAAAGCGTCTATTACATCCGACGAGCTGAACGGTTATGGATGAAATCTGGTATGGAGGAAGCACACAACATGTTTCAACACAAATGAACTATTATTATCCCGGAAATTCTATGGGGATCCTTAGGGATAGCCAAAATTAATCAGTTTAGGCTACAACCCAATCCACTAAAGATAGATACTTGAAATTTCGAACATAGGTACAATGTACAACGTAATGAAGCACAAAGGACGAAAATTTCGAAAAATCGACCTCTAACGGGGTAAAACGGACCCTTTTTGTTTGCATTTAATTTTTTATTACCTTTACCGATTGACTTAAAACTTTGTATTTATGCTTTACAAATAAAATAAAAGTTATGTTTCTTCCTGTTTTTCCGAATTTTCCTTATCTAACGGGTCAGATAAGTTCCCAAAGTTGGTGAAAAAAGCATCAATAATTACATCAGACATGCTGAACGGTTATAAATGAAATCTGGTAGGTATGTAGAAAGCACACAACATGTTTCAATACAGTAACTATTTTATCCCGGAAAATCTATTGGGTTTCTTAGCAATAGCCAAAATAATCAATTATAAAGCTAAGATAAAAGGGGTAGATAAATGAATTCTAACGAAATTTGGTACGACGCTAGACAATAACACAAATTACCACTTGGGGTACTGCTATCCCGGAAAATTTCAGTGGGTCCTTCAGGATATCAATTTCCTAAAAAAGTACTAAATGACTGTTCGAAAACCGATGCAATATTGTTTGAAAATATCTCACCCTTTTAACTAATATATGACTATTAACGTCCTGGGAAAAGTCCCGGATTCCTTGTCTAACGCTAGACCAAACATCCTATATAAGCGTGAAAAATAACTTGATCGCGTTTTTTTTTTAAACGTAGTGAAATATCTAGAATTAAATTGAGATAATTTAGATCCTTCAATGGGGGCAAAATGGGCCCCTAATTGTTTATGAACGATTTTATTTTGTGAGCCAATAGACTTAAACTAAGGGTACATACGGATCAATAACTACTTACTTTACTATGGGAACTACCCTGAAGAAGCGAAAATTACCTATTCTTTACATTTTGTCGCGGGTCGATGAATTTTTTGTGTTGAACAGCTAATTTTATTTACGTGATTTCTGGGTTGGTACCATAGTAAAAGTTAGTCAAATGATGAGTATAATGGAATCCTAGAACATGCCTGTCGTCTAGTAGATGTAGGTGCGCTATGTATTTTTCAAATAAAATGTACCTTCTTGTGTGCTACTTTTTCGTCTGTACTTGGTCAGAGAATGTCTGAAAGTCCTACAAGTGTCTCGATCACTTTTAACCGCGTAAACGGTTATGGGCGAGATTGTCATTGAGTTCAGAATAATCGAAATTAAATTTCTAATGACTTAATGAAACATGATGAATCCCTTCGGCCACATATGATACCAGAGTTTGGTAACCAGTATCACACGAAGAAAAAATGATCGTCTTAGGATACTGGTATCCAAGTGATAGGGATTTTTCGTTTTATGTAACCGAGTATCAGCTCAGGAAAATTAAATTTCTGAAAATGTTTTGTTTACTACCAGACAAGACACAGCAAACTTACGAAGTACTATTTTATATGATAAATTACCGATTCAAGCAATGGCTACCAGAAACAATTACTGTTGACTTCGAGTTGGCTTCAATGAAAGCTGTTCAAAAAGTTTTCCCCAACATTGATGTTAAGGGATGTTATTATCATCTGAATAGGTGTTTATTTAGAAAAGCTAAATCGTTAAAATTAACCACAAGGGTAAAAAAGCACGTATTACGACAGGTATGCTGGCCTTGCACGTTTACCCAAAGCCTATTTTCGAAAGGGGTATGAATATGTTATGTCAAAGAGTCCGTCTGGAGAAGAGATAACAAAATTTAACAAATATTTTAATAACCAATGGATGGCAAAGACTGACTTCGAAAAAATTTGCTTTTGTTCATCATCTAAAATACGTACTACCAATAATATAAAAGGTTGGCACAGTCGCCTAAACAGATATATTGGACGTAAAATACCGACATTGGCTCAACTCTTAGATATTTTAAGAAAAGAAACCACCGTAGTGGATATATACAAAAGAAAATTGGAACTAAGCCGAGAGTACAAAGAAATTGATGCAGAAATAAATGACGCCATATCTCAGCTAAATGAAAACGAAATTAGTGTTGGACATTGTATCGAAATCATTACGCCATTTTATTCCAATGGGTTGTAGGTAATAAACGATTCACAGTTGAACTATTTTCTTGTTTTCTTGAATGTTTTCAATAAAGCCAGGGTTTTACAATAGGCGTAGGTACAGAATGCGATCTTCACAGTTTTGCCGAGTTGGTTTCATAAGCAGAATGTTATATTCCATGGATACTGGTTACCAAACATGATGAAGGGTATCAGAAGAGTAATAAATCCTATCACTTGGATACCAGTATCCTACGACGATCATTTTTTCTTCGTATGATACTGGTTACCAAACTCTGGTATCATACGTGGCCGAAGGGTGATGAATACCTGTACTGGCCTTTTTTAGGGTTCCTTACCCAAAGGGTAAAACCGGGACCCTATTACTAAGACTTCGATGTCCGTCTGTCTGTCTGTCACCGTAGGTACCGTAATAGTTGGGCAGCTGAAATATTCACAAATGATGTATTTCTGTTGTCGCTATAACAAATAAAACCGGCCAAGTGCGAGTCGGACTCGCGCACCGAGGGTTCCGTACAAACCTGCAAGGTTTACAAAGTTCTAAGTTCAAAGTTCTTCAAAAAAAGTAATAAGTTTATATTTATTAAAAAATATATATTTTGTAATGTAACTAAAAATTTAAGGTTTTCGGAATTTTTCCTTTATGTGTGCTATAAAACGTTGCTTCATGCCAAATTTCAAGATTCTAGGTCGACTGGAAGTACCCTTTAGGTTTTGATTCCCTTGCGAGTACTTGCGAGTTTCAAAATATGCAGCTTAAATTGCTGTTTCTTTTGATTGCGTTGACATAGAAGTTTGATTTTGTTACAGCTTAAAGGTATTATAGACCTGAGTATTTGGTATGAATTTCAATTTAATACCTCTACGCGTTTATGAGGAAATGGGTAGTAAGGTTAAAATTATTAAAAAAAATATATATTATGTGATGAAACTAAAAATTTATGATTTTCGTAATTTTTCCTTTATCTATGCTATAAGACGTTGCTTCGTACCAAATTTCAAGATTCTGAGTTCACGGGAAGCACCCTGTAGGTTTTGATTCCCTTGCAAGTGTCGAAAATTTGCGGCATAAACGGCTGTATCTTTTGATTGCGTTGGCTTAGAAGTTTGATTTTTTCACAGCTTCAAGGGACAGTAGACCTGAGTAATTGATATAAATTTCAGCTTCATACCTCCACGCGTTCCTGAGAAAAAGGGTCTTGACAGACGGACAGACGGACAACAAAGTGATCCTATAAGGGTTCCGTTTTTTCCTTTTGAGGTACGGAACCCTAAAAATACTAAAAATAGAATAAAATAAATATTTAAGGGACATGCAACAAACGTGATTTTTAGGATTTTTTTGCTCGCTATTAATAACGGCAAGAGGAATGGGCTCCCATACAGTACGGAACCCTGCGTGCGCGAGTCCAACTCGCACTTGGCCGACCATGACGTGCGAATGGAGTTGGATAAAATTTGGTATACGAGTGGGAAACTACATGGCTCAACTCATGATCGTCATATATCTCATCATAAATCGAAAAATATTCTTTTCTCGCTATAAAAAAAATCAGTAGGTATATTAAAATAAAACTTTATCAAGTATTTATTTTATGACAAGTTATAAAATAACGCGGTCCAAACCGTGGGCTATTAAAGTCAAAGAACATTTATTGTTGAACTGTGTTACATTGAGATCTTACTACTAATCACAAAAATATTGAATTATCAGTTAGGTCCAATATGGCCATAAAATAATCATTAGAACCTGAAAAAATTATACAATCATTATTATTAGATTTAATTCGAATATTTTGCAATTTATCATCTAAAAATTGTCGTACTCCATAATAAGCTTTAGATACAAGTAAATTTAAGCAAATACTGAGACAAAGCAGGCCAATCCGTGGGCTAATTATTATCCTTGCAAGTAATACGACAACGTGGGCTAAAGCAAGAGCTATTATTTTAAGCAAAAAAGGTACTAAGACAACGCGGGCCAAACTGTGGGAAATTACCATTTAAAGTAAGTACTAAGAAAATGCGGACCAAACCGCGCGCCATTATCATTTTAAGCAAATACTATAACGACGCGGGCCAGACCATGGGCTATTATCATTGCAAGCAATACGACAACGCAAGCCATACGGCAGGCTATTGTAATTTTAAGCAAGTACTTAGACAACGCGAGCCAAGCTACGTACTATAAATTACCATATTGCAAGTACTAAGAATGCGCAGGCCAAACCGCGACCTATTATCATTCTAGCTAAACACTGGGACAATTAAGGCCAAACCGTAGGCAATGCCTATTACTCGAAAAGATAATGCCTACTAAGCATTATCTTTTCAAGTAATACGTTATACGACAATGCAGGCGAAACCACGAAGTATTATTATTTTAAGCAAGTGCCAAGACAACGCGGGTCAAACTGTGGCTTATTATCATTTTAAGCAGTTACTCGAACAAAGCGGCCAGACCGTGGGCTATTATCATTGCAAGTAATACGACAACGCGTGCCAAACGGTAGGCTATTACAATTTTGAGGAAGTATTAAGACAACGCAGGCTAAGCTGCGTGCTATAAATTACCATCTTAAGCGAGTACTAAGAATACGCAGGCCAAACCGCGACCTATTATCATTTTAGCCAAATACTATGACAATTCAGGCCAAACCATAGGCATTATCCTTGCAAGTAATACGTTATACGATAATGCTTTGCTAAACCACGACCTATTATTATTTTAAGGAAGTGCCAAGACAACGCAAGCCAACCGGCAGACTTTTATAATTTTAAGCAAGTACTAAGACAAACGTGGGTCAAACCACGGGCTATTTTCATAAGCCAGTACCTGTCTACTAAGACAACGCGGGCGAAGCCGCGGGTTTTAAGCTAGTCTCTAATAAGCTTTTAACACTGCATTCATGATTTCGATTCAAAAAAATTATCCGCCTCATCTGCGTATCATTAAAAGGCTAAGTCCAATTACAACTTAAAAGGTTACCAGAATAATCACGATTGACATTTCAGAACGTTACTATTGCTAAAGAACGTTTTGATAAATCAGTAAGAATATAAACGCCCATAGTTGAGAAATAGAACCTACATATGTTCAACTATGACGCTGTTAAAAGTGCCATTAAATACAGATTTAGACAGTTGTTTGATAATATCTTGCACACGAGTCTATCGACTGATGATTCACATTTAACTAACTAAAGGCATGGGTAGAAATTTTAAAGTTAATATTTCCACCTACATAATGTTAATGTAGTCCTTGATATAGCTTCTCACTCGGATTTGACTATTTTTTGCAACCAGTTCCAGTTCCCCATATAAGTTGAGGAGCCATAAAGAGGTGACTTTGGAGGCCCCGTGCAGGTATTGTTGCTTGAAAAGGATTCCTATCATAACAATAAATCAGAAGATTTGGCGTGGACGTCAGTCAGTTTGGTTTTGTGCTCAATAATGAATCGGTAGATCACGCAGAATATTAATCAAAGTTTGTATGTTTTGTGATCGATTTCGATCAGAAACTTTCAAGTTTAAAGAAATGCATCGTGCATTATTCGTGCAATAGTGCTGTTCAATGGAGTTGACACCATAAACATTCAAAATAACTAGATCTGATATTAAGAAATCAACCGATACTATTCAAACGAAAGTCTAGAAATTGATACTTACAACGATAAACAGGCAAAGGAACATAAATAAAGCCATAACGACAAAACAGATCCTACAAAGATGTGGGCTGGTACAAAACGTAAAACAATAGGTAATTCTCAGACAAGAGTGCCTACACAGAATTAGTCAGACTTTAGTTTGAGGTCAAGATCAAAGTGACCTGTCTAATGAAATAGGTAGACTACTCGTATAAGCTTAATGTGAATCTCGGCTGTTAATTGGTGAACTTGTAACCTCGTTGCCGTGTGAAGGATTGTGAGGTTTATAATGGCATATTATTACTAGGCTCTGTTCTATTAGATAATAGCTGTTTAATTATCCGAAGATTCTCATTAACGTGTAATACGTTCACCGTGCGATGCGAATGCGAAAGTTGAATTAAAAATCTAAAAGAAGTTTAATTTCTCAGCTGTAATCAAACTAGCAGTAGGTATCAATTTTTAGGTAGAATTAGTTGGGAATAATAAGGAAGCCGTGGTGGTCTAGTGGTACTGACACCTGCCTTACAATCGTGAGGTCGTGGGTTCAAATCCGGGTCCCGTACCAATGAGTTCTTTAGAATTTAGGTATGTACGGAATTCCACATCATTGGCTTTTCGGTGAAGGAAAACTTTGTGAGGCAACCTGCATACATCCGTAGAAGAAATAAGCGTAATAATAATAATGGGGTATGTGAATCCACCAACCCACACTGGGCCAGCGTGGTGGATATGGCCCAATCACTCTTCGTGGGTAGGCCTACGTCCTGCAGTGGACTATTAAAAAGGCGGTAGGGAATAGAGGTGAATGGCATAATTGAAGGGAGACATGCGCGTCAGCGGCTTTTTAGGACTGATGAAGATGATAACGATGAATTAAAAAGGGGTAAAAATACTTCATGCCAATTGCGAATAGCTCAAATAGAACTTGAAATCTGACAATCGGCTCATATAAGAAGATGTTCCCATATAATCAACCATTGTTTCACTCCCACCTCCACCCAAACATCGACACATCGCGTGTTGTATAAATTGTATAATGAACATATCAGGCGTGACATGGCCATGGTAAGCAACAATATACGAGCCCAATCTAACATAATATCATGTTCAGATGATGTCTTAATAGACCCGTGCTATCGATGGAGACAGCTTAATGGTGTAATTGTAGCTGCATTCTCGTTTGTTATTTTCTAATGAAGTGAAATGGAGAGATCTACAACAATTAATACGGTTTACTGGACTTCTCTTATTTTTGTTGTTGTTGGCTTTAGGTTAGGTTATTTTGGGATGTTCGATACTTTGTCATTATTTTGTAGTTCACCACTCAATGAACTTTCCTTATGTAAGTAGGTACTATTTTTTTCAAAAACCGTAAACATTAACGTTAAATATCGGTGTTTATGTAAATTTGCAAGTTTGTGTAATTTAGAATGGACTTATTGGTTTTTGGCCTTTATACATGGCTTATAAGAGATAAGATTCGTTTCATTCGTTTTAAATGTAACTCATGGTAGCTGATTGAGACGGCAGACACGTGCAGAATGCAAGGCGTTGAAATCCGATCTTTTTGGAAATCCATAAGGTAGGCTTATGTCCACCAGAGGACGTTCTGCGGCTGATATGATAATCATATAATTTAGGCACATACAAGAAAACACCGAATAATAAACCTTGAAATCTGAGGTTAGAGATCTTGAACTATACGAGCAAACATGATTTCCCATCCTTAATTTTCCACACTTCACGTAAATTAATATATAATTTTACTACCAGAATCATTAATTTTCTACGTTGTTTTCTGTGCCAAGGACAGCCCGGCAATTCGCGGCATGCATGACCATTCTAAACAAAGCGTAATGGGATAATAGCTATATTTTAGCTGCTTATGGTAGCATAGGGCAAAGGCGCACCTTGAAATGACGTTATATAGTTTAACGTTGTGTACGAAATACTGTAAGAGCTGGCTTAATTATTTAGACTTTCGAATCTAAAGTTGTCGTTTCCGAGTGTTATAGGGCCCACTGACCTTCACGCCAAATGGAACACATCCAAATGAATGTGGCTAATGTTGCCAATTTAGTGTATTTAAGTTTAGACTTCATTTTTTACAGAAACATTGTTTGAAGATTTAGGTAACCAGAAATATAATGTACATAGAGATAAATCCACAGATGATTTAGTTTGAAGGTAATCAGAAAATTTTCAAAACTATTTTTGACGCTAAAGCGCTCGCTAAACTAATGAAAAGTCACAATTTCTAACGACGAAGTCGCAAACTCTTAACATTGAATGGATGTCATCTATTTGGCGTGATGGTCAGAGGGGCCGTTTAAGTTTTCTATTTATGTATCTACTTACTAAAAGTAATAAAAAACTTACCTTTAAGTTATTTGCTCGACGTTCCAAGACATTTTTACGAAATTAACTCTCACCTGAAACAAGAAAAAATACATTTCAAAATGTTGAAATGAGACCGATTAACATAATTATTATAAAAAGTGTAATCGGTGCTTGTTTAAGGGATATTATACAATTTTCGTTTCCGAAGTACTACCTCGGTGAGTTATTATGTTATGCAACGAAAGTTATCAAAAGTGGTGTCGTATAGCCCAAGTTACCACACATATTTTTTATAGTGTTGTATGTTTGATCCCATTTAACTAATTAATATATTCAGTTGGAGTTTAGAGTAACAACAATATCTATTAGCTGCTACAGCTTCGCCCGGCTGCAAATGAATTATTTAACGGAACAAATTTTCCAAAATGTTATTAAGTAAAATCAACATTTATTTTTTAATTATATTATTTTGGCAGAAAAAATGCAGCAATATTATAAATCTATTCTCTCTAGGATTGACTGCAGGCACAGACTGCAGGAGTTTAGTATCTATATCTCGCGATCATGTTGAAATTAAAATCCACTTGACAATGACAGGTAAAAATAATTCTTAAAATAATTACTTTTCGGAAAAAATTGGCAAAACCGCCTTCTATCGTGTACAAAATTCGAATATTTCACTCGAATTGTTTACTCAATTCGATTTTTTTCGATTCGATTCACAATCGGCAAAATTATAGAGATAAAGAAAAAATACATACCTACAGATGAATATAGAACCTCCTCATTTTTGGAAGTCGGTTAATGATGCCGAAGAAAACAACATGAAAAATATAAAAGCACTACAAGCACCAGTTGCACTAACAACCTAACTGTAATAAAAATTACGAGTAAAAGTATAATTAATTTTGTCCATCTGTCCGCCACACATACCCACGTGTGCGTTTCAAAAATTGTTCACAAAAATGTTACTCGGCTACAATGTTGCAATTTGAAGATAACTGTGAACTCATGCGTGCTCTAATTGTTCCTTTTCTTCAGACATTCGTAGCATATTTGCCTTTTTATACGGCATTGGACAACTACAATTACCTTCGCTAATTATTTGAATAAAATTAATACATTTCCTTTCAATATTTCCAAATACAGACCGTATATAGTGGTTGCTTAATTCTATTGTGAAACTTGCAAACTTGTAAACCATGATAGGTACTCGTATTTCGCAAAAAAAAAGCTTTGATTCTTTGGGCAGTGAAGTATTTTTAAAGACAAAAGCTTAGCTGTTTATTTTTAAAAAGAAAAGTACAAATCAGTATATTTATTTTAATCCTGCAAAAGTGCCTTTATTAACTACAACAAAACTACACTACTATTACATAAAAAGCATTGGATCATCCTCAGACCTTTGAAGGTCTAAAGATAAAAAAGGCAAAATCCTTTTAATCCTTAAGTTTAAGGTTTCGAGATTCGCCGTGATATGATGTGTTCACAAATTATGTAATTTTAGAAAAAAGTAATTTAAAATTATTTTTTGCAAAAAATGGCAAACCTGCCTTGCATAGTGTAGGTACATAATACTCGAATTGTTTACTTTATTGTTGATTTTTTCAAAAACGGTTTAGCTGATTTCTGTAAAATTTTAATGGGACCAATTTCGAAGTATACTCTTTCCATTAAAAAAAGAACTGAAAGAAAATGTTCGATTCGGTTCTCAATTGGCGGAATTATCGATGAACATACACAAAAAAAATACATACAGACGAACATAGAACCTTCTCCTTTTTGGAAGTCGGTGAAAAAGACAAAGATATAGAGGAGAAAAAGAAGGCGTTAGGTGAGCTAGTAAGAATAAACTCACTAGAAGCTATAACAGACACAATCATGAAGCCCTATTCGTATGTCTACCAATTGATACCTACTCTAATACTAGTTGTTATCGAATCTCGAAGATTTTTTATCTTGATATGAATTATACTTCAGACAAGATATATTTTATTTTATTTGTAAGTAAGAAAGAGTATTGCTTCTTTTTTAATTGATTCGACTTTCAACATGATATTAAAACTTCAAATTATAGCCGTCCCATAACCGCTGAGAACTAGGGTTGCGAACCGATCTTTGACGAATATCATTTTTTACCTAATAGGTTTGCTTTTAAAAATCAAAATCAAAAATATTCTGGTAGTTTTTAAAAGGTAATAAATAGGTGCTGAAAATAGATAGTAATTATGTATTATTTTAACGACTTGTGCCAAATTTTTCAATAGGTTTTCAACTGGTCCAATCTCAGAGGTTATGGAACGGACTATTATACATAAATGATTTCATGTCACAGTAACAAACGAAAGCGCAAAATGGTTTACCATTGAAAGCTGTAATGTTCTACGGTATATAACGTACAGAGCTACAATTTGTAACGTCCATTCACAATGGTAACAGATCACCATGACTGTCCCAAACAAACGTACTACGAGTATACCATTCAAAAACACGAGTTGTATATTAAGACAGCGCGATGCAATCAATCAAACTTTCTCGATCATTGTGAGGACAACGGTCGTAATGAAACCATTAATGGCGATGATATTTAGCGAGTTGTAAAAGGTACGTGAAGTACTGTTCGTATAAAGTATACTGAACCTAATAAAGAAGGCAGTTGAAATGGAAGTGTTTGTTTTAATAGCGCATTCCACGATACGCGCAAGATAATGGCCCAACTAAATGGCTTATGGCATTACTGGAATCGACAGTATAGCATTGAATATCATAAATTAAAAAGTACAAATTACAAATAGGGTATTATAAATAATAATAAATAGGCTATAAGATATTCAGGTAGACATGGAACCCCAAATATCATCGCTGAAGGAAGAATTTGATAGTAAACTGATATGAAAAGTTACGTGAACAAAAACAAAATTTAGGAAAAAGGTTAAAGGAAGGTGAAGCTAGTCGAAGGAAAAACCAATCATTTTAATAGCATAGGTAAAATCATAGTTTTTTTTACTATTATCACTACTATTACTTGGTACTTGTATTTGCACATTAGACAGATCATTCTGAATAGCTTTTGTAGTTACAATAGACATGATGACATTATGATGAAATTATGATCTCAAATTTTATTCCTAACATTTAACGGTAGGTAATTAAGTATAGTTAGCGTAAAAATTTATAAAAATTATAATAATACGTTGTTATTCCTATTAATTTTATTTCATGTTTGTATATTCTATTCTATTTTTATGTAATATTTTTATTCGTAGTCTTTAAGCATAAAAAATGTAACGCCTAGTATTATGTGCTGTAAGTTACATTTTTTGTAAATAAACGAATTGAATTGAATTGAATTGAATGACAAAAAAAATATAATTAGCCCATCTGATACATTATCAAAAAATATTAGACACGTATTTTTTCTTTTGTCAATTAAACAAAACGTAATGAAAATATAAAGTTTTCGCGAAACGTTACGAGCCACATGCAAATGTATAGACTTTTGTCAGAGAAGTGACGTCACGACCCCACTCCCGAACTTTAACAAGGTTTATCTTTGTCATTTATTGTTTTATTGACATAAGAAAAATACGTGTCCAATATTTTTTTAATAATCTAACACACGGACTAATTATTATAATAATGTTTTTTTTTAATCTGTGCTCGTCTCAGTTTACAATAACAGTTTCATTTTAATGGTCTATCTATTATAACTAACCCTTGAACAGGGAAAGTTAGCAAACCAATAGCGAAAGCAGTCCCGATCGTTATCACCTAACCTGTTGATAACTGCAGTTTTTTATTCTGTAAAAACTACTTGAAGTGTTAAAAAAAAAGGAGGGTAAACAGTAGCAGGAAGCTTAGTCGAACCACGAGTTTTTAAATGTACGTAATCGTAAGCCATTCAAGTATTGTGGCTAGTCATCCGATTAGTAGGCAAGTTAAGACAGACTATTGCATAAAGCTTGGATAAAAAGAACTATCCAATATGTGTGCTTGATACGTGTGCTTTTACGCTGTCGCCCAAAGAAGATTTTAGATGATGATGACCAAAAAACAGATCAAATAAACGATGGACTTGTTGTGCGCTGATTAAAGATAGGATTTAAATTTTTGATAGCTGCTATAATAAAATAAATCACAATACAATTAAACCTGGAAAAATAAACCTGATAATATTACGGATAAAAATATTATTATACTCAAAGTAGTTGTAGACGGCATGCCGTTGATTTCACCTACTATGCTGCCGTGCAGCCTTTAAAATGCAGTATGAGCAAAAACGCGGTTTCGAGAAAAACGCGAAAAACTTTTTGATTTGTTTTTTTTCTATGTTACAAGGTTTTATGACGTATGTTTTGAATGCCATTGGGCGCATCTGAATTCGAAGAAAGACTTCAGGAAAGAAAATACGCACTTAGATTATTATATGATATATAAAAACGATTTTGAAAAAAAAGATCCCAAAAATGAGCAGTTACTACACATAAAATTTAGTGAAAAAGTTCGCATAATCAGATTAAAATGCAGTAATTTGAGTTAGTACTGCAAAATTATGCGGGACATGTACTACTTTGCCGTTTAAAATGCAGTATCAGATTTATTTTACTGCATTTTAATGTGTCTCTTGAATAAAGTGTAGGTGCAGTATGTAAATAATTATTGACTAAATTACGTAAGCTACTTATTTTATGGAGTAAGAAAGAGTATTTCGATCAAAATATTTTTTATTAAAGATATATTAAGAAATCAACACTGCACTTCAACATCAACAAAAATCAACACAATCACTTTTTATTATTATTTAGACTATTCTGGCTCAGACTTTTGTGATATCATAGCAATTTGGGTTAGTCACACTCACAGTATAGATGTAGTAATTAAACCTTAAATCACTTATAACATTTATGATTAACACTGCCAATAATCAGGGCTGGATTTAGAGGTCTAGAGGCCTCGGGGCAACAAAAGAGTGGAGGCAACCTGGCTCAAAATTATTTTCCAAATGAAATAAATAATATTTATCGGTCTAGGGAGTTAATACTTCCTGAAGATGGGTAGTAAATTGCAAATACTTATTAGGGTCATTTGACATTTGATATTTTATCGATTGCCTGATTGGAGTGAACAAATATAGATCTATGATTTCTGTTTATATTTAAGAACAATACAATCATGTTTGTATAAAGTAAAACAGTGAATAAAATATCGAAGGGAAAGTTGTTTACTAGTCAGATAAGTCGGATATTGAAAGGTTTTTTCCCGAAGTCTCTGTTTGTAGGGACTCCTCTTTTGTGGAGGCCCAGGGCTATAGCCCCGGTTACCCTCCCCTAAATCTGGCCCTGCCAATAATACTTACGAGAAAACTAAAATATGCAATAAAAACTAATGAGATCTTTCAATAGAACTGCTCAGACATACTTAAACACTTAAATAACTATCTAGGAACAATAATCATAGGTATTCTTCTAAGTATATATAACATAACAAATGCTCTCCTTCCGTATGTTTTAACTACGGACGTAGTACGGACGCACCACGGCGCCGCTGCCCGCGCTAGTTCGAGTCGCAGCGTCATCCCTTGAAGGCCGCAAGTTCTACGTGTCCGTCGAGAACGTCAGCTCCGGACACAGAAGAATGGCTGCGGGAGTTCCTCAGGGGAGTTGCACATCACCATCCTATTATGCCATTTACACGGACGACATACCGATCCTGGAAGACCTCAGACCAGGAGAACGGGGAGTCGTCCTCGCCCTCTTCGCGGACGATAGCGCTAACATTGCGTCGTCCAGGAACAAGAGAATAGCCGCTGGTAGGATCCACTAGTCCTAGACATCCTGCAAGAATGGCTCGATAAATGACGGATTGCCATCAACGTGGGAAAGACGGCAGCGCTGCTGACCGGGAGATCACCAAGACTACCACCATTGATGAAGCCACTGCAGCTTAGAGGACAAGACATTGCGTGGGAAAGCACCTGCAAGTACCTGGGTGTCTACATCGACCGGGCCCTTCGCATGAGCTCGCAGACCTTGCACGCCGTTCACCAGGCGAAGGCTGTTCGAGTCTTGCTGCGACCCGTGCTGAGCTCTAAGCTGACACTGAAGACCAAAGTAGGGATTTACAAGACCTACATTCGTTCCTGGTTAACTTACGCAACGCCCGCTTGGTACGCGCTCTGCTCAGCCAGCCAGAAGAAAATGATGCAAGTGGTGCAAAACGTCGCTCTGAGGATGATCTCGGGAGCCGGCCGGTACTTTCGCAATGACGTTATCGCCCGGGACGTGCGAATCGAAACCGTGAGGGAGTCCGTGGCTCGTCTGTCGCGTGGCATGTTTGACCGCGCGGACAATGGGCCATAACCCCACCTGAACAACATTGCGCCGCTTCACGCACGCCTCCCTGCCGAACGTACATGGCGTGCCCTCCCTAAAGATCTCCTCTTGGCTGGCTCGGACACGGAGCAGGACTCTGAGGGACCAAGCGGCATCCAAAATAGAGATGAGGCCTAAACTAAGAAGAGAGTACCACCAAACCAAAGAATGGCCACCCCAGTACAACCAAGCCAAGATGTGGCCAGCGATGGCCATACAAGTGGCTAGCGAGGGTGCTGAGAAAAGCCGCCCGTCCTCGCGGACGGAAAAGGGTACTCGCATCCTCCCAACATTGCCCCTCAGCTCGATAGCTGAAGCGTCCAGCCGCCGAAGAGAGCGCAAGCTCGAGTTGGCATCCTAACCCTCGCCAAACACGGGGGGGAAGAACCCGCATGATGATGATGGACTGTAGGGACCCGCCGCCCACACCTGTTTCAGTCCTGAGTTAAGTACTGTCTCAATACTGAGTTGAGCGGTAGGGTTATACTTGTAACCAATATTCCATAAAATAGAATAACGTGATCTATCATTGTACATTCATGTCAATATAACAATTATTATGTAAAAATTAGGTCTTAGAAATAGGTGATAGATTTGGATAAATGTAAATGTGTTATCATAATTTATTTAGAAACCTTAAAAACATCGAAATTACCACACAAAACAAGTAGCCACGCGCTGTCGACGTCCTCCTCCCACGGCGCGGCGTTCGGCACGCGACTGATTGAGCGACAAATACTAGCTAAAATGCAGTAGGAAACTCCACGAAAACAGTGGAATACAATGACTCGATTTGAATTACCAATTAAATTGCAGTAACTACGACTTACACTGCAATTTAGGCTGTAAAATGTAATTATTGAAGTGATAGATATTATCGATTATACTGCAGTAAATAACCAAAATACTGCAATTTAATTAGTAACATTGACAACAAAAAGTAACCTATGATATAAATAAAAGACAGTTCAATTAACTTCACTGCATTTTACTTTGTTTTGACCGTATGGAAAAAATAGGTGATGCTATCTTAAACACCGCGTCTTAGTAACTTACTGCAGACTAGTCTGTAATCATTTTGAAAAGTAATAAAAATAAACTTTGCAGTATTCATATTTTCAGTACATTATCTATTTACTGCATTTTAGTTTATGTGTTCACCATATTTTTAAGGTTATGTTAACCGTTTTTTTGTAGCAGTGACGACATTTACTGCATTTTATCTGGGAAAACAAAGCTATTAAAATACAGTAATTGCTCTTACTGTATTTTAGATAGTTTATCGTTACAGTTTGCATAAAACATTCCTAGTTACTGCGTTGAGGTAGTTGTTTTTTACTATCTTGTAGTTGCGATAATCAAAAACCGATTACATCATTCGATTCCTTATGACGTGCCCATTACGGATCAATATTTAACTCAAAAACGTAAAAAAGTCAGATACTGCGTTTTAAGGACTGCAGGGCAGTATGTAGAATGCATCAAAGAATTTATAGTTATTACAACGTTGAATCCAGAAGAATATTAAAAATAATTTAGCAATAACAGACATTTGTTCAGATAATGAACAGATATAATCCCATTTCAACATAAGAAATATTTTTTTATCGAATTATTTATTACCGATTTTCAAAAAGGAGGATCCTTTATGATCTTATGTTCGTCTTGTATGTATTTTTTATATACGAGTATCCTCGATATTGTCACCAAATGAGAACCGATTTAAAAAAATCTTTTTTATTTCGAAAGGGTGTACACCCGAGGTGGTTCCATTTAAATTTTATAGAAATCAGCTGAGCCATTTTTGATAAATCACCAATAATGTAAAAAAGTTTAGATCAATTCGAGCGAAATATTTGAAATTTGTACACGATGGAAGTCGGATTTGCCATTTTTTGCGAAAAATATTTTTCAGTAAATAAAAGAATGAAACGATAAGTCAAAAGATATGATAACCATTCAGCGGCGAGCATCGGCCAGCTAGATCGGAACCGATTGATTTCTCGCGCCCGCGCCGACGCCATGTTCAACTATAATTTATTGTTGGAAACTCTCAACAGCTTTGTAAAGGCAATTGTATACTGATTTATCAGCTGTTAGCTTCCATTAGGTTGTGATATGAAATTGCTAATATTATGACTGGTGTTTATTAGCTATACTTGTTCATTCACTTGAGGATGTTAATATTTAAGTGTATCAATTTTAGCTGCATTATTATCTATACTTTCTAGAGCAGTTTTATGAAAAAAGTGTCTCAAAGTTTTACAGATATCATGTTAGAATTATTTATGAAATTCAATATTTACAAACTCAGGTTTTTAATACAGTGATACCCCGACTTACGCTATCCCGTTTTACGCTAATTCTGAGATACGCGGTTTTATTCTTTATCACCGCGCGCATCAACGTTTTCGGTTTACGAAAAATTCGAACGTGTTCCGCGTGGAATTGTTTTACGTACGCAGTGAACATTGTGTTTATAGCAATTTCGAACGTATTTATATGCGATCTTTAAAAGTTTTTACATAGCAAAGTGGAACCCCGACTTACGTGAATTCGACTTACGCGGCTATCGCTTGGTCCCATCCATCTATCGCGTAAGTCCGGGGCATTATTGTACTTATATCCTGTTAACTGTTCTAAAGAGATAAAAGTGATCTTAGCAGATTTCTAGAATACTTAATTTTACTCAAAGGATACTAAAGATGTTCTTTTAAAAAAACAAATGATAGCATAAAACCTCTACTTAAACCAGTTCAGTAGTTCGATGTTAATAAACTCTCAATAGATACCTAATGAAAAATAATTCAAATACAATCTTAAATCCATCTGCATCCTTTAACGTCGAGATACTAAGTTTAATTATGAAAACAAATTGCTCAGCAAATCTCATAAAATACAAATGGGTCTATTGCCTCTAAAGGATCATCTATTAATCACAGACAAGATAAGTATACAGAGATACAGAAATAATATCACAGAAAGGGATGCTGAAGATTTTGTGTGTATTTATTTTTAAAGCGTTTGCATTTTGAATGGGCTGATATCTAATCCGAAACGACTCGCCAGGGTAACCATTTCCCTTACGTTATAACTAACGTGATGTTTTTTCGTTTTTTTTTCCAATAAATACATTCCATCCATCCATCCATCGTATATGTAGTAAATCAGTCTCTGGCAGCCATATTACAAGCGTTGCTAATTCGAGAACTTTACGGCCCCATCGGCTATTCGTTCTTCAAATGTGCCCTGACATTGCCACTTTAATGTACTAATCCGCGGTATCCGTCGGTAACTTTGGTTCGTCTGCAGATCTCCTCATTTATGATTCGATCCCGCAGAGAGACACCGAGCATAGGCCTCTCTATAGCACGTTGGGCTATCGTGAGCTTATTCATAAGGTTCACATTAAAAGACCACGTCTCAGTTCCATATGTTGTCACTGGCAACGTTGCCAGTGACGATTATTTTTATTTTTCGATAGTTGTGTGTTCACAACTATCGAAAAATAAATATATTAAAATGTACCAAAAAAACACATGATATAGTAAGAGGCAATACGATATATGTGTATATTTCTAAAATATCACAAGTAAGAAAGAAAAGTAGATAAAAAAAAACATCACGTTATTAATGGACGACCCCTAAGACCTATAGCCACCCACGTGAAAAATATACTCGTCGCTGATAAAAGTGAAACTAGTTAACTGACAGATAATTGAACGAGTTAGTTGAATTAGTTCGCGTTGACGGTAATTGCAAGAATTATTCGTCCATTAGACGGCTGCAATCAGAGTGAATATTTAATAAAGTTGCAGTAATAACCCTTGAATATGTACCGGTACTTACTGCGAGCGCTAATGGCTGTGAAGAATATTATCAATTTACGAACGCTTTTCGTGGAGACTGGCAGAAATGAATTACTTTTATAATCGCTCTAGCTTTTGCCCGTGACTTCGCCAGCGAGATATTTTGACTTTGTGCAATCCCATAAGAATCTTTAATTTTTCCGGGACAAAAAGTCACTCTCCTACTTTTGAACAGAGCAACGGATGGACGTGATTTTTGGGATATAAAGCCTGTGTTCTGTTGCTACGTGAAAGAGTAACAAATCGACAAACACACTTTCGCCAAACATCAGTCATGACATAGGCCTACTATGGACAAAACTACATACTCATACTCATTTATTGATAACAATTGAGTTCCATGTCAAAAAGTTTTCAAAAAAGTAAAGTTACATTATTAAAAAAATACAATAGTTTTAAACAGTAATTAAATGAAATAATAGTCAAATAAAACAATAATAAAATGTCATACATCTTACTAAGTACTTCTTACTACATCTTAGACTTCTTAAATATTTCTTTCTTAGATGGTTTCGCAGTGACCCCGTATAAAGTTTAATGTGTTATGAAATGCAAAAAGACAAATTAAACCTAATTTTACATAAATCAACCAATTTAACTTGATCACGCAGTTGCCATTTTTAGCGCCTGGTATTTAATAATAAAAGTTGCATGTAATGTTGTCTCTATGATCACTAGATCTCTACAAAAGTGTTATAAAACAATGTCATAAAGCGTTACAAGTGCTAGGAAATGCAAAATAAAGACAGAAAACAAATTTACTCTAAGTTTCCATACAACTACCAATCTAACTTGATCGCAAAGTTGCCATATTTAGCGCCTGATATCTAATAATAAAAGTTGCTAGTAATGTGCGTTAGTCTAGCACTTCAATTTCCTGTACGGCCGCCGCCCTAAACCACTTACGCGGCAAAAACTTCGTTATCTTAGCGAGGAAGTATTTTTACGATATTACAGAAGTACCTACTTGCCTGATGAAGTCTGAGTTCTTCAAGCATATGCTTCGAGCAAATATCCATAGAGTCAAAATGGTGCAAAAAAGTGTCCGAGCCAAAACTCTGCCCAAGCTACGAAGTTGGCAGGTTTTTTAGTTAGTCGTAAGGTGATTGCAAGATAACTACAACGCCGCGCGATGCGAAAGTGCTCGGTTACAAGCACTAATTAGGTGACATAACGTCGAGATTCGAGAAAACGGGTCATTGTGAATTACCTATTTGATGTAAATATCTAAGTCAGTATGTGACGGCGCTCGGACATTTTTTTACTACTTTCACTTAAGGACTGTGGCTCTGTAGATATTTGCTCGAAGAGCATATGCTAATTTCATCCAAGTACTTCACATGGCTGCAAAACTTGAAATAGCACCTAATTGTTAAAAGATATAAAAGAAAACTTAGAGATATTGGTAAAAGTAAATACCAAGTTCGTATGCTAGCTTCGTGGCTATCCCTGATTTATAGTTATTTAAAAACACCGTATAAGTCATCGCAAAATGTACGGTAGAGCTTAGTTGAATATACCACCAGCGGTCACCCATCCGTAGACTGATCATGCCGAAAGTAGCTTAACTACGGCGACACGTTGTGACGATTGTTAGAATTTATTTTCATTCTAACAATAGTTGAAAATAGAAATGAAAAGATACTTGACAATCTTGTGCGACATAGCAATGAAAATCATAATTAATTAATTAATAGAAGGAAAAGTTTAAGTAGAAGAAAACATAAGAAAACTATAAAGAGGACTCCAATTCCTAAATCCAAATCGAAAACACAAGCAAATGAATGTGATCCATGGAAATTACCCCACAGACAAAAGCCTTTCACTTATTATTTTGAATGAATCGATTTTAATACAGGAAAATTAAATTATTGCACTTTAAAAATAAATTCAATCCATTTCCCTATCATGTACTTCGACAGCCAGCAACTTGCAAAGTAAATGTCATTTTATGACTACTCCAGTCAATAATGTTCGTGGGGTTTACTATGCACGCTAGCTTTTAGCCCTCACACGTAAGCTAAGCATTGGGATTCCCCGTTTCACCCCTCGAAAGTAAACGATTGATTTATGACCAATTTATTTCATTATGTTTGATATTAAATATGATTGATTAGTTTGCCTATATAACGCAGAACTAGTGCCCTACGTCTAAATTCTTACAGGAAGACCATAGCACCTGTCAAGCGCAGTACCTATAGGAAATAAACTCATGTGTCATAATTAATCTCACAAGAACTCACTAAGCATAAGCCAATTCCAGCTCCTATGGAAAATCTATATCGCGGATGTCTATTTGTTTATGTCCATTACTAATGATGCTCTACGGCTGAGAAGATACTGATGATGATTGAACGAGCCAACGAAGTAAAGCAAAGCGTCTCAGTTTTAACTTGACGATTTTGCTTTCGTCTGTCTGGATGTTGATTTTTCACTACAAGTGGCATTTTACAACGAACTTTGACGATAATTGGTACACAAGACACATAGTCCGGTGCTTAGTTAGAACTGAACTATTGCAACTGAAAAGTTTCAGTAGTTCAGTCAACCGAACTAATAACCGGACTATTGCTACTAGAGGCAAGAACCTTCTCTTATTGTGCCAACTGGATTTTTGTCGTCCGCAATTTTTAATGGAGGGGTATTTCTCTCAAAAAAGGGCAAAAATGGCCGTCAAAAATTATTACTGGCCGATTTAATTATATATTTTGGTAAGATCGTGCGAGTATTAATCAAATTGGTTGAGATCGAGTCGAGACATAGGCGTATGAAGATTCAGTTAAACAGATGTCTACTGTTTGGAGAGCAACTAGTTTTATCTTAATCTCAATGAACCACATAACCATTGTGCACCGCGGCTAACATCGCCACTGAAGCCTATCGAGACTGCGCTACATAGACTATGACAAAAAAAAATGCAAAGTCGTTTACTGTATCCTACTTTTTCTCAACAGATGCACTTTCTTCAGACATGATAGTTCAGTGATCTATGATGTTCGTCATTAGAGCTATTCAGAGATGAATTATGTAAACGGCAATGTTTCGTAACTAAAAAAATAGACTATGGTTAATGGTTAGTTTAGAACTGGAGTGAAAGAGTTAGATTTTGAGACAGGATCTGAACTGTGAAACTAAGAGGGGGTGAATGAGAAAATATTTGCAGATGATGTGGACTTTGATCGGTGTTTCGATCGATTGCCAACTAGATCAAGTAGGTATTGAAAATATATAGACAGGACAGGACGATAGCATGCAATTCTAACCAAAATTGAAGGACCGAAGTGACCCCATAGTACAAAGTTCATACTTAACTAGCGATGACCGACCCACCACATATTTGAACTAGAATTGACGGCGGTAACAAAAGGATTATTTTTACTGCTTTGTAACGCTAAGAAATGACATGAAAACTGTCCACTAATAATTCTGACCATACAATCAGTAGACAAACACTAACACATTCCGGTTTGATGCTAAAGATGATACATAATACCTAGCTTAGTGCCTCTGCAAACGACCGACGTCTTCTATACATCTAAGTAAGTTCGTATAGGCCGGTTGGCTAGCCCTGGTGTCAGAGTATTTAAGCCGCCTGAAAGCCTCTGACATGGCTTAACGGTGAAAACAACCGGGCTCTACAATTTCTCGTGCCATTCGAGCCACGGTAGCGCTCAGATGTAAGTAAATGCCACCCACGGTCATCCATCCGAAGACTGACCATTCTGAACGTTGCTTAACTTCGATGATCGCTAACGAACACCCAGTCAAACTACGCTATGAGCGCTACATCTAATAGGTACATACTTTAGTCACCATGCAGCGGTCACTTCTTCGTCTAACGTGAGCGATTGTGGCGACACACTCGTTTGTTATCAGCCTTGATTTCCACGACGGCAAGCGACAAAGTGAGTTATTAGATTGGCCAACGGAAATGTCAGACGGCATAGGAATGTCCTCATAAGTGGTGGTCGCAACGGGAAAACCAGCGGAACGGTCCCGACTCCCGACTGCGCCTGCGCACGTCGTCAGTCAATGTCGGGGAAGAGTTATGTCGCTACGAACAGATCGGCCAAGTTTACCGTTAACTAAACACCTTTGAGACCAAAAGTTCAAGCCATTGAGAACTGTTTGGTTGTAGTACTCACTCAAATATCAGTCACTGCTCCGTTGCCATTTTTACGACTTAAATGATGACTCCGTATATTTGTTTCCTATCCATGTTACTTCAAAGTGCGACAGCCATTGCGTTTAATTTTTTACCTGTGACTTTTAACTTCAGCCTGACATGCTTTTTATCCGTGTGCTAAATAAGGGCTAATGTAATAAAGTGGCAAATAAGCTGACCTACCTTCAAGATGGCGCTTGAAGCTCCACCTGGATCTGACAGCATTTTGTGATTTTATACTCAGGAAGTGGTCCTAATTCTTATTTTAAAAAATGATCGGAAACTAAATGCGTTAAATTCTATTTTTCCTGAGGTAAATGACGATGACGGAAACAATTTGCTGCGTTACCAGCGTTGGCAGTGCAATACTGACAGCTTCACCACTTTCTATAACAATGCGAATAAGTTGGAGCAAATAAACAAATATTCTAGCATTTTAATCAGGTTCAAGTCAATCTAACACGAATATATATTTAGAGACAGATTTAGTAAACATTTATTCAAAAAATAATTTGCCAAGTACGAATCGGACTCGCGCATGAAGGGTTCCGTATTGTATGGGAGCCCCCATTAAATATTTATTTTACAAATAAATAAATGAAATATTAGATTAGTTATTTATTTTAATATGATTGTTTATTATTAAAGTAAGCATGCAGCTAAATATTTTGTGAATATTTCAAGCATCTACCTGTTACCATTATTGATATTGAGCGAAAAATGGCTAAAAGTTTAGATTTTTTTGTATTAGGAGTCCCCGTCAAATATTATTTTTATTCTATTTTTTGTATTTGTTGTTACAGCGGCAACAGAAATAAATCATCTGTGAAGATTTCAGCTTTCTAGCTATAGCGGTTCATGAGACACAGCCTGGAGATAGACAGACAGACGGACAGACCGAAAGCGGAGTCTTAGTAATAGGGTCCGTTTTTAGCCTTTGGGTATGGAACCCAAAAAACTAATAAATATTTAAAAGAAGGAGAGGTCTTCATCAAACATTACACTGTGACACATTTTGATTTCTCTCTAGAATGCTGTTCGCAGCCTTTATTTGCTTTAGTGAAGTGTCAGTCGCTTTTACGTCCAAAAAGAAAGACAAATACATAAGGAAAGAGTTCCACCACGCCAAGAGATGGCCATCTAAGCCGAGACGTGGGTGGCAGCTCTCAGGCAGGTATGCTCGAGACGCTGTCTATCCTCGCGGGTAGTCCAAGCACTCGCACCCCGCATTTTCCCGGGGGCAGGATCCTTGACGCTGATTCCAGACTTCCGCAACATCGGAAGGAAGAAAGATCCAGATTGACAGTCGCCTTTAGCATTATAGTCACGCTGCAGTAAGCTAACGAGAACAGTTTCACAAGCCGTAACTCACACCCACCCGGCGCATCCGGTGGCACGTTATTTCAACTGGGGACGGAAGCTGCGCCCTACGGCCCATTGTTCCGCCCACAGGCAACTGCAGCCGTTTGTTATATAACTTAGGCTAATGATTTTATGTTCATTAGATGTACTTTATTGTCTGTCATATGGAGCCACGGGTATTGTTAAGATGTTGACACTTTTTGGAGTACATAGTGGCTAGCTGACGCCGCCATTAATTCAACCCACAATTACTTAATCATATACTCGTAGAAGCCGTGGTGGTCTAGTGGTAATGACACCCGCCTTACAATCGTGAGGCCGTGAGTTCAAATCCCAGTCCCATATCAATAAATTCCTTGGAATTTATGCACGGAATTTCACACCACGTGCTTTTCGGTTAAAGAAAACATCATGAGGCAACCTGCATACGTCCGTAGAAGAAATTCGATGGCGTATGTAAATGCACCAACCCGCACTGGGCCAGCGTGTTGGATATGGCCCAATCACTCTTTGTGGGTAGGCCTACGCCGTGCAGTGGACTATTAAAAAGGCTGGTAAAGTACTGCACTTAATCATATAAGCCATGAGAAAAAAATCCTCAAATAGAATGAACAACATTTTCAAACAAACTAAATAAAGGAAGTAATTAGGCAAAAAAAAATGTGAATTAGTTCGTTTGTATAATTTAAAGCACTCACAATACGAATTGTTTTAAATTAGTTCAAAAGCGCTACTAAAATAATACTAAAACGTGTTTATTGAGACCTGTTTATTTTTTAGCTCTGTATATTATTTCTCTACAATATTTTTTGCAGATATTTTATTTTTAGACTGAACTCGTAAACGATGCTTTTATGAGGTTGCTATTTATAAGGTTTTATTATGTTCATTATTATAATAACCGAGCGCCCGAACCACCGACAAGGGAAAATTAAAATACAGCGTTGTAAATATACTGGTCACCATGGACGCAAGAAGTAAGAGTATTTACCACAAGGTAGAAAATCAGGACATTTCTAAAATTACTAGTAAAGACTGGTAAATGGTAGAAATTACTTGTTAAGACGTCGGTCTCACTAGAAAAGACATCGAGAGCGCATAGAAACTCCCTAATCAACGACATAATAATATTTGTAATAGTAATATTGCTTTTTAATAATGTATGTGACACAACTACCTATATTTTTAACCTACTTCAAAAAATAAATCGGCTGAGCCGTTTTTGAAAAATCAACAATAATGTAAAAAAATCTATACTCACATCGATTCGAGCGAACTATTCGAATTTTGTACACAATTGAAGTCAGTTGTGCCATTTTATTGAAAACTTATTGAATATTTAAACAGAGTTGCTGACTGACATGTTATATATTATACAATAAATTAATTGACTGCCTCGGTGGCTCAGTGGTTAGTGACCCTGACTTCTGGGTCAAACAGGCGTGGGTTCGATCCCCACCCAGGGCAAACATTTGTGTAATGAACATAGGTGTTTGCTCTGTGTCTGGGTGTTATTTAGGTACTATCCATATAAGTATGTATTTAAAATATGTATGTGTAGTAAATCAGTCTCTGGCAGCCATTTCACAGGCTTTGCTTAGTTTGGGGTCAGAGACCGTGTGTAAGATGTCCCCTAATATATATTTACATATTTATAATAAATGGTTCGAAATCTAAATTTAACTACTAACTTAGACTAAGATTTAAACTAACCCATCTCTATTGTACAGTCACATTCTATAAATTGTAACTTAGTTAACAAAGGGCACAGACCCTGGAGTCTGTGGATCATTAATTTAAATTAATAAATTAATAAATCTAAATTCAATTAATCTACGATCAAGGTAGAGATTATATTTCAAAGATGAGTGACTCTACTTGTCATAATTTGTAGAAACATCCATGGTAATCAAAATACAGAAATATTTAAAGCAACTCTGCACCTTTCCTAGTATGTAAAGAACTTTAGCAATTAATAGTAACATTACAACTTTACGACCCATCTCTACAGCAAAATAATAATTTGCAGTAAATCGGTGAAACGTTTATTGCAATTTTAATTGCAACCGACAGCAGTATCAAATAAATAAACGGAGCGTACAAAAAACGGAAGAAAAACTTTTATAACTTTACACTAGACGTAACTGCCAAAAATATTCGTGAAAATATTTAAGTGAACTAAGAAAATTATTTTCTTTCGGACTGTTACTTTAATGACGTGGACGGTATGCTAATTAGTTTGGATAATAATCATTAAAGTACAATAATTAACGTATTATATTACGTCACAATGTACGTAATAAACAGGTTC
This sequence comes from Hypomecis atomaria, assembly GCA_964007245.1. Lineage (NCBI taxonomy): Eukaryota > Metazoa > Arthropoda > Insecta > Lepidoptera > Geometridae > Hypomecis > Hypomecis atomaria. The sequence continues at coordinate 18,719,219 of OZ023291.1, forward strand.
TGTGTACCAGACGGGCTGAAAACTGTAACTACACAAACCACAGATCACGCGAGATTCTATAATTATGTTGTTTCTATCTAGAATAGACCTAATTTCTCACAAAACGTGTTTAAAATCAAAAGTCAATAAAATCAATAATTATAATAATTACACAGTTATTAACTCCACAGCAGAACAGGAGCCCAAGTTATGAAACGTTAGAATAATTTTCAACGCTCCCAGATTCATTATATGCTCTCCCGTTCGCACAACAATAGATTTTCAGTACTAGCTCCTGCTTTTATTCGGTTTCGTGACCATTTACGCATACGTTCAGCCGTTCTAAAGATTCAATTATACATGGTTCCATCCATCCATCCATCAGCCATAAGAAGTCCACTGCTGGACATAGGCCTATGGATCTCTAATAAGACCGGCTGGACGCGGCTTGCATCCAGCGCGATCCTGCGGTCTTAATGAGGTCATCCGTCCACCTTGTGGGTGGACGTCCTACGCTGCGCTTGCCGGTACGTGGTCTCCACTCGAGAACTTTCCGACCCCATCGGTCATCAGTCCTCCGCGCTATGTGCCCTGCCCATTGCCATTTCAACTTGCCAATCCGTTATATATACATGGTTATTTCTGATCAATTAGCATCCTTTTAAGGGCTTATCCTATAGATCAAAACGAACAACTTTTGTTCTACAAATTTTATTAATTCTCAAAAAAAAAAATTGTTGTTCCATAGAAAATATCGTTCACCCTCGACAAAATGTATGGCACAGCTGTTTTTTTTTAGTTTTGGCAAAAGTCGCAGAACAAAATTGTGCCTTTTGATGAACAGAATAAGCCCCTAAAAGGATGCTAATTGATTAGAAATAACCCTGTATTATACAGACCAAAATCACTGGTTTAAATAAGCTCACACATACGTCATTGTATACTTTGCAAACCAGCATTATGCGCGGGTGAATAGGCCTCTCTTTAGCACTCTATGATACCTACTATGTAACTGAACGTCTTCAGTGCGTGTGATAAGTAGAGCGCAACTGAGGGTTAACAACCTAAGTACAAGATACAAGCTGTTTTGTCTTGTATTCATGACTCATTTACAGAGGCTGTTTTTAAATATCTACTACGGGACTAATTACGCACTGACAATACGAGATAAATAAATAATCTCAATATCCCGACGTTTCAACCGTGGTCAGTTTACCCGTGACAAAGAATATATAATAATACTACGTACCCGTGACCACACTCGGTGCAACTCGGTCCAACGTCGGGATTATGAGGTAATTATTTATCTCCTTATTTTAGTGCGCGATTAGTCCCGTGGCATAAAAGAATAATTATTTACTTTACTATTAAACTTTCTTTAAGGAGCTGTGTCTGCTAGATAAAAAAATTCATACCATAGTTAGTGGTATAAAAATTCCGATATTTTGTAATACATTAAAATTAGTATTAGTATTGCATATATAGCTTTTATCTTTGTGATAAACAAACCTTTATTTTCTACTCCAGAGACCAGTTACTCTAGGTCTCACTAGATAGGAATAGGTCTAATATCGTACGTGCTACTAGATATTCCTGATGCACCATAGGCAACTAAAAGAACATTGTACCCTTCAGGGCAGAGTAGCCTTAATTATAATATGAATAGATCATGAATTCGCTCCCATTAAAAATAACAGCTCGTCTACAACGCCCACATGAGATAATTTTGACATGTAATTGTTATAGGCTCTGTTTTTCTACTGAAACTTGCGTGGGAGAAATGGTTTATAACCACTGCCTGGGGGGTCTGTGAGCATTCTTCTTCTTTGCCTTTTTTATATAATTTCAAGTTTAAATCCACTTCAGAAATATTTGCTGAATTCATCCATCCATCAGCCATAGGACGTCTATTGATGGACATAGGCCTCCTAATATGGATCTCTAATAACACCGGTTGGAAGCGACTTTTATTCAGCGCGATCCTGCGGTCTTGATGAGGTCATCTGTCCACCTCGTGAGTGGACGTCCTACGCTGCGCTTGCCGATACGTGCTCTCCATTCGAGAACATCTAAGGTACAAAATCAAGGAAGCAAGCATTTATTGATTTTTAGTTCCTTTCCTTCGGTTTTAATTTTAGGTAAGATTGTTATCCAACAGTACTCCAGGAATGGACATAGAATATTCCAGAAGATAAATATATGCAGTTATTATAATAAAAAAAAATATCTTGTTTAGTTGTGGTAAAAAAAAGTAATCTACTTTACTGACTTGTAAAATACCTCCCAGCTCGACCTTCTCAAGCCAAACCAACCAGCATTAAATCAACTTACCTGAAACAAATCAGACAAAAATAATTAAAAAGAGTCAAATTAAAATTCCCATCAGTTGCTAGTGAACAGTTATAATAACAATAGCGGGGAAAAAAGTAAAGTAGACGCATCATTGTTCTCTTTGCTCTATTTACCCAAAGAGACAACGGTGGACCGCTACGTCTTGGTACTTTATGAGAAAATACCAAGATTGTAGGATATGTGACCGTATCAGGTACTCGGAAATTTGAGGCAGTTATTTTAGAGAATGTAACTGCGCGATCTAAATTGATAAACTAGAGCGAGTACGAAATATGTAGAAGTATAACAATGACTAGTTTAACTTGATTTTTTGTCTGTTTACTTTGTTACATTTCTGTGGTTTTCAGTATTGTTTAATTCATGTTGCTTTCGTATAGGATGATGATGAGTCTTTCATCTTTCAAAGACTCATCATCATCCTGCTCTTATCCCACTAGGTGGGGTCGGCACAGCACATTTCCTTTCGACACTTTTTTTTTTCCTCAGACTTCTCCTCCAGCAGAAGTCGGAGACGTCAGCAATTAACACTATTACATCATCTTGCGATTTATGCAAATTAATGACATAAGTCGAGCAATACATGGTTTTATAAACGTGTATACTATTTTCGTGGGGTGAAAAGTGTCGAAAGTTGCGTCTTTTAACGTAACTTTCGACACTCAATTTTTATTCTCTATACTCATTTTACTCAATATTAATAACTCATGAATGAAGGTCAAGAATAATGATACGTCTTAAAATAGTAGATATACAAGAACTAAAGGCTAATGATAGCCAAACTTAGGTAGCTTATTAATGTTGAAGATTATGGTAATTTATTAGGCACTGTATCAAAATAAAGAACTGATAAATTGACTACACTTCTTCATAGAGTTTCATCCAAACAGTCTGACTAAATCCACAAATGCATGTAAGAATCAAGGACTAAATCAGGGAATCACAGAACGAATAGCCCGCTGTAAATGGTCACAAGACCGAATAAGGGCAGATGTAAGCATTGAAAATCTATGCGGACGGGATAGCATTTAATAGTATGCTATTATTAAAGACATTTCTAACGCAGAGTTTCCCAACATATTACCCACTGGTTCTGGTAGCCTGGTCTGTCTGGTTTCTATACGAACTTTCTTACTAACCCACTGATGAGTCGCCAGCGGATATTGAGTGGGCCCTGTCTAGCCTGTAGATCGAAATACTAAATACCAAAATAACTTGGACTACACTGACTACAAGCCGTAGTGGTCTACTGGTAGTAACACCCGCCCTGCAATCGTGAGGTCGTGGGTTCAAACCCCGACCCCGTACCAATGAGTTCTTTGGAACTTATGAACGGAATTTCACACCACTGGCTTTTCGGTGAAGGAAACATCGTGAGGCAACCTGCATACGTCCGTAGAAGAAATTCGATGGCGTAGGTGACACCAATCTGCATTGGGCCTGCGTGATGGATATGGCCCAATCATCCTTCATGAGTAGGCCTACGTCCTGCAGTGGACTATTAGAAAGGCTGGTACAGTACAGTACACTACGACTAAAAGTAACTCGAGTTAAAGTCGATGTCAAAACTGTAATAGCGAAACATATATAATATTTGAAAAGTCCTTAATTCATATTGATAACTGTTAAATTTCCTAAAGGTGAGTCCCGAGTTTGTAAACTTGTATTAGATGGGTCGAAGTCATAGCCCAGACAAGTTTGGGAACGACTGTTCTAACGTATCAAAAATTGGAGTACAGAACTAAATCACCGTATAAATAACTACCACGATACTGTAAACAAATACCGACGTGCGATAACCACCTACGTGTCGCTATTTTATATCACTCGCTAATATTATGGAGTGCGATAAACGAACGTGTCAAAATCGAGTTTTTCTCCCAACCAATGGCGACACCAGTGCTACGATAATTATATTCCTCAGTTTCTAGTTTCGAAGAAATGTGCGAGAGCGACATATTCGGTTTTGTAACAATGTGTGAAACATGTGTCAGAAATACTTAATTAAAGTGACAAGATCAAACCGCAGATAAAATTGAAATTTCAAACTTGAATGCATTTCATGCAAATGGTAGACTTTATTGCTTTACTCGTAAAAGTTTACAACATATTAGTTTGAATACATAACGTACGAAGACAATATCTCGGTGAAGAACAAAACACGAGATGTAACAATGTTTACCAAATATAAAATGAAGATTAAAAACAACCACATTGATTTTTCTAATTTATATTAATAAAGGACGCATCAAAATTGGTTCTTTTGTATAGAAGTTATAAAGGTCCAACAAAAAGAAAGACACACACATACTTCAAGATTATAAACTGCAGAATTATAATCATCATCGCCACTGCTGTATATAGGCGTCCCTTTACTTATGCCATTCACCTCCGACCCTTGCCAACAGTATATTAGCAAATTGCCAATTATCTTTTTTTTAACCTATTCTATCCCACTACTGTGAAGATGTCTCCCCCATTTCCGTCCATGAGTTGTGATGCAAACTCTGAACCTGATGCAACCGCTTGCCGACCCCTATCATATCAATGAGAATTATCATATCACAACATAGATATTTAATTTTATTCCAGCAGAAGACGCTATAAAAACGAAAGTGGCCGAACAAGTCAAACCAAACCAATCAATGGTAATGGTGATTCCATTCAAGCGGTCGTCCAAAAATCCAAAACCACACTTTCCACGGAAACTAGTCGTAGATCAAATAGCGAAGGAGGCGCACGCGCTGCTAACGGAACCGCGCATTAGAGCCACATTTGACACACCTAGGCTCGTTCCGGTGGATTCACTGGATTCTTTAGAAAGTACCACTGTTTGCTGACGCTTGTTGGTTAGTAGCGGAACCATTGAAGATGTACGTGCAGTGCAGCTTCTTGTTTGTTTTATTCTTTATAGCTCTTTGAGGTTTCATCTGTTATTCCCATTACGCTGTAGTAACCTGTAGCACATAGCAATGATTTTACTTGAACTCAACTATGTTTTAGAAGTCATCATAATCATCTTGAAGCCATATTGTGTCAATTTAAATTATTTTAAACCTTAAACTACTTTACTACGACTTTTTATAAATGTTATCAAAAAATTAGAACCGAAAAACCTCGATATTTTCGCATTTATAGCGTGAATTATACTGTAGAGCTGAAGTTATCCGTTTCTTCAACTTCATGCTCATCTATTTTAATCCATTTCTACGAATGAAAAATCTTAATTATTTGATTTATCTCAGCAATACCTACGCACTAAATTAATGAGCATTACCTATAGTAATAGAAAATAGCATCTGAACCAACAATTCTCAAACGGAAATACTTAAAATAAATTTCAATCATTACTGCTTAATAATGTTGATAGACGTTATTCAAAAATGAACATAAACAAAGATCCGTTGACTCTGACTGATGATTTAAAGCCTAACAGAGATCTGAAAAAACTAGCAGACTGTCTAAAGACAATAAAGCAGTTAGCCATAAACATAAAACCGTCACACCACATGGGAGTGGAACGCACGTTCTGACTCATTGCCAGTTTATTATGTATTTATCTATGGTCATTACCCTGCCGTGACATTGAACGACGGTTGTGTAACAAATCGGTTGTTTAAAACTATAATTTACATAGAACGAATCCGTCAAATCGCTCGGATAATCCGATCAAAATACATGGTTCTGGTTCCAACACACTTTTCACAGGTTTTATAAGTCAGTTTTTTGGCAACACCGTGAGAGAATCAAAAGAATTCAGTTTCGAATCAGTGGAGTTCTTTTACTTCAGTAAATTAATCAATCGTTTAGTTCTTAGTTTAGAAATCAAAGAAGCTCACCGAGGTATAAAAAGTAATTGAAATTTCTGACTTCTCACGATAATCTGAACAATTTTATGGTATGTGAATCCTTGTAATAGTTTCAAATGGACTTTATTTGTCGGTTGAAAGCTCTAAAATTAGTTTCTATTCAGTCAGCACTGTAAAAGGAATAGGCTGGTTTTTTGCGACTAGTTCGCGGTCGATCACCTTTAGTGCTCTATTAATACTAGTTAAGAAGCAATATACAGATCTAGAATCGATACATATCCTGCTTGAGTCTAGCTAGTTTGAGTCTAGAATATTTTTATGTGTGATATTTTGTTCACTTCACACTTTTTTCACTTTGATTCATTAATAATTTTAGCTATCAGCATTTAAAGACAGCCTGCACAAGATATCAAAAAGTACTAACTAAGCTTCAATCTTCTGCATAAAGATGGTGCGACAATGAAGATGAAAATTGTCAACGTTGTCGACTCCTTCCTGAAGTAGTTAAGTAATTAGGATGACTTTGTAAAATATTTAAGATTAGTTGTTGCTGTTTATTTTGTTTTGTTTTGCTGTGTTGTTTGCTTTGTGGTTTTTATCAATTTTATTTTTGGCTTGATAAATAACTGTCTATTGAAGTTATTTTATTTTTTCTCTCTCAACATAATATATAGACAGATAAAGAGAGAACTAATACAGTAAATGAAAGAAAACTTAACTTGTAAAACGACTAAAAGAATTTGTTTAACTTAACAAGTTAAACTTTCGTGCATTTACTATACCAGTTCTCTCTTTATCTATACATACATGTTAAACTTAATAACTACCCTATTTAAATCTAGTTTATTGTACCAGGCAATAACATATTTCCTATCGGCTGTAGATGCACATGCCCAATCTACCAAACACAATCATTACCTGCACCAGTTACCATCAACACTTCCGCCACCTTCCGCGTCGTAAAAGCCTTGCGGCCAATAAAAACGAACGACAGATCAGCAATTTATCGACTAATAAAATAACTAACACATTACACATAACACGTTACGATATTCGATATCTCTACACCTGTAGTACTTTCTCTCCGGTTGCCGTTTGTGCCACAATCGTCACGAGGTAATTCGATATAGGTCTGACTACTCGACTCGATTGGTGATCGTGACTCGAATAAGGTGGAAACAAAGTGGTTTAGTATGAATTTTGTACTTGCTCGATAGGATTGACGTAAACATGACTATTTGTATGGAAATGAAACTGCGCTAGCTGATATAGCTGCACAAATCCTATAGAAAATTGTTGTTTATGTTAATTCTATCAAGTAAGCAAAGGACTCGTACTAAGGGTATTGTTCTAGTGCCTGAATAGGCTAGTCGTTTACATAATTACAGATATTGTCGGGTCCATAAAGCATATGATGAATGGTAGAGGCATGAAAAGCTCTAGGGCCTAGTCCGAATCTAGGTTATGTAGCAAAAAGTAAACACAATGTAGTTAACCGTCTTAGGAACGATCTGTTGACTGATCAACCTAATAAAGATGTCAGGAAAGGTTACATTTCACTGCATACATTAGTTAATCATCATTTATTACTCACTTTTGTGAAAATGTCTTATGTATTTACAGAATTTTTCAAATGTCAAGACCCGTTTTATAGCCTACAATGTCAGTGCTTTGAATTTGTGTTTTAGCATCATAAAGAATATACCTACTTTAATTATCTTTCTGTTGCAACTTGCAGCATCTCTTATTTAGACAAGATTACGCGTCCCATTAACATCAATCAAATTTACAAATTGTTTACATTTTCCTCACAAAGAAACAGATATAAGTGACGTTATTTCTTAACCTGCACCTAATACATCCTTGAATAAGTAAATTACAAATTCAGGTGTAATTTGTTCTGAGAAGGAAGGGCCTATTGGCAGGATATGCATCCGTTTTATTGTTCTGTCCAGACTCAGCCATTTCCTGGACCTATTGCATCCGTATTTGCATATTTTTAGAAAAAAAAACCACAACCGTAAATAGATTTTATTACTTAAATATAGAAAAATCAAACAATGACGGAGGACGCATGGAACTTTGAACAGTTATCAAGATTTTGACATACCATTTAAGAAAATATTTATAAGCATTTGTGTATGATTTGATAAATTTAATGGAAAACATGTCTGTAGCAGACCAATTGCACGTATCTACAAGCTACTCTAAAACAACGATGATGAATGAGACTTTTTACGAAACAATGGCCATAGAGAAGCAGATCGGCCAGCTGGAGAGTAGGGTGGATGATTTCGAAAAGAGGAATATTTGTAAGGAGTGTCCTTTGCTTTCTTCATCTTGTTTTGATGATTATTTTTGCAATTGAAACTGTTTTTTTAGAAGACTTCATCCATGTTTTCTTCGTCCTTATTTTTATATTTAAAATTGTTGTTAAAGTAATTAATGCTTCTCTGCAATATTCCCTGATAAAAATAGGCAGTAAGAGAATGTAGGCTTAAAATTAAATGCAGTTCATTTAAGAAGTAATATTTGAACCAACATTATTAACTCGTACATCATGGTCCGGGGGCGACCTTACGAAACACTTGACAGGTTTGAAGCCGCTGCACGCATTGTATTCAAATGAATGTATGAATTAGAGCGCCCGGTGACTACGCATATCCTAATAATTACTCTGTATGAATGGCCGTACCATTGACAAGCTTATTCGTAGAGTTTAATTATGCCACCTATTTGAAACAAAGTTAGATATAATACGGGAGGCCTATGTCCAGCAGTGGATGTCCTACGGCTGATAATGATGATTATGATTATATAGTTTATTGCCGATATAGTAATGATAGATAATATCTAAGAATAACCAGTCAAAACCATCATATGGAAAAGGATTCCTGTAGCCTCACTCGCAACGTATTGCCCAATATGACATCCTGCAACACATCCTTGAAATTTAAAGGCTAGGCTAGTTTAGGATGGTGACGCCCTAAACAAAGCAATCCCACGGTCAGAAGTTAAATCATCTGAACTCCTTTATATTCATAACGCACCCATTCCATGTCACACACTAGAAGTTAGTGTTGCAAGTGCAGAATTTTATGAGCTCTACAACTGGCAAAGATTGCGAAATGATCTCCTGTCTCGTATCGAGAATGATCAATCACTTGGTGGCTCAATAATAAATGATACATTTATTTTATTATACCTGTAGGTATCCTGTAGGCTTAGCAAAATAACTGTGATTCTTTGAGACAAAAGTTTGCATGTCATATTCATGGCCACTATTAGTAATTAATTGCAAAACCCATGTAAAGAAATTAAAAATCATGAGGAATTCGCGTAACTACAATCAATCATCCAAAACTGACAACTTCTCACATCACGGGACTTACGAATAAAACGACCTTACTAAACAATACCATTTGTTATAGAAAACAATTTAGGGATAGTCATAAATACAGAATAAGTTTTACATGGACGGCAAATACTGAGAATTAAATAGATAACAGCATTTGATTATTATTCTGGCATCACTTGCAACTGCATTATTTTTCAACCTAATAGCAATCTGGTTAAATCTTTCTATCATAGAGTTTTGAAGCCAGAAAACAAAGTATGTAACTGGCTTAGTAAAAAATATTAATCTAGTTTCGATTATGGTCCACAGACTTCGTGGCTTGTCTTGCCTTGCTCCATATTGGACGCAGGTGAGGTGTCAGGTTACAGCCCGGGGCCAGATTTTGCAGCAGATTAATTATCGTAATAGCATGGCATAGCTTATGTGTGCACAAGTTAATGATACTCTGTAGACCTAGCTAGTCAAACCTGAATTGAAATTGCATTTCATAATTTTAGTCAGGACATGGTAAATTAACATGCCTACTATTTGTTTTCTACATGTTGTTGATTGATTAAATTTTGCCCTAGTTATCAGCATCATTATATTATCAGTCATACGACATCCACTGCTGGACATAGGTATCCTCTATGCAACAGCCGTTATCAGTACTTCGCGCTATGTTAGCTTCGTTAGTTAGCTAGGATGAAACCACTAATATAAAAATTGTAGCATGCAAAATTTATTTTTGTTTAGTTTAATCTAATTTTATTATATTATGATATCTAAATCGATTTTTTAATTTTATAGTGAGGTTTATCTCAAAGAGTTACTTTTTATGATAAACATTTCAAAAATTCTTCGCGGATGCAGGATTCGAACCTTGCGTCTTCGGATCACTAGCCCGACGCTCTGGACCACTGAGCTAATCCGCTATACTGATTACGCGACGAATTTTGTGAAGTGTTTATCATTTTAACCAACTTATAGCGTTGGCGGCGCCACCTGTGATACCCGTATTAGACAGGTTATCACTCAATTGAAGTTATAAGAACTTCTGTATTGACGAGAGATGGCGCACCGCTAATCAATGAAATGATTTTTTAATTTTATAGTGCATCCCACACTAGGTTTATCTCAAAATCATAGACAAAAACTTTGAAAGGACTTTAATTCTGTAAACAGATTACTTTGCTCGGAGATACAAATTTGGATTTGTAAAAGTTCCCTAAAAATTAATTTACATAAATGTTGAATTATTTTAATTTCATAGTGCTTCCCAAGTTCCCACACTAGATTTATCTCAAAGAGTTATTTTTGTTATAAACATTTCGAAAATTTGCGGTGATCGCAGGATATATTACCACTAGACCACCAGGGCTTGGTGGGTTCAAATCCCGGTCCCGAACCAATGAATTCCTTTGAATTTATGTACGGAATTTCACACCACGGGCTTTTCGGTGAAGGGAAACATCGTGAGGCAACCTGCATACGTCCGTAGAAGATATTCGAAGGCGTATGTGTATCCACCAACCCGCACAAGGCCAGCGTGGTGGATATGGCCCAATCACCCTTCGTGACTCTTAAACTTTGACTATTAAAAAGGCTGTTACAATACAGTACAGAATAAATACTGATAACACCGTAATATCTATAATTAACATTGCTTACTTACCTGTTACATTAGCTTGCCTTAGCCGTCTACATTTTACAATTGTAGACAGCTACGGCGAAACACTAATTAAACTATCTCTCCTGCTTGCTTTGCCGAGCGCTAGAGGCTCCGCTAACACCGACCCGACTATAACTCCATCGAATCATTATTTATTGTTTCGAGTGCCGTTTCAACGAGTTAATTCCAACTCAACAAACCGAACAAATGGAGAAACAATCAAAACTTATTACTGCGTCAAACGGAACGTACTACGTACCCGCTTTCTCCGGAACGCGCTATGCTTCGTTACCTATTCGAAACTATTACAATTTGGTTATTGCGTCATGTAACTCAACATCATAACGAATTCTATTATGTGCTGCTTCATATTTATCTCAAAGAGTTCAAATTGTAGTGAGAGTCGGTGGTCGGTGCAGACGTCCAAACGAGATGGGAAAGTGAAATGTCAAGGCTTTTGTTACTTTTCCTGCAATTTCTGTAAGCAGGACGGTAATTAAGATTGGAGATAAGTATTCAATTTGCCAGCTATAATTCTTTTGGCTTCAGTTCAGCGGTATCGCGACGTAATCGGCCATTTGTTACTGAGTTGTTACGACGGAATTCCCTTTTGATTTTAGCAGTAGATGTAAAGGTCTCAATGACAAATTATTTTTCGAAAAAAATGATAAAACCGCCTTCCAACGTGTACAAAATTCGAATATTTCGCTCGAATAGTTTACATCATTTTTGATTTTTCAAAAACAGCTCAGCCGATTTCTTCCAAATTTAAAAAGGGCCACCTCGGGAGCATACACTTTCGAACTTAAAAAGATTTTTTCAATTCGGTTCACAATTGGCGAAATTCTTAATGAACATACACAAAAAAAATACATACAGACGAACATAGAACCTCCTCCTTTTTGGAAGTCTGTTAAAAATATCAACGCTGATTTTCTGCAATCATCTATGGGTAGACACATTGTTGGAATCAGATTAAGAGCAAAACTCTACATCTGCGTTTATATGTTACTAATTGTATTCTTACCTTATGTACTCGTATCGTACCTATTTGTTGGGTATGAAATAAATTTTCAAAGTATTTATTTCGCGTCGTGCAAAATCGTTTTAGAAAAGCGTAGTAAAAGGTATCTGAAGCTGTAATTATCCCAATCTTCCATTTTCAGAAGATTTGTCAGTATCAAGTCAGTGAGATTTGTTTTGAATTTCTTTTGTCATATTTTGACAGCTCTACATTGTTCTCAGCTCTCAGCTCCACAGGAAACTTTTTGAAAGTGAAAGCATTGTAATTTATTTAAACAAATAAATGTGCTGAGCACTTTTACCTGAGGGTTGTGTATTCTATCAAGAAATTGCAAGAAAATAAAATCGTGACAGTATTTTTGTTACTCAATAACAAAGATCGTGTTCATAACATTCAGTATTTTACCAATCAGTGAACTAAACTAAAGTGAACTAGTGGTTTTTAGTAGAAACAACTGGTTTGCGTTTGCATATTGACCCGCAAGAATAATGTTTAAGAAAATTCTAATACAAATAGACAAACACGATGTCTGCAGACAAGACAGAAAAGCTGTAGTTTCCACAAAATGTTTAAGAAAATTCGGTTCGTCGCCACTAGTACCATTAACAGTTCCGCATGATGGAACTAGAAATAATGGAACTACTGATAATGATTTCTAACACCAGTACCATCCTTATAGTTTCTGATCAATAAGTTGCAAGACATAGTGTTCGTCTTGTTGTTTGTATTGGAATTTTCTTTAACATTTTATGGAAAAAACAGTTTTTCTGTCTTCTAGATTCTGAAATACATAGTCATAGTCATATAGTCATTTATTCATAACACCATTTGTCATAGTCATAGTCATATTTATTGATAAAAATAGTTTTACAAGTCAAACATTTGCTATTTACCTGCACACATAGGTTTACTTGTAACATTTAGAAACATATTTTGAGACAAACTGCAACATTGTTAATTTCCAAGGTTTCATTAGCTAAATATTCATAGTCCATGTTTGTGTTAATTATACCTAACAGATCGATACTCGTATTAAGATTTATGATTTAATTCACGATCTTAATTGATCGTCGAGTTGATCGTTAGAATTATTTACGCGTATTGTTGCCTTGTGCCTGTATTCGAAGGTTATCGAATGCATTGAAACGTAACTTTCTGAACGTCGAAGCATGTTTGGATTACACAAAGATCGGCTTCAATTCACGATAATCATCATCTTCAATGGTACTCGTAGACAAATCATCGTCTATTTTGATTACTTTGTATTATTGGGCAATATGCAAAACTATAGATGGTTATTTACCTGTTGAAGCAGTTGAGAAATTATTCCAATACCGAATAAATTACAGGTTTCAAATGTTAAATCTGTAATCTATAATAGGTTACTAAAATGATGAATTTGTTTTTTGTTTCGATCCGATTTCAAGCATTCATTTTATTCTACAGACATATTACACATGCTAAAAAACGCTTTTTTAACGTTAATGAGTCCACGCTTGACCACCAACACTCCTGGTGGTAAGTAAGCGAATAATAAGGTGGAATATGAAACACGCGGACTTAAAAGATACCTATTCAATCTGATCTTGAAAGCTTTAAATTATAATTATCTCTTAGAAAACGCGTTTTATTATAAGATCTAGGACAGTCCGAAACCAGGAGAACTTGGAACAAGAAGGTTATTAATTGGACAAGTGCGAGTTGGACTCGCACACGAAGGGTTCCGTACCCTATGGGAATCCCCTTAGCCCCATTTTAAGCATCTACCTGTTGCCGTTATTAATATGGAGCAAAAAACGGCAAAAAAATTACGTTTGTTACATGGCAGCCCCCCTTATTTATTTTATTCTGTTTTTAGTATTTGTTGTTATAGCGGCAACAGAAATACATAATCTGTGAAAATTTCAGCAGCCTAGCTATCACGGTTCATGAGATACATCCTGGTGTCAGATAGAAGGACAGCGGAGTCTTAGTAATAGGGTCCCATTTTTACCCTTTGGGTACGGAACCCTAAAAATGACATGAGTAGGTACTATATGTTAAAGATTCCTAAATAAATCTTAGTTAAAAAATCTTTAAAACCAATGCAAGTGTTACTTACCTATTACCTAGTCATATACCAATAGAGTCATTGCATTATTGAAAATATGTAAGAAGTAACAATGAAGAAACGTAGCTGTGTGTCCGTTACGAAAGATGCCCTGTCCACCGCTGAGCTTTAATTTCATGGCAAATTATGACAAAATGGCGCCTAAAATACTCAAGCGTAATTCAAGTTATATCTTAAACTTAATTCCCATGAAGAAATGTATTAATATTGGTCCAGTACAGCCTTATTGGAGTCAATGACCCTTGGAAGGCGTCGACCGCGTTTCGATTGCCATCGCGTTATAGGCACCAATGTTTGCACCGAATGCCTGTTATCTCAGTTGCACTTGCTTCAGATAATGTTTGGTAACTTTAAATATCCGGTTTCACAGCACAAGGAGCTTTATAACTGTACCTTGAAGGGCTGATTTTAAATAAAGCAGTGTAATTATCAAAAGTTCGAATAATCACGCGCGTGTCAAATGTGAAGCAATTTCTCATTAGAATGAAATTAAGTAATCAATAGTAGTTAACATCAATGTAACCTTAGTATACACGTTGGAAGTATACAATAATCTCGCCACATTTTTTTTCTTTCATTATCTACGTAAGGCAATACTGTTGTTGGCGCCTCTATACACCAACTTATTTAAATAAAATTAAATAAATAAACAATCAAGGGCCTAACTACGGGCTTACTCAAGGTGCGTTTTACTTCCTAATTGTTCCTGCGGCAGGGTTGGTGACTACACGGAGCTGCCGAGCACTGGGTGGTAGTCCGTGGAAAGGATACGTCAATTTCTGAGTCTATATAACTATTTTATTTTCCCTTAATATTCCAATTACGAAAACGTCTACACCCAGTGCGCAGTAACTGGTGGTGGTCGAGCGCCGCTCATACATCTTGCTTGTAAACAAAACCGCTATTAAAGGACTCACTACTTATATACGATCCTACACTATGAGTTGAATATAAACATAATTCAGCTTGATGATAATGCCTGCATGCGAAGAGGGTGCAAGCACTGGTACAAGGACGTGGAAAATCTCTAAAGATTAATTAAATTTATTCTCTGTATTGATCCAATTATTTTTCATTTAATTAAGTAGACCGGTCAACTAGATCGCGTGACTTTTGTTTTAATTAGCAAAACCCTACAAAATGATCATAGTTTTAAACAAAATAATGCATTATTATGTGTTATCCTACTCAATTATTTCAGTACAATTTTATTATCAGGCGATGACGAGATCGACTCTATATTTAAGTATAACATTCAAAAACAAGGATAACTAAGACAATAACAATAACTTCGATAAGCGCTACCTAACATTTTATTTAATACCTCACCATATCGAATTTAAATAGAATATAAGTTTGGTCATGAATCAGAAAATAGACCAGATTTCAACAAGCCGTGAACAAATTCGTTACCAATTTAAAGAGAGCAGTATCACGTACTGCAAATCATTTCCTTGTAATTTTATATCGACATGAAAAAACCGGCTAAATGCGAATCCATTTTGAACCTCAAAGATCTACTTGACTCTGTAAGTAAGTGATTTTTTTTTTATCGCAAATAAGTCCGCCTTTGACCACCAACTCGCCTGATGATAAGCGACGTTGTGGTCGAAGATGAAGCACGCAGACTTAGAAGATCCTTTTCACTCTGACCTTGAAAAGCTTTAGATTAGTAGTATTTTTTTAGCATAATTGCACAACATTGCATTTATTGTCTTCTCAAAATATATAGGTATTACAATACTAGAAAAAGTAAATGGGGTAGTAGAGTTGTAGCATCTAGTAAATTTATATTTAATTATTTATTTGTGGAACCCTAGAAACATAATATACATGTACGTACAATGTCCGAGATATGGACAGAGCTACAAATGTACTTAATTCAATAGCTTTGGTTGGTAACACAATAAAGTTATTCTCTATTAGATAAACCCTTATAAATATATTATTACATACTCGTAGGTAATCGAGTTGAGTCAATGTCATAGGTACTAAATGGTGCCGATTTATCTGAGAATATCTTATGAAAATAAGTTTTGGAACAAAAGCGCTTGACGTAAAAGTGAATAAATAAATGAAAATTTTCACCGAAATTTTCAGTTCTGTGCTTCCCAAATGAATGATTTGAGCCGAGTTGTACAATATTTGAAATTTTAACATAGAAATAATGAGAAACGTTTTATTTGGTATGTAAAACCGTACATGAAAGTCAAAAAAGCTATTATTACGGGACCGGGGTTTTAGGCCATCACAACTTACTCACAGGGTGTTATTATAAACTCTCATAAACTTATAACCTAATACAGTCTAAGGCACGGCTTGATAAGGAGAGGCCTTTTCTGTACCCGGCGAGGAATACACTTATATGTAGCAAATACGCATATACCCACTTCAAAATGCAAGTTTACAATACATCATTGTAGACTCCAGTGATGTATGAGTGCACATGCGTTAGTGATTTGTTGTGCTTTGTAAGATTCTCTCACAGTAAGTGTTATCGAACGCCTACGAAATGGCTTGACCTATTTTTTTTTGTTTGGGTAGTTTTGGCAGGTCTGAGAATAGGTCGCTGGTTATTTTTTATGTGAATTAGGTGATTAGCTTCAGGTTTTTTTCAAAAAAACGTTTTCCGAGTCCGCTATTGATTTAGAAGTTATGATTTTAAAACAAGTTATGAGTTTCGTGCGAAATTAGGTCACTGCTAGACGACATGTGCCATCTTGTGAGATCTGTGCTCGTTTCTCTCACAGTGAATATGCAAATCCGAATACGACAGACCGGTCCTAGTTTCCAGGTTAAGTGGCTAATGACGATAGTTTAATTGTCTCGTTTTCACGCTTGTAACACACCTGGCAATACCGCAGGAACTATGCAATGGATGCAAGCCGCTTCCAACCTTATTAGAAACTAGCTTTGCCCGCGTGATATTTTGACTTTTGTACTATCCTACCTTTTAATACCTTTTATTTTTCGGGACAAAAAGTAATCTATGTCACTTTCCGTCTAGCAAACTTGGTCCATGGCAAAAATCAAGTCAATCCGTTGCTTCGCTGCTGCGTGAAAGAGAAACAAACCAAAAAACTATTAAACCGATAAACCAACAAATAAACTTTCGGATTTATAATATTAGTAGTAAGGATCCACAGGGGAGCTCTATGTCCAACAGTGGACGTCTTGCGGCTTACGATGTCTTCTTACGCGTCACTACTTTATTTCTCTCAATAATATAATTCGTAAAAACATAATTTAAAAAAAAAAACAGTCAAAAACAATAATGCATTAAAGTCGTAATGCATTATTGTTTTTGGCTGTGTTTTTTGTAAAGCAACTAAACGAAAACGAAATTTATTAAATGTAGGAAATAAAAAAACAGCTACTTGTTTCAGTTATGGGTCTTAGCTCATAGATCGTTTAAATCTGTATATATACTCGTATAAAAGAAAGTTGCGTTAGTTACACTATTTATATAACTCATAAACTCAAGAAAGGCTGAACCGATTTGGCTTGAAAGTTGGTGGGGAGATAGCTTAGAACCAGGAAAAGGACATAGGATACTTTTATCCCGTTATTTTTTTATTTTTACATTTACTTTTTATGTGCCAAAGCAATCTGTACATTTATTAACTTTCGCGGTACGAAGTTCGCCGGGTCCACTAGTTAAAAATATTCTCTCTACCTTCCTGCTTCAAGCAAAAAGTAGCAGTTCCTAGCTCAAATGGAAAACGGCGATGTTTTCACACCCTTTCACACAAATTGGCACTTCCAACCGGCCTTTAGATTTCCCGATCGGCTATTGATCATTAATCAGAGTTTAACCAACGGTTAACGCGTAATTAGTCGTTAATCATTGATTAGGTAATAACTTTGATGGGCAATAAAGAACTTACAGACAGAACACTGAAGTTCTTTAACAGTACTTCTTTGTTCTGTTTACATGTTCCACATAGTTTAGGATGTATGTAAGTGTACAGTATGATATTTCCACATGTCAAGGAAAGGCAACGTGCGTTCACGGCTCCGACTAGCCCAACGAGCTATGGCGAGAGCTATGCTCGTAGTCTCTCTGCGAGATCGATCAAGAAATAAGGACATCCGATGAAGAACCATAGTTACCAACATAGCACAGCAGATTGGCAAGTTGAAATGGCGGAGGGTAGGGAACAAAACACGAAGTTGGGGTCGGAAAGTTCTCGAGTGGAAACCACGTACCGACATGTGCACTGTGCAGCATAGGATTTCCAATAAAAAAGGTGGACAGATTAAGACTGCAGAATCGCACTGGATGCAAACTGCTTCCAATTGGCCTTATTGGAGATCTATAGGCCTAGTTTCAGCAGTGGACGTCCTATACGACGCAAAACCAATTGGGCATAGTGTACAAAGATAGAAGTTTTAGTGGAATTTTATTTCATTTACCCACAAAATAAACACAATATTACTCGTTTCATCGCTTTCAATGTAGAATGTTATGCGATTGGTCATAATTTTCTTAAAAACGATATAGTTTACCCTTAAAGTAAACTCTTCTTCCACAGAGTTGCATGTTTTACTGTACTTTATGGGCGTCATAAAGTTTAAAGCTTCCTTCAATTCTGTTACAAAGTTGCGAAGGTGCTAATTGGACGCTTGTTAATTTTATCAAACACAATCTATATTATCTGCAATTTTTTAATTAATGAAAATGTGCGTTGTACGATCATTAAAACGATATGTAATATTTCGTCGTTTTTAGGGTTCCGTACCCAAAGGGTAAAAACGGGACCCTATTACTAAGACTCCGCTGTCTGTCTGTCTGTCTGTCTCCAGGCTGTATCTCATAAACCGTTATAGCTAGAAAGCTGAAATTTTTACTGATGATGTATTTTTTTGCCACTACAACAAAAAATACTAAAAACAGAATAATGGGGGCTCCCATACAACAAACCTGGATTTTTTAGCCGCTTTTCGCTCTATATTAATAATGGTAACAGGTAGAAGCTTGAAATTTTCACTCAATATTTAGTTGTATATTCACTTCAACAATAAAAATAAAATGACCAAATAAAAATCAAGACAGAATGTTGTGAATGAATGATTTTTTTATTTGGTCTGAGTCGCTACATGTTAAAAATACAAATTCGCTATTTTTGTGTGTCTGTCTGCGGATATGTATATAAAAGGGTAAAAACAGGGCCCTATTGCTAAGACTCCTCTGTCCGTCCGTTTCTGTCTGTCACCAGGCTGTATCTCAAGAACTGTGATAGCTACCTAGTTTAAACTACACAACAAATTGCAACGCGGTTTTCACTATCTTTTAGAATATTTTTTCAGGAAGGTTTGTTGTTACAATTCATTTTACAGCCGGGCGAAGCTGGGACGTGCAGAGTCTAAGATAAATAAATTGTATTCGTTATTATCAATATTTTTACAATGGCGGCAGGTTTTTTCCCTACCCATTGTCCAGAGTAAATTACATTTTTGTATGAAACCACTAAATATAACTAATTAAAGTTGTCGATGGTCTTTTTCGTTTCACGTCTTTAGTAAACGCAGCTTGTAGAACGATTATCGTCTCATCAAAAGTTTATTCAGTGTCAGCCTATTTATTGCTTATTTATTTCCTCGTTTCAAATAACGGTTGGATCGAAGCATTCAACAATCCGATACCATGAGTTACCTTACACCTTTACACGATTTTCTCTCATTTGACGCCATTCAACGAACGATGACACGACATTAATATTACACCTATTTTCAATACACATGATTTTAGCTTTTATGGATTTTGTAATAAGATCTGTTTTATTAGCTAATAAATAAGAAGTTTTAGGTTTTGTTTGCGAATTGTTTATTCACTTTATTCCATTCCCACGGAAAGCAAAACAGTTTATCTGTGTAATGGGATACTCCTATTCGATTACATTGGTAGTTCGTTATTCTTTATTGACAGTTATTTACATTAATTACCAGCTTATTGTTAATTATATCATTGCATGAATAATTCATGAACATTAATGAAAGTTTTTACGTTTATTTGTTGTGGTATCTTTATTGAACCTTTTCTTGTCTAAAAATCTTCTATTGTTTTCAATTCTTTTCCTACTTCTGAATGTACCGAGCGTTTTTAGGGTTCCGTACCCAAAGGGCAAAAACGGGACCCTATTACTAAGACTTCGATGTCCGTCTGTCTGTCACCGGGATGTATCTCATGAACCGTGATAGCTACGCAGCTGAAATTTTCACAGATGATGTATTTCTGTTGCCGCTATAACAACAAATACTAAAAACAGAATTAAATAAATATTTAAGTGGGGCTCCCCACATACGTAATTTTTAGGAGTTTTGTCTCGCTATTATTAACGGCAAGAGGAAGGGGGCTTCCATACGGTATGGAACCCTTCGTGCGCGAGTCCGACTTGCATTTGGCTGATTTTTTTTTTATCGAAGACAGTTTGTACTTTAACTATACAGGGTTATTTCTAATTAGTTAGCATCCTCTTAGGGGCTTATTCTGTACATCAAAACTAACAACTTTTGTTCTGCGATTTTTGTCAAAACTCAAAAAAAATATTTGTTATTCCATAGAAAAATATCGTTCACCCGCGACAAAATGTATGGAACAGCAGATTTTTTTTGAGTTTTGACAAAAGTTGTTACTTTTGATGTACAGAATAAGCCCCTAAAAGGATGCTAATTGATTAGAAATAACCCTGTATAATAATCTTTACTGTTGACCTTTGTTTTGCTTACTAGGCGTACTTACTAATAGGGTTTTCCCAGAAAACAATAACCACAGTCTAGGTATTACATTTACGATATAAGTATTTTGTTTATTTTATGTTATTCATAGTATTTTTGCATCACATTATTACAACCAAAGTTGATGCAAGTACCCGCAATGAGTCTTTTTGCATTTTAAAACCAATAAATTTACCTGCATAAAATTTATATTTTTCTTGTTCATATTTACAATAAATCACGATTAAATACAAAACAAATTAAAAATTAAAACAAACAACTTCTATGACGTTCTATGGCAAGTCGTTTGCTTTTCAGGCTGTCCAATTGTGGAATGCTTTGCCTGTTTCAATACGCAAAGCCCCATCTCTTGCTGTTTTCAAGGAAAGCGTTAAAAAGCTTTATCTGTCACAGGTGCCATCGTAGTAGATCTGTTGTTATATTTTGTTGTTATTTATTGCTATATATTTTTATTTTTATCAAATTGTATGTATTAGTCTATCTTTTATTTTTATTTTTTTATTCATGTATTAGGATGTAGGTACTAAATATATTTATTCGAGTTTTAACTTGTTACGTATTTACTAATTAAATGTTTTTTTTGTTCCTTTCTCCTCTACTACTCACCCCGTTTTTTTTCTATCATTATTATTTCCTCTCTAGATGTAAGGGTTGCCTGGAAGAGATTGCTGTAAGCAATAAGGCCGCCCTTTGTTGCACTAGTTCTAAGTTACTTTATTTTTCCTTTCTGTGTATTTTTTCTGTATTTTGTGTTGACAATAAAGTGTTCATTCATTCATTCATTCAAATTCAAAATACTCGGACATTCAGAACTATTCTGAAATATGCAATATACATATCTATCATCAATATGGAATAAAATGGCCATATTTTTGTAGGGATTTTGCTCTACATTATACCAAGACTATTTATTTCTTTCTAAATTCTTTATAACCATCACCTGAATTTATTTTCCACGTCGTGATAGAGTTGTTAACACCTCTTTATTATACATACATCCATACATATATTAAGACATTATTTCAGACGGCTTCTATAACATCTTCCTACGAAATGGTGCATTTATCAAACTAGTGCTAAGTGGTCGTGAGATGACTTTACATCAAAATTTTCAAGGTTTCCATGATTGCTTGTTGCAATTAACAAAATCTTATAAACAATTGGACTTAAATATGTGAAGTTGTGTGAGTTGGGCCTGCCACTGTGTCACTGTACAACCGACTTCCAAAAAGAAGGAGGTTCTATGTTCGTCTGTATGTATTTTTTTTGTGTATGTTCATCGATAATTAAAATTATTTCTTAGTTTGAAAGGGTACACTCCTGATGTTGGTGGTGGTTCCATTTAAGCTTTATAGAAATCGGCTGAGCCGTTTTTGAAAAACAACAATAATGAAAACAATTCGAGCGAAATATTCGAATTTTGTACACGATGGTAGGATAACTTAGAAAAGTTAACTTTAACTAGATTGATTCGTGATTAGGTGTCCTTGGTAATGAAAGCAAACAATGCTATGAATCAAAATTAATCGTGTCCACTTAAATTATCCTACTAATATTATAAACGTGAAAGTTTGTAAGGATGGAAGGATGGATGGATGGATGGATGTATGGATGTTTGTTACTCTTTCACGCAAAAACTTCTAAACGGATTAAGATGAAACTCTGCGATTATATAGCTTGAACATCAGAATAACACATAGGCTATAAATTATAATGATATTGCGTAAGTTTTGCATATTATAACAATAAGTGTTAAGTAAGTAGGAAAAATTCGCGGTATTCTAGCGTGCGCTCCAAGAAATGTCGAAAAAGAACTGTGAAATCAAACAAATGTCAAATAGTTTTTTTTTTTGTTTTTTGATTTTCCACCTCCTTTATTAAGGGTGGCAAGGTAAGGCCTCGAAATATCATGCGGGCGAAGCCGCGGGCAAAATCTAGTAAACCATGTAAATTCTCAAGAAACAAACATAATAATATTGACACACGCATATATCTAGTTAGAAACACGATTATTTTGATACACCTCGTTCTTCCAACTTTGAAACACATAGGTTTCTATGTGGAAGACATTGATTTTTTACTTTCTCCTCTCAGCTAAATTGAGCAAAACAAACTAAACAATAACAAAATAGAAAACGCATTGTACAATAATTGCGTATATCTAGCGATTTTTAAACCGGCTGCAGCAGGCAAGACCGAAATAAAGTGTGCGAATTTCTTGGATCATGAAACTGACTTCACGCACGAACTTCATAATATCCCAAGTAAATAACCGGTTTGAGAAGAACTGAGCTGAAAGAAACATTCTAGACAAAGCGAGATCTTTAAAAATGGTCGAAGTTCAAAACGAACAGGTACAAGATGACCTGGACGATAACACAATCAATCAAGTATTACGAAGCTTGAACGAAATCAGAATGAAATAGAGTTACAACCGGAAGTACCGACATCAATCTTGGCCTACGTGATAACACATCAATTTTTAATGAAACCCATAGTAACTGTGACCTAATCTTTGCTAGTTGTTACTAGCTCTATATAGGGTTACCATCCGTCCGGGTTTCCCCGGATTTGTCCTAGTTTAGAGGGCGTCCGGGGAGTATCCGAGCGGGGTTTCAGTCGTTGTCCGGGGCTTAGGTTGTAGTCCGGGTTCCGACTCGCAAAATTTACCGCACACCCCAAAAGCGCAGTTTCCACGGTAAAAAAAAAAAAACTGTAAGATATTTCCGGGTTCTGGACTCTAAAATCCGGGGTTTTTGTGACTTGTCCTGGTTGGCATAAAAGTTGTAGATGCCAAGCCTAGCTCTATATAAACTGCGTATGAACCTGTGGCACGAGATGAGGAACCACGTAACGGCACTTTGAGATGCGCGCTCATTGATTTCAATGGAAATCAGAACTGCATGAATCGTGAATACTGTTATTGATGATACTGTATCGATAGATGGGAAGTGGAACGAACACCTAGTGAGGGTGAGCGCTACTGTTGAAGAGGTCAGCTTGAATGAAGACTGAGTGGGTCTCGAGGCTGACATTGTAGTGGAATCGTGACTCCAATCGTGAATCGTGTGTGAGAAGCTGGTAAAAGGGTAAAAGGCAGATGAAATGCCGATTTCTACGTCATGTCAACTAAACAAAATACCAAATCGTTACTAATATATGAAAATGTGTTTGTTGGTTTGTTACTCTATCACGCAAAAAGCGACGAATAGAGGTTTTTGACATAAATTTAGTTCAAAGGTCGGAGAGTAACATAAGCTACGGTTTATCCCGGAAAAGTAAAAGGTATGGAATAGTACAAAAACCAAAACATCACGCAAGCGGAGCCGCGAGCAAAAACTAGTATTTAATAAAATAACAACCATACAAAGATGAAACAAAACCGGAATGATAGTAGACCACATAAAAAAAATCGTTCACTAGAATCAAGATGTTTGATAAAGTAGAAAAGACGGATTTGATTTCAACTTATTTTCCATATTACGATTAACCTGTTTGCAATGTTAAATGCACTCAGACGATAATAAATCATGTGCTTCAGATTTGCTCTCGGATGTAGATACCATTCTATAAAGAGATCAAGAGTATTTGTATCCAGGCAGACGCATTCCACTTTGGGAATGCTACAGAAATGGGAAAAAACAATGACAATGTTTTCTTTCTTCACTTTACTTTAGAGTGCTGTTCAAAATGCACATTTTTTGCTCTAGACTTAAATGATAGTGCTTTTAGCGTAGTTTGGCTATATGTTTTTTAACGATCACCGAAGTTAAGCTACGTTCGGTATGGCCAGTTTCCGGGTGGGTGACCGCGGGTAGCATTTAGAACAGAGCGCTTCTGTGGCTCGAATGACACGTTAAATTTTGGGTCCCGGTTGCCGTAATCGTTTAGCTATAAGCCATTTTTGATAAATCAACAATAATGTACATTGATGACACATCGGCTCGTTCAAACTATTCGAATTCGGTACACGGTTTAAGTCGATTAAGCCATTATTGTCAAAAAATAATTACAGTGATATACACTTAACAGAATATTGGTTCTAAAACAGAAATGAATGAAGATAATACTACAAAACAGAATTATATATTTCTATGACTTCTATGATATTTTAAACTTTTAACTTTCCCAGAGCGTGCTTGACAAAAAAAAACTTGATAATTGTACTAGCGAAGTATGCATACGTGATTAGTACCATCTATGGTACTACTGACAGAAAACTACTGATTCTAGACATCTCAAGTGTTTTCGTCGAACAATAGCTCAGTCGAGGTCATCAGTCAGAGAGCGGAGATCAGTTTTTGTCGATCCTAGTTTGTTACATCTACTAGGCTTAATTGCTCTGCAAGAGATGTTGAGAATTGATATAAATGGCTTGTGTTTAAACGTCTACCAGAAATGCTCATATTTTAGCTTCTAACAAATTCTAAATCCTTGCCAAAATGGATGAATGCTTACCAAAAATATCAAAAAGTGCTGCTGTATTTATTTTTAGTTAGTTAATTTCAAAACAAGATTTCTGACCAAATATATATTATTATCACTAACTCTGTGTTGCATTTCACGTACTACTTTAATTTTATGTAGGTACTGTATTTCTGTTGTAAAAAATTGGTGGTGTGTCTCTGCTTATATTGTTTAACTTAACAAATGGAGAATGTAATTTTTTCTTTTGTAGGTCACTAGAAAGCTATTCAGGCAGTTATAAGACCAACTCAACCTAACAACATACCGAAAATATTGCATTTTCTATGAGTGGAAGGTTTTATATAAGCTATTATCAAAAAACCTAACGACTTTCCTAAATGTTAATGTTAACGTGAAAAAATATTTGGTGAGCATTCATCCATTTCTGCAAGTGTTATATTTTGTTCGGTGTCATATTTTATTTAAATTGTTTCCGAAATAAGTATAAAGTGATAAGTTTCTAGTGTATACATGAAAAGTCACAAGAACATGACATGTAATTGAAAAATCGACATGCATATCGTCACGAAATTTTGCTTGGATAATTACATATTGCTGGTTATCTAATATTACTCGTACATACATCGCCTTGTATTTTGAAACTGGTGTTTCGTGGCAAAACTAAAGTTTTCTAATTAAAATTTGCAAGGTTCCGTAACAACCTCCAATTCGAACAATACATTGCCTAATTTAATTTACGTAATAGTATGTAGAATCTTAAATTACGTAGGTATTTAGACAGGCGCCGCTGCATTTTTATCAGTTTATGTACACCGTTATCTATGATTATATTAACTATCTGGTGCAAGCTTATCAGTTTTCTAGTTGTTATCGCCACTTACACAAAAAATATCTTTGTTTATATATAACTTTACTACTTTCACTGATTACAATTAGTGTATTATAACCACGTTTACAAAAACGGATGTATACGATCATTCAGTTTACTTAATTTTTTAGTAAGTATTTACTCATAAAAGACCATTCGCAAACACCCTTTTATGGTGGACATTCCGCGCGTTAGAACAGAACCAAGCGTTTCGAATCCTCATTCCGCATACGAACAGCCAGAATGTGGAACGCTTTGCCTGGGTCTGTCTTCCCGCTAAAGTACAACGTGGATGTCTTCAAATCCCATAGTAAATAGGTATCTCCTAGGTAAGCGTGCTGTACCCTAGACCGCATATCTGCTCAACATCAGGCAGTATGTAGTCAAACGCAAACCTATACGGAATAAAAATAACGAGAATATTGAGATGCCATACAAATACATTCGAAGAATCGTTACGGTAATAGTGTAACACTGAAGAACTTTAAATATAGGCTCTACTCTACAATGTACGATTCTGTAAGACTCAACGAATGGAATGCCCTTATAGAATAAAGTACATATATAATATGAAAAGGATGCCTTTACAGAGAAGACTACAAGGGCATTACATTCTTTTGAAATATGTAGTGCCACAGACTTGCATGCAGTTTGCAGGTACACTCACACACTCCCAAGTTACATGCTCTAAAACCCGTCTTGTTGAGATCAGGGGTTAAATAGAAGGAAGAAAGATGGGTTAAACGTATCAAATGTTTAGACAGAGTAATTTCTAATCATAACAATATCAATATATCAATAGTTTTCTATCCCTATGCTATAGCTAACAATGTAAAGGATGTGTTAATAAGTGCGAATGGCAGAACAATCTATCTACAAGTGATCGGTTCAATCATCGCGTCCGGCCCCGGGTCTTCAATAACATCGATTGTCGGCATCCTACCCGCAAATGTTTGTTGGTAAACTCTACCGACGCATTCTGTCTAAATATTTTAACTTTGAATGGAAGAAATACCTTAACCGTCATACTGTCTTAGTAAAAAAAAAAAAAAAAATTAATATACTTAGGTTCTACAAACAAAACTACATATCCAAAGGAATCATCTCGAAAACTTTTTCCACAGATTAAAACATCGAAACTGAATCAGATCAGAACAAAAAAAATCGTTTTTTTTCCTCATCCTCTATTTTAGCTCAAATTTCTTAGAAATTCTCTCGACAGATAATAACTTCTCAAACTCATTTAGCTCTGAAGTTTCGCTGAAAACATTGCCTTAAATCCGGAACATGACAATGCTTGCACCTCTCAGTTTTCGTTCCGTGTAAAAGCCGCAATACACCGTGGTGAAGCCTAAGCATAAGCACTTAAACGTTATGAAAGCACGAATTACTACAAACGCGAGCTGAGTAGAAAGTTCTTAGCCGTGAATGACAGTAATTTATTATAGAATCCGATGTGGAGTTGGACTGACTTCAATAGCACCATGTGAAAAGCATAATTATTAGATGCAATAGCAGTTACATTAGTGGTTATCGCATCATTGGTAACATCCGACGTTTCTAATGTTTCTGTGCTTTCGCATTTGCCAAATTAAAAGTTAGGTGGTGCTATAAACACACAAAGGACTGATAACTGATGGGGTCGAAAAGTTTTCGATGTAGAATACGTAGTACCTGCTGGAACGCGTGGACAAACACAAACGAGGCGGACAGATGACTTCTATAAGACTGCAGGATCGCGCTTGATGGAATCCAATCGGTCTTAATGGAGATCTATAGGCGAGGCCTATGTCCAGCAAACATCATAATATGCCTGATGACTGGGTAAAAAATCATTTTTAAAATTATTCCGTGAGTTAGATTATCGAAAAATTTTGGACGCGTATTTTTTTTCTTTTGTCAATCAAACAACAAATGACAAAGATAAATATTTTCAAAGTTTGGGAGTGGGGTCGTGGCGTCACCTCTCTTACAGAAGTGGCATACATTTGTGTGCCACTTGTGACGTCACGCGTAGCTTTGACGGGCTATATCTTTCTCAGTTTATGTTTGATTGACAAAATAAAAAAATACGTATAAAATATTACTTCTTAGATTTTTTTACTAATTCTTATACTACTTTTACTAATTCTTATACTTTTTTTAGTCATTATGCCTATTATGGCTAAGAAGAAGAAGTAGATGAAGAAGCTAAGAAGAAGAGTCAGGTACAAACTTCGACGATCACACTATTATTAGTTTATTGCACTGTTAACAAAATCAGAATCGGACATTCTGTATTGAAGAGCTTCATTTCGGAAAACAATGCATTTAATTATTATTCATACAAGTTTTCAGTCCCAACAGAATGTCAATATTTTATTAATCTACATTTTCCTGTTGATTAATATGTAGGTACCCGGTGTCCTTGTCATTTTGTGATTCAAGAACGTTCTCATTGTTTTACTACATTTTAATAATTAAATCGAGAGATGTACCGACACTGAGATCTATGTGTACCTATAACTAATACTTATGCCGAAGATATTTACATAATTTTATTAGGACTGTTGAGGAACTAACTTTAGTCAGATAAGAGTAAAGAAAAAATAATCGGCTAAGTGCCAGTCGAACGAAGGGTTCCGTACTGTATGGAAATCCTAAATTTTTAGCCGTTTTTTGCTCGATAATAGAAACAGGTAGACGCCTGAAATATTTACATAATATTTAATTATATATTTACTTCAATAATTAATAAGTTTTAAAATTAAAATAAAGTAAATGTTAAAGAGGGGCCCTCTTAAACGGCTAAAAATTCAGGTTTGCAGTATGTATTGGGGTAATGAGGTCAAACCAAAGCCTATTTTGAGTTTCAAAAACACTTCAAAATTTCAAAAAAATCTTCCCAACTATAATCACCAAGAGCAATAATTCAATTAAAATAAAACCAGGCTTACACGTAAACGATTACAAATTCCGAAAAGTAGAGCGTTGTAAACTGTAGAGCTTTCAAACGTGTTTATAGAGTGTAGTGAAACGTAAATTGATACAGTTTTAATGAAGTTATATCGGTCACGTTGCGTACGTGTCGATACTGTAACCCGGCCTAAAGCTTATAAAAATTACGCAATACAATATCGAGAATTCAACGGCTAACTCGGCATTCTGAATAATCGGCCAAGTACGAGTCGGAATCGCGCACGGAGGGTTCCGTACTGTATGGGAGCCCACCTTAAATATTTATTTTATTTTAATTTTATTATTGAAGGGAATATAAAACTAAATATTCTGTGAAAATTTCAAGCATCTACCAGGTACCATTATTAATGTAGAGCAAAAAACGTCTAAAAATTCAGGTTTGTTGTATGGGAGCCCCCCAAATTTTTTTTTTTAGCATTTGTTGTTTTAGCGGCAACCGAAATGCATCATCTGTGAAAATTTCAGCTGCCTAGCTTTCATGGTTCATGAGATACAGCCCGGTAACAGACAGACAGACAGACGGACAGACGGACATCCAAGTCTTAGTAATAGGGTCCCGTTTTTCCTTTTGGGTACGGAACCCTAAAAAGTGATTTTTTTAAACTCGCGCTACGAAAAAGTCTACTCGTAGATCGGTACTGACACAAGCTACGCAGGCAAAAACATAGATAAGTCGTTTTTTTTCATATAGGTTTGCGTTTGACTACACACTGCCAGATGAGTGTGCATCTGAGCTACACAACCTTATCCTACCACCTCCTTTTACTACAGGACAAGTAGAAAGAAGGAAAATCGACAGTGTAGGGGTCTACCACCCCTACACGTCCTTCGATACGTACGAAGCGGTTAGACTCAACATTATGATTAGTACCGCCAGGGAATGGAACAGTCTTCCTGCTTTCCTGTTTCCCAAGAGATATAATCTAAAGCTTTTCAAGATCAGAGTGAATAGGTATCTTCTGAGTCTGCGTGCTTTATCTTCGGTCACAACGGCGCTTACCATCAGGCGAGTTGGTGGTCAAGTGCGGATATTTCGCGTTAAAAAAAAAGAAAAACGAACGTAGTCTTTAACCGAAGGACACATTCTGAGATAATACTTACACTCATTATGTATCGAACTTTTACTATGGAACCTACTCCAAAATAACGGAAAAGATTTTTTAGGTACTCTATCGTTAATTGCAACATATCTAATATGCACATGCGGTAACTTAAGTAACATGCTTTCATAATAATTATGGGTATGGCAACTTCATTGTTTCGGAACGGTTCATTACTCTTTCTCTGAGTTATTATTAAAAAATGTCTACTATGTAATTGCATTTTACAACTGTCCACACATTATTATGGAACAGCTGTTTTTTGAAAGATAATTAATTTCGTCTAGACTTCAAGGGACGAAGGGTTGTAAAAGAAAGCCCACAAAAGGTTGTAGGTATTATACGCTCCGTGCGATATACTACCTAAAAAAACTGGTTTACTCACGTATGCGTTATGCGTATGCGTTACAACCTTATATTTTTAACGCAGGTGGATTATAAAAACAATATTCAGTAAGTAATTATTTTGGTCCTTGAACCCTCCTAATTTAATATCTTATTCATTTAAAATTTCATGGAATATTATATGCGGAGACGTATCGAACAATCGTGCGGGCGGCGGGTCGGACCCGCCGCCCGCACCTGTCTCAGTCCCCCTTTGTCGTCTACCCCCACGCCCCTGTACCCGCGCAGGCGAGGACTCAGTTAAACGGTCAGACTATACCTATCAAATCACCAATCTCATTGTCTGTCCTTAAAGACTGAAAAATATTATCATAAAAGAAAAATTTAAATTCATGTTAAGTAAATACAAATGAAGGAGAATAAAGACGTTTCAAACAATGAATAGGTAAATTATCCTGTAGCAGTCTTTACAGTTACCTGTGTGAATGTGAATTACCTACAATAGGTACATATCTCGATGAAGTAGCACCTACAAACAGTAAAATATAATAAAAGATGAATTTACTGACAGATATAAAATTATAGAGCTTCGTATCTCAGAGTGACTTGCGAAGTACTAAGTATTCCGCGCCAGATTTTTACTAGTATTGTTTAAAATTCATAGGCATTAATTCTGTGGCTTGGACGTATACCGGACTGACAGATTGTATGGAGAATCCGTAAAGTTCTTTAAAATTATATGTATGTCCTAGCCGTCTCTACACAGGTTTCGTATACGTAAAGTCCTTTCGAAAGTCAAAAATAGAGCCCCTGGTTAGTGTGTACCTGTCATGGACATGCGAAAAGCTTAACATCACATAAATAAATTCATCATTCAATCACACAAAGAAATAATCTTACAATAAGTCCCTCGCCTAATAGCCCGCACCCAACTAATAAACTAACGGAACTAAAAATGAAGCTTAAAATTGAACCATCACAAATACAATGGTACTGTATCAGCCTTTTAATAGTCCATTGCAGGACATAGGCGACGAAGGGTGATTGGAACATATCCACCACGCTGGCCCATTGCGGGTTGGTGGATTCACCTACGCCATCGAATTTCTTCTACGGACGAATGCAGCTTGCCTCAACATGTTTTCCTTCACCGAAAAGCCAATGGTGTTATTCCATACGTAAATTTCGAAGAATTTATGGGTACGGGACCGGGATTTGAACCCTCGACCTCATGATTGTAAGGCAGGGGTCACTACCACTAGACCTCCACGGCTACAATGGCACAAACCTTGAAATACAGCCATAAATCCAGTACATCAAAATCCTGGAGTCTAGCTAATTTAGTCGTAACATCGACCAGACAAGGCACTAAAAGACCGTTCGTGCTGTAATATAATAAAAGAGAAGCCTTGACGGCTACCGTTAAGAATTTAATTAAATTTACGTAATAAAATAGTCATGAAAACTGGCAGTTAATAGGCATAATAGAAAAACAAATTGGAAACGACAGGTATTAAGCAATATTTGGTAATTACTTCATAAAAACTATCAAATAAAATGATATGCGAGAACGAGAGTCAACTTTAAGTGAGACCATTTGGTCAGATTAAAAATTGTAACAGGAAAACCGACTTTTCTTTTCAATGTCAATCCATGGGAACCCCGACCGGTCGCTATCGCCACCACAAAACCCAGATTGGTATAATTTATAGTAACCGTTGCTGATAACATTGTTTCCTGTCAAATATACCGGTGTTCCGCAATAATAAACAGTTAAACACGTCTCAATCGCGTTTCAGTTTCTATTGATTATAAGTTTTCCGCAATAATTACTGCTATTAACGTCGTTAATAACTGTTATTAGCGTTGCCTAATAAATCAAACTAGGCGCAGAATGTAAGTCGGACATTTTTTACACCAAGTTGCTCAAAATTGGATATGCGAATATCGAATTAAAATATGAAAATGTATTCAGTTATTCTCTTGACCGACATTGTGATCAACATCTAATGACGATGCGTTTACTGTTAAAACTCCTTTCTAATTAGAATCTGCTACTAATTTTCTAGAGTTAATCTGAGAATTAAAGATACACTACTAGGTGAACTTTCTCCGACTGCCTGCTAATCTTTGACGGTCGATAATATAATAAAACGGTCACTTACAGCGATAGAAAGTAAATCCGAAACACCAAGTCCAAGTAACAAACGCTAGATCACGACTTCACAGTCACAAAGTCTTAAATATACCACAACACAACAAATGTCACAGGCCACTAAGAAAATTAAAAAGTTAATAGAGTCAAGCACACGCGTTACCGAACGTTATTTTGAATCGGATCGCGGGAGCTAAAATGACAGTTGGAAATTCAAGATGGCGTAGCGCGTGCGCCCACCGTCGCAACTGAACTCTGTCTGAACTGGCTGCCTCGACTCGAGCGCGTCGCGACCACACACTCATGAAGTGATGTATGCGGCGTATGCCCGTGATAATGACGATACTTTTTTATCAGGATCCCGCATCGTTTTGGTAACGTAAACTATTGTCTAACCCTTTTGTTAGGGAGTCGTGTGTGGCCCTGCTCCTCTCTAATTGTGAGTGGAGTTTGTTTACATTTCACGCTCTACAGTCAACTCATTCATAATCTGGTTAGGAATTTCCTATTACGTTTAGTCTTTAGTACTTTTACAACCTTCTATATGGGTTATGGGTGATAGAATTTATGGAACATACAATATATTGAATATTTTATCTTATGATTTATGACATCTACTTGATTTAAACTCTTAGTTCAAAGATATACAGATGTTTTGAACTTTTCACTCACCTAAATATGTAAACAAATGACACTTTCACGAACTTTTCTAAGGCCGCAACTTCAAATCTTCAGAAATTACTTTATATTATTATTTTCATTACTGTATTAATGAAAATACTACCTAATTGTTGATTTAATCGGCATTATCCAAGTTAATTTTAAAGTAGACTAACAATTTAAAATTAAGGCAGATTTTAAAGCTATCAA
The DNA here is from genome assembly GCA_964007245.1 of Hypomecis atomaria. Taxonomy (NCBI): domain Eukaryota; kingdom Metazoa; phylum Arthropoda; class Insecta; order Lepidoptera; family Geometridae; genus Hypomecis; species Hypomecis atomaria. The sequence goes on from OZ023291.1 coordinate 18,752,961, forward strand.
AAAGCACGAAACAGAAATAAAAGAATAAAGTCACCGTGAAAAGCGCAAGCGCACGCCTCGCGTTTGAATCGGACATTCAAATGCGTGTCGAACCGGGAATCGAGCGTTGAAACATTACGTTTAGCTTAACATTAGATAGCTCTACTAAACGTCAAAGTACCACGACAAAGTATTAATAAAAGTGAGTATACATAAAGTTGCGGTGCTCCCTTTATTACATTTACATCCACTATTTTCTTCGTTAGGTTTTAAGTACCTACACCTGAGGCGTTAGGTTCGATTGTTTAAGATTAGCATAGCAAAGACAAAATACTGATAGGTGTTATATACTTATACAGGGTTATTTCTAATCAATTAGCATCCTTTTAGGAGCTTAGTCTGTACATCAAAACTAACAACTTTTATTCTGCGACTTTTCTCAAAACTCGAAATAAATATCAGCTGTTCCATACATTTTGTCGCGTGTGAACGATATTTTTCAATGGAACAACAACTTTTTTTTGAGAATTATTAAAAGTCGCAGAATAAAAGTTGCTAGTTTTGATGTACAGAATAAGTCCCTAAAAGGATGCTAATTGATTAGAAATACCCCTGTATACTATTAACTTTCTTAGCAAACTTACTAATAAAAAGGGTCTCTCTTATATTCGAAATTACAATTATTCTAAGTCACTTCCAAAGCTTTAGACAATTCCACATCGTGACGAACTTGACTCGCAAAATTTTATAAACCAACGAGAACAATGAATTTCAACAATATTTTCCCAAATCCAATTCTGAAAAGTTTTTAAGTTTTAAAGCCATAAAATTTAACACGAATCGCGATAAAATTTACGCCAAGTGTATGATAACCTCGTAATAAAGTTTCAAACAGGGTCAAGTTTGGAGGTGCAGCAAAAACTGGTTGTAGACTTTTTGCTGGAATACTTGAACAATTTGGAAATAGAAAGGAATTTGTGATTTTGTTTGATATTTTGAGTTTTACGTTGTAATTGACAAACTACGTCTATGTTTCCAACGTAAATAACGTATTTTACCTTATTTTAATAAATAAATAACCTTTGAAACTACTATTAAAAACAATTATGAGAACTATAAAACTGGTGGAATGAAAGATGAAAGACAAATAAAATGTTATCGAGGTACTTTTTAAAAATTAAGGGTTTCGTCCGTAAGTTATTATTTTGAATAAGTATAATTATTTTTCGCAAAAATGGCAAAACCGCCTTCCATCGTGTACAAAATTCGAATGTTTCGCTCAAATTGTTTACATTATTGTTGATTTTTCAAAAACGACTCAGCCTATTTCTTTCAAATTTGAATGGGACCACCTCGGCAGTATGCCCTTTCGAACTAAAAAGAACTAAGAATTCTTCGATTTGGTTAAGAATTGGCGAAATTATCGATGAACATACAAAAAAAGGTACATACAGACGAACATTGACCCTCCTCCTTTTTGAGAGTCGGTTAAAAATCAAGTAAAATATACCAATGTAACACTATCACTCTTTAGGAGATGAATCTAGAAGCAAGAGTTCTGTACTGTACTGTATCAGCTTTTATAATAGCCCACATACAGGACGTAGGCCTACCCATAAAGGGTGATTATGCCTGGAAATGACCCTTCGTGGGTATCTGGTCCAGTGCGAGTTGGTGGATTCACATCCGCAATCGAATTTCTTCTACAGACATATGCAGGTTACCTTACGATGTTTTCCTTCACTGAAAAGGCAGTGGTATGAAATTACAAGGAAGTTATTGGTAAGGGACTGGGATTTGACCCCACGACATCACTATTGTAAGGCAGGTGTCATTACCACTAGACCACCAATGAGTTAGAGTAAGAGTTCTAAATGCAACAAATCAAATTAAAATGTTTTTATATCGTAGTTTAATGATGACATTACCTACCAGTAATAAAATTAATGAACTGTTAAAGAACTGCAAACGAATACAATCAGCAAGGGACAAGGGCATAATTAAAGGGTGCCAGGGCCAGCAATGGGTAATAATGAACAAAACATTTTCATATTTTGATTTATTTAAATCGAAATGCGCTAAAAACAACTCTTTCGAATGCCAATTCACAAGGCATGAAACATTACTACAACGGAAATATTAAAAGTTCCAACACTTTCATTCCGATATTGATAAACTTTTGCAACGTTTAAGTAGCCCAATAATAATTTAAAAGCAATGGGCCGAGACTAAAGAAACCAGCATAATTCTTTCAACAGCTCCGTCAAAAACACAATTTATATCCCGTAATAAATCCATCTTGAAACGGAAATTTCAGAGATTCCTTTACACTTTCCAAATTATGGACACGGCATATCGGCAAATTCGAATGGAAGTCTGTTGCTTACAGGATGATCATAAAGAGTTTTTAAATTATTTTATTAAATTAGTTATTAACGTTTTATAAGTATTTAGCGCTACGATAGGATCAGTAAATTGTGTTTTTCTGATTTTGCGATAAGGACCTGCGATTTGTAATTTTATTGTTTGTAATGTGGGCCATACATGTCCCATTAATATTTTTCACAGGAGAGGTAAAAAACTAAATGAGAAGGAAAGCTAGAATTCATTTTTTAACATACAACAATTAGTTATAGAGTTCTAATTTTTTACATATGCATTCTGCATCAATTTATAATCATATTCCCGTTTTCTGTTTATAAAAATTGAAGCCAAATATTTTTTTAGGACATGTCTGTTTCTGCATGAATATGTAGTTTTTGATGTTTATTTAGTATGTTTTAGAAACGATTTTGATCGCCAATTTCTTTAGGAATTTATAGACGGGTACACTGAGAACCCTCACTGTGGACATATTGTTACCTTTGCCTTTGCCTTTGTTCGCCAGCGCCACGTTTTTTTGTAAACCTTTTAAGAATTTCCTTTGAATGCGGTTGTTAGATGTTCCAGAACGTTCTAGCAGGCTAGATCGGAATATCTGCCTATTTTCCCGGTGGATAACTACTCTGCGTTGGCGGAACATTCGAGCTTTTTACGTGTTGATTAAAACTTGTACAAATTACCGCAAACTTAGTGGTAAGCGCATGAACATCTACCCATTATTCTTGAAATATTTCAAAACTAGACAAACAGTGAAGTAGTATTTTTGTTATGTCTCTTCCGTCTGTTTTAGTTGTTCCGTAAATTCTGACCACTCCTTAAGAAGCTCCATGATTGCCCCGCCGTGAGCCCTGGGGCTATTTCTCACGGTGGTTGTAAAGATTTGGTCAAAAACGGTTTAGAAATTACGGATTCCTTTGTAATTACAGTAATTGCACATTTAATGGTGGAGAAGGTTATAAAAGTCAGATTCTGAATAAAATTGTTTGTTTCACGTTTACATATTTCCAAAAGTTAGGGCGTTGGTTAATTTTATTTTTTATTTGTTTACATAAATGTCTGACTGTTTTCTGTGGTTTTCCCACTTACGAAAACAAGTCCGTGCGCTAAAATTCATTAAGTAACAAATAGCCCTGCCAACCAAATAGGATTATTTTAATACGAGAATTCAAGATACTACGAGTATATGAAACAAATGTGTGTGCTTAAAACCTGTACTTATAGGTTGATTTGTCAGTTCATAAATCATATTTAGGGTTCCTTACCCAAAGGATAGCAAAAGGGTAATAACGGGACCCTATTACTAAGACTCCGCTGTCCGTCTGTCTGTCACCAGTCTGTATCTCATGAACCGTGATAGCTAGAATGTTGAAATTTTCATTGATGACGTATTTTTGTTGCCACTATAACAGCAAATACTAAAAACAAAAAATAAATATATAATGTGTATGGGAGCCCCCCTCCTATACAGCAAACCTGAATTTTTAGACGTTTTTTACTCGATATTAATAAGGGTGAAAGGTAGATGCTTGAAATATTCATAGAATATTTAGATAAATAAGCACTTGAAAAGTAAATTAATTAATTAAAATAAAATAAATGTTTAAGGGGGCTCCCATACAAGTAACGATATTAATAAGGGCAACAGGAAAATGCTTGAAATATTATTTGGTATATTCCTTTAAAAAAACATTTTTATAAATTTGATTACCTCGGTGGCTCAGTGGTTAGTGAATATGACTTCTGGATCAAAGAGGCGTGGGTTCGATCCCCACCCAGGGCAAGCATTTATGTGATAAACATAGGCGTTTGCTCTGTCTGGGTGTTATTTAGGTACCATCAATATAAGTATGTATTTAAAATAAGTAATGTAGTATATCAGTCTCAGGCAGCCATATCACAAGCTTTGCTTAGTTTGGGGTCAGAGACCGTGTGTAAGATGTCCCCTAATATTTATTAAATTAGACATCACTGAGCCAATTTCGGTCACGAATATGGCGCTACCCTAAAATCTGCTGTTCTAGGCATATTGGTCGCATCTTTGCCGCTGTTAATAGTAACACTCAGTTAATTTGTTACAATGTCTGTGTAGATTTTTGGAGTGACCGTATAATAAAATCACTACATAGTATAAAACAAAGTCGCTTCCCGCTCTTTCTGTCTCTGTATGCTTATATCTTTAAAACTACACAACGGATTTTGATTCGTTTTTTTGAATAGATAGAGTGATTCAAGAGGAAGGTTTATATGGATTTTAATACACCTGTGCGAAGCCGGGGTGGGTCGCTATAGTGAAACCGCTAAACTCAGACTTCGCCTGCGCGGTACAGGGGCGCCGCCGGGGGAGACGACACAGGGGACTGAGACAGGCGCGGGCAGCGGGTCCCCGGCGCCCGCACCTGTCTCAGTCCTCTTTGTCGTCTACCCCCGCGCCCCCGTACCCGCGCAGGCGAAGTCTGAGTTTAGCGGTTTCACTATAGTTAATTATAATTGTTACCTGATCATTGAGCTGTGCGGCCGCCGTTCGCGCCGCCTCTCGCTTCAGTTGTATGATCATCCTCTCCTTCGATTTGATTTCCTCCAGCTGCAAACAATTTACTAATGTTACTATTTTCAACATATTACTAGGTACTGCTGGATTCTATTGAAACTAAATGCTTTATAGAGCCTGTGAAAATTTTAACTGCCTATACTGAGTATTATATGCTATTGCTCTCGTAACAACGGCAGGCGTTTTGTAATAAATTATATCTTATCTTGTACTTTTAAATGAGCTTTATTCTGCATATTGTACGTCTCGAACATCACTCTTTCGATTAGATAAAATGTATAAATGTGTTTAGACGAAGTTATAAATAAAGGACTGTGTTTTACTTAATTAAAATGTACGAAAACCACGTTAGTTTCCATAGTGAAATAAAGGACTCGTTTAAAAATGTATGGAGGCTGGTTTAATAATAATCAAAAAATCTAACCACAGCACTCTTTATATCTCGAGAAAATTCATGTTTTTCTGACTTCTGGTTTTGAATATATTAGGATAAATAAAATATATCTGACACACTAGGCAGTTTATCTCTTGGAACTCTGACTAAGCAACCTTCAAATAGCTAAAATAAAACCTTTTTTATAAATAGTTTAAAAAAAAAACGTTATTATTGCTAAAACAGAAAATTCAGAATGCTAATAAAGCTTACTGATTTTTCTGTTTAAGCATTTTAATAATTTGTTTCTATCGTTCTTTCGCTTTCTTTATTTTTTCAATTGTTTCATACAATTTATTTTTCATATTTAAAAAAAGTGAAGGGATTTAAAAATATATATTTTATATTTTTGAAAAGCCCATAAAACAAGCTTTTTATTGATGTATGTATCATCTTAGTTAGATTTTTCTTTATACCTACCACTGTGGACTTTGTGGACGTCTCTTTTATCTCTAGTTAAGGCTGAATTTATTTTTGCCAATCATAACAAATCCACTTCCAGTATACATATTCGATTTCTTCATCAAAAACAAAAGTAAAAATGCTTATGCCTCAGTTGCACATAGAAATATTCGTTAAGTACTGACCAGTTGGTGGCAATGCGCCCGCGCATCTCGGCGCGCCGCGCGCTCGACAGCCGCGTGCCGCGCGGCCTGCGCGCGCAACTCCGCCGCGCGGGCGCTCTCCGATGCTTGCGCGACCTGTAAACATCCCTCGTTATTCATAATATTTTATTTTCAAATTACATGGAAAACAAACGGTTTCCTTAGAAACACAGTGTGAGCCAAATTGTGCTGTGTAAGTAAGCCAAACAGATAAAAATAAGTAACGTGGACTTAATTAAACTACATTGTAAAAATATGGAAAGAATATTTTAAGGATTTGTCAAGACAAGCCAAGAACCAATTTATACATATTAATTACTATAACGTAATAATGGAATTACTTTACTTTCATCGTTATTACTTTGTATCGATATTCTAGTATGTATGTAGTGTGATTTGCTCATGTGTAGGTGGACTACCCTATGGAACGAGTGTTTGCAATAATTATAAACACGCGTTCCCAATGATTAGGAGCCACTCGGTCAATATTAATCCTTAGTGCGTGTCTGATGGAATATATTGCTTTATAGGTACATTGACTGCACAAAACTGCAGGCAAATTATGGGATTAAACCTCAAAAAAAGTTCAACCTAAAAGTGGGGTTTTGTGCCTCAACTATGAAGTTTCACAACCACGTTAATCAAACATTCAAGGTTGTGTCAACCACGCGGCGGGGGTTCAGACAGAATAGCGAATAATTAAACAACAATATTTTTCCTATAGTCCCTAATTGACGTGTTTTTACTAAGCGCACAATGCTCCGTATGATGACATTCGCGCTAATGATTTCAAAAGTTCCATTTACGAGCAAACTGACCTTAAACTCTGCAGTTTGGTTCCTGACATCCACACTAAATGGACGCAAAAATTGGATAAACCATGAAATCAACAACATATTTAATTTTGCTTTTCGTGATCTCCACAACGTCGGCTCTCGACCAAAATACTATTTTATACCAAGAAGTGTTCAAGTACCACAATGAAACGGCGAGAAAAGCAGACTTCGCTTTTGAAGTCGCTGAAAAAATTTTCAATGCATTCGAGCAGTGGTACTTCACCATCACTTTCTGTGATTTCACTTACTTCGAGAACAGGATACTGAAATATATCGAGACTCGAGGCGACGGCTACCCCGTGCTCCTTATCAACGGATGTCCAGACACAAATAAAACGAGAGTAAAGCCTAGAATGGCCAGACATGGACAAACAGCATATTTAGTAACTTCTGGTGAATTGACACTCGATGGAAGTGACTTTTCTATACAAGCTTTGGAAAGAACCGGATTTTTTCAACCCAGAAGTACAGTTATTTTTGTCATCAGTGATCCGTTGGAAATTAATGAATACTTTTACTACACTTTGAAACTTCATTTTCAACTGCTTTGGAGCAGAAGCATCACCAACTCAGTCCTGATTCTGAGAGCCGATTGTTTAAAAATTTTTACGTACAACCCTTTTATTGGTAGAATTCGTGATCTTACTAATACTGAAAATATCGATGAAGTTCTAATTCACCAGTATCACAACCTTTACGGTACTAAATTGCGACTCAGCGTGTTCAGAAAAATTTATTTATCTGATGACACAGGACCCATATTGTGTGATTCAAATTTAGCAAAAACTACTATGAAGTTTATGAATGCTTCATGTGAACCTTTAGTGCCAAGAGACGGTAGCACAGTGGGTGACCTTCTCGACAATGGTACAGCTACAGGAGTAACAGCCGATTTGATGGACGGCTACTCAGATCTCGAATTGAGTTCACGCATTTTAAAGACCTCATACTATGGTTACATCGATAATACTTATCCTCTTACACAAGATGATCTTTGTTTTCTGGTGAAAAATTCTGAGAAGCAATCGACATTTACTACCACAGTCAAGTTGATATCGTTACCCCTGTTTTTCGTATTCTTTTCTATTGTGGTATTTTTCATTGTTTTGACTGTCGCAGCTCATGTGATTGAAAGCAAGATAATTAACCAGAACAACGTGCAATCTGTTGGAGGGGTTGCTGTAGACCTCATAATGTGCTTCTTGAGACAAACCGTCGATGTAAAGTTTTGGGGAATTGTTTATAGAATTCTCATTACCATGGTTATTGTTTATTCTCTGATTGTGAACTGTGTTATTGACGTGAGTACTTTTGACTCCTTTAGTGTTATAATTCAATTGCAACAATATAAAAATCATAATATTGTTTCAGGGAATCATATTTTCTGCGATTCGAACCCCTCGATACAAGCAAGACTTAAACTGGATGTCGGAACTAATAGACAGCAATTTAACACTAGGTATTCATAATAGAGACAAGAGACTATTCTTTAAAAGCTTAACTTCTGAACAATGGAAAGCAGTCGAGAACCGCATTGAAATAGTTGATGATAAGAAAATTAAGGAGGTCATAGAAAAGAGACAGTTTCAGTACGCACTTCTGTTAGGAAAAATGGATGCAGTGCACGTTACTAAAAAGTTAAGTAATTTGCACAATGGAAGAAGCTTATACCACGTAATGCAAGATTGTCCCGTGCCTTGCAGTATAGTGTATGGGCTTCGATACGGCAGTCCTTATCTCTTACGGATCAATTACATTCTCAAGTATTTGAACCAAGGCGGTATTTTGAATCACTGGAGTGAAACTGAAGAATATTCTTTCCAACGTAAAATATCCACCACTGACAAAGACAATAAACCTTTAGATATGACTACTCTCTTAGAAGTTTTCTATGTGCTGTTATTTGGATTATTAGTTTGCGCTATTGTGTTTATTTTTGAGCTATTATGTTATAATTACTTGGCACTTCTTTTGAAATATTTTCAAAGGAGAATTTAAATTCGTCAATTGATGTAGTGTTGTAAATGTTATGAGTGTCACGTTTATTAAATCATTCAAAATCATCTCACCTTTAATTTTTCTTGAAGACCCTTATTTGCTGCTTTTAAAGACTGAATTTCTGTCGTTAACTTCTTAATGTCTACTAATTTGTTGCTTGACTGAGCATCGTCGCTCAATCTGTCTGGTTTGACAGTACGTAGTTGTTTTTCTAAAAATTCTTCTTTCTTTCTGAATTCAGTCTTGAGGTTCCTCAGTGAGCTGTCGTGTCGGGCTTTTAGTGCTCTGACCTCGCTCCGCTCGACGTCGAGCGACTTCTTCAAGGTCGCATTGTCAAGCCTCAGCCGTTCGACGAGACCTTTCAACTTGTTCAGGAATGCTTCGTCGACGGTGCGCTTGTGGTTCTCTGCTGCCACGGCGGATATCTGACTGCTGGCGGTCGATGTGTCGGTGGACGCCATATTGTGACGTCACCGGGCTCGTTTTCGGGGACTCGTCTCGAACGTCCGCGGTCTTTTGCCTCGTACTATGTTAGTACGGATCGCCTTATTGTCGTTTGTTCGTTCGATTGCGGTTTCTCGGTAATGGGGTTGCGTTGCCGATCCTGAAATGTAAGACATGTAATCATTAAAATTGGAGCAACGCCAAAGATTTTCTCTCAACACTGGGGAATGACACATACTAGTTTAGTTCCTGTTTACGTACAGTTTTTTTGCAAACATCAGTTAAGTATGTTGTAATAGAAATAGGTCATTAAAATTCATCATATATTTAAATTCGTAAACCCAAAGATAGATTGCGGATATCCACAATAGTAGCGGATAGTCTGATTTTATGTGGCGTTAGGGTAGAGCTACTGAGCTACTTATATGATTTAGAATCTACCTAAATAACTGACAATAAGAATTTAATATTTTCGGCCATACGACACCAAAATATGAATTACCTAAAGGAGAAGAAGCTGTGGTGGTCTTGTGGTAATGCCACCCGCCTTACAATCGTGTGGTCGTGGGTTTAAATCCCGGTCCCGTACCAATGAATTCCTTGGAATTTATGTACGGAATATCACACCACTGGCTTTTCGGTGAAGGAAAACATCGTGAGGCAACCTGCATACGTCCAAAGAAGAAATTCGATGCCGCATGTGAATCCACCAACCCACACTGGGCCAGCGTGGTGGATATGGCCCAATCACCCTTCTTGGGTAGGCCTACGTCCTGCAGTGGACTATTTAAAAGGCTGGTACAAAGCGGTAGATAGAGTTCAGATACAGTAAGATGACGCCAACCGCAATCATCGGTTGCTAACTGTGTTTTCTTTAAGATCAAATAAAGTAGGTCACTGTATGTATCTAGCGAATATTTGTACGTGAGTAGGTACTTTTGGTATGTAGGCCGGTTGTGGGAGCAAATCAACATGCAAACATAATTCGAGATAAGTAAAATATCGTTTAATCTGTTTCTAGCTAAACCAAGATTTAGGTGTTTTTGTGTATGGCAGAAAAACTTTTTCAAATCTATTCATCTAAATTTGTTTTACTACCCCCCAACCCACAAACGATGCTGTAAGCTCAAAGATATTCCGTGTATCGAACTGAGACAACGTAGCTCTCAAATCAATAAACTAATTTTGATATAAATAAGATGTTTTTTTGTTGTATTTTTCTTTGTAGATTTCATCATAAATAAATCAAAGTAATGTTGGTCCTAAATTGTTAGAAAAATAGGGAGTTACGTTATTTTTTTAAGTTGTCTACAATTTAAGTATACGTTTATTTATCATCAGTTAAATTTTACAGATTATTTCTTTTGTGTAATCTGTGTAAGCTTTGTATAAATAAAATGTAGGTCAGGAGTGTTTAGCTTTTAGGCAATGATTTAAAATTTGAAAAGCTCAAATAGTCTAATTCCTTTGTTTTAGAATTTTAAATACCTACCCAAAGTGAGTAAGTGCTAAAGTGCCAACTCTATGTAAAATGGGTCAGTCAGTCGGCGCTGTGACATCATTTGCTAATGGCTTCACCACACGGATCATTAGTTCAGTGGACTACAGAAATTAGGTAAAGTCCTCATTATCTCTATTAGTTACACTAGTATTGCTGTCCAATTGGAAGGTTTTGTTTAAGCAATTTGGCGTTTCATGTTCAGAGAGCTTTAACCCTAATTGAAATCGCAAATAGCAAGTGACGTGTTCTAAGATTAAATGCTAGACGCCCTTTCAATGTCTTCCTACTCTTCATTGTCGTCACATGTAGCGGTCTAAATAAATGTCTGTCCACTTTGTGGATGGACATTTTATACTCCACTTGCTGATACGTCTTTACTTTATGACTCATATCAGTCATCAGTGCTGCGTGCTTGTCCACTGCTATATCATTTTGCTTATGTACTAGACTGCATTGGAAACCTTGAACATGTATCACACTTCATTCTCTCTTAGTACCCAATATAGATATAAGAGGTATTGGCATAATCTTGGTTATAATTAAGAGTATTACTTGCAAATCTGAATTGAGGTTTTTTATGGGGCAAAAGTGCCTTTATTAACTACAACAAAATAGGTAATAAGTAAGTACTACTTTATATGCTAAAACTACCTAAACTACTACTACATAAAAAGCATTGGATCATCCACAGACCCTTGAAGGTCTAAAGATAATCCAAATGCTCAAGCCCACTGCAAGAATTTAGTTGTTTGGTGCCCAACGCCAATATAGACAAGTTTATTGCATTCACATTTAACGGATACTTGCATCAAAAAGCATACATACATATACCTAATTACAAACTGTCACAAATTCCTGAAAAACGTAACATCGATTCTGACTATTACCAAATCATTTTCTGAACACGCATCCACAATCGCCCGAGTCATCGACCTATCACACCACTTGTACAAACAAGCCCACTGTAGGGCTAGCAGATGGAAAATGTCCGGAGAAAAACCTGGCATCAATTCAAATATCGCACAAGAGGAGCCTGAATAAAGTAGCCTATTCTAAAAATCCTGATATTGTCAGGAATTTCTAAAGCCTGGCTTAGATATAAGACTACTTCTTCTTTTCGAGTCAGCGATTCGATCATATAACTTCTATTTGGCTAGATGTTGTTTGACTCTACATTAGCATTAGAACTAAAGTAATAGAAACCGTACTAAAGTAGCAAGAGAAATACATCACTTCGTCCCACTTTAAATATGAAATTTAAAAGGTGTCAGAAAAAGATGCACATTTACCCGAACTTACGTAATTTCGAAGGGCTTCACAAACTAGCATTCAGTTATCTCGGCTGTCCAAATTCAAAAAGGTAAAAAGATCAGAGATTAAAATCTTCTTACTGGATCTAGAGGATTCAAATTTCCGATCATATTGCAAAAGACAGTGGAACCACTTTTATACATTTTGACATTCCAACTTGTGATTTTGACGCATGCCGACAAACAAGCCGTTTTTCTTGTTGCACTCACTCTCGCGTATGCTGTATGATCAGATATGAATAAGACATCTGTAACACAGTTTTTTTTGAGCAAAATTTAGTAAACATTCTATTACTTTCGTTCTAATTCTATGGTTTGACCAGTAGGAGGCCACAGAAACTGCATCGGTTTTGGCCTCGTGGAGATCTTCTTGTGTGCAGGTGTTAGGGCAAAGTGCGTAGTAGTTGATGCTCCAAAAGTTGAATAGATCCACAGTGATATGAGGCCAAATGCTGAGATATGGTAACCCTGACTGTGGCTGGATCACTCCTACATTCATTCGCATGCAGATCGTATGAATTAGGTTCAATTTAATGAGGAAACCGCTTCAAAGGACGCCTGCAATTGGCTCAATTGGCAGCCAGGCTGAACTCTCTGACCTACTGTGGATGGTATGCAGATTTACTTACATTATTGTGATATCAGATGGATTTGTCATATGACCTTTGAATATTTTCTAGTAGCCTGAAAAAACCGGACACTGTTTTCTTTTTTTTATTCAAAGGCTTAGCTTCGAAAGACGATTATGTAAATATCTAGAACACAGTTGAAATGGCATCAGCATCATTAACTCATTTTATATCCAAAAACAATCCAAAACCAATATCTCGTTTGGTACGTGCATAATAACGTAATTTTCGGATTTCTTTATATTTATGTAGAGATCGATAATGTTATCGAATCAAAACAATGGAAATAGAATTTAGATTCGTACATGTCGACTCCCAGTCTCCTTTCTCTAGCCCCACTCTATCATCACCACTAGACCTTTGAAACGTATAAGGAAGACTCCGAATGGACAGTAGCCAGTAAAGTAGATCTTTTACTGTCCTACGCAAGTGACAGAAAGCGACAACTAGCGACGCAATACGATAAAGTTTGACTGAAGATTTACGACTATCACGGACATAGAGAACGCAGAGCTCTGAGCGCAGAGCACTTGAAGACACGACTGTTTTATACCGGCTGTCTTACATAATTATGTCTGTTACTATGTCATCCTCATCTATACAGCCTAAACGATTAAATCGACGTTTATGTGCGAGAAACCAAAGACTAAATATAAAATATTCGTATTCAGATTCAGATCTTGAGCAACTCATTCGTATTTACGATCGGAGGACATGACGATGAAATAATTTGTTTGTTTCTAATACTGCTAAGTAGTGGGTACCATGCATTAGTATCCAGTAATTAATAGTATTACACATGGAGCTTAGTTTATTATCATTATCAGCTTTTGATGAGCCACTGTTGGGCTTAGAACTTCTTTTTTTGGGGTTCCGTACCCAAAGGGTAAAAACAGGACCCTATTACTAAGACTCTGCTGTCCGTCCGTCTGTCTGTCACCAGGCTCTCTCTCATAAACCGTTATAGCTAGAAAGCTGAAATTTTCACAGATGATGTAATTCTGTTGCCGCTATAACAACAAATACTAGAAACAGAATAAAATTAATATTTAAGGGGGGCTCCCATACAACAAACCTGATATTTTAGCCGTTTTTCGCTCGATACTTAAAATATTCACAGAATATTTATGTATGTCTATTCAATAATTAATTATTAAATTAAAATAAAATAAATGGTTAAGGGGGCTCTAATACAGTACGGAACCCCTCGTGCGCGATTTCAACTCGTACTTTACCGATTATTGCCATTATACATACGGCTGGATTTACAAAATGTAAAAGTGGTAGTAAAGTTGTTTTAGCGAATGCACTCAAGTAGGACAGTGCCCGAGTGATCCATTAGTTCTATAGCTATGAGTGACAGGAAGCTATCAAAAGCAGCTAATCATTCTCATTGTTCGAGTCTGATGGCCCGTGACGTCATACTTCAAACTGCATCACCGCACTGAAAGTCATTCGGTCATTTCGTATGAGCTGTCTGCTTAGATTGGAATTTGGAATGAACGCACGTGTGTTCTCCTGAATAACAATTATTTTTCGTCTATAATGGCACCACCGACTTCAAGCGTGTAGTAGTGTACAGAATTCGAATAGTAACTATGTGCGAACCGATATGTCATGCATGAACATTATTGTTGATTTATGAAAAACTGCTCAGCCGATTTCAATAAAATTTAAATGGGACCACCTCGGAAGTATTAAGGTACTTTTGAAATAAATAAGAATGTTATAAATCACTTCACAATTGGCGAAAATATCGATGAACACACACAAAAAAACATACAGACGAACATAGTACCTCCTCCTTTTTTGAAGTCGGTAAAAACAGATTCACAGTCCCACAATAAAAGTTGATGAAAATTTCAAATATCGTCAGTTTGAAAAACAATAAACACTTTAATTACTTATTTTTGACAAACACCGAACTATTAATAGGGATTCGCTATGAGGTCTAATCAGAAATAAGAATAAGGCAATCCGTAGATGAACCAAACCGATCTTATTGGAGGCTTGTCAAATGTTCTGCTGCTATAATGTCAAGAGTTCCAAATCATGAATTAGTACTATTATATGCGAGTATCTACCCGCGAGGATAAAAATAAAGCCAGGAATCAGCGGTGACGTCAAACCACTGTACTCATTCGTCGCGCCATCGCATCAACCGGCGGGGTATGAAGGATGATAGTATAACATCGAGATGATACCTATACTTATACCAAGATAAATGATGTCTTCCCGCTAAAGTACAATGTGGGCGTCTTCAAATCCCGAGTAAATAGGTATCTTCTAGGTAAGCGTGCTACAACCTAGACGACTTATCTGCTTAACAACAGGCAGTATGTGGTCAAACGCAACCCTATTCAGAATAAAAAAAAAATATATTAATAATGTTAACAGGTACATGCTTGAAATATTCACAGAATGTTTAGTTGTATATACAATTCAATAATAAATAATTAGATTAAAATAATATTTAAGGGGGGCTCCCATACGGTACGGAACCCTGCGTGCGCGAGTCCCACTCATACTTAACCGAATATTATATGAAACTATGTTTATATCATCATTTCCTTTACCCTATTTCCTACGTGGGGTCGCAAATTTATATATCGTCTATTTAGGTGTAATGTAAATCATCGCTATTTTTGATTTACAATTTCACACGGTAGGTATATAAAGCCGTGGTGGTCTAGTGGTAGAGATGCCCGCCTTACAATAATAATTGTGAGGTCGTGGGTTCAAATCCCGGTCCCGTACCAATGAGTTCTTTGGAATTTATGTACTGAATTTAACACCACTGGCTTTTCGGTGAAGGAAAACATCGTGAGGCAACCTGCAAATGTCCGTAGAAGAAATCCGATGGCGTATGTGAATCCACCCACCCGCACTGGGCCAGCGTGGCGGATATGGCCTAATCACCCTTAATGGGCAGGCCTACGTTCTGCAGTGGACTATTAAAAAGGCTGGTAGGTACAGGTATATTGATCAGGTAAAAACGTGAAGAAGCTGGAAGAGGAAATCTGCAATGGGCTGAATCAAGCTAATAATGATGATCATCTAGAGCAGGTATTTAGAACCATGACCGAATTAAAATGCTAAGTTTGTTGACTAAAACGTGACAACCACCATCAGACACCTACCTAATGTAGGTAATGTAATCTATAAAGGGTTATTTCTAAAATTCCTTATCAATTAGCATCCTTTTAGGGACTTATTCTGTACATCAAACTAACAACTTTTGTTCTGCGTTTTTTTGTCAAAACTCAAAAAAAGCTAGATAAACTGTATATATAAAAAATGTATGGATACATTTTGTCGAAGGCGAACGATATTTTTCTATGGAACAAATTTTTTTTTTTGAGTTTAGACGAAAGTTTTACAAAACAAAAGCTGTTAGTTTTGATGTACAGAATAAGCCCCTAAAATGATGCTAATTGATCAGAATAACCCTGTATACCTTTCAAACCCTAACTCAAACATTTCATTTTGAGTGAAACGCCGATGTAAGTTAAAGAAATATTTATGGTACTACTTTGTAAGTATTCTTGTTTAGTTATAGAAACAATAAAAAAATATTGAGACACGCACACTTCTATTTCCGAAAAACAGATGTGCAGGTTAAGTTGGAAAAGTGGCCTCGAAGGTAAACTTGGTAAAGTTACCAAAGAAACTATAATCTTCCAGGATCTACCCTATCTATTACGGCAAGAAGCCCCTTTTTGTTGCCAGGCGACGGCATTCAAAACACAAATATTTAGTTTATTCTCATCAACGTATCGTACGTAAGGACTGGGCTAGTATGCACCTTATTAATAATATTTATCGACTCAAAACACCACTTACCGATCGTGTAGTCAAAGATATTACATATACCTACCGTTAGCAATTTAGATAAGGGCAATCCATGTATATCTTGTCATCCCTTCCGCTGCATCAGGGCAAAGGGACAAATTGTCTTTCCACCATTATATCCCCTCGAAGAGGAAATAAAGTATGGATTGACAATGACAACTGACATTAAAAGTGGATAAAATGGTTTTCTTCTTTAGCCGTGCTACCCGGGCTGAGAGACTTATATTTTCTTAAACTTACATACATATATATATAATAATATTTGTTTCCGCAAAATATATAGGTAGACTGGACTCCAACCAATCTACGAGTACTAAATTGTGCTGGGCCCATATAATTTGTACAAACAAAATCAATTACCATCAATTCTATATTGCAATGAGTGTGGCGTATATGAAGATAATCTTCACATATTGTTAGAATGGGTTTGGAACGAGTCATTTAGAAGACTATGTTCCATACTAAAGACGTTGGCTTTTACAACTCCATTTTGTCTTCTGCAGACTCTGAAAGTGCAAAAATGTTGTACTAACTCGTAGATATAGGTTTAAAAGGATAAGTTTAGTTTTAGTTATTCATCTCCTACAGGGCGACGTGGTCGCTAAGCGACAAAGCCCTTTAAAATTAAATTAAAAAAGAATACAATTCTATCCCTTCTTGACGCAAGCCGACGAGTTCATTCTACCCTGGAAATAACCTACGAGTAAACTCGTCCCTAGTCCTACCCCCTTTGGTCGACCAAAACTAATTGGAACGAACTCACGGGTGACGATGTGTCTTCAGGATCCGATTTCATCCGCCGTCAATGACTTGCACTTCAGTTCAACAGTCAATCACAAAATTAGGCGCATCCAAGCCCATTTAATATAATTATCGCACTAAGAATTAGACCGCTATACAATTCGTTCGATCACTCCGCATACTACTAACTACCCGCGCTGGGTGCCGATTCACTCGCGCGCATCTACCTCCTTTTATTCCCAACAATATTCAATATAGAGTGCTTTTCACGAAAGAAGTCCCACAGACACGTCGCCACAATTGCATGGCCGATCCGTTAAAATTAGTATCACTTATTTCGGGGAACTCCTTTCGTGGTACTTACGGTCTCTGTTTTACTCAGACAGATAAAGGTAAGTACTAGAGTTATTTTCACGAAAGAAGTCCCTCAGACGCGTCGCCTGGCCGATCTGTTAAAATTAGTTTCACTTCTTGTCGTGGGACTTCTTTCCTGAAACGCACTCTAATCAGCTAACAGAAAATTCAAAGAAAAGCATTAAAAACTATAGGTCTTCTCATCCCATATTTTTCAATTAGGATACTTAGGTTAAGTACCTAGTAGTAATTGGAGCATCTGATTAACAAATAGGTACATGGCATAAATTCAAATTATCATTATTTGTAACAGTCTCTAATGCACTGCTGGTAATGTATGTACCTATGTTTGCTATTTTTAACCGACTTCCAAAAAGGAGGAGGTTCTATGTTCGTCTGTATGTATATTTTTTTATGTATGTTCATCGATAATTTCGCCAATTGTGAACCGAATCGAAAAATTCTTTTTCAGTTTGAAAGGGTATCCTCTCGGAATGGTCACATTTATATTTTACAGATATCGGCTGAGCTGTTTTTGAAAAATCAACAATAATGTAAAAAATTCTAGCGAAATATTCGAATTTTGTACAGGATGGTAGTCGGTTTTGCCATTTTTTGCGAAAAATTATTATCCTGTTACCTGTCCTTTCAATGCTATCTGCCTAAATCCTGTCTCAATATGCAATCAAAATGCCTATCACTATCACTAAATAGTATAAAACAAAGTCGCTTTCCGCTGTCTTTCCCCATGTATGCTTATATCTTTAAAACTACGCAATGGATTTTGATGCAGTTTTTTTTAATAGATGGAGTGATTCAAGAGGAAGATTCATATGTATGATACACCCGTGCGAAGCCGGGCCGGGTCGCTAGTAAGTAAGTATATAAATCAAAGCGTTGTCACCCCATCTTGTTGGGTGGATTGTGGATGCACCGCTCAGGTTTCTGACTCTGTACGGGCCCTTGAAAATGTTTAGATCACCATCTCTAGTGATATACCTCAATGCTTGTTCTTCTTAAAAATAGTAGCATTATAGTCGTTCAATGACCTTTCAACTTTGACCCTGCAATCAGGATTCTAACTAGGTGTAACAGAATCGGTTGAATTTGCATTGCTAATCAAACAGTGGTTTTGGCAACCAATATTTGATAGTCCATTATGATTGTTTGCTAAATTATTAGCATGATTTTTAGCTAAATGTTTCTGCAAAAGATTTCTGAACGGTTCTGTAGCTTTATCTAATTTTTACCGATTTCTAAAAAGGAGTTCTAAGTTCGTCTGTATGTATATTTTTTATCTTTTTTGTGTATGTTCATCGATAATTCCGCCAATTGTGAACCGAATGGGAAAAATCTTTTTTAGTTCGAAAGGGCATACTCCCGAGGTGGTCCCATTTAAATTTTACATCAATCGGCTGAGCCGTTTTTGATAAATCAACAATAATGTAAACAATTTGAGCGAAATATTCGAAATTTGTACACGATGTATGCAATTTTTTTGCGATAAATTATTATAATATTAGAAAGAACTTTTAAAAGTACACGACCATTTCTTGACTTCTTTTTCATCAGTTAAAAGTACTTAGATATTATCGATAAATATATTTTACACAGTCATACTGCTTGAAATTATTTATTATTCTTTAATTTTTCATTTGGCTAACAGTATTCAAAATAACTGTACCCCAAAAACAGAAAATCTATTTCCAGAATGTTCGGGAAATTGAAGAGGATGCGAAGCGTAATACGCCTAATTGCAGGAATAGGCATTAGGCATGCCATAGATATTCCATCAAAGTCAAAGTCCTTGTACCTACTAAATACGGAAATCCGAAAGAACAACAGCCCCGGAAACCACAGGAATTTGATTTGACTAAGCAGGACACGTGGCTGAACTTTTAAACGGCAGGACACAGGTGAAATAAACAAAATGGTTTTCTAAAGAAAACAATGGAAAAGTTATAGTAGCTGCTCTGCCTGGTAAGCTCGACGAATAAATAAATAAATTGTACCTATTTAAGGCTTAAAAGGGATGGAAATGGCTCGAGTCAAAACTTTGTAGTACCTACATTACCTACAAAGATCTAGAATAGATTGATAGTTACAGAAATAAGAGGTTACGAAAATTTCGGTTTGATCTACTTGTAACAGATACCATATCTATCATGACAACAAGGAAACCACATTACCTGAAATCGAAAAAACAATATAAGCGGAGGCTGACACACAGGCAGGCGACGACGGAAACTGTATACTCATAATAAAATAACTAAATAATTATTTTTCGCAAAAGAAAAGCAAAACCGTTATTCTTTCCAAAGCGTACAAAATTCGAATATTTCGCTCGAATTGTTTAAAATTCGAATGGGACCACCTCGGGAGTATACCCTTTCGAAATAAAAAAAAATCGATTCGGTTCACATATTAATTTATTCATACAGTTTAGTACACGTCAATGAAATAGTAGTAATTATTGGTCGACTTATACATTATTCATAAATAAAAAGTCTATGTAATAAAACATAATATAGACTAATTTAAATTGTGCTTATACATTACTACAATATTGTTATCAGTTACAATAGTCATATTCAATTAGCGACTTTAAAGATGAACATACCCAAAAAACAGAGAACATAGAACCTCCTCTTTTTTGAAAGTCGGGTAAAAAGGAAAAAAGGGTACTTCTTATTCATGGTATTCACCTTCGTCTTAATTTGTAATATAGACAGTCATAGTCTACTGCTAGAGGCACATGAGATCACTACAAGGCCGACAATTTTCGGCACATTCGTCAATTTCACAACAGTGAAAAAACCAAGATAAATAATTCTCAAGAATCAATGCGCTCATAAATATTACTGTCCATTGATTCTTTTACAGTGGCGTAAAAGATACACACGCATCCGAGAACCATGATCTGATTAAATTCGATTTCGGGCGGCCTTCAATCCGAGCTAAATACTTTATGGCTAGCTGCCAGCCGAGTTTCACTGAATTTCATGAGCTCACTGGAAGCTATTAAGTGGGCTACGTCAGGACCACCTTGTCAACAAGGGCGCTGCCTAGTGGAGATCTATTTTCGATTGTTATGGCGGTATTTTATGGGTATTCTAAGTGAAAGTCCGCTGAAAGATGGATGTTTATCATCACCTCTGTTATTAGATTTTCACTGTAGTTAAAGTAAGTTCGTATAGGCCGGGTGGCTTAAGCCACCGGCATCTGACATGGCTAAATGGCTAAAACATCCGGGACGTAAAATTTAACGTGTCATCCGAGCCACAGTAGCGCTCAGTTGTAATTGCTACCCGCAGTCACCCATCCGAAGAGCGACCGTGCCAAACGTCGCTTGATTTCAGTGATCGCAGACAATCACATAGACAAACTTCTCAATGAGCATACTGTAAATCAAAGGCCTCATGGATTTCCAATTAGCCAAGTTGGAAGCAGCTTGTGTCCACGTCTTAAGGTTGTCCAGCATCTTATTTGCTAGCTTCCAGTCAGGTCATCTTAGTTGCGATCAGTCCATCTTATGAATGGATTTCCTGTTGCGTTTCTTCTCATATGGTCTTCATTTGAGAACATTACGACCTTATTTCCTAACTAGTTTTTGTCCGTGACTTCGCCCGCGTGATTTTTTGATTTTTGTGCTATCCCATGGGAACCTTTTATTTTTCGGGATAAAAAAATAGCTATATCACTTTCCATCTTTCTATGTCCATACCGAAAATCAAGTCAGTCCGTTGCTCCTTTGCTGTGTGAATGAGGAATAAACCAACAAATACGCATTCGGATTTTTCCACGTCTTCCGTCGTTGATCCTGGGTGCCGTGTGCACATTCCACAGCCATTTCTACGTGATAATTTATTAGGCTAAGTCGATTTCTATGATTCGTCAACCAGTTAAGTCGCATCCACAGATGCAATCTCGGCCACTATTCAGTTCCTACTACTTTCAAATAGTGAATGTATCGTAAAACTAGGAAACATACATAACTGAGCATAAAAGCTGCAGAGGTACGAAATTACAGCTACATATTCACCAGGGAACAAAATGTTGCAGAAAGAGATAATGCAAAAATATATCTTGCTTAGGCCATTACTTTGTACAGTATTCAATTATTTACTTAATTTATTGTGGAAAATTATTTTCCTATTATTTTCTTTCATAACAATCTTCATTTAAAGGATTTTCTATTTTTTGGATTTTATTATCTTTTGACTGTACTGTACCAGCCTTTTTAATGGTCCACTGCAGGACGTAGGCCTACCCACGAAGGGTGATTGGGCCATATTCACCACACTGACATTATATTCTATCATTTGACATTGCTTGTAAAATATGGCGGCGTGATGGTGGCCTTGAACAAAAGTCTAATTAGAATATGAAATTCCATTCAAATTAAGCATTCACTGTTGTTTTACTCTGCGCATTTATTTACCATACTTTTAATGGATGTTTTGAGCTACTGTACACAGTCTGGTCGCACTTTGCAAGATCTTCTTTGTCATCAAACTTTCTTTTTAACCAACTTCCAAAAAGGAGGAGGTTCTATGTTCGTCTGTATGTATTTTTTTTTGTATGTTCATCGATAATTATAATTAATGTGAACCGACCCGAAAAATATTTTTTAGTTCGAAAGGGTATACTCCCAATTTGGTCCCATTTAAATTTTACAGAAATTGGCTGAGCCGTTTTCTATAAGCCGGGTTCTGCTTCTGCCTACCAGCTGTTATTGAGCAATCGCGCGCAGCGAGCATCTATTGATTGTAGTTTTAGTATAGGTAATATTAGATTAATTGTAAATTAGAATTATCTTTTACGAGAATCTGTTGTCTAGACAAACCTATTCTAGGTTTTAAGACAATATAATAAGGGTAATATCTTTGTAAAAGTTATTTAAATAAATAAAAAAATCGAATTTTGTACACGATGGAAGGCGGTTTTGCCATTTTTTGCGAAAAATAATTTTAAATCAAAACGTATGACATATAATTATATGTTACGGTTTGTACTCTACAATATACTCTACTATACAATATAGTAGATAATTGGGTACATTTTTAGATCAATTTAGAGAACTCTGTTATTTCCACTTACCCTTGCTCTCTGCACAGGGTTATGCTCATACAAAACTTTGTTCATACAAATAAGATTTATTTTAAACAGTATTACCTAATATTAGAAAACATTGTGGAATGGTGTGAAATATCTATATTTAAATATCTATGTTTTGTGATTCATAAAACGTAACATCGATGTTATCTTTGTCGTAGAGTCGCACATGTCGCAAATAAATGTTGGTTGTCACAGTAACTTCGTACAGGTCGGGTGGCTAATCTTAGTGTCAGAGTTTCTAAGCCGCCTGAAGGCCTCTGACATGGCTAAACAGTTTAAACAACCGGGCCTACAATTTAACGTGTAATCCGAGCCACGGTAGCACTTAGTTGTAAATGCCACCTGCGGTCACCCATCCGAAGACTGACCATGCGGAACGTTGCTTAATTTCCGTGATCACTGATAAACACTTAGTCGAACTACGCTATGAACTACATTATAGGTTATCAGTGAACACACGCCTTTAATTGTATGACGAGAATCGGTGATACCCTCCACAATAATATCATGTTTATAACAATAAACTTGTTTTACGGCACTTTCTTTCATTACTGTTCTGATTTTATGGTTTTCTTGCTAGACAGATGCTAATTTCGAAGTCAAATTGTGCAGTCACCGAGTTATGTTACGTAGGTATCTCTACTTTTATATAGTTAACTAGTTGCCTTTCTCGGCTTTGTTTGGAAATAAATAAATCATAGCAGTATAAATCTTCTGCAAGAAATATTCCGAACGATAGTGAAAATCACATAACAATCAGTCGTATAGTTAGAATTTTAGATGATCTAAGCGGAAACATAGACAAACACACAAAAAGCGAGTTTGATTTATAATAATTACTAGCGACCCGCTCAGGCTTTGCACAGGTGTATTATACATACTCGTATAAACCTTCCTCTTGAATAACTCTATCTATTAAAAAAACCGCATCAAAACTGTTGTGCAGTTTTAAAGATATAAGCATACCTACATAGGGACAGACAGCGGGAAAAGGCTTTGTTTTATACTATGTATAGTGATGATGTATGAATTGGCAGTGAGTTGGGCACATAGCACCCAGAGCTGGTGGGGGATGGAGTACTCAAATGGAGCCTCGTACCGGCAACCGCAGCGTAGGACATTCATCCAAAGGGGGATAATCGATCTAACTAAGTAGAACTACAGAATCGCGCCCATTCGTTCCAAGTGGGTATGAGATATTTGGATACCTTATTTTACCCCCTCAGTGGTCAGCCTTTGTGCCTTCTTGGGAGCTCCAGGATCTCCAAAACAAAGCACCGGTGCTTCCAGCACTTTGTGTGCTTACTCGCCTGGTAGTAGAACCAGGATTGTGCGGTCCTCTACGACAGCGTTGCCACACACGCTGTCGTCCTCCTCGGGCCCGTTTGAGTGGATGGCCAGAGCCCCAACTCTGACCACCCACGAGCCCAGCCCAGGGGCCCCCTTTCTACAGGCGAGACATTTGGATACCTAGTTAGTAATTATTATTATATCAATAGATAGGTATATTCAATTAATCTTGGACCTCGTAGTGGGCATCGCACTATGAGATGACCGATAGATGACGAATTCATTATAACATCTGTGTGAACTGTTGATAAGTTACTTACTTACTCAAAACTAGCGGCCCATCCCGGGTTCGCCCGGGTATGAATGAATTATAGTTATAAACCTTCCGGAAGAAATATTCTAAACCATAGTGAGAGCCGTATTGAAATCTATTGTATAGTTTGGAAGATATAAGCGGATACACAGACAGACACACAGAAATAATGGTTTTGCTTTATACTATGTACCTAGTGATGATATGTGGCTTGACATACTGCGTTTCGCTAGGTTCGTCTTGACGAGGCACTACCTACATACTACCTGTACCAGCCTTTTTAATAGTCCACTGCAGGACGCAGGCCTACGGGCACATGCAGTGCAGGGTATTGTATTCACATACGCCCTCGAATTCCTTCTAAGGACGTATGCAGGTTGCCTCACGATGTTTTCCTTCACCGAAAAGCCGGTGATGTGAAATTCCGTACATTAGTTCCGCCACCTTACAATTGTAGGGCGGGTGTTACTGCCACTAGACCACCGCGGCTATACAGAGTTATTTGCTTGCCATATACGTACTTAGACGAAAAGGAATGATTAAGAACATCATTATGGACGATTTTTACAATGGGACCAACCCTTAATACGAAAAAAAATCAGCTATTCCCTATGTACAAAATTGCAACTCAGAATCGACAAAATGTATGAAACAGTTGGAATTCCGGGTTGGGCCAATAGTAAAAGTTGTTCACAATGATGGCCTAACTCACCTCCTTTCGGCTTACACCAGTTCTGGATAACCCCGTATACTATGTTCTACACGAACTTAGTCAAACTAAGGTACTACGACATACTCGGTACTGAATACATCTTCTAAGATTATATTGATGACTTGATGAGGAATGACATTGAAGAATAGTAGGTAAAGTGTGACAAGTGCTCAAATAGCGTTATATTTGGTGACTAGCTGCGCCCCGCGGTGTTACTCGCGTTAGCCCGAAATAAAAAGATTTTTTTCTAAAATAAACGTATCCTAAGTTACTCCTTGTTACACCAGCTACCTGCCAATAAAAGTCCCGTCAAAATCGGTGTAGCTATTTCAGAGATTAGCCGGAACAAAAAGACATAGACAGACGGACAAAAATTGTAAAAAATGATATTTTGGTGTATGTACCGTATAAATATTCATATACAAATATAGTAAAAAACGGTTATTTCAATATTACAAACAGACACTCCAATTTTATGGATTTGTATGTATAGAAGAGATGTATAGATGACACACCAAATATTAATTCCAAATATCGATTGAAACAACGTGTTGACATAGAAATATGCGTAATGGAGTAGCCGATGGAAACAGAGGGTTCGTTACCCCAGAGTGTTTGGTCACGCGATGCTAGGTACTAACTACTGCTTAAACTGTGGTAAGGCTTACGTACTAGTAGAAGTAACTGTTATTTATTCTGTAGATAGGCTTTTAATCGATCGTGAGCTTACAGAAAAAGTTTTAAGGAAAATTTGTTAACTACTAAATGGTTACGGTTGAATCGGTTTGTCATAAGAAAGATAGGGGAGACATGACTATAAAATGGTGCATTTTACTCGTCTTTTACTAAGACTTATGGTTTATTATTTTATAACCATAATATACATATATTGTCATGGTATCCGCAGTAGGACGTCCAACGCTGGATTTTTAGAACTTTTTGGAAATATTACAGAAAGCCTGTAAAAATCCGATAAGGTCCTACTGCGTACGGTTGTGTGTATAGGTATTCAATTCTGTATCGTTTAATGACTAGGAATGTCGAGGTATTTTTTTACAAAATATTGGTTTTAATTGGTACAAATGTGTAGAATGTAGCACTAAGAACCTGGCACATCCCACTCGTATTTATAAAAAAAAACGTAAACTCGGCTCAAAGTTCCACTAATGCAGGAGCAACATTTCTAGTAAATTAATTAATGAAATATAATGAAAAGCAGTTTTGGTTATTAAGGTGCAATACTTACAATACCTACATAACCTTCCATACATGAACATTAATAAGTTTATCGGTGGTTAGTGTAATGTTGAAGACCAACTAATAATAGTCCAGTGTTTACTCAGCCCGACCAATAAATTCACTTCCATGATTTTAATGTTTGCCTCACGTTTCCGAAATAGCCTTCATACCCGAGGAAATATGCTTTCATGTTACCATGATGCATTTTCTCTACGCACCTCATTTATAATCTGATTCACTCTCTGATATTCGTGTCTATTTATCTTGTCTTTGTAGATTCACAATTTTAGCACATCCTTTTTAATTTGTAGGGTTGTAATTAATATTTCGTTTTTCGAATTCTGGCTTTGCATATCTAGTTCTATTTGCCAGGACTTAATTATCTCGAAATACAATTTCAATAAAGGAGATATTGCAAATATGCATAGAAATTGGGCCAATAAAGGGTACAGTATTTCATAATTTGCTTTGTTTCTTTCGGAAAATGATTTTGCCGTTATTTTTTACAATAAAAGTGTCCATTAAAAGTAATTTCGTGTATTCGGGTATTAAGGTTACATGTGACCAAAATGACAGTAATTCAATGACTGAACAAAAATCAAATTGAAAAAGTGAAATTACTCATAAATTAAGCATTTGATGGCGTTGTTTTACTCTGCGCATTTATTTATCATAGTTTAACGGATTTTGTGAGCTACTGTACCTAGTCAGAGCCCATTTTGCATTATCTTCTTTTGTTTATACTTAGGTACTTTCAAAGCATAATGTTTCAGAAAAATACTAAAACAAACAAACTCACCTTTTATCAAAAGAATCCAAAACAAATCCTTAATCAACGCACTTTAATCACTCAAGTTCGAAATACAATTTGGCTGAACGCGTAACTGCATTCGCCGTTTCCCGCTCGGAAAAAATTAATTAAAAAGAAAACTGTCACGAAGGTCACATGGATATTTAAATTTGGAATGTGTAGGCTCTATATATAGTCAGTAAGGGTGGTTTTTGTTTGAATGGGGAAACGACAGGCGGACCGCGCGGAGTGGACGTCGAGACTGGGTATATGTGAAATTTCAGTGGGCGGCTCCGCCCAGACGTGACGCCGTGACGCCACTGACGTCATGTAAGAGTGAAGCAGCTCATAGCAATGGTATTTGCAGGCTGTAAGAGCTGGTGGCGCATGGCACATGGCGGTGCATTTTAATAGGTAGCAGTTGAATTGACTGAATAGATGGGTAGCAATATTGAAGCAGTCGTGCCAGAATCGCTTGTTTGTGTATAATGCAGAAAGAAATATTTTAATTCATTAATTAATTAAAATCCTACCAAATCAAATGTATTAAAATTGTTATTTCAAATGCTCTGGATTTGAATAACTCCCTTGCTAGAGATTTCAATCAATTTAATTTTTGAGAATGGTAAAAAAAAATATTTGCCGTAACATAAGATGTTTTAATTTTATATTATACAGTGGTTCCTACTTCTACACGACAGCCTACAGCTTATTAATTTTTGTTCGCCAATGCCTACGGCAAACAAAAAATGATACAGGTAGGTACTTACATGACGAACCACATAATGTCATAGTGTTGTTTTATAAAGTGCAGGGACCCCAGAGGTGCGTACGCTTATCTTAACTGCAAAATCGCCAAAAACTAATCAAGACATTTCTGATTCGCGACACCGATATTCGGAAAGGAGCTTCGTACGTTCAAACCTACGTAACTACGTGCTCAGCGTGGAACATGGAGCGTGAGAACCTGGTCTCAATAGTGGGGCCGGATTTGTCTCTAAAAAGTATAGTTACTTCAACGCTGGCAAATAAATCCTCCTGGGCGGCAAAGACACACAAAAAACGTTTAATCGTAGGATTCGATGTTAGGAGAAACTAAGCTTGATTTTGGGAACAAGACTGTGACTAAAACTTCGAATCTCAAGCAGGAAGTCTATTTCTATTCCTTCACTCTAGCATTTATATGTGAATCAGAAAGGACACGTAAGTTGTATGAAAATAGCTTGGTGCCATCGCGCATACCACTGCTACAGATTACATACTAGTTTCTACAGTCACAGAATAAACTGTAGTGACTATGTAGCGATGAGCGAATTGAAAGCTATTGGCCTAAAAATAAAACTTGTAGAAGAATTGTTTACTGTTCGCGCCTGAACTCTAGGTGTGTTAGCATGCTAAAGGGCGATTAGGGCTGGGCAATGCCCTATTTCACTAATGTCGATAGAAAATATCGTAATTAAATACCTAGACCGTAGCACGTTAATTGTTATTCAATATCTAGGTAAATAGCACTGCAGGCCTATTTACCTAGTTATTAAATTAGTATAAGTATAAGCCAAATCAAATTTTCGGCGGCTGTTAAGTTGGCTACAAGCTGCGCGAAACTCAATCCTCGCGCTGTTTTGTGAGCTTCAGTCAGGATTGGGTTATCCGCACCTTGTAGCTAACATTACAACCGACAAGAGAGAAGAGTTTGTTTCGGCCTATACATGATTTTGTCCCACGTAAAGCTGAAAAAATGCCATTTGCTAATGTGCGTATTAAGGTGCAACAAGTTGACGGCACGAACTCAGATTTGGCGTAGCTTAAATTAATGATATCTCAGCTGTATTGTCTGAAGAAGAGATAGATTCGATGATAAACAGTAGATATAGTGCGTGTGCCTGTGCACCTATTGCATTATAATTTTGTTTTTATTTGTTTTAAAATACCTATAATAACAGCTGCGTTCTAAATGCGCATAGGTTTTCTCCGTAGTAAATTATAAAAAAACTGTTTAAGTAATTTATTTAAATAATAGTTATTTGAACTAACGAATACATAAACTAGGCCGCTATTTTCTTAAAAAATTACTCAGTTTAGTTCTTCTGTGTTTTATTGCATCCAAAGTTTCCTAAAAATTTGAGTCAAAATTCAAATGTTCCAAGGCTTATATCATTGGAGTGTAGATTTTTTTTCAGAGTTTTATTAGCAATAAGCATACATTTTGTAAAGACAAATTGATATAAATCTTAGTTTTAGATATTCAACAGCAAACACTGGTGTGATTACCCACCGACGTTTGTATGGAGTGATGAGTGACTTGTTTACTCTTAAGCGTTGGTATCTACAGCACCTTAGTACCTATCTACTAGGTATTTATTAGATATTTTATCAAAACACTAAAAGATACTTTTTAAAGATGATAAGTAAATATTCGTTCAACTGCGCACTGATTGGAGTGTTTAAATTAATTTTCATACGATTTTGAGTTTGGTATAGTATCTACTAATTAGTCAGATAAAAGTACCTAGGTGGTAGTTGTCATTGAAAGTAGGTAGGTATACCCTATCTGCTTCTGCACAAAAGAAACTATTAGGTAATTCAAATATCTTTGTAAAAATATTAAAGCTTAATAAGTACTTATCTCAATCTTGTAGATTAGAAAATGAAATCAGAACTTGCCAAAAATATCGTAAACCACCAATCAAAACATCGATAAAAACTACCCCATCACTAAACGCAACAGTCTCTCTTTATCCAGAAAAGTGAAGGAAAACAAACAGCAAAGGGCTTCACTTACGCACCTGTGCCGTTGTAAAAATATCTTTATTGCAAAGACATAGAGTCTGAAAGCTTCAGGCGATGCAACGGCCGTGGAACGTCGTTTCCGTGAACGTTTGAACAAATCAATCCGATTGGCTGCGTGTGGCCTGCGCGATCTTGACGATAACCAGGCGCTTATACAGGCAATATAAATCCATCGATAAAATGTAGAGTAATAGGAAATATTGCTACACTGCACTACAGTGTTGTTGTCCGAGGGCAACCAACTCTACTTTTCCGAATCAGCCGTTGGACATTTACTGTTGGAGATAAGACCACCCTAAAAATTCCGACAAGACTGATTGGAAGAAGGAGACAGCTTTTATACAGGGTGTTCTGTACTTCCTTTTATGTTGTATCTTCTCTAACCTATTTTTTTTTTTGTTTTTTTGAAAGTTACCCACCACGGACACCAGGCTCTGTGCTCTTTGTTAACTAAAATGTACAATTACCTATTTGATTTTACTGTACAAAGAGAGTTTGTAACTAACCCCTCTCTAACTCTAACCTTGGCACGGTTACTTGGAAGAAATCGTTTCAAGCGATAAGGCCGCCAGTTGTCGCACTAGTTTTAAATTACTTCATTATTTGTAATGTTCTTTTCTGTGTTGTGATCAATAAAGAATATTATCTATCTATATATCTAGTTTATCTGAGGCTCTCCGAAATCTGTAAAGCTTAAATCCCTCATACACATACCGATTTGGTTGGATTTAATATCGCAGGTCACTCCACCATAACTCATGCAGGAGATGGATTATCTCAAAATCCTAAAGAATTACTCTAGAAATTATTTCATTTCACTTATATACTACATCACCCGGATACGGCATACCCTCTATTCTATTGCGTTCAGTTTCTCCAGATCGGCAAAGTATAAAAACAGCCAAACCACATATTATTTTGACTAAGGTAGAGTAGAGTTTGTGAAGTTAGGGTAGAGTAAGGGCCTGCAGAATCAGACGCTTGACTCCACATGAGATCTTATATTTTCTTCTCTATCTTCTGTCTTGATAACATTAATTTTGTGGAAATAGGTGAACGACAAAAATAGTGATAGCAGTCTTTGAGTTCAGTTTGAGAGCAAATGCCCCAGATAGGCCATAAAAGGCATAGCCTAAGGCAGAGATTGACGGTAACGGCTACTCGGCCTACGCAAAATTTCCTTTTAAGACATAGTAGGTATTCCGTTAGTCTAATATTAATATTAAAGAAATAACTTTGCAAAATAATAAAGAATTCTTTAGGGCTTATTGGAAATCCATAGAGGAAGCCTATGTCCAGTAGTGGACGTTGATGGATGGATGGATGAAACTCTAAAGATCTACAAATATAGAGAGATAGCTCGATAACCGCTGTAGGAACAAGCTGCATGCAAGTCGCTCCCTAAGATTTTTTAGGTTTTTTATCGCGTATAAGTACGCGCTTGACCACCAACTCGCCTGATGGTAAGCGACGTTGTAGTCGAAGATGAAGCACGCAAACCTAGAAGATACATATTCACTCTGACCTTGAAAAGCTTTAGATTATATCTCTTAGGAAACAGGAAAGCAGGACGACTGTTCCATTCCCTGGCGGTACGAATCAGAAATGTTGAGTCAAACCGCTTCGTACGTATTGAAGGAAAATCGACTCGTGGCGTCTTTCTACTTGTCCTGTAGTAAAAAGGGGATGGCAGGATAAGGTGCTAAATAAATGAATCCTATTGAAAATGGACAGGCTCGCAACCCTACGGCGATGCTCCAGGCTATGAAGTTGTTTTATGCAACTAACTTTTTATCACCTATAAGCCGAACAGCACGCCGGTCCACCGATTCCAAGGCCTCGAGCTGATACTTAGCCGAGCCATCCCAAAGAAGGCAGGTTTTTCGAAGAAGCCGGCATATTTAACTTTTACTATGGTCCATGGCCACCCCTATGGTCCATAGGGGTGGCCTATGTCCATCAGTATACGTCCTATGCTATGGCTGATGGGTGGGCGAATGTGGTGGGGGCATGGCACTGCACGGCACGGTGTTAGGGTCATAGTAAAAGTTAAATATACCGGCTTCTTCGAAAAACCTGCCTTCTTTGGGATGGCTCGGCTAAGTATCAGCTCGAGGCCTTGGAATCGGTGGACCGGCGTGCCTATCCATAGGCTATGGATCTCCAATAAGACCGGTTGGTAGAGGCTTGCAACCAGCGCGATCTTGTGGTCTTAATGAGGTCATCCCTCCGACATGTGGGTGGACGTCCTACGCTTTGCTTGCAGGTACGTGGTGTCCACGAGAACTTTTCAACCCCATCGATCATCAATCCTCCGTGCTATGTGCACCACCACATGCTAACACCATAAAAAAATCAGTTATTTCACTGATTAGTAAAAATTCAAAAAAATTCAATGGAACCACCCGAAATATCCAATATCTACCTAAACAGCAACATTTTGAATTTAATTTTGAATTGATAATATCGTGGCTCGGATGACACGGTAAATTGTAGGTGCCGGTAGTTTTAACCGTTTAGCCAAGTCAGAGGCCTTCAGGCGGCCTAAAAACTCTGACACCAGGGCTAGCTACTCGGCCTATATGAAATATTTTCTTTTGTACCTATCTCTCTGTCCATCCGAAGGTTGCCTGGAAGAAATCACTTTCAGTGATAAGGCTTCACATGTTTTAGCATATATTTTTCTCTATTTTTCTGTTTTTTATGTGTGTGAGAACGTGAATCAATAAAGAGTGTATCTATCTATTTTAATATTGCACAAAATATTCAAGCGAGGTGCAGCAATAGATAAACTTGAGCAGATGTAGACATGTAGTCACTTCCACAGTTATTTTTAACCCTGATTGTCTGTCGTGTAATGTAACTACAGCGCTTCAGCTGAGCAGCTGTGAAATGAGCTAAATTGGACAATAATAGTCCTGGGCGATGACCCTTTCATGCTTCCAACGATGCGGTTCCGTTTGGCTAGACGGGAAATTAAGTGCTTGGTGTTGTCTTGGATTTCGGTAAAAATTGTGACTACCTATTGAAGCGAAAAAATTGAATGTTAACTGATTTTCACTTCAAATCACATAAACGGAGAGAGAAACGTAGGACTCCTAACTAGCCTAAATTAGATATCCCAATTTATTTTAATAACTGAATAATAGGCCCAATTATAAAGGCGCCATTGTAAAAATAGCAACGAAAAAAGTGTTCTCTCTATCGAATTCCTAAAGTGAAACAGAAATATTCTAAATTGCTAATGTAACTGCGATGGCGCCTTCATAATTGGACCTATTTTCATACTAAAAACTCCTTTTCCCTAGCTACGCCCATATACTTAAAGTACCTAACATAACATAAGTAACATAAAGCTAAGGGTAAGAGCATGTGTGAGCACCATTAAGTACCTACTTATTTGGTTAATTACCTACACACCCTAGAGGCTTAGAACATTCTTTGCCCACCTCAAAATACTTGATGATTCAATACATTTTATTTTTCTGGGGTGCTTTTGCATTTGCTGCGAAAAAAGGGTAGCAAATGTAGCAGCTGACCCCCTAGAGAAAATTTTAAGCTGCGCCAATTTGTACCTAGTAGGTACGTGGCCACGAAGAAAGAAACGCAAATTCGAAAATGCACATTCTTCCATCAAGGCATCACATAGCGTCTGCGACACGAAGTTCGAGGTGAAGTCTGTGTTCAGTAAGCCCGATTACAGAGGTGCCATCGTTATTATGTTAGCTAAATAGCATAGTTCTGTTTCTTTTTCACTCTAGGCATTCGATAGAGAGAAAGCTTTTTACGTTGCTATTACGCTGGCGCCTCTGTAATCGGGCTCAGTGTCCTACTAAAATTAACTGAGCAATCATCACATGTGTCACGTATGGACGTACTTCAATCAGTAAGCTCATTGTGCGTTACTGCAGTCTACGTGGGTGTAGCTCAAGTAAGTAACTGGTCATTCAGAGATCCTGAGCCGACGTCGGCTTAGCCTTGTGTTTAATTAAAGATTCGTTCGAGTTCGTCCCGTTTGATTGTAGCTAGGTATGTGAAGTTGTGCACATGTATTGTGCCGAGTTAAGAGTATTTGTAAGTAGGTTGGTAAGTACTTGGGTACAATACCCACAGAACAGCAGATTTCCTTCTCTCTTCTGTGACAATACCTACCCTACCACCTAGCTAATAGCAGTTTATAGAAATTATTCCAGTCTGTCCCCCGGATCTGTCCCCCAGGGGACAGAACGGAAGAAAAAAATCTTGTCTGTCCCCAGCACTGTGGCAGTTAGCCTATTCAATCTTTTAGTTGTGAGTATTGTAGCCGATCTTATTGGAACTCTGATAAGTTATAAAGGAAACCTATAGGTATATATCCAACAGTGGACGTCCTACGGTTGTGAAAAGAGTTTATTAGAACTTAAAGTTTATTATGATAACATGGACAAATTGCTTGTTCTAGAAATCCACATTCTAATACAACTGGCACTAATAGTGGCAGGAGGCAGGGTACCCTTAAGTACCTACCTAGCACTCAGTTTCAGCTTCCCCAGATAAGTCAGCTCTCATTCCAGGTGCATAACTTCTTCAACCTTACAAGAGTTACAGATAAAGGCTGAAATACCTATGATTTTTACAAACGGAATTATAGAAGGAAGAAGGTGGTGAATCATCACCCTACGATTTATCAGCAAAGATAGCGCAAGCTATATGCATGTCAGTATGTTCCGACTTACGCTAGCTTTTATGTGTAAAATAGATGATTTTCTTTTAAACGGTTCAGCAAAATAAATCACTACCATCTGAAATAACTTATTCAAATAAAAGAAAAAGCTCATCTCACAGTTTTAAATGATAATGGATTCTTCTGACTTACTAATCATTATTAATAATGATTTAAACTTAAACATGTTGGCTTACATTCTGCGTGACACAGAACGTATTTTATGTTTTTTTTTCTTTTCTATCCAATGCTGTCGCCTTTCACAAAAATATTGCTAGACCTAGTAATTTTTGTAATTGTTTTCGATAACATCTTACAAGTTTTTTCCCAAGATTTTATAACTCCTATTAACTACTTATTTTTTGTGATGATAAGAAAAATGTAATACATATTAGGACGTCACACATCGGGGCATCGCTACAAAAATATTTGAGAATGTAGTTAATGAAGTGAACCACCAATTTCTGTATA
Organism: Hypomecis atomaria; assembly: GCA_964007245.1. Lineage (NCBI taxonomy): Eukaryota > Metazoa > Arthropoda > Insecta > Lepidoptera > Geometridae > Hypomecis > Hypomecis atomaria. The sequence goes on from OZ023291.1 coordinate 18,787,998, forward strand.
TTGATGCAAGAATTTGGCTACAAATTCATCAGACTAACTTAAATATTCACGTTATTGCAAGATAAATTAAATAAAAATAAATAAAAAAAAGCCTTATTATTTCCTTTAAACCTAAACATATTTACAAATTTTAAACAATGATTTTACAATTTAAATGTTAGTAGAATTAAATTTTATTTTATTTTATTCATTTTTTTTATTATTTATTGTTAAATTAAACCTATTTAGTGTTTGTGTATGCAGTGATTAAGTTTTTATAGGAATCCCTTGCTGGGTATAGGCCTCCTCCAATTTCTTCCATTTTTTCCTGTTTTGTGCTACTTCGATCCAGTTTTTCCCCACTATCGTAACTATGTCGTCCGCCCTACGTGTTACTGGTTGCTAAAGAAATACTGCATCGTAATGGATGTTAAAAAAATAAAACGTCGTTTTTCTAAGCTTTGATAACATTTAGCTTATTTTGTAGTAGTTAGCACTGGTAGCATATGCGACACTTTTGACAGCTGCTGTTTGACAGCTGATTGATAAAGTGGCTGCCGTCCTGAGGTGCGATCCGTCCTTTTTTGCCACTCCTTTTAGGGCAAAAATATCCAAAATATTTCCTCTTGGAGTGATTTCCAAGAAATGTAGTGTTGTGCCTTGAGTGTAACAGTGAAATGGCCTAATAGTTCAACGAGGACAAGAGAATCAATCAAGATGAGTACTCGTTCGGGTCGTGGGGTGTTCGGGAAGCTCTTCGCTAAGAAGCAAAACAAAGACAGGGAAGAAAGGGCGACAGAAATCGGGATGCCAACTAACGTGAAGCAACATATTCACGTGAGTAAGAATTCCGAGACCGGTATGCTCGAGGGGCTGCCATCTTCATGGCAGAGGCTTCTGAACACGCAGATCACTCCAGCCGAGCAAAATGAGAACCCTGACGCTGCCATCCAGGCCGTCAAGTTTCACATGTACTCCATGAAGAATAAGAAAGCCGCCGGCGAACCTTTCAAACCTTTTGTCACTCCCGAAGCCATAACAGAGGAAGATTTAGAAATAGAGAAGTTGCTAGACCACAAGAATGCTCATCAGAGTCAAGACTCGGACTTGTCGATCGGGCAGAGCAGTGAAGATGAGAATACTTCAAGTAGCACCATGACTATGGATGATATGTTTTCACAGCGGCAAACAATGCCAATATCACCAACAAAGCGTAGCTTAAAGAAAAAAGACAATATGAAAGAAATGACTAACATGGCTGCCGTTGTGGAGGATTTGTCTCTGATAGGTGACGACAAGCCAGAAGATGAAAGTCCAATACTCAGAAAGAAGGAGCTTCAGTACGCAACATTGAGCGATGAAGAGATTTATGAGGAATTGAAGAATATTTGCAATAAAGATGATCCTTATGTACGGTTTGAGAGGATAAAGCAACTAGGGGCTGGTGCTTCAGGTATGTTTATTTCTGTTCCCTTACTAGTCACCACCAGAACTCTGGTTTCATTCACATGTCCAAGAAATCTAAAAAAGAATGCTCTTGTACCTGTGTAGGTGCCAGGCATAAACAAATATGTATGTAAAAATAACATTAGGATCGAATACCAAATTAAAGCATATTTTCGAATGATTAGACAATATGCCTTAATTTTGTATTTTGGTAGATACAAAGGTGAAAGGATAAACAAATATGATACATTTTATCCTACTACCATATTAGGAAAGTGAAAACATTCACACAAAACATATGAGCTTGGAAATTGTTCTGTCTTTCTCTAAAGTTTTGAATGTTTTAACGATAGGGTAGAGGAATGAAGATGATGATGTAAGAGCAGCGTAGGATGTCCACCTAAGAGTGGACAGATGATCTCACCTAGACCGCAGGATCATACTAGAGGCAAGCCGCTTCTAACTGGTCTTATTGGTGACCCATTGGGGAGGCCAACGGCCAACAGTGGATGTCAAATGGCTGATGAATGGATGAGAAGAATGATGACAAAGATCCAATAAAAATGTGATTTAGTAGCCACATTTATTATTTGTTTATAGGCGAGAAGTGAATACTGATGTGCCTATATCAAGCAGAGTCGAATAAAATTAGTATTTATCTGTCAAGGATTTTTTTTCCTCCCTTATCCAAAGGTCCAGTCTATTCTTAAATGTGTTTATAGTTCTTGCTGAGATTACATCCTCAGGCAACCTGTTCCTTATTAGACAACTCTATTGCAGAAGATGTGGTATGCAGTGTTGGTTTGTGATGGTGTAAGCTGTAAGAGGAATATAATATTGAGCATCTGAAATTGTGCATTTTTTCAAGGTGTACAATGTACATGTCGTGAATATCCGGAAGATTATAGAAGCCATTGAGAATTTGAATTTTCATTTACAATTAATTGCAATGGCTTAGCTAGTAACTAAATCATTTTATTTAATTTTATAGCCTTTACTGCTGATTGTATTTTATAAAGTATATCATGATGTCATTTATTATTATTATTCATATTTTTTTCCTTTTGTTTTTTTTAATTTTTTTTTTTATTATCATTTTTTTGATTCTATCATGCAATGTCAACTAAATCATAGGTCTTGGTTATTTAAGCATGAAGCAATGATTTAAAAATGTTCACTATATTTCCTAGGCAGATGACAGGAAAAGAGAGCCTATACCTAGCGGTGGGATAAAGAAGGCTGTAGATGATGTTTATGAAAGGCTTGTCAAACAGTGTAAAACTCTATTGCAAGAACTACTTCCATTATGTCTATTACATAATTACTGATAATATTCCTTATAGGGAAACTTTTGTAACAAAACTTGTTTGCACAACAACTAGCTTTTGCCCGTGGCTTCGCCCACGTTATACGTTTTTATGATATCTCAAAAGGAACCTTTTATTTTTCTGCAATAAAAAGTAGCCTTTGTCACTTTCCGTCTTTCAAACTAAGTCCATGCCAAAAATTGTCAGTCCATTGCTGCATGAAGGAGAAACAAACCAATAAACACACTTTCAATTTAAATTACTAATATGTATTACTTAGCATATGCAGTAAAATGTGTCTAAAACCATGAAATACAAAAGGCATTAGACTTTGGTAATAGAAGGTGCTTTGAATATGGCATTCTAATCTTATCTCTCTGCTTACAATCATGTTTTGATAACAGTACAGTTGAACAAATTAAGATTTGTCTATGATAATCTTTTACCACCAATTGTTACCAAAATAACTGAAGGCAAATTCAATTCAATTTGAATTTTAGGGCCCATTTATAAGTAAGGTAAAACACCTAATGCCAGACACTGAACTAAAGGATGACACTTTCGAAAAAATCCTTCCTCCTAAGAATAATAAACCTTTAATCTATTTGACTACTGATCTAATAGACGCCTAGCATCATCTATGACACATGGTTAAAAACTTATAACACCTTTCCTAGCAAAATTTTAAAATGGCGTCAGTTGCCAGCCAACAACGCGGAAAAGTATACACATGCTCTGTGATTCTTGAACGTTTTCGTAAGGAGGTTGACATTGGGCAGGTAAGATTTTGTTATACATATTTACGATTTTTGTGGATTTAGTATTGATTTTAGAAATATGAAAGATTCATTAGTAAACAAGGGCTATTGTTTTTATGTTTAGTTTAGTTTTTATAACAATTGTTGCTGTGTCTACTATTAGGTCCCAAAATATGTGAAAACCTAAAAGATGACACAAGTGTCATCTAGTAGGTTGCATCGAAATGTTCAAAATATGTACAAAAATAGCTTCTATTCCAAGTGTATAAAATGCTGTATCAATTTTGTTACTTTTACTTTACTCTGCCCAATAGTAGACAGGATGTCAATTATTGGGTAAGGTATGTGTCAACTATTGGTTTCATCGATTTCAGATTTGGTCGAGCGTGATGCAGCCCATAAAAAGTCAGACGTTTAGATACAATGAAGCTGATAATGTAATATGAAAGCTGCCATAGCAGAATGCAGAAGAGGCGTCGCAACAGCTACTGTAGCAAGAAAATAAAAAGAGCCGAGAAAAAAAAATGAATTAGAAAAAGAAAAGAAGAATAGAGGAAAGAAAGAAAAAGAAAGAGCAAATTGAACACGAACGTAAACTAAACTAACGTAAAGCCTGCTAAGAAATTGGCTAAGAATACCATTATGACTGTAAAAAAAACTGTTAAGACTGATGATTATAGTAGCGACTCAAGTTCTGAAGAAGTGGCAAGATTCTGGAGATAGTTTAGAATTTTAGATGATATATCTGACGAAATTGAAAACGATGTATTAGAAATGGGAAATGCAGAAGAAAATAACATTGAGAAAAGCAAAATCAAGTAGGGTGGGTGACTATGTGATTGTCAATTTTCCTGGTATAAAGAAATATCACAGGTACATATCTCTGTTTTGTCCAAAATATTAGTCAAGATGGTAAAATCGAAGTTGTGGCAATGGTAAGCTGTGATCAAACCAAGACTACTGTCAAGGAAAACGATAAAAATATTAGTATTATAAGAGAATGTCAAATCGCTGAAATCGTCGACGCACCAAAAATGATATTTGCTGGTGATAGAATTAAGTTTAAATTTGATTTTGCGCTGCAGGTTGATGGATAAGCAGAAGTACTGATTAATAACTTCAACATAATTATATAAATGACGATTGTATTACAATAGGTGATAAGTAAATATAGATAGATGGCCCAAACATAGATTCTCTGTTTAAAGACAGAGTATTTCCTTAGTATTTTGATTTGAAAACCTACTTTAAATGTGATTTAAAGCCATGTCTAGTATTGGTGCTAAGTGCTGTCTATTATTAGTGGTAACGATTTTTTGAGATGTCATCTATTGGTTAATATGACAAAGTTTAAAAAAATACAAACTTTTAATTGAAATATGTTAATAATTACAATGTTTTATGTGAAATAATAGATCTAAGTATTGCTTTAGTAGATTAAACAAGTTTTAACTGCAATGTAGTAACAAAATATATAAATATTGAATACTGAAATGTGTGTTGTCCTTAATGTGTCTAGCATTAGGGGTTTTACCTTACCTAACTAAAATAAATAGACCAACCATTTTACATCTATAAATGTGCACCAAATAAGTGATATGTCTTGGCAAAAAGGTCTTTAAATTGATTTTGATATTGTTTAACATGAGACAAAGCCATGTGGGTTGAGTCCTTTCTGCTAAACTACATCCAATTTATCTATTAAAAATTTCAATTTCATAGACTGTTGTCGCATGATGATAAAAGTTTGTGGAATTCTGCTAGCATCATCTATTTATTGCCATAGTACATAGTACTACACAATAATATTGAACCTATGTAATGAATTATATAACCTATGTAATGTATTATTGAAGCTATGAATAATTACATAGGCTTCAAAATTAAAGATAAACATGCACATACACAATATTGCATTGACCACAGTATGAAACCATTCTTATAGTTATCATTTTCATTCTGTGATATGTTGTTGTTACTTGCACTTTTTCTATGTATTGATGCCACTGTTCTAGACTTAAAATAATATACATGCATTATTACCAATTGATTCTCATTCTCTTTGATATTTCTCTCTTCAGGTGTGGTGTTCATCGCTATAGACAGTAAGGATAACTCCCGAGTAGCCATCAAAGACATCGACTTGACGAAACAGTCTAAAAAGGAACTCATCCTCAATGAAATCAATGTATTGAAAGGTTTCACCCATAAGAACCTCGTAAACTTCCTGGATGCCTTCCTCAGCTACGACCATCTCTGGGTTGCTATGGAGCTCCTAGACGGCGGTTCTCTAACGGACGTGGTCACAGAAGTAGTAATGAAAGAAGGTCAAATAGCTGCCGTGTGCCGGGAGACGCTTCAAGCCATCTCGTTCCTCCACTCCAAAGGAACAATCCACAGAGACATCAAATCTGACAATGTGCTACTGGGAATGGATGGTACGGTCAAAGTAACAGACTTCGGTTTCTGTGCCAACATCGTAGGAGACGAGAAACGTCAAACTATGGTTGGGACACCATACTGGATGGCGCCCGAAGTAGTCACGAGGAAGCAGTATGGTAAAAAAGTAGACGTTTGGTCTCTGGGAATAATGGCGATTGAGATGATTGAAGGCGAACCTCCTTACATGAAAGAGACGCCTCTGAGAGCGCTGTACTTGATCGCTGCTGTTGGCCGTCCCAAGATACCAAGGTGGGATAACCTCTCAACGGACTTCCAAGACTTCCTAGACAAGTGCCTGCAAGTAGATGTAGACATGCGAGCCACGGCTGACGAGCTCCTCGCTCATCCATTCCTCAACTGCGCGATGGAACTGAGGACTCTGACCCCGCTCATAAAAGCCGCCCAAAAGATACTCCATAAAAATTACGAATGAAACTTTGACATGCTTCCATTCCTTTTTTACCAATATTACACTTTTGTAGCAGTTTACATTTTTGTATGTACAATGTTTCGGATCGTAACGAAGGTGCCAATATTTTATAATTTATAGCTTAACTGCATAGGTGGTGTATAGAGTGGAAAAGATTTATGAGTGTTTTATGAGGATAAAAAGAAAGAAAATGGGACTAAATACTGATGGATCAGTGGAATAGTATTCTAAGAAAGCTAGTTTTGATATGAGCTAAAAATTACTATTATAGAATTATTTTGTCGGGATCAGATTGCATAGGATTGCTCAGCAATATCACTCTATTACAGTATGTTAGCTATCTAGATTCTGATTATGGTGTTCATTACTTTTAAAGTATGAAATCGCAAAGTATTTTGGCAATACACAAGTCGCGCTTGGCTTTGTCTTATCTCTAGGCTCGCGTAGATATGGTATCTGCTACTGATATAGATATTTCATTTTGGACATCACATTGCAGTGTAGTACGGTTGTAAAGATATCTGTCATGGGGCTGATCGCTAACGGACGTGACGTCACAATCAGAAACGCCGTCATGAAGCGGCCGCTGGGTAAAAGCCGAATCATACGTCTTGGCGTCTCTGATGTTAACTACAAGCTGCGACAAACCGATTGTAGCTCACTTAGCAGCTCGGAGTATTGTAGGTAGCGGAGGTAAGCGCAAAAAATGCAACTACTTTCTAAAAGCGGATTTTTTAGTATTACGTTGTCGTGGTGATGTACAACAATACCCTGGATTCAGTCAGCTGGAATGCTTAGCGTTTGGTGGGGATACAGTAGCGTCGCCTTAAAGCCTGACTGAAAGGCCTTGTTTCTTGTTGCAGGTAATTGGCTTCCATCAAACTCTTTTTTAATTAATTATCTATCCGTACACCAATTTTCAGCATGTGGTCGGAAGATACTAATTTTTTTTTAAATTCAAACGGATTTCCCCACCAAACGCTAAGCATCCCAGCTGACTGAATCCAGGGTATTGTTGTACACCACCATGACAACATAATACCAAAAATTCAGCTTTTAGAAAGTAGTTGCATTTTTTGCGCTTACCTCCTGCGCCATTGGGTTTCGCGCAGCTTGTAGCTAACTTCACCGCCAAAATGTTCGTTCCTTTCTATACTACCGTGTGCATTCATAAAATTTAAAGAAACGTTTGTGGCGGAGTTTCTTACTATGCCGAAACGTTCGTCTGCGATTGCACTTATTCAAATTGAGTGTACAAAGAATAATGCCATTAACAAACAATATTATCGGACGAATTTTAGTTACTTAATAATATCTGTCCAATTTATGTTATTAGTGTTTATGAAATTGCTAAATTACCAATATTTTCTGACAATGGTAACATTCTAATCTTTATTATTCTTATAATATTATCTTCAAACTGGTGCATACACTGTTCACAGTTATTTACCAAAAAAAAGTGTACATAAATAATTACATATTTTTTTAGCTAGTCGGTAGTATTTTGGTTTAGTTTTTATAGGGTTCTGTAGGTAATTTTATAATGCACAAATTATTCAATATTATTTTTAATATCTACCAATGTATTCTCACATTCCTTCAATAGTTCTTCATTCTTTTTCAAAATGTATAAGACTGTAAATGTATTTAAAATGAAATAGTATTCTTTAGGCTGGTTGCAAACTAGCGTGTCGCCACAGCCATAAACGCCGCGCCGTCGCCAGAAAAATTGCAGCCTCTGGGTGGGCTCACCCTCAGAATAATAACAAGTAATAGAAATATTGCTAAATTTTACTGAAATACCTTGTTAGACATAATTTCTATGACTATATACGGACTTATGCGACTAAAATATATTATATATTCTGGATTCGCTTCAAAAATTTGCCGTAATTTTGTTTATACGTCTCATAATATTGTATGCCAACATCTAATTGTATAAAAACAAGCTATGACATTTATAGACTTAAATTAACTAGCACTATAGCAATAATGAGAAATAATGTTATCCCTATACCCGGCAATACACAAGCCAGTAGCTGGCATGCTTGCATGCCTGCTATTGGCATGCCCATAGTGTGCACGTCTGTTCACACGTGCCAATTTAGAAGTCCTCCTGCGTTCGTTTACATGCCAGTACTTCCTGGCGTGAAAAGCTGGCATGCAACTGTTAGTACAGGAAAAATAGACGTTTTTTTTTGGTCAACTTTGCAATAAATTTCCGATGCAATTTTTTTTTTGTGAGATTTAGGATCACTTACTGAGCATATAAAATCACAAAATGCTGACAGATCCAGGTGGAGCTTCAAGCGCCATCTTGAAAAAACGTTTTTGGCCGATATCTCGGAAACTGCATTTAAGGGCAAAAGTCATTAAGATCATTATTGTAGAGAATAAAATTTAGCATCTTTTTTTTCCAGTAAACTTGTTTGTAAAACTTACCGTTTACGTTTTAATTCGTTGTGGCTGTGATGACTCGCTCGTCTGCGATGGCACATAATGATAGATCATTCCTGATGAGACTGTCCTTATCCTTCTAACCACACTATTATAATACAGACAAGGAATTCTACATGTAATAATAGGTACAAAATGTGCCCATTTTGTAATTTTTCAGTATCTATAAATGTATTATTCATGTAGCCATATTTTTGTTACATTCTAGTATTTACCTGACTGCCTGAGATGGGGGTAAAGTTAGTTTTTACAATTAGGGAGATTTAGGTTTCGCAGCTGGAATACACATGTTTAATATTTGCATTATTATTTCATGACTTTTTAGACTATTTAGCAGCATTATAATAGTTTTAATAAAACATGTGTATTCTAGCCTTTGGGGTCAACGCATATTGACGCAGAGTGAAACAATGTATTTAAGAGGGACGCCTACTACATGTTGTTATATAGTTATACAGTAGTTTGACTGTTGCCACGGTTAGTTTTTGGATGGGTGAACGCGTGTGACATTTTACCTTTAGTGTTTCGGATGATGCATAAATACCCAGTCATGGGTAAAAAAATCATTATAGTAATTAGTCCGTGAGTTAGATTATCGAAACATATTGGACACGTATTTTTAATTTTGTCAGTAAAACAAAAACTGGCAAAGATAAACCTTGTCAAAGTTTGGGAGTGGGGATCGTGACGTCACCTCTCTCACGAAAGTCAATACATCCGTATGACACTCGTGACGTCACGTGGAACTTTAACGGGCTTTATCTTCGTCATTTTTTGTTTAATTGATAAAAGAAAAAATATGTATCTAATATTTTTTAATCCTATTTGACGGACTCATTATATATTTTTTAGTCATCATTCATACCTAATAAAGGCCGTTTGTCGTAATAACGGTGTTATTTTGTTTGTGGTTTATGAATTATCGTCAGTGCTCCACCTGATAAAACATAAAGAGGGTTACAAATCAATCAATTTTCACCATCTGTGATCACATTGTCACTTACCGTCTTACCACAGAAGTTTTACGCACGCTTTAGACATTGTTTAACAACTGTTTACAATTTGCGCGGTTAAACAGTGTTTTCTGTGATAAAACGTCAAGTCTCATATTCATAACAAAGATTCCCCCACACGTGGGAGCTGGTTCATCAGCTGTGACGTCACTCAAAATGCCTCATTCATATGAAATGTCGCACTTTCTTGGATTTCCCGGTGCTATAAGTATTTATAGAGGTGGATCAGTAGTTTGTACATTTCAATTCTATTACGCACACGCAGTAATGTGGTGGAAGAGCATGATACAAGAAAATATGCGGAAACCATTACGTGACGAAATGTCACTTCCCTTTTTGAATTTGTCCTAGGAACGCAGCTGTATTCGTTTTCGTTTTAGTGTTTTGATTTCAGTGTGCGAAACTGTCTCAATTATTTGAGTATGGATCTTCGTGGAATGTGATTTTAAAATAATCATCCGCAACCTTCTTTCTCTATCGTGCTACTCGGTATATGCCGCTCTCTGTCTCAGTCCCACGTTTTTACAATCGAATAGTCGAAGGTTCAATTCCCGATCCCGCGCAAACTCAATTCTTTTGACTTAGACTCCGCTGCATTTTTCAAAAAACATGAAATAAATTCAATAGTGTATGTGAATCCACGACGCACTAGCACATGAGACCCAAAAGTCTTCGTGGATAGGCTTTTTTAGCAGTGGACTATTTTAATATACAGGGTTATCCAGCACTGGTGTACTATGCTGAAAGGAGTTGATTCATCAACATTATGAACAACTTTTACTGTGGGACTTACCGGCGGTATGTATGGTGATTCCATACAAAACTGCAACTAGGAATCGACAAAATTTAAAACAGCTGTTTTTTTCCCTCGAATTTTGTGTTGGCCCCCCATAGTAAAAGTTTAAAATGATGGTTTTAATCTTAGAAAAATATTTTTCAAAGGTTTTAATCACCCCCTTGTGGCGTAGTACAGGGTAAGTAGATAACCGTGTATAGAATAAACAAATATTTATATAGAAAACACAATCATCATTATCAGCCGTAGGACGTCCACTGCTGGACATAAGCCTCCCCTATGGATTTCCAATAAGCCCGGTTGGAAGCGGCCTGCATCCAGCCATAATATCGTCGGGCCACTTGGTCGGTGCCCTTTACTGCCCCATCGGCCATCAGTTCTCCGAGCTATGTGCCCTGCCCATTGCCATTTCAATTTACTAATCCGCTGGGCTATGTCGGTAACTTTGGTTAACATTGAAAAATTGTGTTTTCCACTGTCATGACAATATTCAGATTCAGATCATTTATTGGCCATTTATAACATGTCAGTCATACAAGCCAAGTCAGTTTACAAAATTACTATTAAAAATATCAGCTATTAAAAATTCCTAATCATAATAATGATCAGTAATAAATGAAACAATAAGTTTGCCAAAGCACTCTGCATCATTTTGCGTCGGCCCTATTGTATTGTTCCACCATGTGTGCCTGCTTTGTATAGATGTAAGTCGGAGAATTGTGCCCTACAGACCTAGATAATGTAAAGTAAACGTTCGGACAAAAAACTGGTCATTAGAAATTATCTTCTAAAATACTCATTTCACTACATACATAGTTCTTCTTCTTTTCGAGTCAATGTTTCGATGTTTTTTTTTTCAGATAAAATATATTAAGCAAGACGTTATGTATTGTTAACAATTTTTCTTTAATATTATATACAAAATTGATAAAATATAATCATTTAATATTAAAATTATTTTGCCGATAGGCTAGATGATTCAAAAAATATAATTAGTCCGTCATATAGATCATTAAAAAATATTGGAGCAGTTTTCTTTTTTCTTTTGTCAATTAAATAAATTTTATTAAAGATATAGCCCGTTAAAGTTCCGCGTAACGTCACTTCTACCATAGACGACTTCTACTACATACATAAAAAGTATAGCACATTTCTCGTAGAAGTGACGTCACGAGCCACCACTCCCGAACTTTGACAAGGTTTATCTTTGTCATTTATTGTTTGATGGACAAAAGAAAAAATACGTGTCAAATATTTTCTTAGTTTGTGCAAAAAGAAAACCGTCGTAGGTGAGGTCGCCCGTGTGCCATTTTACTAATTTTGTTACGTTGACAACACTGCTCTGTCTTTGCTAGTACAACTAAAAGTGTTTGATACTTGGTAGTCACCAATTCGGTTTTCATCAGTCGCGAGTACTGACTGACTACCAAGTATAGTCGGTACCTTGGCTGCTGATTAAGTCGGTTCTCTTTTTGCACAAACTGTAACGGACTAATTATAATGATATTTTTTACCCAGTCATGATGCCTATTCTCTACCCTCTAGACATGAAGGTAGTACAAAACAATTGCTAGAAAACTCAATTCTCTGACGGTAATGTATGCTGTATTATTTACGCATAGCTGTAAGGTAAGCGACACAACGAATGTGTACATGTTATGAGCTGTAATGCTATAGATATAAGTTTATATACACCAATGACACTTTTTGAGCATTTTATTAATAGAATTTGCCTATTAAATTATTTTTTTAAAAGGATAACGATATTTTCTTTTGAATTTATGTAGTGACATAGCCTCCTTAAATGTACCTATTACATATTTGAAAACACCCAAGGGAACAGTACAGAGACCTTAGTCCAGGTTTTGCGTAGGTTACTTAAAGTTTCGCGTTCGCGTGTGGCTCCTTATATTTTGGTTAGTTCTTCCTCGTTTCCGCCAGGGGCGCTGTACAAAAATGTATTGAGCCATACGGAAACAGCTGTAGTTACTTGTAAACCTGGACTAACCACTCAGGTTTACACGTAAGTAAATTCAAACTACAGTAGTTTCCGTAACGCTCTATACATTTTTGTACAGCGCCCCTGGCGGAAACAAGGAAAAACTAACAAAAAATTTGGAGCCACACGCAAACGTGCAAGTTTAAACTTTGCAAAACCAATATAAAGGCTTCGATAACTATAATTATTTATTGCCAAAAATGGCGTAACCGACTTCAACTGTGTTCAGAATTCGACTAGTTCTCGCGAATCGATGCGTCATCGACTTCTAACTTTCACATTATTGTCGATTTTTAGGGTTCCGTACCCAAAAGGAAAAACGGGACCCTATTACTAAGACTTCGACGTCCGTCTGTCTGTCCGTCTGTCACCGGGCTGTATCTAATGAACCATGATAGCTAGGCAGCTGAAATTTTCACAGATGATGTATTTCGGTTGCCGCTATAACAACAAATACTAAAAACAAAATAAATATTTAAGCCCCCCTTAACAATCTCATACAACAAACCTGAATTTTTAGACGTTTTTCGCTGTATATTAATAATGGTAACAGATAGATGCTTGGAGTTTTCACAGAATATTTAGTTTTATATTCACTTAAATATTAAAATAAAATAAATATTTAACCCTCCGTGCGCGAGTCCGACGCGTACTTGGCCGATTATTTAAAATCGGCTGACCGATTTCAATAACTTGGGACTACCTCTGAAATATGACCTACTAAACAAAAAAAGAATCATCAAAATCGGTTCATCATTGGCGGAGTAATCGCGTAACATAGGTACATACAAAAAAACAGACGAATTGAAAACCTCCCTTTTTGAAGTCGGTTAAAAATGCAAGATGTTGCTTTGCAAAGTGGACCAAGTCCGAAAACGCGCCATTATCAGCTGTATGAAAAGTGATTCATCTTCGACCACAACGTCGCTTACCATTCGGCTAGTTGGTGGTTCAAGATAAAAAAGATAAGCTATTCCATACAATATGTATGACAACTTTGCCTCTTGACAACATTTAAAGTTAAGTTGTTTTTTTCGGGATTCGGAATTGGTAACATCGTAAATAATCGTTTTATTTCGTGGATTTTTTTACATTTTTGTAAATTCTTATAACACATAATAAAGACTATCTTTTGTTTAAAATAAAATATCACATAATATGACTAATTTGTATAAAATATTGGAAGACAACGGAGGGTATTTTTAGATCAGATCAAAGAGAAGGTAGATGTCATATCGTAAAGGGAGGTGAAGACACTGGCGGAAGACCGCAAGACGTGGAAGCTCCACCGACAAGAGCCGTGCTCTTAAATCCTGAATGAATGAACTAAAATATGTAAAATACTTAACATCTAAAGATTAAAGAGGTCTATAAGAATTACAAAGTTCATTTAACAAAAACAGTATTTATTTGCTAACAATAAATACTAGCTCCAAGCATCAACAACATATTTCTTTTCCTTCTGTAATTTGGAGATAATTTCATTTGCTTCATTTGAAGTTTTGCCAGAAGTTACCAAACACTGTTCTAGAGTATGTTGCACTTGAGCCGCCATATTGTTGAGGTCTCCACAAACGTATATTGAAGCATCAGACTGTATTAGCTGGGCTATTTCTTCGCTGTTTTGCTTCAAGGCATCCTGACGGAAAAAAGGTCTAATAAGAAAATATTTTTCACTTAGTTACTTACGTAAGCCGGGGTGGTCTAGTGTAACCCGTGATGGTCTAGTGGTAATGACACCCGCCTTACAATCGTGAGGTCGTGGGTTCAAATCCCGGTCCCATACCAATGAATTCCTTGGAATTGATGTACGGAATTTCACACCACTGGCTTTTGGGCGAAGGAAAACATCGTGAGGTAACCTGCTTACGTCCGTAGAAGAAATTCGACGGCGTACGTGAATCCACCAACCCGCACTGGGCCAGCGTGGTGGATATGGCCTAATCACACTTCGTGGATAGACCTACATCCTGCAGTGGACTATTAAAAGGGCTAGTACAGTACAGTACTTACGTGTGGATTTTGTTCCTAACCAAAAGGGTACTATGACATGCATGCATACCAAATCCATAATCAATAAGAAATCTGAATGACAAGCAAAGGCTTCAACTTTTAACTTTAATTAATTTCAACTTTTAACTATGGTTAACTTCAACTTTTAACAATAGTTAACTTTCAATTATAGTTAACTTCAACTTTTAACTGTTGTTAACTTCAACTTTTAACAACAGTTAAATTCAACTTTTCACTGTAGTTAACTTCAACTTTTAACTATAGTTAACTTCAAAGTTAAGTTTCTTGTTAAAAGTTTTTTTTTATTGAAAAATTACTAACCACAGACTTCAGGGTTAAAAGTTTGAAGTCTTAAAAACAACATAGCTAGTTAACCAGTATAGCTTTTAACTAATATATACTTAGTTAAAAGTTAATAACTATTATTCAATCGGTCTAACCTTTCTTGTAACGAAAAAAACCTGTATCAGAAGTGGATATACTCATAATTAATACAGAGCTGACAACAAAGAAATAATGAAAAATAAATATATCTCATTTCTCAGATGTTAAGCTTTCATTGATAGAAGCCCTCTCCAGTAGATTTCGAAAAAACATACCGTCTCACCACAAATGTTTTACGCACGCTTTAACGGTACAAAATGCATGGTTAGACAGTGTAGCGTGTTTAAATCTTTTGCAATAAAAATTTTGACTTTGACTTTTGTGATAAGGCGGTTAGTTTTTGTACTATATGCATCCAGTTTGTTTTTTGATCATCATGTTGTCTACTTTACTTTCCTCTTAGAAGTCAGATAAAAAATAAATAGTTACTTACCTGAATATACTTAATATTGCCATTTTCCACTCTTGAGAATGCCGTACACAATTTCTTCAAAATACCCTTTTCAACAAACTCATACAACTCTTTCTCATAAATAAAATCTAAATCTGGATTTCTACACCCAAAAAATAACCATACATCTCCATGTTTCATTTCAGGATTTGTATCTTTAAATAGTTTTCTTTCTTGTAGGAATCCTATATAAGGAGCTACACCAGTCCCTGGACCAATCAAAATTAAAGGAGTTTCCACACACACTGGCAAGGAAAATCCACTCAGATTCTTTCTTAAATAAATAGGTACACTGGTTATATTATCACAGTCATTTGTTATTGATAAGTTACTCAACCTCCTTTCTAGATCTGATTCTTGATTTAAAATCAATGTTTCTAACCAGCCAGTGGTTAAACCTTGTCTATTATTTTCTAGAAGCATCACAGAGAAGCATATTTTTAGGACCCCAGCTTCTTTCAGTCCACTATTGACTATAGAGTATGGTCTAGGCAAAAGCCTTGGTAGGTTTGCCAATAAGACTTGTACAGGTGGTGTGCAGCTCTTGAAGATTGTAAATAAATCTAATATACATAAGTTTCTGTTCAAAATGTGAGTTTGGTAAGCAGTAGAACCTTCTTTACTACAAAAATATTCGAGTATTCTCCTTTCGTTTTCATCCTTTGTATATCTTGATAGTGCTAGCAGGAAGAGCTGAAATATAAAAAGTGGAATTAATATTACAATAGAAAATAATCAAGCATCAGAACAAAATTATATTTATTCTGCATATTTTGCAGAATAATGAAAGTTTTCTGGTAGAGTAGGAATGGTCTTTGAATTACATATAAGACCCATAATTATGTACAACTTAAAATACAACTTAGAGGTACAGTTGTCTAAATGTACATAATTATGGGTCTTAATGTAATTCAAAGACCATCCCTACTCTACCAGATACTCTTAAATTCAAAACTTCGATTATTCTTATGATTATGCAGAATAAATATAATTTTATTCTGATGCTTAATTATTTTATATTTTTACTAGCTGACCCGGTGAACTTCATTTCACCATCTGTCAAGTGTCAACTGTCAATGAGAACTTTCACATGCAGGAACATTTTGTATGAGAAAATTAAATTCAGGTTTTTATTATTTTTCTCGCAACTTTTACAAATTATCTAACCATTTAAACCTTCCCATAACTTCTACAAATATTTCAAGATCAAAATTAGCCAAATCGGTTCAGCCGTTCTCAAGTTTTAGCGAGAATAACAACCACAATTCATTTTTATATATATATATAGAATATATTATAGAAGATTTCAGTTGATATTGAGTTTCCTTGCTCTTCTATGCAGGGCATAATAATATGTCTTTCACCAATTCTTTTTAATTGTGGCTAATCTAGGTAATGTTGCAAAACGTTTTGATATCAATTCCGTCAAGTCAATACACGATGAAAATCAATTTTACCTTTTTCAAAACACTTCGTAAGTCGACACAATGTTTCAACACATGCCTCAAGCTTGACTTCACAGGCACATGGGGAGGAATCTTGCTGCCTTTCTGACTAGTATTGAAACTCAATGTGTAGCGGCAGTCAGCTACTGCATCCAGACCTAAATGGGAGAGGAGTTGGTTCACATCTGCTTCATCATTTTCAGGAATTATGCCTATTGTGTCACCCGCTTTGAATGCAAAGCTGCTGGCCTGAAATGACATAAAAAAGGACAATATAGAAACAATATAAAGGTGAACTCAACACTACTTGTATCACCAACATAATCATGCACAGCCTTCTTTATCCCACTGCTGGGATAGGCCTTTCTTTTATGATGTCATCTGCCTCAGTCCTTTGCCAATCGTATCCAGGTTCGACTTCCCACCATGCTGCCGGAGGACTTACACTCCGCTTGCCTTGTATTGCATATACTGAGGAAAATAGACTCATCTACTTGGTTTTCCCAGTGACTAAGAGCATGACTGTACAGCCGAGATTATAGATTAATAAAATTACAACATTATTTGTACGGATCTAGGTTATATGTCTTACTTTCTCTGTATTAAAAGGCTTCGTAATGTTTTACAATAACTTCCTCCTTAGCTCGTGAAACTTCCTGATTAGAATTAATTTATAATTATTATATGATCATGTAACATGAAAACTAAGCTAAGGACTTACTTGGACATCAAAAGTGACTTCATAAACAGCTTTGCAGCCTTTATCTTTAGCGGTAAGACGTCTCCAGCTTGAAATATTTGCAACGAACACGTCGCTGTTTGCGAACGGTAATGGAGGCTCGGGACCACTATATATTACTGTAACAGCCTGGAAAACCCAAAAGGATAGATTTATTCAATCATTGAAACCATATTTCACACAAGATTTTGATTAATTTTTGTAATAATCACAAAAACTTACATCATTTTTTGCAAACTCGATTTCTAGTTGATTTTCTTTACACGCCGGCAAATTTAACACTATGTTTTCGGGTAGTGATTCTAACACGTCTTGCAAATAACTTTTTAGGACCATTATGCAGACGACTATTTAATAATTATTCAATTTATCTTAAAATATCGTGACTAAAATGTGAAAAAAAAATGTGCGATCCTGCGAGCGATTCACGCTACGCTACGCTGTCTACGGATTCACTTCACGGATTTACTCAATTGACAGTGACACATGACATAAATGAAGTCTCGACGTTGACGACGACGACGACATCCGAAAAGTTTTTTTTATCGTGACTTAGCTGGTTTATTACCAGTGTTACTACCAATCTAACAACAATCTAACATCTAACGAAATATGACCTGTCAGGCTAGAGTTGCATGACAGGTGTGAAAGTGACAGCTGTCAAACTAAAATAAGTTTTTTTCAGGTCATAGTTCAAGTCAAATATGACAGATATCAAAGTGACAGCTCTCATTCTGGAATTGATACTAGAGTTTTGACAGGTGTTAAAGTGACAGCTGTCAAATTTAAAAATGATTTATCTCCATTCGTCGATTCTTGAGCATTAGGTACTCTTTTCACTCGACGAGAGATACTTTCACTTTTGTGAAGTTTGACATCAGTCATCAGAAATATAGATTTTGATGAATTCTTTCACTTTTTCAGAGACAGCAAAAGTCTACAATCGACAGTTACGTGACCATACCACTTTTAAGTTTGACAGCTGTCACTTTGCCACCTGTAATGCAACTCTATTATGAATTCCAGAATGACAGCTGTCACTTTGATATCTGTCATATTTGACTTAAACTATGACCTGATAAATACATGTTTTAGTTTGACAGCTGTCACTTTCACACCTGTCATGCAACTCTAGCCTGACAGGTCATATTTCGTTCCTTTTTGTTATTTTAGTTTCACGGTAGTAACACGGGTAATTTATTTTTACTGTTCTAACAACTTTTAACTGTAGTAGTAACAACGGTAATTCATTTACCGTTCTTACTTCTTAAACAAATCCCGAAAATACATGAAGAGAACTATATTGCGACGTCTACGAAAGAAAAGCCAGAAATTATTATTATTGGAGACCAAAGCTGCACAAACATAGCACCTACAATTATACAGCAAAGAGATAATTTTACAAATGCAAAAGAATACAAAGTAATCACTTACAGTTATCCCGACGCCCCAGTGGATCATATTTTTAAAAGCGCCAATTTAGAGAACAAAAATATTGATGAAGGTGATTGGATAATTTTATCACTGGGATCCAATGACAACAACCCAACCAAAATGCTGATTGAATTATCAGCATTTCTAAAAAAATTCAGCCATGTCAATGTTATCGTAACAAATGTATCTCAAAATTCATACCTAAACGAGGATAAGCTTAATCTAAACATAAAAACAATTTCCAAAAACTTCGAGAACTGTCATTACCTACAAGTGCCACCCACCATAAATAGCCACTCCCGTTACATGAAAAAAATAATGTGTAAATTATTAAATGATATAATCAATACCCACGACTATAAAAATAACTTCCTGGGCAAAAACATTGCCAAAACATACAAAAAGAAAACTAACGCAATTATCAGGCCTGGAACAATTCCATATTACTTTAAAAATTTAAACCAAATTCCAGGCAAAAACATTATTAAAACATGTGAAAAGAAAACTGACGCAGCTAACAAGCCTGGCACGATCCCGTATTATTTTAATAATGTAAATAAAAACAGCAAATCTTTTATGCAAGCGGATAATATAATGAAGAAATATGAACATAAATCACCATGTCTCGACATTGAAACTCCACGTCAACAGCTTTTTCGAAACTAATCCAGCAAATAATACCTTAGAATACACAAATAATTTCACCACAGAAAACTCTTTTAGTATTATGCACCTAAACGTTCGTAGTTTGAAATCTAAAATTAGCAAATTAGAATTACTAAACGATGAACATAAATTTGACGTATGCTGCTTCACTGAAACCCACCTTCGTGATGAACAAGCAGATGTTTTGCAGTTAGATGGATATCTAAAAGCCGCCCACTATTCACGAAAATATAAAAAACAAGGCGGTGTAAGCATATACGTCAACCCCAATATCAGCTATACTAAAATTAACCGGATCTCTGAAATGGCTATCGAGGGTCACTTTGAAAGTTGTGGCATCGCTATTGACGAACTTAATATTATAATCATAGGTCTTTACAGAACACCCAAAGGAAACTTTAACCTGTTTATAAATACTCTGGAAAATTTACTTATTAAACTTATGAGAAATAGAACCAACACTAAGAAAGTATACATTCTTGGTGATTTCAACATCAATATTTTAGAAAGTAACAGGAAAACTGAAAAATTCTTAACCACGTTAAAATCTTTTAAATTTCATCCGACATTTACTGACCCTACAAGGTATACTTCACATAGCCGAACCTGCTTGGACAATATTTTAACCAATGCAAAAAATTACAAAACAGAAATCTTGGATGTTGGAATTTCTGACCACACCGCTTTAAAAATGGAAATCAAAACTAGCTTAAGCTACAAGGAAAAATATTGGTACATCGAAAAAAGAAGTATTGATAAATATATGGACATATTTCTTAAATATCTATCATAAATAAACTTCGCCCATGTAATGGAACAAGACGACCCAAATATTGCTTACGAAGAGTTCATAGATTTATATACCTTAATATTTGAGCTTTGTGTACCCATCGAAAGAATAAAAGTGTTTCATAAGAAAAAACCTAATTGGAAAACCAAAGGTATTATCATTTCTAGCAGGAAAAAGAAAGAAATGTACCTAAAGACTCACTTAGTTAACAACGAAGAGAATAAAAAGACTTACAAAACTTATTCTAAGACGTTTAAAAGATTAGTCCAACATTCCAAAAAAATTGCCAACATTAAATATATAGATAGAAGTACAAACAAAAACAAAGCAACGTGGGGACTTATTAAGCAATACACAGCTCCAACAAATAACATAAGAACTACAGTTAAAAATTTAAATATTAATGATGAAAAAATATCGGATCCCACTAAAATAGCAGATATACTTCTAAAACAATTCACAAACACAAATAACGCTACTTCACGCTCGCCTAGCCCTTCTAGCAAACGTTGCAATATTTTACCACTAAATCACAACTCAATCTTTCTAGCTCCAACGGATATTTCAGAGATACTAAATATCGTGCAAGGAATAAAAAACAAAAAGACTTCTGGTCACGATAAAATACCAATGCAAGTTATCAAACGCAGTATCTTCATCATTTTGGAACCCTTAGTACATATTATCAACCTTTCTTTATCGTCTGGCTGCTTTCCACACAAACTTAAAATCGCCTTGATCAAACCTATTCATAAAAAGGGATCTAAAGATGACCCGAATAACTATAGACCCATCGCTCTCCTTCCTTGTTTTTCGAAAATATTTGAGAAAGTAATATACAAAAGGTTCTACAATTTTTTTAAGCAAAACAATATTATCAATGAAAATCAATTCGGGTTCCAAGAGGGTAAGAATACATCACTAGCTATTTTTAAAATGCTTAAGAGAGTAGCTAAGAACATAAATGCTAAAGAACCTGGAGTTGCTTTGTTCCTAGATTTATCTAAAGCATTTGATAGTGTGGAACATAAAATATTACTTAGGAAACTAGAAAGAGCAGGAATAAGAGGACTTGCTCTAAAACTCATCAAATCATACCTACAAGATAGATCACAATCGGTAGTCTTAGACGTCTACAATAGATCCTCTAAAACAGTCGAACAAATAGTCTCTAAATCCGAAGTGTTAACATCAGGAATACCTCAAGGTAGTATCATTGGGCCTCTTTTATTTTTAATCTACGTCAACGAACTTCCCCAAGTTACTAAACACCCTTGCGTAATGTTTGCAGATGATGCTACTTTTTATATTCCTAAAGGAAAATTAAACAAACAGGAATATGAAAATGAAATTAACCAAACTTTAAAAACAGTAGGATTCTGGCTAGAAAATATAAACCTAAAATTAAACGCAGGTAAAACTAAATTACTGCAATTCAAAAACTATAAACAACCTTCACTAGATCTTACCATTACGTATAAAAATAAACAAATAAACACCGTACCAGCAACAAACTTTTTAGGTATTAATATAGATACCAACCTCAATTGGAAGTCGCATATAACTAAAATAAACAATAAACTCTCGCAGTATTGTTACGTTTTAAGCATACTAACAAATATATCTTCCAAGCAAATTGCTATAAATGCTTATTACGGTTACGTTTATCCTCGATTAACTTATGGTGTGATTTTTTGGGGTAATTCTGTGGAAATTAATTCAACTTTCATCATGCAAAAAAGATGTTTGAGAATCATACACAAATTAAATAGTACAGATACATTACGTGATATATTTAAAACAAGTAATTTTTTGACCTTGACTAGTATATATATTTATGAGACTTGTACATTTGTGAAAAATAATAAAAATGACTTCAACGAAACATTATGTACTCGAGGCGATATTAGGAGACCTAAACATAAGATTAACATGTATATACCGCAACATAATAATAGTATGTTTGCAAACAGTGCTTATGCCATGGCAATCAAAATTTACAACTGCTTGCCACTAGAAATAAAATTACTAGAAGGAAATAACTTGAAGAGAAAATTAAAAACATGGCTTATTTCGAAAGCTTTTTATAGCACAAAAGAATTTTTCGAAGACCACAAAATAAGCAAATATAATTTACTTAACCTGTAATTGACTAGCACGTTTATGTTGAAATTGTTAATGATAATAGGTATAAGTCATGTATAGTAATTAACAATCTGTACCTGTAATAAAACCTAATATGTATCTGTATCTGTACTTAACAAATATATCTATTATTTTTGTTAATGTAGAACTACTACTTATTATTTATAAATCACTATTGTACGCTCGAAATGGGCAGGCTGTTGAAACAATCTGTATGTAACATCTTTTTACACGGCTTTACAATAAACATTTTCTTATTCTTATTCTTATTCTTACTACTGGTGGTAAGATTGGTAGTTACACTGGTAATAAACCCTAATAGCTATGGATGTATTTTTTAACCATGGTTTTTAACTATACTCGGAATTTTAATTCGATTCCAGATTTGACACTAGCTACTGTCATTTTTGACAGTTTTTGACAGTACATACTGTCAAAAATGACAGTAGCTAATGTCAAATCTGGAGTCGAATTAAAATTCCGAGTATAGCTCTATGTTTTCAACATACAAAATACATCCATGGATGTAGCGTCATATCATTATCTAATAATAAGGAAGTTTACTATCTCATAAAAATTAAAAATAACTTTATAGGTACATTTAAAGACGTCCTCATAAATGACGGAGTTATGGATAATTAAACATGACCGCACGAAATCAAAAAGACCCGCGACGGATTTAAGCGTGTGACGTCACAAGACTCAGGAGACGCGCCGTTAGGAGTAGTAAAAAAGGAAATAAAGTGCTTCATTCTGTATTTATTTATACCGAGGTAAATTTTATACCGAGTATTTATCTAAGCCACGGATACGTTCTAGGATATCATTGTACTCATCTTTATATTATGTTCAACATTTACTATGGGACTAGCCCCCCAATATTTCGAATAAAAAGTCAGCATTTACATAAATGTCGTGAGTAAATGAACTTTAAATCTAAATGAATGAAACAAGACTTGGTGTATGTAGGTATCTAGTGTACTGCGGTTTTTACATCTATATTTCGAGACAGGTAGAAATGTCAGAGGTAAAATACCTGTGCTGTGAACCTGTACTGTGAAGTTGTGAACGGACTGTATTTTACCTTTTTTTACAATTTTAGCCATATAAGTCTAGTCATTAGCATTACACACTATCACAGGTCAAAAAGAGACACAGCGACAAATGACAGAGGTAAAATAACTCTGAACGGACTGTTTGTGTATGTCTCACATTATCTTGGCCATCCTCACGCACGTAATTCAACAACCGTATATATTTTAATATATTATGTATAAACCTGTGGTTTAAACCTGTCTATGCAGCGAGGTTTATAAGTAAAGGTATCAAAAAAAAAAATGAAAACTGATGAAATGAATTTATTTGTGGATATCTTTTCATTTCACCGTCTCTCGGTGTCGGACACTGCAATAAAAGTTTCATGAATAATCATTTTTGCAAGAAATGGCACAACTTTAAATAATTCGCTCGAATCGGTATAGGTATACAATTTTAACATTATTGTCGATTTTTCAAAATGACTCAGCCTATTTCGAAAAAGTTTAAATGGAACCACTTCGAGAGTAAGATATCCTTTCGAACTAAAAAAATATTTTTTTAATTCGCTTCACAATTGACTAAAATCCTAAAGTAAGCTAAAATATCGATGAACAAACACAATGAATACTCGTATACACAAACGAACATAGAACTTCCTTTTTCCTTCGAAGCCGAATAATGATTGATTTAAATTTTAACGAACTAAAAATTATACAACACTATAAAATAATGAAAACTTACGTTCAATTATCACTTTATCCTCGTCGTCATTGAAATGTTCAAGACATTCTGGACACACTGTGGTATCACAAGGATCTGCAGGTGTCGTCGGGAACGAAGGTGTCATTTCTACTGGCGGTGGCTGTAGCAAGGTATTATTAGTGTTATGTTACTAGAAAATTATTATTTAATATTTGGGTGGGCTTATGCTCAGCAGTGCACTATTAGAAGGATAGCATAATATCATTGCTCTATTTTTAATAATTTTAATAAGTTTTGGATAGTTACTGGGCAGGATTATACATGGCGGTGTAACTATTTAGGGGCCCCAAATCAGCTAAGAGCCCGTTTGTTTGGACACTAAAAATACTCTTGTAATACAAGACGTTATCGTACATAGATATTTTAAATTATCCGTATTTCTCGGAAGTCTGTTATATTTGATTAATAGATATTTAAAAAGAAATTTTTTGAATTTTTTTATAAATAGTTTATAGTAGCTATATAAAACTTATATACCTCAAGCCGGTATAAATAGGATAATCTACAAGGATCCCAGGTAGTGCAAAGCGTTGCGTTGTGCATCATGTCTTTTCTCGGTTCATCGCCAAAATAGTCAAATGTTATAACTATGTTGTTATCGATCGCACATTTGTCTAAAAATTCTGCAATACTGACCTGAAAAGTATTTTAGGGCATGAAAAATAATGATATTCCTGAAGAGCTAATATAAATGAGATAGTAAACATTAAGATCATCTTACTTTGACCTTATAACCACAATCCAAAGTTCCATTCTGGAAGTAATTATTCTCTCTTTCTCCATTCCCTAAACAAAACATCCAGCCTTCGTGGAAAGAATATTCAATTGGAGCCACCTCAGCTTCAATGCAAGGGTCTACTGGAACTGGAATCGACTGTCTACCATAAGTACACTTCCGTTCGTGCATATTCGCCTGAACCCTGTATGCGTCTATGTCTGGTTCAGATCCTTCAGGGCATTTGTAGTAATTACCTGAAATTGGATACATTGTTAGAATCTATTAAACTGTATTACCTGGTGTATTAAGCGTTTTTATTGATACAATTACCATTCTGTATTATATATTTGGTTTTCTTTGTTGAACTAACGACAGTCCGAACTGTAAGTCCATTGCCACCACTTTTAATGTTTTCCATGAGTACTTCCTGGGCTGCACGTTGCTCTCTTGACCATTTGGACGCTTCTTCTGCCAGTATTTGACGACTTACTTTGCCTGTCCCTTGGGTTGACTACCAAAGCAAATAAATTATTAGGTAACTAGATTTCAAATTATAAGGTACTAGCTTTTGTCCGCGGCTTCGTCCGAGTGATACTTTGATTTTACGCTATCCCATAGCATAGACGATGATGTTCGTATATGCCCATAGGGACCTTTTATTTTTCTGCTGATAGTAAGTAGCCTGTCACTTTCTGATCCTTTAACTATATCCCTGCTAAAATTATTTTGATCAAGTTTTTAATTACATTCATGTCACACTGTTGCTGTGTGAAGGAACAAACTGTAACAAACAAACACTATTCCAGGAATATAATATTGGTAAGGATTTTGTATCAAGTAATTTAGTCTCTTACTTTTATAAAAAAAAAATGTACAACACTATACATATTAGACGATGTCCAGAAGTTGGCCCTTTAGTCCTTTTTCTGAGAGTAGGCCAAAGAAAGCGACGGACCATGATCATGTTGATAAGGTGATAGCATTTCTAGAGAGGCCAAAGTAAAGTAACTAGACAAATTATAATTAACTTTTTACACCTGTGGCGGGTTCTCCAAGATAACGTGAGGTCTGCCCAAGGTGTGCTGCCAAATCAGCTGTGCTGCTACTTTGTGCTTGGCGCTGTGGTGAAGCGGCTGAATTTGGAGAATTCCGTACCAGGCTAGCTCTCGAAAAACGCTGTCAGGTAAGTACCCAGTCTGAAAAAAAAAACAAAAAGCATTAAAAATATTTAAAAGAACAGTTTTAACTATTTCCGTTGATTAGTATAATTTGCCAAAATATACGTACAGGCATAAAGTCCATGTGCCACTGAAATATACAAAAAATAATTAAAATTATTGTATCCAGTTATTCTCTAAAGAAAGATAATAAGGATAAGAAATTGATAATATTTTTCCTTACTTCTTCTTCAGCTGGTTCTTTAGTGTATGATTCTGAAAATGGTTCAATTAATAAGTAATGTCTTTTTATTTTTGAAAAGTATCTACGAGCCGGGTTATAATAGGATTGATTAATATTAAATGAATACCTTCTTCATCACTCTGGGTATCACCAGGTCCGATAATGTACTAAAAAAAGTCAATAATTCATTAAAAATCTGGTCTGGTGGACGTGACGCGCGAGTGTGACCAAAATGCTGGTGTTTATTTGGCTCAACGTATAAGCATTTTACTATTAAGCGTAGCAATGGTGCCAGCGTGCTGGGCACGCTGCCAACTGGAAGTGGGCTTGAGCATTTAGATTATCTTTAGACCTTCAAGGGTCTATGGATGATCCAATTTCTTGATATTATGTAGTTTTAGATTATGTAGGTCTTGTATTTAGTGGTAGTTAATAAAGGCAATTGCCCTATTTAAAAAATGTATTGTACGTATATTGTATAAAATCCTTAAATATAATAATGCTTAATAAATTATTAATCTTAAAGCCATACTGATAATAAGATTGCTTACCAAAAACACCAATGTAGCTAAATAAATTAAATATTTTTTCATATTGCGTTTGCAGCTAACCTTTCTAGTGCCGCACACAATACTTTTCTCAGTTTGATTTGTTATGTGTTATCGCAACAACTAACAAACGCATTTCATTAATTGGGGCGCTTGTTAGTTAAATAATAATTGTAAGGCAGGCAGGTAGGGTAGGTGAGGCAGGTTATCAATAGGTTTTACCAACAGATCTTGGGTATATTGTTTTTAAACTTTCGTGATTTGAACACATTATTATTATGTACTACGGGACTAATCGCACGCTAATCGCGCACTTAAAGTGCGCGTTTTAGTGCGCGATTAGTCCCGTAGTACATAATAATAATGAGATCTGGGTATGTAAAGGTCGTCATACACGATGCGATGAACTGATCAGTTTTTCGTATCACTCCAGCTGGGAGCTCATTCAGTTACCTAATTAAAAGGTAGGAATTGGTGGTTAACGTAATTTGAACCACTACCTGAAGCTGGGCACACACGTTTTTTTTTATCGCGAATAAGTCCTCATTTGACCACCAACTCGCCTGATGGTAAGCGACGTTGTGGTCGAAGATGAAGCACGCAGACCTAGAAGATACCTATTCAATCTGATCCTGAAAAGCTTTAGTTTATATCTCTTAGGAAACAGGAAGATTGTTCCATTGGCGGTACGAATCATAAAAGTTGAGTCAAACCGCTTCGTACGTATCGAAGGAAAATCGACAGTGTATGGTGGTAATGTGGCGTCCTCCTACTAGACCTGTAGTAAAAAGGGGATGGTAGGATTAGGTCATGCAGCTCAGATGCACACTCTCCGAAATGAATCCTATAGAAAATGGACAGATTCGCAACCCTACGGCGATGCTCCAGGCTATGAAGTTTTTTTGCAACTAACTTTTCATCCCCTATATATAAGCCGAACAGCACGCCGGTCCACCGATTCCAAGGCCTCGAGCTGATACTTAGCCGAGCCATCCCAAAGATGACAGCAGTATTCCACGATGCGATGATCGCATTAGTTCATCAGATCAGTGCATAAGAGACATAATGTAGTTAACCATTGTCGGCAGGTGCTGCGATGGTTCGCTTGTTTGTTGGCTTGTTCGCACCTTAAGAATTGTTTTATGCAGCTATTTGTCTGATTCAACAATGATTTTTCGCCAAAAATGGCACAACCGACTTGACCGTGTATAGAATTCGAATAGTTTGCACGAATCAATGTGTCCTCGAAGTCCTTGATAATAGGTACAAATATAAAATAAAAATAGGTATAATCCTTACTAATATTATAAATCCGAAAAGTTTGTTGGTTTGTTGGTTTGTTACTCTTTCACGCACCAACGGAGCAACGGATTGACTTGATTTTTTGCATGGACATAGTTTGAAAGGCGGAAGGAGCTTTAGGATACTTTTTATCCCGAAAAATTGCATAGTTCCTGTAGGACAGGACAAAAACCATCGAAAGCGAAACTGTCGCCACTATCACAAAGACGCTAAGTGATTAATTTCTCTATGACGCTAATATGGACTAACGAAACGTCACAGCCAAACGTAATTAGATGACAGGTGACATTGTCTGCAGACATTTATAAATCACAAGTAGCATGGCAAGGGGACAAATTGTTTTTCCACCATTATATCCCCTTGAAGAGGAAATAAAGTATGGATTGAAAATGACAACTGACATTAAAATTAGATAAAATGTTATTTTTCCTCTGCATGCTACATGTTACTATGACGTTTAATACCAGGCCGTCATTTTGTCTGACATTAAAAATATTTTTAAATCTTCTATCATTAGAGGTTTAACATGTTTCTTTATTCTACCTTTATGGTACAGAATCATCATACTTTATTATTATCAATCCGAAAAGTTTGTTGGTTTGTTCCTCTTTGACGCAGCAACGGAGCAAAAGATTGACCTGATTTTTGGTATGGATACCTATGCTTTAAAAGACAGAAAGTGATAATAGGATACTTTTTTATCTCGAGAAAATTCGTGATTCCCATGGGATAGGACAATAGCTGTTTCTCAGCAATGGAGCAACGGGTTGACTTGATATTTGGGGTGGGCATAGTTTGGAAGACGGAAAATGACATAGGATACTTTCCATCCCGAAAAAATTGTGGTTCCCGTAGGACTTAACAATAAATTTTTCTCAGATACGGAGCAACTTGCCTTGGTTTATTGCATGAATATAGTTTGAAAGACGAAAAGTGACATAGGCCACTTTTTATTGCAAAAACTTTAACAGTTCCCGTAGGATAGGATAAAAACTAAGTGAGCGGGCTGCGGTAGCAGCCGTCTAAGCGCCAGAAATAACCTGTCATGGCAAGTTTAGGACTTTCCTACATTTTTCGCACTCCTTCGCGGCACTCAACAGCGCTAGCCCAGACTCGGGCTCCATAACGGAGCTTGCGCTCTCGCCATAATGACGGAGTGTTTCGGAGCACAAGACACATCGTCATCCACCACTCGGGACTAACCAGTACTGAACGTCAGACAGCATTCCAACGCCCTGGTCCCAGTGCAGCGGGTCAGTCATAGTAGCCCAGCGCCTGCCTCTTCAACTGCAGAGGGCAGTGAGAATGGCCATCACAATACCGACACCTCTCTTCCCCTGCAGCCCCACTGCGTCTGCCAACACGTTGACGGCCTAGCGGAAGGTAGGGTAGGTGGCGGCACCCACACCACCAGTTCCATATATCCCACCGCGGCCCCTAATCCTCGGCTGTCATATCAGAGTCCAGGAAGCAGCCTTGCTTTGTGAAACTATGAAAGGTTATTCCCAGCAAGTAACTGGAGATAGAGAGACAGAAAAGAAGCCACACCCAGCGCAGCAGGAGGAGCTGGAGTTCATATGCCTGGCAGACGGAGCAGCACTAGAGCAAAATCTTAACCGAGAAATTAACATATTTACAGACGGCAGCAAATTAAAGGGAAAAAAATTAAAGGGAAAGTTGGGGCGGCATTATCCATTTGGGATGATGCCGCTGAGATCAGTACCCATAAGCTGAAATTGGCCGATTGGTGCTCCATGTACCAGGCCGAGTTATTGGCACTTCTTGAGGCTACCGAAAAAGCAAAAATCTTTTGTGACTCCAGGTCTGCACTGGAAACGGTAGTTGGCGTATCTTCCCTTCATCCCTTAGCAGTAAATTCAAAGCTAACATAAAGTTACTACACGCACAAAATAAAATAGTGAAACTTTATTGGATTAAAGCGCACGCGGGGATGGAGGGAAATGAGAGAGCGGACCAGCTAGAAAAGGAAGCAGCACTTCACTCGAAGTGCAGACCTATTTACGATAACTGCCCCGTTTCATTCGTCAAGCGAGAAACCCGAAAGGACTCTCTTGACGAGTGGAACCGGCGGTATCAGGATGGACACACAGCGGCAGTAACCAAAACATATTTTCCGGATGCAAGGGCGGCATACAAGATCGTAAGAGAAATAGCACCAGTGGGAATCATAACTCAAGTGCTGACGGGGCATGGTGAGTTTTCCCAATACTTACATCGATTTAAGTTGAGGGAAAGCCCATCGTGCATCTGTGAACCCACAAAAGAGGAGACTCCACTGCACATAATCTTGGAATGCCCAGTTTATGGAAAGCAGAGATTTGATTTAGAACAAAAAATTGGAATTAATCTAACACGTAAAAATCTTAGAAACAATTTTATTGAATTTTTGCACAAATATTTGTAAAAAAGCAATAACTAGGAACAAGTAGGTATAAACTTTGCTGTACCATTGTAATGTTAATTATAACTGCAAACAGCCAAAAACATTGAAATATAGGTATTGTTTTTATTCATTTGTAATTAAGACCC
Source organism: Hypomecis atomaria (assembly GCA_964007245.1). Lineage (NCBI taxonomy): Eukaryota > Metazoa > Arthropoda > Insecta > Lepidoptera > Geometridae > Hypomecis > Hypomecis atomaria. The sequence continues at coordinate 18,819,011 of OZ023291.1, forward strand.
CTGATCATGTCAGGGATATTTCGCGATATAATTAAAAAAAAAACCTCGGATGCAGCGTCGCAAGAGCACTGCAGCCCGCCTAAGTTGCGACACTCCTCATAAGGCATGCAACCTACCGGCCATCCTCTCAGCTGCTTTAGTTAAAAGCGGCTGAACCTCGAGTGCCAGCCTCTAAGCTTCCTTGGGGGAAAAGACCCAAAGAAGAGGGAGACTTCGAGCGCCGCCTTTTCAGCTGCCTCAGACCTCCCCCGCCACGACAAGGCGGGAATACACGGTGGGGTGGATATACACTCCAACCGTAACTTAACCAACAAAAGCATTCCTCTGAGGTATTTTGATATTTGTCGGTTAGGTTAGGTTTCGCAGCCGACATAAACATAAGCCAAATTCAAAATATAACGCGGGCGAAGCCGCGGGTAAAAGCTAGTCAATCAATATATTTTATAAAAAGTTTTACGGCAACACCTGGATGACACTAGACAGGGATGATTGGCGTAAGGAGGACGAGGCTTATGCCATGCAGTGGGCCGAAATAAGCCAATGATGATGATGATGATGACGAATGTGTCCTAGTTGTTGTTATTTTTGTTGATTTTTCAAAAACGACTTAGTTGATTTCGGATACAATTAAATGCAATCAGTATTAAAGTATGGTCTATCAAACAAGAAAAGCATCATCAAAACGGCTCGATGAATATAGTACCTATACAAAAAAGTACCTACATGCACGTATTTCGTTTAAAAAATAAATATTTAGAGCATTACTAATTGAGCACTATTGGCAACTGCACTAGATATTGCTCAAAAGTAATATTTTTATTGCCGCCAAGATTGCCACTAGGTGTATGGTACCTACATTGTATAGATCTTAATAAAATGAAGGTTAAGTACTGGGGGGTTATTCCAGGTTCACACGTAAATTGAATCTACAGCAGTTTCCGTATAGCTCTATACATTTTTGTCCAGCGCCCCTAGTGAAAACGAGGAAGATAATATATTTTACAAAAGTGCAAAATATATTATCAAAAACAAGAATTATCTGAAATTAGATTTTAGCGTTAACGAACGGAACTTCCCGAGCTTTTTTGCCAAGAAGTCATTTATGATTTTCATGATTATTGTCTCTGTTGTTGGGGCCCTTCTATTGTGGAGATGCTGGCGCTTTAACCCCGGATGCCCACCTAAGTCTGACCCTGTACGAATTAGGTATAATGCAGTGGACAGAGCTCTCAGCACTTACAACTGACGGACACTGGTGTTGTATAGTCCTTGAATGGAGAAGAGACTATGGAGTCGGCAAAAGCAACGTTAATCTGTTCTCGTATTTAACTTCCTCGGATAATCTGAGACCGTAGTCTGCAGAACGCGCTGGATTCAGGACGATTTTCATTTAATATCTTATAAAAATCTACAAGGGAAGCTTATGTTCAGTCGTGTACATTGTATGGCTGAGATAATCGTGATAAAGCCTGTGTGATAAAGACATGGTAATTCATGGTATACCGCGCTGAGATGACTTCTAATTATTAGCAAACAGTAGCAAAAATGACTTGGCAAATGCATGTGATTTGTGACCTATATTCATGGATGTATTACGTGTACATATTCAACATCCTTGACTATTTTTTTTAACAGATGTGAAATCTTTCAAATGTGTCAACAAAACGACCGTCATCAAGCTGTCAGCCTCTACCTGTCACAAATTGTCATTTTTGCATCACAATACGAGCAGGGCGTAGTGCTACGAAATTCCAAAAAAATATGATTCATGAATAAATACCGGTGATTTATTCTTAATTGCGTCGCTATTAGAATCCTACAACCATGAATACAATCGACAAACAACTGGCTGACCTCAGGATTTATGCGAACGAACTAGACGCTAAACTGCAAGACGACATAAACGCAGCTAAGAAGAAGCCCTCTATTCCGCCTAAAAAAAACAAAGCACCGCTCCCCCAAATTCCGCAAAGCTGTACGGTGAAGTCTGCTTGTGAACCGTCCTACTCGTCGCGGCTCGAATCCGGCAGTCGGACTAGTTCTACGTACTCGAATCTAGTGCCAGTAAAGAGTTGTATCGTCAGGAACAACGCTCGAGCTCGGAGCGGCGATGTGCTGCTCTACAGTAACGTGCTGCCCCCAGGCGGCACCAACCATGTCTACTCCAACATGATGATGCCTCGAAACACTTACGGAGCGGAGAGTATTTACGGAGACCGCGACACTCGTTCAGAGGTGTCTAGGATAAGTGATTTAGGGGCGCAGTCAAATTACAGCGAGCTGCGGCGACCGGGCTCTGCTTACCCGCCTTCCTCGGCATCTGTTAACGCTCAGGACTTCTCTACTTACGGCGGTTCTCAGACATCTTCCACGTATGAGTCTCTGTATGAACCTATAAATCCTAGGCCCTGTAGTCAATTGTCGGGAACTTCGCTATATGGTGGTTATGTTGGCACGACGACTGAACCTACTCCGGAGCCAGAAGATGCTCTTTACTGTGGCAATTGCTACAGATGTGGGCAGAAGATCATGGGGGAGACAACTGGCTGTACAGCGATGGAGAGGATTTATCACATCAAGTGCTTTTGTTGCCAACAGTGTGGAATAAATTTGCAAGTGAGTAGTGTAATTTTTCAAATTTGCCTGTTATTTTATTTCACAGAGTTACCAGATGGATAATGTGGTCGATTGAGAAAAAAAAGAGATGCAATGATTTAATATGGCATGAGTAAGAAAGAGACATAAAAATATCCCAATTCGGTGGCTAGTTGCCGTGTTTTTCTCTCAGTAGTGTCAAATTCCAATACATATCTGACAGTTTTGACAGCGATGAGCAAGATTTTCCATACATTTTTGTGGTTGAGAATTGCCTCAAGCGACAACAGCTCTATCTCTCTAGTTGTAATAGCTGTGTTTTATTTATTTATCTATAGTCAAGCAACATAATATGCTGGTCTGCCTTTATCAAACAGTTATTTGATTCATTTCTGTGTAAACAAATCTATAGGCAGCATCAAACAGCAACCACATTCAACTGAAAGAAAATAATCGGCCAAGTACGAGTAGGACTCGTGCACGGAGGGTTCTGTACTGAATGGGAGCCCCCCTTAAATATTTATTTTGTTTTAATTTTATTAGGTATTTATTATTGAAGTGAATATGCAACTAAATATTCTGTGAAATTTTCAATCATTTACCTGTTACCATTATAAATATTGAGTGAAAAATGGCAAAAAAAACCAGGTTTGTTGTATGGGAGCTCCCCTTAATTATTAATTTTATTCTGTTTTTAGTATTTGTTTTTATAGCGGCAACAGAAATACATCATCTGTAAAAATTTCAAAATTCTAGCTGTCACCGTTCCTGAGATACAGCCTGGTGACAGATGGACAGCGGAGTCTTAGTAATAGGGTCCCGTTTTTACCCCTTTTTACCCTGTCCCATTATTCCCTCATTATACTTCTGTGCCAATATGGGAAAATGTAACATAGAGGAAAGTTTTTGACTAATTAGTCAACATCATAGTGTTACAAAATGACAAAATTAAAAATATTTTCTACTAAATTCCAGGGCCGGCCATTCTATGCAGTACAAGGGCGAGCTCTCTGCGAGCGAGACTACCTGGATACTCTGGAGAAGTGCTGCGTATGCCAGGACCCCATCCTCGACCGCATCCTACGTGCCACCGGCAAGCCGTACCACCCACGCTGCTTCACCTGTGTTGTTTGCCAGAAGAGCCTGGACGGTATTCCCTTCACAGTGGATGCTGTTAACCGAATTCATTGCATTGAAGATTTCCACAAAAGGTAATTAGTAGTATCAGCTCAACTAATTCAAGTAGTTTTTCGAACAGTAGATCTCGCAACACATTTCTTTAACTGAATCTTCATAATCCTGTATCACGACTCACTCTTAACTTGACTTGATTTGGCACATACTCGCTAATCTTGTCAGAATCCATAATATATATAATTTAGATGTATATGTCGGAGCGATGGCTGAATAAAAGGTTCTTTGTACGAGCAGAACGCAAGCTAGCACATTCCAGTGTCGGCTTGGATATTGACTGGCGCGAAAGGAGAGGCTCCATGATTATTAAGAATCGAGAGCTAAACGCGTGTATACATATCCGTTCTGTACCGTATAAAATCGTAATTAGCAAATTGTTTGTATTTAGTGCTTACTATTTTGGACATTATAATTTGTGAAAAACGCTAACGGCATCTTTTCTTCAAAATCCTATCTCGAGGATCCCTGAGCATGCCCACGCACGATGACACATTCAGTAAAATCAGCGGAAAAGGATCCCTCCGCGACATATAACATAATTTATTTTTCGCAAAAAATGGCAAAACCTCCTTTCATCGTGTACAAAATTCGAATATTTCGCTGGAATTGTTTACATTATTATTGGTTTATCAAAAACTGCTCAGCCGATTTCTGTAAAATTTAAATGGGACCACCTCGGGTGTATACCCTTTCGAACTAAAAAATATTTTTTTGATTCGGTTCACAATTGGCGAAATCATCGATCAACATACACAAAAAAAAACATACACACGAACATAGAACCTCCTCCTTTTTGGAAGTCGGTTAATAATTACCTATCTTGACAAATATAATCGAAATCGGCTGTTAATTAGTGCGACAGAAATTTTCCCCCTTTGTAAAAACTGCACTTGTAAAATCACTTCTACTTCCCATATTAGACTACGCTGATGCTTGCTATCTGGATTTAACCGAAGAGCAACTCGACAAACTGGAACGTCTACAGAATTTCTGTGTACGGTACATATTCGGATTACGTAAATATGACCACATTTCACAATTTCGCCAAAAGCTCAACTGGTTACCTATCCGACTTCGCCGTAATTCTCACATCTTATCTTTCCTCTACAAAATTTTGTTCTTTCCTTCCACTCCTTTGTATCTCAAAGAACGCTTCGAATTTATTCAAGGTCATTCTGGTACTTTGAGATCTTCTCGTGCCTTGAAACTCAAAGTCCACTCCTCTTCCCATACCAATCTTTCCTATATGAACTCTTTCTCTGTACAATCTGTCCTGCTTTGGAATGAGCTGCCTGTAGCTATCAGGCAGGCTAAGTCTCTCCATATTTTCAATAACCTAGTTTTCAAACACTTTCTTTCACTATGTTAAATAACAACTATACGTGATATTAAATTTATTGTATGTAAATATTTTTATACTTATTATATATTTATGTAATTGTTTATGTATGTATATTTATATTATTGAAGATGTAGTATATTATTATAATGTGTAATTATTGTATTTAGTTTGTGATAATAATTATTATTATTTTTCCACATTTATTTATTATACACCACCAACCACATTTTTGTACTCTAATTTCTGTCCATCCAAAGGTTGCCTGGAAGAAATCGCTCAAGGCGATAAGGCCGCCCTTGTATCACCTAATTTTAAGAATATTATGTACTTTGTGAATTAAGCTGTTTTTTGGTGTACAATAAAGTTATATTGTATTGTAAAGGAAATTCCCCCATCAAAAATTGCTGACGACAAAAAAAAACTATGTAATAGATAGATAGATAAACTCTTTATTGATTCACACACACATAAAACAGAAAAATAGAAAAAATTAGATGATACAATATGTGAAGCAACCGGCGGCCTTATCACTGAAAGTGATTTCTTCCAGGCAACCTTAGGATGGAGAGAGATGGTACAAAAGAAAAAACGACGGGGTGTGCTAATTTAGAGGACACTTTAAAAATAAAAAAGAATTATACAATAGACATATACATACAAATATTATAAATACTAATACATAATAATAATATGTATACATAGTAATAATATGTATACAAAATCTTGAGTCCTGAGAAGTCCAAGTTTCGTCGAAATTGGTTGAAAAATGCGACCTGTAGACGAAAACCAACATATGGACAGACGAAAGCAAAATCGCCGTGTTAAAATGAAGATCTTCGCTTCGATCAATAATTCTAATTTTTAACTCTGTTTCAACCTTAAGCTTGCCTTCGAGTACAGGCCCCTTCCTGATACTTCAATTTTTTTGGTCTCGTGTTCCAATAATTGGAAACAAATGATTGAATTATTGAAATTATTGAATCCAGTAAATTGCTCGAGATCATCTTCCCATCTTTTTCCACCTCCAGGGTGCCATTCGACTACATCTCTATTCCACTTTTCTTATCTCTATAACAGTTATAACACAAGATTGATTGATAATGATCTGAAATTGAGATATTTCGGATGGGTGACCACGGGTGGCATTTATAAGTGAGCGTTACCTTGGCTCGGATGACACATTAATTTGTAGATCCCGGTAGGCGGCTTGAAAACTGACACTAGGGCTAGCAATTCTACTTATTCTTTATCGAATATAATTTCCAGATACGCGCCCCGCTGCGCGCGCTGCCGCGAGCCAATAGTGCCGGAGGGCGGCGCCGAGGAGACGGTCCGCATCGTGGCGCTCGACAAGAGCTTCCACATCGCATGCTACGCCTGCGAGGACTGCGCCGCGTCGCTGTGCTCGCGTCAGGAGGGCCGTGGCTGCTACCCGCTCGACGGACACCTCTACTGCCGCGAGTGCAACGCGCGCCGTATACAGGACCTGTCTCGAAACATTAACTGAACAAGAGATACTTATCCACATCACGGGTCTAGCCTGCCAGGACTGCGTCACGTCAGGAGGGCCGTGGCTGCTACTCGCTCGACGGGCACCTCTACTGCTGAGAGTGTTACGCTCGTTGCATACAGACCTGTCTCGGAACATCAACTGAACCAAAGATACTGTCCACATCGCGTACCTAGCCTGCGAGCACGGTGCCGCGTCACTCAATCAATCCAAGTCCTTCTTCCTCCCAATGTTGTGGAAGTCAGGAATCAGAGTCGAGGATTCAAGCTGGATGCTGGAGGCCACTGTATCAGCCTTTTTAATAGTCCACTGCAGGACGTAGGCTTACCCACGAATGGTGAATTGGGCCATATCCACCATGCTTGCCCAGTGCGGGTTGGTGGATTCACATACGCCATCGAATTTCTTCTACGGACGTATGCAGGTTGCCTCACGATATTTTCCTTCACCGAAAAGCCAGTGTTGTTAAATTCCGTACCTAAATTCCGAAGAACTCATTGGTACGGGACCAGGGTTTGAATCCAGGACCTTACGATTATAAGACGGGTGTCACTACCACTAGACCACCACGGCTATACACATGGAGTACACTGCCCCCAGGGAAATTACGGGGTGCGAGTACTTGGACCTACGACAGTAGACAGCGTCTCGGTCTAGATGGCCATGTCTTGTCGTGGTGGAACTCTTTCTTTAAGTCGTTCTCTTTCGCCGCGTCGCTGTACTCGCGGCAAGAGAGCCGCGGCTGTCCCAACACCAACTGAACAACGGCCTCTCGAAAATCGTTAAATACATTTCTTAGCAAAAGAAAAAATCTGCAAAAAACTGAGAAATTCATGCAATGACTATTTATGCAGAGGTCGCTAGGGGCATACAGAACCTATCTAGAAACATAAACTACGTTCTTCATTCGTCGTTTCAGCCATATGACGTCCACTGCAGGACATAGGTCTTCCCTACAGATCTCCAATAAGACCGGTTGGTAGCGGCTTGCATCTGGCGCGATCCAGCGGCCTCAAAAATCATCCGTCACCCAAAAAAAGTTTTTAATTTTTTTTATATACTGTTAAAAACACATTTCAACAGTTTTTATAAAGATTCATTGAACAGTCCTTGATTCCGAGGTATAAAGTTTACGGCACTCCACTAGTAAGCTCAGAAATATAAACTGATTTTTGGCAGTATCATCACTACATAGTATAAAACAAAGTCGCTTCCGCTGTCCCCATGTATGCTTATATCTTTAAACTACACAACGGATTTTGATGCGGTGTTTTTTAATAGATAGAGTGAGGTTTATATGTATAATAAACCTGTGCGAAGCCGGGGCGGGTCGCTAGTCCTATTATAAAATTGACTCCTAACTTCGAGCAAATATCTATAGTCACAATCGTGCAAAAAAGTGTCCGGGCCAAAACTCTGCCCAAGCTACGTAGTGGGCAGGCTTTTCAGTTAGTCATAAGGCGATTGCAAGCTGACTACAAAGCCGCACGATGCCGAAGTCTCGGTTACAAGCATTAATTAGGTGACATAACGTCGAGATTCGAGAAAAGGGGTCATGTATGTATGACGCTGCTCGGACATTTTTTTACTATTTTCACCTAGGGACTGTGGCTCTGTAGATATTTGCTCGAAGACTCTTAAGGTTGAATGCGTTTCTGCGTTTCCGCAAAAGCCGTGGTCGTTATATGAAATCGTAAGCAACGTGGCCGCTAATCGGTATTAAATTGTAAAAGATGGCTGATATTTATAAAAACACAATTCTTGTATAAAATATAAGGGTAGAAGTACTTACAATATTATCACTGCCTGAATATACTGATTTTGTTGATATTGCTATTGAATACTTAGATAGAGAATTCGAATATTAGACCTAAAATTGTAACATTTGGAGCCTATTAAAAAAAAATTTTAAAACAATTCACATTATTGCATTTACAATGAAGTTATAAGTGTAGATTGATTGGTATGTAAGTAATATAATTATACACTTTAGAGCTAAATAGGTTTAAGTATTGTGTAAGTAACATTCCCATACGCATTTATTGTAATTATAGAAGGGCTGTGTAGCTATGTTTTAGATTATATACATTTTTACAGTATTATCCATACCTGTGTATTACTTTTACAAATTATAGCTTGTATGTGTTAGTGATTGTTATAAAGGTAGCTATAGATTGTAGATGATGTAATTTCCTAGTATTTTGTAATTAATCACGCAATTAGTGCCATGTATTATTGAGATAATTTTGTAGGTTGTGTTTGTTGAATAGATTTTGTATAAATTGTGTATTGATGAATAATTGTATTTTTATTATTTTTTCTTTGAATGCATCTAGGCCTTTAATTACTTTTAAAAAGTAAGCGTAGACCTCGACAGAGTGGGCGTTCCTGGACTGAATTGCATCTTTTTAATAGGCCACTGCTGAATATAGGCCTGCCACGTAGGGTAACTGGGCCATATTCACCATGTTGGCCCAGTGCGGGTTGGTAGATCTCCAGAACAGTAGAATCTATCAGGGATGATGTATATTAGAACGGGACGGGCTCGTGCGATGCACGTTCCATACATTGTGTGTAAAAGCTCGGACGGGCATCGTACGGGCCACTACAAAAATTTACGGAACAAGCGTCTTAAGGGCCCCGTCCCGTTTTAATATAAATCTTCCCTTATCCTTCCGACACAAGGATGAAAAAAAAATTGTAGACCTTTCCCCAACCCTGGAACTGTAAGTGTACTAAAATCAAGATGACAAGTTCGGTAGCGCATCTGCGGCCTGTACACGTTAATTACAATACTGTTTTAGTGATGTTATATACAGGGCTATTTTTAATAAATTAGCATCCTTTTAGGGCTTATTCTGTACATCAAAACTAACAACTTTTGTTCTGCGACTATTGTCAAACCTCAAAAAATAAACAGCTGTTCCATACAATTTTGTCAAGGGTGAACGATATTTTTCTATGGAACAATAACTTTTTTTTTTGAGAATTAATAAAACTCGAAAAACAAAAGTTGTTAGTTTTGATGTACAGAATAAGTCCCTAAAAGGATGCTAATTGATTAGAAATAACCCTGTTAATTAATATTTTTACTAAGTTCACATTAGTTGACCATAAATCAACCAGATGTATTTATAGCTTATCATGCGACCACGAAAAGAATTCTTTTCGACGTGTGACAGATATATACATCACATAACTCTGTCTCGTTCTGTCGAAGGAAATATATCGTGGTGCGCATCGTAGCTGGAAAAGCTCGGAAGGGGTCCCGATTTTTTTCTTATAAATTTTAGTGTAGGTATTCTTTCTCCTAGAAACTCGTAGGCATACTAGTCAAGTTAGTGTTATGTATGCAGCTGCTACTATTTAAATAAAGTACACAACAGTACTGTATTTTTTTCATTTTGTAAAATGGCTATCTGTATTCTGTAAGCAAATCGTTTCAATTCTATTCCTTGTCAGGCCTTATATAGAGCGGATCAAACTTCTTGACGGCTGTGAAGTTAGCTACAAGCTGCGGGAAACCCAATCCTCGCGCAGCTGTTCAGTCAGGGTTGGCTTTTGATTCAGCTTATACTACGGGGTGACTGCGAATCCTGCGAGTTGTGCTCCAACTTTCACGATTCGCGATTTCGGAGTTGAATAGATAATCATCTTGGTAATATACCTGTTAGTTTTAAAATTGTTAAATCCAGATAGTGTAAACCTTAGCCCCTTGGGGCTACCTATATTTCACTGGGACACCGGGGTTCCTCCTGATGGTCTAACTCGATAGTCTATGATTTGTCCAACAGGAAAAAGAATCCGGGTTGTCAAATTACACCGTGGCGGCGCAACCAGTCGCCGCTACCAACAAAATGTATACAGTTCTAGAGTAACTCGGTGTCCGTTTAGTTGCGCAACCAATTTGCGTGAAATAAGCGCGACCAGTTACATTCTGTACACGACTCCGAGGTCGCGCTACCACTAATTTTATTATAGCGCTGTATGGTGTCTCACTCACTTGGCCGCCAGTCCGGCCACCACGGTGGCGCAGCGGTGGTCCCAGTAAAATAGCACTTAGCGTATTATCTGAATGAAGGAACGTGATGTAGCCTATTACAGGCCGAGCCACACAAGTTGGCGGATGTGAAGTTAGCTACAAGCTGCGCAATAGCCAATCAACGTGCGGCTGTGAGCTTCAGTCAGGATTGGATATTGCGCAGCTTGTAGCTAACTTCACATCCGCCGGCCTATAATTAGCCTTATTATTATATAGCCGCATTTAAATTGGGAATTAATATGGGTGGGTACTGTATGAAAAAAAAATTACACTGTTATTAATTTTACTGCCTTTATTTCTTTACGCTATACATAAACTTGTACTTCCCGTACATAAACCTTATGCCGAGACAAGTCACCGTCTTATAAAACCTAAGTTACAATTTATAGACAAGAAGACTTTGGCTTCTCACGAAAATACAAGTGTTCAATACAAATATTTACAATTTATTCTATACAGCTACTGTTGACGCTTTGCAGTAAACTTTATACTACAGAAAACATTTTAGTGCAAACTTATTATTTTTCTAACGGTAATAGATTTAAGCCTGTAATGGCATCAATAGCCTTGTTTACTAAAGAAATATAATTAGTCCGACAAATAGATTATCAAAAAATATTAAACACATATTTTTTCTTTTGTCAATTTAACAAAAATGTTTGAAGATATAAATAGTTCGTTAAAGTTTCACGTGACGTCATTAGTGTACTACAAATGTAACGCACTACTGACGTCACGAGTCACTCCCAAACTTTGACAATAAATGACAAAGATTAACCATCTTTGTCATTTATTGTTTGATTGACAAAAGAAGAAATATGTGTCCAATATTTTTTAATAATCTAACTAACGGACTATAATAATGTTTTTTTTTAAACCCAGTAAAATGCCTATTCTGTAGTGTAACTCACAGCAACTAATTCATTGATACTAAAATGTATGCCGCACTCTTCTCATGTCATTATGTAAGAAAAGATAGCAACAATTTATGCACTTTTAAATCCGTTAAATTTACGGTAGTTGACAACGGAATCACACTCATTGTTGACGCATCACATTTCGTTTATTGTTGATATCTAAACCACTGGTCTTAGAACAAATGTAGCAGCGAGCATATTCCGGATAAAATGGTTGTAAAAAGCATGAAACCTATCTATCTATCCCGCCATTATAAATCATTCATCCATATAACACTATAATAATAGCAAACGGACAGATGTCTGTGAAATCCTAACCATTTGACATCATTATGCATATTTCGAGATCAAATCTAGCATTCATAGACCAAACAATCGTTGCGTTTTAGCAGTAATTTTAACACATTTCTAACTTAATCCTTGGCACAAACAAATCAAAAATACAAATGTATCTCTCTAACCTTATCCAATCAGCAAAAAACAAGTTATAACGTAACACAGTTACGCAAAGCATTTACAATTAATTCATCAGTATAATAACAACAGTCATTGTTATTATAATTACATTGCTAGAAAAGTATACATAAAACTTCGCCGTCCATTATTTGTTACCTAAAACAGGCTTTGTTCTAATTTATTTGGAATATATTTGTAGGGATATTAATCGAGTTTTACGTCAAATCCCATTTTTTTTTTACATTTTCACTCTCATAGAGATTCAGAACTATAGCAACAAACCAGTCTATATTTAGTGCCCTATTCGGTAATATTTACAGTCGCTTAGCGGTGAAATGGGCTACTTAACTTTTACACTCACGCAGTACATACTCACAATAGGCGCGATTTTAAAGGCTTTTTGACAGCTCTAATAGTAGGGGAGCCCAAGAGGGGATTTCGGGATTTACTAAAGCGCGGCAGATTAATATACAGGAGGATACCTTGTACCCGGTTGAGTACCTCCACAAAACATGAGGCCCATATATAAGGCCGCCCGTGAAGGATACAGGATCAGATTAGTAAAAAAAAATTGACCATCAGAAATTCTCGAGCGCGTCAGATTAAGATAGTGTGAGTTAATTACGTCCTAAAAAGTGTATATTCCACTAATCTGACAATTTGAGAGTGACGTAAAAAAAGGGGAGGGCAACAAAGTTGTAAAAAAAAACGTCATCTCGACATTCTCGAGCGTAGCTAAATTTTTTTTTATTTTGAAGGAAATAATTCAAGAATAATAAAAAATATATAATCTGACGATTTCCGCAAGCCGAAATAACAAAAATTCGTCGATAAAGTTAAATGCGTGCAGCTGCGTGATGCCTACACTACATTTCCTTCTCCGCGTTTCTATTCCTCTCTCACTCTTTCTCTATATATTACTCTCTCACTCCGTCCCCACTCTGGTTTTTGCTGCCATAACAGTTGTTCATCAAGACCACAAACTAAGGGATACTACGTATCAGACGACCGACTGCCGAAGATTTTTTTAGGCCGTAACGTTATCTGTGGTGCGACAATTGAACCTCGCTCGCCGCATACTTCACCCCTCGGCTAACAATGCAATACATACTATTACTTATTCTGTGATATCAAAATGTATAGCTGGGAGAGCTCAAATGCATAGAAATATTATTTCTTTGAACTCAGCGAGCTCAAAATATCACATAAATTATATTTTGAGCTCAAAAATGTCATAAGTACAATTTTAAGCGCCCAGGAATGGAATTAGCGAGAAGTTGCAGGGATGGCCTTTAAGGTGAACCGTTTTTCTTCTTCTTTTTTGTCAGATCAGGCGAATCCCTTTAAATAATCGTCAGATTATGAGACAGTACGTTTAGAACATAAAGATGAACCATATATATCTTAATCTGACGCGCTTGAGTATTTCAAAATGGTGATTTTTTTTTGCACATTATGAAAATGGCCGCGAGTTTGCGTCCCATCGAAATCGTCAGATTAGTGAATGAGAGCTTTTTTTTGGTGCACTTAACACTCCCTTAGAAAATCTGACGCGCTCGATTTTTTTTTTTTTTTTTCATTTTCAACCCTTAAATACAACCACCCGCATCATGCAAACGATCAGATTAACATACGTACATTATTAAAAATACGTAGGGCATTGATGCTATCAATATCTGACGCGCTCGAGGATGTCCATGCAACAGTTTTTTTTACATATTTAAAAATCTATAGCCGCTTCCCCCACCGATGTAAAGATTTATATCATATAACATTTTATTCTTCTTATCATCTAAGCTTTGCATCCCAATAGGTCTCTACGACGCTCGAGTAAATCCACATTTAGCATCGTGGGCTCCCCTACCATAAATATAATTTTAGTGTTGCTCTCTGTTTCTTATAGCAATGTAAAAGCTATCCGTCTTACCACAAAAGTTTTACGCACGCTTTATACAATGTTTAATTAACAGTACAAATTGCATAGTTAAAAAAAATTAAGGCTGCGCCTAATGCTAGGAAAAAAACAGATTTTGCCCGCGCTTCTTGCGTCGCCCGCTATCATCTATGCGGCTTGGTTTAGAGTCGAAAATCGCATGACACAGTTTATGACGACGTTGGCTTCGAGCTCCAGCTTATATTTTTAGGTGGGATTTTATTCATTTATTCAAAATTGAAGCATGCAATAAAAAAACTAATTGATTACTCGGTTAGAACATTTGCCTGGCTACGTAATTTGTCAAAAATAATGAGGTGTTGTCGCTGATAATTTCGAGCATTTGAAATAAAATGTATTTTTTTTATGATGCGAAGTTTTATTTTTTTTCTAAAGTAACCATATTATTTTCCAAAACTCTACGCGATTACTGCTACTTTAGAGTTTTTTCTTTCCTATAGTATTTTTTAAATATGGATGTTTATGTTTGTTACCTTTACACCACGTCTTTAAAAGTACACCTTTTGCTTGATTTTGGCATTAGGCGCCCCCTTAAAGCGTGTTTAGATCTTTTGTGGTACGACGGTATATTATTAGTTAGTTTAAATCTGTCAAGTTAAGCCTTCAAAATTGAGCGCATTATCCGCCTTATAAAATACACAAAGTTATAGACCGATTCAAACTTGTTGGCGGCTGTGAACAAAAGTCAAGTGGTTGCGTAGTAGCAATTTACTACAATGAAACGATAGCGCAAGAGATGTGCGCAGCTTGTAGCTAACTTCACACACCACGAGAAGTTTGATTCAGCCTATACTTTGGAGTAGTTAGGCTTAGTTTTGTCTTTTTCTTTCTTTGACAATTTTAATTTAATTGTAAAAGACAAAACACGGACTAACTACTCCGATGTAACTCTGCGTTTATCAGTCAATTAGTATAGCTATAGAAAAAAACTTAGGTCTACTTGTTACAAAGCACGAGCGCGGCTAGGGTTTAGGATTGGCCTTTACATGTGTATAAACCGTGTCTGTAGTGTGTGCGTACGAGTGATCGCTCCGCCACGCACACACACTAACGCTATGTGCATAATAATTATGTACGAATACTACATTTAAACAGTGCGCTCGTACTTTGTAGCAACCATGATAGAGAAACTATTACAAAATATTTTAGTAATGCCACAAACGTTGCGAAAACAGGCAAAATATCTTTCACTCTGATGTTTTGTATTTGGAATAAGAGAGCATCAATAATAAAATTCTCTGTTCTATTGGTTTCAAGAAATAACTCCGCGAGGCCTAGAATTTGGGACGCACTCATCACGCTCGCGCATAAATATTAAAAATGGAATAGGTATTTTCAAAATTCGAATTTTTATACCCTTAAAACATCAAATGTATGTTAGATAGCTGCGCCCTAAACTCTAGTGCTTATTTGATTCCTACACAATCCACATATAATAACCACTCACTTAAATATAAACAAACCTATCAGAACTAACCGAAGTTTATTCTTACAGAAATACATAAACTTTTAACTTCATTTAACATTTATTTTTAATCTTTAAACTTTATTACTTAAACTTTAAATAAAACGCAAGTAAAATTAGTAGTTAATGAAATTATCTGCAACTTATCTAGGTTGTAAAAAACCTTGGATATTAAATTAGAAGCATTACTCTTACATTAAGATATTAGTAATATCTTAATTAATTAAAGAATAATTATATTTATCAATGGTATGATAAATATCAACAAGCAATAATCAGGAATGTTTTATTTGACAAAAAAGCTTTTTATGAAACAACAATTGTATGCTATAATATTTCTGTATAAAAATCTTGCAATGATGAAATCAATAAACAAATTTTAGTTAATTTTCAATGTTTATTTAATTTAAAAAAAAAACACTGAGCCGAGCGATATTTCAATAAAAACTAATGAGAACTTACTACAATAAATCGTCTTAGAAAATATAAATAAAGCTTTTAATTTTGGACTAAAACTACAAAAAAACATCCACATTGGGTGCGTTTCTTAAGTTATTACAAGTAATTTAGCTTATCTACGAATTTACATGTAAAGTAGAACCCAACCCCCATACTATAAACTCTTAGCATAAGCCTGTAAAAGCTTGCTTTGCCTTTCGTCTCGCTCGCTCTCTCAGTAAAGAAAAGAGACAAAGATATATGCAAAACAATATAGGCTCGCGCAGACAACTCATGGTATGTAGTTATACCACTATTGCGAATTACTTGGTGGCCAAATATGGACTTTTGCATTACATATAAAAATGTTAAGAAAAAAAAACATGTCTAGATCAATCAATCAATCACAATCCGAAGGCAACGATTTCTATTTGTTATATGACAAAAGATTGTGTGGAAAATGTAGGGTAAGGCATGCTATACGTAATATTTATAACGACATTAACCTCGCTGTTAAAATCTCCAATTAAAAATATGGTTGTCTTGAAAGTCGGTTTACAGACATAACGTCATGAGAAAACATTGTTGAATCAACAACTGATGAAGCCGATCGTGCCTCTCTATCGCTTTTTCTGCGCTCTTTTGCACGCTCGGCTCAGACGGAACGTGACACCTTTTTGTGCGTGCACCCGGCGTTCATCAATTTATAAGATGTTATCACATCAAAAGTAAGGATTTATAAGTTAAGCGCGTAGCGTCCAAGAGACAGCGGTTGTTGAATGCTGTAGAAACTATAGTCGTACTGGGGTACTGACTCAAAAACATCTAATATTTCTTTAATATAATAAATAAAAGTAAAATATTATTTTAAGTTTTATATTTCTTTGTCAAACTGACTGCATTCAACTGAGGCGGATATTGCCGGCAAATACATCTGTGTAGCATGCCCGCTAAAAGTATTATTTACCAAACTGCAGTATAAAATTATACAAAACCAAACTCTCAAATAAAAAATATGAACAAATACAGCATACCTTAAAACCTAAATTTATACAAAAACGAACCTTAGTTTTTAAGGAAGACGCAAAATATCGTCGCACCAATGAAAAAGTAATTAAGTTGAAAATTAGTACTTTTTGAGTCTACACAAAAACATAAGTTTCAATGTTTTTTATTGCATTTATAATGTAAATTTTTGTATCTGTTGACAATCTCTCAATAGTTAAAATCTCACTATATTGATTATAAACTAACAGTTCATACAATTTTCCGGTGTATGTCCATATTTAAAATATTTTACCACAGTATTTAATTCAATATACAATATGAACTATTTACAACAAAACTCAAGGAACTTGGCATTTTGTCTATATTATAGCTTTTGTTGTAACAATAATATAAATGCATGGGCATCACAGTAAAACAACCAAATTGTACTAATTCCTACAGTCTACAGTGCCTTGTTATAATATCAAATGTCATTTAGAGGGTTTACACTGTAAATGTATTATTGAAATTGCATTTGAATAGATTGGCATGTTTTGCATTGCGGCGATGATATTTTGCATCTTCATACAAAATTCCCTACCTACTATTTTGTATTTGACTTACCATTTATAGTCTGACCGCTTAACTTAGTCCTCGCCTGCGCGGTACAGGGGCGCGGGGGTAGACGACAAAGGGGGACTGGCACAGGTGCGGGCTGTGGGGACCCGCCGCCCGCACCTGCCTCAGTCCCCCTTTTTCGTCTACCCCCGCGCCCCTGTACCCGCGCAGGCGAGGACTCAGTTAAACGGTCAGACTATAGTATCAAAACTATTTTTGTCCTAAATGTACAAGTAGCAAGATATTATTACATACTGCCAAAAAACACCTCATACTTTGCAAAATAATGCACTTTGTTTCACACAATTCTAAGGTAGTGTTTTGCAAAGTGCAGGAACTTAGAGATATGTACATGCTCATTACTATGAACAACTTTTATTATGGGACCTACCTTGAAATCGCGAAAAAAAATCAGCTGTTCTTTACAAAAAGTTCATTGACTTGAAAATAAATGTTTGATTTCAGAGTTAGTCCCATAGTAAAAATCCTTATTAATTTTATAAACTCAAAAGTTTGTTTGTTGGTTTATTGATTTGTTCCTCTTTCACACAGCAGAGGAGCAACGGATATACTAGATTTTTGGCATGGATATAGTTTGAATGATAGAAAGTGACACAGGCTTTTTTTATGCCAGAAAAATAATATGCTCCCATGGGCTAGCACAAAAATTAAAATACCATGCGAGTAAAGTCGCGGTTAAAAGCTAATTATCCATAATTATGAGTCACACACATATACGCATCTGAACATCCTTGCACTTTGTATAGCAACACCCTGTATAAAACCTCGTTCACTCTGTTAGATAAATGCCAGTTAAGCTTTAGTCCAATTTTAGAATACTACATCTCTTTTTTGAGCAGCCTGTAGTAAAGCTGAAAAACAGACTTTAAAATAAAATGTATATTTATAGAATAATAAATACACTTGGCAAAGTATTTGTAAAACAATGTTTCCCATCCAAAGTAATGGTATAATGGGGCTTATGCATTACACACAAACATAATATTTCAGTTTATGCCAAATATAAGTTTGAAAATCCTGTAGGCAAATTGTAAGTCTTTTTAATAGCCCCTCAAAGCTATATATACTCCGCGCCACACACATTGATGTGAAGTTAGCCACTAGCTGCGCAATAGCCTATCCTGACGAGACGTGACATGGAAGCCGCACGTTGATTGGCTATTGTGCAGCTAGTGGCTAACTTCACATCCATCAACTTGTGTGGCGCGGAGTATTCCTGAAATTTTAAAGGATAGGATAAGCCGTTTCCAACCAGGCTTATTGGAAATTCATAGGGGAGGCCTATGTCCGTTCTAGTTCTGACTTCTTTATATTGGGGTCCCACTCAATATCATCAGGGTCCAATAACCCATTGACTGATAGCTACATGAGTGACACTTAAAAACGTGGTTATTATAATTTTCACTTTAACAGTCACTAATTCACTTTCAACATTATTTCAATGCTTCCGATGCTTAGCGGACTATCTAAAGGTGCTTTTCCTTCGAGGTTCCGATTTCTCAACACTGGGGTCCCATTCAATGTCGTCGGGGTCATCGCCCTCGTAGACCGACACCGACATGGGCGACAGAGTGCTGCTATCATCGTCCACGGGGTCGATGATCTCTTCTGGTGGTGGTGTGGGCTCGGGGCTGCTGGCCCGGTAGCCTTCCGGCATTGCTGACAGCATCTCTTGGTACGTGTCGTCGGGCAGCGGGAACTGGCGAGGCGAGTACGGTTTGACGCTCTGAAAATGATGATGAGTAAAGTTTAGTAGTGGCAGTGTAGACTTGTAACTACCACTTTGGATTATACTTTGAATCTTCAAGAATGGAAACGATTCAGCATCAATACCGGCGAATACAACTGTCAGCACTCATCTTCGGTTTGTCGACAACATCGTAGTGATGACATAAGAATTCAGCACGATGCTTTAAGGCTTCAATCGGGTTTCTCAACAAGTGAGTCATTTAAACAAATGAACATAGATTAGTGTGAAGTTTGTTGTACCCACCTTATTGTCGAGAACTCAGATCTCGAAGTTGATGACTCGTACAAGATACCTAGGACAAGTAGTTCAGTTGGGTGTAGATCTGACTTCGAAACAGAGCATTAACTATTTGAAAATGCTGCACAAGTTGCGCGGGGTACACAGGTTGCGGCTGGTTGTCCGCGTCGGACTCGGTAGGTTCCCGGCGCGCGCATGTTTCCGCACGTACCGCGCTCACTACAGTATAGATCACTCCTGCGGCGGGGCGGCGGCGAAGGCTGCACAGGTTGCGATGGTTGCGCGGGTTGCGGCGCTGCAGGCGGCTGGTGGTCCGCGTCGGACTCATTAGGTTCCCTCCGCAGGCGTTGTTTCTGCACGTAATTCGAGCGCTCGCTACACACTACAGTATAGCTCATACTTCTTGCGGCGTGGTGGGGCGGGGCGGCGGCGGAGGCTGTACAGGTTGCGGTGGTTGCGCGGGTTGCACCGCTGCAGGCGGCTGGTTGTCTGCGTCGGACTCAGTAGGTTCTCTCCGCGCGCGTTGTTTCCGCATGTACCGGACTCGCTACATACTACAGTATACGTCATACCTCCTGCGGCGTGGTGGGGCGGGGCGGCGGCGGAGGCTGTACAGGTTGCGGCGGTTGCGCGGGTTGCGGCGCTGCAGGCGGCTGGTTGTCCGCGTCGGACTCGGTCGGTTCCCTCCGCGCGCGTTGTTTTCGCATGTACCGGACTCGCTACATACTACAGTATACGTCATACCTCCTGCGGCGTGGTGGGGCGGGGCGGCGGCGGAGGCTGTACAGGTTGCGGCGGTTGCGCGGGTTGCGGCGCTGCAGGCGGCTGGTTGTCCGCGTCGGACTCGGTCGGTTCCCTCCGCGCGCGTTGTTTCCGCACGTACCGCGAGCGCTCGCGGCACTCGGCGCGCGAGTGACGCGCGCTCACCACGCTCTCGGACACGTCTTCGTCCTGAAAATTACGACAAAATGTTAGCGCACAGCGAACACTGAACATGATCTGGGTGCACTGCCGTGTACCAAGTCGAGCATTACTTTTCGCCAAAAATGGCATAACCGACTTCAACCGTGTATCAATGATGTAGTAATTGACCGACAAAACGGAGAAGGTACTCAATTCGACGCGTATATATATATATATATATATATATATATTTTAATGTATAACCACGCATAACTTTTTACGTAGTGGTCCGATTTTGATAATTCTTTTTTTATTATCGAAATCGGCTGAGCAATTTTTGATAAAACAGCAATAATGTGAAAAAACGTTACATTGATCCGAGCGAAATATTGCGAATTCTGTACACTGAAGTCGATCATGTTATTTTTTGCAAAAAATAATTATTTTCCCATTAAATTGTTGATTTTTCAAAAACGACTCAGCTTTCGATAAAATACGTATGATCATCATCATCATCATAATTTAAGAGCAGGGCTCTTGTCGGTGGAGTAACTTCCATGTCTCGCGGTCTTCTGCTAGTGTTTTCACCTCCCTGTACGACATGACGTCTGCTTTTTTTTAATTTGGTCTAGAAAAGCTCTGCGTGGTCTTCCTCTTCCTCTCTTTCCTTCCATTATGATTTTCATTAGATTGTCATACCAAACAAAAAATTATCAAAATCAGTTCATAATTAGCGGAGGTAATCGCGTAAGATACATACAAAAACAGATATAGTTGAATTGATCATCTCCTTTTTTGAAGTCGGTTAAAAATGGCTTGGCTTACATACAAAACTATTGATACGGGACCCGTAGCGGTCAAAGGGTTAATCGATATCAGCTATACTTCCGCCAAATTCGATGTGAAATGTTTACCAACAAAGCGTTGCCTAGCAACCACTGACAGCAGGGGTAGAGAACTTTTTTTTCTAATGCTCAATTGCTCACGCTTCTGCCCGTGGCTTCACTCGCTTTATTGTAAGTTTATAATGAGAGACGGATCTAAAGATGAGAGAGGGATCTAAAGGCTCGTACACAAGAGCGCCGAATCGTATCGACTATATGCATCACGATTATATTTAACGCGATTTTGTATTATAAAAAACTAGTTAAGCTCGCACTCCAAAGCTTTCGTATTGGCATGTAAGTAGGTAGGTACTTACATAAACTATTAAAACATTACTAGGTACTATAACTATTAACCGACTTCAACATTGGATGAATGTCACGACAAACTGAACTTTGCAGTTGATTAACCTTATAGATAGATGTACGTGACTCAGCTGCAAAGAATTTGTAATCGAAAAAAGTTCTATTTTCGTGGGTAATAAGAAAAATATGAAAAATAGTATGTAGAAATGAAAAAGTTCCCAATTGTTTGAGATATCTGCACTCAAACGAAAAAATGGCTAGGGTTGATGCAAATTTCAATGTAAGTAATTACCGAATATTCAGATTTCTTTTAAAACTCACTTCTTGGCAATTTGTTATTGCTATTGATCTATAAATATAGTAAATATGACTTTTCGATTGCAATTACGAAAAGTCTGGACGATTTATATGATAAACCATAGAAATTCTTTCTGATATCCGTAACACTGTCTTGAAGTGATAACCCTACCTGCTGTCAGTGGTTGCTAGGCAACGCTTTGTTGGTAAACAATTCACATCGAATTTGGCGGAAGTATAGTGAGCACAACTTACGTCGCTCTCCTCTGTGGACATGCGGTTAAACTTGGAAATGCCGTTATTGAGGGGCATTTGCGGGATTTCGTTCACTCGCCATCTGGATGACAAAAAAAAAGATTATTAATGTTATTAAAACAGTATAAAAAACTGGTTGTCTGTAAAGTCTGTTTACGGATAATTTTACGTAATAACGTCATATGCGTCACAAGTCGAACGCTTAGGCCGAGCGTGCCTCTCTATCGCTTGTTCCGCGCTCTTGCTTGCACGCTCAGCTCAGGCGGAACGTGACAATGAGTCATGCTTTTTCGTGCGTGCAGTTTCGCATTTTCCATACTAATATTGCGCTGTGACCCGCTCCGCCCCGCTGCGGTCCGACATAATGTGCGCGAACCTGTACCGTGGTGTCTATGACAAAAATAAAATAATATTTACTTGGGCGTGATGATCTCCTTGTAAGTGAGTATCATGGGGCGCGTGTTGGCTGCCACAGAGTGCGGGATCACGATGTTATCGATGTCGTAGGACGCGCGCCGATATGTGCGGGATTCGGTACTGGCGCGCCCGCGACCTCTGTGGGATTCCAACATAAGTGTTAGTGACAAGAGTAGAATATAGGTACTTTAGGTCCAAAACCTTTTAAAATGTGACATTGGCAGGATTAATAACTGGGGCTTGATTCTCTATCGGCAAAACGTAACATAACGCATTAAGTTATTTTTTATTTCCGTGAATTTCGTCTGATGAAAAGTTTTTTACATGAAAAATTAAATTAATTATTTGAAAAACAAATATTTTCACAACAATTTCATAAAAAACAACGAGCACGTTACGCGTATGTTTTCATACAGAATCACCCTGCTGGTTGATAATACAAGTCTTGACTAAAACATTTCGGCCTATACGTTATTAGTCGAAACCTAGGCTGCAGAGCCGCAGTTGTCTGTGGGACGGTTTATCCTAATAATGGTGTAGATAACATTTGTAATTTGTATAATTTGAAATAAATAGTGTTTGGGAAGACTGCAGTCATAGCTATTGCAGGATTCTTCCATAGCTTTTTGAATGATTCGGCTTTGTATGCATGATCACATGACAGACTTGATCTTTTTTGCGATGGTTTGGTGCGACCAAGTTATTACCATTACGTAGATTTTTTAAATTCAATTCATTCTTGCCATGTCATATCACATTACTAAATTGGATTTTGGACCTAAATATGTACCACTATTTTTACAGATAATTATATTTGTTCTACAGTAATATTGCTACTTATTTTACGGTATTCTAGTTTATAATAATACTTATAAATAATTCAATTATTATACTTTAATAATACGATAAATAGATTCTAGACCTTCTACATAGTACATACACTTATTATAATATTATTCTGTTCTACCAATTTATAACTTCTTAATACTGCCTGCTCGGTACCAAATATTAATTACACATACCTACATACATACATCTTCATAATCAAAGTTGTTATTGGCCAAATCAAACTCCTTCGCGGATGTGATGTTATAGGCCGAATCATACAAGTCGGCGGATGTGAAGTTAGCTACAAGCTGCGCTATATCCAATCAACGCGCGGCTTTGTGTGAGCTTCAGTCAGGATTGGATATTGCGCAGCTTGTAGCTTCTATACTGAGCGCTACACAAATCGGCGGACGAGAAGTTAGCCGCAGATGACACTTCGCCGTAATTCGCTAATTATCGCGGATGTGTGCTCAATGCCGACGCAAGTGGCGAAGAGTTGAGCACGGGCGTAGCGAGCACGCGGGAGGCATGAGATTCGCGGGTGGGCCCCGGCGTCTCTCTGGCTCCCGCGCATACCTATATTTCGGCTTTTGCGCAGCGTTCTGCGCATAACTTCCCATCCGCCGATTTGTGTGGCGCTTAGAACTTCACTTCCGCCAACTTGTGTGACGCGGCCTATAACTAACATCACAGACGCTAAGGAGTATGATTCAGCCTGTAGTCTAACTACCATAAGAAGCAGGTTAAAGGTACCTCCGGCTTCTGTAAAACTCGTCAGGGCGCGATAGTACCGTGCGCGGGCAATGGCCGCGGCCCGCGGGGGGTGGGGGGTACGGGTGCTTTGGGAATACGTAGCTAGAGGCGTCGGGGATATACCCCAAGCTGGAAAGACAACTATACGCGCTTAGTGGCTAGATTAGTAATGGATTTAGGCTCAAGAAATCGCCTAGTCAGGGTCAAAAAATGTTCAATTTAGACTGGAAATATGTCCAATTTATCCTCGAAAAAATCTCCTAGGCAGGCTTGAAAAATGTTTAATTCCGACTCGGAAAAATGTCCTAGTTAGACTCGAAAAATGTCCAATTTAGGCTCGAGAAAATGTCAGAGTCTAGCTCGAAAGATGTCAAATTTAAGCTCGAGAAAATGTCCAATTTAGGCTCGAGAAAATGTTCAGTCAGGCTCGAGAAAATGTCCAATTTAGTCTAGAAAAAAATGTCCTAGTCAGAATTGAAGAATGTCTAATTTAGGCTCGAGAAAATTTCCGAGTCTAGCTCGAAAGATGCCCAATTTAGGCTCGATAAAATGTCCAATTTAGGCTCGAGAAAATGTCCAAGTCTAACACGAAAGATATCCAATTTAGGCTCAAAAAATAACCCATATAACAAGTGCGGAATAGCACTAAGAACATTTTATTCGTGGGACTAGTCTGAAATAATATTAATTCTATCCGTCCAAGTGCGATTCTACCTCGTAACAAAAGTATTTAGTGTAGTAGTAATGGAGAAGCCCATTGGGCAATTGGTCTTTTAAATTACATTTTTTCAAAAATGTCTTTTGAAATGAAAAGATCACATATAAGTTTCTTTACAAAAATATTTTTATATTTCCTTATAATTACAAAGTTATGCTATACACCACATCCTCTGCAACAGAGTGGTTTACAACTGGAACAGGTTGGCTGAGGATGTAATCTCAGCAAAGACTATAAACACATTTAAGAATAGACTGGATCTTTGGATAAAGAAGGTAAAAATTTCCTTGACAGATACATATTAATTTTATTCGACTCTGCTTGATATAGGCACATCAGTTTATGCCGCTCACCTATATACAAATATTAAAATTTTGACTCGAACGAGCGTGTGACGTCGCAATGCTTCACCTTACTACTGTAAAATGTAACAATAAGCCCGATTACAGAGTGGCCAGCGTAAATTTAATAGCAACGTAAAAAGCGTTCTCTCTATCGAATGCCTAAAGTGAAAAAGAAACAGAACTATGCTATTTAGCTAAGATAATTACGATCGCGGCTCTGTAATCGAGCTTATTGTGAGATCACACGCTCGTTCGAGTCAATTTCGAATGTAGTATAACTTCGTAATTATAAGGAAAAATAAAAATAGTTTTGTATGGAAACTATATACAGGGTTATTGGTATTCAATTAGCATCCTTTTAGGGACTTCTTCTGTACATCAAAACGAACAAAAGTAGCAGAATAAAAGTTGTTAGTTTTGATGTACAGAATAAGCCCCTTATAGGATGCTAATTGATATTATGATCTTTTCGTTTATCCAAAATGTATATATTCCAATTCAATTCAACAACGTAGGTGTTGAGTGCTCACCTTTCGACCGTGGAGGGCGAGGCTTCCTCGTCGCGCTCCCTTTCTCGAATCTTCCTCGAGAGCGGCGGCCGGCCTCGCTTGGCTTCTGGAACGGATTGATTGCTCGCATTCAGATCATTATTATTTGTTTTACAACTCACGGGTTGACCCGGATCTTTGAAAGTCATTGGTGGGGCCAAAACCAACACACCAAGAGGCCCTTTTACAATAATTAAGTACATAATATACCTAATTAAAAAACCCCCGACACAAAAATATTTGACAACATTGACAACCATTTTGGGCACATTATTTTGTAGAATTTTAGTTCTTCCATCCCCACTTTAACCCACCATAACTCTTAAACGGCTCAATCGATTTTTATAAAACAAAGCTAAGAACACTCTCGATTAAGTCTCCTTTCATCCATAAAAAACTAAACTGAAATCGGTTCAGTGGTTCGGGCGCTATTTTTTTTATTTTGGGTGGGTTTTCTTGGGCTATTATAATGAATTATTACGTGATAAGCTGGTCTATGGAATGAGGTGCGGCACCCGCCAAATAATGTCTCATTTCAAAATATTTAGGCGGGTGGTGACTTGCCATCCACTAAATCTTAGGCTATTTATTATAAAGGCTACCGAAAGTTTTTTTTTTTTATAAGAAACGCCGACGAGCATTCCTTAAAAAATTATTAACTAGCCAGGGGCTGATAAGTAATATAATCTAACTTAAATTGCTAGGTATGTATAATAAACTTAGAATGTGTCTGTCAACACTTTTCTTATTATCTCTCTCCGGCCTATACGAACTTTATTGTCTCTATTAAGGTGAAGACACTACATTGTTATCAGGAATATTGATCCAAACCAACCATGATGTGATTGTGTGTATCTAAAGCCTTGTCTAGTGTCAAATACTATGGCAAGCATAGTAATACTAATAGCAAGTTTTATGATACCGTTCAAATGATATTTTCTAACTGTGAAAATAACTTTATTTTATTTATTTGATACACAAAACAGATAACAATCAAATTCTTATTCTATTATTGGTAGCTAAATTTTACACTGGATTGTCGTCCAAGGTAAGTGTATACAGGAAAACTAAAAATTATAAGTAGACGAATACTTTGAAAGTATCCTTCTGTAGCGCTTGCAGAGGGGTACTTACAAAGCGGCACCGAAATCATCTAGTCTATAATTGATAAATATAAAGAAACAAAGAGTGTATGAGTAAAATAGAAAATTCAGTGAGCTGAATTGCTCAGGCGTAGCATATTTGTGACGTCTGAACAATCCTGTTTGGGATTGAAATAGAGGATGTCTTTTACAGGTTTTTTTATAAAAATTGTAAAAGACATCCTTTCCTGGTTGTGACATGTGGTGGCTATGTGGGGAGGATGGAGGCCACTCACTGTGTTTTTTGATCGGCTTGAGCGGCGGGTGCGCGGGCGGGGCGGCGGGGGGCGCGGGCGGCGGGCGGGTCGCACCGCGCGCCGCCCGTCCGCGCGCACGGAACCACGGCCGCGAGCAAATGGCCGCCATGTGGATAGCCGGTGACACATCTGTTTAAAAAATACATGATATTTGTTAAAGCTGCTAGAACATTATAGGATTCGATTTGTAGAATACTATAGCCGGACAGTCGGTAGACAGGACACTAGTTCATCTCAGCCCTGTAGGTTAAGCAAGCGACCACGAAAACCCGCGAAAAAAAACTCTTTTCGACGTGTGAAAAAGTGACAGATATATACTTTGCCATAACTCTGTCTCGTTCTGACCCGTCGAAAGTAATAATTCGTGGGGCGCATCCTAGCCCGGCTGGTCCAGTAACATTTGGCGCGAAACAGCAAAAACTATATCAACCTCATCTGAGGAGTTTTTGCTGTTTCGGCAATGGTAAGGATAGATAGCCAAGAGTAGCGCCGGGAGACGCATTGCTTTGTAAGCGTGTGGTATGATGTACCCTTGATATCGGTTAGCATAAAGTGATAGGTGGTTCGCAGAACGGGGGACGTATGTTCGTCTGGGACGGGGATGTTTGCCGAAAGTCGTGTCGACTGCTTTTATATGACGTTGCGGATGAGATATTTTTTTTATTCCGTATAGGTTTGCGTTTGACTACATACTGCCTGATGTCAAGCAGATATGCGGTCTAGGGTGTAGCACGCTTACCTAGAAGATACCTATTTACTCAGGATTTGAAGACACATCCATGACATGCAGGGTCCAGGCCAGTCTGAGTCCTAAGCGTATTTGCGAATCGTTTTGACTGCCAATACATGAAGGGCTGCGTGGGCTCGCCGCGCCCCGTGCACACCGGGCAGCTCTCCCCCGGGTACTACAGTACCTTTGATATCCGACAACACGGGATGGTAGGCGGGGTCGACGCGCGCGAGCCGCTGGCGCGCCGACAGCGTGGAGTGCGGCGGCGAGGGCTGCGTGGGCTCGCCGCGCCCCGTGCACACCGGGCAGCTCTCCCCCGGGTGTTACAGTACCTTTGATATCCGACAACACGGGATGGTAGGCGGGGTCGACGCGCGCGAGCCGCTGGCGCGCCGACAGCGTGGAGTGCGGCGGCGAGGGCTGCGTGGGCTCGCCGCGCCCCGTGCACACCGGGCAGCTCTCCCCCGGGTACTACAGTACCTTTGATATCCGATAACACGGGATGGTAGGCGGGGTCGACGCGCGCGAGCCGCTGGCGCGCCGACAGCGTGGAGTGCGGCGGCGAGGGCTGCGTGGGCTCGCCGCGCCCCGTGCACACCGGGCAGCTCTCCCCCGGGTACTACAGTACCTTTGATATCCGATAACACGGGATGGTAGGCGGGGTCGACGCGCGCGAGCCGCTGGCGCGCCGACAGCGTGGAGTGCGGCGGCGAGGGCTGCGTGGGCTCGCCGCGCCCCGTGCACCCCGGGCAGCTCTCCCCCGGGTACTACAGTACCTTTGATATCCGATAACACGGGATGGTAGGCGGGGTCGACGCGCGCGAGCCGCTGGCGCGCCGACAGCGTGGAGTGCGGCGGCGAGGGCTGCGTGGGCTCGCCGCGCCCCGTGCACACCGGGCAGCTCTCCCCCGGGTACTACAGTACCTTTGATATCCGATAACACGGGATGGTAGGCGGGGTCGACGCGCGCGAGCCGCTGGCGCGCCGACAGCGTGGAGTGCGGCGGCGAGGGCTGCGTGGGCTCGCCGCGCCCCGTGCACACCGGGCAGCTCTCCCCCGGGTACTACAGTACCTTTGATATCCGATAACACGGGATGGTAGGCGGGGTCGACGCGCGCGAGCCGCTGGCGCGCCGACAGCGTGGAGTGCGGCGGCGAGGGCTGCGTGGGCTCGCCGCGCCCCGTGCACACCGGGCAGCTCTCCCCCGGGTACTACAGTACCTTTGATATCCGATAACACGGGATGGTAGGCGGGGTCGACGCGCGCGAGCCGCTGGCGCGCCGACAGCGTGGAGTGCGGCGGCGAGGGCTGCGTGGGCTCGCCGCGCCCCGTGCACACCGGGCAGCTCTCCCCCGGGTACTACAGTACCTTTGATATCCGATAACACGGGATGGTAGGCGGGGTCGACGCGCGCGAGCCGCTGGCGCGCCGACAGCGTGGAGTGCGGCGGCGAGGGCTGCGTGGGCTCGCCGCGCCCCGTGCACACCGGGCAGCTCTCCACGGGATACTCGCAGCTACATCTGAAACGACAATATTGGACGGTAAGTAGAATCGCTTGCGGGTTGCATGACGCTACTGCTTTGTCATCAGTATCAACATCCTCATCGCTATCTCGTATACCATACAAGCCACTGCCAGCGGCCTAGAGCCATGCTCCGTTATTTTAAGAAGCTGGGTAAACGCTGGAAAGGGTAATGTTACAACCTTCAAGTAGTCACGTCGTGTAACCTCTTCTACTATTTTCTACTCTATCATTATAAAATTGTGTCATGTCATGTTTTGAAGTTTGTCAATATATTAAAATCATCTTCCACAAGAAAATGTATTTTATTTCATTTGGCGACGAGATTAAAGTGTTAAAATGAATGAAGAACAATTTACGCAATTCTTAAAGGCACAACAGGCCCAACAAGAGCAGATCAATGCTCTGCTATCAATTCTAATACGACAAAAGAATGAAAGCCACTCAACGAGTGGGGGTGTGACGAGCACTCCTTCAAATTCTTCACACGACAGGATGACGATCCTCAAACATTTTTCAACGGACAAATTCAACCCTGAGAAAGACAGAATCGAAGATTTTATTGAGTTCTTTGAAAATAAATGCCAGACAATACAAATTACAGATAAGTCACTACAAAAAGATATAATTCTTAACACAATTACCCCAGATACGTTCCGACAACTTACAGTAGCTTTAACACCAAATTTTGAAACCAGCAGTTACTTAGATATACGCGGCAAATTGTTGGATCTGTATCGTATAAAGAAAACAAGATACCGCGCCTTATCCGAGTTCTGGAATTGTACTAGAAATTGCAACGAAACAATGGAGAAATACGCCAACAGGCTAAAAGAGTTAAGCAAAGACTGCGGGTACAAAGGAGAAATGTTAGAACGACAGCTACGCGACCGCTTTGCGACGGGTTTAAACCATGCTGAATTAGAAACTGACCTGAAACAGAAATGGCCGGATTTACTTGAGTCGGGCAACGAGGTTACATTTCAAGAAGTTTTTTCAGTTGCGCTATCGCGAGAGCAAGCCGAACATGACACACAAATTCCAAGCACAAGTTTCAGTGTAAATAAGGTAGAAAAACACCGCACCCTGAAACACAAACAAAAACATCAAAGCCAAAGGAAATTACATCCGAACCAATGTCTTCGATGTGGAAATAACAGCAAACACGATCTTTCACGATGTGGTGCAAGAGAACACGTGTGCCAAGAGTGCAATATAAAGGGACATTTTGAAAGCACCTGTATCAAAACAGGACGTGCATATATAGTACCGTCGAGTCGAGTTACAAAAAAAACAAACAAAATTACGAGCACAAGAAATTCGACAGAATCCACGTCTTCAACAGATAGCTATAGTGACGATGAAGGATCAGTTTATAACGTCACCAAAACACGACAATCACAAAGAGACTGTAAGCAAATCGATGTCAAAATTAATGGTCATAAACGCACAATGGATTGGGATCCGGGATCTTCATACTCTATAATAAGCACTGAGTTTTGGAAGAAAATAGGATCACCAACACTAAGAAAAGGACCAAAACTCAAAGGCTATGGTAACACAAAACTTAAAAATGAAGGACTTGCTGATGTAACAGTCGATGTTGATGGGAAACAACTAATATTACCTGTTGTCGTCATGAACGATGCAAATCCAATGCTATTTGGTCTTGATTGGAGCAAAGATTTTGGAATGGATTTTCCAAAACCAGTATACTCAATCAAACCAGATATGACAACGACACTTAAACAAGTATTGAAACAACACAGTGAACTTTTTGACGGAAAACTTGGCCGAGTAAACAACTACCAAGTACACATACATGTTAAACCCGGCTCAGAACCTGTTCACCTACCTGCTCGACCAATCAAGTTTGGCATAAGGAAAAATGTGGAACGAGAATTAGACCGCCTTGTAGAAGAAGGAATTATAAACAAAGTAGATCCAAACATAACGCCATTAGAGTGGGCCACTCCAACTGTTAATGTTTTAAAACCAACAGGCGATGTCAGAATTTGTGGAGACTATAGTACCACACTCAATCCAGTTCTAACAAAACATCTACATCCAGTTCCTGTTTTTGACCACTTACGACAGAAATTAGCGAACGGTACAATATATTCAAAAATTGATTTAAAAGACGCCTATTTACAATTTGAAGTAGCCCCAGAATCAAAAAAATACTTAACAATTTCGACCCACAAAGGATATTACCAGTACAATAGAATGCCGTTCGGAATTTCAACAGCTCCGTCAATTTTCCAAAATTTTCTCGACCAACTACTTGGAGACATACCTCACGTTGCAGTATATTTTGATGACATTGCACTGACAGGACCAAATTTACAGCAACATTTACACACCCTTTACACGGTGTTGAGTCGATTGAAACAAGCTGGACTCAAAGTCAACTTGAAGAAGTGTAACTTCTTAACAGAAGAAATCGAATATTTGGGCCACATTATTGACAAAAATGGAATACGCCCAACAAATGGGAAAATAGACGCAATAACCAGGGCTTCTGAACCAACCAATTCGAAAGAATTACGATCTTTCCTTGGGCTGATCAACTATTATGAACGTTTTATACCACACCTACACGGACTATGTGCAGATCTCTATGATTTAACTAGCGGCAATCGAAAATGGCGTTGGACAGAACATGAAAAACAAATTTTCGGAAATGCTAAAACAAGCATTGCAAATTCGAAACCACTCATTGCATACGATGAAAGTCGTCCTCTATTCTTGGCTTGTGATGCATCAGAAAAAGGAGTTGGAGCTGTACTTTATCACAAACACCAAGAACTTGAACAACCAATAGCATTTGCGTCCAGGAAACTTCGCCCAGCTGAGCGTAAATATTCAGTCATTGATCGTGAAGCTTTAGCTATATTATTTGGAATTAAAAAATTCGACCAATATTTGAGAGGAACAAATTTCACCTTGGTTACGGACCATAAACCACTGATCCATATTTTGGGACCTCAACGCAACCTCCCAAAATTAGTAAACAACAGGCTAGTAAGATGGGCTCTCTTGATCGGAAGCTACCAATACGATATTAACTACAGAAAGGGAGAAAACAATATTTTGGCTGACTGCCTGTCCAGATTGCCTAACCCTGACATAGAACCTTCCCCAATTGAAAGCCATGTACATAAGATAACTAAACGCCTTTTTGGTAACAGTATTACAGATCTGCATCTAACAGAAGAAAATTTGTGCAAGGAAACACATAAAGATCCGATATTGTCTCAAGTCTATCAATTTTTAAAAACTGGATGGAGAGAGCTTAATTACACGCAGGACATAAAACATTATTTTAGAAAAAGGAATGAGTTATCAACAGAAAACAAAATTATTATGTGGCAAGGAAGAATGGCCATACCTGAAACACTAAGAAAGAAGGTACTAGAGTGCCTACACAAAGGACACCCAGGCATATCATCCATGAAGGCATTGTCACGTTTCTATGTATGGTGGCCTTCATTAGACGAAGACATAGAAAATTTTGTTAAAAAATGCCATAGATGTCAAGAAAATAGACCATCTAACCCTGAATTGCCAATTTTTTCCTGGTCAATACCCGAACAAGTATGGGAAAGAGTTCATATAGATTTTGCAGGTCCATTCGAAGGCAACTATTGGCTGGTTTTGTGCGACGCATTATCTAAGTGGTGCGAATTAAGACCAATGAAAAATATAACAGCTAAAAGCTTGTGTTTAGTTTTGGATGACATCTTCAGCACCTTTGGACTCCCTCAGATGATAGTCTCTGATAATGGACCTCAGCTTGTGTCACAAGAGTTCAAAGATTACTGTAAAAGACAAGGAATATTACATGTCACCTCAACTCCCTATCATCCTCGCACAAACGGACTAGCCGAACGCTTTGTGAGAACTTTTAAAAATAGGATGACATCAACTGATGGAACTCCACTTAAGAGCCGTTTACAAGAGTTCTTACTCAGCTATAGGAATACTCCACATACCACTACAGGGAAATCACCGGCACAAATGATGTTCGGAAGACAATTGAACTGTGTATTGTCCAACATTAGACCAAATAAGAGGAGGACACTACAATACAAACAAGTGATGTCAAATGTCATGTCTTCTGCACCTGGATATCAACCTGGTGATAAAGTGTATATTAAGACAAAGGAGGAAAAGAAGTGGCAACCTGCAACTGTTGCAACTAGGAAGCATATGTACTCTTATGTTGTCTCCACGTCTAGCGGAGTACACAAAAGGAAACATGCTGACCAAATGAGACCTCGACTGAGTTCGTCAGAACCAGCAACTTTTACTACGGATACAGCCACTCAAGATACAGCCGCTGTCTCTAACTTTTCGGCTCGCATTTCACCCCCACACTCCACTTCCCCACCGTCATTTTCACCCGTCTCATGCTCCGAAGCATCGTCTTTACCACCCACTTCATATTCTTCTACTTCTGGACCAGGTTCATGTACTCTTGCATCTCCTTCATCTACAACACCTCTCGCATTCCCCGCAATTTCGCCATCTACATCATCATCCACTTCATCTCCTACATCTCCAGCTTTCTCTACACCAGTAGCGGACCCACAGCATCCGCCACTCCGACGTAGTCAACGTCAAGGGCATCCTCCTCGGCGTCTGATAGACGAAATCTAAATGGGGAGGAATGTTACAACCTTCAAGTAGTCACGTCGTGTAACCTCTTCTACTATTTTCTACTCTATCATTATAAAATTGTGTCATGTCATGTTTTGAAGTTTGTCAATATATTAAAATCATCTTCCACAAGAAAATGTATTTTATTTCAGGTAATGTACAAAACACCCCATGCAGGACGTCAGGACATGACTTATCTCACCCAAATCAAATAAGAAGCCGGTAAGCAACACAAACGACGTATTTAAAAACATGTTTCTCTATGCAAAACAGTTTATACGAAGTAATAGAGGCCCTATTCCTGTTGTGCAGACTTCATGTTTTCATGTTTGGAGTTTTGGCAATGCATGTAACTGACGCGATGAGAAAAACATAGAAATTATTGGATGCGGACAGCGAAACACAGACTTTAAAAATACCTATACTTAAAAATGACTTTAGTTCCTAAAAATTTTTAACTCATGGTAAGTAACAATACAAATGAAAATAAATATGCTTAGGAAAGGAGTAGAGACCCAGAATAAACCAAAGAGAGGCCAGCATGGGGTTTGGGGGTGTAAAAATTGGGACTCTTACATACCTAATTTCGAAGGGTTTGGCCGCCTTAGTGGTAGCAATGTGCAGATAGTGCATTTATAGCAACTTCCTCATTATGAATTTTTCTCGTCTCAGCAGACGCACTCACACTCTGTCTTTAACTCTTCATTATTAAAGCTAGAGGCCCATCAGTGGGCTACCAAAAAATTAACTACATATTACGTATCAGAGGGATTGTCTGCCTTAGTGGTAGCAATATGCAGATTGTGCATATAAAAGCAACTTCCTCTTTTTAATTTTTTCTCGTCTCAGCGACCGCACTCGCGCGCACTTCACCAGCTCATCATTATTAAAGCTTGGGACGTATCAGTTGACTACCAAACTATTACGTACCTAATATCGGAGGGTTTGGCCGCCTTAGTAGTGGCGATGTGCAGATTGTGCATCTGTAACAACTTCCTCTTCTTGAATGTTTCTCTTCTCAGCGGGCGCACTCGAGCACACGTATCGAGTTCTTCGTCGGGCGTAGTGGAGGCCCCGGGTAGGGCGCCCTCGTACCCCCCCGGGGCGTCGGGCTGCGGCGGCTGCCCTTCGAACTCCACCGGGCCTTTGGCTTCGCGTACCTACAATAATAAAATTATAATTTATTTCGATACTCTAACTTACGTACTCAGCCGAAAGGTGGTCATTCAGACCATCATTACAAACAACTTTTACTATGGGACCAATTCGAATTCGAGAAAAAAATATCAGCTGTTCCGTACCATCCATCCATCCATCAGCCATAAGAAGTCCACTGCTGGACATGGGCCTCCCCTATGGATCTCCAATAAGACCGGTTGGAAGCGGCTTGCATCCAGCGCGATCCCGCGGTCTTAATGAGGTCATCCGTCCACCTTGTGGGTGGACGTCCTACGCTGCGCTTGCCGGTACGTGGTCTCCACTCGAGAACTTTTCGACCCCATCGGTCATCAGTCCTCCGCGCTATGTGGCCTGCCCATTGCCATTTCAACTTGCCAATCCGTTGGGCTATGTCGGTAACTTTGGTTCTTCTACGGATCTCCTCATTTCTGATTCGATCTCGCAGAGAGACTCCGAGCATAGCCCTCTCCATAGCTCGTTGGGCTACTTGGAGCTTACCAATAAGGCCCATAGTGAGAAACCACGTTTCTGTGCCATAAGTCATCACTGGCAACACACACTGGTCGAAAACTTTCGACTTGAGGCACTGAGGTATGTCGGACGAGAAGACGCTACGCAATTTTCCGAACGCTGCCCAGCCGAGTTGGATTCGGCGATTGGCCTCTTTCTTGAAGTCGGACCTACCTAACTGGACTACTTGTCCTAGGTAGACGTACGAGTCAACGACTTCAAGAACCGAGTTCCCAACAGAGATCGGGGTGGGTACAACATGGGAATTACACATAACTTTCGTCTTGTCCATGTTCATTTTAAGACCCACCTGTTGAGAAACCCGATTGAGGCCTTCGAGCATCGTGCTGAGCTCTTCCATCGATTTTGCCATGACTACTATATCGTCGGCAAACCGAAGGTGAGTGAGGTATTCGCCATTGACATTGATGCCGAATCCTTTCCATTCCAGGAGCTTGAAGGCGTTCTCCAAAGTAGCCGTAAACAGTTTCGGAGAAATTACGTCTCCCTGTCTTACGCCTCTTTTTAAAGGGATCGCCTTGGAGCTCTCTTCCTGTACTCGGACCGACATAGTGGCGTTATTATACAAGCACTTCAACACTTCGATGTACCGATAGTCAATACGGCATCGTTGGAGAGACTCGAGCACAGCCCAAGTCTCGACCGAATCAAAGGCTTTCTCATAGTCCACAAACGCTAAGCAAAGTGGCAAGTTATACTCTTCGGTCTTCTGTATAACCTGCCGTAGCGTATGAATGTGGTCCATGGTACTAAAGCCCTTTCGGAAACCGGCTTGTTCGGAAGGCTGGAAGTCATCAAGCCTGCGCTCGAGACGATTCGTAATGACCCTTGAAAACAGCTTATAAACGTGGCTCAGAAGCGAGATGGGTCTGTAGTTCTTCAATAAGGTGTTGTCACCTTTCTTGAAAAAAACAACACCACCACGCTTCTGTTCCATGCTTCTGGCGTGATGCCCTCGAGGACGACGGTGTTAAAAAGCTTCTGGAGGACTTTTAGTACCGGTGTTCCACCCGCTCTCAGGAGCTCTGATGTGATACCGTCATCACCCGGCGCCTTGTTGTTCTTAAGCTGATTCAGGGCCATTCTAATCTCGTACAGGCTGATGTCTGGGATATCTTCGGTGAAGTGTCGGGTCAGCTTGGCTCTTGGATCTTTGGCCGCGCTGCTAACAGGCTTAGCGACCGAAGCGTATAACTGTCCATAAAACCTTTCGATCTCCTCTAGTACCTCTGCCTTGGTCGACGCTAAACTTCCATCTTCTCTCTTCAGCTTTGTCAATTGGCTTTGTCCAATAGACAAATCTCTTGCGAACACTTTGGAGCCTTTGTTCCGCTCTATTGTCTTTTTAATATGTTTAGTATTAAAAAGACGGATGTCGTGCCGCAAGGATTTCGAAATTTGTCTATTGAGACGCCTATATGACTTTGCATCATCGGAAGACTGCAATCTTAGCGAGCGTCGTTCGGCCATGAGATTTACAGTGTGATCGGAGAATTTCTGCGGTTTATTTGAACGGTGGGGTCTAAAGAACTTAGCACCCACTGTTTGGACAGTTTCTACGAGCCCGCTGTTGATCTCGTCAACAGCGGGCGGCGTCTGTTCCGTACAATTCTTTTCAATTACGGCTCGAGGCGGTATTGTGTTTGGGTAATTTTTTTAGATGTGATCAAGCACAGAGACACTTTTTTTTTATTCAGAGTAGGTTTGCGTTTGACCACATACTGCCTGATGTTGAGCAGATAAGCGGTCTAGGTTGTAGCAAGCTTACCTAGAAGATACATATTTACTCGGGATTTGAAGACGCCCACGTTGTACTTTAGCGGGAAGACAGACCCAGGCAAAGCATTCCACATTCTGGCTGTTCGTATGAGGAATGAAGATTCGAAACGCTTGGTTCTAACGCGCGGAATGTCCACCATAACAGGGTGGCGCTTTGGTCGCGTCTGTCTAGTCGTACGATGGAAGAAAGGGGCAGGTGGGACCACATTGTGCAACTCCTAGGCGCACTCTCCGAAAAAAACAAGAGGAATATAATAGTACTGTATTTTTATCTCATTTATTAAACGGCTATTCGCGTAAACAATCCACAAATTAATACTTGTATACGTCAACTTGTCTAACAAAAACCTCCGTAATATACATATTATTTAACTTCCAACCGGTCTTATTGAAGATCTCTAAGGGAGGCCTACGTCTAGCAGTGGATGACCTACAGCTGATAGGTAATATTTTACTAAATTCTAAAGTGATGGATGTAACATGACCAAATGGTACACCTAAAGAACATTACAACTTTGCGCATTGTTCTTCTCTCACATGGTTCAAATGGTCAAAAAAGTTCATTCACAACATGTCCAATTTATCTTCCACTTTAAAGTATGACTAAATATGAGGGGTCGATCCCTGCCGTTTATAAGGGCGACAACAAAGCAGATGGTATCCTTACTATTATATTATTCATAGGTGTTTTCTTTGTTAATCTCTAGTTAAGGCCACTATTTCTTTTTCTTGTCAGTTCATATTCGTGCAAGGTTGCCTGGAAGATATCGCCATGGGTGATAAGGCCGCCACTTTATAATCATATTTTTTTGTCATATATGTGTAAATAATGTTTATTTTTAAATTGTGGTTGTAAATAAAGAGATTTGTCTGTCTGTCTTACTAATATTATAAATCCGAAAGTGTGTTTCTTGGTTTACTGGTTTGTTCCTCTTTCACGCAGCAACGGAGCAACGAATTGACTCAAAATATGTAAATTTGTCAAAAAGCACCCTGACTTTGTTTTAACAAAGCGTCTGATAAATCGCTCAAAATTAGATCACAATACAGACATAAACTCGTGGGATCAAAGTCCAACTTAGCAAAGCATAGTTCCAGCCCGCATTCTATGGCTATAAAAATATTTAATAAACTGCCAATTAATCTAAAAGATATTGAAAAGGAAAACTGTTTTATAAAACAACTAAAAATTATTCTATTATCCAAATCTTATTACACATTAGACGAATTTTTCAACGAAAATCTAGAAAACATAATAATAAATCGTTCCAATACGAATCATATGAATAATAAAATTGCCATACCCTTATCAGGGTCATATGTATAACTACACAAAACGTGTTAATTGAGAACCGCATGTAAATTTCATATGTTGCAATAAATGATTTGACTTTGACTTTTGATTTTTGGGATAGACATCGTTTGAAAGTCGGAATGCGACATATCCCGGAACAATAAAATGTCCATATGGGATAGCACAAAAATCAAAAATATCACGCGGGCGAAGCCGCCGACAAAAACTAGTACCGATATAAACCGGATAAGTATGAGACGAATAAACACGATGAGGTTCGAGATATGGAGCAACATGACGTAATATCTGTAGGTACATGTACCTATAGGCGCTTTATACTTTTAGAGGTCACGATATCTACTTGTAAACGGGAAAAGCTTTTGTGGTTTGCGATCTATTTTGTTTATTCGTTAGTGTAAAATAAATGATAAAAATCTATTGCTACAATTAGTTGTGTAATTTATGGAATGTACCTTAAAGATTCATATTTGTTTACCTATATATTGCGTCATTATACACCACTTTACGCACAGAGCTATTACAAATAAGAGATTGCGCTGTTGTCGTTTCAGGCAATTCTCTCACCGCAAAAATATATGGATAATCACTATCACTAGTTGTCAACTGTCAAATTATGTATTGGAATTTAGCAAGAATTTGACACTATCGGGACAAAAACACGGCAACTAGCCACTGAATCGAGATATTTTTCATGTCTCTAACTCCTGCCATATTAAATCAATGGATCTCTTTCTTTCATTTCTCTATCGACTACATTATCCCTCTGGTATTCTGAAACGTCACATTCATTACAAAAGTAAAATAGGGTTTTGTCCTTTGAGCAAATATCTACAGAGCCACAATCAAGTGATAGTAGTAAAAAAATGTCTGAGCGCCATTATACATACCAACTCAGATATTTACATTAAATAATTCACAATAACTCGTTTTCTCAAATCTTGACATTATGTCACCTAATTAGTGCTTGTAACTGAGCACTCTGGCATAGTGCAGCATTGTAGTCAGCTTGCAATCGCCTTACGACTAACTAAAAAGCCTGCCCACTATGTAGCTTGGGCAAGGTTTTGGCTCGGACACTTATATGCACTGTAGGTATTTGCTCGAAGGAAGAGGAATCACTCTTATTGACGGCAGTGAAGTTAGCCTCAAGTTGCGCGAAGCCCAATCCTAGCGCAGCTGTTTTGTAAGCTTGCTTCAATCAGGATTGGGTTCTACGCAGCTTGTAGCTAACATTACAACCGCCAAGAAGTTTCATTCTGTCTATAGCAGAACGAGTATTATTAATTATGCATTATTTTAATTTGTGTTCGTATTCACCGGCAAAAACTATTTAGGTACTTACACCTACCTGTGTCTCAGACAAACCTATTTTTTTTAAAAGCCTAAATAAATTTATCTTCATATTAGGCCCAATTTAAGAGGCGCCATCGTAATTATAATAGCAATTTAGAGCAGGTAGGCCTGTTTCTTTTTAACCGACTTCCAAAAAGGAGGAGGTTCTATGTTCGTCTGCATGTATTTTTTTTTTGAAGTGAAACTTCTAATGCGACTTCCTTCAAGGTTGCGTTAAACGTTTATCGCTACCATGGAGGGGGTATGAAAGCACTTTGCGTCGAAGTTTCACTTCTTTCGCGCGGAGGGACTCCTCTTCACGGTTTTTTGTGTATGTTCATCGATAATTTCGAATCGAAAAATTCTTTCTTAGTTCGAAAGGGTATAATGCCGAGGTTTTTTCCCATTTAAATTTTACAGAAATCGGCTAGGCCGTTTTTGAAAAATCAACAAAAATGTAAACAATTTGAGCGAAATATTCGAATTTTATACACGATGGAAGGCGGTTTTACCATTTTTTGCGAAAAATAATTATTCACTAGGTATACCTATGCATTTGATAGAGAGAACACTATTTTACGTGGGTAGCTTAAATTTACGATGGCGCCTTAAAAATTGGGCTTATTACCTATATTCCTTGTGTTTTTGTTTTTTAAGCTCGGTACCCTAAAAATGCTCCTAGCGCGTCGTCGTCACAAATTCGACGTCACCCGCATTTGGCCTTGGACAAACGCCACACAGCGCTTTGTGAACGCGTGTTCATACTTGTACCTACAGATTAATTCGTGGAATCTGTCTGTTCAACTCACACATATCATTGGTTCAACTGCTCACCAAAAGTATTACTTATCAGTCTTTGAATGCTTTAAATTATGTACTGTACACTAGGCTACATGGATTTGTAATTAAAACCCGAGAGGAGGACATTTGTGATGTAATATTTTGAATAGCTTAGACTAACGGGATTGAACAATACTTTTCAGCTGATTCATACTCGTAAATTATGTTGAATAGTATTCCAGTTTACAATAGGTACTTAATTATTATAGAATTAGAATTATTTATTGAAATATTATAAATAAATATACCTACAACAATTTTTATAATAACATATACCTGGTACCGCAAAATAAATCTCGTCACAATAGTATAATTATAAAAATTGATAACAGTATTAAAAACTCAAAATAAATCACATTCACCTCACATCACAAATCACCTAATTCCATAATAATTACAAAAAATAATAAAAAACTAACTAAGTACTTCAATAGGATCAATTGCTGTAAAGGGGCAATTCCATACAATTTTTTAAATAATAGTATAGATAGGTAGATCGAATCTAATCTGTGACGTTAGTTACAAGATGCGGATAACCCAGTCCTCACGCAGCTGTTAAGATCTCTCTTATTCCGTAACCGACTACACGCTACAGCAATATACTACAGTGACACGACACTACTGGTTTCTAAGGTAGATACCTACCTACCTTCATCATCATCATCCACAGCCTTGTTTATGCCACTGCTGGGTTTAGGCTACCTACCTTACCTCATTATTATTGTCTATGAAATACATTCCGTAGCCTGAAAGTCGACTGCTGTAGCATGAAGTCGGTTACGGCATCTCACTTCTTAAGTGTTGAACCTCAACTAAATATTCATGAACCCTATTTGATGCAGCTTCAAAAGGAA
Organism: Hypomecis atomaria; assembly: GCA_964007245.1. NCBI lineage: Eukaryota > Metazoa > Arthropoda > Insecta > Lepidoptera > Geometridae > Hypomecis > Hypomecis atomaria. Next base: position 18,860,933 of record OZ023291.1, read on the forward strand.
ATAAGCCGCCCACGCCGCTCCTAACAACTTTTACTAAAGGCCCCACCACGCTACTCGCTTCGACGCTCCGTAGGAGTCCTCGATGAAGTTTCCCCGTGGTTCGAAGTGACCGTCCACACACTCAGTCAACTTCGCGAAGTGTGTTGTAATGCAACTTTTGCTCACTACCCAAACGAACGCTAAACGTCCAAGTACATGTCAGAAAACGATCACAAAGGACCCACCTCCGTGGGTCAAAAGTGGCAGTTAAAGATGGCATTTTTAGCTGTTTTTGAGCTATCCGAACAGTGAATGAAAATAGTTAAAAATGCAACTTTTGCTCACACATTCCCAAAACGAACGCTGAATGTGATCGTTACTGGCATTTTGAACTGTTAATTTTGCCATCAGTGGGCTACCCGAACGCACCTATAGACAGACGTTGAAGTGGCAGCTGCCGTTGCAATGTGCACCCTATTGTCCCTGTTACACAGTACGACGGACTACGTCTCGCGGCGAACTGAAGTGAGGCGAGTACTCGTAGTGTGGAGAGACGCTTCGTATTCGAACTCCGGAGCGCTCCGAGTCCTTCGCAAAAACCATAGAATAAGAACTAAAGCAATAGAATCAGTACTAAAATAGCAAGCGATATACATCACTTTGTCCCATTTTAAATATGAAATTTAAAAGGTGTTAGAAAAAGATGCACATACACCCGAACTTACGTAATTACGAAGAGTTTCACAAACTAGCATTGAGCTATCTCGGGTGTCCAAATTCAAAAAGGTAAAAAGTAGGAAGGTAAAATGGTCAGAGATTCCAACCTTCTTACTGGAACTAGAGGGTTCAAATAGACAAAAGACCAAGTGGAACCAAATTTTAACTCTGGTGATTTTGACGTATGAGACAGACATTGCGGTTTTTTGTTCTACTCGCTCTCGCATATGCTGTATAACCAGATATGAATAAGACAGCTGAAACGTTGTTTTTATTTGAGTAAAATTTAGCAATACTTCTATTACTTGTCATTCTTCTGAGGTCCACACACTCGGTCAACTTCGCGAAGTGCCCAGTCTCTCGGAGTCCGCGCACGAGGCAACATAGACAGACGTTCAAGTGGCAGCTGCTGTAGCAATGTGCACCCTATTGTCCCTATTACACAGTACGACGGACTACGTCTCGCGGCGAACTAAAGTGAGCCGAGTAGTAACTTCGTATTCGAACTACGGAGCGCTCCGAGTCCTTCGCAAAAACCGACAACGATCGTAAGTCGGCGAGGCGGAGCGAAGTAGAACGAAGCGGAGTGAAGCAATTTGCGTCCACACTCTCCGCTTCGATTAACATCGGGCGACTTCGCGAGTAGTGTAGTGGAGGCTTAACAAATTAACCACTTAGCGTAATGAGTCATACAACAATCTTATCGGTATCATCGTTACGTATTTCGACGGTTATTTGGATGGCATTCGCTTCGTCGTCTGTCGGGTCTAGATTGAAGACATCAACGGCTGGAAACAGACGATATGTAAGAAAGTAAGTTGGTAGCCGGGTGGCTAGCCCTAGTGACAGTTTTTTAAACCGCCTCGAAGGCCTCTGACATGGCGAAACGGTTAAAACAACCGGGACCTACAATTTACGTGTCATCCGAGCCACGGTAGCGTTCAGTTGAAAATGCCACCCGCTGTCACCCACCCAAAGACTGACCGTGCCAAACTTCGGTGATCGCTGACAAACACCTAGAAACTACGCTATGAGCGCTACAGTACAGACGATTATCCTACTAATATTATAAACACGAAAGTTTGTGAGTATGTATGGATGTTTGTTACTCTTTCACGCAAAAACCACTAAACGGATTGAGATGAAACTTTGCAATAATAATGCCTATACATCAGAATAACTCATCCTACTTATATTATAAACGCGAAAGTTTGTGAGTATGTTTGGATGTTTGTTATTCTTTCACGCACAAACGGCTGAACCGATTTGGATGAAATTCAGTATGACAGTAGCTTAGACCTTGGATTAACAAGTAGGCAACTTTTTATCTCGGGCTAACACGGGTAACGCCGCGGGGCGCAGCTAGTTGGCTATAATTTATAAAGATATTACGTGAAACGACGTTCGCCGGGTCAACTAGTCAATTATATCAACAATGAATTCAATTTCAGCTGAGATAACTTATAAATCTACTAAATTCTGCTGAGTCGAAAATCACAGGTAATCTAAACCCAGGAGAATAGATAGAATACCAAATAGTGCTTATAAGAATGCCGTAGTATAGATCGAATCGTACAACTTGGCGGTTGTGATGTTAGCTACAAGCTACTGAAAACCCCACCCTGACTGAATCGCGCATCTTGAATCTACTATAAATTAGGAAATAATAGTATTACATCATTATTATTTTAAGTATTTTATAATACTCTTTTAACCAAAATTATATCTCTAATATGCACTGAAATTCACTGAAACCATTTTTTTTTTTCAGTTCACCAGCCCAATAAGTAACAAAATAACACGATAAAAGTACAATGTAGCAGTTTTATCGTCCAAAATAGATATTTCCGAGAAAACCTGTTTGTTACTAAGACGCCCACGGCTATAGTCTACCCACGCGTATACAGCAAGACCTTTTATTCAGTGCACAAATTTTTATCGCGCAATAGATATCATTAATAGAACATATTTCGCTCATAAAAAGATCAACTTTTTTTCATAAATTTTTTGTTAAACAATCCCAAAAATAATTAAATTGCATGCACCTTACACTCCAGACAATAACTACTATCTAAAACGTATAGCTAGCTCTCACAAGGTCAGTGCTACCGGTCAATGGCCCCCCACCGTAGGTAAATAGTCGACGCGGCGTACAACTCGCCCCCCTCGGTTCTTAGTAGGTACAATACCTACGTCTCGCGACGCAGCCGTAGGTATTCAGACGTAGGATGACATTGATTACCCCGTTTATTTGTATACTTTCTCTTGAAGTTATTTCAATATTTTTGTACCAAAGTGAGTGAAAGTAAAATAGAGGTTTAATTGTTTGTTATTATCCTTTCCGTATGCAAAGTTTGTGCACTGGAAATAAAATCATTCTGTATAGAGCCTACGCAGTACCACGGTAATGTTATATAACAGTATTGTGACTCGGCCCTGTCCTTGACATTTATATATCTACAGCGCCACGTGGCCACGCAGAACGTCTCACGCGCTAGGGGCAGCCCTTCAGTATTTTAATTAATTGATAAACTATAATATTTCAAAAATTTAGTACCGCGCCCCTTCACTCGGACAAATTTTACGCGATCGCGCTCGACAGGATCGCGCCAGAGCGGCGGGCGGCAGTGAGTTATTAATTAATTACTCATAATGTACACATTAAAGAACATAACTTCTCGGTCTATAAAATAGAAAAATAACCAGGCAATTTTATTCGTAAAAAATAATGGGATGTTGTCGCTGATAATTTTTAGCATTCGAATTATTAAACTTTTTTTTGGTGAGAAATTTGTAAGTTTTTTTTTTAATACAGCCGTTTACTTTTCAAAATTTTGTCTGGTTCATAAAATTTTTCAAGATGTTTCCTTATCTATGATATTTTTTAAATTTGAAAATCTTTCGTCCCCTCACATCGCGCATTCAAAAGTACTCGTTTTCGTGTTTCTCGGCCCGATGACTTACTCTTTACCTACTTGAGTTTCTTTCTAGTTTTGAATAATGTTGTACCTATTATGATGTAATATTGTTATATCACTGTATAAAACGAAGACGCTTCCCGCTGTCTGTCCCCATGTATGCTTGCTTATATCTTTAAAACTACACAACGGATTTTGATGCGTTTTTTTTTAAAGATAGAGTGATTCAAGAGGAAGGTTTAATGTATAATACACATGTGCGAAGCCGGGGCGGGTCCCTAGTTTATTACAAAAAAGAAATCAATTGTGAATTAAAAAGGAAGTTTTCAATAAAATATATATGTAATATGCGTTCTTGATGTTTTTCTGGTTTCGTAGTAAAACGAGGAACCATAAAAACGTAATCGCACGCTTACTAGTGTTGCAAATCCACACGTTCGTTCATCACTACGGGGCGCGCCGCGACCGCGACTAACTAACATACTGTTACGCAGTAGGCCGCCGCGCCGCGCGCGGGACGACGGAGAGTTGTTTACACCTAATCGCGAGATTTATGGTTTTATGACTCAGGCGGCACCGGTCTTTGTGTCGCGTCTATTGTGAGATTTTTTTGGTGTTTTCGTAGTAATTGAGAACAATAGGGATTCTCGAACTTTACACTTGTTTACTTTGTCAATCACAATGGCACCGAATATTCTACAGATTTCTAGAGAACCCTTATTCCGATATAAATAGGGCGATGGTTTTCGTTCGTGGCAGTTATCGCGTTTTATACCGGAGCGAAAACATCTCGTGTTCAAGTGCGGTAGCAGTGATTGTGAAGTGACTAGTTGTGTGAATATCAGTGCCAGTGTGAAGTGTTGTGCGAACCAGTTGTGTCGTGTGTACTGTGATTTTGTGCAATAAAGTGCAAAGTGAACAATCGGCGTTTTAACTAATTATCCAAGAAGCCATCTCGTAACAATACCAAGAGCATAACCCCGCTCCTAGGCGCGTAGGTAAACGATTCGCGTTCCGACCGTTTGTATGAAGACGGAATACTTTTAGATATCATTACCGTGGCAGTAGGCGACTGTCTCCACACTTTTCTTTTGTTTGAATAACTTGTTAGAATAGAAAATACACTTCAATAAATGTACTCATCGTCATCTCAGGCGTTACTTTAAAGGTCCATCGATTCTGTTTATTGTATAAACTAGCAGATTCTTTAGTTGCCGCTAGATTTAATCTTGGTTTTTCAATCTTAGAGTGAATAGGTATCTTCTACGCGTGCTTCATCTTCGACAACATTGTCGCTTAGCTTCAGGCGAGACGATTAACGCAGAATTATTATGAGTAGAAAAAAACTAGTTTTTTTAAGAAATAAAGCAGTTCGTGCGAAATAATTCCCTAACTATTCTAGAATATTAAAAAATGCACAACGTTAATGTTCAAGTTTTCACTTCTGCCGGAGTGCAACTCGATGTTTTTTCTTTCATGATTTCGGGGTTGGCCCCATAGTAAATGTTAGTATAATCCTACCTAACTTAGTAAACGGCGCCGGGGACCCGCCGCCCGCACCTATCTCAGTCCCCTTTGTCGTCTCCCCCGGCGCCCCTGTACCGCGCAGGCGATGACTAAGTTAAGCGGTAGGATTATACATAATAATATTGAGTGCCATGATGCCCAAATGTATCCGTAGTTCCGTAGTGTAGAGAAACGACAAGAAGGATAAAGCGCAGCCCGCAGTGCATTGCGAGACGGCTCTGCTCGCTAGCACTCGCCACAACTTGAGATAGATCGCAGAATGCGATCGAAACTATAGTCGTGTGTAATGGCTACTAAATACGCGAGTGCATACCCGTTATATAAAGTATTAAAAATGATATAGCGAACAAGCGTTCCACGACAGATCTTCCGCTACGGAACCTTAACCTTCCCTCTCTTCCTGTTAATTCCAGGGGCTACATTAGCTGCTACGGCGAATATTCGTGTTGACGCGTCAAATGTGGCCGGGTAAATGTATTCGGGGTGCTGTCAGTAAACTAGCGCGCATCATGGCTACAATGTGAACTTTTTAAAGACTTTTTTGACTACTAGTAGTAAATTAATTTTATACTGAAACACAATGACGTCACTTATTTTTCAACTGAAATCTACGGTGTGGAGGAGCCTGCCTTCACCAAAGGTACCTCGCCGGCCTCTAAAATAGAAATCAGGGGTCTCGATTTTTCGGTAATTCTACCAATTTAGCGCCTGTCCTACTGAAACACTAATATGAAGAAATTGTTCAACGATTTCTGAGATTACTTCATTGAAACTAACGTGAGGATTCATTATTAAATTTTTATATGAAAAACCGGATACACTCACGATAATATTTGAAACGGCCGAGCCGCTATGCGCCCGACCGGTTTCGAAGTAGTTAGTACTTCTTCTTTAGGGAATACGCGCGCCCCCGATGACGGACGAAGCCTGAAAATCCTCTCATACCGAATTTTGATACGAATATACCGATATTTTGTGGCAGTTCTACCGATTTCACATTTTGTCTTTGGGGCCGTTCAAGTATTACGTAAGCATTATAGGGGGCGGGGGGGTTTATCCTTTGCTTATTTTTGATGACATGGGGGTGGAGGGTCTAGATGGTGATTACGTCAAGATTCAAGATTCAAGATTCATTTATTTGCTAAACATGTGTACATTTATAGGTCTTATCTTAGGTAATTTATCTCAACATGTTTCTACCCTACAAGAGGGTGTGCAAAAAGTGAGAGGCGATTTGCTCATTAATTAATTACATTAGTTCATTACAATCATAGACATTTATAAGTACATGTTTGGTATCAAATCAAATTAAAATTGTGATGAGGAAAAATTATTAAATGTCAGTGGAACAAATAGTCATTTACACATTATTACATAATAGCATTTAGCAGTCAATAAATCATAATATTCATGTCAAAGCTTATCACACAGGAAGTCATTTATTTTATAATAGCATTTAGCAGTCAATAAATCCTTAAGTTTCTTCTTGAATTGGTTTGTACTCAATTCCCTTATACTCTGGGGTATCTTGTTGTATACTAAAGAGCCCATCCCAAAAATACTATTTCTAAAAAGTTGTGTTTTACTAGGACGGTGCAGCAATTTTAATTTGTCACGACGGTTCTGATTTGATTGTACTGAGATGTTAGGAAATGTTTTGGGATTTGCCCTTACAAATATTGCCAACTCATATATATACATTGATGGGAGAGTGAGTATTCTATGTTTTTTGAAATACGGTTTACAACTATCCGTTGGCTTCAGTCTGAACATGGATCGAATACAGCGCTTCTGATGTTTGAAAGCCTGGATTTTTTCTGTTGAGTTTCCCCAAAAAATAATGCCATATCTCAAAACCGCTGCAACCAAACCATGATATGCTGTCAAGAGAGCTTCAGTACTAGTTGTAGGAGCCAGTTGATATAGTGCATAGGAAGAGCTACTAATTTTTTTATTTAGTTCTGCGACATGTGCTTTCCAATCCAATTTTTGATCAATAGTTAAGCCAAGAAATTTCGTGTTGGAAACACTCTTTAATTGTTGGCCATCATACATGATATCTATGTTGGTTATATTATTTGGTCTTTGTGAAAAGTGCAGCAATAGTTATTTATTTTTTTACACATAAATGTGTGTTAGACTCCACTATCCTAAATCTATTTTCTTATTTTTAGAAATCTGCTGCTCATGAATCAATAAAAAAATAAAAATGCATACAGGTCCCAGCACGGAGCCTATACTAGAGCTAATACTAGAAATGGTACCTGTTTGTGCAGGTCATTGTGCTGTCGGATCTTGTACTCGAGCTCCTGCACCTGTGCTTGCAGCCAGCCCCAGCGCGATGCGATGGACGCGCGCTCGCGTTGCCACGTCCACAGCGCGCGCTTCTCTCTGCAATGCGACGATGCAACGTTAGGGTTTTAATTGATCGAACGAAGGTTGTGAGAGAGATCTCCGTTACAATGCGACGATTTTGCTTTTCTCTGTTAAGCCGGGCTGTAAGTATACGCAATAATTCTTTCGTCCTGTCAGAACGAGACAGAGTAATAGTGTATCTGTCACTTTTTCACACATCAACAAAACGTGGTCGTATGCTAAGTTAGCTGATGTTGGTTTTCGTCTAAAGGTCGCATTTTTCAACGAATCTCGACGAAACTTGGTACACAGGTTCTATTATTAATGGATTTTATTTGTTGTCGGCGATTTCGAATTGGGGGGTATTATTAAAATGCCGAAATTGAGAATCGCAGGTATTTCCCTAAATAATAACTAATAATTTTGAGGGTTAAAAGTGGGGGGGGGGGGAATTGCTGTCGCGCTATATATCAGCCGATTTCGATAATATTTGGCAAGATTGTTGATTGTCCTAACAAGACTTGCATGTGATGATATCTAGCCAAGACTAGTAAAACGAGCCCAAACACGACGGGTCTAATGGCTACAGTCAGACTCCATCATCAGATCAGATCATATTAATGCATTGTCACGTGATACACATATGAATGCAAATTTTAGCTCAATCGGAAACTGGTAAGTTGGTCAAATTCAACTTGCAAGATTCCACCTGAACTTAAATAAATACATACATAGGTACATCCATTGCAAGTTAAATTATTGTTTTGTTAAGTTAAAGTTGTACCTATGTACATAAAGACAAAATGAAGACTGCAGGATCACGCTGGATGCAAGCCGCTTCCAACCGGTCTTATTGGAGATCCATAGGGGAGGCCTATGCCCAGCAGTGGACTTCTTATGGCTGATGGATGGATGGAAAGACAAAAAACCATTTTCTTTATGATACTGAGCCCCATGAGGCATTTAATGATTCATAGGACTTTTGATATATCTTTGCAAGTTTTGTAATTGCCAATTTTTCTGCTTAGCCTATACTTGGATGAAAAAAAAAACATGCAGGTGAAGCCGTGAGCAGGTAAACAATAAAGTTGTTATTTAAATTTTTTATTTCCTAACATATATTGTTTTATGGCTAAAAGCTCTTCGTCTCACAACCCTCAAAGAATGACGATTGTGTGGAGACCTGATTGAGACCTTCAAGATTCTTAATGGCTTCTATGTATAATCTTACGGATATTCACGACATGTACACCTTGAAAGAAAATATGCGCGATAGCACACGCCATAAATTCCTCTTACAGCCTACACCATCACAAACCAACACCGCACACCACATTCTATGCAATAGAGTTGTCTACAATTGGAATAGGATGCCTGAGGATGTAATCTCAGCAAGAGCTATAAACACCTTTAGATAAAGAATTTAAAAAAATCTTTAGATAGATAAATACTAATTTTATTAACTCTGCTTGATATAGGCATATAAGTATACACTGCTCGCCTATAAATAAATAAATAGATATTTACATTCTTTGGTGCTAATCTAAATGAATGAAGTGACAGTTCAGATAAAATATTTCCCAGTCAAATCATCATATCAATTTAAATTGTTAAATTGGGTTCAGTGGCCAATAACATGCAGTGACCTTATAAAACAATGTTTAAAACATTCATAAAGAGGATATACATTTCCAGGCTTGAAAATAACAACTTCTAAAATATTGGAGACATAAAAGAACATATTGTATGGTGGGTACCTATAGGTATCCATCGTAGAAACTAAACTTTTTTTCATTCTCACCTGCTTAGCCCATTTTTTAAATTTTATTAACTACAACAAAATAAAATACTACATACTTATACTACTACATAATAATTATTTTATGCAAAAAATGGCAAAACCGACTTCCATTGTGTACAAAATTCGAATAGTTTGCTAGATTTGATATGTACAATTTTTTCAAATTGGTGGCACCATTCTGCCTCTGGTGTATTACCTATCCTTTTCAATTACAATTTTTTTTTTTTATTCGGCTCACAATTGGCTAAAATATTGGTAAACATACACAAAAAAATACATGCAGATGAACATAGAACCTCCTCCTTTTTGGAAGTTGGTTAAAAAGCAATTGCATCATACACAGACCCTTGAAGGCATATAAATAATATAAATGCTCAAACCCACTGCCAGTTGCCAGCATGTGCTGAATGGCAATGCTCATGCATTAAGCCAAATAAACACCAGCATTTTTGTCACACATTGCATCAACCAAATTGTTTATTTCACTGCTGGGTATAGGCCTCTCTTGCAGCGCCATCTTTTACCCAATAAAGATTGATACTAATACATAGATTCTATTTTCCTGGAGTTGGCAAAAGTAGACAGCAGCTGCCTTTTCTAGAGAAAATCCTATGCCAGTGGTAGGGACTGAAAACATTTTGTCAATAGAAGGCCAGAAATAGTCAAACAGAAGATACCTGTGGTTTTGTAGGGCCACACTGTGTATATCAAAACTAATCATTAAGCTTATCATACTGTACAGCAATACTATATTTTAATTTACATCCCCAACACATAAAAATACACATTATAATCATAATGAGCTTAATCATAATCTTTATAAACAATGATAACAGAGCTTATTGTGTTATGAGGATATAATATTATATTTATTATGTATATTATAACAAAACCTGGCAATTCATACATGAATCTACATCATGTACCACAGTAATGAAAACTATTTCTTGACAATGGGACCTCCTGCAGTGTTTATTTAATTCTTTCTAAATATTTAATGCAATGTGATATGCCATGACAGAAGTGCAAAGTCAGGTCAACATTATTTAAAAATGATTCCCAAACAATAATAAACAGAAGAGTACTGTTATAATTATCTACCTAGAATCTTACTGTGAATCCTACTAATATCCAATTAATATTATAAATGCGAAAGTTGGTGAGTATGTATGGATGCATGCATTTATGTGATGAACCTAGGTGTTTGCTCTGTGTCTGGGTGTTATTTAGTTGTTAGTATATAAGTCTCTGGCAGCCATATCACAAGCTTTGATTAGTTTGGGGTCAGAGACCATGTGTAAGATGTCCCCTAATATTTATTTATTTATTCTGTAATAAAATAATGAGGAATATCAATTTCATAATATACACCTAGACTTTCTTAATGCATGACTTTCAGGACAGGATGATGAAATTATTCTATACCTTATTCTACTAAACATTAGTCCCAGAAATCTTTAAATTAGGTGATGTTTTTTAAGGTTTTTCAATGTTAAGAGTTTTCTAAGACACTCAAAAAATAACCAAATAAGTGATTACATCTATTTTTTTATAATCACTCCGATTTTTAAATTACTTTAATGTCTAAATTTTGATTAGAATCATAACTTAGACTTCACCTTGAAGACCTTTGTTATTTAATTGGTTAATTTATAAATAACAATGCACATACAGTTAAAATCTGGTTAAAGTACTGTATAGTCACATTTTAAAACAGATTTATAATTACACTAAAATAGAAATTGTCGAATTAAAAATAAAAATTGTAGATGACTCTAAAATATTTCTAAGAATCAAACTGTATTTACTTAATATGCATATGTGAAAAGGCATTATAGAATGACATAAAAAATATCATCACAGGTGTCTCCAAATAGCAAAAGGTCTCTAAGACCAGAGCCTTAACCTAGAAAAGGTACTCAGAGCATATTTAGTAACTATTGTGTAAGACATTCATATGATGCAATACCTAGCAACAAGGAAAGCTCGCACCAACTTTCAAAAAACCTATCAGAAAGCATTGTGTAATCATTGATAACAATGTTTACTATTCCTTATCAGAAGTAAGGGTTCAATGGCTCTTACAATCATGGATTTGTATTTAGTAGGTACTTATTTGGTTATGTAAACAAATTGAAATATTAACTGGAAGCTTTTCAGGTATATTGAGGGTTATCTGTACATTATTTATCAGTGGGTAGTTTAATTAGAGTAATTAATGTGGTATACAGTGTACTTGATAGTAGTAAGGTCCATTTTATACAAATAATTACTGTTTTATGCCCAAAATGTATAACATTATGTAGTTAAACAAAAACTATATGAATCCTGTTTACATGGTTTAATTGTTTTGTTCCAGGATTATATTATTAATGAGAATTGCAGTTACCAGTATTATACACACTTGTGCAATAGTCAATTTAAGAGAGCATCTTATAAATAAATTAACTGCCTAGTCAGTTATATGACTAGGACTTAGAGACTAGGTGATTCCCATTTCCACTATCTACTTTTTTTTACATGAATGGTTCCAATGTGTATGATCTTAGTTGAGGTACTTACATGGGCATAGGCTGTTGGTGTGGGTTGTTGTATGTGACAGCCTCATCATTGCTCTCGGCCCCTGATGATGAGGCTGTGGCGTCCGAGTCCAGCTCATGCTTCACAACTGACAGGTGAGATCGTAATGCCCCGGCCGTGTCTTCCAACCCCGCCAGGGTCCCAGACGATATCCCAATAGAGGCAGAACGAGATGCATCTCCTCTCGATGACCCAGCATTAAAATATTTAGGTCCAATTACATTCCTGGACGCAGCACTAGCTTGCAAAGCGGCTGTGGTCTCCACTCTCTTCAATAAAGCTTTCATCCCCATCGGCCTCCCACCACCATCTTTCCGAGCCCCACGTGTACATTTCTCAAATGCCTGGGACACTTCCTCTGACACTCTCTTCCCTATAGCTCTCGCTTGCAATATCCGGAGCCTCCTTGTTAGAAAAGCACATCTGCGTTCCAATCGGACCTGAGCTTGCTTTATTTTATCATCAAGAGAATCCCCCTCAGATTCCACCGGTTCAGGCAGATCGAGGGGGAATATAGCCTCGGGATCGCCCGTGGACAGAGAGTCTGCGTTGTTTTCGAGGGTTTTGATGACCTGGAGCAGCTCATTGTTGGAGAGGTCGCCGAGAATCATGTCCAAGCCGGGCGTGTCCTTGACGCTGGCGGGCTGGTCCTGGACACCCATGGCATTGTTCTCCATATGCGGCGCGAGGTTACCGACTGGCGCGAGGATCGCGCGGCGCGCGTGCTTGTCAGCGTCCGGCGCGGGCTCGCAGGCGGGCGGCTCTCGGGGTGCGAGCGGCAGCGCCGGGGCCATCACACGAGCCTCGAGCCCGCGCTGCCCGCCGCCCCGACCTTCACCAGGCCCACCCGTTCCCGCGCATCCCGACCCTTATGTAACACTCTCACTGCCACTTCACTTTCACTGATATCACACTGAACAACACTACACATGAGTTTGCAAACGGATCAGTCCCCCGCCGGGTCCATAGCGGCCCGAGAGGGGCGGCTGCCAGCGGTCGATTCGGCGCGCACCTGAAAATCGACGTTCAAGAAGGTTACGAGCCGGTCTTTGTTATTTTCAACTGCACAGTCTCATTGTACACGATTTTATATGTATCTTGGAGTAAAAATCATCACACACGGCTTTTAAGTTCGAAATTTGACCCACGTGATAACAAAAAGAGTACGCTAGCGGTCGCAGTAGCTTGTTTTACCACGGTATGAAACAGGAAATGATACACTTTATGAACGTTTGTGTCGGGAGATTAAATACGTTCCAGGCCACTCTGAAAGTCACTTAGTAAGCACTGTTCATCAATGATATCAGAATAAAGATTTTTTGAGCTCTAATGGCGGAATTAGGGCAAAAACACTATAGAATTGGATTGGGAAGGTCTCTTCGCATCGCACGCATCTATGACGAAACATTTTTGTCGCATGTAGCTAGCATAGATGACTATTGAAAAAGAAAGAGATAGCAAGCACGTCCTTGAGATAGTCTGGCGCGGTAAAGTCAAAATAATGATTGGATCCGAATTCAAACTTTACATTTTTACAACACTAAAGAGCGGTATTACAACATAAAATGTAAACATTTAATTACTCAAAAGTGCTAAGAAAACAAAGATATCCATTTATAATATAAAATAGGCACATACAATAAAGAGGAACGAAATAACTCGCCAAATTCACAAACCACGTTCAAATGATGGCCTAATAATAGCTAACAAAATAAATTGCAATTCTTATGAGCAGTAATGATGTAAGTTTATATAATCGTTTAATTAATCGACCCGATTGCAACCGAAATTGATCAACATTCGGCAAGATTTAGTTTAAAAAATAAAAATTAACTCAAACGCTTCCGCCATAACGCCACTGTTACGTTCCAAAGCAGACAGAAAAGAAATGCCATTTTAAACATGAGATGGATACCCTAGCAATGAAGCATTTTCGTTGCGCAATAAAATTGTGTATTAACCACTTTGTTTTTACTTCGTTTGTCTATATTAAAATTATTTATTTATTGATAACATGTATGTACCGAAAATATTAGATAATTATATTGACATCGGTAGATACTCAAAGAAATAAAAGTTACACTTTGCGCAGTTTGCATGATTTAACGTTCCGATTCTCGTAGAGTTATGCGTTTGCGTTCCGTTTCTTTCTTCTGGGCTATGACATGACAGGCTTTCGTGAACAGCGAGACATATTTTTAACGCGAGGTTCCGTACATATTGCCTTTTATTTTCAGAATAGTTACTTGCCTGGCAAACATACTATTTTATGTTTTGATTTATAGACTTCGATTGTAAATAAGTTTAGCAACAAATCATGACTCAATAAGAAAATATCACAATTTCAGTTATTTAGCTAACCTACAATTTTGATAACTGAATTAAATGACATGAATTATGGTCATACCCTAAACCATTTCACAACTCTAGAAATTATACTAAAACAGAACACAATTATAAATTGGTATATTATACAATAGAAGGCAGAAAATCTGTTGAAATCTAAGTAGGTAATTGGAATGAATTGATCTGATAGAAATGCCTAGTTTAATTTGAAACTGATCAAAATTTCTTAGTAATAAAACAAAATGATAAATAAAATCAATTAGTCCATGGTAGCCTAATTTTATTTTTAAAAGCTCATCGGGGTATTGATATGTATAAGTATGATGAGCTCAAACTTATTTACTGGATCAACGGTTTGTTTCTCTCCACTTTTAGATGTTGATTTGTGAATGTTCCAGAGTGTGTAGTTTAAAATAGGTCATATTATATTTGGTCAGAGCATTTTTGACATAATTACTTCTCTAATACAACATTAATTAATTTAAACATATTCTGCACGAAGAAATGATGTTTTATTTTATTTGGAAACAACGAGTGTCTCTTTAACACAGTTTAAAGTATGTCTTGCATATTCTGCTAATTTAATACATGATTTAGCCAGAGAGTCGACTTGTATACCAATATCATACATTTATACCATTATTTAGTGACCATGGCTTAACATTCGGGTTTTAGGGTTCCATCAACAAACAGAAAACCCCTTGATAATTTTTGAGTAATGATTTTCATCACTTATTACTTACCAATACACATTTGTGTTTGCCTTATAATATATAATAATTTATTCATCAGTTGTATTAATTTACCTGCCTAACAACATATAACTTTAAAATAGCTAAGTATATATATTATTTGGGTACCAAGCAGTGGACTGCAGTTTGATTTAAAAATCATTAAAACCTCATTGTGGATTCTGAAGATGTTATTTTACTAGCAATTATCATGTACATTATACCTATCACCTAAAAGCCCTAAACAAATTTTTGTGCATGTTACTCGATGGACAAAACATATTTTTTGTCCATCTTGTAAAAACATCTCTTTTCCATCATCTCAAGCTTTACTGGTATACAATTAATCAAAACAGAGTAATTAAGATATATTTAAAAGCTATGTAAACAATTAATTCCTTACCTGTGTAGCATTTTTGGGTAAAGTTGAATAGTCCACACTCCAATACCCAAAATGCAAGTGTTGATCTCCATTCAACATCTTGAATACTAATCCCATCCTAGAAAAGAAATTAACACACAAATACTACAATTTTCATTTAAAAACCTCTGAATTAATGCCACTGAAGTAATGACTACAGAGTGACAGTTGACACAAAAGTTAAAAAAAATGTCTCATAAATTGTCAAAAGAAAGAAAAAAACAAACTTTATTTTTATTTATAACCACTAGGTACATACTTGTTTTTATAACTGCAAACCTTAGGATAAGACTAAAAAAAACTGCCATGAGTACAAAAATAAGTATGCACTTGTTACTTGAGCAAACGGAGTAGGTACCTAGGTGGGGGGGGGGGGGGGGGTATAGAAAAATAAGGAGCTAAATATGCAGGGTTTTCTACTTGTAGGAACTAAATGACAATCATAGCCACTCTTTTATAGAAAGTTAATTAGTATAGCTAACAATGTGATATGTTAAATTAGATCAAATTGTTATAGTATTGATCTAATTAATTTGCCGATGAAGTACATTTATTTTCATAATGTTTGCAACTGCTTGAGATAGTTTTACTTTTGGAAATAATTTTTAATCTATTACTAAGGAAGTAGTAAGCAAAACTAGTATGTGATCAATATGTAATTATATTAGAATCTATATTAGGTTACAATAACAATGCTTATTTTAAAGAGACGAAGATCTTTTGAAAAATTGACAATCCGTGTTAATACTGATAATTTTCAGTAAGTACATTAGTCAGGAAGGCTCAGTGGAATATATAGGAATTCCAAGCGCTTATTGAAATTAACTACATGTGTACATGATAATTTTATTTAGTAATTTATACATTATCCACATTATAAAAAAGAAATACTTTTCAACTAGAGTAACAATTTAGTGCTCATAAATAGATAAATATATATGGAATAGATACCTAATGTAAAGGCTACCAAGTAAACAAAAAATAGTACACTCAAATACACTAAGCATCATAAACGTAAAATATAAAATAACAAACAGAACAGACCAAATATTTGTCAATTTTGAAAGTAGAGAAATCAACAGAGTAAAAGATGAACAAAATACATTAAAATTTTCACCATATTTTATATAACTTTTAGTATTTTTTTGAACCATGACAATTATTATCATTGGTGTAATTTGTTTAGAAAAAATTAGAAGCAAGTCAGATATCTTTTTTCTGATCCATGACAGAATTGAATTGATAATAACGTACCTACTTAGCAACTGTTTATAAGGACGAAGAGCAGGCTGAATCGAATGGCTAATCTTGACTAATATTATATCCTCACTATATTATAAATCTAAATGTGTATTTGTATTGTTCCTCTTTTATGCAGCAACAAGCATGGATATAGAAGACGGAAAATGATATAGGCAACGTTTATCTTCAAAAAAAAAACACGGTTCCCATAGGATAGGCATTTTTAACACTTTTTCATTAGCTCATCAACTTATCCACACCCATGCTTAGTATGGATAGTCGAAACATAAATGGATGATAGGCAACATGAGCTGCAGACTTTCATGCATAGAAGGAAAGAAAGGGAAAATTCCCTATGACATGATCACTGCAAAATAGCGTTGAAAATGCATAGAAATTGATAAAGTAGATAAAAGAGCATTTCCTATGGGATAGCATAAAAATCTATGTAGTTGTACAACGCGGGCGAAGCCGCGGGTAAAATCATAAACAATATTTTTACAAATCACTTTGCATTTTTTTTTGTTTGTACTATGCTTGTAGTTACAGCGATGATGAATAAATTGTTTTAATGTTTTCATTATTTTGTCTGATCAGTCTGACTAAAGTCAATGAAATCAGTTTTTACTTCTTGTTTTATTGTTGTCTGTAAACTTTTAATGTGATTGTATTGTTAAGTAGATTGGTCATAACAGTAATGATATAAAAAGATCATGAACATATTTTGTATCTTATCAATTTTTTTTAAGACTAAAATGCAAGTGTAATTAGTGACAGAGGGCACAGGTTTTTTTATGTTGGAAGAATGTTTGTGACTGTTTAATTGTATGGTGGATTTACTAACTGCAAGGACTAACTAGATACTTAGAAATAGGTAGGTGGGATACCTAACTATCTACTGAAGGTTGCAGGGGGATAAAGTACCAAGGTTTCTACAGTATATGTACCTACCATCGCTGAAAACATGAGATGGCAATAGACAACATTGACTGAAGGTTTTTTATAGTTACCTTTTAATGGATTACCGACACGTCTAATTATTAGGAGACCAGCAACACAAACTATTACAGATACTACGTATGACCAGCAATGAACTGACCGACAGGCCTACAAGTGTCCTATATTGAGGGGGACCCTTGACTTAGTGGACAATGTTTTTAAATGTTGAATAGAAACCTGCTCAGTCGGTGGATTGCTTAAAGATTTGGGTGCAGTTTTATGATTATAATAAGTACTATCAGCCCCAGATTATTAGAATAATTTCGAAGATTTAAAAATTGCTACTTTGAAAACTTGCTTGAAGTTAAAAGTGCGTTCAAAAAGTTAATTTGAACGCACTTTTAACTTCGTGTGTATGAGTTATGTATTTTAAAAATCAGGTTTAAACCGATCGATTAGTTTTCGTATTGTATCGGTTACATCGTATAAATTGCAACAGTATTTAACATTAGTATCATGTTTTATTAACTTTACAATTATGAAAAATTGCTAAGGTTTGGTCATTAATTTGTAATTTTAGAACAAAACTTTATTACCGCACACAATTAAACAACCACTCATGTGTTATTCCGATGGATGCTATCTCTTTTGCACGCCTGCATATTTGCTATACTTTGTTTCTGTTTAATGCTATTATTCCGATTAATAACTGTATTTTTTGCCATAATTTTGACTTTTGACAATAAAATATAACTTTTTTTTTTATTCTTTTATTCTTCCATCCAACTGGCCATGAGCGCGGCTTTTTAACGAACGGCCTATTTATTTTTAATTTACCGTGCTTTATTAAAAAATGTCTAGGAATACCGAAGTGAGCTTCCAACTGCACTCGACCCAGCTCACTCCAATAAGAAGCAAGCGTTCAAGACACTTACTACAGCGCGACGATACATTGAACTTGTCGCCAGTTCTCAATGAAACATCTATTTTCAAAAACCTCAACGACACCAGCCTCAGGCAAGTTCTAGATGAGTCCTCAATATTAGTAAATACAGGAAATGCCGGCGACGGGATAAGTGAAGCTTTTTTCGAAATTATACAGTCCAGCCGCCCTAGTGATGTTTTGGATACACTAGCTAGGTTAGGTCAAGTTTGTTGCGACACTCTCGAGCTAGTGGACCCTTGGCACAGGTACAATGCACAAAATTACTGGCTTGCTGAGGAAGCCAATACGTGGAAGCTCTTACTTGCCTTATATTCAGATTCTTTAACAGAACACCCAGAAACACTGGAGAATTTAATAAAGGAGACTACCCTGTCTCAGCAAACATTGGTAAGCGCATTGTTTAGGTGCGACTCAGAACTGAGACTACTTCAATTGCTCGTTGATTGGCTGGAAGCTACTGCAGCTTACCAAGAAGAAGCCACCAAGACATCGGCACCTCTGATCGGAAACAATGTTCACTGGAGCAACACATTACACCAATTGCTCGTGGGAAACAGCTTATTTAACAAAGAAACCAGCAGATCTATGGTCACATGTATTGATCCAGATGCACCAAAGAGACAACAAAAAACCATTCATTCGGATGACCAGAAAGATGATAATGATCTGTGCAAGAGAATATTCACTGAAGTCAGATGTGGAAAATTCCAAGAAGCTATCTCTTTGTGCATCAGTGCAGGCCAAGCTTGGAGAGGGGCCGTTCTACAGGGATGGATGCTACTGCACTATCTGCCAAGAGAAGACAGTCTCGCCCCATTGGAAATATCAGGCAACCCATCAAGAGACCTTTGGAAGTGGTGTGCCCTGGGTATTGCAAATAACTTGTCTGAGAACATGTATTACAGAGCCACAGTAGGAATTCTGAGTGGCCACCTGCAGAGCGCTATTCCTGCTTGTCAGGGAAACTGGGAAGATTTGCTCTGGGCTCATCTGAAAGTCCAGATTGAGCTGAATGTTGATAAATTCTTGAGAGAACATCACATGACTGTAGATGCCAACACTGCCACTCCAGATGTGTTAGAACTTTTACAAGCAGAGCTCCAGGTTGAAGAACTTTCATTACAGCAAATTCTGAATGCTGTTAAAGCTTTGTTGGATGGAAAAAGAGAGTCCTCTTACCAGATCTGCCAGCGCCATTTGATGCTCGGCAACATTCGAGCAATAATGCAGGATTCCCTCGACTGGCTTGACAGTGGGGAAGAAAGGTTTATAAGATTTTTAGCTCATCTCGTGCTAGTTCTGAGACTGATGGGTAAAGATCCCCAGCATGACATCGGAGACAAGGTTTTGGAGAAATATGTTGCTCAGCTCATTGATGGTCTGATTGATGGCTCGGTGGAATGTCCTGAACTTATAGCATACTACACTTCCACAGTGCCAGCTATGAGCCAGATCACTCTGTATGCTGACTTTATGGACCGCATTCATAAGAGTGAATACAGGGAGGGAGTCGTGAAAGCAGGGGAGAGTGCTAGCATAGATGTGGCTGCATCTGCCAGAGTTGCAGTGAAAAAAGCAATCGCAGACATTCAGCAAGGCTATGGAAATCTGGACTTGACATTGAATCAAACTACTGCGGTTGAAAAAGACAAAACACTGATAAACAAAGTGATAGCATCATTGGAATGGCTGTCCCTAATTCAAGATCAAAAAGAGGAAGGTCTTTGGCTGAGCAATGCTATGATAAGGACATTTATTTTCATTGGAAATACTGATGCTGCCCTTCAAACCGTTAGCAGCGTGCATCAGATGTTCCCAGGGTTCGCTAGCAAAGTGTCAGCAGATTGTGTAGAGTTGAAGGAGCATCTCTGCTTGAAAGGGTATTTGGAGGCTCTAGAAGGATTTGGGACTTGGTACAGGCATTTCATTAGCGGGAAACCGAAGGATGTGGAACCGCTGCCATCAGATGCATCTTTTGCTGACAAAGTCCATCATGAGCAGAGATGTGCGCAAGTTGAACAGCAAAAGGCTCGATGGACAAATGCAGTGTCACATCAAGCTAAACATACAAAGAACTTGCTGTATAATGTTTTGATGTTCCCCGGGGGCTGGCTCCAAGATGAGACTGACAGTTCCACATCATCAAAGTTTACTGAAGAGGAGAAGCAAGAGAGAACCAAGCAGTTAGAAACGTTGAGACGCCTTTGCATTCCTGAAGTGGTCATCTTGATACTGAAGATATTGCAGAGCACCGATAATGTAGAAAACCATCAGGAAGCAGTGAAATTGAGCACCATATTAGCTGCTGAGAACAGATGCTTGTATAAAGTGTTTACTAAGAGCAAACTCTTGGAGATTCTGGACAGGATCAAGGAATCTTCTTTAGTCCTACTTGAAAAAGGGCTCGATATTTTTGGCTTTGAAATAAACAATGATTAAAATGTAAGCTTGTATTTTGTAATAAAAAAGTTGTATTTACAAAGTGTTTCATTTTTATTATGTACATTAACATGAAGATTGTATTAAACACATGCATTTTGAGTTGATAGAATTTTGTGCAAGACTAGTTCAAGAATACTTTGTGATCTTGACTCAAATTGTAATATTCTTATACTTAAATATATGTAATGCCTAAAAAATATAAATTGAATACTTCAACTAACCAAAGAACAGTTAAAATCCCAATAGAATCAACATTACAAATAATATATTTATTAATAAACAATATCACTACATAGTATAAAATAAAGTCGCTTCACGCTGTCTGTCCCATGTATGCTTATGTCTTTAAAAATACACAACGGATTTTGAT
Organism: Hypomecis atomaria; assembly: GCA_964007245.1. Lineage (NCBI taxonomy): Eukaryota > Metazoa > Arthropoda > Insecta > Lepidoptera > Geometridae > Hypomecis > Hypomecis atomaria. Next base: position 18,882,247 of record OZ023291.1, read on the forward strand.
GCGGTTTTTTTTAAATAGATAGAGTGATTCAAGAGGAAGGTTTATATGTATAATACACCTGTGCGAAGCCAGGGCGGGTCGCTAGTTGAATATGAACTCGAAATCCATGTGTTTCTATTTCAACAATCAAAAGCTCAGTGTTGTACTGTAACAGGGTTTAAATTAATCAATTCATTGCTACTTTCCGCAAGCTCCGTGATAGAAACTCGTCCCCTTTGTTTTATAAACTTGGCTACATCTTCTAGTTCTTTCTGTGAAATGTAGATGAACTTTCCCCTGTCGTCTATAACTCCAGTGAGCTCCCCCGAGGCTTGCAGCTCTGTTATCCTGTCGATAGCGGCCTGGGTTTTTAGCTTGAACTCTGCTGCCAAGTCTTCTAACAGGACAACTTTTTGTTTCTGAAATAGATTAAATTGAGGTAAAAATTCACACATATTTGCATATAGCAACTGTCTCAGTCTCAGTTTGCGTTTCTCGTTTCTGATAGAAACGCAAACTGAGACTGAGACAGTACACTAATAAATAAAACTAGTCATTTTTTAAGCCGCGTTTAGAATTTCGTGCATGTGCAGGGCGAAGAGTTCAGATTGAGCTGCTCAATGAGTTCTTAGAAAATTCTTGACATGGGCAGACCGACTAGTATTCATATGCAAGCAGAGCTCGCTCACAGTGCGCGCGGTAATGCGCTTGCAAGCTTGATATGCAGGTACATGTCGCGGCATTTAAGTCTAGCGCTGAGCGAAGTGGAGGGGGTGGCTGCGCATGAGTTTAGTATGGCGGTCAACATGCGCAGCCATCCCCTCCACAGTACCGTCAGCGCTAGTCTTACGTCACTTACGTGCTGTTTCTTTTATAGCGGCACGCGGCGTGCGGACCGCAAGTCGCTTCCAAACAGTGTCATAAGAAACCAAAAGACGTTCTAATAGTGCCGCCACACTCGCCACGAAGCGACACGAGCACCGCAGCTGTAGCTAACTTCACATCGTATACAAGTCGCCGATGTGAAGTTAGCTACAGCTGCGGTGCTCGTGTCGCTTCGTGGAGAGTCAGGACGCACCATACGAGGATTTCACATCAAAACTCCACGAAGACCTTAGACAGATCCCCAGTATGCCAAGCGAAGATCCTAAAAACGAAGTATCTTGATTGAGAAAGCTGAGTCGAACAAAATTAGTATTTATATGTCAAATATTTTTTTCCTTCTTTATCCAAAGGTCCAGTCTATTCTTAAATGTGTTCATGTTCTTGCTGAGATCACATCCTCAGGCAACCTATTCCAATTGTAGACAACTCTTTTGCATAGGATGTGGTGTGCAGTGTTGGTTTCTGATGGTGTAGGCTGAAAGAGGAATTTATGGCGTGTGCTATCGCGCAAATTTTCCTTCAAGTAAATTTACTCTTAGACTTGCACTTATTAGACTATGTGTCATGTAGCTATCCTATGAAAAACATTAATAGTAAACTACAAGCCAATTATATTAGTAAACATGCGCTTGAGTATAAATGCTTGTGCAATGTTGTTATTAGCATAAAAAGCATAAAAGTCTACAGAAAAGCCTTTACAAGAGATTTTTAGTCCAATTTTACCTATTGTATTTTGTTATAGGATTCCCTTGCTAGTTGAGCCTACCCATAAAGGGTGATTGGGCCATTTCCACCACGCTGGCCCAGTGCGGGTTGGAGGATTCACATACGCCATCGAATTTCTTCTACGGACGTATGCAGGTTGCCCCACGATGTTTTCCTTTACCGAAAAGCCAGTGGTGTGAAATTCCGTACATAAATTCCGAAGAACTCATTAGTACGGGACCGGGATTTGAACCCACGACCTCACGATTGTAAGGCCGGTATCATTTCCACTAGACCACCACGGCTTACAGATACTTATCCTTCAAAGTGTACATGTCAAAATGTGGAAGGATGAGATGTTTATCAACCTTGATGTAATCAATGAAGTCCCTGAGCAAGCTGTCTCGGTCCCGCTCCTCGTTGTCGTCGAAGCCCTCTCCCTCCACAGTGAAGGCGGCCTTCAGCGCCTCGTACTCCTCCTGCTCGCGACGCTTGCGCTCCTCTTCCGCCTTACGCTCGGCTTCTTCGCGTTGACGCTCTTGTTCCTACACACGTATCAAATAAAACATCACAGATATTGTAAAACATATTGAAAAGCGGCCTTTTTTGAAAAATAAACCTCGGTATTGTCTAGTATCTGTATCAGTAATATAGCAGCCGTAATACTGCGGTAAGTAACGTTGCTACAACGTTGTTAACAAAATGGCGCTGTTTCCTAAAGAGTGGTGGGTAATGTGAAAGAGATCCTATAACGCCAGTAATATTATACCGCTATATGATGGCCCCGCTATTTCAGGGTAGGTATGTAGATGTACTGTTCGTAAGTAGGTATGTTCAAAAATAGAACCGTCGTGGCATTACGGTGAACTAACACTGTACTGTACTAGCCTTTTTAATAGTCCACTGCAGGACGTAGGCCTACCCACGAAGTGTGATTGGGCCATATCCACCACGCTGGCCCAATGCGGGTTGGTGGATTCACACACGCCATCGAATTTCTTCTACGGACGTATGCAGGTTGCCTCACGATGTTTTCCTTCACCGAAAAGCCAGTGGTGTGAAATTCCGCACATAAGTTCCAAAGAAACTCATTGGAACGGGACCGGGATTGAACCCACGACCTCAAGAATGACAGGCCAGCGTTACAACCACTAGACCACCACCGCTTACTAACACTAAGAAACTTTACCGTGAACTAACAATAAGATTTTAATCAGCAGCCATGGTACCGACTATACTTGGTAGACGTGAGTACTGATGAAAACCGAATTGGTATCTACCAAGTATCAAACACTTTTAGGGCCTTCGCTTCGTTAAGCGTGCGCACGCGGCGCGTGGGTAAGGTCTCGCGTGTATGTATTGAAAGATAAGTTGGAGCAGCGCTCTCTGGCGCGGACACGTGCGACGGGCTTGTACACGCGCGGCGGGTGGCGGGTGCGCGGCTCGGTCTCATGCGGCGTGTAGGTATGTATTGAAAGATAAGTTGGAGCAGCGCTCTCTGGCGCGGACACGTGCGACGGGCTTGTACACGCGCGGCGGGTGGCGGGTGCGCGGCTCGGTCTCATGCGGCGTGTATGTATTGAAAGATAAGTTGGAGCAGCGCTCTCTGGCGCGGACACGTGCGACGGGCTTGTACACGCGCGGCGGGTGACGGGTGCGCGGCTCGGTCTCATGCGGCGTGTAGGTATGTATTGAAAGATAAGTTGGAGCAGCGCTCTCTGGCGCGGACACGTGCGACGGGCTTGTACACGCGCGGCGGGTGGCGGGTGCGCGGCTCGGTCTCATGCGGCGTGTAGGTATGTATTGAAAGATAAGTTGGAGCAGCGCTCTCTGGCGCGGACACGTGCGACGGGCTTGTACACGCGCGGCGGGTGGCGGGTGCGCGGCTCGGTCTCATGCGGCGTGTATGTATTGAAAGATAAGTTGGAGCAGCGCTCTCTGGCGCGGACACGTGCGACGGGCTTGTACACGCGCGGCGGGTGGCGGGTGCGCGGCTCGGTCTCATGCGGCGTGTATGTATTGAAAGATAAGTTGGAGCAGCGCTCTCTGGCGCGGACACGTGCGACGGGCTTGTACACGCGCGGCGGGTGGCGGGTGCGCGGCTCGGTCTCATGCGGCGTGTATGTATTGAAAGATAAGTTGGAGCAGCGCTCTCTGGCGCAGACACGTGCGACGGGCTTGTACACGCGCGGCGGGTGGCAGGTGCGCGGCTCGGTCTCATGCGGCGTGTATGTATTGAAAGATAAGGTGGAGCAGCGCTCTCTGGCGCGGACACGTGCGACGGGCTTGTACACGCGCGGCGGGTGGCGGGTGCGCGGCTCGGTCTCATGCGGCGTGTATGTATTGAAAGATAAGTTGGAGCAGCGCTCTCTGGCGCGGACACGTGCGACGGGCTTGTACACGCGCGGCGGGTGGCGGGTGCGCGGCTCGGTCTCATGCGGCGTGTAGGTATGTATTGAAAGATAAGTTGGAGCAGCGCTCTCTGGCGCGGACACGTGCGACGGGCTTGTACACGCGCGGCGGGTGGCGGGTGCGCGGCTCGGTCTCATGCGGCGTGTATGTATTGAAAGATAAGTTGGAGCAGCGCTCTCTGGCGCGGACACGTGCGACGGGCTTGTACACGCGCGGCGGGTGGCGGGTGCGCGGCTCGGTCTCATGCGGCGTGTAGGTATGTATTGAAAGATAAGTTGGAGCAGCGCTCTCTGGCGCGGACACGTGCGACGGGCTTGTACACGCGCGGCGGGTGGCGGGTGCGCGGCTCGGTCTCATGCGGCGTGTAGGTATGTATTGAAAGATAAGTTGGAGCAGCAGCGCTCTCTGGCGCGGACACGTGCGACGGGCTTGTACACGCGCGGCGGGTGGCGGGTGCGCGGCTCGGTCTCATGCGGCGTGTATGTATTGAAAGATATGTTGGAGCAGCGCTCTCTGGCGCGGACACGTGCGACGGGCTTGTACACGCGCGGCGGGTGGCGGGTGCGCGGCTCGGTCTCATGCGGCGTGTATGTATTGAAAGATATGTTGGAGCAGCGCTCTCTGGCGCGGACACGTGCGACGGGCTTGTACACGCGCGGCGGGTGGCGGGTGCGCGGCTCGGTCTCATGCGGCGTGTATGTATTGAAAGATAAGTTGGAGCAGCGCTCTCTGGCGCGGACACGTGCGACGGGCTTGTACACGCGCGGCGGGTGGCAGGTGCGCGGCTCGGTCTCATGCGGCGTGTATGTATTGAAAGATAAGTTGGAGCAGCGCTCTCTGGCGCGGACACGTGCGACGGGCTTGTACACGCGCGGCGGGTGGCGGGTGCGCGGCTCGGTCTCATGCGGCGTGTATGTATTGAAAGATAAGTTGGAGCAGCGCTCTCTGGCGCGGACACGTGCGACGGGCTTGTACACGCGCGGCGGGTGGCGGGTGCGCGGCTCGGTCTCATGCGGCGTGTAGGTATGTATTGAAAGATAAGTTGGAGCAGCGCTCTCTGGCGCGGACACGTGCGACGGGCTTGTACACGCGCGGCGGGTGGCGGGTGCGCGGCTCGGTCTCATGCGGCGTGTAGGTATGTATTGAAAGATAAGTTGGAGCAGCAGCGCTCTCTGGCGCGGACACGTGCGACGGGCTTGTACACGCGCGGCGGGTGGCGGGTGCGCGGCTCGGTCTCATGCGGCGTGTATGTATTGAAAGATATGTTGGAGCAGCGCTCTCTGGCGCGGACACGTGCGACGGGCTTGTACACGCGCGGCGGGTGGCGGGTGCGCGGCTCGGTCTCATGCGGCGTGTATGTATTGAAAGATATGTTGGAGCAGCGCTCTCTGGCGCGGACACGTGCGACGGGCTTGTACACGCGCGGCGGGTGGCGGGTGCGCGGCTCGGTCTCATGCGGCGTGTATGTATTGAAAGATAAGTTGGAGCAGCGCTCTCTGGCGCGGACACGTGCGACGGGCTTGTACACGCGCGGCGGGTGGCAGGTGCGCGGCTCGGTCTCATGCGGCGTGTATGTATTGAAAGATAAGTTGGAGCAGCGCTCTCTGGCGCGGACACGTGCGACGGGCTTGTACACGCGCGGCGGGTGGCGGGTGCGCGGCTCGGTCTCATGCGGCGTGTATGTATTGAAAGATAAGTTGGAGCAGCGCTCTCTGGCGCGGACACGTGCGACGGGCTTGTACACGCGCGGCGGGTGGCGGGTGCGCGGCTCGGTCTCATGCGGCGTGTAGGTATGTATTGAAAGATAAGTTGGAGCAGCGCTCTCTGGCGCGGACACGTGCGACGGGCTTGTACACGCGCGGCGGGTGGCGGGTGCGCGGCTCGGTCTCATGCGGCGTGTATGTATTGAAAGATAAGTTGGAGCAGCGCTCTCTGGCGCGGACACGTGCGACGGGCTTGTACACGCGCGGCGGGTGGCGGGTGCGCGGCTCGGTCTCATGCGGCGTGTATGTATTGAAAGATAAGTTGGAGCAGCGCTCTCTGGCGCGGACACGTGCGACGGGCTTGTACACGCGCGGCGGGTGGCGGGTGCGCGGCTCGGTCTCATGCGGCGTGTATGTATTGAAAGATAAGTTGGAGCAGCGCTCTCTGGCGCGGACACGTGCGACGGGCTTGTACACGCGCGGCGGGTGGCGGGTGCGCGGCTCGGTCTCATGCGGCGTGTATGTATTGAAAGATAAGTTGGAGCAGCGCTCTCTGGCGCGGACACGTGCGACGGGCTTGTACACGCGCGGCGGGTGGCGGGTGCGCGGCTCGGTCTCATGCGGCGGGTGTAAATTGTTCTAGCACCACACCGCTGCCGCGCCGCGGATCCTAGGCCCGCGTCGGAAGTCCAGAGCGGCCGCCCGCTCCGTGCACCCGCCGCGTGCGCACGCTTAACGTAGCGAAGGCCCTTAGTTGTACTAGCAATGACAGAGCAGTTTTGTCAACGTAACAAAATATTTAGTAAAATGGCACACGGGCGACTTCACCTACGACGCTTCTCTTTTTGCACAATCTCTAAAGAATGCCTCGCAACATCAACGCACCGCATCAATCGCGATTATAGTTTCGACCGTATCCAATTCAATTTTTCAGTTTCAAAGTCTTTATTTAACATAAAAAGGTACTTAAAAGAAAAATATACAAACACTAATGTTTCAGTTGAGGAATTAGGTTTAAGTATTAATTGGCATGAGATGAGAACACGTACATTTTAGAGGGAGAAATAGGTATTATGTAAATATCTTAGTAAAAGAAAGGAAAAAACCCAAAGTCTCGAGGGTTTTAATTAGTTAAGTTAGTTTACTTTTAATTTCCTCAAACTTACGAGAGCTATGGCGGGGTCATGCAAGGAGGTCTGCGCTATACATAAATGTATATGTATATAGTTTTCGTAATATAAAGTAAAAAAATACGAATACCATGTTTCCATGGTAAAAAAATATACCTCTTCTTTTTCCTCAATCTTCTTCCTTTCCGCTTCTTGTTCTTCTTCTTTCTTCTTCTTCATTTCCCGCATCTGCTCCTCTGCCTCCCTCATTTTCTTCTTTTCCTGCTTGGCCTCGAGCTTAGCTCTTTTCTGTAATCGCAAAAGGAATATAGATAGGTTAGTTTATAAACCATTTCATAAAGTGAAATGGAATATAGATAGTCAGGTTAGTTTTTAATATACCTTGTTACTTGTACAGCAAGTTAGTAATAGGTATATCATTTTATAACAGACTAGCTGAACCAACGAACTTAGTTTCACACAATATCTTTATAAATTATAGCCTATGTGTTATTCTGATGTATAAAAATTACTATTGCAAAGTTTCATCTCAATTTGTTCAGTAGTTTTTGCATGAAAGAGGAACTAACATCCATACATACAAACTTTCGTGTTTATAATATTAGCAGGATAAAGAATGGCTGGTCATATTATGTTGTTGACTTGATTGCAAAATTAATTGATACATTGATAATTAACATTTGTAGAAAAGTTTGATAAATTCTCAAAAAACAAATGTCCTAAACTTTTCTTAGTATGCACATTTGACATCGGACTTACGGCCATGTTTTACCCTTTTTTTCACAATTAAATTTAAATAAAGAATATCTTTGGTGGTTGATGGCACACAACAATCTTTAATGGTTCTTATGGAAGGCTACAAATAATCCTGTATAGTTTATATGTGACTTTACAGAACTTTGTTAATTTTGCATTGATTAACTGACCTTGGCTCCCATTTTGTCATCAAACTCAACCTTTTGGCCTCCTTCTGCTACATTTTCTTCATCTGCTTCATCAGCTACTCCTGGCTCCTCCTCTAACACGTCTTGGTGCCGAGCAGCTGGAAAAAGTTGAAGTTTAAACAACATTTTCGCTTGCTTGAAAAGAATCAATACTGTTAGCAATGCTACCATGAAAGCAATAGTTCTGAAATTTGTTTTTTAACACTTAATCTTACAAAACTTATTTTATCTTAATTATAATCCACTAGATGCCCATCCCGGCTTCGCCCAGGTACGATTGGCTAAAGAAGACAAATAGTAAGGATCCCTAATTTTTAAAATAGCCTATGTTCACTGGGGATAGTGTGGCTTTCCAACAGTGTAAGAATTTTCCAAATCGGTTCAGTAATTTCGGAGCCTATTCGATGCAAATAAACAATCAAATCTTTCCTCTTTATAATATTGATATAGACCACAATATAAAGTATCTTCAAATACAATTTTCTAAATTATATTATTTATTTGTTTATGGACCTTTGCTCCGGGAATCAAACAAACAATCAAATCTTAAAACAAACAATCAAATCTTTCCTCTTTATTATATTGATATAGACCTCAATATGAAGTATCTTCAAATACAATTTTCTAAATTATATTATTTATTTGTTTATGGACCTTTGCTCCGGGAACAATTAGGGGCGGGTTGTTTGACTAATTTTATTTTTAGACATTATTGTATTGACTTTCTTTAAGAATTATATAGGCAAGCAGTATAATCTGATGTGCCTATATAAAGCAGAGTTGAATGATAGAATAAAATTAGTAAAAATAAGTAATAATAACCATCTTTTGCCTGTGACTTTGCTCGTGTAATATTTTGGTTATTGGGATATCCTATAGAAGCCTCATATTATTCTAGGACCAAAAAGTACTATAAGACAATCTCCAACCTTTAACTCTTCACAACCAGCTCAATATAGGCGTGAAATCAACAGAAAAAATTGTCGCGAAACCAAATCAATTTTGTCAACGTAACTAGTCTCATGCGATTGTGCGGTTATCTGTTTATCCTGCAAGATCCTATGAGACTAGTTGCGTTTACACAATCAATATGGTTTCCATGCCAACTTTTTTGTCAATCCTCACAATTATATTGAGTTGGTTGTAAAGGGTTAAACTACATTTATGAAAATCAAGTCTATCCCCCATCTATCCTATTTATTGCTGTGTGAAAGAGTAAAAAAGCAATAAACCCACCAACACACATTCGGATTTATAATATTATTTTAGTATGTAGGATTATTATGTATATTCTTTGGTATAGATTAAAACTTAGGTTATTTATGCAAATTCTTTGCTTCAATAATCTCACCATTAGCTCTCATCCTAGCCCTCTGGTTCCTGACAGCCTGAACTCTTCCTGGACCTCCATCTCTTTGGACTACAGCTCTAGGTCTTGCAGCAGCTGAGAAAAACAAACAAACAGATGTTTACATTGGTTACAACTTACATGTGAATTGTCTTATTGTTTTTCTTACAACTGAATACTTTTAGACAAAACTTGGCAATAGGAATGAGTAGGTGTGATAGTTACCTTGTGGTTTGACCTGAGATACTCGTAAAAATGCAACAGATAGGACGAGGATTACTATGGCACTAAGAATAGCTGCAATAATGAAAGGATCCATGCTGTCTATGTTAATTAATTGTATCTTGCTTTGTTTTCAACTATTTTAGTATCATGTTGTGTATGATTACTATTTTGAGTTTAATATTACGCTTTCTATATGAAACTCGCAATATTCAAAATCGCCTTTACTTTCGTAGTATTCGTACACAGACACACGACAGGCAGGACGTCATCAAAACAATGTCAAGTCAAGAACAGCGTTGCCACCTTGGATTTTTTTAAGGCGCTAAACAAAAATTATGCTAGATACAAAGCAAAAAGTCGCCAGATATCAGAAACTTGAACTTAAAAAAAAGCACCAAAATCCACCGAATATTTTTTTGTATCTCAGACTTATAAAAACCTAATTTAAATAGAAAACCAATGACATAGGTACATAATATGTTATCTAGAAAAATGGGTCAGCTGTTCTACTATGTACCAATTAACATTAGATTAACTTAAATTAAACAACTATTTACCTAACTAGATACTTCTTTAGAAAGTGAAATGAAACTACAAGAGTAATTTAATTTGTTATTCAGTAATCAAGATCAAAAAAAGTTAAAAAAGTTGAATGTAAAATAAGTTAAAATTCAAGATCATCAAATCTAACTAATTCTATGACTTCATCATCATTCATAGACTCTGACCGTCTGACGTTACTGTCGATGACGCCGACGTCGATACTGAAGATGTTGTAGGTACTTGTTGGTATTTTTTGTACGAATACTTAGTATTTTTGCCAATAGATGCAATGACGTCACTGACATATTGACTAGGGGCGGGGAATCCCCGTTCAAATCCAAAGCATATATAAAACAGTATGGAATTCCTAAATGGTTGGGGATTTCCCTTAAAAATGAATTGCTAGATCCTATATTTAAAATCCACCAAAAACCGCCAAAAAAATAAAAACGCTAAATAACGAAAAAATATCACTAGGAGCCCTGAAAAAGCACCAGTTCTGGCGAGAAAACCACCAAGGTGGCAACCCTGGTCAAGAACCAGGTTGACCATTTTCAAAACCATGTAAACTACTCTGGCATCACCAATCAGGAAGTTTCCCATTTTCCAGTTTTATTTTTAATAAATCACACTAAATCAGCATTAAATTGTGGTGTTTTTTTTCAATTAGGGGAACGGAGTGTTGTACCGTACAGCGGCCATTTCCGTACACTTCAAAATAATAATAAGAAACCGAGAAACATGCATTTGTCTCTATTGCACACAGAAGAGAGAAGGATCTAGTTCTGCTGTTCTGTGCTATTGCACGTATTCCTTGTGTCTAGTTTCGCCTTGTCGCACTCTATGGAATCAGTCCGGGCCATGACACCGATGAAATAGGTGGGCACTTGATTGCGTCCTGATTTTTATAGTATTGTAACATCGGAAAATAAGACGTAACTGGGTTTGGGTTACAGTTTTTTGTAATGACGGCTATTTATTTCATTTGTAGATGAATTTAGCGAATATTTATGTTGTTTCTAATACTGTATCGAGTAAATTACAGCTAATTTAGACGGTTAAAGGTAGAATATTAATTTCGGGAAATTCCGTACATTGTACGGTATCGCCCGAAATACCGTAAAATGAACGGAATAATACACCTGCTTTAAATTATTTATTGATGTTTTGTTGTTTGTGTAATTTTTAAATAGTTATTTATTATTTGTCAGCTTACCAAAACAAAAAAAAACGAGTTCGAGTTATATATAAACCGTTAATAATCTATAACAAATGTACTAATTTTTTGATGGCTGTATTTTGCGAATAATTAATTCTGATAACTATTTGTGTGCACTTTTCTACTAAATAATGTCTTGAAATAAAATTGAAACCTTTTATTATCGATAATATATGCTCATAAACCGAATTTAAGAAGGCTTTTTAATTTGTACGATATTGAACGAACCGTGTACGGAATTACACTCAAGCGTCGGGTAATTCCGTAAATGCCTCACATTCAAATTATTTAATTTTTACAATATTATATATTTATTAACTTGCTCTTCTATTTACCAACACGTATTATAGTATATTTTACATTATCTGGAACGTGACACTGGGCCTAAAGCTGAACAAATTTGTAGAAAAAATAATTTAAAGTTAGGTGTACGGCAATACCCTCCCCTCCCCTACCTATCTTCAAAAATTTACGGAGATATGAATATTTAAACGTGACCGAACGATATCGAAAAGCTCCGCGACGAGTTTATGCGTGTGACGTCATAACTCCCTAAAGCCGCGCCGTGGGTTAGGCGGGAGTAAAAAAAAGAGGAAATAAAGTGCTTTATTCTATACCGCGTATTTTTTTAAGCCACGGATACGTTCCAGTATATTATTGTACTCATCATTATGTTCTGATCAATATTACTATGGGACTAACCCTAAAAAGACATTTTTACTCGTAATTTTGTCGCAAGTAAAATAAACTTTATATCAAACTTGGTGGAACAAAACTTGGTGTTTGTATCTAGTGCACTGAGATTTTACACCTGTAACTATTAACTAGTAGTTCTCCGAACAGTAGACCTCACAAGTATACATTTTGGTGAACCTTTTCTAGTAACCAGTTCTCAAAAATGCACAATTTGCACAGAACAATATATTCTTATTCACATTAATGTTAAGGTTCTCTTTTAGGATCCTTTTCTCAGCGCGAAACCTATGACTTCACGTAAAGTAACCTCATCATTCTCCAAAATCGTATTTTACAATGCGAGGATAGCATAATATAATAAATGAATTCTACTTAAATCAGCTGATTTTTCAAACTACACCACCAAAGTGGCAACGAAAATCTACTGTTTCAGTAGATAAAATTTATCAAGTGGTAACACTGTTAAGAATTGAAAAAGATAGTGACATATAATTTGCAATAATCATTTTTGTTATCTGGTAATAATTTCAGAAATGTCCTAAAGCTGAAGTTATCAGTAGCATTAAAAAGAGATACATTATACAAATATATCGTTTGAAGGACAAAGACAAAATAAAGAAGCGTTTGACATTTCTGACAGTTTAAACGATGACGTGTGAAAGTGAAATGTCATTAATATTTTAACAAATCTTTGCTTTTTGCCGAAAGTAGAACAGACAACATGGAATTATTAAAATTACCTTCTGTTTTAGCGCTTTTTCTTGTCCTAGACTTAACTTCGGCGTTATATTTTCACATAGCTGAAGGGGAGAGAAAATGTTTCATAGAAGAAATCCCCGATGACACCACTGTTATTGGTAACGCATTTGCCTTTTATTACTTGTATATTCTTTATTTCTTTGTATCTAGACACATAGACAAATTACCTACCTACCCAAAAATACATAAAAGCTTCATGTAGGATCTGCATTTCGTATAGTTATTTAACATAAAGTTTTGGTCTTTTCCAGTAAATTACAAAGTGGAGCTGTATGATCCAAGATCTGGCGGCTTTATGCCATCGACGCCGGGTATCGGCATGCACGTCGACGTACGAGACCCCAACGACCAGGTGGTCCTGTCCAGAGTGTATTCCTCCGAGGGAATGATCTCATTCACATCACACAATCCCGGAGAACATGTTATCTGCATGTACTCAAATAGCACATCTTGGTTCAGTGGCTCGCAACTGAGAGTAAGTAAAGTTTTAGTAAATTATTGATTGTAATTGGTATATGAGGAGCTGGCAAACTGAAATGGAAATGTCCCATTAATTTTTTTTTATAGTAGAGTTAAAAAAACTCAATGACTAGGATAGCTAGTTTAAATTTTTTGCATATGCATTCTGCATAAATTATAATCGTATTCATGTTTTCATTTTATTTAATTGGGGGCCCATTGCAGTCATTATTTTCTAGGACATGTCTGTTTCTGCTTGAAAATGCAGTTTTGATGTTTAATTTCTATGATTTAGAACCAACTTTGATTGCCAATTTTTTCAAGAATTTGTAGTCAGGTACACAATGAACCCGAAAATCACTACATAGTATAAAACAAAGTCGCTTTCTCTGTCCCTATATCCCTATGTATGCTTAAATCTTTAACTACGCAACAGATTTTGATGTGTTTTTTTAAATAGATAGAGTGATTCAAGCGGTTGGTTTATATGTATAATACACCTGCCTGTGCGAAGCCGGGGTTGCTAGTGATAAATAAAAGAAAAATAATTCACCACTGTGGACATATCCGTTTGTTCGCCAGCTCCTCATATATTTTTTAATGAGTGTCATTCAGTGATAGCAGCTGAACAAATAATACTGAAATGAGTGTTGGTTTTGGCCTATGTATTGTTTTAATGTCATTCAACAGTAACTAGAGCGAAGCTAGCTTTGATGTATAATTCCCATAGAATAAAACCCTGTGACAGAAGTCTAGCAAAACTCTAGTTCTTAAGATGTATTTCTATGTTAAATCATGTTCAAACCTCAAAATGCCCAAGCTCATCTGAAATTTTTATTTTGGTTTCAGGTCTATTAGTTGCATACATACATATTATTCACTGGGATGTTTTTTATTCTCCATTCTGTAAACAGTGTAATCTGATTTTGGACTGACATAAATCGATTTGTTGCCATTTTCAGGTGCACCTTGATATCCAAGTGGGCGAGCATGCGGTAGACTATGCCAATGTTGCACAGAAGGACAAACTGACAGAACTACAGCTGAGGATTCGCCAGCTGCTCGACCAGGTGCATCAGATTACCAAGGAGCAGAGCTATCAGAGGGTGAGTGGAGTGTGAAAAAGCTATGCTGCCATCATCATGTATAGTGCCACAAACTTTACTGACCCGGTGGCGGTGTTGCTACCATTGCTTATATTGTTGCCAATATACAATCTTGGCAACAATATAATTTATATGGCTATGCCAAAATTTGGTAAAAATGTCAGATGAATCATACTAATGCAAAAGTTTGTGTGTGTATATGTTTGTCCATCCATTTTTTTTTACAAATGGCATTCTTTCAGAATGGCCTGTTAGTTCCCCTTTCGGCCACTGGGTCAGATAAGTTTGTGACACTGTATGCTGTCATTGAAATTCTTGAGAATATGGTTTTAATTTTTACACCAAGAATAAGGGGTTTGTTTTTTACTCATCATCATCTGTGGTCCTTCCACCACCTTCTTTGGTGTGGTGAGTATTGGCCTCGGGGTCTCTCCCCTTTGCCAAGGCTGGGCGCCAGAGGCTACGACCTCTGGGGAATATGGTTTGCCGCCGGTGCCAGATGGCCTCTCAGTGGCTTTTAGGCGTGAGACGTATCGGTCTTTGCGTTTACGTCCATTGTATTACTCATTTTTTTTTTTTTGCTTTAACTACGTTTTAGTAACTTCCTCGTTGTTGGTATTGATATCGTCGTCATTTTCACGCAAAATCTCGCGAGGGAGCGCGCGATGTGCTTTGACGTCAGGTGGGCGTGTGTGTAGAGGGGCAATATTTCTCAGATGGGGGTGCGGCCCGTTGTCGGCGCGGTCGTACATACCGCGAGCCAATCGAGCCACGAATTCCCCCACTGACTCAATTCCAACGTCCCGGGCGATTACGTCGTTCCGGACGTATCGCCCAGCTCCGGTGCACATCCTTAGGGAGACATTCTGAACGATTTGTAGACGTTTTCTCTGGCTTTCTGAACATAAGGCATACCAGGATGGTGCAGCGTATGTTAGCCTGGTTCTTATGTAGGTTTTGTATATTCCAACCTTTGTTCGTAGAGGGAGCTTCGAACTTAGCACTGGTCGGAGAGCTCTGGCAGCCTTTGCTTGTCTAACGGCGTGGTCTACTTGGGGGCACATTCTTAGCGTTCTATCGATGTGAACGCCTAAGTACTTTATTGTACTTTCCCATTTAATTTCTTCCCCACGGAGTTTTAGTGGCGGAGGTAGGATGCGCTGTCCGCCCGTGAGCAGAGCAGCTGTTTTGCCAACATTTACCGACATACGCCATTTGTCCAGCCAGTTCGGTAAAAGGTTTAAAACCCGCTGGATTCTACCGGCAGCTATTTTGGCGTTTCGTGACGATGCAAAGTATGCACTATCGTCGGCAAAGAGTGCCAGTGTTACGCCTCGTTCGCCTGGAAGTCTATGAATTTCGTCTAAGACAGGAATATCGTCCGTGTATGACGCGTAGAAATATGGTGCCCAGCAGTTTCCTTGGGGTACCCCCGCTTTAATTGGTCTGCAGGTAGAGTTGGCGTCCTCTACAGATACGAAGAACTTTCTGTTCTCCAGAAAGGAAGCCACGATTCTTATATATCCTGGTGGCATTGTTGTTTTAATTAATTTAAAAATTAGCCCGTCGTGCCATACTCTGTCGAACGCTTTCTCAATGTCTAAAAAGACTCCGACTGTGCGCCAACCTTTGTTGTGTTCTTGGGCAAGGTGATGTAGTACTCTTGTGAGCTGTAACGTCGTAGAGTGTCGTGAACGGAAACCATATTGCTCGTCTCTCGGGGTTAAGTGTGGTCGTAGTCTTTTTAGTAGCAACCGTTCGAATAGTTTTGCTATTTGTGGAAGTAAGGTGATAGGCCGATAGCTTGCGGGCTTTCGACGGTCTTTGCCAGGTTTGGGAAGCATTATTACTTTCCCAACCTTCCACTCCGAGGGGAAATGACCTGTTCGCAATATCCCATTAAATAGCCTCGTCAAGCAAACAATTCCTTTCTTTGGCATATGCTTTAGTGCAGCGTTTGTGATCCCGTCCTGTCCTGGAGCTTTTTTTGCCTTTAGTGTTGTGACGGCCATGTGGACTTCTGCTGGTGAGATGTAATCATCCCCTCCTAGTGGAGCAATGGGGCTATTGAAAAATGCCCGCACTTCACCACTGACATTGAGGTGGTGATCGTAGGCGTCTAGACTTGCATCCGAAGGAGTTTCGTGGAGTTGGAATTGTGATTCCAGGTGGTTGGCTAGCAATTCAGCTCTTTCTGACGACAAGTAGTGGCGTTTTCCTTTGTCGTCCATAAGGGGGCATACAGCCGTTTTGGCTTGCGTCAACTTCCGATTGAGATTGTACAGATTTGTAAGATCGTCACTGACTTGGGCTATGTGGTTGTCCCAGCTAGTCCCTCTCCATGCATTAACTTCTATTGAGAAGCGCTCGGTAAGGGTGTTTAACTCCTTCTTTAGCTGGGGACATCTGGTATGTGCCCACAATTTGCGAAGCCAGCACTTCCTATCACGCATTGCTTTTAGTTTTGCTGGTAATTCTTCTCTCCATGGGTCGGATTTTACAAGGGTTTGTTTTTTACTTAATTTGATGGCTGAGGTACTCATTTGAAATGATACATAGACAAATAGTTAATTAAAATGAACTGTTAGTTAACATCAAAGGGATTATGAACCACTTTTTAAAATATTTATACCACACTCTTTATAATTAATATCCGATTCTGATGTACTAAAATGTACTCATTTATTTTATTGTGATTGTAATAATTGAATGTAACAGTGGTGTATCATTAAATAACTATGACTATTTGTTCTTAGCATCGTGAAGAGCGCTTCAGACAGACATCAGAAAGCACAAACCAGCGAGTGCTGTGGTGGAGTCTCCTGCAGACAGGAGTCCTGGTCGCCATCGGCTACTGGCAGATGAGGCATCTGAAGAGTTTCTTCGAAGCCAAGAAGCTAGTCTAAATCTATTTATAAGATTTAGTTGTGCAGTTCATTTTTTTTTTCTTAATTTATCTGTATCTTTGTTAAATATCACCATCGTCATCTTACATCAATTTTATTGTGAATGTCTCTGTAAATGATCTATGTTTTGGAATAAAACTAAATTATACAGTTCAGAGTTACTTTTTATTTAATACCTAACTTAGCATTGTGTAAAATTATTACCATTGTTATCACAGCTCGAATTGTACAATAAAGTATGATTAAACTGTCAGTTCACCGATTGCTTAGTTCTAAAAATGCTATCAAGGTATTTTATGAACATTGCTGGATTAGCTTTTGGGAATGGATTAAGTAAACTGAAGTCTACAACATTGAGTGTGCTTATCAATGTATCACATGTGCAGTAATATAAATGACCATCAACTTGTAGCCTCTCTGCTAGTTCTAGTTGATGGTTATCCATTAGATCCTCATTCACAACCACTAAAAGAGGTTTGTTACACTCCAAAGCTTCCAGGCAGCTGCCCGCTCCGGCATGACTAATGACCAAGTCGGCGTTCTTCATATCCTCTTCTATAGAATCTTTGTAACGGTACAAACATAACTTTACACCATCTTTTTCATAATTTCCCGGCTCCACGTCACTCTTTCCGATCTGAAATATAACCTCTTCGCATTCAATTCGCTTGAGAGCGCTAAGCACTGAAGGCCTGAGAATAGATTCACATAATAAATCGAATCTTGTCGTTCCAACTGTAATAAAGATTGTTTTGTATACTTTCGTCATCTCAGAAAATACAATGAAAATTACAAAAATAAAGCTCAATAACCAAAACAAAATCAAGTGTCAAAAGTACTATGCAAAATGAAGCTGTCAAAGTCAATCTAGATTTTTTTTTTCGAGATTGGCTTCTCACTCACAGAATTTATCCACGAGGGGTCGTTTCTAGAATAATAATACGTCCACTGGTGCGGAAGCGGGAGCGGCTGCGGTCACATGTTCAACCAATGACAAAATCCTAAATGTTCAAATCCAGTTAAATCTTACAGTATATGACTGGTGGATGACTAGGCTGCAGCCACGTCCTCGGATGTCTGCGGGACTCTCGAAGCGTCCCCCAGACGGCAGCATACGCGGACGCGCCTCCGCTGCTTTGCGACCAATCACAGAGCCCGTTTTTTTCAATCAAATCAAGATCTGTGTTTACTAGACCACAGTCGCGCCTGCACCTTGTCCCCAGCTGTCTGGATCATAGATGAGGTCTGGACAGCTGCGGACAAGGTCGGGCGCGGCTCCCTGGTGTAAATAGGTAACCATTAATATATCATGTTACTGTTTGAGATTACGCAGACGGTCGTCAAATGATGTTCTGATCATGTTTCTATGATTATTTCGAGGTTCTAGAAACATTAACCGCCTTACCACAAAAGCTGACCATGATTCTTTAATAATTTCGAGGTTCTTAGAAACATTATCAAAACTATTTAAACTGTTGTTGGTTATGCAAAAATCACGACTGCAAATGCCAACGAAGCGAGAAAATATATAAATACCTTCTTCCGGTATTTGAATATTTCAGTTTCGTAACTATTTCCCGCGTTTGTTGCTACAAACTAAGGAGATACCCATAGAATCACAGAAGAGAGAAGGAAATAGAAAGGCGATGTGGAGGGGAGGTTTGTCGCCACGTACATGAGTTATAACTCAAGTTACGTGAAATCGTGACATTTACTGTCTCAGTCGTTCAAGTGATTTCAGAGGTAATTTTTGCCAAAAAAATGCCGGTTTGCGCTATTATAACGTATCGAATACAAAGCCAAGACTTTAGTTTACAAAAAGGAGGAATATCCTTTCACTGGTAAGTCTAAATTGTGGGCATTTTTAAATTTAAATGATTTATTTTACTGCCTAGATTTTCGTTGATAGTGGTTGCAAACATTTTATCGACATCGATAAATTTCGCTAGTAAGTTAATATTTCGCAATTCGAAATTTATTGTTATTAAGTATCTGGATATTTTGATTTAATAAAATATTTGTGATTGTGGTGTAATTTTTATTAATAATTGTATTTGCATCACACTTTAACTATTATGTTCCTTATGAATTAAAGTTATCAGGTCCAATATATATACATATAAATATATAGATTGAACACGAAGCCGACTGCCGTTGCATGTTTGCTTTGATTTTCATTGATACATTGTATCTTCATTGCAGCTTTCCAGCCGATCCTCTGACGAAGAGTAAATAGATCGAGGCTACAGGACGGCAAGACTGGATTCCTACAAACGTTCCATTTACACGTGGTTCTTAATTAACATGTTTTTTTATAGTTATACATGTATATTATCTTGACATATAAAATGCTTAGATCTGAATGACTGACTGACGGATCCACGCACAGCCTAAACCGCTTCAATAAGCGGTCAGAAGAGACTTGAAATTCGGAGCGTGAGTTCTTTGTATGAAGTAGGCGTCTGATAAGAATAATTTACCGAAATTCTAACCAGGAAAATACAGACGTGAAAAATTAGAGCTAAATTTGTGTGAAACAACGTGATTTTTGGTTCATTTACTTTAGATTTTGCATTAACATTCTGTAATAGAATTGATGGAAGATGTGTTTCGTGTTTTATTGAAATATGAAAGTTATTTTGGGGTTGATTTTCTTCGAAGTTGATATCAATACTCTTTAGTGTTTTTGAATTAAATAACTTTTTATTTTGATGCGTGTTTGAAAATTAAATCCGATTTTATTTAAGTAATCGGCCTATTGTCAGTAAAGATTAACCTTTTCTAAAGTTCCTTGTTATGAGGTATGAAAACTACTTAAAGATATTTATAAATGTTGACTTATAATAAGGGACGCTAAAATAGAATGTTTCGAGAAAAAATGTATACGAATCACCCCGAATAATCTCTCCCGCTAGCACAAGCACGCGCTCTTACTCGCCCACGTAACCATTTACGTCTACGTTCAGCTAATCCAATAAATTAATCATATTATCGAGCTCGAAACTAGAAAAATATGATTGTAATTATTCTTCTCCTTATAAATATTGGCGTCGCATGGAATATGCATTTGCCAGTGTCAAGTGTAAGTTCTATTATGATGTTATGATAACTAATATTGTCACATGTAATTCAGTTGTGTTCACATGTAATGTTAGTTTAAGCTTGTTTTGTATTTACGATGTGAAAATAAAGTTATTTTTTATTGTATTGTAATTATGGTGTAATTTAATAAAATATTTGTACTATGATAATATTCATTATGAAAAATAGTTAAGTACAGTAGTGGCCAGCACAAAATATCTAAATACAATTGATTAGCCAACAATGGAATTTAGGCGACTTCCACCGTGTACGAAATCCAAATAGTTCGCAGGAATTGATTTGGCATCCATGTAGTACCTATATTAGAACTGATAGAAACACAAGTTTTATAAATTAATACAATACGGCACGATGACATGATATTTCAGTGTTAATTCCAAAAATTCCTAAATGGTAATAAAACTGCACAATCATTTTCATCAATTATATACTACATATATCCAGTTACATTATCCATAAATTATGCAATACGTATAAAATCACATTATCGATAAAATTAAACTGCACAATTCATGTCGCCCATCACTAGCTAAATGCCAAAAAACAACTGTGATACCATATTCAAATTCGAGATTGGCCCATTTTTTTTTTTTGGCTTGACATGTACCACGCATTTGCCATTGTTGTGTAACATTAATAAAATAAAGTGAATTTAATAACTTTAACACGGCATTTAAATTATGACCAAATTAATGTTATGGGTCTTAGGTACCTTGGTGATGTGACAGAAAGTATACTACGCTCTATTCTGAAGGAAAAAAAAAATCTCCGATGTTAGTGAAAATTGCACAGTTATTGTGCAGATATTTTACAGTGGTAATACACACTTGGCGACAGCGGTTTTCATAGAAAATTTGTATGGATTTCCTTTCTAATCTAGTTCTGCTGTTCTGTGCATAGAATAATGACCAGTACAAGAAGGAGTACTAAAATAGCAAGAGAATACATCTCTTTGTCTCATTTTAATTATGAAATTTAAAAGGTGTTAGAAAAAGATGTACATATACTCGAACTTACGTAATTTCGAAGGGTATCACAAACTAGGATTGAGCTATCGGAGGTGACATGAGATTGTCATCCCATAAGCAACATGCTAGTGTTGTAACTGAGTCGATTAAAATATCGATAAGAAAATATATTTATTTTAACGTCGCAAAAATGATGGGGTGTTTTAAGTTTACGTGTCTATGTGTCTATCTGTGGCATTGTAGTTCCCGAACAGATAAACTGACATTAATTAATTCATTTAAAGGTAAATCAATCGGGAGTGTTCTGATCTATATTTCATCATTGTTGAAAATAATTATCTGAATCATTTCAAGATTATATATTCAGCTGCTTGGGCTGTAGATCATCTATCAGTCTGACATTCATACCTACAGATAGCGCGCGAGTTGAATGCAGTCGGGGTCTGAGGTAAAGAGCGGGAGCATCTCCCCCCGCTATCCGCCCGCCCCACCTCACGCGCCTGGGCGGGTTGGGCGTGCGGATAGCGGGGGGAGACATTCGCATTCCTAAGCTCTGCATTCAACTCGCACGCCTACAATAATTTGTATAAATCATGTCATTACTATACATTTACATATCAGAATAGTTTCGCCAAAGCTCTCACTCTACAGTGTGATACCTGTAATAACAATAATGTAGGTACCTACCTTACATTTTTGAGGAGTTGCTTCGAAGTGAAATATTGTTTGATTTAGTTTTAATGTAGGTACATCATTTGGTTTTAGACGTCGATGTTTAATATTTTCACCCACAAAGCAATCTTCCGAAAAATGATAAGAACAAATGTGGCTGTGTGGTTTTGGTGTCCAGTTTGGTCTTGAAATAAGTGTAATCCATTGATTTTTAACTACTTCATCTCTGGGAAATCTAAAACAAAAATCGGCCAAGTACGAGTCAGACTCGCGCACGGAGGGTTCCGTACTGTATGGGAGCCCCCCTTAAATATTTATTTTATTTTAATTTTAATATTTATTATTGAAGAAAATATAAAACTAAATGTTCTGTGAAAATTTCAAGCATCTACCTGGTACCATTATTAATATAGAGCGAAAAACGTCTAAACATTCAGGTTTGTTGTAGGTATGGGAGCCCCCCTTAAATATTTATTTTATTTCGTTTTTAGTTTATCGTATTTGTTGTTATAGCGGCAACCGAAATACATCATCTGTGAAAATTTCAGCTGCCTAGCTATCATAGTTCATGAGATACAGCCCGGTTACAGACAGACAGACGGACAGACGGAAAGACGGACATCGAAGTCTTAGTAATAGGGTCCCGTTTTTCCCTTTGGGTACGGAACCCTAAAAAGTAGTGTAAGTATAATCAAAAAAACATCGATACAGTCATTTTACCACAGCACTATGACGTGATAACCTGAACAATTATTTTTTGTAAAATATTGAATGAAAATTACACAAATTATTCCAAAATGTATGTAAAATCTCGTAATAATATAATTTAAAACAATTTCTGTTAGACGTAGCTGTTTTTAAATCACAAAAAGTGTATATATTCCAACAAAACTCACCGATGAAAAGTCACTAATTCATTCTTATTATTTTTTCGGGATGAATGCGATGTGCACCCTTTTATAAGACACGCCATTTGATATAAAATACACCATTCATAAAGAATTTATACAAATTTACATAGTTTTAGCACTTTGAAACAGTTATTTCTAATAAATTGTATTAAAACTCGACAACCGGCATTCGGTGTTGACAAACCATAGCCACGCAACCACTGACAGTTGATCTTCACAAAGAAGATCGCAGCTCCGTTATTTATTATTTTTGATTTAGTAGCACTATACTTTTACTATTATTTATTCTGTGACAAATTAGAACCAACTTTTAACCATTTTGACATTCCAACTTGTGATTTTGACGTGAGACAGCAGACGTTGCGTTTTGTTTTGTTTCATCCACTCTTGCGTATGCTTTATAACCAGATATGAATAAGACAGCTGTTACACAGTTTTTATTTGAGCAAAATTTAGTACTCCCTCTACTCCAAATCGATTAGTTTGTTTTGAAATAAGCACTAAAATATTTTAGCTGACCTAATTAACTTTAAACAATAAATAATTGTAGTACCTAACTATACACATTGTGGTCCGAATGAAAATTAAATCCTTGGCATTTCGACTGGGCAAATTAGTAGTTAGTACCTAATTTGTTTGCCTTCACCTTGTACTAGTTTTCTGATAAAATCATTCTGATGATAAAATCATCTGAAAATTACAATGATTTTACAATACTGCATCAAAATATTAGAAGCATAAAAACAAAATTGGAACAATTAGAATTACTTTTTTCAAATGAAACAAAAGTAGATGTATGCTGCTTTACAGAAACTTTTTTAAAAGATGACCAAGCTGAAATAATACAATTAGATGGTTACAAAAAAGCCGCTCATTACTCTCGAAAAAAGAGATCTCGAGGTGGTGTAGGTATATTTGTCAAAAATGGTATAAACTTTACAAAACTAGATTGGGTCTCTGAAATGGGTATTGAACGCCACTTCGAATGCTGCGGTGTCAATATTAGTGAACTAAACTATACTATAATAGTTCTTTACAGGACACCAAACAGTAACTTTAGTATTTTTATATCAAGCCTTGAAACTTTACTGCAAAAACTAACTGCAAAAAGAAGAACGTTTAAAAACAAAGTCATAATAATGGGTGATTACAATATAAATTTATTTGAAAATGACAAAAAAACTCAACTTTTTATGAATACATTAAAATCTTTCAATTTTCATACAACAATCAAAGACCCGACGAGAATAACGCATAAAACACAAACTTGCATTGATAATATCTTGACAAACATTAAAAAACATAAATCAAAGGTAGTAAACCTGGGCCTTTCTGACCATACTGCTCAAATTATGCAGCTACCTACTAACCAAAGTTACAGAGAAGAATTTTGGTACGTCAAAACAAGAAATGTTCTTAAACATCTAGAAATTTTCCTTAAATACATTCGACAAATAAACTTTCACAAAGTATACACTCACAAAAATGTAAATGAAGCTTATAAAGAATTCATTGAGTTATTTAATCTCATATTCGAACTAACAATACCTTTAGAAACAGTTAAAATAACTCACAGACAAAAGGTTAACTGGCAATCTAAGGGTTTAAAAACAGCTAGCAAAACAAAAAGAAAACTATACTTGAAAACACTGCATGGAAGAAATAAAGAACTCCAAGATAATTATAAAAAATACTGTAAAGTAATGAAAAAAGCTATTTACACATCCCAAAAAATATCTAACATTAAATACATAAACAAAAGCAATGACAAAACTAAAGCCACCTGGAAAATTATTAATCAAAATACATCTGGAACTAATAGTATACAAACAACGATAGATAAATTGAAAATAAGCAACAGTGAAATAAAAGATCCAAATGAAATGAGTAAAGCTTTTAACAATCATTTCATAAATATAAATAAAAATTACAACCAATTACCTAAGCAAAAAACACTAAGTCCTGCAAATTGCAGTAGCATTTATATGAATCCTACCAGTCCCCAAGAAATAAAGAACATAGTTCAAAAACTGAAAAATAAAAAAAGCGCAGGATGCGACAATGTACCTATACAACTTATCAAAAGCAGCATAGATAAAATAGCGGAACCTTTAGCTTACATAGTGAACCTGTGTATTGAATCTGGTAGTTTCCCAAATGAACTAAAAAAAGCAGTAATCAAACCGTTACACAAAAAAGGATCGAAAGATGACATTGTAAATTACAGGCCTATAGCTATACTTCCCAGTATCTCCAAGATTTTTGAAAAAGTAATTTTTAATAGGCTTATTTCATTTTTTGACCTGAATAAAATATTAAGTAACCACCAGTTTGGATTTCAAAAGAATAAAAACACAACTCTAGCGATATTTCAATTCCTTAGACAAGTATGGCAGGATATAAACGACAAAAAAAAAGGAATTGCACTATTTATCGACCTATCAAAAGCTTTTGATTGTGTTGATCATAAAACCCTCTTGAATAAACTGGAAGCTGTAGGGGTGCGTGGTTCCGCACTATCCCTTATAAGATGCTATCTTACCAACAGGTATCAAACAACTGCAATAAATTTTTACAATAGATCGACCAAAACTATTGAAGAAGTTCAGTCAGGATTTGATAAAGTTTTATGTGGAGTACCCCAAGGCAGTATTCTTGGACCACTGCTTTTTCTCATTTACATAAATGAACTGCCTTTAGTAACTAAACATCTTTCTGTACTATTTGCAGATGATGCTACCATATATATACCACAAGACAAACTAAATAGCAATGAATTTGAAAAAGAAGTAAACAAAACCTTAAATGACGTAATAAAATGGTTAGAGTCCATCAACTTAACAGTAAATGTAAAGAAAACAAAACTTATACAGTTTCGAAATTACAAAGCCTCACCAATACAATTAAACATACTTAATAATAATACACGAGTTGACGAAGTACTGAATTCAAAATTCCTTGGAGTTACTCTTGATACCCATTTAAACTGGAAGGAGCATATATGCCAACTAAACTCAACCATTTCAAAATACTGTTACGCTCTATCAATGCTAAGTAGCATATGTAATAAAGAAACCGCAAAAAGTGCATACTATGGTTACGTTTACCCCCATCTTAAGTATGGTTTAATCTTTTGGGGCAATTCAACAGATGTAAATAGTACATTTATATTGCAGAAGAGCTGTTTGAGAGCCATTTATAAATTAAAAAGTATAGAATCGGTAAGAAATATTTTTAAGCAATATAAGTTTCTAACCTTAACTGGACTGTACATATTGGAAATCAGCATATTTGTTAAAAATAATCAAGATTATTTCCTGGACAAAAAATCGGTTAGATTTGAGTCCTTACGACCAAAACACCAGCTAAACATCTGTATTCCTCAAATTAATAATTCTATGTTTCATAAAAGTACGTACATAACTGCAATAAAAATTTACAATAACCTGCCGCAAATTATAAAGTCACTACATGGGAATGCATTTAAGAGAAATCTAAAGATATGGCTCACAGAAAATGTATTCTATAATCTCGATGAATACTTTAAGTACACAAGTCCATTCAATTATAGATTTAAGTAGGTATTGTAGTATATTATAAAGCCAAATAGCTTAACATTGTTCTTATTTAGTTTAATTAGCTTAAGATTGTATGTCCGCAAGAAAAACCTGTGTATTGTATTCCGCTATAGTAGCTATAAGAAACCTATTGTGTAAAATATTGCACGCCCGAAAAGGGTATTAAGACTGTGATACTTATTTTAAATTTTATTTTTTTAACAACTTATGTACCAGTTTTATGGCAATAAACTATATTCTGATTCTGATTCTGATTCATTTAGGGAGGTACCTACAAAGTTAATTTGGCCATCCTACGCTCAAATACTAGGTAGGTATAATGATATATGTAACACAATATTGGTAGGTTATACTAGCAATCGTCGTTGGTAGTAGGACCCTCAGAAGAATGATATTTTTCTAGTAGGACCAACTACTTACAAAGACACCTATGGCAAATCCTGAGGATCTTCTGACTAGATACTATCGCTAATATAGACCCTGGAGGCAGTGCTATGAAGATCCTGTCGAATACGGCGCCATAAGTAGGGCTGCATTGGCCACACGTTACGGAGAGAGTTGGGCTACATTCCAAGACAAGCCTTGGACTGGAATCCACAGGGACACATGCAGAGCAGCGGCCATATTGTGTCCCCATAGAATAATAATAACGCCTATTCTATGTTTACGCATTCTGACGTTCGGCTTCGCTTTTCCTCGCGCTCGCTCTCGTGTCGCGAACTCGACTGGCGCAAGCAGAAGAATAATATTGGCCAAGTATTTCTTGTAGCGCACGCTACTGTGGCACGCTAGAATAGCTCGCAGATGCATAGTAGGTATCTATAGTAGTCTGTGTCGCAGATGGCAGAATTTTTCCTACTTATTTAACACTTATTTTTATAATATGGAAAATTGACGCAATCACTATCATTATAATTTATAGCCTACGTGTTATTCTGATATGTAAGCTATTTAGTTGCAAAGTTTCATCTCAATCTGTTCAGTAGTTTTTGCGTGAAAGAGTAACAAACATCCATCCATCCATCCTCACAAACTTTAATGTTTATAATATTATAGTAAGTAGGACTTTTATCCCGGGTAAATAAAAGGTACTTATGGGATAGCACAAAATCTAAAGAAAGAGAAGAAGAAGAAGAGCCATTGCCGCGAGCAAAAGCAATTATTTGTTCCTGTTGTAGCACGATGGCCGAAGACTTCAGCACCTTGAGCGGGGTGTCTCCTCTCTTAACCGACGGCGCCGTCAGTCAAGCACTTTCTGATTGGTTCAAAGAACCTGTTACTTTTACCCACTGGGAGTACGTTGGCGACACTGGCAAGGGAGACGCCTACCTCAGCGAGGTGATCCGTATCAGAATTTACGGGAAATCACAAACGACGAGCCCGAAGCACGTCCAAGTTATCCTCAAAAAAATTCCAAAAAGCCTCTCCAGACGCCTCACGTACCGCTGCAATGAATTCTTTGAAAACGAGATTAATTTCTACACAAAAATACTGCCTGTTCTATTAGACTTTCAAGCTGAAAAGAACATTCCAGATCCTTTCGACAAATACGCAAAGATCTTTTTAGCGTTACGAGATGGAACAAATGATGTCATATGCTTAGAAGACGCATCTTTGCAGAACTTTGGACCAGCTGTTAGACAAGAAGGCATAGATTTGGACCATTGTAAAGTCACGTTCAAAGCTTTAGCGCAATTCCATGCCCTGTCTTTCGCTTTCAAGGATCAGCACCCAGAGAAATTTGAAGAAATCCGCAAAGCTGTCGTCGAGACTTATTACGATGAGCGTCATTGGGACTGGTATAGAAGATTCTGGAAGACAATCGGAGACATAGCAATAGACGCGGTCGAGAAGGAATACCCCAACACGGTATACGTGGAAAAAATCAAAGCTTTCTGCGTGCCAGAGCGTTACCAGGACATGATAAATGCGGCAACCAAAACGCTATCCACAGGAGTCATATCTCACGGTGATTGTTGGACAAACAATTTCTTGTACAAATATGAGAATGGTCAAGTTCTTGATGCAAAAGTGATCGATTTTCAACTGTCGAGATGCGCTACGCCAGTTTTGGATGTGACTTTTATGATCTACGCGTGTACGACTCAGGAATTAAGGTTGAAGCACTATGACGAGTTGATAGAGTATTACTATAAGGTGTTGGCAACTCAGATAAAGGCTATGGGAAGTGACCCAGAGAAAGTATATTCGTGGGATTTGTATAAGAGTGAAATAAAGAAGTATTCGTACTTCGGACTGGCGTTCAGTTTTGAATCCACTCCTGTCATAATATTGGCTCCTGAAGATGCTGTTAACTTGGAACTGGATGGAGACGAAAAACTAAACATCGACGACGTTTGGCAGCTGAAGCCGTTCAAAACTAAAGAGGGAAGGCTGAGGGAGGCCAACAATGTAGTGCATTGCGTCGACAACGGGTACATATAGACCAGTGGTCGTCAAACCGCGGCCCGTGGTAGAAGGGATCACAGGAGAGGGCTGCTGGACCAAGTGGACCATAACTTACAATGAATGCAAATCACATGACATTATAAAATAATTAGCTTACTGTTGTTATTTTTAAGCTTTGATCACAGTACTCTTATACTACTGGACTAATTGCATAAATCGATACAACTCGCTCGCAACGTGGGGATAATGAGGTATTTATTTATCTCATATTTTTGTAGCCTCATAGCCTTTGATTATACATCTGTCACATAATCAAAGCTCATAGCGTATTCTGACAAGGTGTTAGTTAGCGATCATCGAAGTTAAGCAACGTTCAGCACGGTCAGATTTCGGATGGGTGGCATTTACAATAGAACGCTACCGTGGCTCGGATGACACTTTAAATTGTAGGTCCCGGTTGTTTTAACCGTTTAAAGGCCCTCAGGCGACTTAAAAACTCTGACACCAAGGCTAGTCACCAACCCCATAAGAACATACTTAGTGTGCAATTTGTCCCTTACGAGTAGTAGGTATAAGAAATAGATTACTTAGTATTATAACGTTTTAAGTTAATAATAGAATGTATTTAATTTTAGTATATTAGTTCTCTATTTAATTCGTTTATTGTAGAAGTATTATTACAAATGACTTTTTCGTGATAAATGATTGTTTTGTCTAAGATATTATGTAATATAGCGTACGTCTTACCTATGTTATTAAATGAAGTATTAAATTAAAAAGTGCGAGTCGGACTCGCGCACGAAGGGTTTCGCAACGTATGGAATCACACTTTAAGCAAAAAAATCACGTTACTTGTATGGGATTCCCCTTTAAATATTGCAGGCGGATATTTTATTAAATATTCTGTGAAAATTATTTACTAAATATTCTGTGAAAATATTCTATGAATTGAAGCATCTACATATCACCGTTATTAATATCGACTTTATCGAGCGAAAAACGTCTAAAAATTCAGGTTTGTTGTATCGGAGCCGAACATATTTTATTTTTCTATTTTTAGTAGGTACCTATTTGCTGTCGGCAACATAAATAAATACGTCATAAGTAAAAATTTCAACGTTGTAGCTATTACGGTTCACGACAAACAGCTTGGTGACAGACAGACGCGGACGGACAGATGGACAGCGGAGTCTTAGTAATAGGGTCCCGTATTTACCCTTTGGGTACGGAACCTTAAAAAGCGAAGCCGTACGTAGGTACGTGAGAATGCGTAAGTACACAACACGGACCTTGGCTGCCCAAAGCAGACATGGCGGCATTGCCGTAGCTAAAAGTTTCGGACTGACTTGGAGCGAAGGCCCAGAATAGACAAGAATGGCCAAACACCTGTATTAGCCTTCTACCATGACAGAGTTAGGGGAAGAAGTATAAGAACTAGATTGACCTGAATTGGGTCATGTGAGCCATCGGATGGGTCCCCCCGTGGGGGGTTCCCGCCTCCTCCCCGTGGTCCTACCTTAGTAGGCGTGATCTGGTTCTCTCACGGCGAATTTAAGTGGAATCCAAGGTGGGGCCGCTTCTCCACATTTTTTCCCTAATTCCGTGTAGACAGGCTTGTTGGCTGGATAGTAAGTTGTGCGTGATTTTCCCTGGCATGTCTTGCAACTCTTCCTGGCGGGCTCTGCAACCCTTCTTGGTGGGCTCTGTAACCCCCTTGGTCATTCTGCAACCATCCCTGGCAGGCTCTGCGACCTCCCTGGTGGGCTCTACAACCCTTCTGGTAGGCTCTGCAACCCTTCTTGTGGGCTGTGCAACCTGCTGAGATGGGCGCCGCAACCTACTGAAATGGGTTGCAGTTTTCCATGTGCGGCACTGCAACCGACTCCCACATAGCCACCTGCCTGCCCTAAAGGCATAGTGGTATCCATAAAGGATTTTCCCTGAAACAAATGTGAGCCATCGGATCGCGGTGTAGATATACAAACATACCTACTGGGTATCTTTTCATGACAACATGATGAACCACATTTAAGGCGTCCTATATTACGCGGCCAACGTAATTATCGTGAATTTTTAAACAATTTACTGACCTTTTGCAGGAATGTAGGTAAGTAGGTACGAGTTGCTAAAGTTTCTCATTAGGGGTGTTCTAATTTGGAAAAGTTTTCTGGTAGAAAACCTATATTCTATACTCTACCAGGAAAGCAGTAGTTAAATAGGTGCAATAACTCCAATGCACTCACAAATCCTGAAAAACATCCTGTTAAATGTACGCACGTAGTTCAGATTGTTTCCCTATTTGATTCTATCTGTCTCTGTTCTTATAAGAATTAAAAGTGTCTTATATAAAACCGCGTCCTTCATGTTCAGCCATAACGTTGTCACTTGAAAAAAATGAATGAGAGATGAATAAGAATGATGGCGTATCTGAATCCACCAACCCACACGGAGCTAGTGTGGTATGTAGCACCCCTTGTGTGTAGGCCTACGTCCTAGAGTGGACTGCTAAAAAGTTGGTACAGGTAGGTATAGGGCACTAACTAAAGGATACTGCGTATGTATAGGGCGCTCTCACGGTTCGATGGCGGACGCGGTGGAGCCGCAAGGGAAGAGGAGCGCCGGTATGGCGACGCACCGCTCTCACTATCCTCTGCGGCCGAAGTGGCAGATGCAGGGCAACCGTTGTACTGGGGCCATCCGGCCAGAACGTTTGGATACGGGTCCGACGCCCATTTGCTGGTCTAGTCTCGGGTGGCGGATGACGATGTGTCTGGTGTTCCGACACATCAAGGTCGACGTGTAGTGAAGCGCATGCTCCGAGGTGGATACCGACTGGGGCTGGCGCTGTAGGACCGCGGAAAAGTGCGTAAGCGTGCCCGTAGCCCCGACACCAAGCGCTGTGGTGGAACACTCGATTTTGACCGACGAAACGGAGGAGGTATTAAATTCAACGCGTATATTTGTTTTTTTTTAATGTGTATGTATATTTTTTTATGTGTATTTTAAAACGAAAAACGAAACGAAATAATATACCTCGAAACTGGTCTCATTTAAATTTTAACGAAATCGGCTAAGTCATTTTTGATAAATCAACAATAATGTGAAAAATGACACATCGATCCGTGCGAAATATTCGCGAATTCTGTAGTCTGTAGTTCTGTAGTCTTGAAATCGGTTATGCCCTTTTTTGCGAAAAATAATTGTAATTGGCTACACCTACCGACCAGTCGGCTGGGACTCCTACATAATCACCCAATGCCTGGAAGAGATTGCTATAAGCAATAAGGCCGCCCTTTCTTGCACTAGGTTTAAGTCGCTTCTTTTTCCTTTCTGTGTATTTCTTCTGTATTGTATTTTATTCATTCATTCATTCAATGCCTGCTCCCGGAGCGCGGTGGTACAAAAAAAGGCTTCTGAAAACACCCCATATAGCCGAAAGCTCGGTGGCGTAACTTCATTCCACCCACACCCGTCTTGCACACCACCGCATTAAACCTTAACATGACACACGTGTCTTAATGAACAGCTGAATAATAGCTAATATACGGTAATAACGGCGATATTCACGAATTATGATTGAGGAGCGGCTAGTAGGGGATTTGGGGGTGAGTCAGTCAGTGCGGGACAGACACTCGATAGAAAGGGTAAGATTAGTATTACCTAATATTAATTAAATTATCTACGTTACGTTACGAGTACTATCACGGTTACATGAAAACAGATTGAAAAAATCAGTGTGAAAAAAAAAATTAGCCCCCATCTATACGAATTGTTAAAATAAGTAGATAAGTACCTATAGCTGAGAACTCTTCATCAGCTTTCTATTTATCATTAGAATTCTAAATCATAATCATTATAATATGAAGTCTTCTAATCGATGCGGTCGAAAAGTGCTTGAGTAGAGACCACCGTACCAGTAAACGCAGCGTAGGACAGACGATCACGCTGGAAAAATTGATGGATGCTGGATGAAACGGCTTCCAACCGATTTTATTGCAGATCTAAAAATATATGTTTTCCAAAATTGGTTAGAAATTAGAAGATGCTTGCATTCAGCAGTCGGTGGACATTCCTCACTGCGTTTGCTGATTACCTTTCGCAACATTACAGCTAATATAGCTATCAGTGATCCCGACATGCTACTTGCTCTGCCTATCGACACTAATTTGCTTCCCCACTTTGGTTAATCTCTGATTCGATCTTACGGACCGATTCTGTGCTCTCTCTTTTTCACAGTTTGGTCTAAATTGGGCTACTCCCGTAACATGGATTCTAAATCTTTTAAATAACTCTAATAAATGTTTTAAAATTTAATGTATGAAGAATATATACCTATTGTATGCACATACATTTCACACCACTGGCTTTTCGGTGAAGGAAAACATTGTGAGGCAACCTGCGTACGTCCGTGGAAGAAATTCGATGGCATATGTGAATCCACCAACCCGCACTGGGCCAGCGTGGTGGATAATGGCCCAGTCACCCTTCGTGGGTAGGCCTACGTCCTGCAGTGGACTATTACAAAGGCTGATACAGTATGCACATACGTTTGCTGGGCCATGTGGCGGGATAAGCGGGCTGCAGTAGTCCTCGACACGGGTTTTCCTAGTGGGGGCTGCTTCGTAAGGCTTACTATTTTGCATTGCTATTAATTATGTTTATTGCCAATATTTATCACTAGCGACCCGCCCCGGCTTTGCACGGGTGTATTATACATATAAACTTTCCTCTTGAACCACTCTATCTATTAAAAAAAACGCATCAAAATCCGTTGTGTAGTTTTAAAGATATAAGCATACGTGGGGACAGACAGCGGGAAGCGACTTTGTTTTAAACTATGCAGTGCATCATAAGGTGGATACCTTACGATGAAATTTCTAACTACCCACATCTTTAAGTTTATCAATCTTTATTCTGTGTCATAGTCAAAGTTTCTGCGTATAAAAATAGGTTTGTACCTATAGGTATGTTATTTACTCCGAGCTTTATTATCTTATAAGGTTACAGAATATAAAACACACAAAAGACAAGGCAATCCACATAGAAGTGATACGATGCGGCTATGGCAGGCGTGGGTGGTCGCGGTTGCCTTCGGGGCGGCGAAGGGAGAGGATTTCCCCTCGTTGATCACTGCGAATGCTTCCATTGGTGAGTCTGGTTCAAGAGAACAGTACTATCATACCACCTGCTCGAAAATTACCCATTATATGTCGTAAAATCTCAACGTAAAACGAGTTATTATTATCTTAACACAATCTCGAGGGCTGTGGCAGGTCAATAATTATGTTGTATGAAACTCCCTAG
The DNA here is from genome assembly GCA_964007245.1 of Hypomecis atomaria. NCBI lineage: Eukaryota > Metazoa > Arthropoda > Insecta > Lepidoptera > Geometridae > Hypomecis > Hypomecis atomaria. The sequence continues at coordinate 18,916,210 of OZ023291.1, forward strand.
GAGTGAAGTGGTTTAAATTTGGAACGTCTAATTCGTATGAAAATTTCTTAACTTAGAACATTTAAGGACATCGTAAAGAGGTATCATTTTGCAAAATCGAATATAACCTCTTTACATTGCATGGCAACTGGTATTGTTAGGGGGTTCTACTCGACTTGACAGAATAAAACCTCTTTGCAATGTCCGTGCTAGGCCATGATAATCAAGCTGCCCATGGTCTTATTTTTTTATGTAGTATTTACATTCTCTGTTTTATTATAAATTGTGTGTGATTCTATCAAAATTCGTAAGTACATTCTAATTTGTTTTAATTTATTGTGAACAATACCGAGTTACCTAATGAGTGAATGAGACAATTAGTGAATTTATGACGTAAGTATTACACCTGTGTAATAGGGCCTATTCTGTGGTATTAGATAAATCGGCTGTGCCGTTTTTGAAAAATCATCAATAATGTGAACAATTCGAGCGAAATATTCGAATTTTATACACGATGGAAGGCGGTTTTACAATTTTTTGCAAAAAAATATTATTAGATAAAACAATTAGAGAACTTTTTTTAGTTCTGCTGAAAACATCTGTTTTAGCGGCATCAGCAGCCTTGCTAACAAATTCTCGATTTTTTAATTGTTTTTCAGCTATTGTGTTAGATCACCAGTTCCTGGGTGAGCAGTACCAGGCAGTGCTTGACGAATTGAAGGACTATATAAAAGAACTTGCCAGAGTCGAGCTTAAGCACGGAGGCGTCGCTGTCCATTATTACTCTTGGACTTCCATCAGCCTCAAGAAAGGTAACAATGGCTACATGGAATTGGGGCACTAATTTCTTAACATTTTTGTCTTCACATTATTTTTTAATCCCCGACAAAGAGAGGGGTGTTATAAGTTTAACGTGTCTGCGTATCTGTGTATCTGTCTGTGGTATCGTAGCTCCCAAACGGATGAACCGATTTTCGTTTAGTTTTTTTTGTGTCATAGATAATTTTATCCCGAGTGTTGAGCCATGTTTCTTCGTCCGCCATCAGCTCTTTTCTAGTTGATGAGGGGATCTGACTACCTTCCCTATGTCCTATCGATTCGAAATTTGGTACCGCGGTACTTCAATGATATTGAAAGGACATAGAGTTTATTTTATGTCGGGGAGTTTTTAATTTTTTTAATTTTACTTTTTTTATTGATTATTCTGCCTCGTTAGTAGCTAGCGAGTTACTAACGAGGCAGAATAAACAATTACTAAGCGTTGCAGAGTATGAGAACACAAATGCCATTTCTTTTCCAAGCAAGTGTAGATTTCTCATAACGCTTTCCGTGGTAATTCCTACAAATTATATAATGGTACCTTTTCAAGATTCCAAGGTGAGCGTTCTTCAGACTGTCAAGGTTATCATATACATAAGCATTTCATACATAAGCATTATATGAAATGAACATTACAGGATTTTTGGCAGTGTTCAGCATCGCTTCATGTAAAGACACCTGGGAGTTGTTCTCGCGCACGCAAGAAGAAGAACTTCTTCTGTTCGCTCTCACCGAAGTGGACTGTCCTAGGTAACTGAGTAGCATTCAAATTCAAAATACATGATAATAACGAAGTGACGACAGGTGGAGCAAGGTGATAACAGAGTGGTGGCCTAAACACGGTAAGCGGAGCGTGGGTCGTCCGGCAGCAAGTTGGGTCGACGGTATCGTCAACATCGCGGGTTGAACCTGGACACGATTGGCAAAGGACCGAGGCAGATGGCACTATAAGAGAGAGGCCTATGAGAGGATAAAGAAGGCTGTGGATGATGATGATGATAATAATTGCTTTATTATAACATTCAATGATTATTCTAAATATGTATTTCTATTTGCTCAAAATAAGTACATTGGTTTACGGACAAAAGAATACCTAATGGTCTTATCCGTCGACTTGGCATGTTTTTTATATTGATGGTCTAATCAAGCTATAACTTAAGTAAGCACACTGTCGAGTGACAATGGGCTATTAAGAGCATTTTGGATTATCTTCAGACCTTTTCTGAAGGTGGAAAACCAAAAGGTTGTTTTTATGTATGCAGCAGAATTTCAAGTAGTGTAGCGCGGATAAAATACACCCGCTGCTGTAGGCAACGGATGTGCGAGGCGAGGGGAGCGAGGCAGTCGCAAAGATACGAACGCACGGCCAAATAAGGAAAAGAGCGGCGACACACGCACGCCATTGGCTCTCCCCGTCAGACCAGCAGATCTCCCCCCGCCGTCGCACCCCCGCTAGCTCGCCACGCTTGGGTCCCTGCGTCGGCTCAAAACAGATCGCCTGCGCTGCTTCCCGCGAATGCATGCGCGCACATTGTTAGAATTACGTCTCCGACACGACATCTTCCGCGGCCCTGTCCGCGAGACTATAAAGTCCTTGTATATACCTTTTGTGTGATTAAAGACAATTTGAAAACAAATACCGGACTTTATACGCGCCCAACGCGGTGCACGAACCAAATCTCGGGCAAATCTACGTGCACTAAAGTACTATACTATACACGCGCTTCGTGATACGCGTGTACCCAACTCGCGTGTGCATCCATGAAGACGAGAAGCAAACAGCTGCAGCAGGGTGACGCAAACGCCGAAGGCGACGCCACCATGGCCGACAACACCGGCACCGGCGAGGAGAGCAGTGACGGCATCCCGTCTACGGCGCCGAGCGGTGCCGCGCTGAACCAGGCGCCTCCATCACAGCCCACTGAGCAACTCCTAACGACGCTCGTGGGGCTGCTAAATTCCATGACGACGACGAGCACCGGCGGCTTCAGGGCGTCCACACCAGTGACGACGCCTCGACACGGAGCAGCGACGAGCATCATGAGCACCAGCACCGGAGAAGTCACCAACGCCAACTTCACGCGATGCACGGCTCGTTTCGACGGGGCGACGCGTGACGCGGACGTCCTTGAAGCTTTCATCGATGCGGTAAACGTTTTCAAGGAATGCGCCGGCGTCAGCGACGACCACGCCCTCCGAGGACTCCCGATGCTTCTGGAAGGACAGGCAGCGGTATGGTGGCGAGGCGTGAGGTCGTCAGTGTCCTCCTGGGAGGAGGCACTCGCCCGACTTCGCGCGATGTATGGGGTGAGTGAACCACCTTATAAACTTTTCCGGCAAATTTTCTCCAAAGAACAAAGTGAATCCGAACGCGGAGAAGTGTTTATATGTAAAGTGCGAGCCCTTCTGGCGAAACTTCCGTACAAGCTTGCAGAAAACGTACAGATAGACATTTGTTACGGTTTATTGAACCGACGCGTAAAAAAAAGAGTGCCGCGTGATTCCGTAGTTAGTATAGACGACTTACTTTGTAAGACTAGGAACGCGGAAGATTTACACGCGGAAAACTCAACCACTACGCCATACGCGCCGTCTCGCGCGCCGACCGGGGACCCTACCGCGAGCTCTTCGCGCCATAGTAAGGCTAGGGATAGACCTCGATGTTCATTTTGCAAATTTTTCGGTCATTCGAGTTCAGACTGTCGTAAACGGGAAAAAATACCTGATAGTAGCGATGATAGGGGAAACTCGCCCAAACCAAGCATCCGCTGTTACGGGTGCGGTAAATTAGGGACCGTGAGATCGAAATGTGATGTTTGCAATGCAACCCCGACAACCCAAAAGTCGGCCGATCGTAAACCTCCCAATCCGAGTTTTAACACGCTCGAGGTCATTGCCCCGACTTCTAGCTGCGATGACTTAGCGAGTGCCGTGACTTCACTTACGACGGAGTGCGACTTCGATTGTGTCAGTACGACTTCTTACGACGACTCGATTACTTCACGTGACTCGTTCGACGCGAACTACAGTGACTGTGACTTTGGTTTATCGGATCTTTTCGAGACAAATTATGACTCGGGCATTAACCAGGATAGGTTTACGAAAGTTTATTCATCCAAAGCGTGTAACATTGTTGGTGAGCGGGGTGACAATGCGAAAGGTCATTCACCTAGGTTAGCCACATCGGTGAACAGTACTCAACCTGTGGTCGAGGTGAGTATTCTTGGGTGCCAGGGAGTAGCCATCGTCGACACGGGCGCTACGCACTCCATTGCGAGCCCATCACTTCATCAAATCATGCTGAACTCTGGAGTTTGTTTTGAAGAAACGCAACGCCTGATCCGGTTAGCGGACGGGACTCAGTCGCAGAAAACGCTGTTGAAGGCTGAAGTGCCTGTCGAAATTGAAGGACGCCAGGTTAGTTGTGAGTTTTTAGTGTTGCCAGGCGACCAGACCAGAACCTTGTTAGGTATAGAATTTTTAGCTCAAGCCGGAATCGTACTGGATATTTCTCGGGGTAAGTTCATGTTCGCCGACGACCCCAGCCATCAGTACGATTTTGTAGAGTCATACAATATCAATTCCGTCGATGTGAGCGCGACGCGCAATGAGAGCGACGAGCTGGCGTTACGCCCGGACGAAGGTACTTTGCTAACACCGGTGCAGAAAGACGCACTTAACGATTTTATTAATAAAAGAGCCACGCAGTTCGCTCGTGATGGACCGGCCACCGAGTTTGCCAGTCATCATATAAAGGTAAGCCCAAACCAGGAACCGATCGCGTCCCCTCCTTACAGGATGTCCCAACACAAAAAGGAGGCCTTACGAAAAGAGCTTGATAAGCTCCTACAAAGCGACGTGATCGAGGAGTGCGAGTCCCCGTGGGCCGCTAACGTGGTGTTGGTGCCAAAGAGGGATGGCAGCCTACGTTTGTGCATCGATTATCGCAAGTTGAATCAGGTAACCGAGCCAGACCGTTACCCACTTCCGCGGATGGAAGACGTACTGCATGCGGCAAAGGCAAGTGAGTATATGACCACCCTTGACCTCCGATCAGGCTACTACCAAGTGGGCGTCGTACCCGAGGACCGGGACAAGACAGCCTTCACTACTCCACTCGGAACGTTTCGCTTTAAACGGATGCCGATGGGACTGCGAAATGCCGGAGCTACTTTTCAGAGGTTAATGGATAGATTTCGTTCGAACCTCCAGGGGGTAGAGCTCCTGGCCTATTTAGATGATGCCGTCCTGCTGTCTCCAGGCCCGTTCGAAAGGCACCTGGCTGATCTAGAGGTAGTATTTGACCGGTTAGCTTTGTACAACCTGCGAGTGAACAGGGACAAGAGTCACTTCGCTCGAGAGTCAGTAAAGTTTTTAGGCCACATTATCACGCCAGGTGGTATCCAAGTAGACCCAGAGAAAACGGCAGCAGTCAAGAACATGGCGGTTCCCCAAAACGTAAAGCAGCTGAAGTCGTTTTTGCAGACATCCAGTTGGTTTCGACGATTCATCAACAACTACGCCGAAGTCGCGCGACCACTAACCAATTTATTAAAGAAGACGAGCGTCTGGATATGGAACACTGAGCAGCAGGAGGCGTTCGGCCACATCAAGGCCCTCCTCGTGTCCGCGCCCATTCTGCGTCAGGCAGACGAGTCCAAACCGTTTGTATTACGTACTGACAGTAGCGGATACTGTCTAGGGGCTGTTCTGATGCAGGGGGAGGGACCTGACGAGAGGCCAATAGAGTACGCGAGCCGCCTTTTTACCAGTGCAGAGCGAAACTACACCATGACCGAGCGTGAAGCACTCGCGGTCGTGTGGGCACTAGGTAAGTTTCGAGGGTATGTTGAAAATGCCAAGATATTCGTAAGAACAGATCACCAGCCACTGCGTTGGTTGATGAACCAGCGGTCGCCGAGCGGGCGTCTCGCGAGGTGGGCCCTGACGTTACAGGACTTTGATTTAGATATCACCTACACTCCAGGGCGATCAAACGTGGTAGCAGACACCTTATCACGCCCGGTCTGTGCGGAGGAACCAGATTGCAACGTGCGTTATACCACGGTCGACTTTCCAAAACGAGGTAGCGGCGATATCCGTGAAAATCAACTGAAGGATCTAGAGGTACGTAAGATCATTGAGGACTTGGAGTCCGACGAACCCTTTAGGGGGAGACCGTGGTCCGACCGAGGCTACACCATTTCGGATGGTGTCCTCTATAGGTACAGTTTGGAGGCCAGAGACGTCCACGAGCAAGCCCAGGCTGAGAGGAAGAAGGTGGCAGACAAGGCTCGGAGAGATCCACCAGAATACCAGGTAGGAGACTTAGTACTCTTAAAAACCCAAGGTCCGAATGACACAGGGCGAGGGCAAGTGGCAAAGTTTATCCCCCGGCGTGATGGGCCATACCGGGTTAAGGGGTTAGCTAGTCCGACGTCCTGTATCCTAGAGAATGTGCAGACTGGGGCGGATATGGGCAAATATCACATTTCTCATCTTACACCTTTTTCGGGGCAAGTAGAGCCACCCGTTCGCGAGAAACGTAAAAGGGGTAGGCCGCGTCGTTATCTATGCTAGCCTGACCGTCGGGGCGACTTGGTAGGCTAGAGGGGGAGGCTGTAGCGCGGATAAAATACACCCGCTGCTGTAGGCAACGGATGTGCGAGGCGAGGGGAGCGGGGCAGTCGCAAAGATACGAACGCACGGCCAAATAAGGAAAAGAGCGGCGACACACGCACGCCATTGGCTCTCCCCGTCAGACCAGCAGATCTCCCCCCGCCGTCGCACCCCCGCTAGCTCGCCACGCTTGGGTCCCTGCGTCGGCTCAAAACAGATCGCCTGCGCTGCTTCCCGCGAATGCATGCGCGCACATTGTTAGAATTACGTCTCCGACACGACATCTTCCGCGGCCCTGTCCGCGAGACTATAAAGTCCTTGTATATACCTTTTGTGTGATTAAAGACAATTTGAAAACAAATACCGGACTTTATAGTAGTTTATTGTAATTGCTTCTAATCAACAAAAATACGTACCTACATTAAAAAATACTTAAATAGGATGATAGTACCTACCTATCCTAGATTTTTGTATCATATCACTTTACCGAGAACCATTTTAAAAGGAGGAGGTTCTATCTGTATGTTTTTTTTGTGTATGTTCATCGAAAATTTTGACAATTGTGATCTGATTTAAATTTGTTTTTGTTTGAAAGAGTATACAATTATACATTTGAGGTGGTCCCATTTAAATTTTATCGAAATCGGCTGACCCGTTTTTGATAAATCAACAAAAATGTACATTGATATCACAACGATTCGTACAAATTATTCGAATTCTGTACACGGTGGAAGTCGGTGCTGCAATTTTTTTCGAAATATAATCCATCCCTTTCGAAGCTGTCGACTCCACCGTCAGCCAATGATTACGGTATTTATTCTTGGTTGCCTCGAAGAAATCGCTTTAAGGGATAAGGCCGCCAGTTTGTCCTTGTAATCTGTTTTTATTAGGGTTTCGTACCCAAAGGGTAAAAACGGGACTCTATTATTAAGACTTCGCTGTCCGCCCGTCTGTCCGTCTGTCTGTCACCAGGCTGTATCTCATGAACCGTGATAGCTAGAACGTTAAAATTTTCACAGATGATGTATTTATGTTGTCCGCTTTAACAACAAATACTAAAAACAGATAAAAACAAATATTTAAGGGGTACTCCCATACAACAAACCTAATGTTAATAATATCGAGCGAAAAACGGTCCTTGAAATATTCACAGAATATATAGGTACAGTTAAATATTTATTTCAAAAACAAATAATTCAAATAAAATAGATATTTAAGGGGGCTCCCATACAAGAAACGTGATTTTTTGCTCGATATTAATAACGGCAACAGCAAGATGCTTCAAAAGTTCACAGACTAATAAATTGTATTTTACCTTCAAAAATAAATTAAATTAAGGGCGCTTCCCCCTTAATTTAATTTATTTATGATTTATTTACCATTTGGTACGGAATCCTTTGTGCGCGACTCGCACTTGGCCGATTATGTAATATGGTTGTCTAGTAAATGCTGTTTGTTTATATTCATCAGGTTACCGAGTCGAGAGGCTATCACAATGACGTACGCAGCGCCGGGAGAGGAGCTGCCCCAGTTGTTGCTGGACTTGAGGACCACGAACGCTTTCAAGTGGAAGTCTGCTGTCATACTGCACGACGATACTTTGAGTAAGCCTTGAAAGAGAATCATTTTTTCTCTCTTTTCTTTTGATGATCTTCGCACATAATTTGTGTAATACGTGAGATACAAATTATAATATACCTACCTACCAAAATTTTAATCAACCTGGTTCTTGCAATTTGTGCATGCAACTGTTTGTTTCCATTGTCTAATTTCAGCAGCGTAAAAGCTCCATTATAACATCTAAATTTATATCATACCAATTAAAATAAGTAAGTTCGTATAGGCCGGGTAGCTAGCCCTGGTGTCAGAGTTTTAAGGCCGTCTGAAGGCCTCTGACTTGGCTAAACGGTTAAAACAACCGGGACCTACAATTTAACGTGTCACCCGAGCCACGGTAGCGCTCAGTTGGAAAATGCCACCCGCGGTCACACATCCAAATACTGACCGTGCGAAACGTTGTTTAATTTCGGTTGTTTTTACCAATAATTACAGAGCTAGCAGAAATCTGGGGAGAGCTGATTTGGAATCACTTTTATTATTCATTATTTATATTGCTTATTCTATTTCACTATATTTTCCTTTTATTGAGGACATTTTTTATTTTTTTTTTATTCGGAATAGGTTTGCGTTTGACCACATACTGCCCGATGTTAAGCAGATAAGCGGTCTAGGTTGTAGCACACTTACCTAGAAGATACCTATTTACTCGGGATTTGAAGACGCCCACATTGTACTTTAGCGGGAAGACAGACCCAAGCAAAGCGTTCCACATTCTGGCTGTTCGTATGAGGAATGAGGATTCGAAACGCTTGGTTCCTACGCGCGGAATGTCCACCATAAAAAGGTGGCGCTTTGGTCGCGTCTGTCCAGCCGTACGATAGAAGAAAGGGGCAGGTGGGTCCAGATTGTGCAACTCCTGGGCGCACTCTCCGAAGTGAATCCGGTAAAAGGCTGATAAACACGCTACCTTACGTCGATGCTCGAGACTTTGCAGCTGCGACATAGTCAAAGTGTCGTTGTCAATCAGCCTCCTGGCTCGCCTCTCAATCGACTCAAGAGCCTCTAGTTGATATTTGGCAGAGCCATCCCAAAGGTGAGAACAGTATTCCATGCAAGACCTGACTTGAGCTTTATACAGACCAAGCATTTGCTCAGGTGTGAAATACCGTCTCACTTTAGAGAGAACACCAAGTTTTTTGGAAGCTAATTGGGCCTTTGACTCTATGTAAGAGCCAAAGTTAAGAGTCGATGAGAGTGAAACGCCTAACAGTTCCAAGCTGTCAGTTACCGGAACGGAGACACCGCGGAAAGCGGGAGACAGTTGGGAGGGTCTCTTTTTGGCCGAAAACAGACAAGCTTGAGTCTTCGTGGCATTAAACTTGACCAGGTTAGCATCACCCCAGTCAGAAACCGCCTCCAGACTCAAGTTGAGCCGCTCGACCATAGCCTCTCTGTGTGACTCGATCTGTGGCCCGCTGGTTCTTGCATCGGATGTGTAGCTCTCCACGACTAACGAAACATTTGGGAAATCTAAGTATTAAATAACTTAAACATTTTTTACATCGTGGTTCCCAAAAATGTTGGCCTAGTTTCATACTAGGTACTTCTCGTAAAACGTTATAAGTACTGTATCAGCCTTTTAATAGTCCACCCCAGGACATAGGCCTACCCACGAAGGGTGATTGGGCCATATCCTCCACGCTGGTCCAGTGCGTGTCTTCTACGGACGTATGCAGGTTGCCTCACGAAGTTTTCCTTCACCGAAAAGCCAGTGGTGTAAAATTCCGTACATAAATTCCAAAGAACTCATTGGTACGGGACCGGGATTTGAACCCACGACCTCATGATTGTAAGGCGGGTGTCACTACCACTAGACCACCACGGCTACCAAACCACGATTACGGTATTTAAAGTAATCAAATGCTATAGTATGTATTAGGGTATCAGAATGCTACGGGCTTCCAACTCAACTTTCTTCCTCCAGGTCGTGACATGGTATCTCGCGTGGTGCAGTCCCTAACCTCTCACATCGACGAAGACAGCGCCAACCCAGTCTCGGTTACCGTCTTCAAGATAAAGCACGAAGTTAATGAATACCTCAGAAGGAAGGAAATGCATCGAGTGCTGTCTAAGCTGCCAGTTAAATATATTGGTAGGGTAATTATTTCTTTGTGACTCTTCGACTGATTAATGTTCAACAGTTTCAGTGATTTTGTAGTGGTTAGATATCGTCTTGAAATATTTTTAACTGACTTCCAAAAAGGAGGAAGTTCTATGTTCGTCTGTTTGTATTTTTTTGTGTATGTTCATCGATATTTTCGCCAATTGTGAACCGAAATATTTTTTTTTTAGTTTGAAAGGGTATACTTTCGAGGTGGTCCCATTTAAATTTTATCGAAATCGGATGAGCCGTTTTTGATACAACAACAATAATGTAGATGGATGTCACATCGTTTCATGCAAACTATTCGAATTCTGTACACGGAGGAAGACGGTCGTGCAATTTTTTTTGCAAAAAAATTTCGTGTTTTATTATCAATGCAAATAGTTTAAAAGCTTAGTTTTCTTCTCATTTAGTTTTATTTCTATGAATTCAGGTGAGTTTTGCATCGAGTGACTTAATTTAAACGTAAGTAATTACGTAAACGAGTCCTTATAGGTACTTAATTAAGAAAATTTTAGCTAGAATGGCTTAAAGGGAGATATTGAGATATTCAGTGGTGATCTGAACTGTGATAAGTCTAAACTTTCCGAACCCAATAAGGTAGCGAGCTGAAAATCAATTTTAGGTATCTTGTGTACCTACGTGTAAATTAGAAGATCCCAGCTTGTGATTTTGAAGTTAATTACTTACCCGATTTCCATGATGAATTCGCGATTGCTACTTTGACTTATCGTACAGTTGTACTGAAAGTAGATGAATATGTAGGGTTATTGATATTTAATTAGCATCCTTTTAGGGGCTTATTCTGTACATCAAAACTAACAACTTTTGTTCAACGACTTTTATCAAATCTCAAAAAGAATTGCTGTTCCATAGAAAAATATCGTTCACTCTCGATAAAATGTATGGAATAGCAATTTTTTTATAATTTTGACAAAAGTCGCAGAACGAAAGGTTTTAGTTTTGATGTACAGAATAAGCCCCAAAAAATAAAAGGATACTAATTGATTACCAATAATTATTGCGGTTAAATTGGCTCAACCATGGAATCTTTAAAAAAAAAAAGCCTGTTAAACGTCTTTTTGAAAGAACTCATTTGTATGGGACCGGGATTCTACCAAAGATCTTTTTGCAAAATAGGGCTACATTTGGCCACCAACTCGCCTGATGGAAAGCGAAGTTGTAGCCGAAGATGGAGTATGTAGACCTAGAATAAACTTATTCACTCTTGTCTTGAAGATATCCAAATTGTAATTGTCAGGAAACAGTGAAGCAGGAGCCAGAGCAGGAGCAGGAGGACAAGCGCCGTAGTGGTCTAGTGGTAGTGACACCCTCCTTACAATCGTGAGGTCGTGAGTTCAAATCCCGGTCCCGTACCAATGAGCTCTTCGGAATTTAACACCACTGGCTTGCCAGTGAAGGAAAACATCGTAAGGCAACCTGCATACGCCACTAGAAGAAATGCGATGCCGTATGTGAATCCACCAACTCGCACTGGGCCAGCGTGGTGGATATGGCCCAATTACCCTTCGTGGGTAGGCCTACGTCCTGCAGTGGACTATCAAAAGGCTGATACAGTAACTGTACAGTACAGTAATGACGCAGGTAGGGCATTCCAATCCCTGGCGGTCCGTATTATGAAGGAAGAAGCGAATCGCTTAGTACGAGCAGGTGGTACGTCGTTATGTAGGGATGGTATTTATGCGACTTCCGGCTTGACAATCTCACGACCTCACGATTCCAACGCAAATTCTGCATCTAAACCACTGTTAATTAACGAAGAACAGTTTGTTATCTACGATACTTGAATTTTAAGTCTCAATCCAATTTTCCAGGCGAGAACTTCATAGCAATAGTAACAACAGACGTGATGACAACAATGGCGGACACGGCTCGAGAACTGTTCATGTCGCATACAGGAGCGCAGTGGCTGTACGTTATATCTGACACCAACATACACAACGGGAACATATCTGGCCTTATCAACGCGTTGTATGAAGGAGAAAACTTGGCCTATATCTTCAATGTTACTGATGATCATCCGGAATGCGCGGTATGGAAAAATCTTTGTACCATTATTGATATATCTAGGTCGAATAGAATTTCTTGTGAAGTCAGCTACCTTCAAGTTGTGGGAAACCCATCGACTTGGCATTTTTTTGTTGCGAACTCGCCAGCAGCGCGAGGATTACGTTTCGCAACAAAAAGTAGCGTAAGTAAATAATCGGCCAAGTACGAGTCGGACTCGCGCACGGAGGGTTCCGTACTGTATGGGAGCCCCCCTTAAATATTTATTTTATTTTAATTTTATTATTTATTATTGAAGGTAATATAAAACTAAATATGTATTCTGTGAAAATTTCAATCATCTACATGGTACCATTATTAATATAGAGCGAAAAACGTCTAAAAATTCAGGTTTGTTGTATGGGAGCCCCCTTTAATATTTATTTTATTTTGTTTTTAGTATTTGTTGTTATAGCGGCAACCGAAATACATCATCTGTGAAAATTTCAGCTGCCTAGCTATCATGGTTCATGAGATACAGCCCGGTGACAGACGGACAGACAGACAGACGGACAGACGGACAGACGGACAGACGGACATCGAAGTCTTAGTAATAGGGTCCCGTTTTTCCCTTTGGGTACGGAACCCTAAAAAGTGTTAAGAGAGTTTCAGTCAGAATTGGGGTTCTTGTAGCTAAATTCACAACCGCCAAAGGTTTGATTTGGCATATAATTATATTATTTTAGGCCCTATAGTATGAGATCACAAATAGATGGAATCTGCTATAGTTTCCGTTTGGCTCTATACCTATAGTTTAGTAAAGCGCCCTTTTACTGAAAACGTGGAAGACTTAACAAAAATAAATATGTAATCATATTTTTCGTTTACAATATATTAATGACTAATGGCCTCTTACCTGCCCAATATTTTCTTACTCGCCTTATCCTGCAGTACTATGTGGTGCTACTATACTTAGCTTTCTTTCAACTTTTTTCATGTACATAAATAGGTACTTAAAATAATTTTACATCGTAAACATTTGACCCATAAAGAAGAAAGAATATTTAAGGAACATAAAGAATAAAGAAGTTATAATCTTAAGTTTGGATTGTGCTTGTCTATCATATAGCATTATTCACCTAATTGCATGATCCGACTTTGAAGCAGTTTATTAGGGTTCCGTACCCAAAGGGTTTAAACGGACCCTATTACTAAGACTCCGATGTCTATTTGACCGTCTGTCTGTCACCAGGCTGAATCTCATGAACCGTGATAGCTAGACCGCTGAAATTTTCACAGATGATGTATTTTTGATGCCGCTATAACAACAAACACTAAAAACAGAGTAAAATAAATATTTAAGGGGGGCTCCCATACAACAAACATGATTTTTTGGAGTTTTTGTGCTTGCTATTAACACGGTACGGAACCCTTCGTGCGCGGGTCTGACTCGCACCTGGCCGTTTTTTTTAGGTAGGTATCTATACTTCGTTAAAATCTGTTGTCATGCTCTCCCAATATTATGAATTTTTTATTTGTTTTGATAACCTTGACAGAAAAATCCATTTGTCGTCATAGGTTCCACATATACAAGCTATTTAAGGGAACTTTTAAAAACACCCATAAATAGAGCATTGATTACTTTGGTAACTTGTTTTAGTAGTAGAAAAGCAAGTCGCTGACGTACTCGTAATAGCCCTAAAATAGATAATAATATCATCGATCACTTTAGGTATTCGAGTATGCTATCGGAATACCTGTTGAGCCCTGTCACATACTCGTACATTAATTATGTTCGTTACATTGAAATGCATTCTGTTTTCCAATGCAAGATTTAATTTGCTCTATAATACATTTTCCAGTCAGCTTTTAATAATAATTAATGCTTTGATTAATACTGCTAGAACTTGTTGGCAGACGTTAGATAGCATAAATTATATTTGTTTACAAATACTTGTATTTTTTTTGTAGCGCTTTTTTTATTTATTTCGAATGTGTTTGCGTTTGACTACACACTACTGATGTTAAGCAGACATGCGGTCTAGGATGTAACACGCTTACCTCCATCCATCCATCAGCCATAGGACGTCCACTGCTGGACATAGGCCTCCCCTATGAATCTCCAATAAGACCGGTTGGTAGCGGCTTGCATCCAGCGTGATCCTGCGGTCTTAATGAGGTCATCCGTCCACCTTGTGGGTGGACGTCCTACGCTGCGCTTGCCGGTACGTACTTACGCGGGAAGACAGACTCAGGCAAAGCGTTCCACATTCTGGCAGTTCGTATGAGGAATGTGTTGCGTAGCGTTGTGTAGCGTTTCGCCATTTTCCTCTTATTTCTTTAGAAGTTCTTATCAACTTCTAGTTTACATTTATATGGTGTTTTCTTAAACTCTCTACTTTATGTACTTTTCTAAGTGTAGGTTATTTAAATGTAGGATAGGAATATAGTCGAGATAGTCCCCTAATTTTTTTATTTTTGAGATTTCAATACTTTCTCGTGAAATAGTCCAATGTGCTTGTTTTCGCATACTCATGAAATGCGACTTTCGATAGATTACGATATTCTATCGAAAAAACGTTCGTTATATACTTATACTCATTATTTTGGTAGTTGTGTAAAAATACTGTTTCAAGCGGATTGGCAAGTTCAAATGGCAGTGGGTAGAGCACATAGCACGGAAGACAGATGACTGATGGGGTCCAAGAATTCTTGAGTGGAGACTACGTACCGGCAAACGCTGCGTATGACGTCCTTCCACGAGTTGGACAGCATCAGATGATCTTATCAGGCTCGTAGCACCGAGCTGGATTCAAGCCGCTTCCAACTCTTATTGGAGATTGGATGTATCTTCAGCAGTAGATGCCCTGTTCCTGATGGATGGATAGATGACTGTTCCGTAGTAAACAGAACCCCTATACATAATTTCGTCTGTCCATCTCCATAATGACCATACTCATTGTTTTGACGAGACCCATATAGCTGAACATATATTTTTATTAATTCGAATTTTAATCAGAATATTTATTTTGAAAATGTTATTGTTTACTTTGTTCAGGCATGACTTGACAGTACAGCTGATCTATGTTTTTAAGTGCAGAACATCTGCGGGTAAATTGTAAAATCTCCTACATACATTCAAAATATTTATCGATTTCTGACGCAGATACGAAATAGTTTTTGGAACATAGTTTTATTTAGTTTTTATTCAATTATTGAATTTTAATTAATTTAATTGATTATAAATGTTATGTTTTATTTATTATGATTTTATTTTACGTTGGACGAGTCCATAAATAGGAACATAGATGCTAATATTTAATTAAATTTTATTATCAATGTACTATTTGACAATAAATGATTTCATTTCATTTCATGTCATAAAGCCTCATGTCATATCTCCGACATTTATTAACCAAATTGCCTGAAATTTGGCATTATGCTAGTTAGAGTATTACCTATAATATAAAAGTAGGGGTGAACATATTTATTAATTCCTTCAGCACGACCTAATATGCTACGCGCGTGAAATGATGAACGCCTTCATATCAGCTTTGGATGCAGCGGTTCAGGACGAGTTCGACGTGGCTGCGCAGGTGTCTGACGAGGAGTGGGAGGCCATCAGGCCTGACAAACTGCAGCGGAGGAATACACTGTTAAAACATATGCAGGTAGGTGGAAACTTTTAGGAAACTGCTTGAATAACAATTTTTTTTATGTTTTGACATAAGCCGCAGAAGAAAAGTTGTTAGTTTTGATATACAGTATAAGCCCCTAAAAGGATGCAAATTTATTATAAATACCTAACCATGTATAAGTCCTAAAGAACTCATTGGTACGGGACCTGGATTTGAACCTATGACCTCACGAATGTGAGGCGGGTATTTTATTTATTTATTTATTATTATCAACAAAAGGTTACAATATAATATACATATTTAAGTAACACTAAAAAACCTTGCAAAGGTTTGTCGTAGTGTTAAGTTCTACGCCCAATAATTCAATTCATTAAGAGCCCCGGTGGTCTGTAATTTTCCATACAAATGTATTACGCTGTTTTCTTCCTGAAAAATACTTATAGAGCTTCAATTTTTCGTCATAAAATTAAATTTAGCTGTTTAGACTACCCTGTCTTTTATTTTTCTTGAAAAATTAATTATCAGGCTAAATATGACCCTTCAAAATCACAAAAAAAATCACCATTATTACCGACGTCTTTAGAGACCTACTAGAAGAGACTAAATAATATCTAACAAAATATAAAATGACAGAATCATGAACACATATTTTTTTTAAATGACTACCACTAGACCACCACGGCTTTCTATGTAATTATTGCCATCTCTTTCCAGCAACACATCCTCGTAAACAGCCGCTGTGGTAACTGCAGCACGTGGCGTGTGTTAGCCGCGGATACCTGGGGTGCCACTTACCGGGACCTCACCGAAGGAATCGAGGACTCAGATAAAATTAACGCGAGCAAAACTAACGCTAGCACGGAAATTGTACCGGGCGTCATTGACCACGTTGAGCTTTTTAACGTAAGTGAGCTTCTTTTTTTTCTTTTGACCACATTTCACCCCATCAAAAAGTGCTCGAGTGAAGTCCACCGGCAAGCGTACCGTAAGACGTCAATCTAAGAGGTGGATAGTCGATCTCATTAAGACCCCATAGGATCACGCTGGATGCAAGCCGCTTTCAACCGGTTTTATTGGAGATCCATAGGGGAGGCCGTTGTCCGGAAGTTTGAACGTAAGAGCTTCTTTTTTTTCTTTTGACTGATGACCGATGGTGTCGAAAAGTTCTCGAGTGGAGAACACTGGCAAGCGTAGTTTAGGACGTCCACCTAAGAGGTGGCCAGTTGATCTCATTAAGACCCTATAGGATCACAATGGATGCAAGCCGCTTCAAACCGGTCTTATTATAGATCCATAGGGGAGGCCTATGTCCAGCAGTGGACGTCATTTGGCTGATGGATGCAGCTTATTTTTTTTTTGTTTTATGGAGGATAAGTCCGCGCTTGATTACTAACTCACCTGATGGTAAGCGACGTTGTGGTTGATAAGAAAGCACGCATACTTAGAAGATGCCTACTCACTCTGACTTTGAAAAGCTTTATTTAGTTCATATCTAACAGAAAATAAATAGAAAATCCGGCGAACTGTTTAAAGACCTTAGCCATACGAATCAGAAATGTTGATTCAAAGCCCTATCAGAGCTATCAGAGCTGAATGATGTTACCGAGACAGCTAACGCATCCTCGTAATCAGTCTTGCAGTAACTGAGGCGTTGCCGATAAATCGTAGAACCTGACATAACTGAAGTGACGAAAACTAAAACGAACGTTAGCTTGGATAGAATCTGCTTAGCGTTATGCTTTCGAAAGCAAGTTGATTTTATGACGCTAGTCAAATTAATGATTTCTGTAAAACACCTAATACACTACTTAAAATAAAATGGAAGATACCTACCATATTTTGATGCAGTGTGCACGGAACGAGGCGCCCAGAATCCTGTTATTCCGAAATAGTTCCATTGGTTGATCGTAATTCGTATTTAGCTCAACCTACAGCTGATGAGACAAAGAAGATGGTGAAGGCGGGCTAGCTAATAGGACTAATGTGTTGTAAATATTTAAGATCTAATTGCTTTTCCTATTAGTACGCCATTTTAGCTGTGCAAAAAAGCATTATAATAACGAATAAAGAAAAAGAACGGTTCCACATATGCGAGCGAGCGTTAGACTTGGAATGTGCGATGCTAGATAATTTTACTACCTTGGTGGCTCAGTGGTTAGTGCCCCTATAACTACTGGCTCAAAGAGGCGTGGGTTCGCCCAAGGGCAAGTATTTATTTGATGAACATAGGAGTTTGCTCTGTGTCTGGGTGTTATTTAGTTGCTATCTAAATAAGTATGTATTTAAAAAATATGTGTATAAGTAACTTAACAGTGTCTGGCATTTCACAAGCTTTGTTTAGTTTGGGGCAGGGGCCGTGTGTAAGATGTCCCCAAATATTTATTTATTATTATTTTACTTTCGATAACAAAAACGTTGATGTACATCTGGTATGTGTTTTCCAGGTTGGATCATGGAGACCCATCGACGCCGTGAATTTCGCAGACGTGTTGTTTCCCCACGTGGAGTACGGATTCCGTGGGAAAGAGCTGCCCATCGTCACATACCATGTAAGGCTTTCGATACTTTGCTTAAATCATAGGTATACTAAGCGCTACACAAATCGGCGGATGAGAAGTTAGCCGCAGATGACACTTCGCCGTGATTCGCTAATTATTACGCATGTGTGCACGGGCGTAGGGAGCGCGCGGGAGGCGAGGTTGACGAGCGGGTGTGCCCCGACGTCTCGTCTCTCTGGCTCCCGCGCATATCTATATTTCAGCTTTTGCGCAGCATTCTGCGCATAACTTCCCATCCGCCGAGTTGTGTGGCGCTTAGTATAATCGAATTTTCTCAAGTCTATGCAAATGTCTGTAACTAAGTACTGTTACGAGATCGGGTCTTGGATAATCAGTTAAAGCGCCGATTATTCACTCTGCACTTTATTGCACACAATCACTTCACAAAATCACAAACAAAATTAGTTTGCACAAAACACTTCACACTGGCACTGCACTGAATACGAGATGCTTTCGCTTACACGGTAAAAACAATACTCCCTTCGCCATTTTTTTAATGACTTTTAGCTGTTGGCCCCTGAAGCCTCTACAGCTTACCGAACATGGGCGAGCGCAGATAGCGGCCGAGCCCCTACTCGTAATCAACACTGCGCACGCCTACCGCGTGAAAGTACTGTGTAAATTCACTTTCTATTCAAACATTTTGTAGTATTTTTAACATGTATTATTTCTTTCTTGGTTAGCTTCTTTAAATGCCGAAAGATCGGATATGGTGTTTTTTTTTTATTATTTTTGTAAGATCTCTGTTTGTATAGGTCGTGCCACCAAAGATGAGACTTGAGAAACCACGTTGTTTGTAAATAAATATACAAATTCTGGATAATAGTTTTACAAACGTTTCAAAAATGTTTATGAAACGTTTAATAGATATTCGTTAAAAACATTTTATAAACGTTTTTTAAACGTTTGTGGTTTCTAGTCTCATCTTTGGTGGCACGACCTATACCCATTTGCGCAATAATAAATGATTTATGAATTTTACCACCAGTTCAGAAAACATCTTATTGACTTGAGTTAACGTTTCTTTGTGTCCTACTACTGACCAAAGACTGTTACGAGTAGGATTAAGTATTATTCTATTATGCAGATAATTTTATTTAAAATAAATTAAATCAACCTTCCAGAACCCTCCATGGACGATACTGAAGAGAAACGAGTCCGGGGCAGTGGTGGGCCACGCTGGCCTCGTGTTTGATATCATTGAACAACTCGCCAAAAGAAAAAACTTCACGTGAATATATTTAAAAGATCTATTTTTCAAGTCCGAAGACTTTGGAGGTGGTCTCAAAGTATCGTTTGTTGCAGGATAAAAATAATATCAACCAAATTGAAACATGGTTACAACGACTCTGCTATGGATGTAAGTATTGAATAAAAAATCTCTTTTCTGCAATGGCAAAGGAAGGACTCAAAGTCAGAGGCATCTGGTCCAAACCCAAAAAAAGTAACACAAAATATCGACAAATTTGGTAACACCAAACTAGAAGCTCTCAGTTTATTTATTTCGACAAATGCGTGTCACAGACACACTTTTGAATAGTCAAAAACAATCTACAGTACAGTATATGTACACTTAAAAAGGAACTAATAACTCACATGGTTATAAATTACCAACGTTAAATCATAATACATTTCTTATCTACCTTCAAAACCAAGCTAATTTCATTCAAATAAACACAATTTACACTAAATATTCTAAACACAACAAGGTGCCAGTTTATGAGTGATGAAAACCTACCAAACCAAATGCCCAATTGCCCATCCACTTTGGTAGATTTTCGTCAGTCAATAATAAATGAAAGAGAACGCCAAATTGTAAAAAAATACATAAAATATATTTAAATTAAATTAAATACAATGCCAATAATAAAATACCAATTGTACAATGTCAATAAAGAATATCTTATTGATGGTAAAAAGACCGCGGTGTTTCAGATGGTTCACAGCAAGAATGCGATGCTGACGATGTCCGCGGTAGCGAAGGGGCGCGCCGTGCTCGCGGCTGCCGCCTTCACCGTGCTGCATGATCCTATACCAGGTATACTCCATTCCATAACCGCTGAAAACCATCGAAAATATTATGTTAGCACTCATCTTGATGAAATAAAAACCACTCCAGTTTCTTCTTTTCGGTACGGCTAATAGATGAATAATAGAAGAGTCTACACTTACAGAAATAAACTATACGATGCTATTCGAGCCACTCCAGTTACTTCTTATTGAAATTTCCATTGACGAAATAAAAGCCACTCCAGTTACTTCCTATCGAAGTTTTCGGTACGGCTAATATATAATAGATAACAAGTCTTCACTTACAGGAATAAACTATACGATCCTATTCGACCCAGTCCAGTTACCTACTTCTTATCGAATTTTTTAAGTACGGTTCACAGATGACAACTCTTTACTTGCAGGAATAAACTATACGATCGCAATAAGCTCGCAGCCATACTCCTTCATGATCGCGCGGCCGCAGGAGCTGAGCCGCGCTCTACTCTTCCTCCTGCCGTTTACCACCGATGTAAGCGTCTGACTTTGCCCAGATTAACTCTTCACTTCTAGGCATAGCGCGCCCGTAGGAGCTGAGCTGTGCCCTACTCTTCCTCTTGCCATTTAACACAGATGTGTACGTCTGACTTTGCCCATATCAACTCTTCCAGACATAAACTTTACGATAGCAATCAGCTCGCAGCCGTACTCCTTCATAATCGCAGGAGCTGAGCCCGTATTTTGTACGCGTTTTGACATTCCGCTTCGCTTTTTCTCCTGCTTGCGCCAGTTACTCAGGCCGCGAGAGCGAGCGGGACGATAAGCGAAGCCGATCGTCAGAATGTCTAAATGTCTTTTACTCTCTATTCACTGTGCCCTTGTAAAGCCTCCAAAGTACCTACACTAGACTTTTATTATCAGGAATGCGATGACATTTAGAGATAGATTAATACTACGCCATGTTTTCCAGACATGGCTCTGCCTAGGTTTCGCCGTGCTTCTGATGGGTCCGACACTGTACGTGGTCCACCGAATGAGTCCCTACTACGAAGCTCTGAACATCACCAGGCAGGGTGGACTGGCCACCATCCACAACTGCCTCTGGTACATTTATGGAGCTTTGTTGCAACAAGGTCAGTTTATACGGGGTTATCTGCTCGCCCTGTAATAAGTCGAATGGGGATGACTAAGACAATCATTACGAACAAGTTTAACTATGGGGCCAGCCCGGAATTCGACAAAAAATAAGCTGTTCCATACAAAAAATCTACTCCGAACCGACAAAATGTATGAAACAGCTGATTTTTTCTGTAATTCTAAGTTGATCCCGTAGTAAAAGTTGTTCATAATGATAGTCTGAATCACCTCTTACACCAATATCGTACACCAGTACATACGAGCTCCTGTTTTGCGTCTTAGCCATATTAAAAGACGTCAATAGACTTATTGCTATGAAAAACGTATTATAAATCGTAAATAGTTAAGTATTGACTTTTATGAATTGCGACTATCTACAAAATACCTATACATTGACAACCCGGTTAACGCAGTAGCCTCGCATCATTATAGTGTCAGCTTTAGGACGTCCACTGCTGGGCTTATGCCTTCGCTATAGTTTTTCAATAAGACCCCCTGATTTTCTACGAGTTTGCGAGCTGGTCTTCAGCTTCGCTTTCAGTCTTGCTCACTGTCGTGTCTCAACTAATTGACGCAAGCAGGATAAATGGCCAGGTCCAAGGTGTCCAAGACCACCGCTTCTACCTAATATGGGAGGAAGAGAACTAGGTACTGCTAAGTAGTTAAGCTGGGAAATTAGCAGGTTTTTAAATTTTTAACCCTTGACGCAAAAGACGTGTGTGTGTGTGTGTGTGTGTGTGTGTGTGTGTGTGTGTGTGTGTGTGTATGTTTGTGGCATCGTAACTCCCAAACATATAAACTGGTTTTTTTAGTTTGTTTTTTTGTTTGTTTTGTTTGTAAGGGTTTTTTTAACGCGAATAAGTCCGCGTTTGACCACCAACTCGCATGATGGTAAGCGACATTGTGGTCGAAGATGAAGCACGCAGACCTAGAAGACACCTATTCACTCTGACCTTGAAAAGCTTTAGATTATATTTCTTAGGAAACAGGAAAGCAGGAAGACTTCCATTCCCTGGCGGTACGAATCAGAAATGTTGAGTCAAACCGCTTCGTACGTATCGAAGGAAAATTGACAGTGTAGGGGTGGTAATGTGGTGTAAGATGAATTAGTCGGAAGTGTTCTTAGATAAAATTCATCAAAATTGTCTCAGCTGTTTTAAAGTTATCATCTTTTGTTAGTTGCGGTAGGAATCTTATTCCGTTGGTGATTTAAAAATTATAATTTACTCTTGTGTCAGGTGGTATGTACCTCCCCCACGCTGACAGCGGCCGCCTAGTTGTCGGGACCTGGTGGCTGGTGGTGCTGGTAGTGGTGACAACCTACTCGGGCAACCTGGTGGCCTTCCTCACGTTCCCTAAGCAGGAGGTGCCGGTCACCACCGTAAACGAACTGTTGGACAACAGCGCTTTCTACACCTGGTCTATTAGCAAAGGGTCGTATCTGGAGATGGAACTTAAGGTTAGTATAGTAAGTAAGTCCGTATAGGCCGGGTGGCTAGCCCTGGTGTCAGAGTTTTTAGGCCGCCTGAAAGCCTCTGACATGGCTTAATGGTTGAACAACCGGGACCTACAATTTAACGTGTCATCTGAGCAACGGTAGCGCTCACTTGGAAAATGCCACCCATCCAATTACTGACCGTGCGGAACGTAGCTTAATTTCGGTGATCGTTGACAAACACCTCGTCAAATTACGCTATGAGGTTAGTATAGACCAGATCAAAAAATTTGGCGGCTGTGACGTCTATACCAATATTATAAAGAGGAAAGATTTGATTGTTTGTTTGTTTGCATTGAATAGGCTCCGAAACTACTGAACCGATTAGAAAAATTCTTTCACTGTTGGGAAGCTACACAATCCCCGGGTGTCATAGGATATATATTTTTTTTTAATTAGGGAGGCTGCTAGTTAGCTATAAGCTGCGGAAAACCTAATCCTCGCGTAGCTGTTAAGTGAGCTTCAGTCAGGATTGGGCTATCCGCAACTTGTAGCTAACATCACAACCGCAAAGTTGTTTGATTCGACCTAAAGTCAGATACTAACTAAGTAGGTAAGTATCTTAATCCACTGTTGATCAGATACCTATCCTCGAACGATAAGTTTATTGGTCCCAAAGATATTTGTGTTCTTTTTGTTCCGACCCAGACGCTTTAGCCAATTAAGCATTCCGGCAAATTTTGTGAAGTATTTATATTTTGTACCAACTTTTATAGCGTTGGAATATACATATCTTTGAGATAGTGTGTGAAGAACTATAAAATTAAATCTTTTCGTTAGTGGTCCCATATGCCCTATCTGGCCCAGTCACAGACTAGTGATGCACAAATACGATTCCGGACGTAATTCAGAATGTTTTTGTTCACCAAAAAATCCAGTGTCATAAAAATTCGTACATTAACTCACTGGTTCTTCTACCAACGTCCAAACTGCCCTTGTCTTGCCTAAATATACCTCTAAGTTAACCCTATCAAAAGCAGTTACCCACTTGAAAAGTATTTTAATAATTGTTAGCAGTTATTTTAATTGACCTACTTCTATAATCTATGATATTCACATGGCACATTGACATTTTATATTATTCTGACATTATGTAATTTTTATTCAATTGCCTCTCTACTGCATTTAATCCAAAGACCTTGTACTAAGTACAAGGTCTTTGATTTAATCATATTGTTGAAGTAGATAGTCTTTGTGGTAATTTTTCATTTAATTTTGTGATTATGTGTTGTGAAATGATGAGATCTATATTGCGGTACTACATATTATTATACAAACTGTTGTATTTAAACTCAATACATCAATAAATGATTCTAATTCTAATTCTATAGAGGAGATTTAGTACATTGGACATAAAAATATCTTATCTACGTACGTTCCTGCGCAAATTATCTTGGTTCTACGCCTTTTACTCCTACTTTTTTCTAGAAATCCGACGAGCCGAAATACGTAGCATTGCTGAAAGGCGCCCAGCTCATTTCGACCCCGGGCGGAACGGGAGGAAGCTCGGATGCTAGTAAGAGTTCAGTTAATACCTAATTTTTTTTTCCAAGTCTCATGCTCAGACTAAATAAAAAAATCAACACAGAATGTTGTAAACAAAAAAGTGAGGCCGGCAAAACTATGCCTCGCCGTGTACAGACACAACACACACAAAGAAACTATGCCTTGGGTCGTCAGTCCAACCATGGCGGAGCAACACTGACGCACTCACACATGTATAAAAAACCGGCCTCACTTGTCTGTTCATGTCCGATCCGTCTTGATTTTTATTTGGTCTGAGATCTTATATACAAAAGTATATAAGATCTCAGATCTCAGCTAGTGTCTTTGGCAACATTTCTCCGAAATGATTTTATTTCGATGCGTTTTTTTGCTGTCAAAAGAAGTAGATCTTCTTTGAGAGATAAAGAGAATTTTTACTATATTTGGATGAAATCTGCGACACTATGTCCACTACCTTTCTTTCTAAAATTTAACTTTACTCTTGCGGTGGATATTATTGTAATGATATGCATGTGGCGTAGCTAAGGGGTTTCGGCGGTATTCACTCTAGAAACTTCTTTGCCAATCCCAGCCCAAGAAAACTTAAAAATCTATTTATTGAGGATGGGCAAAAGTCAATTGCCCGCCTCTTCCTCCCCCAGAGATAACTTCTAGCTAGACCAATGATGATGAAATATGTGTATCGGTTGTGTCAGGTGGCCAAGTGTTGAAGCAAGTCAGGTCGGAGCGGCACGCGTTGTTTGACTGGCGGCTGCGCCTCACCAGCCTCATCAGCCTCAGCGCGCAGCAGTCTGACTCCTGCGACTTTTCGCTCAGTAAGTTACTTGTATTGCTGGTGTCAGGACCCTGCTGAAGCAAGTCTGCATGAAGCGGCACGCGCTGTTCGACTGAGTCATTAGCCTCAGCACGCTGCAGACTGACTCCTGCGCCTTCGCACTCAGTATGCTGCTGGGTAGTATCCAGCTGGGTCCACACCCAGCTGGAGTAAGTCCGGTCGGAGCGGCACGTGTTGTTCGACTGGCGTACTAGCCTCATCAGCCTTAGCAGGCTGCAGACTGACTCCTGCAACTTCGCGCTCAGTAAGCCACCTACTTGCGCATATTATAGATTTTTCATACTGTAGAATCGAACCCTCATCATTGGGATCCCAGGCTGTAGACTGTATGTCATGGAGACAGGTGCAATGATCTAAACCCAAAAAGAGACCATGTTTTTGAGATGTACTAATGTTCATAATTGTTTGTGATGCAGGCAACATTAGTACATTTTTGGCGTAGCCGAAATTTAGTGGAAGACATCGTACACTTTTCACATGTTGTTTTGAATTCTGAATACACTAGGAACAATTGACTCCATCTTGTGTGGCGTTGAGCAGCAATGCAGCTAGTCTAATCTACTTTAGGTGTGGGCATTTGTGTATGGCTGCAGGTTTCTCAATAGATGTCAAATACTCTGAATTAAATGAAATTGTAGCAGTACAAAAGACTATCTCAAAATTGAGTTTTATATTTTCAGGTACAGAAGAATTTCTAAGCGAAAAACTTGCTATGATAGTTCCGGCAGGCAGTCCTTATTTAGCTGTCATAAATAAAGAGTAAGTGAGAAATTGTGGTGATTATTCTGGAGATACACAGTGCACAATAGACACATAGGTACTTACACATGTTATAAGATTTTTCTTTTTGCTTGGGGGCTGGGGGCACATAATATCGATATGTATTTTCCTACGTAGAGAATCGGTACTATGTGTAGAAAATAGCTACTAATCCCCGCGTTTTAGTAGAGGCCTACCAAGTTACCAACCAACCTTTGCCGGAAAGATTATTATTATTTATTTCGTATAGGTTTGTGTTTGACTACACACTGCCTGCTGTTAAGCAGATATGCTGTCTAGGGTGTAACACGCTTAGGTTCCTAGAAGATACCTATTTACTTGGTATTTGAAGACACCCACGTTGTACTTTAGGGAAAAGACAGACCCAGGCAAAGTGTTCCACATTCTGGCTGTTCGTATGGGAAATGTTGATCCGAAGCGCTTGATTCTAACGCTCGGAAAGTCCACCATCATCAAGATGATGATTCTCAATCACCTGTGTTAAATTCTAATAAAACTAAAATACGCCAAGACCACGTTACTTTCCATAATCAGGGAATCTCAATGTTTGTCACTGGCTGGTCGAATGTTTTTTTCATGAGATTGGTCCCATAGTAAAAGTTTTTCATCTTGATGTATTTAAGCCGCCGTTTAAAGGTTGAGTGTAAGTTGCCAGTGACCTTTTTGGTATTTCAGAATTAACCGCATGCACAAGGCGGGGTTGATCCGCAAGTGGCTGTCGGCGTATGAGCCGCGTCGGTCGCGCTGCTCGTCCGCCGCGGCCGCGCAGGAGGCTGACAACCACACTGTCAACCTCAGCGACATGCAGGGCTCCTTCTTCGTATTATTCTTAGGTAACTGTCACACGCGGGGCTCTTTCTTTGTATTATTCTTAAATAATCATCTCATGTACAAAGCGGGCCTAATCCGCAAGTGGCTGTCTGCGTACGAGCCGCAGCGGTCGCGCAGGAGGCTGACAACCACACCGTCAACACCGACATGCAGGGCTCCTTCTTCGTATTATTCTTAGGTAATCATTACATGCAGGGCTCCTTCTTCATGATATTATTAGGTAATCATCACATGCTCAAGGCGGGTTTGATACGCAAGTGGCTGTCGGCGTACGAGTCGCGGCGGTCGCACTACCACCGTCAACCTCAGCGACATGCAGAGTTCCTTTTTTGTCTTATTCTTAGGTAATCATCCCATGCAGGGCTCCTTCTTCGTATTATTCTTAAGACACGATTACATGCAGGGCTCGTTCTTCGTATTTGTACTAGGTAATCATTACATGCCTTACAATGCGTAGTGTGCTGTCTACTTTTTTCGTTTATTTTTTAGTTTTCGTTGTGAAATGAGCTACAAGAACCACTCCCGCGTGAACTACTCTTGACATTTTAGCTTAAACTACCAAAACGTGAAGATGCTTGCTTTCTATATTTCAAGCAGCTTTTTCACAATCGGATACTCAAGAGAAGATTGTAATAAGTAAGTTCGTATAGGCCGGGTGGCTAGCCCTGGTGTCAGAGTTTTTAGGCCGCCTGAAGGCCTCTGACTTAGCTAAACGGTTAAAACAACCGGGACCTACAATTTAACGTGTCATCCGAGCCACGGTAGCGCTCAGTTGGCAAAAGCCACCCGCGGTCACCCATCCAAATACTGACCGTGCGGAACGTTGCTTGATTTCGGTGATCGCTGACAAACCCCTAATCAAACTACGCTATGAGCGCTGATCTTGTAATAAACGGCCAAGTGCGAGTCGGTCTCGCACACGAAGGGTTCCGTACTGTATGGAATCCCCCCTTAATATATTTTATTTTAATTTAGTTATTTATTTTTGAAGGGTATATACAACTAAATATTCTGTGAATATTTTCAAGCATCTACCTTTTACCGTAATTAATATCGAGCTAATAGGTAACGGCTAAATATTCAGATTTGCTATATTGGAGCCCCCCTTTAATATTTTTTTTTGTTTTTATTTGTTGTAATAGCGGCAGCAAAAATACATCATCTGTGAAAATTTCAACGTTTTAGCTGTCACGGTTCATGACATACCTACATCCTGGTGACAGACAGACGGACGTCGGAGTCTTAGTAATAGCCTAAAAAAACCCTAAAAAAGCTCAATCACACGGAGTGAGTTTACCAGCTACTCGCGAACTCGGTGGCTTGTAGCTTGTAAACTAGTCCAGTGTCATCGAGGCTTTATATAAAGCCTCGATGACACTGGACTAGTTTTATAAAGCCTCGATGACACTGGACTAGTTTTATAAAGCCTCGATGACACTGGACTAGTTTTATAAAGCCTCGATGACACTGGACTAGTTTTATAAAGCCTCGATGACACTGGACTAGTTTTATAAAGCCTCGATGACACTGGACTAGTTTTATAAAGCCTCGATGACACTGGACTAGTTTTATAAAGCCTCGATGACACTGGACTAGTTTTTCTAGCTTGCATCCAGAAAAATCCTCTGTCATCTGTCATCGGTGAAATCACCTGTCCGATAATCATGCAACTTACCAAATCAAATGTCTATTTTTCAGGATTTTTCTCAGCATCTTCAGTTCTGCTGTTAGAGTGGCTCTACAACAGAAGAAAACGACAACACGAAGACATTGTTATCAAGCCTTATGTCGAATAGCACAGTGTCATTTGATGAACTACTTATTATTATAAACATTTTATTTTATAGTTGTAATTACAGTAAGAGTAGGTATGTTATCTGTATATTTATATAAGTCCATCTTTTTATATAGGCATCTGTGTGTTTTTTAATAATAATAATAATATGTAAGTATCTATGTTATGTATAATCATTATTATTTTTTCGGAAAAAATGGCATAACCGTGTACAGAATTCGAATAGTTCGCACGGATCGATGTAGTAATTTTTCACATTGATTTATCAAAAATGGCTAAGCCGATTTCAATAAAATTTAAACGGAACCATCTTTGAAGTATGATCTACCAAAAATAATTGACCAAGTGCGAGTGGAATTCGCGCACGAAGGGTTCCGCACCGTGTGGAAGCCCCCTTAATATATTTTATTTTAATTTATTAATTATTTTTGAAAGGAATATACCACTTCATATTTGGAGCATCTTCCTGTTATTAATATTGAGCAAAAAAATCAAGTTACTTGTATGGGAGCCCCCCTTAAATATTTACTTAATTTTAATTTTCTTACTTATTTTTAAAGTGCATATTTAACGAAATATTCTGTGAATATTTCAATCATCTAACTGTCACCGTTATTAATATCCAGCGAAAGATGTCTAAAAATTCAGGTTTGTTGTATGGGAGCCCCCTTAATTTGTTGTTATAGCGGCAACAGAAATACATCATTTGTGAAAAATTCAGCTTTCTAGCTATAACGGTTCGTGAGACAGCCTGGTGACAGACAGACAGACGGACAGTCTTAGTAATAGGGTCCCATTTTGTCCCTTTGGGTACGGAACCCTAAAAAGAATTATTGAAATCGGACTACTCTGTACAAAGTTATGCGTGGTCATACATAAAAAATCGGCCAAGTACGAGTAGGACTGGCGCACGAAGGGTTCCGTACTGTATGGGAGCCCCCCTCAAATATTTATTTAATTTTAATTTTATTATTTATTATTGAAGTGAATAAAACTAAATATTCTGTGAAAATTTCAAGCATCTACCTATTACCATTATTAATATAGAGCGAAAAACGTCTAAAAAATCAGGTTTGTTGTATTATAGCCCCCCTTAAATATTTATTTTATTTTGTTTTTAGTATTTGTTGTTATAGCGGCAACAGAAACAAATCATCTGTGAAAATTTCAGCTGCCTAGCTATCATGGTTCATGAGATACAGCCCGGTGACAGACGGACAGACAGACAGACGGACAGACGGACATCGAAGTCTTAGTAATAGCGGGTCCCGTTTTTCCCTTTGGGCACGGAACCCTAAAAAAATAAGCGTCAGCTTGTACACCTCCTTCGTTTCGTCGGCTAAAAATCAGGATCTTTGATGCAGTCTTTTAATAAATAAGACAAGAGAAACGGTGAAAATATTTCTTATCTTGATCTTTCAAATAATATATTATATGTACCTACCTAGTTTGGTAAGTGTATTAAATAATACTAAAAGCTTTTTCCTAGAACAGATATGATGTTTACATTGAAAAAATACCCGTTACCTACAGAATAGGTAATAGCGCGACCAGTTATAAAATTAATGCAAATTTTACAATCACGTAAACAACATCCACACTTTGCCGACGTGACTGGAAACACGTTGTGAACACGAAGCAGAGCAAGGGAATATCATCCTAAAATATTCTATTTAAACTTCATAAAATATTTTATTTTATATAAGTAACCCTCCGGCTTTGTCTGTGTGATAGTAATAAGACAAAATAGATTAACAAAGTATTATATTTGAATGTCAAAATATTTTATCTGAATTTTGCCAAGACCAGCTCATAATATCTACGGCTCGCACTGTCAAAAAGTTATTATTACTTCAAAGCTCTTAATTTTTTTTATCGTATATTATTTTTATTTGTTTTCGTCACAGAATGTGCAAAATTGAGAAGTAAGTATGACCACGAAGAAATGCCCCATAAATTTTTTAACCTATAGAAACTGAAAAGTCAGTTTCTACTTATTTCAGAATCGCATTCTTCGCTATCCTGTTCGTACTGATACAAATCTTCAATACTCGCGCCTGCTCTAACTCAGTTTATTACGTGTACAAGTACTAGAATTTTTTTTTAATTTGACATGTAATAATGAAAATTACCAATAAATGATTTGTATTTGATTTGTGACTATTTACGCACACGTATAGGTACAATAAATTATTAAAAAAATATAACTTTTTTTTAAATACAAGCTTTTGAGGTCCTGGATATCATGTAGCAGCAGAGTGCTAGCCAACACAAGTAAAACGAGCCCAAACACGACAGGTCTATTTAGTTTAGTACAGGAGTTCCTATGCCCACCTTCCGACTCCATCATCAGATCAGCTCCATGGTACCATATTATTGCATTGTCACGCCATATACATATGCGTAGAAAAATTCAGCTCAATCGGAAACCGGAAAGTTGGTCAAATTTAACTTGCAAGATTCCACCCGAACTTACATACCTACTTACATATTCATTTCAAGTTAAATAAAAGCTTGTAAAATAAAAATAGAGCTTGTGATCCCATGTAGAGCCAAGCTTCTAACTCTACCTACTTGATCTGGCTCTACAAGCTCTAACTTTTCGAATTCTATACACCTTAGTTAAAATATGTGACTTGGCTGTTTTAAATATAGAAATAATATATAAACAGGCTTTATAGAATTCCTATCCTACTCAAAGTTGCAATTGTGCGAGTGAGACAGTTGTATTGTTAAAAAGCCGTATATAAATTCATTTACCAATTAGCATCCTTTTAGGGGCTTATTCTGTACATCAAAACTAACAACTTTTGTTCTGCGACTTTGGTCAAAAATAAAAAAAAAATTTGCTGTTCCATAGAAAAATATCGTTCACCCGTGACAAAATGTATGAAACAGCTGATTTTTATTTTGAGTTTTGACAAAAGTCGCAGAACAAAATTTGTTAGTTTTGATGTACTAAATAAGCCCCTAAAAGGATGCTAATTGATTAGAAATAACCCTGTAAATTTAAAAAAGTTTGTATAGCCTTGGTAGAACAAGATGCGTTGACCAATAAGCGGAAGCTAGTCGTATACCTTCGACCGTAGTTGTATTGTTATAGATAAAAAATAATTTCTTGGGCAAAAACCGGGAAATAGAAAAAAAATCTAGCCATTGATGCGAAATGAATGAATACCACAATTTAATTTTCTCATTTTCTTTTATTTTTCCAACGGCAATTAAAATGTATGTTTCCGATAATAAATCTATACATATAGGTATACTTATCTATTGTCAGTTACTTCCGTGTAGATGTGCTGGTAATTATAAGTAACTAGCGACCCTCCCCGGCTTAGCTCAGGTGTATTATACATATGTAATAGGTATGATGTTTATTGAAACAAAAACTAAAGTTGTTGCTCTGAAAAGAGAAGTTTATTTTAATTATAAACACAAGTAGGTATTACAAATGAGCAATGCAAAATTAATGTGATATATTTTATTTCACAAAGATGAAGTATTTTTCTCAGTATAAACGGTATGTATAGACAATTAGACACACAGACGTGAACATAGTGCTGCGTCACCTTAGATAATAATCAATGCGCGGGAAATTTAAAATGAATGAAGATCTTCATTTTACACATATAAACATTCCTCTTGAATTACTCTATCTGTTAAAAAATCCGCATTAAAATCCGTTGCGCAGTATTAAAGATAAAACCATATATAGGGACAGACAGACAGGGAAGCGACTTTGTTTTATACTATGTAGTGATACTTATTTTCTCTCTATCGTTTCCTTAAGTTGTTTACTGACATTTGGTCACTTCGGTGGACTCATCTATTTATATAGAATGTAAGAAAAATACCAAGGCGGTGGACTACTACGGTGCCGTTTGTATCCGGACCATAAAAAACGGTAGAACAATATAAATTCTTTGAAATTTTTCATATTCATTGTGCTTGGTCAATCCACAAATTAATGTGTGCGGTGGCATATCCAAGATAGGGAATCCAAGTGAGATATGATTCATAATTTATTAGCGACCCGCCCCGACTTCGCACAGGTGTATTATACATATAAACCTTCCTCTTGAATCATTTCTATCTATTAAAAAATCTACATCAAAATCCGTTGCGTATTTTTAAAGATATAAGCATACATGGGGACAGACAGCGGGAAGCGACTTTGTTTTATATTATACTATGTAGTGATAGTGACTAGCTTGTACCCACGGCTTCAACCGCGTGATTTCTTGGTTTTTGCGCAATCCCATAGGAATCTTTAATTTTTCAGGGATTAAAGGCAGTCCATGGCACTCTTCGACCTTTAAGCTAACACTAACGCTGTTGGTGAAAGAAATTACCTACAAACCAAGAAAAAAAGTTTCGGATTTATAATATTAGTTAGAATTTTTTTTAAACGCTGACACCTTGTACTTATCAAGACATAAATCATTAACATTATATATATTCACTAGCAACCCGCCCCGGCTTCGCACAGGTGTATTATAAAATATACAAACCTTCCTCTTGAAACACTCGTATCTATTAAAAAAACCGCATCAAAATCCGTTGAGTAGTTTTAAAGATATACGCATACATGGGGACAGACAGCGGGAAGCGACTTTGTTTTATACTATGTAGTGATTTAAATTATGGAATTAAAATTCTTCATACGAATACCTACCATGTATTTCGGAGTTCGTTAATTGCATAATTACTAAGTTTGGTCAACTATCTAGACACGGCAGCGTGTCCAGCCAAGACAAAGAAAAAGGAACTGACGACTCAGCAGCCATGTGTAATATTACACAAACCATTTCGAGACACATTTGACCCCTTAATAACTCAAAAACAATAAGAAATTTAGTTTATTCCTTAAAATTATTTAGCTTGTCTTGAATAGAAAATTTAATTAGCTGCAACTGTTAATGATTTATTAACGTTTAAAAACCGGGGTTTGATTGACTGATTCACTGACTTCACTCACTGACTTATAGATCAATAACTTAACCCACTTCTAGATGACATATAAACTTGATATTTGGCATCTAGGTAGACTATTACGCATATACGGCCACGTCACATATATTGACTAAGCTGTAGAGTTTGCGGAGTAAGGACTTGTAGAGTTAGAAGTTTGGCTCTACATGACATCTGACAACTTTATGAAAATGCGAACTGTGCTCTTGTCTTGGCTACATTTCGCATGAAAATGCTTTTGTTTGATACGATTATTGCATAGTTACATAACCAAGAGTTTAAAGAACAATGCTGGAAATACGAGAATAAATAAATACCTCAGTAATCCCGAATTCGATCGAGTTGCATCGGCCGTGGTCTCGGGCAGACTGATCGTATGTTATTTCTTGCTATTGCTGATTTTCTTTTTTTAAAGGAAATACCCCTCCTATTAGAAATCCTATAAAGTAAGAAAGTTTTAATATAATAGAACCTGCGTACCAAGTTTAGTCGAGATTCTTTAAAAAATGCGACCTGTAGACGAATACCAACATCTGGGCAGAAGAAAACAAAATCGCAGTGTTAAAATGAATATAGCTTTCGCTCTATCAATAAATAAATTTGGTGGTCTCATTGGGACCACGAAAAACTGATGCGACGGTATAATAAAGTAATTATTATAGTAGCCAAGTTGTCCATGCAGCAGCTCCCTCCATGATAATTGACATTGAATAAACATTACCCATCAATTATAGTAATATTCATATTAAGCTTAGAATATTAAGTAACTTTGTAACTAACCTAGCACGTGGTTTTCTTATATAAGCCACCTTGAGACTGTTGTAAAATGTATTTATCGATCTTAAATGACCTAAATACAATAAATTGAATCAGCAAATGAGATGTCCTGAGGATCCTTGTAGGTATATAATAGTGTCAAATATCCAAACAAGAAAAAAAAATAAACAGCAAAATAATTCTATAACTACGTCAATATTCATGCAATGTCAACATACCAGTTTATGCATATACAAATTCGCTACTATGCGTAGTTGTAGGGGATTTCTTTTAGTCAATAAAACAAAAGTTGATGAATATGTAGCCCCTGGATCCCGGTAACGCCACGACTAGACTAAAAAAATAGGTATAGAATTTTCAGAGAAGTGACGTCACGAGCCCCTACTCTCTTGTCTCTCGTCCTGAACTTTGACAAGGTTTATCTTTGTCATTTATTGTTTCATTGACAAAAAAAAAATACGTGCCCAACATTTTTTGATAATTTAACTAACGGACTAATAATAAACATATTTTTTTCCCAGTCATGATGCCTATTAAACTTTTGTGGCCTCGCCCCTGCCTGCTTCTTTTTTTAATATCTAGAGTCTGTTATAAAGAGAAATGTCGGATTTGAAGACTTGCTCTTATATTTTTCAATTTTACATCAAAATACTACTCTAGGTAGTTTTTTACGGATTTACCTACCTGGGCAATTTAAACCCTAGGATTTTTGAGGTGCCTACTATATTTGTGCCTGTAAAAATATTTGCTTAACTTTTTAGGTAATGTTATAAGTATGCATAGAGGAATATAAAGTTTCAACTAAAATCTCTGCATTGAGAATTTATGGATAGTTATTAAGTTCAAATTTTTTTATCTAATAAGTTAGATTTTTCAGATCACTATAAGTTGTCACTATGTTACCCCAAAAATGAAATGAAAGGTTATTCACACGTGCTTACACCACTTCGAGAGCTAGTGCTGTCAAGAGTTAGGCCTGCTGTCGATAGTCTGAAACACACACTCACTTCTTTACTCAAATCACTTCTGACCTTTTTACATTTACCTATATGAGTTACGTTTCTCTACCATTTAAACTATTTTTCTCATAGTTATAGTACACACCTCTTCTTCAGTTCACTATAATTTCTGTCATTGCATGATAACATCGGTACCATCAAATAAGAAAGAGCAATTAATTACTTGAAGTTATATCATGAATTATTATAGGATTTAGTTAAATTATTGATTCTATTCGTATTTAAAGTTGATACCATTAGAATGAAGTACCTATTAGGTACTCTAAAATGCGTTTTTGTAAAGGAATTAATTTGGTGGATGCGTTGGTACAAAGAAATAT
Source organism: Hypomecis atomaria (assembly GCA_964007245.1). NCBI lineage: Eukaryota > Metazoa > Arthropoda > Insecta > Lepidoptera > Geometridae > Hypomecis > Hypomecis atomaria. The sequence goes on from OZ023291.1 coordinate 18,952,009, forward strand.
TGTGAATACTAAGTAGTAGACGTAAACAAACTTTGACTTTTAAAGTTAACTGTCAACAGGGGTCCGTTAGCCGGTAGAGAATCTATCGATAATAGATTTATCGATATCGAAGCACATCACTCTCGTCACTCGCTCTACGCGTGGCGTGGATTCAAAACTTGATCCAAATCTCAAAACCATCGGAAAAATCCACGCGAATATGACGAATAGAATAATTATATGCGAAAGTTTGCATGAGTATGTGTGAATGCGGTTGCCTTTAATTTTCTTAGTAGCATTCAATAATTCTATGAAATCTGTGAAGATAGTAGCATATCAGAAGTAGCTGATAGAATGCATCTTTTAAAGAAAATATGTGAGAAAACTGGAAAAATCAAGTTGAAACTCAAGGCACAGACGGTAGAGCGTATCAACACCGTGCTCAAAATGATATACAAACGTAACACAAGAACCGGTGTGGATATACCTACTATAGCTACATAAATGGAAGCGGTTTCCGCGGGCAAGCCAGTCACTTTCCGTCCCTACGTCGATTCAGTCTAAATTCTGTAATCAGAGTGTAATTTGTTAATTCTTTACAACAATTTGTATGTGTCAATGACAAAATCGAAGAGAAAATTCGCGATCACCGACAAATTTCTTCCAAGGTCAGTGTTAGTATTAACTCGTTGAGGGTGATAGATGAGTGGTGACGAGGCATTATCACTATCTCAGCTAGGCTTTCGTTTGTCATGCTTCAAATTATGTCATTAAATTACCTACTATGTAGGTACTCGATGTTAAAGATGTCTGTAAAGGCAAATTAGTTCTACACAAGTATAAACGAACAGCAATAATGTGAAACTCGACTAGAGCTTGTATTGTATAAAGTGCATTCCAACGATGATGTGCTAATATCTTCTAACATATTTTGAGCAATTTTTGAAGTGATACTTCTAATGCGACTTCCAACAAAGTTGCGTTAAACGTTTAACGCTACCATGGAGGGGGTATGAAAGCACTGTTGCATCGAAGTTTCACTTCTTCCGCGCGGAGGGACTTCACTTTACGGTTTTTTTTATAACGTTGCAAGTAAATAAGCAATAAGGGTCAATTTGGTCTGTTCACAGTCAACTCAGATATACTTAAGGTATACTTCGTCGTCGAATTTGGTGTCTTCAGTAAAAACTTAAACCTAGGATTTATTAGTATACATAATATGTGGACGCAATATTGAGTCAAACGCTATCTTATTTTCATTATAAAGACTTTGTTTGAGGTTCTTGATTTTATGCAGTCTTTGGTCCATATAAAAATAACGTGCTAAGTCAAATATTAGTAGGGGAGCCCAAGCGGGGATTTCGGGATTTACTAAAGCGCGGCAGATTAATATACAGGAGGATACCTTGTACCCGGTTAAGTACCTCCACAAAAATGAGGCCCATATATAAGGCCGCCCGTGAAGGATACATGATCAGATTAGTAAAAAAAAATTGACCATTAGAAATTTTCGAGCGCGTCATGAGTTAATTACATCCTAAAAAGTGTATATTCCATTGATCTGACAATTTTAGAGTGACGTAAAAAAAGGGGAGGGCAACAAAGTTGTAAAAAAAAAAACGTTATCTCGACATTCTCGAGCGTAACTAATTTTTTTTTTATTTTGAAGGAAATAATTCAAGAATAATGAAAAATATATGGTTGATTATACGATGGTAACGTAACGCAATGCTTGATGCAAGCATTACGAGTACTTATGTATTGTATAACAAATTGGAAAATTTGTAAAACGTAGAAATTAAGAGTAGTAATCAAAATTCTTTCAAAGTGAAAAAGAATGTATTGTAATGTATCTGAATAAAACATGATTTTTAACAACGTGATATCGTTCACGATAAGCACGTTATTTTTACCTTTAACTCTCTTTATAGTTTAGATTCCGTCATTCAAGAGTTAAATTTCCTATGCTTAGTCTAACTAACTGAAAACTAACTGTAGGAATATCATAAGGAATAGGTAGTTTGAATAGAAAGTGTGCAAGAACCTGAATTTTCATCGCTGTTTTAACTTTAAAATTCACAGTTGTATTCTGTAGATTTTTTGCCATAGTTGATCTACTAACCTTTTAGTAAATAATAGGCTCACATATTATTTTTTTATAAATCTACCTAACTTAATTTTTTGTACCTAAAAAGGTGATTTTAATGACGTTATGATTTTTTTTAATGGCGATAAGATTGCCAGCTCGAAACCTAGATTTACATGCTTTTATTTTTAAGAGCTTTTCTAATAGAGAACTTAAATGAAAATTATCTTCTGCTTGTCTACCCTATCGTAAGAACCTTCTAAGTATTTGTCTTATTTTACTTAAACAATCTTATAAAAAATAGCTTCTACCTTTATTGCCCCATGCCGACATATATACCTATAACCCATGCCGAAACGAACTTTAGGTTATACAGGGTTATTTCTAATCAATTAGCATCCTTTTAGGGGCTTATTCTGTACATAAAAACTAACAACGTTTGTTCTGCGACATTTGTCAAAACTCAAAAAAAAAATGTTGGTGTTCCATAGAATATCGTTCACCCGCGACCAAATGTATGGAACAGCTGATTTTTTTTTTTGAATTTTGACAAAAGTCGCAGAATAAAAGTTGTTAGTTTTGATTTACAGAATAAGCCCCTAAAAGGATGCTGATTGACTAGAAATAATCCTGTATACTACGTCAATGAGGGCCACAAATTGATAAACCAGTTCATGATCACGATGTCAAAATACTGTGTAATTTTTTGGAAATCCAAAAAGCAAAACAGATCTGACTACTAGAGCTTATTGCTATGGATCTACCGATTTACATGCGTGCGGGGTCGCCTAACCGGTTTCATGTTTACCGGTTGTATGTAAAGCGATCACGCGCCGGTCGGATGGACCGCGTTTGATGCTGCTTTGTTGGATAGAGCGGGTTCGGGGGATAGCGCAATTTCACATTAAGTAATTAAAACTAACACATTAAAAATCACGTTTGAATTTCCGAAAACTAAGTACATGTATGCTAGTGCTGTTAAATTCCGTACATAAATTCCGAAGAACTCATTGGTACGGGACCGGGATTTGAAACCACGACCTCACGATTGTAAAGCGGGTGTCACTAGACCACCACGGCTAAATGACGTTTGTGAGTCCACCAACCCGCACTCGGCCAGAGTGGTGGATGTGGCCCAATCACCATTCGTGGGTAGGCCTACTTCCTGGAGTGGACTATTAAAAAGGCTAAAACAGTACAGTACGTACAGGTATTTGTTTAGAATCAGTTCTTACCTACCGTCCAATTTTGTAGAATTTTTTGTTGTTAAATGTCTTAATTTTACGGAGAAGATACAGAGGGTGGTAATGTGGGAGTACCGCCGACTGCTCGGTATTCCCATTAAAAATCCCGGAGTCTTCCACCACAGCGTGTGGAGTCGGGGCTACGGGCACGCTTTCGCAATCATCCACAACCCCGACAGCGCTAGCCCTAGTGGGCTCGCGCCGCTTCAATGAGTCTGAACACCAAACACATAGTAGTCATCCTCCAAGCTACGAGTAGCAACGGGGGATCGTTTTTTGAACTTCGAACGCCTAGGAACGTATATGTTACTTTGACAGATTGTGTGGACAATCTCTATGTTGTCTATGGAAGTTGTGAGTACTCCATACAAGCTCTGAAGAAGGAAACTAACATACAAGTTCCATATGTGACCAAACCGTGCGAAGTTCAAAAAACGCACCCCTGGGCGTTGGATAGCACTCGTATCCGAAAGCCTTTGTCCGGGGTCCGTACAACGGGTCAATTAAAGAGGCCTCACGCCTGCTACTTCGGCTGCAGAGGATAGGGAGAGCGGCTCGTCGCGATACCAATACACCTCTTCCCCTGAAGCTCCACCGCGTCCGCCATCTAACGGTGACGACCCCGTTGAGGCCGTGGAGTGTAGGGATAGTGGCAACGACACACGAGCTGTAATGCTCCCATTTGACACTGCAGCCCGCCTCAGTATCGGTGCACCCCTTATGCAAATTACTATAGCCGCTTTATCAGGGGCTTCACGGGACAAGGCTGGAGTACATTCATGACCAGATCTTTCCGCGGTAAAAGTATGAACAACATCTTTTATGTTTACATTTTCGCGAAGCTTCTACGCTGCGTACGCGTCGTGGAAACCGGTGCGCCCATCTCCGGTGGGCAACCAGATCACTATTACGTAAATTATCGCAATGTCGTTGCAAACGATCGGAAGAAGTGACATTTCAAAGATAGGTCAAACACCGCAGAGCTCATTTAAATTCGTTACCTACTGGCATTAAGACTAAAATAGAAGGAAAAATAAAGAAAATGACCGGCTTGCCGAAATTTCGGACACGATGCCTTTGCACTGTTTGTCCAACTGACGATAAAGAAGGGGAAAAACAATCTGGAGAGAAATAGCTGAGATTAATAAGAAGGTAAACTAGTCTGAATGCAAAATTGCGTAACATATCTTCTGAATGTCAACACAATGGTGCAAAAAGCGCCATTGTTGCATCACCCGGTCAGGTAGGTTGGGATGTCGTTGATTTAATAAACTTTATTCCTTATTTATGCTAATTAGTCTAAGCTGTTATGCATCTGTAACTACTCAAACCTGTATAATGGCTGCAATATGAATTGAATACACGTACCTATAAGTAGATATAACTGGTACTTTATAAGTTAATTATGCAGTCAAGAGTCAAGGGCTTCACAAAGTTGTAGGTACATAACTTGTACATACCTAATTGCTAAGAGGAGTTAGTGCAAGTTTACATGTACATTGAACCTACAGTAGTTTCTGTATGACTCCATACATTATTGTACCTACAGTGCCCCTGGCAGAAACGAGGTAACTAACAAAAATGTATGCAGCCACACGCAAAAGTATGCAAAAATTACAAAAAGCTCTTCTCTAGGTAGGTGAGCACAATATGGCTGCAAAGTTCTTGAGTGACTAAAGACGACATACTTAGTTTACATACTTGTATTGCTGCCTGGATTATTGGATTAGTATTACCAACCTAAAAAAGTCGACCACCGATAATTTTTGTTTTTAGAGAATACACATTGTTCGCTTTTTGAACCTAGATTTATATACTGTCTGACTTATAGTCGCACCAGTATGTCGAGTACGCCCTGCAGCTTACTCGGTATACGAGTAAGAGCGTCATCCCTAAGATACAGCATTAACAAGATAACTTCTTTGGAAAAGGTTTTTTTATATTGAGACTTAATAGATGATGTTCTTTTACACATTTTAACAATGCTTAATTGAATTTTCCAGGCTCTGCAAGAACCTGACAACGCGTAAAGGCAGCCGCCGCGCAAACACAGGCAACCGTCTGGAACACGCAGTCCTCACCCATATCCAGCACGTGCCGTAGCTTCCCTGCCATCAATACTTCATCTACCATCTCCCTTCCGCCGGTGAGAAGTGAAGCAGTGCGACAAAGACAGCAGATTGAGAAGTAGATGCTAGCCATGGCCCGCGGAGACGAATGCAAGACCGCCACTAAGGCAAACTATGCCTGTAAGGCGTATGATGTTGCCGCTCCCCTGAAGTAAGTATTTACTCCAGAATCTGCCTAGTATCTTATTGGCTATCCGCAGCTTGTAGCTAACATCACAGCCGTCGAGTTGTATGATTCGACCGATATATATGATATGTTTCCACTCGAAATATGTCACTTTTTAATTTTGAATTGAAAAGATAATTAATGGCTGTAAATTGAAAAAAAAATCAAAATCATGCTAACTATTTCGTGCTATAGAACATTTAAAAGCAAATTTGTAGTTACAAGTTACAATAAAATAGAAAAAAATGCAAATAATAGCCGCACAAATGATAAGAATTCACGGAATCTCATCTTATTGCAAACAATTCATTCACCTACCTATTGATTTGACCTGTAATTGATATTCACATTCCTCTTGTCGGTGAAGGTTAGATAGTTCAAAGAAGGTTACATTGTAAGCACTCAAAGTATCTTTTTAACCACAATCGACGTTAACGCAAGTTCTCTATAGTGGAATTGGTGGATTAATGATGGGACTTGACAATATTTAATTGCTAGAGCTAGAGTTAACTAGAAATTACCCACAGCTCACTGAAGGTCTAAAAATAATACAAATGGTCAACCTCAGACTGTGCCAGCAAATTTTGATGCGTTTTTTTTTAATAGAAAGAGTGATTCAAATGGATGGTTTAAATGCATAATACACCAGTGCGAAGCCTGGGTGGGTCGCTAGTATACTTATAAAGAGAGATAAACTGCAAAAAGCTATATAATTTTTATATTAACCAAGAAAACCTATTATTTTTTCAGAAAGCAAATGGCCGCGTCTCCGAGCACGTACAAGGCGAAGCCAGAGGAGCCGAAGAAGAACTACGGCTCGTGGGGCCCCGTGTTCAAAGACAAGAAGACCTTCACCGACATGCACCACTGCTGAACCTTCGAGCCGGATCATTCACCGCTTCGTCATCTCATCGTCACAAACTAGACCCACAATTATTGACTGTTATCCCAAAAATCAATCTTATACAACCATCCTCATGAATAAAATACTATACTACTTACATAGGCTACATCAAAAAAAGCAATTCGATCATTCCACAGACCCTTGAAGATCTAAAGATGTTGCTCAAGCGCACTGCCAGTTGGCAGCGTGCCCAGCATGCTGGCTGCATTGCCACGCTGAATGGCAATGCTTACGTTGAGCCAAATAAACACCAGCATTTTAGTCACGCGTCGCGTCCACCAGACGCTTAGAAAGACTTTGAATTGAATTTTGTTATGAATTGTTTGTTTTGTTTAACAAATCCATTGATTTAGGGCTGGCATAATTGCTTCACGACGAAATCTCTAGCTTAAAAAATCAGCTTAAAAAAAATCATTGATTTGTATTCTAATTTCTAAGACCTTAGTGAAACAAAATACGAGTGTAACAATTAGCCAATAAGGTGCTGTCTTGTTATAACAAACTGAACAGACTAAGATATTTGTAACCGTATATTGGCTAAGATGGTTCCAGCATAAGTGTATTTAATGTCAAATTTTGCACAAATGTAAAAATGTGTGTGAAGATGTTTCCTGGATCATATATTACTTTGCTTTGATGGATGATCATATTTCGACAATTATCATAGCCGAAGATATCATTGCGTTCAATGTTTTTCAAATAACTTGAATCTTGAATCTTAACTTTTACGAAATAGCTGCACTACTATCTATTGCAGCGTTAGTATAAAACTCAAACTTAATAGAGCGTATGGACCAGCTAAGTACCTACACTATCTTCTATTTTAGTGATAATGTTCTGGTTAAAATTTAAATATCTAGGTAGGTACTATAATTTTGCAATGATATCTTTGAAAATGATCATCAACCAATTAATCACCTTGTTCAATTAAATTTACATTTTTTATCTTCTGTTTGTGTAACCATATGTTTGTGAATTCATTTTAGTTAATAACTGATATTTAATGACTAGTTTCGCTTCATTCAATTCTGCTACATCATTCTTTCCTAGACATCTAGTTGTAAAGCTTCTACCAAATGTATTAATTAAACGTAAAAAAATAAATAAATAATGTAAAACTTCACTGGATTCTTGTTCCTGTTTGTGACGAAGCTTTTTTTCATTGTTTCTAGGTGTAGGGTCTCGCGTACTAATGCCATTTCATGTACTCATTATTAACGGATTAAATTCATCATCATTGGACAATCTTTTTGTTGTTGGACCTGCGCAAGACTTGAGAAGTTTAGAACCATTTGTAGCTTTAAACGATAGCCCTATATACTATCGGCGCGCTATAGTGTTTTTCCCTTGAGATGATTCCTTAGTTGGCGATTTATCTTCTTTGAAAAGTACATATTTCCATGCATTAATTTATTTGACAAAATCAAAATAAATGTGAGTGAACAGTAAATTTCTCGAATGGAGATCACACACCGGCAAATGCGCAGTAGGATGTCTACCGACAAGGTGCACAGCAATCGAGACCGCTGATGCCAGTCGCTTCCAACCGGTCTTAATGTAAATCCATGGAAGAGGCCTATATCCAGGAGTGAACGTCATACGAGTGATAAATATGATGATAAGAAGTGCTTACGTCTGTATTTGGTACTCGTACATCTGTGTTATTACCGATATGTACAACGCTTATGCATGATGATGTTTTCCTTCGCCGTTTAAAGTTTGTATAGAATATTAACCGTCTTACCACAAAAGTTTTACGCACGCTTTAGACAATGTTTAACAGTACAAATTGCACGGTTTAAACAGTGTTCAAAGCGTGTTTAAATCTTTTGTGGTAAGGCGGTAAGCGGCGAAGGAAAACATCATCGTGAGGAAATCTTTGTTTAAGAATTCATGAGAAAGAACGTCACGTCGAAAGAAATATTCCTTCGTGCGCATCCTAGCCCGGCCAGGCTAGCCACCCGGCCTATACGATCTTACTTACATTATACTTATTTATTATACAGGGTTACTGGTAATCAATTAGCATCCTTTTAAGGACATATTCTGTACATCAAAACAAGCATCTTTTATTCGACGACTTCTGAAAAAATCGTATAATTCGTAAAATTAATTCGACCGGTCTAAACATAATTAAATATGTAATATTTATTTTTCGCAAAAAATGGCAAAACCGCCTTACATCGTGTACAAAATTCGAATATTTCGCTCGAATTGTTTATATTTTTGTTGATTTTACTAAAACGGCTCAGCCGATTTCTGTAAAATTTAAATGGAACCACCTTGGGAATGTAACTAAAAAAGAATTTTTCGATTCGGTTCACAATTGGCGAAATTATCTATGTTCATCGTGTACGAAATTCGGATTTTCGCTCGAATTGCTTACATTATTGTTGTTTTTTCAAAAACGGCTCAGCCGATTTCTGTAAAATTTAAACGGGACCACCTCGGGAGTATACCCTTTCGAACTAAAAAGAAAAAGAATTTTTCGAGTCGGTTCACAGTTGGTGAAATTATCGATGAACATACACAAAAAAACATACACACGAACATAGAACCAGAGGAGATACTTTGTAGCTATGCAAACATGTGTAAGTATTAGTTGTATGCAAGTATGTAAAAAATAATTACATGTACTTTACGCTGATTCTACTTTTAAAAATTTTATTTGGGACATTTGTTGAGATTTGGAAAACGTTTTAGAACAAAAGTTGTTTGTTTTCATGTATCTACAAAATTTGCACTTAAAAGGATGCTCATTGATTACCAATAACCTTGTAAGTATATTTGTACACTTATCAAAGACAAACTAATTCGAAAGCGGTATACTTAGGCTATCCTAAGCCATGTTAATAAGCCAGATAAGTTTTCATAACACAGCAATGCAGCTGTTACGTACGATTTATTTGGAGAAAAAATATTTGATCATATTTTGATTGAAGTGCTTCATTTCATCTTGAAAATCTTTTCTTCATTGACAGCTGCCCAGTTTTTATTTATTTTTTATTTTCTACGAAGAAACTCATATTATGCATTTTCTCATATTGTTGTCGCTTCTCCTTCTCCTATGGGCCTTATTAATAAGTTCCAAGTGACACAACGAGCTATGGAGAGGACTATGGTCGAAGTCTTTCTGCGAGATCGATTCAGGAATGAGAAGATCCGTAGAAGAACCAAAGTTACCGACATAGCCCAGTGGATTGGCAAGTTGAAATGAATGGCAGTGGGCAGGGCACATAGCATGGATGACTGATGACCGATAGAGTCGAAAAGTTAATGAGAGGAAACCACGTACCGGCAAGCGCAGCGTAGGACGTCCACCTACAAGATGGACTGAGCGGGATCGCGCAGTATTCAAGCCGCTACCAACCGGTCTTATTGGAGATCCATAGGGGAGGCCTATGTCCAGCAGTGTAGGTCCTATGGCTGATGGATGGATGTAGGCATCTTCTCAATTGATTTCCATTGAAGAACTTTTGAAATTTGAAAGTGACCATATTGGTAGTCAGTCCTACGTGCTATGGGCTTACCATCGCCATTTCCACTTGCTGATCTGCTGAACTCTGTCGGTAACTTTTGCGTTGTTTCTTGATTTTAGTAGATCTTCATTTCTGAATCGTCATCATTTACAGCCCATAAAGCCACTCTTTTTGTACCTCACTCATTCGGACCTGAGCCAATTTTTTTCATGTTGAATCCGCAATTTTTACTATTTCGTCGATCCAACGAGCTGGTAGACGCGAAGCTTCGTAAATTCTAATAGTACGGATTAAACCTCAAAGCAGAAACAATTTTGTTCCTTTGTAGCAGTATTTAACCGATTATTACAGTGGCGGTCGTCGTTAGCGCGTTATTCATACGCCAAACGTTTCAGCACAGCTCCTTTCAGCCATAAAGGCGTAAAGGTGGTCACTCACTGAGAGTTTTCATCATTTTACACAATGAACAATGATGAAAATTATTGAAATTTATTATCGTATATTTTTGAAATCTGTTTATTTGTTAAGAAGCATCCCGAACATTTTAATAAGTTAGGAAATCACCGCAGCTATTGTACAAGATATCCAAATCGCTTAATCTTTCCGCAGTGTAATAACGAGCTGTATCGCAGAAACTGTTACATAATGGCCTTAAAGATCTATAACAAAATTCCAGAATCTTTGAAATCACTCACACTTCGAAAATTTAGAACTCAACTTTTCAAATATCTACTGGAACACACTTTTTACAAACTTAAACAGTTTCTAGATTTCAATTCAAATAGATACAGTCCTTAAGTCCGTCTACCTGTCATTTTTATGTTCTATACAAATTGTAAAATTATTTTAATGTTTACTGTGTAGGTACAGATAACTAGTTGTGTTTGGCAATTTTATGTACTATTATAATAATAGTTTTTTTTTTTTTTAGTGTATTACACTGCATACATATTTTGTATAAATACTTACGAAACAAATAATGTTTGCAATGTCTGCACTAATTTTCGCACGCCATACTGGCTAATTGTGTTTGAACTAAGCATACAATTTTTAATAAGACCTTTTGTAACCACAATTATTGCGAATAAAACTTTTGACTTTGACTTTGAAAGCTCTCAGTGAGTCGTAACAGCTGCATTGCTGTGTTATGAAAACTTATCTGGCTTATTAACATGGCTTAGGATAGCTTAAGAATACCGCTTTCGAATCAGTTTGTCTATGATAAGTTTACAATATATGTACTTACAGGGTTATTGGTAATCAATGAGCATTCTTTTAAGTAAGGATACAATCTAACATGAATGCTTTAAAGGTATAGGAGTAGAGGACTGACGACTTCTATATAAACAAAGGCAATCAACTTCCGGGCTCGGACTTCTGCACAGAGATAGGCGTAAATTCGCAAAAAAGTGTGTTGTTCGAGCATGCACTGGTTGAATCGCAAAAATGTTTTGCTAAGTTAATAACTTAGCTCAGTAAATTATGGGGTTGAAGTGATAGTGAATCCATATTTTTTGTTGAAGTGAAGTCCGGGAGAGACACACAAAGCCCGATTACAGAGACGCCAGCGTACCTAAAGAAGGATGCAGAGATTCAACCTGTCAAAACATTTTTATTTTATTTTTTTCATGGAACAAAACATCTTTCCTAATAATAATATGTGCTTCAAAAATATAATAATTTATTTTGCTGTTTTTATATCACTAGTTAAAAATTAAAATTAGACTACCAGAAAAATTATAATGATTTTTTATTGTTTTCACCAATGCTTGTGTGGCCAAATATTTTAAAACTTCAAAACGAACTTGTACATATCAGAACAGTTTTAGAAGCGTGATAAATTACTCTGACGAACATAACATATTTAAAAATAAACTTGGGAGAAAATGAGTGTATTCGTATACAACAGGTATTCGTATGTATGAGCTGCCGACATCCTTCTTTAATAGCAACGTAAAAAGCGTTATCTCTATCGAATGTCTAAAGTGAAAAAAAAAACAGAACTATGCTAAGTATTTAGCTAATATAATTACGATGGCGCCTCTGTAATCGGGCTTACAATCCTCGAATGGAAACCACACTTCGGTAAGCACAGTATGGGATAGCCACCAACTTTGTGGTCCGACTCGTAGGAAATCTCTTCTAAACATTGGAGAATTTTAGAAAGGCTCTGTCTACTGTTGTACATCGGTAATAGGGACAAAAATCTTAGGCACTTCAATGCCGATGATGTTTCTGCGTTTGCTCTCAGTGAACAATCACCCTTACAGAGTCGAGTCAGCAAGTACCCCATGCTTTTAGTATTACGTATTCAGCCGCACTACTCGTCTTGCATTTATTCACGGAATTATTTCATATTCAGTGCATTCCTTCCCATTCTCAGAAAAAGATATCTGGATATGGGCTTGAAAAACTGGGGCAGTGGTGGTATGTTTGGTTTGTAATCTTGTGTAGAAAAATACCTGGTTATTGTAACCTAACCACAGCCTCTAAAGGCAACTTAAGTATTGTACATTTAGAAGAATAATCTTTACTATGGGACCAACTATGAACGGTAAAAACAATAATTTCAAAGACTTTCGATAGAATCACGTAGGACGTCCCTGGATCTTAGTACCTATATACAATACAATACAATACAATACAATACAATACAATACAATACAATACAATACAATACAATATTTTTACTTATAACACCATTGTTACAATTATATTAATTATACAATTCATCAATTGTTACACTACATAAAATAGGATATGTAGGTAGGTAGGTGAGGAATAGTTCATTTTTCTTGTATTTTTTTATTCTAAGAAACAGTACTTACATTTTTCTTGTATTATAATCTTTACCCGCATAGTAAAAAACAATCCAACAAACTCACTTTCAGATTTATATTATTAGTAAGGGTTTGAGTCAAGCCAAAGATTTGATGTCAAAAAGGCGGATTGGGTTTGTTTTCATATTTTACCTTCCAATCCTATTGTGATTTTAGGAGTTTACAAAAACAAGGTCACATTTGAATTGTTTTGTTTCGGGAACGTGCCTAAATTTATCCACATTCACACAATGTCATCATCATTATTCCAGCTGTATGACTTTCAATATTTTAATCGTGCAGGACCTCTCTTATCAATGATTACTGAAATAATCTTTTAGGCAGGACATCCATTCCCCTAATAAACGAATTAATTATCATGAATTACTTTTATACTTAACCTATGATATAAAAGTTCATTTAAATCTTATTTGCCATAGGAAATAAAAAAGCAACCGAGTACCAATTTCTCCAAGTAAATTTTTTGTAAAGTAGGTATGTAATTTTCACTGTTTCTCACGCCCCGAATTTTTCCCAAATAATTGTATACTCGTAGGTATCGCTATTGCTTACCGTTCTTTCCCAGTCAATTCTAAATTCCCTGCTCCTATTAAAAACTTTTCCTGCGAAAAATATTCCATAATTCGGTGACACTGATCTCTCCAATACGATGCACTATCTGACAATCTTTCAACAGAAGCTGAAAAGCAAGTTTAGCCTAAAGAACTGGCAGATGTGCTCACAATGGGCTTCAAAAGGCGTATCTTCATGCTCTGTTGTCCGGCCATCTGTAATACAGATGAATTATTTAGATTCAGACCTTTTGTATGATGTTTTGTTTGTGCCTGTAACAGCTGGATTGTCGGTTTGCAACTTTAATTTTTTGTGGAGGTCTAGTTTTCTGGTCTGTTGAAGGCTTAAAGTATTTTATTTTACAGGCTCTGCAGATTTTGCGATAGAACCTCAGTTAAAACTTAAGCGATGAGTCTTTTTAGGTACGCTAAGGGTAAAAACGGGACCCTATTACTAAGACCCCGCTGTCCGTCTGTCTGTCTGTCTGTCTCCAGGCTGTATCTCAGGAACCGTAATAGCTAGAGAGTTGAAATTTTCACAGATGATGTATTTCGATTGTCGATAAAACAACAAATACGAAAAACTGAATAATATAAATATTTAAGGGGGGCTCTCATACAACAAATGTGATTTTTTCCGTGGGACTCCCCATACGGTACGGAACCCTACATGTGCGAGTCCAACTCGTACTTAGCAGATTATTTTGTTTTAAAGAGTACAATATTAAACTATCTATTGTAAAGTAACAAATAGTAACATTGTTGACCTCTAAGTAGCTCAAAAGTTTGTGAGTAGCGCGTATAAAATAAAACTTTTGGTTTATTTTCGATCAACAGACAAAAGGACATATGAGCTAGTGGACAAGTGTATCCTTTATTCATTTAAGTATTAATGGTATTATCAATTCCAAAGCGTATTTGTTGATTTGTTCGTTTCTCTTTCACGTAGCAATGAAGGAATGAATCGATCTTATTTTTTTCGAAACCTAGGTACAAGTTCAAAACAGTCTATGGTACAGGTAGAAGAACCAACGTTACTGACATACCCCAGCCGAGCAAGATGGCAAGTTGGAATGGCAGTGAGCAGGGTTAATAGCACGGAGGACCGATGACCGATGGGATCGAAAGTTCTCGAGTGCAGACCACTAACCGGCAAGCGACGCGTAGGAGACACAAGGTGGACTGAAGAACTCATTAAGATATCCAGATGCAACACGCTGCCAACCGTTCTTATTGGAGATAAAAGAAGCCTATGTCCAGCAGTTGTCGTCCTATGGCTGGTTAAATGGAGATTTTCCTAGCTTTTCATAGGCTACTTTTATACTTATATTTTTTTATGGCAGCCATACCAAAAAATCTGGGTCCAGACTCGTGGTTACACCGCTTTGTTACACCAGTGTGACTACGAGTAAACTTTTTTACTCGTGGTTACACCGAGTGGTGTAACCACAAGTAAACTAATAAAACGTAGGACTCGTGGTAACACTGCTAGTGTGGGGAAATAAAACAAATCTGTACTATAAATAAGATCTGCAGGACAGCGAGTGCAACTAGTTATGGGTCGAATTTTACAAGTCAGCAGATGTGAAGTTAGCTATAAGCTGCTCGAAACCCAATCAACGCGAACGCGCAGCTTTATGTGAGCTTCAGTCAGGATTGGATATTGCGCACTTGTAGCTAACTTCACATCCGCCTTGTATGATTCGGCCTATACAAGGCATAGCCTCAGACCAAATATAAAAATCAAGACAGAATGTGAACGAAACAAGTGAGGCTGGCAAAACTAAGCCTCGCCGTGTATAGACACAATTACACACCCATACACAAATGAACTAAGCCTTTGCTCGTCAGTCGAACCATGGCGGCGCAACAACGACGCACTCACCACATGTATAATAATTATTTTTCGCAAAAAAATAGCAAAACCGCCTTCCATCGTGTACAAAATTCGAATATTTCGCTAGAATTGTTTACATTATTGTTGATTTTTCAAAAACGGCTCAGCCGATTTCTGTAAAACTTAAATGAAACCATCTCGGGAGTATACCCTTTCGAGCTAAAAATAATTTTTCGATTCGGTTTACAATTGGCGAAATTATCGATGTTCATCGTGTACAAAATTCGGATATTTCGCTCGAATCGCTTACATCATTGTTGGTTTTTTCAAAAACGGCTCAGCCGATTTCTGTAAAATTTTAACGGAACCACCTCGGGAGTATATTCTTTAGAACTAAAAAAAAAGGTTTTTATTTACACAGAAAAACAAAAATGAACTTAAATAACAATTTACACTATGACTAAACTAACACTAAAACTTAAAATAAAACCCTAGTCTAAAAGCCCCTCGGCAGAGGGTAACGTGGCCAGAATGCTGGCAGCATTGCCTCGCTGAATAGCAATACTCAGCTTTTGAGCGAAATAGATGCCAGCACTCTGGTCACGTGTCACCTCTACCAAACGCCTGGCCAAATCTTTGTAAAGAGTATGAGCGTCCGGCCCCCACGGACCTAAAGTCTCAACCCCAAACGGCACAAAATGGTACATCCTGTCTAAGGACCCATATTTGTGCCGTTTGAGGTTTTCCGCTTTAGCTGCAGCAGCACCAGCCCTGTCTGCTGTGTCAGGAAGGTGAGACGACGCCAGTGTGTCGACGCACGAACCGAATCGAAAAAATATATTTTCGATTCGGTTCACAATTGGCGCAATTATCGATGAACATACATAAAAAAAAACATACAGACGAACATAGAACCTCCTCCTTTTTGGAAGTCGGTTAAAAAACTGGCCTCACTTGTCTGTGCATTCTTCTTTTTTTATATGGTCTGAGGGCATAGCATACAACTGAAACGTAACCAGCGCAGAGTGTAGTCGTTATCTAAATTAAGTAAGAAAGAAACTTGAGTGTCAGTCCAACCGGTGCGTATATGAATAATGCAATGACTTTGTTTGCTTTCGGCTGGTTGTCTAATTGAATACCTAAGGCACTCGGGCCGCTCCGATAGCTTTTATAGAGATTACGTTGTAGGGCTGTTGTGAATCGGTAAGAGCATCCTTATCGGATAAACGTGGTGGCGATGGTCTTTGTTTGCTTTCGGCTGGTTACCCAATTAAATACCTAAACACTTGAGCTGAATAGCTTAAATAAAGATTACGTTGTAGAGCTGTTGTGAATCGGTAAGACCGTCCTTATCGTTTAAATATGGTGGCGTTGGTCTTTGTTTGCTTTCGGCTGGTTGTCCAATGTCCTTAGGCACTCCTGCTGCTTCGAATTCGATAGCTTTTATAGATATTGTAGAGGTTTTTTAACCTGTAAGAGTATCTTTCTTCTTTTCTCTTTTGGCGTTGCATCGTTGTGCATTTGCCAGTGTCAAGTATAATAATATTTGTAAATATTTTATGAAAATAGTCACTGTCGTAATCACGTCATAGTAAGGAAGTATAAAATAAGTATAAGATAAAGTCGCGGTCAAGCCCAACAACTTTACTAGAGGCGTTTATGGAGTTTTGGTAACAACTCGGAACAACATGATACGTCTAATTATATCACTTGCCTACACTCGTGCACGTAAATAAGCTCATAATCAACGAAATACCACAATTTTACACTAATTATTACTGATAAAAACACAAGTTTAACAAAATAATACAATGAGGCGACATGATTTTTCCGCGTTCCCGCCAAACTCCATCGAGTAGGACTCCAAAACTCCATCAGAGGGTCTTTATAAACTGATTTTTGTCTTTGTGTTCCATTTTGTGTCACTTTTTTTGAAACATTACATTTTTATCGTAATATATCGTTTGAGATTGAACAACCTCGGTGTTTTCAAATACGAGCGATTCAGTTTCTCCTCATTTTAAGCCACTGAAATGCTGTGTTATGACTTTTCATAAAATATTTAGTTTTTCATTTTCCGTGTCGTACTCACTCGTGTAGAACGAGTAATCATCGTGAGGAGGATAAAACGCTAATCCTATCACACTTAGCCGATAAGGACTCTGTTCGGGATTTCGCGAATTACGGTACAAAGTTTTCGTTTCGTGGTAATGACGTGGTTTGGGGTTTTCTTTAGTAAGGAGGCGATTTAGAAAATGTTACTTTCAACTGTTTCGCGAGAGAGCGATTTGTTGTGAAATGTTGATTTATTGTGAAGGATGGGAAGCCAGTTATTGGATTGTCATCATCATTTTCGTTGGAGAACGGCTAATGATTACTTACAGATCTTCATTATACCTAATTATTATTAACGGCAATTGATGTTTTTCTTTTAGAGAGGAAGAGCGTATGTAAACTCTTTGGATAGGATTCGGCCACCATACAGGGTTATCTGCTTACCATGTATGGTGGCCAGCAGTAGGTCCGATGTTGTCGATCCATCGGCCAGGTGGTCGGTCTACTTGCAGTCTTCGCGCGTTATACAGGGTTATCCAGAACTGGTGCACTAAGCCGAAAACAGGTAATTCAGACCATCATTATGAACAACTTTAACAACGGGGCCAACCCGAAATTCGAGAAAAAAATTGCTGTTCCATACGATATTTCAACTCGGCATCGACAAAATGTGTGAAACAGCTGATTTTTTTCTCGAATATCGGGTTGGCCTAATAGAAAATGTTGTTCATAATGATTCTTTCGGCTTAGCACACCAGTTCTGGATAACCCTGTAGGTATAACGCGTGACGACTGCAGGCAGACCTGCCCGACATCGGACCCACTGCGGGTCATGCGTGGATGATATTAACAGGGAACAATGACACAAGGGAGAGGAGGCTGATGTATTAGGTACTACTATACAGGGTTATTTTTAATCAATTAGCATCCTTTTAGGGGCTTATTCTGTACATCAAAATTAACAACTTTTGTTCTATGACTTTTGTCAAAACTAAAAAAAAAAGTTGTTCCTCAGTAAAATATCGTTCACCCTCAACAAAATGTGTGGAATAGCTGATTTTTATTGAGTTGTGACAAAAGTCGCAGAACAAATGTTATTAGTTTGATGTACAAAATAAGCCCCTAAAAGGATGCTAATTGATTAGGAATAACCCTATAAGTATAATCATCAGTATTCATCAGTAATAATTTTAAGAATCACATTAATATCCCTTTACAACCGGCTCAATACAATCGTGAGGATCGATAAAAAAATTGGCGCAAAAACCATATTGATTTTGTAAACACAACCGGTCTCATACGTTCGTGCGGGATGAGCAGATAACCGCACGATCGTATGAAACCGGTTGCGTTCACAAAATCACCATGGTTTTCCCGTCAATTTTTTTTTGATGATTTTATGCCTATATTGAGCCGGTTGTAAAGGGATAAAGAAAAATCCTAGAACAAAGTAACTGCCTACTCGTAGCACGCAAAGAAAACTGAACTTTAAGTAACTGTATTTCGGAGTAAAATGGGTCATGCCCGTATTTAGCATAATGAGCATTGTGCATCCAGCATCCAGCATGCTGTAGCAGTACACGTGGTATCGACCGCGGACGGCCGTAGCGACTGCTGCTGAATCTGTGGTAGTGCGGAACCGGAGGAGCCGGGATATGCGCGCGCACGCACTTGGACCCTAGGGCTGCGGTAGGAGCTTGGGGCCTAAAAACTTTTTCGAATTCAAAATTCAAAATTTTCAGATTGTATCAGAGTGTAGTGTTAGTATGACTTATGAGCTAGGTCTGTAATATAATTATTTATCGCAAAAAAATGGCAAAACCGCCTGTAATCGTACAAAATTCGAATATTTCGTTCGAATTGTTTACATTATTGTTGATTTATCAAAAACGGCTCAGCCGATTTCTGTAAAATTTAAATGAGACCACCTAGCCGAATTTTTCGATTCGGTTCACAATTGGCGAAATTATCGACGTTCATCGTGTACAAAATTCAGATATTTCGCTCGAATTGCTTATATTATTGTTGAATTTTTCAAAAACGGCTCAGCCGATTTCGGTAAAATTTCAATGGGACCAACCTTTCGAACTAAAAAATAATTTTTCGATTCGGTTCACAATTGGCGGAATTATCGATGAACAGAAACAAACATACATACACAAAACAAAAACATACAGATGAACATAGAACCTCCTCCTTTTTGGAAGTCGGTTAAAAAGTAAATAGAAATTGTGCGCTATTTGATACGATTTCCATACATGATGTTCTTAAATAATACTTTTTTGATAAACTATTTATTTATTCAGAACACTAGGTAGGTATGTGGCTTAACAGTTGTTCATCATAGAGGTCTTTCATAAATAATTGCTTGAAAGTTACTGCCGATACAATAAAACTCATCTTTTGATATGACACTAAGTCAAACTGCTTGGAAAGTAATGATTGATACTTAAATCTTTGTAGATGACCCTATATTTTTTTGATCTAGTTGAAAACTAAGTACTTATTGAAAGTTTTTTAACACTTCATTTCAATTAAAAAAGAAACGGTTGATTTTGTTTAATATTTTTATTAAGGAACTTACTTTTTACTTAAATTGGTAAATTGGCCTAAAATAACGAAGAAATAACGAAACAAAATACATATTTATAACAGCTACATTGAGAATGTTTCATTTTGAAAGTTTGTTCAAAATCAAGGAAAAATAATAATACAATGTAAAATAACGTTGGCCAGTAGAACTTTTCTTTAAAAATAAGTCAGGCAAAAAAAAACAACTACGCCTCGAGTGGAAGATTTAGCCTTTTTCCATAGATAAAAACATTCAAGTTGTAAGTTTTGGAAGTTTCAGAACCTCAAAGTATTAGGTACCTATTACACGAATACGTAGACTGGTTATCAATAATTTTGTAAATTCACTTTTCTCCTGTTCTATTTCAACACAATATTTTGTGATTGATTAAAAAACTTCCTTCCATTGCGTGACCAACGCGAACAACTTTAATCTAATTTGCGACGAAACCTTAGCATACTTCCACAAAAATCTAAAAAACTAGGTCCACGTAAACATTCAAGTTAGCAACAAAACATTCACAATTGCGTAATATCATTAAAATTTCAAACGCAACATTCTAAAGCCGTGCGTGTGTACGAGTACACTCAAATCGTAAGCGAAACCTGGGTCGTAGAATAAATAGTAGTAGAAATGTTCCCGGTCACAAATGGGCAGCTTTATCGATAAGAGGTCGTCACGCGAGCCACAGATTGCAATTGAGTTAGTACGGCTGCGGGGTTTGTAGTCTGAATCGGAGTCGGCACGGCAGACGCCGCATGGCCGAGCGGGGCAGACACCGCGTTGCGCCCGTGCCGGCGCACACAAAGAAACAATACGCGTATGTGCCGTGCCCGCGATCCGAGGAGGTCGGCACGGAGTTCGCGCTCCAGCTGATCCGCGGACATCCGCGCCTCATCGATGAGCCCGACTCGCCGGTCAAGCCGCCGCCGCCTGGTGAGTCACTAAACTTGTCAAAACTTCGCACGCGGAAAACTTTTTTCAGGAAAATGCAAGACGGACAGTGCCAAACTTTCTAAGAAAAAAAATGCCTTCAATCGGCACCTAATTGTTTCCGATTGTGACAGTTTTTTTTTTAAATTATTTGCGTCAATTTGGCTTCGTGCGTTTTATACATCAAGAAGTAAAATGATATATGACTGATACGGTTTTAAAGTAATTTTTGTTACGAGAAAATATGAAGTTATTTTCAGCGTCTTCCGGAGAGCTACTGAATAGATAAACAGACTCTTATTTTATTTGTAAAATGTGAGTAGGAGACGAAATATGCAAATCCAAAATATCCGCGCGTTAAACGTATGGAGTGTTATGACAAGTTGACACTCGTCGTATTAGAAGTTATTTAGTTCCCGCCAAATTAGACTCATTGGTGGGCGGAAGCAGAGCTTCAATAAAAATAAGTTTTATTTTTCCGCGGACTTTGATATCTCATTAATTCATTGGCTACAGTTAATGTGGTTAATGGTGACAGTTACCTATCTAGGTTACTTTTTATTTGTCTCGAATGTACATTTGATACTTACCTAGGACATACCTATCTTCATACCTACTCTATATATAAATATATATTTATTTATATATTGTACGTACTTAAACGTACGAAGAACATTACTACGAAAAATTAGGACTACATAACTACTCTATTCAATAAACATAATTATGGTCTTGTTTATTTTTTCTCTTCAGCATCAACCGACTGACCAACAATTGATTTAAATACGCTTTAAACTCTGTTTAACCGTGCAATTTGTACTGTTAAACATTGTCTAAAGCGTGCGTATAACGTTTGTGGTAAGACGGTAAATGTTTGGTAAAAATCGGCCAAGTGCGAGTCGGACTCGCGCACGAAGGGTTCCGTACCGTAGGGAAGCCCCATGCCTCTTGCCGTTATTAATAGCGAGCAAAAAACTCCTAAAAATCACGTTTGTTGTATGGGAGCCCCTCTTAAACATTTATTTTATTTTGTTTTTAGTATTTGTTGTTATAGCGGCAACATAAATACATCATCTGTGAAAATTTCAGCTGCCTAGCTATCATGGTTATTGAAATACAGCCCGGTGACAGACAGACAGACGGACAGACGGCCAGACGGACAGACGGCCAGACGGACATCGAAGTCTTGGTATTAGGGTCCCGTTTTTACCCTTTGGGTACGGAACCCTAAAAACTAACCGCCTGACCACAAAAGACTTAAACACGCTTTAAACGCTGTTTAATCGTGAAATTGGACTACCTAACACGGTCTGAATAATCTGATTATCTGAAGCTATTGAACAGCCGATATAAGATGTTGGCTTCCCGCTTTCTAATTAGGTTCCGAGCGCCGAGATACAAACCAAAGCAAAATTAAATATCTACGAAGTCCACCAGCTGATTCAGATGGAAACTAGCACTGAAACAAAGAATCGAATAGAGCTGTAGGTATGTAGGTAATATGATAGTAAAACTACGAACATGACTATCAATAAAAAGTGATAGCTTTACCTTCTCAAAATAATTATTCTTCGCAAAAAATGGCAAAACCGCCTTCCATCGTGTACAAAATTCCAATATTTCGCTCGAATTGTTTTCACTATTGTTGATTTCAAAAAAGGCTCGGCCGATTTTTGTAAAATTTAAACAGGACCACCTCGCGAGTATGCCGTTTCGAAATAAAAAAATATTTTTCGATTCGGTTCACAATTGGCGAAATTATCGATGAACATACACAAAAAAAAATACATCAGACGAACATAGAACCTGCTCCTCTTTGGAAGTCGGTTAATAAAAATTAAATGAGTGTTAGAAGTTTATGCGTTGTGTGCGTCTGTGCGTGTAATAGGTAGGTATTCTATTACATAGGGCTTATTACTTGTTATTTCTCTATGACAGGGCTAAGGTACCACATAAACACAGGTAAGAAGTTGTAATAACAACTTGCGAAAACGACAAAATACCTACCTATAAATAAGTTTGTCTTTTATCGCCTAAGCGATAAACCTATAAAGAAAGGTTCTATCATAATAGGTACCAAATTTTATGAAAATTACTTATTAGATCCTTTTCCGATATCCGAAATACAATACTTACAATTTATAAACAAATAAAAAAAGTATGTACAGAAAAGCAGCAGAGTAAAGCAACTGTAGGCATAACTAACATATACTTACTCAATTTCTAGAATGTCAATAAATAAGAAGAGTAAAATTTACCAAATAGTTTTATCAAAATTTTAATTACCTACCTTTTTTCAAAATCATATGAATCGTGATCGCGATCGAGAATAGATGTAAACACAAACCGCCTCACCACAAAAGATTTAAACACGCTTTAAACACTCTTTAACGGTATTATACGCAAGTTGAATGATGCATTGGCATTTGGCACCATTCAATGACAATTTATAAACCTTTACTCGCTTTTACCCGCGTCTTCGCCCGCGTTATAATTGATTTTGGCTTATGTTTCTAACGGTGCCTACCAATTTTAGTAAAATATGATCTCAAAAAATACGCTGACAAAAATAGTACGTGCGCCACAAAATATTAACCCCAATTCATTACAGTAAATCTCAACCATATGGTTTGATCATCGTTATCATCCGCAGTTTTATTTATGCTGGGTATAAGCCTCTCTTTTGCAGTGCCATCTGCCTCGGCCCTTTGCCGATCATAACCAGGTTCGACCGGCGGTATTGACGATGTCGTCGTGATAGTCGACCCACCTTGCTGTCGCACCGCACATAGCTGCGCCCCTTCACCTATTCAAGTACCTTTGCACATTATTGTCACTGTTCGAACCTAACCTAACCGACCGACATCGAAATACCTTAGATAAAAGCTTCTGTTGGTCAAGTTATGGTTAGTGTACAACCCGCCCGTGGGTTCCCTTGGGTTGCCTTGTCGTGGCGGGGGGACTTAGTAGCCAAGGCTTATGGGCGGCCACGCGGGAATCCGAGGTGGAGCCGCTTCTCTGGGTTTCTTCTGAGACAGCTGAGAAGGTGGCGCTCGAGGTCTCCCGCTTCTTGGGGTCTTTTCCGCTAAGGCAGCTTAGACGCTGGCACTCGAGGTTGGGCCGCTTCTCTGGGCTTTTTGAATAAGCAGCTGAGAGGCTGCTCTTGCGACGCTGCAGCCGAGGATTAGGGGCCGCGGTGGTTTGGAACTGGTGGTGTGTGTGCCGCCACCCCTACCGTCCGCGGGACCGTCAACGTGTTGGCGGCCGCAGTGAGGCTGCAGGGCACGGGAAGTGTCGGTATCACGATGGCCGTTCTGCCTGCCCTCTGCAGTTGAAGAGGCCTATAATTGATCCGTTGCACTAGTACCAGGGTGTTGGAATACGTACGGGTGCTGTCCGACGTTCAGTGCTGGTTAGCTACAACAAATACTAAAAACAGTATAAAATAAATATTTAAGGGGTCTCCCATACAACAAACCTGATTTTTAGGAGTTTTTTGCTCGCTATTAATAATGGCAAGAGGAATGGGGCTAAGGAGGCTCCAACGCGCTACGGAACCCTACGTGCGCGAGTCTGACTCGCACTTGGCCGATTTTTATTGACAAAGTTACGTATTTCGAATATATAGATTGAAAGATAAACACCAGGGACATAATTTCAAGCTTTATAAAATATGATTTATGAAAGTTTTGTTTGGTAATGTCGGGAGTTTTAATGGGCCCTGCCCCCTGCCACTTCAATTTGCTAATCCGCTGACCTAGCCAATGTAGCCTATTCCTGAATCCTTTGAATCCCACATTGGCTTCGTCTCCATGCATATTCACAACATCCAGCATTAATCTGTCTCCGCACGCATCTGTCACGTGAAAATCCGAACGGAAGGAATCTTCTCCATTATTAATGATGCTATGTCAACCGAAACTTGAATCAATCGTCCACTCTGGACATAATTAGAGATAATTGCCGTGATTTTAATTGGATTGCAGGTGTTTGATATAATTATTTACGTATTGATATATTTTTATATAGAAAGCACTATTTCTTACACTAGGTTTATTTCAAAGAGTTATTTTTGTGATAAAAATTATGTTTTTTTTTTTGCGAAAGCAGGACTGCCTCTTGCTTTCCTATACTAGGTTCTCAAATCTCAAAGAGTTATTAAGCCCGATTACAAAGGCGCCAGCGTAAATTTAATATCAACGTAAAAAGCGTTCTCTCTATCGAATGTCTAAAGTGAAAAAGAAACAGGACTATGCTATCTAGCTATTATAATTACGCTGACGCCTCTTAATCGAGCTTATTTTTGTGATAACAATTTTAAAAATATTTTTTGCGAACGCAGGTTTGCCTCTTTCTTTTTTCGGTCCGGTGATCAAAGAGGCTGCTTCGCGACTAAAAAAAAATTAAATGTCGTATATCACAAAAATAACTTTCATACCCCTAGGTGATTTGGGTGGCCTTCATCATATTTTTTCGTATACCTATGGCAGAATAGCGTTTGCCAACTCAATAATTTAATAATAATTGTATAACTTAGTATTTATACTTGAAATATACGTGCTTATAAGTTTCACATCAAATAGTGCTTGTAAATTATTGTAACATAGTTCCAGCTCAAAGTTTCAATTAAGTTAAAGGGTCTGCTCTATTAAATAACTTTGCCCACATTTACATAATCAAAGGCTCTATTGAAAATGTAATGATCCTGATTTCACTTGTCGTAGTGGGGTATTGTTTTCGCATTTCAATTTTCAATAGCAATTTCACTCAATCTTATTAATAAGACAAAATATCTCCAACAAAAATGTTGCATTTGTTAATCATAAAATTACAAATGTTTCGGTATTACAAAATACATACACACGCATGCACACACAACACACACACACACACACACGTCATTAAGTTCAAGTAGGAACGCGCGAGAATTTTTTTTAGATCTCTTCTTTTAAAATAAAAGATTTCAAACCTACTTTAATTAATTGTGTAGCTTTAGCTATGTAGTATTGTACGTTGTTGTAGTTAATAGATGGACTTGCCCTAAACAAACATTTCCTTAATATATTATATCTACTATGTTATGATTGGTAAGTAAGTAAGTTCGTATAGGCCGGGTGGCTAGCCCTGTGTGCTTAGCATACAAGACCACGACAAGAGTTTAACGACGTGTGCAAAGGTGACAGAAATATGCTTCATCATAACTCTGTCACGCTCTGACACGTCGATAGTATAATTTTATGGTCCGTATGCTAAGCCTGCAGGTGTCAGAGTTTTTAGGCCGCCTGAAGGCCTCTGACACGGCTAAACGGTTAAAACAACCGGGGCCTACAATTTAACGTGTCATCCGAGCCACGGTAGCGCTCAGTTGGAAAATGCCACCCGCGGTCACCCATCCAAATAGTGACCGTGCGGAACGTTGCTTAATTTCGGTGATCGCTGACAATCACCTAGTCAAACTACGCTACGAGCGCTATGATTGGTAATGTAACAAAATGTTTGGGAACTCAATGTGCTACAACTTTCAAATGCGTGAGAGAGATAGCTAAAGTCATTAGAAAGCCCGTAAGTGGACCTAGAGGTACTCCCTAGGCGTCCTAATTGCGATGTACACAAGTGCTAATAGCATGTATAATTATTGAAGGAGCGTATTAACCGTGATTATAGTTTTATCTAGCAATTAAAAGAGGTAGGTACTTACTGCTCTTGTTTCATTGCTTATTATTTTATTTGTCTGAATGTTATACAACTTTTATTGGGTCATAACCAAGTTCATATTTTCATGATAACATACCCTAAAATAATCCTATATTATATGCCCTAGGATATTATCTGCTGGACAAAGGCCTCACTTAAGGATTTTTTTTTAAATATTTATTTATTTTATTTATAATATTCCTCTTTCTTTGTCACTATATGCATTCGATAGACGGAACAATTTTTACTGTACTGTACTGTACCAGCCTTTTTTAATAGTCCACTGTAGGACGTCGGCTTACCCACGAAGGGTGATTGGGCCATATCCACTACGCTGGCCCAGTGCGGGTTGGTGGACTCACACACGCAATCGAATTTTTTCTACGGACGTTTGCAGGTTGCCTCACGATGTTTTTCTTCACCGAAAAGCCAGTGGTGTGAAATTCCGTACATAAATTCCGAAGAACTCATTGGTACGGGACCGGGATTTGGACCCACGACCTCACGGTTGTAAGGCGGTGTCATTACCACTAAACCACCACGACTTGACAATTTTTACGTTGCTATTTAATTTACGATGGCGCCTTTATAATTGGGCCTACTGTTGAGCTATAAAAGTATTATAAAACTCTCTTACATAAAATGTCTTCAAAAATCTGGCAATAAACAAGTGTATTTGCGTAGACAAATAGATATTACATGTACGTAGAGTGGCGAGTTGTTGAAACAACGATGGACGATCAAACTTCCGTCAGACCACCTGTAGCAGGAAAGTTTGCTGAAAGCCAACCGGATGCGGGCAAACAACGTAAAACTTAGATTGCATTTTCATAGTATCATAGTTTTGCTATTTGTAGAATATGTTCTTTCTTTCATAACAATATATCTGAATATTTTAAACTGTCTTGGTGTCGTTTATGAAACCTATTTTTTTTATTAAAAGTTAGATTTTTTTGCCTTTCCAATGTTTACCTATATTATTTGTTCCGAAAATAGTAAAATTGTTCCAGTCGAGAAATCCTGAAATAGGGGGTGAGTTCAATCCAAATTCAAAATGTATTTTTTTTTCAGGTTTGTGGTATGGGAGTCCCCCGTAATAAATCGTTTGTATTCTGACTTAAAAAACATTCAAATATAATTCTAAACTACCTAATATAGGTATAAAATGTATTTATTCAATTGACATATTAGGTTGGGGAAAAAGTCTTTTCGCATTATAGTGTGTATGAACTTGTAATAAAATCTCTTTAGCTATACTATTTGTATCTGGCTGGTTTTTTATCATTGAAAGTTTAAATTTTAAAGAACATAATTCCAAATTCAAATTAGGAAATTGTGTGATTTTCATTTGTTTTTCATACTGTCAAGATGAGTGAATCTAATGAAGAAATTCGATCCATTTTAAAATTTTACTACAAAATAGGTTAGGTAGTGTCAGGTTAACATCACGACAGGACTGCCAAAACCACTTGTCGCGGTATTTTGATCAGAAGTCCCAAAACTTCTATAGCAATGGGATCATATGTCCCTACCTACAAGATGGCAAAAAGTTATCGAACAAAATGGTACCTACATTTAGTTTAGTTACTTACTTAAATGTAAATAAACTAAAAAAAAAATGTTTTGAATTTTCTTAAAAAATGCGAAAAGACTTTTTTTCTCAACCTATTATAATTTGACAATTTCCTATTAATTGAAGTCAGTTTAAAGCTATGGTCAAACAATAAAAAAAATAATTATCCCCTCGAGTAGCAAGCGCCCAGAATCTTCTAATTATCATACCGAATAAATCAACCGACTAAATACCGAATATATAAACTGACTAAGAGTTCTTTACACTTACTTTTGTTACCTCATAATCCACGAAATCATAGAGTTAGTCGGGATGATAATTTAAATTAATTTTATCCAAATCATTGTTTACACACATCCACAACAATCGGATGAAATTGATTTATCTATTACCTCGTAGATGTTATTATAGAAGCTCTGTTATTAGCAGTAGATAACAATTTAGCGCGGCATGAAGCGTTAATAGCCCGGATACCCGCATTGCGCCTGGCGGCTCCCGGTCATCCGGGTAGGTATTGATACACAGTGGCGGACTAAGACCTACATTTCCTGTGGGCAACTTTAAGAAGCACTGTTTTATTTATTTTGGATTTTCGAGATTTAGGCGAGGCAACTATGGCGAGGATGTAACAGAATGGTGGCCGAGGCAAGGTTAGCAGAGCGGAACATCGGTAGTCCAGATACTTAAGTCGACCATACAGTCGAATTCGCGGGCCGAACCTGGACGCCTAGCGATTTTGGCGATTGGCACAGGACCGAAGCAGATGATACAGTTCTGGGATAAAGAAGACTGTGGATGAAGATGATGAACTAAGGCACAGTGTACCCCCTTGCCTTCAAAGTGCAAGGCCCTTAGGGCGCGAGGCCGTGGGCGATGGCCGATGGCCCACATTGCCTACACCTAGCGCCACCTCTGTCGCTACATTCGAACGGACACTGCTGAGTCATCTGTCCTCACCAATATATTGTATAATTTTTGTCATCATGGCATTTATTTAACAATTTTTTTTTGGAAAGAAAGCGCTGAATAATTTATATACGATCAACATATTTTGTACAGTCCTTCTTTTAAGTTCAATCCCTTATACACTTTTCGATTTTGTTAGAATTATCAAGAGGTCGATAAAAAACAGTTAAATTGAGAATCTTTTTTTAGAGGTCCAATAACCTTGCAATTCATAAGTGACGTTATTTTAAATAATAGGTACACTCGTATTGTAAACGTCGTAGTGCTAAGTAGAGTATTTACCTTTTACTACCTCAACAATATTGGCTTTGATACAAAATTCCAAAGTGTACAGTAAAGTGTACGGCCTCACATCTAACTTGGCTAATTTGTTGGGTTCCTTGCACGTGACATGCATTCGAGACCAGTTGTTCGAGAGTACTGCTCGTAGTATGTAAGTTCGTATAGGCCGGGTGGCTAGCCCTGTTGTCTTAAGCCGCCTGAAAATCTCTGTCATGGCTAAGTGGTTATAACAACCGGGCCTAAAATTTAACGTGTCATCCAAGCCACGGTAATGCTCAGTTGAAAATACTACCCACGGTCACCCATTCGAAAACTAACCGTGCCGAACGTTGCTTAACATTGATGATAACGAACACCTAGTCAAACTACGCTATGAACGGTACGAGAGTACTCGTTAGCTAGTGCTACTAATCCTTATGTAGCACAAATCCACTGCAGGATATAGATGCGCTGGGTTAAGTTGGTTAAGGAAAATTATACGCCAAGTACGCCTCGCTTGCAATTTTACACTATAGTTCGGCCGTTCAGAGAATGCGTTCCTGACACGTCATCTTGAAAAAATGTTTTTGGCCGATATCTCGTAAACTATGTACTTAAGGGCAAAAAACATTAAGATTATTATTGTAGAAAATAAAATTTCGCATCTTTTGTTCCCATTAAACTTTTTTTGTGAAACTTACCGTTTATGATTTATGGACCATTTAATGTTTCAGGTCCATTTAATGAAATTTCATTTTCAAAAACATTTTTTCAAGGTGGCGTGTCAGAAACGTACGCATTCTCTGAACGGCCGAACTATAATAAAGATAAAACATTACGAGGTGTGAATTACATTAACAATTTTTATATCTAAGTATCTTTTCTGCATTTATATAGAGTGGCGGATTTACGTATTGCCGCCAGTAGGCTGTTGAATTGTGCCCCCAAGCTGTAAAACGAATCATGTATGTTGTTTTATCTCCGTAGATTTTATAATGTTTAGGTATACAAAGTAATCTTGTATTTTTGTCAATTATAAAATGAATGGTCTGAAATTTGCCGCCCCTAAAATCTGCCGCCCTAGGCTTCAGCCTACTCAGCCTGCTGGTAAATCCGCCACTGTTTATTATATCGTAAAATGATACACATTTTATTGCAGCTTCTCATTTTTAGGGTTCCGTACCCAAAGGGAAAAACGGGACCTATTACTAAGACTTCGATGTCCGTCTGTCACCGGGCTGTATCTCATGAACCATGATAGCTAGGCAGCTGAAATGTTCACAGATGATGTATTTCGGTTGCCGCTATGACAAAAAATACTAAAAATAAAATAAAATAAATATTTAAGGGGGGCTTCCATCCAACAAACCTGAATTTTTAGACGTTTTTCGCTCTATATTAATAATGGTAGAGGCTTGAAATTTTCACAGAATAGTTAGTTTTATATTACCTTCAATAATAAATAATTAAATTAAAATAAAATAAATGTTTAAGGGGGGCTCCAGTACGGAACCTTCCGTGCGCGAGTCCGACTCGTACTTGGCCGATTATTAAATCTTTTAATTTGACGGAAGAGATAAAAAAATAGAAATAAAATATTTTACTAGAGATAAAAGATTTTACTATTTCTTCTATTAAATTAAAAGATGTTTAAAACTAACTTTTCTAGATTCTATTATTTTTACATGATAAAACAGACAACAAGTTCTTGATAACCGGGTTTTAGAAATCAATCAAACTTGCAAAAAAGTATGCGAGACAGTGACCGATTGAAAAGCCTTTAGTTAGTTTATTTCTACTACTATTTCGTTGAATCAGGCAACACGGGATTTTGGATTTCGGGATGCTGATGCGGAAATTTCGGCTGCGTATTGAATGCAGATGATTCGGTATCACTGTTGATCAGTCACAGGCCGATGCGTTACTCTGAATGCTCAGTCTATGTTTAAGTTTTCACTTCTACCGCCACTCCCGAAGTGCAACCCGTTGTTACAACACAGTGAAGACCTTACAATTTTAATAGACCCTTATGCCAAAACCAGAAACGCACAAAATCTAAAACCAACCAAACCAACCCATGGATCAAAACTCAAGCAGCTTAACTAACAAAGGAAAAACAACCATTCTTGCGTGCGCCAAATCACTTAAATTACAATAAAATTGTAACTTAGCCACGTTTAAAAATACACGAACCTCTGACTGTAACATTTTATTTCACCTCCGACGCGTGCGACATAATTTCATTTGGCCAATATTGCGGCAGCTGAAAGCAGAAAGCTCCGAACACGGGTTTTTATAGGATCTGTGAGCAAAAGTAAACAACTCTGAAATGTTCACTCTGCCACTTTATTTGTGCAGGTGGCCAAATCAGAAAACTAAACATTTTTTCAAGAAACTCTTGAGCCTTTCTTGGAAACTGCGATGGCAGAGCTTCAGCTGGATTCTGTAGTTAAGTTGGTTTACTTGTATGCGCACGGCTGCGATTGGTTCCTGGCCATAGATAATGAATAACCCGTGTTTCCGAATGACTTGAACGAGATACGTGGTACCTACTGCTAGGCAATAAAAGGCGGGAAAATTGCGGTAAGAGCAAAGTGTATTAAATTGGCTTTATAGTCTTTTTCAAATAGCTAGTCACTTATGACACTTCCGAAATGTCAGCTGTCCAACATACATTGACAATTTTAATGATGTACCGCACCTATATTCGATTTGTAATTACCGATTATTATCGATTTTACGTACTTATCGAAGTTATCGAACAATATACCTAAAACTGTTTCGGTGAAT
This sequence comes from Hypomecis atomaria, assembly GCA_964007245.1. NCBI lineage: Eukaryota > Metazoa > Arthropoda > Insecta > Lepidoptera > Geometridae > Hypomecis > Hypomecis atomaria. The sequence goes on from OZ023291.1 coordinate 18,984,068, forward strand.
TTATCTACAAGTCAGTAGGACTTACTTAGACGATAGGTTTATAGGAATCAAAAAGAAATAAAAAAAAAAGTGACAAGGAAAAAAAGATTTAGGTATTTGGGAAATAATATCCTCGTCACTTCGTCATCGGAGCTATCATCATTATCATCATTTGACGAATCTTCCAGATTTATAATCATTTGATTATCCGTTATATTGTCTATGGGAACATCGGAGGTAAATGGAAACTTAGTTTTTCATACATTTTTGTATCGAATACGCACTACATATTTTATAATTTTTGTACTAGGGGTACATATTAACGATAACCCTTGCTTAAATCAAGTCGATTAATATGTTTTGTTTTCGATATTCTTCGATTTCAACAATAGTCGATTTCCCAGCCCTCTTATCATGACGTCACGATCGGCAATAGCACGTAACATAACAATTTAACGAATTTAATATTTTATTAAATTGAAAAGTGAATGCGAATATGTTTACGCGAATCAATAACCTTTATTCTATTTCTTGTGTCCTGTGTCGTTTATTTTAGTAGTTTTTCTTGTAAGTTTGCTTAATGTTTTCATAAAGTATTGGTGTGACGTCACATGATGTATTTACGTAATATTTTACGTTCTATGGACCTGTCATAGGTGACTTGCTATTTGAAAAAGACTATAAAAAAAAGTTTTATAGCGACTTTTCTTTACGCTACTTAATTTTGTACTTATACTAAAGAAAATTTCTAACACATTATACACATTTTAGGCTACTATTTTTTCTGATTTGTTTTTCATAAATCTTAGGGTATGCTTTATCATAAGTATTATTGAAATTCTTATCTCTAGTGTTACGGTAGATTTAAAAGTCACGTACTGTTAAAGGAACAAATAAGATTGGCCAGTTTTCCAGTTATTGAATTTGGAACGAGTGCGCTCCAACCGGCCATAAAGGCGGGAAAACTGTCTCGCCGCGATATTGGCGCCATCTGTCATATTGTGTGTAAAGGTGTGTACCCACAGAGCGCGGCATTTTAGCGGACAAAGTTGCCGCGCGACTAGTTTGTTAGCGGCAGTACTGCGAGGCAAATCTCAACCATGCCGAAAGTACGTTTCTCATTACAGGACAGGACAGGGGTTTAGTGAATTGTAGGGTAAAGCGACTTCTTTTAGGGTAAAATGATTCAGACACTGCGCTTGCACCCCCCTATAGGATTCGATTTAGCCGAGGCACTTTTGGGAGACTCAGGCTGCGGGCTAGCACCCTGCTCGCTTTAAGATTTCTATTTAGGGATATTTGCAAACGTAATTCCCTAAATTCAGAGCGAAAAACATTTTTTGGTTTCGAAACACTGGTTCAAATCATACCGAAAGCGGCCGAGTAATTTGTAGCTCTACTTGTTATTCGTCAATTCGGCATATATGTATATAGCGCGAGACCGCGCGTGGCAGCTACAAGATGGCAACGATGCACTTTAGAAGCCGCGCTTTAGAGGGAACCGCGCTCAAATACCGTGCTGTGTGAGGACACACCTTTATAGTTAGCTAGTGTGGCTGTTATTTATCTATTGGTTATAGTGGCGCTTGTTTAGTTGGAGTACTCAGGTGGTTTGCGATAGATAGGAAAATAGAAGCTTGATTGGATTTTGGATATATACGGAAATGTTTATTCTTCGATTTGTCTTGGTAAATAAAGGAAAGTAAAAATAAATGGCGCTCTGTCTATCCCTATATAACGTATTGTAGTTTGAAGTTTTCTAGCGTGGCAAAACTTTCTGGCGTGACGTCTCTTCTAACGTGGCATAGTTCTTCTAGCGTAGCACTTCTAGAGTAGCGTTCCTGTCGTAACTCTTTAACCATAGATGTTCTAGCTTTCCTAAGGTAGGCTATTGCTACTAGTAGTGTAACACTTTTATTATAGCGGTATTTTAATAAAAATTTGTATGGCATTGTTCGGCGTTCTCTTCCAACGGGGCCGGCATCCTCGTGTAGCTTTCCTGAACAGCTCTTCCAACGTAATATTACCAACGTAGCTTTCCTAGTAGGGAAATCTTAGAGTAGCTTTAATGGCGTAGCACTTCTAGTGGAGCTCTCATAGCATATTATTATGCCAGGTTTTGTAGCGTAGCTCTGTTAGCGTAGCACACCTAGCGTAGCTTTCATGGCGTAACTCTTCTCATGTAGCACTTCTAACGTAGCTGTTCGAGCTGTATATTTCTCGCACATTTTACAGGGCGTAGCTTTTGTGGCTCTGCACTTCCATCGTAGCTCTCCTCTCCTAGCGTAGCTTTACTAGGGCAATATTCCTAGCGTATCTTTCCTAGAGTAATATTCTGAGCGTAGCACTCTTACTCTTGCTTCCCAAGCGTAGCACACCTAGCGTATCTTTCCTAGAGCTAGCATAGCACACCAGCCATAAGTGTGGCGTAACATTCTTGTCTATTCGTTTTTAAATTATACAGACGCAAGATAGTCTCTTAGTTATGTGTTTTAATAACTATGACGGGTCTCAATCTCAAATTGTCTTTGTGTACTGTAAGATTTAACTTGTCTATTTAAACGATCTACAGCATACAGCTTTATATATTAGTAAGTTAGCTGTTGAGAAAAATACGAATTTCGTTCTAGTGTTCCCGAAAAATATCAATTCGTATCGATCAAACGAACAGCGGCTATTTTTACAGGGTCCCAGCTGTTGGAAGAGGCTCCAATACAGCTCGTTTAGCATCCGCGACGATACTCAGATTTATATACCTCTCTGAAAGATAAATGAGCGCAATGCAGTATCACTTTTAAGCTCATAGTTTACTAATAAAAAATTAACGACACTTTATGCTAACCTTCCTGATTTATTGCAAGGTTTTTTCAGAGTCACATCAATGTAAAAATGACCTACACTACACCTATATATGTACATAAATTAATTAATATCATAAGCATAAGGAGAGTTTGTTTTTAACCAACTTTCAATAAGGAGGAGGTTCTTCGTTCGTCTGTATGTATATTTTTTTCAATGTCCATCGATATTTTCGCCAATTGTGAACTGAATAAAAAAAAATCTTTTTTTAGCTCCAAACGGTATACCTACTCCCGAGGCGGTCCCATTTAAATATTATCGAAGTCAGTTGAGCTTTTTTTGAAAAATCAACAATAATGTAAAAATTGTATAAATCAATTCGAATGAACTATTTGGATTTTGTTATTTGATTTGATTTTGTATCATTCGTTACTCTAAAACTGCTGGGTTAACTTCAAAACTTCTTTCACCAATAGAAAGCTACATTATTTATGAGAATCACGGCGTCGCTCAGGTGCTTATGAACTATATACAAGTTTTTTACATTAGTAAAGTCATTGAGAAACACTAGTCTTGGTTAACTAATTTCGTCCTAGTATTCCCGAAAAATATCAATTCGTGTCGATAAACTGAACGGCGGCAATTTTTACAAGGTCCCAGCTGTTAAAAAAGGTTCTGATACTAGGTAGGTTCTCGTCTAACGTCCGCGATGCTACAGCCACTACTGATTTATATACCTCTCAGAGAGATATATGAGCGCCATGCAGTTTCCGTTTTGTCAGAACACATACATCACAAGCTATCTCTTTGTGGAATAATATGAGTCATAAATCATTTGTGACTCTATGTTACAAATTAATAGTGTGTAGTCCAAACTCAGAGGTTTCGAAATTAATGTTCGCGGCGTATATGTCTTTTTATAGAAACGCTTATGTACTGTTCTTTATTAACCAACTTCCAAAAAGGAGGAGGTTCTATGTATGTCTGAATGTATTTTGTTTTAATTTTAGAATTATTAAAAAAAAACTATTTTTTTTAAATTTAATTTAAATCAATGTTTTTTTGCTTATGGTTAAATTTGTGGATAAATTATATTACTTATTTATTATATTGGTATGGCGGCAATTATCGCGTAATAAGGAGTTATGGTCAATTTTACTATTGTGTCTTTTCACGTATGTAAGTTTTATTTGACAAAATATTACTTACATATCTCATTCTACTTTAACTCTTATAACATTCCTATAAGAATTTTACTTTAGAAATATTGCTGTTATGGTTATTACATCCTCTGGTCTTTCATAAAACCTTATAAGTACGCCTAATTTGGCTAACAGCTATCCCTTTTAGGAATTTCATAAACAAGTCCACAGACGTCAGATTACATATTTTATAAATGGCTCGTATTCATAAGGAGCCAACAGTAATAACCATGAATGTATAAAACAAGGGATTGGGATATGAGTTACGAGGTAGAAAACCTAAAGCTACGATAAATATGATTCAAACAATGACGTCGTCAGGGGTCGTTCCTGTAAGTTCTACTGTTAGTTCTACTAGTAGAACTACCGGGAAAAAAATTCCCGGTAGTCCTAGCGTAGATAATTTAGCTTTCAGGGCTCTTAGGTCAAATTTTTTAAAATCTTGAATTTTCATTTTCATTCCGTTGAATATAACTTGCGGTTTTATCAGGATGTAACATTTTTTAGTTTGAAAAACTTAATGACAGATGTCATATTAAGATGTCAAAGTGACAGCAGTCATATTCTGGAATTCGTACTAGAATTGCATGACAGGTGTCACAGTAAACTGTCTAACTGACAGCTGTCAAACTTCAAAGTGATTTATCTCGGTAATAATCGATTGCAGACCGTTGGTGTTTTTACAAAAGTGATAGAGCTCGACGAGATCTACATTTCGGATGACAGCTGTCTAACTTCAAATTGATTTATCTCGGTAATTAGCAAGTGTTAGAGCGCAATAATTAGCGAATCATGGCGAAGTGTCATCTGCGGCTAACTTCTCATCCGCCGATTTGTGTTAGTATACTCTAGAATCTAGAGTATACTAAGCGTCACACAAATCGGCGGATATATTCTAGATTCCACACATATGTTCTGGATTTATTCTAGAGTCTAGAATATATCTGTCACTTAGCAACACAACCTGTTTAGAGAATCCATGTACCTACTTATTTTACAAATTAGTAACTAAGTTCGTATAGGTCGGGTGACCAGCGCTGGTGCCAGAGTTTTCAAGTCGCCTGCATGCCTCTGTAATGTCTAATTGGTTAAAAAAGCAGTCCCCACAATTTTAACGCCTCATCCGAGCCACGGCAGCGTTCAGTCGCAAATGTCACTCACGGTCACCCATCCGAAGACTAACCGCACTAAACATTGCTTAACTTAGGTGATCACTGATAAACACCTTGTCAAACTTCGCTATGAGCGCTACATGAACGTATTGGATTAAATTGATTGAACACATTGACGAGCGCAATGATACCATGATAATGATCCATGTATTTTACAAATGGCGCGTATTCATAAGAAGCCGACGGTAATAACTCTTGATTAGAGCGGGACTTGTTGCTGGGAAGTGATGAAATATGAATAATAAAACATCGCCGCTCTGGCAGGTTGGCGGTTTTATATTTAAAGCCTTTGGGCTCGCCGCCAACTCGCGATTGCGAGGCCGAACGGAGGTTTAGCTCAGTTTTTGAACTGTAGTTAGATCAACCTTTTTTATTTTTGATTCTGGACTTCAGGCAAATGGAAAGTAAACAGCTGGCAGTCTTTTCGCTACTAGCGATCTCTTTTAAGTAACGTTAGCTCCAATTAGGTATTAAATGCGACAAAATAGTATTTGTAGTTGTTTATTTTTATGTAATTGCCACTAGCCACAGAACTTATCAATAGAAATCAGTCATATTAAATATATGCAAAAGAGGCCTATGTTCAGCTGTGTACGCTTGAAATCCAGACGAAGATTCAATCGTGACGGTTGGGCGTAAACGGAACGAAAACGTACGTACGTAAACGTTAACGAGATAAGCGTACTCTCCTTTTTACTGACTTCTCAAAAGGAGGAGGTACTATGATCGTCTGTATGTATTTTTTTTTGTGTAAGTTTATCGATGTTTTCGCCTAGTGGGAACCGATTTAAAAAAAAATAGTTCGAAAGAATATACTTCCGAAGTGATCCCATTAAAATTTTATCGAAATTGACAGAGCCGTTTTTGATAAATCAACAATAATGTACATGGCTGTCACATCGATTCGTGCAAACTATTCGAATTCTGTACACGGTGGAAGTCGGTGTTGCGATTTTTTGCGAAAAAAATTATGTTTTAAGTTTTAAGATAAAATTAGTTACCCTAAGGAAATAGACCTCAAAATCTGTCCTAGTTGTAGTTATAATAAAATACCATCCCGAAGTTCCCAGAATCTGAACTATGAACGTATATGTAGATTTACAATGACATAATGACACTGTATACAGTATATGTCGTTATGTTCTTGTACACCGAACGTATCCCTCGAGGGCCATAGAGGTACTTGTTCCATTTTCCGATGTAACAAAAAATAGCCTTTTGCTTAATACAAAGCCTATGTTGGCCCTTTGAGTTCCTAGATTGAATTATCTATTTTAATAAGGAAAGAAATAGCCTTTATCCTAAACGAAAAAAAGTCCCATTATGCTTATTTTGCTTAGCTACATTCTACTTACTTAGGCCTATGTTATGTAAGTAGTTTTACCACAAAATACCTTGTTTATTCTTTATCTTGCCCCAGTATTTTCTTTTGGCGTTCTTATAAAAACAAATTGTCTACGTTGTCAAGTTTTACTAAATGAATACGTTTCTATGAAAAAAATGTGCTCGGTAAAGGAAACTAATACTGCCGGATGTTATTCTGTCTATACCCCTACCATAGACAGAATAACACGTTGCCAACATTGGATTTACTCTAGCATTATAGAGACCGATTGGGTTGGGAAGCTTAGATGAAAAGGAAAATAAGTATATAACCTAACCTTTTCATCGGTGGGGGGAGCGACTATGGATTATTTTAAAATTTAAAAAAAACTGTTACTTTGATATAACTCCAACGAATCAGATATTGATAGCTTCCAGCCGGGCTGGTATGCGCGCCACGAATTATTTCGTTCGTAATGTCAGAACGATACAGCGTTATGGCAAAGTATATAACTGTCACTCTTTCACACGTCGAAATGAGTTCTTTTCGTCGCTTTTCGTGGTCGATGCTTTATAGCCATGTCTTACGTATTTTTAATACTGTAGATACATATGTTAAAATAAAATAAAAATAGCCATGCTCAAGAATGTCGAGCTACAAGTTTGTACCCTTCCCCCTTTTTTACGTTACTCTCAAATTGTCAGATTAGTTGAATATACACTTTTTAGCATGCAATTCACTCATCCTACTTTAATCTCACGTGTTCAGATGATCGTTTTATTTTTACTAATATGATCCTTTATCCTTGACGGGCGGCCATATATTATATATGGGGGGCTCATATTTGGTGGAGGTACTTAATCAGGTACAAGGTATCCCTGTGTGTTAATCTGCAGTGCTTTAGTATCTCACGACTTAAAACTACTAAGCGATCAACACAAAACAGTGAAATTGTTTTGGATCAAAGCACATGCGGGGCTGGAGGGAAACGAAAGGGCGGACCAATTAGCAAAAACGGCGGCGTTGCAGCTTAAATCAAAACCGAACTACGAGAGTTTCCCGGTCTCATTTGTCAAGCGAGAAATCCGAACGGAGTCGCTGGATGAATGGGATCGGCGCGGCGGTATCGGGAAGGTGAAACTGCGGCAGTAACTAAATTGTTTTTTCCAGAAGCGACTAACGCTTATAAAATAGTAACTGCTATACAGCCAGTGGGAGTTTTGACTCAAATCATGACAGGCCATGGTGGGTTCTCCTAATACTTGCATAGATTCAGGTTACGGGAGAGCCCATCATGCATCTGCGAGCCGGCACAAAACGAAACCCCGATACACATTATCACACAGTGCCCGGCATATGGTAGGGAAAGATATGATATGGAACAGGAGTTAGGTATAAATGTAAGTAAACATAATTTTCGTGAAATAATGCAGAATAATCAGATAAGAAATAGATTTTTAGAATATAGTATGAAAACATGTAGTAGAGCAATAATTAGAAATAAATAGTTATATAAGCAAGGCTAACTTACTAAACTTGTATAATATTCATTAGCCTTAAGTGAAAATAATGTTATTATACACATTCAAATATTATTTTATATACATAGTCAAATCTATATATATAAAAAAAAAAAGTATGTCACGAAATCCCTTCTTCGGCTCCCCTACTATTATAACCAAACAGTTGCTCGTAATATACTAGTATTTATACTACCTATATATACCTAGTTGGTGTCTTTTTTTCTGTTTAATCAATCCAGTATTATAAATATGGGGAGTAATTATTTAGATACAATATTTATACCGATAGATATTGTACATAAATCTACACGCATAGGATTATGCATGTTTTCCCCTGCTACACAGATGGTATAAACAATTCATATACTCAAAATTCTAATGCTTATTTCATTTGCAGCCTTAATAAGCCACATCAAAGAACAAACAGAGAAGTCAATTACCTACAAGTTTTTAAAGTGACTGCTGAACTTCAATATTTATATGGAAACTTTTTTTTTGTATCGTATCTACATGTACATATACTCGTATGTGTATAATCATGTTGCACAATTTTATATTGTTAGTAAACTCAACTATATTGTTTTAACCGTTTAGATTTCTCACAGTCCTTTAGGCTGCCATCAGCCATGGCTGACCATCCGGCCTGTATGAACTTACTTAATCTGAGTCGAAAATTTGGGTAGCTTCTTAGTCTTATTCAATATAGGGGCGATAGGTCCTTTTTTTGACCCAGGAAAATCCTTTATGGATACCTAGCCCTAGCCACCAGCCCTAGCCTACCAGGCCTAGGGAGACCGGTGGCTATGTGGGAGTCTCCACCGATAGATGGTGGCATACCTACTAAAAACCTAGGGTGTTTCCGCCACTGCGCCATGGGTGTCGGGGCTACAGGCACGCTTCCGCACTCCTCCGCGGCAAAACCCGAAACGGCGAACCCGAGCCTCCTTGGTGAAAGCCAGGTATCCTAGCCACTAGACCATACGGGATAGGGGCGATAGGTCCTCTGACGCTGAGTGTTTTATATATTTCCTCCTTTTAGCGTTTACTATAGTAAACGCTAAAAGGACGTGACTTGAGCTGAGTTACCTAAGCTCATGTCACGTTTGAAATGATAAAATATTATTGCTCCAATTTTACTTCGTGTTCTCTAATTGATATACATAGTTTGATTAATGTGCAGTGCTGCGGAGTCAAATATACCGTGCATATTTTTTGTAGTTTCTTTCAAATTCGCTGACTTCGCTGAGTGTTTGTTGCGTACAAAGCTCGTTAAGTCATAAAAGTGAGAATGAAAAGCTTTAGTTTCAAAGCTCCAGCTCAAAGGCCCCTCTGTTTGTGGAGACTGGCTGTGGTCTTCTCTGGCTACAAATAAGAGGAAATAAAAATAGATAGAGCTGGTTTTCTGTGTGAATGGATAATGAAATCGATGTCTGAAATTCCGATTTCATAAGTTTTTGCACACAATTGGACTACAACGTCTTTGATATTGTGTGAAGAAGTAACGACAAAAAATTCAAAAATAGATACTTTAATACTTTTGTCCTTATTAAGTACAAAGGTTGATAAAGACAATTTTTGGCGATATTATTGCAGATATACAATATTTTAATTTTTTAAATATTTTATGTTGGAGTTTTACTTTATTGTGATTTGGTTAATAGGTATGTACTTATCTAGTAAATATGTAATTCTATAAAACTTTGTTAATAGACAATTCTAAGTGTATTTATATGTCTAGAGAATAATGAAAAATTTGATTTGATTTGCCTGAAAAAAAAATGTTACAAAAACTTTCAATAGTAACCATACAAATCAGTATAAACTTATATCAAGTTAAAATGGAGTTGGAAGGAAAGGGCCTGGTGGCATGCGATGGCGCCTAGGACGACAGTTACATTATACAATACTCTGAACTCCACTAATTTGGCGGTTAAACTTATGGCAATAAAATGTTATGAAGCTAACTACGGACGAAGAGTTTGTAAGTAGTAGATATAGACTTATTTTCTGAGTTCAACTAGGGAAATAATACACTTTTTTCAGTTATTCAACCGCAAAGCAGAGTAGTGTACACATCAATGTTTAAAATAAAAAAATGCCAAGTCGATGACTGTACCTATACGATATGACCACCAATTTTTTTCAAAATAACACATAGAGCAACTAAAATAACATCATCAACACCGGTAGAGCCGGCGCTATTTATTGAAAATCATATTGATCTTATCTTATAAAAAATGTGAATTCTTTGAATTCACATTTTTTTCTTACATTTAAGGTTTATACCATCCATCCATCAGCCATAGGACGTCCACTGCTGGACATAGGCCTCTCCTATGGATCTCCTTTAAGACCGGTTAGTAGCGGTCTTGATGAAGTCATCTGTCCACCTTGTGGGTGGACGTCCTACGCTTCGCTTGCCTGTACGTGGTCTCCACTACATAACTTTTCGACCCCATCAGTATTCAGTCCTCCGCGGTATGTTCCCTGCCCACTGCCATTTCAACTTACCAATCCGCTGGACTATGTCGGTAACTTTGGTTCTTCTGCGAATCTCTTCATTCCTGATTCGATCTCGCAGAGAGACTCCGAGCATAGCCCTCTCCCATACTTGGGTTAGGCTACTTGGAGCTTATTAATAAGGTCATTGTAAGAGACCACATTTCAGTGCCATAAGTCATCACTGGCAACACACACTGGTCGAAAACTTTCGACTTGAGGCACTTAGGTATGTAGGCTTATCCATATGAGATTTATTTGAGACCTAGCATGTTGCATTACCAATGCTTAGCGAAATGGGCATTAAACTTACTGTTAGTACCCGCATCTTCCACGCAGAAGTAGCCATAAAACAAACAGGCCCATAACTCGAGAATCTCAAGTTCAGGCAGTAACAATAAACAAGTAAAGCTGTATTTATACTAAGGTAACATCATGTGGTATTATGATATAGCTTACTTAAGTATTATTTTTTTGAAGTGAAAATTTCTTTATCTACACTAATGTTGTAACATTCTACTTATGTTTCCAATACTTGACTTATAATGACTACTGTTATAGCGCAGACAACAAAACACTCAATTTAAGCAATTTCACATGATGTTATAATATCCACATCGATATCGTAAAATCTCATTATAACATCAATAAAACGCGACCAATTAACCTGGCGAGCCTTATGTCAAAATCCTCATAAGAGTTGTATAAAATTTTGAAATTAGGCTGGCTTTTGAAAACAGTTGGGTTATACGTGAAAACTTCGTCGAAACTACTAAACTTACATACACAAAACTCTTTGGTAAGATCTTGTGCCAATGAAATAAAAAAGAACAGCGCGCGCTCGCTCCTGATTGGCCCTGCGCGCGCAGCTGCGCTCTCATTGTTTAGATTTTAATGGCGGCAAGTTCACTGTGACAATACACGTACGCGTGAATTTAATGTTTCGCAATATGTTTATTTTTATTTTTATTAGTGAAGATAAAGTAGTGTATGCAACTGCATATAACACGGGTATTAAAACACTCGTTACTATTATGAAACTCGCTGCGCTCGTTTCATAAACTCACACTCGTGTTTTAATACCCTTCATTACATGACAGTTGCATAAACTACTATTATCGCACTTTTTGGGATTGGTAAAAAAATTAAAACTCGCGTCAGGACATGACGTAACCTGATCGGAACTTCGTAAAACGGAGGGAGGAAGTTCTTACTTCTGCCGGCAATCCTGGAGTTTGTTGTATTTTTTTTTTTTGCATATTTTTATACATTGACTTATATGTTTGTAATAGGTACATATATATCGACGCTTTCTGGTGGCGTTACTTATAAACATTTAATTGTATCTCATTAGAAGTATAAAACCATAGTTGTGAGTACAAAGTTGATTTTAACCGCGTGTTTCATTTTGATGACCGAGCAAGCGAAGGATTCTAAAATAAAATCACGAGCTAAAATCCTGGGGTGCGTTTTTTGAACTTTGAACACCCTAGGAGCGGAGGAAATGACTAAATGCAAAAAAACAATATTTGCGCATTATTAGCAGTTTCAGTCAATTCTGTTGGCGGCAAATAAACTTCCTCGGCGCTTGAATCACTCATTTTAGGTATTTCACTTGTTTTTAACCTTTTAATCGTTTTTACAATGAAAAAATGACACGCAAAAAGCAAATTAAAAAAAAGTACACCAAGAAGGTTCCGAGTCTGAGTTTAACAAATTAAAAAAGGTTTTATGATAAATTCGATACCATCGAGGTACAAGTAAATAGGTTTAATGATGTTTTGAATCCACAAGTGCACACGATGTTTTAAATTAATTTAGTTTATCCTCTAGCAGATAAAAGATGGCTTTAGAGCAAAAATACTCTTTCCGAGATGGGGGGATGAGAAATTAATATAGGTATACTTACTTATCATGAAAACAGATTTGTAGTAATTAATCCCTCAAGTCTGCTGTATTAATGATGAACATGCACTGTAAATTACACAGTAGGTACATATCATACTGGTTTGCCATTTAGCCATGTCAGAGGCCTTCAGGCGGACTAAAAACTCTGACACCAGGACTGGCTACCCAGCCTATACGAACTTACTTACTTACTGGTTGTAAGATTGGAATGAAATTGTTGCCTAATTGTATTTTAATTTAGTTTAATTATTTAACTATTGTACTGTCTGAATTGATGTCATGGTGAAATGGCGTTAAAATTGCTTAAAATAGCATTTTTTTTTCCTTTAGTAAAATTGGTGTCGGTATAACGATCAGTCGTTCACAGATACCAAGCAACATTTAGTTTTTAAACTAGCTGTACAGCTGTTGCGGAAACCATTGTCCTCTCCAAATTCGATGGCAAAATTTATACAAGGAAGCATTTAGCCTCCTCTAGTTGGCCAATGAAAATGTGATTTTAATTAAGTAATTTAGGATATCGATCAGACTACCAAATCACGTGGCCGGCCAAACAGTTTCTTGAAGCCTCATTCAACAAAATCAGTAGTGTAGAGCTTTCGCAGATTATTTAAAAAAAAAAACTATGTTGAATGAGGCTTCAAGAAACTGTTTAGCCGGCCACGTGATTTAGTAAAATGAGTTTTTTTTTCACGTATAGGTACGGATGACGAAGTTGTCTGGGTAATTCCAGCTTTATATTTCTTGCGGCAATGATTTACGAGCCCCTCGGGGCCATTTGTACTTTTATATCTGCTTTGAATCGGTAACGTATCCAATTTGTTTCGCGACATCTTTGGGGGGATTGTTTGCTCATAGAGAAATACAGTGTGTTTGACATCGAACTAGCGATATTTGAAAGTTATAATTATTAGACAGTAAATTTCAGCGACAAATTACCCCCTTAGGCTTACCCAATTAGGGTTCCCCTCTGCCTCCATTTTAGAATGGCGGCCATTTTTATTTTTAATGTCTTTTTTCTGACCCTTCAGGAAAAAAAGCTATAACTTTTTATGCAGAGGCTCTACGTACACATAAAAGACACTAAAAGTAAAAATGGCCGCCAGTCCAAAATGGGATGGTTAGGAACCCTAATATGGGGGTGATTTGTCGATGAAATTGACTGTTATATGCCTTTCAAATATCGCTAACTCTATCCCAAACACACTGTATAAATTCTAATAAGATATTTTAGCTATGTTTATCTGACAATTAATGGCCTACTTCGTTATTAGTTAAATTGCAGCTGTGATGTACTGTACTTGTCGGTCTTTTTAAAAGTCTAATAATGAACACAGGCCTACCCATGAAAGTTTTATTGTGCCTCATCCGCCACGCTCACTCTGTTGCGGTCGATTCGCGTACACAAACTTCTTTTACGGACGTAATGCAAGTTTTCATACGATCTTCTCACGATTTCTGTGCAGATATATCTTCAGCTACATATCTGTACATGGGATAAATAATAAAATAAATACCCTATTATCGAAGAAAAAAGACCAAAGTAGAGCTAAAGCCAATGTTGTTGTGATATCGCAGGCGTCACTCCTCGGCGTCGAAGTCCAAAGATTATTTTAGAGACTTTATACGCATTATTATGTACAACTTTTACTGTGGGACTTATCTCATTATCTCCATTCAGCTGATAAATGGATCTTTTTAGGTTTATTGGAACAGATATTTTTTTCTGAATTTCAGGACAATCTTTTAGTGAAAGTTCTAAGTGATAAGCGATAAGGCCGCCACTTAAAAACCTATTTGTATTGTTTTTTCCTTGTAGTCTGTTTTTTAGGCTTCCGTACCCAAAGGGTAAAAACGGGTCCCTATTACTAAGACTCCGCTGTCCATCTGTCCGTCTGTCTCCAGGCTGTATCTCATGAACCGTTATAGCTAAAAAGCTGAAATTTTCACAGATGATGTATTTCTGTTGCCGCTAAAACAAGAAAAAACGGAATAAAATTAATAATTAAAGGGGGGGCTCCCACACAACAAACCTGTTTTTTTCAGCCGTTTTTCGCTCTATACTAATAATAGTAACAGGTAGATGCTTGAAATTTTCACAGAAATTTAGTTGTATATTCACTTCAATAATAAATAATAAAATAAATATTTAAGGGGGGCTCCCATACAGTACGGAACCCTCCGTGCGCGAGTCCGACTCGTACTTGGCCTATTATTTATGTAATGTGGTTGTCTAGTTCATTGTTTTTTCGATGGGTTTATATAGAAGTATGGTTTGTTGTCCGCAGCATGATACTTACCAAAAAGCTCATGTACACGAATAAATAATAGAATCAAAGCAATACTAACCCTTGTTTACCCTATTTCCCAAGAAAATAGACCAAAGTAGAGCTAAAACCTAAGTTGGTGTGAAATCAAGCGTCACTTCGCCGCACCGAAGGCATAAAATGTGCCTTTTACGTCGCGTACCGGATTAGAGGTATAAAAGTTGGAGCACTGGCTCTATTCCCAGGAGTTTATTAATTTATGTGGGGTACTTCCTACTTGGAAGTTTTGTTTTTAAATTACGAGTATCACCCGGTATTGGGCGTTAAACTGTAGTTGTAATAATTGAATGACTTAGCTTAAATTGTGTCAATAAACGGATTTGCGGTAGGTAGATTTATTAAAACATTTTTAAATTAGAAATATGGCCTGTAATCGACAAACACCTTAATTTTAATGGTAGAAACAAAAATAAATAAGCTAATGGACTACTATTGAATTTGTTTACATATTTGGTAGACATATTTGGTATTCTAATGTATATATTGTATTTGGGAAATTCAAAGCATACATTTAAAAGAAAAAATAGCTGTAAAAACATAAATGGTTTTCATTTGTTTCGTTGATTTTAAATAAAATGTACAGGTTAAATAAAAGTGTTTTATATTGTGACATGGACTTCATAGTAGGTTTATTGTTTCTGTTTCTGTTGGAATCGGAACTATCCGATGAGACATTCAGCTTCCGTAAAATGTGACTGTGGGTGCTGTGAGATTGTAAAGGTCTGCTGGAATACCCTTTCTTCCATTATTTTATTAAATTTAAAAATATTTTCTAAATGACGGTGACCATATAATTTGAACCTGCGTCAACTACATCGCAGTGAGAATTTCCGTCTTGCCGCATACCTCATGAACAAACCAAAAAATTACTTAAAAACCAAGACGTGCGGAATCACTATAAAAATAATTTCAGTGTTAGTTTATATCTATGTCGTCCATTTATCATATAATTATTTTCGCAAATATTGGCAAAACCGCCTTCCATCGTGTACAAAATTTGAATATTTCATTAGAATTGTTTACATTATTGTTGATTTTTCCAAAATACATACAAACGAACATAGAACCTCCTCATTTTTGGAAGTCGGTTAAAATGTAGGTAAACTTGAAGCTTGCATGATCGCTATTTACTTGAAAGCCAAACGGAAAAATGTAATAATCGCTTAATCTAAAGTTAACCAAAAAACTTTTCACTGCAATGCAGTTCGCATGCAAGCTTATTTGAACTTTTCCGGAGTTGATTTTCATATTTTTAATGATAAATTTAGGTACTTTATTTACTAGCTTTACCGCGGATACTCACAATATGATCTTTAACTATTCCTGGACAAGAAATAGCATATGAGTCTTACTGAAACTTTTAGCTATACCCATGCCAAAAATAAGCATATTTGTTACTGTGTTGCTGCGTGAAAGAGTAACAAATAAACACACTTTCCAATTTAAATTATTAGTAAGGACAGTTTTTTCGTAAAGATGCGGTGGAGATGCGATAATTAAAATATCTCTAAACAAAAGACAATAGACTAGATTTATGTATTATGATCAACTTTTATTATTAACACTTATATCACCAAAATCAACTGTTCAATACAAAATGAAATGTATTGAATAGCTAATTTTTTTCAGATTAATCAGTTAGAAAAGTGCTAAAAAAGCCAGTGCATGTAGATTACTTAGTATAAATACATTTGTCTTAAAATCCCTGCATTTTGCAAAGCAACAGTCTATGGTTTTTAAAATGTATCGTGCTACGAGTAAGTTGTGGTTGATCATAAAACTATTCGGCCGTAGGACCTACAAGTATCGTAAAAACGTTGTAGTCCCTAGTTCAATCGATACCTACCGTAGTTAGCAGGTGATAAAGTATTGTATCGTCCATCAATTCCGAAGATAAATACCAACAGCGAGCCAAGTCTCTCTCATACATCAACGACCGGTCTCCGGGAATAAAACTCAAGTAAAGCGAGTCTATCGCCTTTCACCGGATCCCACGTGGGGAAATCGAGGGGAAATTGTATTTACGTTCTACTTATGATAGATACATTTACTAACTTTCTAGTGACACTAAATGTACTGTTAAATGGACATTTGACCACAGCTCACCTGCTGCAGGAAGTAGGCCTACCCACGAAGGGCGATTGGGCCATATCCACCACGCTAGCCTAGTGCGGGTTGGTGGATTCACACAAAACACAAAATTCGAGAACAAAACAGCTGTTCCATACAAAACTGCAACTCGGAATCGAGAAAATGTATGAAACAGCAGGTTTCACGTCAATCGGCTTAGTGCACCAGTTCTGGATAACCCTGTATAATACCGTTATATAATGACAGCAAAGTCATTCTCTATTTTAACCACCACTCCGCTCCATTACCTCCAGTAGATATAGTGACTGAATTACTTATTTGAGAAAAAATATTCTCCTGTAAAAAATGACTTTTCCGTTACGATCTTTTTCCTGGAAAAGCTCGATATATTGGATTGACGTACCACATACACACTAAAGTACTTATGTCCAGTACATACTGAAGTCCATCTCATCTCATGATTTAAAGAAAATTGTAACGCTTTGTGGTATGGTAAGCCAGTGAAATATGTAGCAAACTGACGAGTCCCCAGGCAGCTGTATTCGCCTCGACACACCTGCGGTCTGAACAACATACTGCTATATTATTTAAAATCATTCCTGCTTTATACTGGTTCAATTTGTTTTTTGAGACTGCAAGAAAATGAAAAAAATACATAAATATGGTCAAAAATAAATTTACATACCTACTTTTCGGAGCGCAGCATTCAACTTTCGTTAGTGATGCAAATACATTTTTTAGTAGGTATAAATCATCCACTCGGCTTTATAATTTCATAAACATATATTTTCTTCTATCAATCAAACAATAAATGACAAAGATAATCCTTGTCAAAGTTTGGGAGTGGAGGCTCGTGACGTTTTAAGTGTGACGTAGTATGTATATTTGTAGGGCACTCATGACGTCACGCAGAACTTTAACGGGCTATATCTTCTATATATATTTCTTCTTTTACTTTGTTAAATTATGTAAACTTTTTTCAAGCCATAAATAATTGTTAAAACCTATAGTAAATAGTAATTAGTAAGCACTTAATTATGGCATTACCCTGAGGGGAGGTCGCTGTACGCCGAAACACAGGCACTAGCCTAATTCGGCAACAGTCTATCTTGTACATTTTATTATGCTAGATCATAATTCAAATTGTATGTATAATTTGTAAACTATAGAGTAATAAAGTTTTTTTTTATTTATGTTTTATTTATCATCGTCAATTTTGTTTAGTTGACATAAGAAAAAATGCGTGTTTAATATTTTTTTTTAATATAGATTTAAAAATATATTAAACACGCATTTTTCTTGAACTATCATCAGATAGCTGATGGACAATTCACATTTTTAAGTCATCATACCTATTGTAAATGCCACCAAATTGCAAATCATAAAAAAATTGACGTTGAAACGTCTAAAATATCAGCGTCTAGTGACAACGTCTGAAATATGAAAGCACACTGAAATATCATACTTTTACGCCGCCTTGACTCGATTGCGAATAAAATGTCGACAAAAGCGTGAAATGCCACTAGCTCGCCTAAATGCCGAAATGTGGTCATATTTATGTTATTCGCGACGTGTTGCGGCTGTAGACGCCATATTCTGTAGGGTTGTATTTTCATATCACATAAAGTATCAAGTTTGAGGAAAAAAATCACAGAAATAACTTACAGGTTTCATAGCACAATAGTAGTTCTTTACGTAGATTTAAGGTGCCATTAAAAATCTGTGAAAGCAAAAGTTTAAATTAAAGTTCGCGAAAAGTTGCTAAAGCTAAAGTTCGTGAAAACTTTGGATTGTTATTTTACGATCGTACAAATAAAGAGAAAAATGTTTTTCCGTTCCTTAAATGCAGATACTTTTTACAAGCTTTTATTTAGTTTCACCTGTCCCGTTGTCTGTCCGTCGCGTCGGTCTGTAATCAAATCTTGCAAGTTAAATTTGATCCACTTCCCGGTTACCGATTGAGCTGAAATTTAGCATACATGTGTAAATCGCGTGACAATATTATGATGACATGGTGCTGATCTGATGACGGAGCTGGAAGGTGGCCAGAAAGGAATTTAGCAATGAAACGACACAACCTCTTCGAGTTTGAGTTCATTTGAATGTCTTGGCGAGTAGTTTGTCTTTCAATGGTAACCAGGGTGTGATGATGTAACTGGAAGGTGGTCATAGAAACTCTGTAATGAAACGACGCAATCCTATCGAGTTTCGGCTCCTTTGATTCGTCTTGGTGAGTACTTGTTCAGTAAAAGCTTGTCAAAAAAAGGTATTTTTTTAAATATAATACTTGTTTATCCTTAAACCAATGTTTAGTAAAGCCACAAATTAGGTAATCGTTAATCCGTAACGTAAAGCTTCTTTGTTGTCACAACCCTTGCTTTCATTCTCTACTGACCTATTACTTAACAAGGCACGGAAACCGATTCGCAAGAAGCCAAAAGTTTTGAAGCAGAGGCGCAAATCGATTGAAGTATATTTTATTCAGCGGCTCGTTTACGAACCCGCATCGACGGCCGCCGGAATGCGCCTTCTTAGGCTTGCTACACACATAGGCGGATCGGCATGAATCGGCATTGTATCTGTACCAACCTTATTAGGTTTCCGTACCCAAAGGGGAAAAACGGGACCCTGTTACTAAGACTCCGCTGTCCGTCTGTCTGTCTGTCTGTAACCAGGCTGTATCTCATGAACCGTTATAGCTATAAAAATTTCAGCTTTCTAGCTAGAAAGCTGAAATTTTCACAGATGATGTATTTCTGTTGCCGCTACAACAACAAATACTAAAAACAAAATAAAATGAATATTTAAGGGGGGCTCCCATACAACAAAAATACAAACAAAATTACTATTTAGCTGTTTCTCACTCGATATCAATAAAAGTGACAGGTAGATGGATGAAATATTCACAGAATATTTAGTGAAATTCAGAAATAAATAATAGAATAAAATATTTTTTCAGGGAGACAAGAAACGTGTGTTTTTGCTTTGATATTAATTACGGCATTTGGTAGATGCTTGAAATATTCACAGAATGTTTAGGTTTTTGAAAAATAAATAATTAAATTAAAACATAATAAATTAAGGGTACAATACAGTACGGAACCCTTCGTGCGTGATTCCGACTCACACTTGGCCGATTATTTTAATAGTCACTGTCACAGGGCATACTCGTAGGTACGAAGAGTGATTGGGCCATAACCACCACGCTATCCAATTTCTTTTTGAGGACGTAAGCTAGTTGCCTCACGATGTTTTCTTTCACTGAACTTTCTTTAAGCCAGTGGTATAAATACAGTACATAAACAATGTCCTGTTGGGCGATAATACGAATATCTGTAAATAAATATCCGGGGAAAAAGCCGCTCGGCTGCCGCGCAAAATAACTCGATTCGGCAACTGCTGAATGAGGCCGATCGGCATACGATGCCGTTGCGTGACGGCCGAATGATATCCGAATTGTGCCGATCGAACCCAATCCGCACAAGCCTAATGATACCAAACTAAAGTAGGGACAAGATAATAGGTCACTTTTGACATTTCATGTATGCAAAGAAAAATATACCTTACACTAAAGGAATAAAACTCATGAAAACAATATTGACGACGACCGATAATTGTTCTCGAAGACGGCTTGGAGTTTTATTCCTTTAGTGTAAGGTATATTTTTCTTTGCATACATGAACTGTCAAATGTGGCCTATTAAAATGACTCCACTGTAGTGTAGTGTAATTCGGATCGGCTTTTTTGTTCAACATGTTCTGCCTAACCGACTGTCCTGACCCGCTTGTGTGTAGCAAGTTAGCAACCCGTGTATGCGCTGCCGAAGCTGCCATTTTAAAAATGTAAGAACAGACGCTGGGGAGCGATATTTCAAGGTTTTTAATGCGGATGCCTAGTCTTTGTGAACTGAGCTTAACTGTTACGTGTACATTCGTATAGGACGCTGGAATTGAAGTAGAGAACTGCAAGCTTCCTAATACAGCAGGTTTAAAGTCAAATACTACTTCAACCCTTGAATTCATACTTACTTATATTGCTTTGTTTTCATATAACCAACATCTAGTGCCCGATATATTACAGAATACAAGTATACTAGCAGACCCGGCGAACTTCGTTTCACGCAATATCACTACATAGTATAAAACAAAGTCGCTTCCCGCTGTCTGTCCGCATGTGTGCTTATATCTTTAAAACTACGCAACAGATTATGATGCGGTTTTTTTTTAATAGAGTGATTCAAGAGGAAGGTTTATATGTAAAATACACCTGTGCGAAGCCGGGGCGGGTCGCTAGTATCTATATAAATTATAGCCTATGTGTTATTCTGATGTACATTATAAGCATTACTATTGCAAAGTTTCATCTCAATCCGTTGAGTAGTTTTTGCGCGAAAGAGTAACAAATATCTATACCTTACATATAAACTTTCGCTTCTAAAATATTAGTAGGATTATACATAACAAAAAGCGTTCTAAATCAAAATAACATATTCAACCATGAATTTATACAATAATTATTTTTCACAAAAAATGGCAAAACCGCCTTCCATCGTGTACAAAATTCGAATATTTCGCTCGAATTGCTTACATTTTATTCGTTTTTTCAAAAACGGACAACAGATTTCTGTAAAATTTAAATGGGACTACCTCGGGAGTATACCCTTTCGAACTAAAAAAGATTTTTTCGATTCGGTTCACAATTGGCGAAATTATCGATGAACATACACAAAAAAAAATACATACCCACGAACATAGAACCTCCTCCTTTTTGGAAGTCGGTTAAAAACAGCGAACACTTCAAAACTGCAATACTATACTTATATCTCGTCACTTACAAAATAAAAAAGCAAAATATGAAAATGAGATCATAATTTAACCGAAACAGGTACGAACTTGATTTAAATACAAAACTTTCAACGACCCAAAATTGTTTTCTAACAAAAACTCGCTAAGCGCCGCCAACCACGCCAACTGAAAAAGTGAAAACATCTCGGTCATAATGGCTGCTAAGCTTGCGAGTTTTAATTCAACGATATCCTTAATCAGTGTTGGCAGCTCCAATGTAGACTAAAACTGTAAATAAGCTTTCAAAAACTGTAGAAAACTGTAAAATTCTATTTAAATAACCGTTCATCACCAGTATTTACATCGCATTCCATGGAGGGCACCCCAGTGGAGTTTGTGCTTTCTAAAGTCGCAATTGGCCTTTTAAATCAGTTAATTTTGGTATTAAATAATAAGATCATAGAATTTCCATAGAAACCAATTTTTTTTCGTATAATTGCAAAGTTATACTTCACTAGCTGCCTGTTCCGGCTTCGCCCGGGTGCTTTGGCTAAAGAAGACAGTTTTTATAAATATTGTGACTATCACGTATGTGTTTTCGAAATAATTTAAGTATAACCTATGACACTCGCAAATAATGTAGCTTGCTATTGGAAAAATAATTTTCAAAATCGGTTCAGTAGATCCAGAGATTACCCCTTACAACCTCACAAACTTCACCTCTTTATAATATTAGTATAGAAGTATAGATTAAAAATTTAGTACCAAACGAGCGCGTGACGTTTCAATGTTATATTAAATATGAAATTTTCATACAACGTAGAGCGCCGCGCTGCACCACCTACTACTGTAAGATGTATGAAGTATCACATGGTGACGTAGACTTCGGCACTCAATTTTTGAAGTGAAACTTCTAAAACGACTTCCAACAAGGTTGCGTTAAACGTTTAACGCTACCATGGAGGGGGTATGAAAGCACTGTTGCGTCGAAGTTTCACTTCTGGTGACATAACAATATAATTTATAATTTTATATTTGTGAATATGGCCTACAAATGCCTGAAATAAATTAATTTTGAATTTTGAATTTAAACTTCTTCCGCGCGGAGGGACTCCACTTGCATTTTTAATGTTGTATTACTTTGTAATTATAACTTTGTAAAAATAGTTTTCTATGGAAAGCTATATTTGATCTTTACATTTCAAAATATTTTTTTAAGCAAAAATTTAAATTTACAATACCAATTAAATTATCGTGTACTACGGCAGCGCGAATGAAATACATGGCACCAGCATTGTTATTAAAGAAAAATGTGTAGATTAGGACGTTTGAACTAAAAACTGTTCAGATAGCCAAAAATCTGTAGATCTACTAGTAAAACTGTAGAGTTAGATACACTGTCCATATCAGAATGGCTCCCCGCAAAGCGCTATCGCCATTATAACGGATATTACCTACTTACCTACCTGCGGAGGTAAGCCTTCTAAATCTTCCGGATAGTCTGGTATGCTATGCCTGATTATTGGTTTACATTGTGATAGTGAATGGAACAGTCAACCAGTCAATCTATTGACTCTCTTTTCAGTTGTCAATGTAGTCAACAGTCAAAAGCTCTTGAAACGTTTGTGATAATGTGACTGATTTGTGATAGCAGTTGCAAAGAAAAGCTGAAAATGTAAAGTCAATGTCGATACGAATAGATATTTATTTCAGTACCAGAAATACCTACAAAGCGTTTAAAAGCGTGTCCAATGTTTTACAGAACTCCAGCCGGGCTAGGATGCGCCCCACGAAATATTTCTTTCGATGTGTCAGACCCAGACATAGTAATAGAGAAGTATACCGTGTTCTGGCACAGAAACGTGGTCTCTCACTATGGGCCTTATTAGTAAGCTCCAAGTAGCCCAACGAGCTATGGAGAGGGCTATGCTCGGAGTCTCTCTGCGAGATCGAATCAGAAATGAGGAGATCCGTAGAAGAACCAAAGTTACCGACATAGCCCAACGGATTGGCAAGTTGAAATGGCAATGGGCAGGGCACATAGCGCGGAGGACTGATGACCGATGGGGTCGGAAAGTTCTCGAGTGGAGACCACGTACCGGCAAGCGCAGCGAAGGACGTCCACCCACAAGGTGGACGGATGACCGTAAAGTTCTCGAATGGATACCACGGACCAGCAAGCGCAGCGTAGGACTTTCATCGACCAGGCGGACTGACGATATAATAAAGATCGCAGGATCGCGCTGGATGCAAGCCGCTTCCAACCGGTCTTATTGGAGATCCATAGGGGAGGCCTATGTCCAGCAAACCGGTTCATAACAACAGCAGTCGAATCGTAGTCATCGTTATTTTATATTTTACTTGTAATGCCATGCTAGTCATATAAAGCTATACCCATCATTCCAATATCCTTTAACTGCAAGTTTTTCCATCATACGAGCATATTTCCAGGGCATTTGCCACGACCATAACAGTACGACTATTTGAAGAAATGGCTTCAAACAAATGGCAACCCGTTTCTTGTGTACTCGTGAACTCAATTTCAATAGAGCTGGCAAAATGGTTATGTGTATTGTTTGCATCTCGTAACAGGTCTTTCTCGGCTAACGTGTCAACTGGAAACGATTATTGCTTATTTTCAACAGGGATTATAATATTAAGTTGACTCTGTTTAACCTATTTAATTTCCTGTTACTAAAACCTAACGACTTAAAATTTTAGAGACTCAGTATTTCAATAGAAATAGTAAGTAGGTAAGTAAGTTCGTATAGGTCGAGTGGCTAGCCTGGGTGTTAGAGGTTTAAAGGCTGCCTGCTAGTCTAGCATGCGACCATGAAAAGCCACGAAATAACTCTTTTCGACGTGTGAAAAAATGACAGATAAATACTTTGCCATAACGCTGTCTCGTTCTGACACGTCGAAAGAAATATTACTTCGTGCGCATCCTGGCCAGGCTGATATGGCTAAACGGTTAAAACGACCCAGACTTACAATCTAACGTGTCATGCGAGTTACGGTAGCGCTAAGTTTTATATGCTACCCGCGGTCACGCATCCTAGACTGACCGTGCTGAACGTAGCTTAACTTTACTCGTCCTATGTAAACGCAGCATGGCGCTGCGGTAAATCATCTCTCTCGTGGCTGCGGACCGCCGCAGCCACTTCCTCGGTTTATCGGCGAGAGTAAAAATACCAATACTTTTTATTCTACCTTTTCTGATCGCTTTTGTAGGTTTTATTAAGTACTAGCTGCCGGGTGAACTTCATCTCACCATCTGTCTACTGTCAATGACAACTTTTACATGCAGGAACATTTTGTATGGGAAAATTCAATGAATGTCTTTACTATTTTACTCACAATATTTTTATATTTTCTCACCGTTCAAACCTTTCCTTAGCTTCCACGGATATTTCAAGACCAAAATTAGCCCAATCGGTCAAGCCGTTCTCGAGTTTTAGCGAGACTAACAACCACGATTCATTTTTATATAATAGAGATACGAGTATTTCCAAAAAGATTGGATACAACCAACCTGCTAAGTCTACAAAATGAAGTAATTATTATTCGCAAAAAATGGCAATACATTTAAGGTAAAAATACCCTAATCGAATTATATTTAAAGTTTTAAGATTTAGAGGTATTTACAATTTACGAAAATTCAACACGTTGATTTGGTGGAGCAATAATTTTGTAAACCCATTTCAACTTCTCTGTTAAATAAAGACATTTACTAAGCAAATACCTAAAGACTACCTATTTCAAGCTCGCTTAAACAACAAGAGTGATAAATGTTAGTATAAATTAAATTTTGAATAAAGTTTATTTTTGGCGCCCAACGTGGGACCGCCCGCCATTTTATACGCATTGCGAAAGGTACTCTGCGCTCGAGGTTTGTTTATTTAATGACGAGGTCCAGTGATACCAGTACGAAGGATTTTCTAAAATATTGCGGGAAAAAATAATGTTTCAGAAAAAGTAGATTACTTATGGATTCCAGTAAAAATTGGAAAGTATAAGTTAACTTAACAGTTACTTATTATTTGTGATCACCAATCTGATACCATTTAGTCATGATATGACCTCTACAATAACGAAAATTAAAGATATATTGTACGTTGATGGTGAATGATTTTTATTTTATTTTAAGGTATTTATTGCGTTTTACAATATTTTCTTTTTTAATTTTTTTATTTCTTTGATTATCGAAATGTGTGACATAGACGGTTGTAGCTTTTTTACAACAACTTAGAACTAATATTTCCACTTGCTCTATGTATATGGTTTTAATTTCAACTCGATACCTCAATGCGTTCCCGGAATTGACGAACGGACTGTAACAAACCTCAGATGGTTTGATCGTCCACATCTGAGTAATTAGGCATAGGAAGAAAGCATTCTTGTAGGTCAGGAGTATCTCACATGAGGATATAATTCTTTCAAATATTATCTAATGAAACTTTCCATTCAAATGATATTCAAACAAGCAGGTAAATAAATCAAGGTATATAAACTCTTTGCAGAACTAGAGAATTCAAAATAAGAGAAAAAAAAGAACAAAGAATTTGACGGAACTGACAACAGGGACTTCACTTGGAGAAAATTATAGAAAAATGTTGGAATATTTCATCTTTAATAGGTATATTTAGTTTTGTTCCGCAAGATTCAGAGAAAGGAAAAGCAGAGAAGAGTTTACCAACTAGGAGAATTTTGTTCCTGGTCTAAAAAGTGGAAGTTGCAAGAAGGTTGTTTTCGATCATAGGACGAGGATGTTCCTAGAGGATTTGGTTCCGTATAAACGTATCTCTTTTTAAATAGATAAGTCTCAATGTAGATATAGAATATGTTCTGCGGTTGATATTCGTCCTGATCAGCACTGCATTAGACTTCTGGATGATTTACTGTCGAATTAATGTACAATGGGACATCAGATGAAAAGAGGAGGTCTATCATGGGAGGATGGACCTATATCCGCCTTACTGAAACGATGCGGTATGGAGGATTCTCACACGTATCTATTCTTTTATGAGTATGAACGAGTTGCTTACGACGCTACGCTACACCACAGAAACAAGGCAATATTATCTACTCTGTCCTGTTGCGGGTTGATAAATACACATACGTTTTCAGGTTCCTATGGCGGTCTTTCATAAGTTGACTTACGATGTTTCCTACTCTATAGAAGTATGTTACTGACGAAACTATCCTTCTTTGAGCATTTACTCACGAGTAGAAGATAGAAGCTTCTAACACTCGCCCTTTATTTTTTTATGTATGAATTACAAATGTTTTAATTATTTGTCTTTTTCAGCTTCGTCTATATGTGAACATAATATCTTATAAAGATATATACATAATTCAAGCGATTTGAAAATAATAATTCAAGACATGACGTGTTATACCTACAACTTGCGGAGGACAGGGTGTTCTTAGACGAATTGTAATTTATTTATGTTATGAGGTTCACAGAGTCGGCTCTTGCTATATCTTATTATTGCTACATCTCATTATTTAAATACTAGCCGTAAGTGCTACTCAATCAGTGCTGTAATTTCATTAGTGTGCAGAACTCTTGAAGCCAGATAGAGCTTGGGCCAGTGATTCTCATTTCCGAAATGGAGGGATATCCCGTGTCCGTATTAAGAGTGTAAATTCTGATCACTTTGAAATAAAGCTATTGAAAGCTTATTGATTTGAATATTATTTTATAAGGCGAAGTCGATTCTCGAACCTTTACCTATAGTAAACTTGGAGCTTTTCTTGAGAACACTCTGGATTTCATGCAAGTTTTATGATTTTCCTGACTTTATGAAGTGATGTAGATAAGATGACTACTGACACACTCGCGACTCCTGGTTTTCTTTCCTGCTTTCTTTTCCCAGGATGGCGTTAGATTTACGAAAGCAGAGTAGAGTCATTTTCATGGTTTTCAGCTCTCTCGAGCGCCATGACTAAATAATCAGAGATAAACATAAAATAAAATAAATCTCTGATACCTAAATAAATTTGAATAAATTTAAAATACTAAAATTAATTGTCAGAAATAAATTAATACTATTCTTCTGGCATTCCAATCTTTTATTATATTCGTAGTTTGATAATAATATTAGTTCAATAATAGAGTTTCTTTGTTCTAGAGTACTAGTTTAATGGAATTTTCTTCTCATCATCTCATATCTAATATTTTCTTATGCAACTAAATCAATATTTTATACCTAGCTTTATTGAAGCTTATTTATGTAATACAAAAATATTCTAAATAAATTCCACATAAAACAGAGAAACTCTAGAATCTCTATTTCTATATAGCTCTTGAGACATTAGTTAGGTACTGCATTTCACTATGAGATAGGAATATACTTTCAGGTTCATGAAAGCTCAAAATAGGTAAAACATAGGATTTTCGTTCTGAACTTAGGTAATCTATTAGACAGGTAGGTATTTCGAATCACCTTTACCTAGGGTTTATGCGGTCTATAACGCAGGATCTACCACAAGACGTCCACTGGCCAAACTAACGTACAAGTAGGTAAGTAAATTAGATATTTAGGATAGGAATTTCACAGCGGAAAACTAATATAGCAGACGGCGCTAGGTGAGAATTATTACGTTGTGAACTTCAGAAGTTCAAAATTATTAGTATTCATATTTCTTATTATTTATAAATTCAAATAGTAAACTGAGATCTTATTGAATATCTGTATCAATATGTAATGCATACTTTGTATTTTAGAATATTTCTTTAATGAGGTTCAATTTATAATTTGTTCACAATCAAGTGGAATCAGGACGCATAGCTAGTTTGACATAAAGCTAGGATCCATTGAAAGCAAATCAAGGTTCTATAATCATTTTATTCGACATTTTAATTTAGACAGGTTTCTAGAAAAGTTTCGACTCTTCTTAGGTTTATAAATGAGGTTAATTAGGCAGGCTAGGATAGGATTGTTACAATTTGGTTTCGCGACCAGGATCGTTACAATTTGCAGCCGCGACCAGGATTAGCAATAGAAATCATTCGTTTTATCATAAAAATAGGTTTAAATATTTTCGTGACAATGTAATATAGTTGGAACCCATAAATGTTAGATTTTTTTAGTTTAAGTTTGTTTAGGCAAGTCAATTTAGGCTATTATAGACACAAATATATAAACAAATTACATTTTGTATCATGGGTAATTATTTCGTTCAGGTAACAAAAACAAGGGGTCTAGCCAAGGATCATTCATCACTCATGTAAATGTGTTTGTAGTAAATATGGTATAGTAGTTTAGTGTTTATAATATCATTCATTGCTTCATGTATAAGTATAGCTTGAATAATTGTAGATAGTAAATATTTTCAATTTATAATAAAAGATGTAATTAGTAATTTTACAGACAAAGCAAAGTACATTTTTAATATTATAAAATGAAAAGTCAGGAAGTTGATTCGGTTATATAATTTTATTACAGACTAAAAAACCGGGGGAAGAGTATACTTAACAATTTTAACTTACGACGTTGTAAACCAAAGTAATAAAATGTGAAATATTTTTCATTGATAGAGATTTGATTTAGTAGGTTACGGAATGACTTTGATTTTTTTGGACATTTTGTGTTATACTACTTTTACCACAGGAAGTTAGCAAGTAGATCAATTTAATAATTCGATCTAACAATCAGGCTGTTTTATTAAATTCCATATAAATTGCATACAGGAAAATTAGAGATGGGTATATGTTATAAAATAAACATAGGGTTATTGTGTACTTGTATTAATTGGGATGGCATAAATATTTAGAGGTCTATTTCTCTTAATGAATTATTGAATTATTATTATTATTATTTAACTGAATTATTATTACAAAATGATACGGCTGTAAAATAATTTTACTTAAATAAGATGATTTGGGGAATAGATAATTTGTTTTTGTAGTAGGTATCTGGAAAGGCGTAAAGAAGGGAAATTAATTTAGTTGTTTAAATAAATAGTTGTTTAAGTAAATTTAAGGCGAGTTTAAAGAAAGAAAAACAACTGGGTTTAGTAAATAAAATCAATCAAATGGACTAAGACCCAGTAATATAATTCTTATGCTAAAATCGTAATAACCAAGTTGTATTTAGTGGGCATAGGTATATTTTTACTCTGTGAGCGACATCTGCGGTCACAGAGTTGTTTACCAGGAGAGTTGGTGGTCAAACGCAAACTTTTCGCGATTCAAAAAAAAAGGGGATGAAAGAGTTGAGCAAATAAAAGGTATATTTATAAATTACAAGGAAGCAAGGATATTCTAGTCAGGGGGGTGGAACATTTGCTTAATCTTTTCAGATAGTAGGTAAACCTTATTATTATTCTTTGACATCAGTTATAATAAATTAAAACAGGCGTTAGCTAAATCTTCAGCGATTATTCAAAATCTAAATAATCAGGTAAACTATAATAGTTAATGCACTTAAAGTGAGTAAAGTAAGCTGGGTTTTAAAATGGGCGATCATCAATCAAATCAACTCTTGTTGTTAGCGTATCTTATACTGGTTAGTTAATTACTTAACGGATTAAAACATAGCTGTGTTGATACTTGAATTAAGATGTTACAGTGTAAGCCAAAGTAAGTGAATGTAATGCAATAACGTAGATTTCAATTCTGTTTTATTGATTGAAGTGAGCAATGATACTGAAAACTAAACCAAATGAATCAACAAAAAGTTTTCTTCATCTCAAATTAAATTAAAGTTCAGTTGTATACTTTTGCTTGATGTTTAGAAATCAATTACACCAAGATAAGAAAAATGAATTATATTAGAAACAAATAAAGAACATTATTAAAAAAAACTTGCAAAATAAAAATAAAGTTCAGGTAATATTGAAAAATTGATTTCAAATGTTCATTAAAGAATTCAAAAATGATTTGCTGGTTTGATGGAAGAAGAGGGTAAGATTGATGGATTGGCTGAACTAATGTTTTAAAGATTTACTCAATATTAAAAATTGTACGGGTGGAGATATGTCGGGATTCGAGTAGGTAGAACTCTGATGGCCAAGCAATGCCGCGCCAGGAATTGGTTTCTCTAACCATATGGAAGAGATCCTTTCCACTAGAAGAGTGTAAATTTTAGTTACTTGAAAACTTGGGCATATTGACAAATTATTATCTAATTCAATTTTGTTAGTGAGTGAAGCCATTCTGTAGGCTGTAATAACTAAAAACAATTTGGAAAATTAATTTTCTTTAGTGAACATTTTGACATTTATTTGCACATTGTTAAATTAAATGAGAATACGTGATAGATTCTTAGGTAGATAAACGCAAATAGGAAAGTAAGCACAATGCTGAATATTTATAAAAAAAAACAGGTTAAAATTATAATTTAAAATTTAACCGAGGTTCAAAAAATAATTAATTTCAAACTTGTTAATATTTTAGTAAGGACAGTGAGGTAGAAGTTTATTACGAGGGTGTGGATGTATTTTAAATATTTTACTAAGGGGTGTAAGGGGAATGTGCAAATATTGGCTCGCTTTGAGTTCAAAAGGTGATGCTACGTCGTGAAGTTGGTGTGAAGAAAGTGAAAGGCGTTTTGAGAGAATTAGGGATGGCAAATAGTAAAAAAAAGAATATTGTTACGAATATGACTGACATTGACTGACAAAATTAAATCAGTACAAGAGGAACTAAACGACAATAGCATTGCTGGGATTTGAAGCGGTTTGTCAGGGTTCGAGTTTTGGCAATCACTTGAACAAATAGATCTTTATGAAGGAGTGTGGTGTTAGGAGTAGGCCAGCAGGCAATTCATCAACATAAGTTGATTTCATAAGGATCTTTTACTCTACAAGGTAGGAAACTCTGAATTGATACACTGCACATGCTCCAATTTATAGATAATTGAATTTAAACTATTCACTCTTGGCGGGACATTGATGCCATGCGGAATTATTTTCCTTTTTCATGGACAATTCATATAGTTTGGAAGGGGTATGTTGGGAAAATCTCCGAACGGAAGATTGGTTCGCTGAGACTACTCAACATGCGACCATTCAGGTCGGTTCTACCTCAAAACAGAATTCCCTTACGAGGGCTCCGTTTCTGTCACCGAACCAGAACTTCCTTGCAGATTATAACAATTAAGTGGGGAAGGCGATTTTTCTTCATGGTAGATTTGTTATCAAACTGAGAGTAGGAGGTTTTATGACGATTATCTGTAGACTGGTTTAAAAACATTTTCGCATATTGTAATAGGGATACATTCACATTAGAAACATGTAATTTCATTGTTTGAACTCGAATTTTGATAAATACAAGTATGCACTTGATTAAATTTAAAGTTATTATAATTTTTTTAGGAAAATTTACTTCGATTTAGATGTTTACCAACATCTTTTCATCTGCGAAAATTTTGGGGGGTGCTGTAACAAACCTCAGATGGTTTGATCGTCCACATCTGAGTAATTAGGCATAGGAAGAAAGCATTCTTGTAGGTCAGGAGTATCTCACATGAGGATATAATTCTTTCAAATATTATCTAATGAAACTTTCCATTCAAATGATATTCAAACAAGCAGGTAAATAAATCAAGGTATATAAACTCTTTGCAGAACTAGAGAATTCAAAATAAGAGAAAAAAAAGAACAAAGAATTTGACGGAACTGACAACAGGGACTTCACTTGGAGAAAATTATAGAAAAATGTTGGAATATTTCATCTTTAATAGGTATATTTAGTTTTGTTCCGCAAGATTCAGAGAAAGGAAAAGCAGAGAAGAGTTTACCAACTAGGAGAATTTTGTTCCTGGTCTAAAAAGTGGAAGTTGCAAGAAGGTTGTTTTCGATCATAGGACGAGGATGTTCCTAGAGGATTTGGTTCCGTATAAACGTATCTCTTTTTAAATAGATAAGTCTCAATGTAGATATAGAATATGTTCTGCGGTTGATATTCGTCCTGATCAGCACTGCATTAGACTTCTGGATGATTTACTGTCGAATTAATGTACAATGGGACATCAGATGAAAAGAGGAGGTCTATCATGGGAGGATGGACCTATATCCGCCTTACTGAAACGATGCGGTATGGAGGATTCTCACACGTATCTATTCTTTTATGAGTATGAACGAGTTGCTTACGACGCTACGCTACACCACAGAAACAAGGCAATATTATCTACTCTGTCCTGTTGCGGGTTGATAAATACACATACGTTTTCAGGTTCCTATGGCGGTCTTTCATAAGTTGACTTACGATGTTTCCTACTCTATAGAAGTATGTTACTGACGAAACTATCCTTCTTTGAGCATTTACTCACGAGTAGAAGATAGAAGCTTCTAACACTCGCCCTTTATTTTTTTATGTATGAATTACAAATGTTTTAATTATTTGTCTTTTTCAGCTTCGTCTATATGTGAACATAATATCTTATAAAGATATATACATAATTCAAGCGATTTGAAAATAATAATTCAAGACATGACGTGTTATACCTACAACTTGCGGAGGACAGGGTGTTCTTAGACGAATTGTAATTTATTTATGTTATGAGGTTCACAGAGTCGGCTCTTGCTATATCTTATTATTGCTACATCTCATTATTTAAATACTAGCCGTAAGTGCTACTCAATCAGTGCTGTAATTTCATTAGTGTGCAGAACTCTTGAAGCCAGATAGAGCTTGGGCCAGTGATTCTCATTTCCGAAATGGAGGGATATCCCGTGTCCGTATTAAGAGTGTAAATTCTGATCACTTTGAAATAAAGCTATTGAAAGCTTATTGATTTGAATATTATTTTATAAGGCGAAGTCGATTCTCGAACCTTTACCTATAGTAAACTTGGAGCTTTTCTTGAGAACACTCTGGATTTCATGCAAGTTTTATGATTTTCCTGACTTTATGAAGTGATGTAGATAAGATGACTACTGACACACTCGCGACTCCTGGTTTTCTTTCCTGCTTTCTTTTCCCAGGATGGCGTTAGATTTACGAAAGCAGAGTAGAGTCATTTTCATGGTTTTCAGCTCTCTCGAGCGCCATGACTAAATAATCAGAGATAAACATAAAATAAAATAAATCTCTGATACCTAAATAAATTTGAATAAATTTAAAATACTAAAATTAATTGTCAGAAATAAATTAATACTAATCTTCTGGCATTCCAATCTTTTATTATATTCGTAGTTTGATAATAATATTAGTTCAATAATAGAGTTTCTTTGTTCTAGAGTACTAGTTTAATGGAATTTTCTTCTCATCATCTCATATCTAATATTTTCTTATGCAACTAAATCAATATTTTATACCTAGCTTTATTGAAGCTTATTTATGTAATACAAAAATATTCTAAATAAATTCCACATAAAACAGAGAAACTCTAGAATCTCTATTTCTATATAGCTCTTGAGACATTAGTTAGGTACTGCATTTCACTATGAGATAGGAATATACTTTCAGGTTCATGAAAGCTCAAAATAGGTAAAACATAGGATTTTCGTTCTGAACTTAGGTAATCTATTAGACAGGTAGGTATTTCGAATCACCTTTACCTAGGGTTTATGCGGTCTATAACGCAGGATCTACCACAAGACGTCCACTGGCCAAACTAACGTACAAGTAGGTAAGTAAATTAGATATTTAGGATAGGAATTTCACAGCGGAAAACTAATATAGCAGACGGCGCTAGGTGAGAATTATTACGTTGTGAACTTCAGAAGTTCAAAATTATTAGTATTCATATTTCTTATTATTTATAAATTCAAATAGTAAACTGAGATCTTATTGAATATCTGTATCAATATGTAATGCATACTTTGTATTTTAGAATATTTCTTTAATGAGGTTCAATTTATAATTTGTTCACAATCAAGTGGAATCAGGACGCATAGCTAGTTTGACATAAAGCTAGGATCCATTGAAAGCAAATCAAGGTTCTATAATCATTTTCTCTGACTTTTTTTTTTAGACAGATTTTTTAAAATAGTTTCAATTCTTCCTAGGTTTCATTCATGAGGTTAATTAGGCAGGTTAGGCTAGGGATCGTTACATTTCGGCGTCAGGATAGGCTAGGTTTGTTACAGGACGCACGGATATAGAGACGGACCTATGGAAAAAAAGTGATCCTATACGAGTAAAGGTTCCATTTTCCCCATTACGGAAAAAATAAATTAAATTATAAATAATATTATCGTTATTTTTACTAAAAATAAGCTTAATTAGGAGTTTTAGAGAGATTTGACAAAACATGGGAAATTGTAATCTAGGCTGTTAACACTGATGAAGGCTCGTTGTAGCCGGTGCCAGGCGGGCCAGGCACGGGACCGCGTGCAAATAGGCCCAGGACATCGAACATCCATTTGAATCAATTAGCTTTGTGTCGGTTCGGGGATTCTATTCAAAAAGAAGTCATTTTTATCGCCGTTGTTCGTTATTTGTTTGTGAAAGTCATTTGGATTGAACTGTTTAATGTGTGGTAGTAAGTCAAGTTTGAGCTATTGACTCGCTTCTTTTGTAACCTTGGACGAGAATAGTTATGTATTTACTGAGCAACAATTGTTTATAAACTCTGTTTCAGAAACAAAATCTACGTGTTCCTGAAACAAAAAATATTGCTTCAGAGACAATAGGCTAGTTAACTATAAAAATATAATTAGTCCGTTTACGAAACGGTGACCCCCGCTCCGGTTGTTTTTTGGTGCAGAGGTTGGCCGTTGCCATTCAGCGCGGTAATGCAGCTAGTGTGATGGGGACCTTTGCGCCGGGGACAATCAGGGGCGGGCTTTTCGACTAATTTATTTATAAGCTAGTTTTAAGTTGACATTTATGAAATGAAATTGTATTATGAATTTGTGATATGACTGAATAAATACTATTAGTCCGTCAAATAGATTGTCCAAAAATATTTGACACGTATTTTTTCTTTTGTCAATTTAACAAAAATTGATGAAGATATAGCCCGTTAAAGTTCCGCGTGCCGTCACTAACCGCTATCAAATGTACCCGCTAGTGCGTCACGAGCCCCCACTCTCAAACTTTGGCAAGGTTTATCTTTGTCACTGATTGTTTTATGACAAAAGAAAAAAAATATGTGTTCAATATTTTTTTTTAATCTGACTGACGGACTAATTATAATAATGATCTTTATACCTAGTAAACATCCCTTTTATTTTGTTTTTCTGCAAACGCTACGTGTTTATCGGTATGTTTCGGTGCTCCTCGTCGTGATGTTTCATAAACTGTGTTTCCGAAACATTGCGCATTCGCAACATAGCATGAGTTTTTATGAAAATATTTCCCATTTAAAGTATAATTTACATCATTATTAAGCATTATCGTGATAAGTGTTACAGATAAATGTAAAAAAAGATTACACAATCGTACTCTGTAATCACTAATACTGTCAAATATCCAAGAAAAATCAAAATTGCAAACCTGCTAGCTTGCTAGGCACAGTAATTTTTGTGCCTACATTTGAATAAGTTGAATTCAAGCCACTTCCGATAGTTAAAATGGGTTGATAACTTATTAGGTTTGAATACATTATATACTCGTAGGTACATGTAATACATTTCATACTTACATTCAATCATTTGAGCATTTATCTTATTAGAGCAATACTTCATAGCGGATTAAATACTTAAGCAGTTTATAAAACAAAGAATTGTTAAACCGACTCCAACACCCTCATAAATCCCCGACGTCTGATAGCATCATTAGTAAATCGAGGAACAAAAGCTAGGCCTTCCAGCAACAGGTATAATGACCCACAAATTACCGGTACGAATTTTATTGTACCTGTGAGCTTGCTAATAGCATGTGGGCTACCAGGTCTACGGTAAGCACTAGCCTACCGATAAGCGACTACTAATTGGTCTTGTTAAAGCATTGTTTCCACTATTATAGGTCACAAATGACGAGCAACACCTAACGCTGAACAAGATTGGCAACGTGCAGCTTTGCCAAATGGCGCGCACATGATGCGGGGCTTGTTTGTTTCGTGCAACATGCAGTTGATCGACAAACGTTGTCAAGTGCAGACGTGCCGTGTATCTTTTTTGTTGATAAAATTACTTATAAACATCGCCGCTGAAAGCAACATTAGTTCTTATGGCGATATGTTGTGGACTGGTCATATCTCGACAGGCAAAGTTGCTAAACAAAGTTCCATGTTACCGCGTGACATGTACCTACTCGTAGAACAACATATCTGTGCAAGATGTTGTACCAAGTTAATCATCAAATGTTGCCTAGTGAAAGCGAAGCTTAACTTTTGTAGGTATAAGCAATTTACTTAATAAAATAAATAAACGAAATAAGCTTTGTACCCCCAGCTGTTCGTCGACAGCTTTCCCTTTGATTTCCTTCCTTTATAAAATTATTCGATTAAAGAATTAACAAGCCAGATAATGTTAAAAGGCGATAAAGCGATAATTATTTTTGTTTCAAAATTGCTACGAAAATATTTAAATTCCTTGTGATAAATTCTTCAAATAATTTTGTAATGTAATGTATCTTTTCATCGCAAAATTCTATAATCGTTGAATAAATTCTTATAAGAATACACGAGCCAAAGTCAAAACAGAATGTGTACTAGCTTCTAAACTACAAGATGTATTGTGCTTTGTTGTATACACAGTAGTAAAAACTGTCAGTGTTGATCAAAAGCACACTAAGAATTTAAGACACATCCAAGATTTCGTCGTGTTCAAGAACTTCAACATTTAGTCTCATTTGACTATTATCCTGTAGATTCTCATAGATATACCTGCCAACCTACACTTTGACCGACTTTAGCCCGTTCACGTAACCTACATTGTCAAACATTAACAATCGCGGGTATAATCTCTTCATATACCTACCTATCCCGATGCCACGTAGGAAGACGTCAGCTCTTAGGCTTTTGTTGTGTTCGTGTAGTCCGAGCTCGGTGCGTGACATGAGTGAGAAGCCGAGCGCGGGGATGCCGAATGCGCGAGTGTATCGGCTGCCGGTACAGCCGGGGAATGTTCCCTGTCTAAAGATTCTTGTATTGTTATCTTAAATGTTTTTAATTGGGTATCAGCGGTAATGATAAAATGGTTGTGTTATGAGTAGGTACATAATTATTGATTTCTGTCGATAATTTAATATACATATATGCAATCGCGCGTAAAATGTTATCATACATCCCGATGCCGCTAAGAAAGACGACGCAGAGTTTCGTTACGCTCGTGCAATCCGGTCTCGGTGCGAGACAACACCGAGCGCGGGGATACCGAGTGCACAGGTGTATCGGCTATCGGTAACCCCGAGGAATGTTCCCTGTTCTCTTAAGAGTGTTGTTATCTTATGTGTTTAGGTAACAGCGATAAGGAAAGACTGGATGTACTCGTATTGAGCATATTTATATATTTCAGCAGACCATTCACGTTACATACTCAAACATTAGCAATAGCGGGTATAATCTCTTCATATATACCGATGCAGCGGAGGAAGACTACAGCACGCAGAGTTTCATTATGCTCGTGCAGTCTGGTCTCGGAGCGAGACATGGGTGAGAGACCGAGCGCGGGAATACCGAGTGCACGAGTGTATCGGCTATCGGTACCCCCGGGGAATGTTTCCTGTTCTTTTAAGAGTGTTGTATTGTTATCTTATGTGTTTAGGTAACAGCGATAAGGATAGACTGGATGTAACGAATATACATATTTATTTATTTCAGCAGACCGTTCACGTTACATACATTATCAAGCATTAGCAATAGCGGGTATAATCTCTTCATATATACCGATGCCACGGAGGAAGACGTCAGCGCGCAGGCTTTCGTTGTGCTCGTGTAGTCCAGGCTCGGTGCGTGACATGGGTGAGAAGCCGAGCGCGGGGATGCCGAGCGCACGAGTGTAGCGGCTGTCGGTGCCGCCGGGGAACGTGCGGCGTTTTAGACTTATGTTGCTGGAAAAGAAAAATATATCGATATAAAGATAAAGAAAGATAGATAAATATAATCGCATGTTCATACTTTTTACTATTTTTACAAACTTATCAGATGTAATTTGAATTTTACGTGGGTATACATTTTTGAGGGTTAAAATGCTAGTAGGTAGCACAACTTCACAACCTTATTTAATCATGACTTGGTTATGTAATATTCATTTATTGATACACGTATAATGTATAATTATTGGCCTGTAAAATAAATAAATAATTAAAATAAAGTGTCTGTCTAATACCTATTAGGTTTTTCCCGCGCCTCTGCCTGCGTATATTTTGATTTTTGAACTAAGTATCCTAATAGAAAAGGAGCTTATGTAATTCTTATAGCGCTCGTAGCGTGGTTTGACTAGGTGTTTGTCAGCGATCACCGAAATTAACCAACGTTCCGCACGGTCAGTATTTGGATGGGTGGCATTTTCCAAGTGAGCGCTACCGTTGCTCGGATGACCGTTAAATTGTAGGTCCAGGTTTTTTCAATCGTTTAGCCATACCAGTGGCCTTCAGGCGGCCTAAAAGCTCTGACACCAGGGCCTCCCGGCCTAAATGAACTTACTTGCTTACTTAATGGACTCCAAACTATGTCAGTTTCATGGAAGATCTTAAGACGATATAAGAAGGCTATAAGCAAGAAGCGTTTATAAAACTACTTACAGCTTATCAGCAGCTGCCTTGAAGGCGAGCCAGTACGGGTTGGAGTCATCCAGCTTGGTGGGCTCTACATATGGATCCCGCTGATTGTACTCCACCCTGACTCCAGGGCCAGCTTCAGCGCAAAACCGGTTTAACTTGAAAAAAATAAGGAAAACTCCTTCGAGCAAATATCTACAAAGTCACAATCGTGCAAAAATAAGTGTCCGAGGCAAAACCCTGCCCAAGCTACGTAGTGGGCAGGCTTTTTAGTTAGCCGTAAGGCGATTGCAGGCCAATTACAACGCCGCGCGATGCCAAAGTGTACAAGCACTAATAAGGTGACATGACGTCGAGATTCGAAAAAACGGGTCATTGTGAATTATTTAACGTAAATATCTAAGTCGTATATGTATTACAGCGTTCGGTCATTTTTTCACTACTTTCACTTAGGGACAGCCTTAAAAAAAAAAGTCTTAAAAAATTTCTGTAAATAATTCAATAAAACGTTGGAACCGGAAGATTTCAATATACTTAACTGCATGGAAGCAGGAAGATAGATATTCCTGGCTAGGTCACATCCTGCGCTTACTCCAAATTAAAGCGTTTATATTTATCAATGTCCAACTAAAACTTTAAAGTGACTTTTTTTAATGGTCCACTGCAGGACGTAGGCCTACCCACGAAGGGTGATTGGGACATATCCACCACGCTGGCCCAGTGCGGGTTGGTAGATTCACATACGACATCGAATTTCTTCTACGGACGTATGCAGGTTGCCTCACGATGTTTTCCTTCACCGAAAAGCCAGTGGTGTGAAAATCCGTACATTAGTTCTAAAGAAACTCATTGGTACGGGATCGGGATTTGAACCCACGACCTCACGATTACACAGTGGGTGTTACTACCACTAGACCACCAGCTCTGCCACTAGACTCTGGCTTCAGAGCGAATGTCCCCATAAATCCTGAAACATGAAGAAGGTGATCGAACTAAAAACTTAACAGTTATTAAATGTAGATTATTAAGATAATTATTTTTCGCAAAAAATGGCAAAACCGCCTTCCATTGTGTACAAAATCGATTATTTCGCTCGAACTGTTTACATTATTGTTGGTTTTTTCAAAAACGGCACAGCCGATTTCTGTAAATTTAAATAGGACCACCTCGGGAGTATACCCTATCAAACTAAAAAAGAATTTTTCGATTCGGTTCGCAGTTGGCGAAATTATCGATGAACATACACAAAAAAAAATACATACACACGAACATAGAACCTCCTCTTTTTTGGAAGTCGGTTAAAAAGTGCAAACTTCAATGTTCTTCAGAACAAAGGAATGTAGGCATGTGATACTTTCACATTGATATATCGATTGGAATAAATTCAAGGTTGTGACGATTTTATAGGCAGTAAATACTGAAATTATTTTGCTTATAGTCGCTTTGCTTTGCTTTTTAACGAAACGTAAGAGGTTATGAAGTCGACAATATTATTTTTATGAATATAAGCGCAGCACATTTTAAGGAGTAGTCCGAATTGAATAGGTAAGTATTCTTTTTTAATGGAAAGAATATAAATACTAAGAAAACATATATGGGACCACCTAGGTATATAAAATTAGCTCGTATTTTTTTTTCAAACCTAAAATAATTTAAAAATATGTATAATCGGCCAAGTGCGAGTCGGCATCGTGCACGAAGGGTTCCGTACCGTATGGGAGCTCCATTCCTCATGCCGTTATTAATTGCGAGTATAAAACTCCTAAAAATTACGTTTGTTGTATGGGAGCCCCCCTTAAATATTTATTATATATTATTCTGTTTTTAGTACTTTTTGTTATAGCGGCAACAGAAATATATCATCTGTGAAAATTTTAGCTGCCTAGCTATCATGGTTCATGAGATACAGCCCGGTGACAGACAGACAGACAAACGGACGGACATCGAAGTCTTAGTAATAGGGTCCCGTTTTTACCCTTTGGGTACGGAACCCTAAAAATGGCATACTACGATTTCGAGTAAACTATTCGATTTTTGTACGCAGATTGCAATGGTTGAAAAGGCTTGCGCAATTTTTTGCGAAAAAAAAATATCGCGAATTCATTTTGGTCCTAAACGTTTTAGTCGAACTCTACGACTAGATTCTAGAGTCTAGTCTAGATTCTAGACAAATAACTTTTGTTCTAGGACTTTTGGAAAATCACGAAGAAAAAATCAGCTTTTTCATAAAAAAGTTCGTCAACGCGCGGCAAAATGTATGGAGAAGAAATACTTTTTTGCGAATTTTCCAAATCCGTGGTACAAAAGTTGTTTGTCTAGATGTACTAGACCCGCCCTTAAAAGATTTTGCGCCTAATACCTATCACCCTGTATCGAACATTAATTATTTATGTTGCATAAGTAAGTATTGATACAATTAACTAAACTCC
This sequence comes from Hypomecis atomaria, assembly GCA_964007245.1. Taxonomy (NCBI): domain Eukaryota; kingdom Metazoa; phylum Arthropoda; class Insecta; order Lepidoptera; family Geometridae; genus Hypomecis; species Hypomecis atomaria. The sequence goes on from OZ023291.1 coordinate 19,025,665, forward strand.
GCCCGTGATTGAACCAAGTTCAACATGCAAACTATTTAAATACTTATTTAAAATAAAATACTTACCATGGCTTCGAACTGGTCCGGCTTGAACTCAGGCGCGAGACGAATGTCGAAGGTCGCCGTGAGACTCTCTGGAATCACGTTCTGCTGCACGCCTCCCTGCAATAACCAAGGCTGCTTTTATAATGGCTTCTGAATCTCGTGACAAGTAATCGCATACACACGCACTGTACATATAGGTCCAATCTCTAGATGGCTGTGATGTTAGCTACAAGCTGCGGATAACCCAATCCTCAGGCAGCTGTTTAGTACACTTCAGTCAGGTTTGGGGTATCCGCAGCTTGTAGATAACACAACTTCCAAGAAGTTTAACCCCCTTCGCACACGTAGGCGTAGCGTAGTCGTATCGGGCGCGTATCGTAATACGCGCGCAGGACGAGAGCAATACGAGCGCGTACATGTTCTAACAAGTCCGCACACGGAGCGGCGCGGGCGGTGCTGCAGCGTATCGTAGGAGGCATTTACCCTCTTCGCTCATGTAGGCGCGTATTACGATACGACTACGCTACGCCTCGGCTTCGGTCTTGGGCTCATACAAGATCGTTAACCCGGCCCCAGGAAAGGCAGAGTGACCTTCTCTGTCTTTCACTGGGGTAACTCCCGTCCGACGCGTCCACGTCGCGGGGCTGGACACAGCTCTCTTCAGTAGGCCGGAGTGAGACGATGACCAAGTGCGGATGGGGACCCAGCTCTATGGGGTATAGCATAGAACCCTTGCCCGGGGTTACGGGTGAAGACCTCAACGGTGGAGAGGGCGGAGACAGCAGCTGTCAGTACGGCCGAACCAGCGGAGGAGGCGAGCCACAGGGGCGTAGTACCTGGATCCTGATGGAGGGCAGCGGTAGCCATCAGTACCGAAGTGAAGCGCTAGGAGATGGATTTCGAACCGGTTCACCTACGGATTATTATAGCCATTGAGGTTACAATACCGCGATGTAGAAAGCAAGGGGAAACTACTACATTAATTATCCCATGAGAGTTGCAAGGATGAGTACACAAATATGCAGAAAGATTCTGCCTGGCGACCCGCGTAGCGACCGGCGCCCCGAGCTTTCCGGGGCTGGGGGTGTGAAATGGACTACCGGCCATGATGACGCAGGCAACCAGGCGTCTCATGGAAAATATGTTACTGGAAGAAGCTTCAAGCTAAGAAGACACTATCGCTTCGGTACTTGGAATGTCAGAGGTCTCCTCGAAGACAGGAAGCTTCCTATTTTGGAACGAGAGCTTGAGCGATGCAAGTTAACTATTGCTGGATTAAGCGAGACACACTGGAAAGGAACTGGCCACTTTGACGCAGAAAAACACACCATATATTTTTCCGGAACTGATAAGAGTAGCTTCTCTGGGGTGGCGATCGCAATTCCAAAACGGTGGAATAGTGCTGTATTAGGCTACAACCCAATAAGTGATAGACTGATGTCGATAAAGCTCAGCGCGACACCGACCCCACTGAACATCATCCAAGTATATGCTCCTACATGCAGTGCGAATGATGAATTAATAGAAGATTTCTATAGTCAGCTTGAGTCATCCATAGCGGAAATACCTAAGAGAGAATTACTACTCATAATAGGAGACTTTAACGCGAAAGTTGGGGCTACTACTATGGATAGTGGCATCCGAAATATCGTTGGAAAGTACGGTCTTGGTATAAGGAATAAGAGAGGCGAACGTCTGATAGAATTTGCGGCTAACAACAATTTGACCATTATGAACACGACATTCAAACATCACCCGAGGCGTTTGTATACATGGACGTCCCCTGACGGTACATGCCGGAATCAAATTGATTACATATTAGTCAGATCGAGATGGAGAAGTTCAGTTACCAATGCACATACCCTCCCTGGTGCTGACTGTGAAACTGATCACGAGCTACTAATGGGTAACTTGAGGCTAAAATTACAAAAAGCTATGGTGAAAAAAACATCGAGACGAATGGAAATAATGGACAAAGATTCTCTTGCCGCTTCAATTGAGTGTAAGCATTCTGTCTGGCGGGCAGAAATCGGGAACAAGGATTCTAACTCCTTGTGGGTTTCTGCAAAAAAATGCGTGGTTGATGCCGTAACAGAATCGCAGCCAAGAAAAATTTGTGCCAAACGACAGCATTGGATGACGCCGGACACATGGAAATTGGTTGATGAACGCCGATCTCTTAAAGCAAGTGGTGTCGATATTGCGGCTCTGAGTGCTAAGAAGTCTGCGATTCAAGCAGCTTGTCGGCGAGATCGCAACAATGCCTTGGCGAAAATTTGCGAAGACTTGGAACGGCATTCTGACAAACTACAGACCAAGGACCTCCACGATAAAGTACGACTTATAACGCGACAGTTCAAACCCAAGACATGGGCGATAGAAAACTCTGCCGGGGTGACGGTCACTGAGATTAAGGACATAGTGAATGTTTGGAAGGAGTATTGTGAGTCACTCTTCTCTAACAGATCCATATCAAACAGCACGTGTATGCCGGAGCAAATCAGTGACCGGGAACCCTGTATTTTGAGAGACGAAGTGCGAGCGGCAATTCGGCACCTGAAAAGCAATAAAGCCGTTGGTGTGGATGAGATTCCAATCGAGGTTTTTAAGAATTTGGGAGAGACTGGAGTGGATTTCTTGTATAATATCTGCTGCAAGATTTGGGAATCTGGAGTATGGCCTGATGATTGGTCACAATCAATATTCATACCCTTACATAAAAAAGGTTCTACCAGGAAATGCAACAACTACAGGCTCATCTCACTTATATCGCATGCAAGTAAAGTGTTACTTCACATCCTTAACACAAGAGTGCAAGCTTACCTCGCTCATCAAATTGCGCCCGAACAAGCTGGATTTGTGAAAGGAAGAGGAACGCGCGAACAGATACTTATACTGCGACAGATCATAGAGAAAGCAAGGGAATTTAACTCGCCTGTATTCATATGCTTTGTCGACTTCCGTAAGGCATTTGACACCGTCATTTGGGAACGTCTCTGGGAAGTTCTTTTAGAAATGGGAGTACCACCTCATCTTGTATTCCTCTTGAGGCGACTTTACGAAGATGGCACCGCAGCGGTACGGGTGGACGATGTTCTCTCGGATAAATTCAAAACAAAATCTGGTGTTCGGCAGGGGTGCATAATGTCACCGCAGCTCTTCAATGCCTATACGGAGTTGATTATGCGTATTGTGTTGGAAGGATGGACCAAGGGCATCTCGGTGGGTGGACGCGTGATCAATAACCTAAGATACGCTGACGATACTACGCTTATAGCGCAAACAAAAGAAGATCTTGAGGAGCTTTTGTCTCGTCTGGAAACCACTAGTCTCCAATTTGGGCTTTCCCTTAATAGGGATAAGACAAAAGTAATGGTAGTGGACCGGGCTGGACGTAACAACGCATCAGGGCAGAAAATAGCCAATTGCGAAGTGGTAGAAAGTTACATTTACCTCGGTGCAACCATTTCGAACTCTGGAGGATGCGAAGATGAGATCAGACGACGTTGCGCTATCACCAGATCGGCAGTTGAGCGACTGGGGAAAATATGGAAAGACAGGCGTATAACCAAAAAAACAAAGGTTCGGCTTATGAAGTGTCTCGTCTTTCCGATTTTTCTTTACGGAGCTGAAACGTGGTCACTGAAGCTGCAGGATCGCCGAAAAATCGATGCGCTGGAGATGTGGTGTTGGAGACGGCTGTTGAAAATACCATGGACAGCGTTTCGCACCAACAGTTCCATTCTCAAAGAACTTCACATACAAGATAGGTTATCGTCGATTGTGCAGTTGCGAATACTGAAGTTCTTTGGGCATATCTCCAGGAATGAGAACTCGATGGAGAGACTTGTAGTGCAGGGCCAAGTGGAAGGCAAGCGAAGTCCAGGTCGGTCACCAACTCGCTGGACCGATCTAATTAAAAAAGCCACACAGTCTACCGTGGTGCAGTGTGCTCGTGATGCGACTGATCGGCACAGATGGAGGAACATCGCGAGACGTGCGGCAGCCCTGGGAAGAGATGGCAACGGCGAGGAGCCTCCGTGAACCATCCACGCAACCACGACCACTCTGACAAGAGTGTACGATTAAGAAGAGACGCTACGCCTACGTGTGCGAAGGGCCTAATTCGACCTATTACCTATTGTACCGGCCCTTTTTTTTACAGTCCACTACTAAGTACTCGTATACAGGGTGCCTGGTAATCAATTAGCATCATTTTAGAAGCTTATTCTGTACATAAAAACTAATAACTTTTGTTCTGCGATTTTTGTCAAAACTAGAAAAAAACAGCTGTTCCATACATTTCGTCGAGAACGATATTTTTCTATGAAACAGCATTTATTTTTGAGATTTTATTAAAGTCGCAGAACAAAAGTTGTTAGTTTTGATGTACTTACAGAATAAGCCCCTAAAAGGATGCTAATTGATTACCAGTAACCCTGCACAGCCATATCCAATACTGATTCAGTGGGGGTTTGGATTCTCATTATGCCACGGAAAAGCCAAAAGAACTTAGATATTAGAAAGTAAGTTCGTATAGGCCGGGTGGCTAGCCCTGGTGTCAGAGTTTTTAAGCCGCCTAAAGGCCTGTGACGTGACTAAACGGGGAAACTATGGGAACGGGGTTTAAAAACGGCAAGTAAGAGCGACAGAGATATAAATCTATAGATAACCTCTACAGTATAAGTATTTATCTCTAGGCTATTATATTTTGTAGTCTTAGTTAGAGTGCACTTGTGTGTATTTACAAAGCGTGTGCGTGTTATGACAAGTTCAGTACAACTTACGGTCAGCATAGTGAGGTTGTAAGTGGTGACGTCACCGATGGTCAGCTCCGGGTTCTCTGCAAGCTTCTTTTTTGACTCCTGACGTAGATCGAGTAACTTATCGATTATGTACCGCAACTATAAAAAAGTTTAGTTTCAAGATTACACTAGGACTTTACTTTGTTATTTGTAATTTCATCTGTGTGAGCATCTTGACTTAGCACATAATTAAATTTCTGGTCGTGATCAAAATTATGAAAAAAAAGAAAACGACAGGTAACTAGGTGTTGAACAATATGGGCAAAATGTGGTAAGCGGCTCCTTCTGTATAGGTAGAGTCAAAGGCAAAAAAAGCTGTCAGAAGTGGGATTCGAACCCACGCCCCCAGAAGTGGACTGCGACCTGAACGCAGCGCCTTAGACCGCTCGGCCATCCTGACTTGTTGAAGACCGTCAAAATTAGGCATTGCTATCTCTATCACATTTATAAGGAGAACTAAACATACCTCGACTATTCAACCCTCTACCTTTCTCTAAGCTTTTGATGGAGATTTTGTTAGCGAAATAAAATAAAAATTACTTTCAATTAGGTACTTTGAGTGTAGTAACTATTAACTGCGACCTATAAAGGTCGTACAAAAATCAATCCATTTCAGCCCATTATATAACCTTATACAAAAATCGTAAGTATTATGAATTTGCATATGTAAATTAAAAATGTTAATAGTACTCTATGACGATTAAGTAGAGTTCTTAATTTATTCTTCTAGCTTCTATTCGAAGTACCCAAAAAGTCCAATACGACAATACGGTCGGCAAAAGCTTGCATTCAATCATCAATTTGACATTTTTAAAGCATTTCGTGCATTCTTACGGTCATACTCTATGCTCTTAGACGACTGGTGAATTATTGCCTTCATTCGAGAATTTAATAAAACCTACTTTACTCTTTAGTTTGTAGAGTGTAAAGGGGCAGAGACGATTCTTTTTAGCGAAAGATAATGCGCAACCATCATTTTAAACACAGCACGACCGTTTGGCATCTCGCCAGCGCGCTTCTAAATCTCCTGTAATATGCAGCTTAGATTCTCTCAATTACTGATACAATTTGGTTGATTCAGTGTTTACGAGTTAATTTACTAACGTATGTAATTATATAGAATTTCTAAAAACATTTTTACTAACATAACTTTTGGAACAATGAGTTATCATTCTATACTTTGTGTATTTATGTAGGTAGGTTTTTTATACTCTATTTCATTTCTGTGCAGGATTTAGGTAAATACTACACAGAATAAAAAACCTACCTAAATATATACAAAAACAGAGGTTCAATAACCGAAAAAAAGACTGTATCCTTGTGAAAGGGTGCCAAGAAATGTCGTTAGGCATTTTATAGTATGATTAAATACAGCAGTTGTCTATTAATTCCATTATAAAACAGGTACGTTTTTACAGTCCGTTTTTTTTACGTTTTTTGAAGAAAATCCTGACCTGGGGCCTTATTGTGTAAGCGCTCTGACGTTCGGCTTCGCTTTTCCTCCCTCTCGCTCTTTTGACGTGAATAGCTGGCGCGAGCAGAAAAAAAGCGAAGCCGAACGTCACAGCGCTTCCACAATAAGACCCCTGTTGATCAATTTTTTGTTGCACTCGGGGTTTGTATAACTCATCACAAAGTACTAACACAGGGTACATTGTTGTGTGTTCAGAGATATTCAAAATTTTAGTTGGTATGTAATAAGATCAATTGTAAAGGCTCTAAATATAATTTTATAGCGTTGTACTCCTCGTCTAGTACTTAAATTAAAATGGAAAACACAGTTGTATTTTTAGTAAATTTATATCTGTTAAGTTAAGCTACCAACACTGAGCTTATTGTACCTTAAATACTCTAACCTCATGTTACAACATGGTTTTTAATTACTCGTACAACAATCTATAAAATTCAAACTCAAATCATTTATTGCAATGTATGAAATTACAATTATTTTCTTTTGACGTGACAACGTCTTATAAATTGGTTTGCCGGGTGACACTTCAAGAAACTGCGTTACGCTCCGCTCACGTTATGCGCTCACAATGAGAGCGAGTGAGAGGCACGCGTCCCTTCCACTCGGGCATGGTTAGCCCGCGTAAGAGCGAGAGAGACAGACATAAAGTCGTTGTCACGTAAAACTTTCGCCCGTATACCGACTTTACAGGTAACCAATTTTTTTTGACCGACGAACCGAACCGGAGGAGGTACTCAATTCGATGCGTATTTTTATAAAAAAAAATGTATGGTTAACCACGCATAACTTTTTTCATAGTAGTCCGATTTCAATATTTTTTTTTATTGGAAAGAGTATACTTCGAAATTGGTCGCATTAAAATTTTATTGAAATCGGCTGAGCCATTTTTGATAAATCCCCAATAATGTGAAAAATGCTACATCGATCTGTGCGAAATATTCGCGAATTCTGTACACGGGTGAAGTCGGTCATTTATTTTATTTATTTATTTTATTAATAAACCTCACCAACACTGTGCACACCAACACAACACACGAAAGACAAGAACAAACAACTGCCAAGTGGCACAGCAATTACAGGTGAAGACAGCTTGCCTATTCATGCTATTTTTTGCAAAAAATAATTGTATGTAGGTATTGGGGACGATTCCCTAAAACTTCTGCTTACACCTAAGTACAAAGATAACCACAGTTCTAACTGGAAGCTCTTAGCTTTCCAATTATACTTATTGCAACCATCAAACAAGAAATAAAAGTCGTCTAAAAATTAAATTAATTGCGGCAACAAAAACAAATTGCGACAGCGCAAGTGGAGTTTTTAATTTGTTTGCTACAACAGAAACACGCGGTGTCGCTGCGGCATCTGTTAATTAAGCATAGCAAGCGAGATAAATAATTAGAGTGGGTTACACAAGCCCTGTACTTACTCGAAAGGAGGTCATAGTACTTATAAACAACCAAAAACCAAACCAAAATGGGGCGCGCGAGGTATTATACCGGCTGTGATACTGAAGAAAATATGACATGTTACGTAGCATTTTTCGGTACGATATAAGAGTATGAGTAGGTACCGCGAATATGCATGTATAATACATAAGATGGGTACAATGCCGAAAGCAGTATTTTTTATCTCATAGTTTCAAGTTAAATTAGGTCGCTGCTAGATAGAAACAACATTTCCCATCTTGCGAGATTTGTGGGACCAATCCTGCAATCTTGATGATTTTATAACAATGAAAATTCTCATTATTATTTAAGCCATATCACATCTATTCCTTCACCCTTCGTGGATAGGCCTACGACCTGAAGTAGACCATTAAAAAAAATCGGCCAAGTGCGAGTCGAACTCGCGCACGAATGTGAAACCGTACTTTATGGGAGCCCCCTTAAAACAAAACAAAAGATATTTTGTTTTAATTATTCATTTTTCAAATAAATATTCCGTGAATAGTTCAAGCATCTACCTGATGCTGATTTTAAAATCGCGCCAAAAAATTGTGTATGGGAGCCCCCCTTAAAAAAATATTTCATTTTAATTTAACTATGAATTATTCAAGAAAATACTCAATTAAATATTCTGTGAATATTTCAAGAGTCTACCTGACTCCGTTATTAATATCGAGCTAAATACGGCTAAAAATTAGGTTTATTGTATGGGAGCTCCCCTAAAATATTTATTTTATTATTTTTTAATATTTGTCGTTAAGTAACAGAAATACACCATTTGTGAAAATTTCGACTCTCTAGCTACCACGGTTCATGAGATACAGCCCTGTTGACAGACAGACGGACAGACAGTCAGACGGACAGCGGACTCTTAGCAATAGGGTCCCGTTTTTACCCTTTGGGTACGGAACCATAAAAAAGATTGCTACAGTTACAGATAGTATTGCAGTAGGTAGTATTGCTGGACATAGGTCTCCTATTTTCCAATATCCATGTTGTTATTGCAAGTCTATTTTATTCAAAGGGTTGAAAATAGACTTTGTATAGGTACCTTTCTTGTTTCTACTAACCTTTTCGCCGCAGTTGTCCGGAAGTAGTAGCGATCCGTGACCGGATTTCCCAGGACATATTATTTTCAAGTCTGGAAGACAAAAAAAGTTCTGTAAAAACATCAAAATACTTGTTGTTTTTAAACTTTCGCGATTAGAACACATTATTAATATAAACTACGGGACTAATCAGGTTTTTATTAATCTCGTAATTTTAGTGCGCGATTAGCCCCGTAGTACACAGCGTTATTTCTGATAATTAGTATCCTTTTAGGGGCTTATTCTGTACATCAAAATTAACCATTTTTGTTCAGCGACATTTGTCAAAACTCAAAAAAAACCAGCTGTTCCATATATTTTGTCGAGGGTGAACGATATTTCTATGGAACAATAACTTTTTTTTGAGAATTAATAAAAGTCGTAGAACAAAAGTTGTTGGTTCTGATGTACAGAATAAGCTCCTAAAAGCATGCTATTTGATTAGAAATAACCCTGTATAATAATAATCAAAATACTTGACTAAAACGCTATTCGGAAATGTTTCTATCTCTGAAACTGAAACTGAATTTCTACCAATCGCTATAGGTATGCGATAGTTTAAATTACTTAATTTAAACCAAACGAAAGAAAATAATATTCCAAAGTTCGAAAGCAAACTGCATGAAAATGGAAAACTTCTTTGCCGGGTTGAAATCGAGACTTTCTTATTAGGTAACTTTATTTTCGATCGCGGACAGTAGGTAGGTATATATTATTTAAAAAAAACAGAATATCTTTTAAGGGCAGGTCTAGTACATGAAAAAAACAATTTTGTTCTAGGACTTTTGGAAAATCACGAAGAAAAAATCAGCTTTTTCATACAAAAATTTCGTCAATGCGCGGCAAACTGTATGGAAAAGCGAATTTTTGTTTTTGCGAATTTTCAAAAGTCATAGTACAAAAGTTGTTTGTCTAGATGTACTAGACCCGCCTTTAAAAGGTTTTGCGTTTAATACCTATGACCCTGTATAGCATTTATCTTTATCCCCCATGGATTTCCAATAAGGTTGGCTGGCAGCAGCCTGCATCCAGCGCGTTCCTGCAATCTTAATTAGGTATATCGCCCAATCGGTGGACGCCCTACGCTGCGCTTGCTGGTCCGTGGTCTCCAAATATTAATCGTTAATAAAAAATTAACCAGCGTTTATCGATGCTATAGTACTTCTTTTGTCAAATCAGAAAATTCACGCGTACTCACGGTATATGACTCTCTCGCAGTTGAAGATGAGGAAGTCCTCGGTTGGGCTCGCGATACCCTCGTCCAGTCCGAAGCCAACATTCAGGTCCTTGAAGGCTTGCGTCTTCACGAACTGACCCATACCAGGCGTGCCGCCAATCTCCTCGTCTATAACAATTCACAATATATCCTGTAACTTGGGTTAGAAATCAATTTATATAAAATTCCATGCATTGAATAATTGAAGATCAAACAGAAAAATACACTAAAAAAATAAGAATCATTTCTTAATGAATGTTCGGACTATTTCAAGTCGACGAGCAAGCCTAAAAAGTTGACTTAGAGTTGTCCTGCAGTCTTAAAGCAATCGTTAGGCGCCAACTTGATCATACAAAAACAATAAGCTGTCATCTACCTCAAAATTTTATCCGATTTGAGTGATATTTTCTTCATGTAATCAGCACTTCAATCGTTAGGATTAAACGTTTTAGTTTTAACAGTTATTAAATGACCTTAAAGTTATAAGCCTCTAAAAAGTATTTTTTTTACGCAAAACCAAAACTAAAAACTTTAATAAAAAATAAGCCTTCGCTGGAGACAGGCTGTTTTGGATTTCCCAGAATACTCCGTATTTATTAGTGCATGCATTTATATGTATTTGCTTTAATTGTAATGCATGTTGCATGTGTGTCCTCAAAAGGAAATAATTTAAATGGCAATAACAAAATTAAAACATCATCTGGGATATCACTGACCTGGTACGAAAGATAAATGTATAGTCCTCTTAAGCCTTATGCCTTTGTTCTTCAGCCTTCTGATAGCTTCGATGTACTGGATGGCCACGGATTTCATATCCTGAATGCCGCGCCCGTACACCACGCCGTCTTCTATCTCCGCTGCAAAGGGAGGGTGGCGCCAGCTTTTCTGTAATAATATAGTTATTTGTTATACAAGAGTGCAAAGTTGCTTTTTAACCGCGTGCTCAATTTTGATAACTGAGCAAGTGAAGGATTATAAAATTATATAATCCTGAGCGTAAGCGAGGGAATCAAAAGAGCACAAGGTAAAAATCCTTACACTCGAGTGCAACATGTAACTTTTCATCCCACCTCAGCGAGGAAATAACTAAGGTCGTCTACATATCGTACTGTTTCAAATACTTCTGGCGTGATTGTTGAGGCAGAAAGCTCATTTGCGCATTATTAACAGTTTCAGTCAATTCTGTTGGTATCAAATAAACTTCCTCGTCGCTAAAATCACTAATTTTAGGTCTTTAACATTTTTTCAAGTTCTTTGTTTTTAACATAAAAAGTATAACCGTTTAAGTCAATTCTGTTGGTGTCAAACAAACTTCCTCGTCGCTAGAATCACTCATTTTAGGTTTTTTCACTTAATTTCGTGATTTTCACTTATTTTCGTGTTTCTTGTTTTTAACACGAAAGAATAAGAGCGAAAACAAATTAAAAAAAAGTATACCAAGAAGTTTCCGAGTCTAAGTTTTCAAGAAATTAAAAAAAAAGTTTACGACAAATTCTGCACCATGGAGATAGATGTAAATAGGTTTAATGATGTTTTGAATTCACAAACTTGGTGCACACGATGTTCTAAATTCAATTTTACTTTCCACTAGCGGATATAAACGACTTTTGTACTCAGATAATTGAAGAGCAAAAATAGTCTTTCCGAGATGGGGGGGATGAAAAAGAAAAAATAACGTCATTCATTTGAGAGTAGGTAATGCTTTTGTCGGTGCAGCACATTTCACGTCTAAAGGTCATGCGCAAGTACTTTAAAAAAAATAGCGGAAACAAAACTAAAAAGAAAGCGGCTTGCATCCAGCGAGATCCTGCAGTAATGAGGTTAACTGTGAGGTATTACGCTACGTTTGCCGGTGCGTGCTCTCTATATAACTTTTTGACCCCACCTGTATCCAGTCCTGCGTGGTATGTGACCTGCCCACTGCCATTTTATATTGCCAAAAAAAATGTTGTGTCCTAAAAAAACCCTGTGTCATATTCAACGTAATGAAAATTCAAGATTATAACAAATTCGACAATACGAGTCCTGAAAGCGAAATGTTCTACAGTAGAACTACCCAGACATTTTTTTTCTGGTAGTTCTACGATAGGACTACCGGGACAATTTTGTACCGGTAGTTCAACTAGTAGAACTAATAACTTACGGGAACGGCCCTGGGCGACTTCGCTGTAAACGTTCGCTTATGAAATCGCTGTGATCTTGAATACATAGGTAAAAAAATAATAATTTTGCATTTAAATTTGGCTTAGTTGGATAGGGAATTGGGCAGCCGAGTGAGTGTGTAAATAGGTCACTCGTACTGCTCGTACCGCTGTCCCAACTCGTTTGGTTATTTGAGTGTAAGTCTCTAGCGTAGGTATTTTACAATTCTGTAGACCGACGCAGCATTAGACCACGATGCAGCAACACTTAATTCTGGTTTCCATGTACGAGTATTTCTATGAAATACATTCCGTACATAGCAACGCGTTGTTTGCCGTAACGGTTAATCTGCAGCTGCTGTAGTCGACTACGGAATTATTTATACCAATAATGGCAACATTTCCTGCAACAACAGCAGAAACTAAATTTAAAAAGCCAGGTAACAAATAACTGATAATATTTGAAAAAATGGTCACATTAACTTCCAAGCAGAAAAATAACACATCTACCTACATCGAAATTGAGTAACATTCGTTTAGGATATTATATGACTACACAGACGCATACTAATACACACGTTATACCTACTTGCATATATCACTCCTTTTTTGTATCAGTGGTTAAAACGGTGCAGTATAAATAGCTATTCAAGATAATTACAGTTTCGTATTGTCTGAAAAATAAATGTCAGCGTACATTTATTTATTGCTAGGCATTTTGGTGCGTTTACGGAAAGATTAAAACTACATTAAGTACGGAAAGTTTGTACAGAATAATTTTTGAAATTCGTTTTATGGTAATGTTCTTGAAGCTCTGAAGTCAGCCACGCAGCTGACGCAGCTGAACAATGACTTCAAGGCAGCTTCAAGGCGAACTTGACAAATAAATTATAATGCTGAGAATGCACGAACTTTGTAGCGATCTTGGAAAATCCGCTTTGCGGCATAAAACTCTATGTTTATGCTCTGCAGTATCATTTCGAAGTTAACCGCTTTCTTATCGGAAATACTCTCGCACGAATGCGCAGCTCGACTATGTTGCAATGCTGATATGGCTTAAGTCATAAAAATGCCGATGGGCTAAGTGGACTAGATTTTTCTTAGAGTTATTCAGCTGCTCTATTTATAGGAGAAACATAGGGGAGGCCTATGTCCAGCAGTGGACGAAATCTGCCATAAGAATGGCTGATGGATGGATGATGATTCAGCTGCTTAGACCTTGGCGAAATCATTTTTGAAAGCGACAATGTAATAATTATTTTTTGCAAAAAATGGCAACCGACTTCCATCGTGTACAAAATTGGAATAATTCGCTCGAATTGACGAATATAATTTTTACATTATTGTTGATTTTTCAAAAACGGCATAGCTGATTTCATTAAATTTTTAATAGGTCCACTTTGGGAGCCCTTTCGAACTTAAAAAGATTTTTTTAGATTCGGTTCACAATTGGCGAAAATATCGATGAACTTACACAAAAAAAAATACAGACGAACATAGAACCTCCTGCTTTTTGGAAGTCGGATAAAAATAACGGTCACTTATTTAATTTTAACATACCTGCTAGAAGATCCGTAGACGAACCAAAGTTACCGACATAGCCCAGCGGATTAGCATGTTGAAGTGACAGTGAACAGGAAATATTGTTGGGAGAACAGATGGCCGATAAGGCGGTAATGTTCTCGAAGGAGATGATGTACCGCCAAGAGTAGGGTAAAACGTCCACCGACTAAGTGGACCGACGATATGTTGGTAATCTTGGTTCTAATACAATATAAGCCTACCACCTGGACATGAACTGCCGTGGCCAGTCTGGAAGTCCCTTAATCGGCTACGGGTCGGGATTGGCCGCAGCAAAGAGAACATGGTCAGGTGGGGCTTTTCAGATCAAGAACAGTGTGCATGTGGTGCTGCCGTTCAAACCATGGCACACCTTTTAGCCTGCCCGCTTTGTCCAAAACCATGCACGCAAAAAGACCTGAACCTGGCTACTGAGGACGCGGTAGAGGTCGCCAGATTCTGGTCCCAGCATATCTAAAATTTATAAACCCATGTAAATATTGTATATACTGTCAGAATTACCTTATAATATGTAAAAAAAAAAAAAAAAGTCTAGCCATTGACACGAAATGAATGAATGAATACAATATTCGTTCAGTAGTTTACTGTTTTTGGTATTTCTTCTCCAGCAAGAAGAAGAAGCCAGCAATGCTAGCGCTTGGTATCGTGAAATAAGTCTAGGGTTCTTTAGCATCTATTATGATCTGGCGCTAATCGTAATAATTATTCAGGCCTCGCTGCGAGACAGTGGTGCCAGCTTGCAAATTTTACCCAAATTTCGATTTTGAAATTTCCCTGTGTGTTAAATAATTACAGTAATTATGCAAAAGGCATCAATAAATAATAAATGGAAAATGTAAGGGATACAGGTACAATTTTGTCATATTGGCTACATAGCAATCAAGCACGCTTGCTTTTTCCAAAGAAGCCATCAGTGTTAGCACTTGCACACGCGAGATAGGCCGATGAGGGTGCTCCAGCCCCTCACTAGATCTGGCAACCCGCCAATCGCGACAATTACTCACGGCTCGGTAGTGTTACCAGACTATTTAAAAATCTCCCCATTTTTTTCCGAATTTTCCTGATGGTATTTTATTGTATTCATGAGGCTAAAGCTCACAGGGAGTCCGTGTATTTATTTATATGACAGTGTTGTGTAATAAACAACGTCAGTATTAAGGTTTTTAAATGCTTAATGCCTAAAGTACCTAAGGGATTAAGAATACCATTTTAAATGCTTAAAGCCTAATGTTCCTAAGGGGTATTAAAACTGAGGTTCGTTTTAGACGTTATGAAGTTAGTTGGTTGGTTTATTTCTCCGCCGCGCCGTATTTCTCCGCAGAATTCTAAATAAAAATTGTATTTGTTGATTTGTATTGACTTATTGATAAACATCACGATCATGACAAAATAACATAGTCATAGTCATAGTCATTTATTCGTAATAATAATATTACATGTCACAAAATAACATGTGGATGCATTTCAATACTAGCGACCCGCACCGGCTTCGCACAGGTGTTTTATACATATAAACATTCCTCTTGAATCACTCTATCTACCGCATCAAAAGTTGCGTAGTATTAAAGATATAAGCATACATGGGGACAGACAGCGGGAAGCGACTTTGTTTTATACTATGCATGTAGTGATGTCCCTTAGAATCTTTTTTACGAAACGGCGCGCCGATATCATCACCATCGTCATCACAGCAGGGGTCTATTTCTTGCCCACGTTCTCCTAAATATTTTAAATAGGAACAGTTAGCAACTGCACCCAGCCCACCCTTGTACTGTTACTTTAATAGACCGCTACAGGACGTAGGCCTATCCACGTAGAGTTACCTAGTGGTAGTGACATCGACTTTACAATCTTGAAGTCATGAAATGTATGTACGGAATTTCACATTATTGGCTTTTCGGTGAAAACTTCGAGAGGCAACCTAGGTACATAAACGTCCGTAGAAGAAATTTGAAAGCGTATGTAAATCCACCAACCCGCACTGGGCCAGCGTGATAGATATGGCCCAATCATCTTACGTGGTAATATCTGAGGAATAGAAGATTATTGCTAGACGTATTTTTTTCCTTCAAAAAAACTTTCTCACCCTAAATAAAAGGGAAACGCCGAGTTAGCAGTTGGCACCACAGATGTTAAATCACGGACCACGTGCCAGGTAAAGTTACGACACAATTTAGAAAAAAAAATACGAGCTTAAAGCAGAAATCACGGTCCAGACAGTTTTAGGCCCAGACTCCACTAAGCCGGAGTGGAGCGAAGATGGACAGAACGTTTTAGTCCGTCACTCCTTATTTACTTGATTTACTGCTTAAATGTATACTACTAGCGTACCCGGTGAACTACGTCTCACCATCTGTCAACTGGAACATTTTGTATGGGAAAATTAAATTCTGCTCTTATTATATTATTCACTACATTTTTATATTTTCTCACCATTTAACCTTCCCAACTCACACGGATATTTCAAGACCAAAATTAGCACAACCGGTTCAGTCGTTCTTGAGTTTTAGCGAGACTAACAACCACGATTCATTTTTTTTAAATAAGAGAAGATATCTGCATACCAAACAACAAAACGAGAAAGATCCGCTCCTCTCAGGGTTGTGTTTGAATATGGTATTTATGCAGTGGAATGTACAGAATATAATTTTGTTACCTATTTGAATTTTTTAATGGTGTTTTTGACATTCAGGTTTGTATTATTATACCTATGTAAGAATAAATGAACTTGTGCTTAAAGCCAGGGACTACGGCGCTGTGTCCATCTCCACCAATAGCACGGTCAGTTCTCGGATGGGTGACCGCAAGTGGTATTTAAAAGTAAGTGCTGCTGGGGCTTGGATGACACGTTTAATTGTGAGTCCCGGTTATTTTAACTGTTTAGCGATGTCGGAACTAGTCGAAAGCCTTCAAGCAGCTTAAAAACTCACCGTCTAACCACAAAAGATTTAAACACGCTTTAACACTGTTTAACGATGCAATTTGCACTGCTAAACAATGTCTAAAGCTTGCTTAAAACTTTTGTGGTAAGACGGTCAGAATCCAAGGCTAGCCACCCGGCTTATACGAACCGAATGATCTCAGAAAATCTCCGTTTCACTCTGCTTTGGTGGCATTTGGCCTTGAAATCCTGTGTCAGATAACATTGAGAAGGGTCAGTTCAGGTGTTATATTTTTCGGAAAGTGTTTTTCGATTGACTTATCTATGGCAGGATTACATTCGGCGCCGAACGTTTTATTTAATATTTAGGTAGGTACCTATTAGGTATATTACTACTAACTACTAGTAGGTAGGTTACTAGGTATATATATTTAATTTTATATTTCTTACGGATTTTTATTGTTTATTTTTAGCCCCCTAACCAAAAATAGTGTTATTACTAGTTTGTGTGTGGTCTATGTACCGTTTCATGGAATCATAGCTCCCAAACAAATGCTAGATTTTTAATTTGGAATTCCAGATACTTTGACTGGCCCAAATACTCGATACATTGCAGTGTTTATATTGAGAGACGACGCTTAGTAAAACAACCGTTCCGTGTAACATACCGTTTATTACTGGTGGTGCTGCAAATGCAAGTGACCCTCAAGTTTTAAAAGCAGCACTATGTCGGTACATAGAGACTAATATCTACCTTACAAGCAAATAGGTACATACTCATCATACATTCCATTCATCACAATCCCCAGTACCTACTGCTATCTTTACAGATATCTACCTATAAATAAAACAGATTGATAACATTGTAGTTAATTGAGGCAATTCTCAATCGCAAAAATCTATGGACAATCACAGAGGTTGTCACTGTCAATATGTATTGGAATTTGACAAGATTTTGACGTTCCGTACAGAAAAATCCGGCAACCGACACCGAATTGAGATATTTTTCATGTCCCTTTCGAACTCACGCTATATTAAACCAATGCATCTCTTTCAGATTTTCTCGATCGACTACGTTATCCCTCTGGTATCTTTGTGGCTATCTCAGACTGCAGCTCTTACAGCTGAACTGGAAGATCCAGCTCTTTCGCGCATTTGCTTCACTGTCTGTGGTAACCTTTATTATTATGTACTATGTACGGGAATGATCTCGCACTAAAATTACGAGATAAATAAATACCTCATATCATCCTGACGTTTCGACCGAGTTGCATCGATCGTGGTCACAGTTAGACATAATAATAATGTGTTCAAATCGCGAAAGCTTAAAGACAGCATGAGGTAACCTTGTCGAATATCAAGAACCGTGAAGTTAGTATTTCATACCTCTAGACAAGTCGTATATTCCGCGCCACACTAGTTGATGGATGTGAAGTTAGCCACTAGCTGCGCAATACTTAGCAAATCAACGTGCGCCTTCCACGTCACGTCTCGTCAGGATTGGATATTGCGCAGCTAGTGGCTAACTTCACGTCCATCAACTTGTGTGGCGCGGAGTATAACTCACCTCAAACACAGGCACGACGTCCATATGAGAGTTAAGCAGGATTGAAGGCAGGGCGGGGTCCGTGCCTGTCCAGGTCATTACCAGCACGGGTTTCCCGGGCCTCGGCTCGTGCAGCTGAACTGGCAGGCCCAGCTCTTTGGCTTGACCTTTCAAGTAGTTGATGCATTCATCTGTAAGAAGATGATAGATCATTTCCACAAGCTGTTTTGTATTCTTGTCGTATCTACGGAGGTAGATAAGTATCGTGACGAATAATATTTTTTACTATTGGAACAACTTTAAATAATCGAAATAATTTTAACATGTTTTGGATGTAACCTGCAACTTCCATACGTTTTATTGGTCATTTCTTTTTGATGATTTTATGGTTGGTTCCATAGAAACGTTGTTCGTAATAATGATAAGGGTGTCTACCTATGTAAAAATGCCACGGATGTGAACCAACTAGCCGGTGAAACATAATAGGTACCTACTTTATGGGAAATACCGAGATAGGGCGCGAGGTAAGGAAAACACTTGCGAACGTAGCACAGATTTATTCCAACTGACACAACGGGCCGCCACCGCAGCTTACCCTCTCTTAACTATTATTTGTTAAAATATTATATTGAAATGTAGGTACCGCCATACACTACACTTTACATCAATTTTGGAAAAAATACCTACCGATAGTACCTAAACAAATACCAATCAACCAATAGGACGAGACAAACCGTCATACTACAAAAGTTTTACTCATGCTTTAGACAATGTTCAACAGTACAAATTGCACGCTTAAACAGTGTTTAAAGCGTGTTTAAATCTTTGGTGGTAAGGCGGTTAAGGCTTAATTTCTAACGCTGATAGCTCTAAACATAATTTCAAAGTTTTATTATTATATAC
Organism: Hypomecis atomaria; assembly: GCA_964007245.1. NCBI lineage: Eukaryota > Metazoa > Arthropoda > Insecta > Lepidoptera > Geometridae > Hypomecis > Hypomecis atomaria. The sequence goes on from OZ023291.1 coordinate 19,044,786, forward strand.
TACGGGACTAATCGCGCACTCAAATTACGAGATAAATAAATACCTCATCATCCCGACGTTTCAACCGAGTTGCATCGGTCGTGGTCACGGGTAGACTGGAATGTGAAACAACTGGTACCGCCAATTCAACTTGAACTTGCAAAATTGTCACTCCGACACTCAACAGCAGTGACGGTATCTAAAAATGTCTTGCTAAGTACCTACTACGAGTATATCTACACTACGCGATTTACATTTGTTGACAACCGACGCCGATAACTTAAATCCATCCTCCCGGTTGAAATTTTTATGTTGTTTGATTTCCACCGAACTATTCTTGAAAAATGGTGTCGATCCGTGGAGAGGACTTTTGGGTTGTGGAGCACGATCCAATGACCAATACCTCCATCAAGCATTTGGCGGTTTTCGACTGCCGCAATATGTTCTTTGATCCGTTAAGCAATAGTACGCTTCGTTTAACCTATGTAGGAACTACGGACCTCACCATCACCTTGACGTCTAAGAATGGCAAAGTTTTCTCCGCCTCCATCTTATAAGTGAACTTAATGTTAGGATGAATAGAGTTGAGATGATCCACAAACTTAGGATGATGAGGTATTTATTTATCTCGTAATTTGAGAGCGCGATTAGTCCCGTAGTATATAATAATAATGTGTTCAAATCGCGAAAGTTTAAAAACAACAGTTATTTTAAAGTGTTGATCTCTTTTTCTAATAGACCGCAATGAAAAAGACAGATAGGTATGTTTTTATTAAATTTAGACCTGTCAAGTAAATCCTTTAAAATCAAGTCCATATATGTATATAACTGGTGTAAGCCTTATTCTTTGTCTTTATATTAGAAAGACAAAAATATTCCCAAACGTTGTACGACATGATGAATAAATCATAGTCAACGAGAAATTTTGCGAGGAGGAAATAACCTTGTTACGGCACACAAAGAACCAACCAAAATAATGAATGTTTATGAAAGTAATTCCAACATTATCAGCTCAACATGTAAACGAACGTGAACCCTGAATTCTCGAAAATGGTCCATTCTTCCAGGCTATTAAATTATATTTTAGGTTACAACTGAAGTAAAGCGTTGAAGTACTTTTTACTTTCTAAAATACACGTTATTTCAAGCAGATAGAGTTTAATTTCATTGCTACAGATAAGGTTGTAAACGTAAGCTGTACGCTTACTGTTTAACATAAACAACAATAAAATGATTCCAGCAAAAGTTTTATAAGAGCAAGTTATGCTGATTGCACAATAAAGCTGCAACGAACCAGTTAACACTTAATAGGCAGATCATTGTGTGGAATTCACAGAAAATAAGGCTTTTGTTGACCAGACGTGTGTCAGCAGCGGTACGATGCGTGAAATTTGTGAATCCAAGCGAAAATTACTCGTCCATGTGATCAGAAGGCCTAGTTGGTACGAGTTTTTAGGGTTCCGTACCCAAAGGGTAAAAACGGGACCCTATTACTAAGACTCCGATGTCCGTCTGTCTGTCTGTCTGTCACCAGGCTGTATCTCATGAACCGTGATAGTTAGACAGCTGAAATTTTCACAGATGATGTATTTCTGTTGCTCTGTTGCCGCTATAACAACAAATACTAAAAACAGAATAAAATTAATATTTAAGGGGCTCCCATACAATAAATCTGATTTTTTAGCCGTTTTTCGCTCGATAGGTATTTATTTTGGTAACAGGGAGATGCTTGAAATTTTCACAGAATATTTGGTTGTGTATTCACTTAAATAATAAATTACAAAATTAAAAAAAAGTTAATATTTAATGTGGGTAAATACAGTACAGAACCCTCTGTGCGCGAATCCGACTCGTACTTGGCCGATTATTACTAAAATGAAACTATTTGCGCCAACAGACGGCTCTATTCAAGTTCCATACAAAACAAAGTTTACGTTAATTTAAGGCTTATGGTCTAAGAATTAACATAAAATTAGTAAAATGTATTGAATCATTATAATTCAATCGAATAAGTAAAAAACCCATACTAGGGGTAGGTACAATTTTTTAATGTGATATCTTAATAATTAAGGACTTAAAAACAGTTCAATTACGCGCAATGACTCAATCAGTAGCCTATTCCGGTTTGTTAATATTAGCTATAGGCACCTTTTAGCTTCTTTTTCTGCTACCGAAGAAAGATGGTAATATTTTTGGATGTGTTTGTTATGTTTATAGAAGAAAATACAGTGTTTATAAATTACGTTTTCGCATGATTAGAAGCCGGTATTTCACACCTGAGCAACTGCTTAGTCTTTATAAAGCGCAAGTCAGGTCCTGCATGGAATACTGCTCTCACCTTTGGGATGGCTCTGCCAAGTACCAGCTGGAGACTTTGGAGCCAATTGAAAGGCGAGCCAGGAGGCTGATAGGCAACGAAACTTTGACTGAGTCGAAGCTGCAGAGTCTCGAGCATCGACGTAGCGTGTCGTGTCTATCAGCCTTCTATCGGATACACTTCGGTGAGTGCGCCCAGGAGTTGCACAATCTGGTCCCACCTGCCCCTTTCTTCTATCTTACGGCTAGACAGACGCGACTAAAGCGCCGCCCTTTTGTGGTGGACATCCCGCGCATTAGAACCAAGCGTTTCTAGTCCACATTCCTCACACGAACTGCCAGAATGTGGAACGCTTTGCCTGAGTCTGTCTTCCCGCTGAAGTACAAACTCAATGTACCTAGTAGTCTTCAAATCCCGAGTAAATAGGTATCTTCTAGGTAAGCGTGTTACATCCTATACCGCATATCTGCTTAACATCAGGCAGTACACAAGAAGTTATTCAATTTTTCAAAATAATGGGCGTCTCTACTTGGCGGACATACTTATACGAGGATGTCATTATACTTACTCATCATTATGATCAACTTTAATCATGGGACCAATCCTGTAATCGACAAAAAAATCGGCAGTTATGCTGGTGTTTATTTGGCTCAACGCATACCTAAGCATTGCCATTCAGCGTGGCAATGCTGCCAGCATGCTGGGCACGCTGCCAACTGGCAGTGGGTGCTAGCATTTGGATTATCTATAGACCTTCAAGGGTCTGTGGATGATCCAATGCTTTTTATGTAGTAGTAGTGTAGGTAGTTTTAGCATATAACATAGGTACTTACCATAATTAATATTTGGATGGACGCTACGGATTCTTAAATAGTTCCTCAAGTTAGTGACAGCTGGGTCTGCGCTGTAGTCCGTCGACATCTCTCTTTATACCTCTGACGACAAGTTCAAAAACTGCTTAAAATATCCTTTAAAAGCTACTAAAATTATCAAAAAGATCAATAGTAAAGAAATACACAATAAATTAAGTTTTCCTACAATGAAGTGAATTAGAAATGAATGTTGTTTGCTTATCTCTACTCTTTATATTGAATGCGCTATCGGGTGCAAAACCGCATTGTCGAATTGATATGTATTTGTATTGATAAATAATAATTATGAAACATTGTGGGAAAGTGTGCTTCAACCTAGACCGCATGTCTGCTTAACATCAGGCAGTTTGTAGTCAAACACAAACCTTTATGAAATAGAAAAAAAGTAAATAAAATTAAACTTATTTATCATCCTACTATATCATCTTCTAAAAGGGCTATGTATTGTGTATTTTGCAATCTAAATAAGTGCATAATTCAGTACATACATGCTACATGCGGCTTAACACGTTAAGTGTAGGCCGTAGCGTATTGGATTCTGGTATTTTGTTTTGGCCACTACTAAGACATTAAATACGATTTGTCTTGGATTTTATCTTTCAACCTTCAAGGATCTGTGTATGATCCAATTGCTTTTTATGTCGTTTTAGCTTCATTATGTAGTATTTTATTTTGGTGTAGTTAATAAAGGAACTTACCCTAGTAAAAATAAAACAAATTTAAAGTTTTTATTTTCATTTTAGTTAACTTAGTAGAGTTCACCATTTTGGCTTGGCAATGAATGTGTTAACCTATGGTCACATATTCTTGCGTCATTTTAGAATAGGTAATATAACTGATAAGAAGCTGAGATAATTAAATATTCCAGAAAAAGTACAATGTATGATACTGCTAACCGCACTTTTATCGGACCACCACAGAAATTGTTCAAAACAGTTATGGGAATATTTTTAAATGTTCGTTAGTTGTTGTTACGTTAGTTTGTTAGTTGTCAGTTACGTTACCTACCTGCACGGGAAGCATGGCAAAGAGACTAATAGTCTTTCCACCATTATATCCCCTCGAAGAGGAAATGAAGTATGGATTGACAATGACATCTGACATTAAGAGTGGATAAAATGGTTTTCTCCCCTTGCCGTGCTACCCGGGCTGGTAGGTAACATAAAACTCTATTGACAAAAAGCTCATTGACTCTCGGATAAATTTATAAAACAGTTTATTTTTATCCCAATAGTACCTAATTGCTATAAGTCCACACTGGCATCAATACTTGATTCTAATAGTAATAGTCCCGAGCGCGTGGATACCGAGCTCACGAATATACCAGTTGTGTGTATTGTCAGTCACTGTGCAGTATTTGTCATTGGAAATGGGTTACAATAAAAAACCTGTTGTTACTAGCATGTATTGTTTATTTCATAAAATTGCTCATCTATAGCTGTTAAACATTAGCAACAGCAGTTAGAATCTCCTCATAAATCCCAATGCCTCTTAGAAAGACGTCAGCGCGCAGGCTTTCGTTGTGGTCGTGAAGTTTGGGCTCTGTGCGTGACATGGGCGAGAAGCCGAGCGCGGGGATACCGAGCTCACGAATATAGCGGCTGTCTGTACCACCGGGGAATGTGCGTCGTTTTACACTGATGTTGCTGGAAAGTAATAGAATATTTAAGTAAATATTAATGATTGCGTGACGTCTTTTCATCCAATATACCTCAGTACCTCAAGACGAAGGTTTTCGATAGTCGTGTTTTGCCAGTGATGAAATATAGAACTGAAACGTGGTCTTTTAATGTGGACCTTATGAATAAGCTCAAGATAGCCCAACGTGCTATGAAGAGGGCTCGGTGTCTCTCTGCGGGATCGAATCAGAAATGAGGAGATCCGCAGACGAACCAAAGTTACCGACATAGTCCAGCGGATTTGCAAATTAAAGTAGCAATGGGCAGGGCACATAGTTCGAAGAACGGAAGGCCGTTGGGGCCGTAAAGTTCTCGAATGGAGACCACAGACCAGCAAGCGCAGCGTAGGACTTCCACCGACTAGGTGGACTGACGATATAATAAAGATCGCAGGAACGTGCTGGATGCAGGCTGCTTCCAACAGACCTTATTGGAAATCCATGGGAGAGGCCTATGTCCAGCAGTGGACGTCCTACGGCTGATGGATGGAAATATTAATGATAAAATTATAGTTTATATTTGCTCGATGCGTGACATGGGTGAGAAACCGAGCGCTATACCGAGCTCACGAATATAGCGTCTGTCTGTACCAACGGGGAATGTCGTTTTACACTGTTACATGTTGCTAGAAAATAATAAATTGTTTAACTAAATAATAATGATAAAATTATAGTTTATATTTGCTCGATGCGTAACATGTATGAGAAACCGACCGCAGGTAATACCGAGCTCATAAAATTAGCGGCAGTCAATGTACGCCGTTTCACACTGATGTTGCTGGAAAATAACATAATGTTTAAGTAAATCATAATGGGGTAAGGGTATTTTTCATATTTGCTCGGTGCGTGAAGTGGGCGAGAAGAAGCCGAGCACAGGGATACCGAGCTCACTAATATAGCAGCTGTCGGTAACACCGGGGAATGTGCGCCGTTTTACACTAATATTGCTAGAAAATAATAAATGATTTGAGTAAATAATAATGATAAAATTATAGTTTAAATTTGATCGATGTGTGACATGGGTGAGAAACCGAGCGCAGGGATACCGAGCTTACGAATGACAGATGTTGGTAACACCGGGGAACCTGCGTCGCTTTACGTTTATGTAGTTGGAAAATAATATACAAAATATGCATAGACTATTCTGCAATTTCTAAATCACAAAATTGGAGCTCACAATAGGCTTGATGACTGGGTAAAAAAATCAATAATATAATTAGTTTGTAAGTTAGATTATCAAAAAATGTTGGACACGTATTTTTTCTTATGTCAATCAAACAACAAATGACAAAGATAAACCTTGTAAAAGTTTAGGAGTGGGGGTCGTGACGTCCTTCTGTTACAGAAGCCTATACATTTGTATGGCACTTGTGACGTCAGGAGGAACTTTGACGGGCTATACTCGTATCTTCATCAATTTTTGTTGAATTGACCAAATAATAAATACGTGTCTAATGTTTTTGGTAGTCTCTCTGACGGACTAATTCTATTTTTTAGGGTTCCGTACCCAAAGGGTAAAAACGGGACCCTATTACTAAGACTTCGATGTCCGTCTGTCCGCCTGTCTGTCACCGGGCTGTATCTCATGAACCATGATAGCTAGGCAGCTGAAATTTTCACAGATGATGTATTTCTGTAGCCGCTATAACAACAAATACTAAAAACAGAATAAAATAAATATTTCAGGGCGGACTCCGATACAAAAAGCGTGTTTTTAGGAGTTTTTTCACGCTATTAATAATGGCAAAAGGAATGGGGCTTCCATACGGTACGGAACCCTTCGTGCGCGAGTCCGACTTGCGCTTGGCCGATTTTTTTTAGTCATCATGCCTATCCGAACCTACTTCGAAGACACGAAATTCTCATAGTTCTTGAAGTCTTATAGGTTTGTACTTACAGTTTGTCAGTAGCAGCTTTGAAGGCGAGCCAGTAAGGGTTGGAGTCGTCTACCTTCGTGGGCTCGACGTACGTGTCTCGGTGCACGTACTCCACTCTAACTCCAGACCCAGCTTCCAAGCAAATTCCACTCAACTGAAAATTATTTAAAACATGTGCCTAAAAAACTGAAGTAACAATTGGAGCTTAATGGGATCTAGAACAAGCCGGATGCTAGCAGATTTCAACAGAAATAAAAAAAAAAACGTGTTTTTTACGGACTATCTGTCCTAATTTGGCAAAACCTCAGAATGATAACTAGCTATTATATGGTTCTGAGAAAAAAAAATACACAATACTAAAAAAAATACAATTAGTCTATTTGCCAGGATACGACTGCGACGCGTGCGTTTCCTAGGGCGCGTCTAAGTGTGCATTCCTTTATTACGAGTTTGCTTTAGGTACCATGTTTTCGAGTTGTTGAGGTCTGAACTCAGGCGCGAGACGGATGTCGAAGGTCGCCGTCAGGCTCTCTGGAATCACGTTCTGTTGTACGCCTCCCTGTAAATAATTAATGAAAAAATAAACATTTTGTTTCGGTGTCACCCTGGGTTTAATTCACGAATAACGAGACTAAATAGTCTCGTTATTCGTGAAACTAAATTACAGCTAGTATTATAGAGGTACATAATGGCTTGCTTGTATCATAGTTTTTATCGGCCTGAAGGCTTTTGACATGGCTAAACAGTTAAAATAACCGGGACCCACAATTTTACGTGCCATCTGAACCACGGCAGCGCACCCGCGGTCACCCATCCGAGGACTGACCTACCGAACGTTGTTGAACTTCGGTGATCGCTGATTTACAAACTACTATGAGCGCAACGAGACAGTGAAACAGATTCAAATTAACATTGAGAATGCTCACAATCTTTTACATACTCTCTAGCTAGAAAGTTGAGTGTGATGTACTATATCGTGTTAATATTTCTAGCGTGATATGAGACAAATAGGCAGGTACTAGCTCAGACCAAATAAAGAAATCAAGACAGAACGTCGTGAACAGACAAGTGAGGCCAGTTTTTTATACATGTGGTGAGTGCGTCGGTGTTGCGCCGCCATAATTCGACTGACGATCCAAGGCGTAGTTTCGTTGTACGTGTTCGTGTGTGTAATTAATTGTGTCTGTACACGGCGAGGCGTAGTTTTGCTGGCCTCACTTGTTTGTTTCTTGACATTCTGTCTTGATTTTTTTATTTGGTCTGAGTGTACTAGATACATACCGATACCATTGTGAGGTTGTAAGTTGTGACGTCACCGATGGTCAGCTCTGGGTTGTCAGCAAGCTTTTTCTTTGACTCCTGGCGTAGATCCAATAGCTTATCAATGACGAATCGCAACTGTGGAAAAAAAGCTTGTTATCCTTAGAGTATACATAACTAAAGTTTTAATTTAACTAGTTTATTTTTAGTTATGTATACTCTAAGTTGTTATCTTTTATACCTCTAGACTAGACAGGGAATAAAATTAAATAATAGTCTTTATTCGTAGCCTCTATTATTCAATTCATGTATATTGGAACCACTCGTAATATTTTTAAATCTCGGATATTTAGAGGTTTCTCTTAAAAGACAGCAGAAATGTTGTATGGACTTGGGGTCGTCCATGTCGAGATGATGATTATAGGATGACATCTCGCAAAGGAGAACTCCACCGGGCGAGGAGTTGTGCCCGGGGATAGCTACATCCGGGTCTTGATTTATGGTTCGGTCGTCGCTGTAAATTTCGTTTGCGCGATGCAGACTCCGGCTTCTGATTGGCTGAAGCGCGGCGATACGCCCTGTGATTGGCGGGCGGAAGGACTGGTAGTATAGCTAGCGCCATCTTGTAGCGAATGTAGCGGAATTAGTCGCCACAGTTGAAAGCATTGACCTAATACACACGTTGAAAGTTACAAATTACTTTAGAAACATTTCTAGATCTAACCTTTTCTCCACAGTTGTCCGGGAGCAACAGAGATCCGTGTCCAGATTTCCCAGGACAAACTATATCCAGGTCTGAAAATATTCATATTTTTTAATTTATTTGATATATTGGCTCAGACCTAATAAAAAAATCAAGACGGAACATCGTGAACAGATAAGTGAGGCCGGTTTTTTAGGTATACATGTGTGAGTGCGTCGGTGTTGCGCCGCCATAGTTCAACTGAAGAGCCAAGGCATAGTTTCTACGTACATGTACATGTGTGTGTTGTGTCTGTACACGGCGAGGCATAGTTTTGCTGGCCTTATTTGTTTGTTCACAACATTCTGTCTTGATTTTTTTATTTGGTTGAGTATACTGGATGGAAAAGTAGCTTATAATAACATTCTCTGACTTTAAACTATATTCGTGCAAAAAATTTAGTCGATTCGTCTCTCGTTTGCTACACGAAAGAGTGACTAACAAAAACTGTCTATAAACCATTGACACAAAGAATTAAAATCAAAGAGATTAAAAGCCAAAATACCTTCCACGCAATTCCTACGGCAGCTAACAAAAAAACTGATAATTTTGGAACGGCGATTTTGATGAAATATTCTAAGAACACTTCCGACTAATTCACATTTTAATTCACTTAAAAAAAAACTGTTTATCCTTTTGGGAGCTACCATGCCACACACGCACACACACACACGTCAAACTTAGAACACTCCGTCGTCGTTTTTGCGTCGGAGGTTAAAAATAAGACATAGAAGAATCAGAAAAAAAAGAAGAATAAAATAAAAATTCTTACGATAGACAATCCTCTCGCAATTAAAAACAAGGAAGTCCTCAGTGGGGCTGGCGATGCCCTCGTCCAGAGCGAACCCTACGTTGAGGTCCCTGAATTCCTGGGTCTGGACGAAAGCTTGCAGGCTAGGCGTTCCGGGGATCTCCTCATCTGGCATAAGAAATTATAATATTTGATAGTTTGTGCCACGGTTTGTAGCGCGGTTGCGGGCCAACATCTTCTGTAGAATGCAGATATACGTATGTGTAAAAAAATAAAGCCGATCTCACGGCGCGTTTTACGCTTACGGTTTGCGCGGTTGTTTGCGGCTCCCGCTGCACCGACGGCAGTGTTGTTCCAAGTAAATTTTAGAGTGCCGTATGCCAACCTCAAAAAAGCCGTATTTCAGTGAAAATGGATGGAGAAATTTAATAAAAAAGACCGTATTTTATACGGCAGAAAGGGGCAGCTGAGCTGTATTTGCCTTTTTCGGAGCCTGAAAGCCGTATAATACGCCGTATGCCGTACGCAATTGCCGTACGGATTGCCGTACGGCAATTGCCGTATCTCTCCGCGCTCTGCGTTTGGTTGGCGGTCTGATCTTCAACTGATCCTTGCGATCACTGTTGCCACGTTTGCGACGGTTTGTGACGGTTGCGTAATAACCGCACAAATAACCGGTCGCGTGAGTATAGAAATAAAACCGCAGTTCCTCCACCGCGACGGGCACGGGAAAAACCGCTCCGTGAGTTCTTAGCCTTAGCACAGACTAACCTCCTCAAGGAAGAGATTAGTCTATGCTAAGGCTAAGCTCCTCAAAGAGGAGGTTAGTTTATGTCCTTAGCTGACGCACGCTTAACGCACGCCTCCCCCGCTGGCGAGAGTCACATGCGTTGTATGTAGAGTTAATGTCACTCAAGCGGAAAATTAAATTATTTATTTAATTTGATTATTTGTATGAAAGTATGTTTTTTATAGAATATTATAAAAATTAAAAATATTAATGCATAACGGCAGATATCAGGCGAATCTCACTGAACTCTATAAAACTGAATCATATCTCATCAGGCAGTATGTGGTCAAACGCAAACCTATTCAGAATATATAAAAAAAAGTAGTTCTCTGAACAGTACACCCCGCACTTGTTTAACTGAATCTCATACAGGTAATTTTTCTACATCTCGACTCGCTTTTGACCAATAATGTTAGGATTTTACCAAATATTATTGAAATCTGCTGATAAATAAAGCGACAGCAAACCCTCTTTTTGGGAGGAAATACCCCTCGATCTATCTGAAAAACTGTCGACGACATGAATTGCACACATATAACTATAAAACCTGTGCAGGTACCAAGTTTCGTTGAAAAATGCGATCTGAGAGCCTCGAACTCTCTCGCGCGATCTGAGAGATCGCAAGGAGAATAACAAAGACACACAAAAGCAAAAGGCAAGTCAAACTGAGACTCTCTCTCTCTCTTCGTTTTCTTGGTCAAAAAATATAAACCTACCTGAAACAAAAGACAAGTGTATCGTCCTTTTGAGCTGGATTCCCTTGTTCTTGAGCCTCCTAACAGCTTCAATGTACTGGATACTGACTGATTTCATGTCCTGGACGCCGCGAGCGTAGACCACGCCGTCTTCTAGACGCGCCTCGAAAGGAGGGTAGCGCCAACTTTTCTGTTGATAATACGTAGTATGTGGATTGTTAATGGAGGAGAAGTCATCAAGGAATATCTAACTTTCTAATATAGCCAATGTGCAATTAAAGGCTTTAAACTTCTGCACTGAAACGCACCAGGAAATACAAAGACAAGAGAAGAGACATACAGGAAGAAAAGAGGATTGCAGTAGTACAGATGTGTCAGTCTGATTTTGGGCATCATTGTTCCCAAACGAATGATCCTATTTCAGAAGTATTACTTAAAAAACTATCACGACGTCAATGTGAAAGTTGAGCAGTATAGAAGGCAGGGCGGGCTCCGTGCCTGTCCAGGTCATCACCAGCACGGGTTTATTCGGCAGCGGCACGTGAAGTGTCACAGGAAGGCCCAGCTCTTCCGTGCATACGCATCAGTATCTAATGTTACTTTGTTATGTGAACACCAAGGACCCTAAAGGGAGATCCACACTGGCTGATAACTAACCTCAAAGACGGGCACGACGTCCATATGAGAGTTGAGCAGTATGGAAGGCAGGGAGGGGTCCGTGCCTATCCAGGTCATCACCAGCACGGGTTTGTTCATTGGCACGTGGAGTGTCGCGGGGAGACCTAGCTCTTTGGCTTGATCTTTCAAATATTTGATGCACTCATCTGCAGTAGAATAAAATTGATTGTGTTTTCAAATACCGTAAATTATAATGGAATACGAACTTATTTGTCCTGCATTCTTTTTGAAAACTTTGTTTCACTGAAAGCTAAAAAAGCAGAAGGTTAAATGTTTAAAAATTAATCTAGCAGCAGCAAAGTTGCCTTAAATCTCCTGGGTATAATTATGCAAGTGTAAAAAACGCAAAGAAACAAATAAGCGTTGTTTTAGAACTAGGTACATTCAAGTACGTCCTCATGTAAATTCTCCTTCTTTACAACTGTTTTAACAGAAATAATGGAAAGTTTACCACGGATCTATACTTAGTCCAGATACCTAATTAAATCGGACTTTAACAAATGTCGAACGATAAGACTTATTAGATAGAACTTGGAGATCTAATCTAATCCTTAGAACGGCTGAACGTATGCGTTAATGTTGTCGAGACCTAGTAAGAGCAGTAAATCGTATTGGCCGGGTAGCTAATCTTGATGTCAGTCTTAGACCGCCTGAAGGCCTCTGACATGGCTAAACGGTTAAAACAACGGTGGCCGACAATTTAACGTATCATCCGAGACACGGTAGCCTTCAGTTCTAAATGCCCCCCGCGGTCACCCATCCGAAGACTGACCGTGCGGAACGTTGCTTAAATTCGATGATCGCTAACGAACGCCTAGTCAAACTCAGCGCTATGTATCATCGACTTGGCATTTTTCTTACATTTCATATTGATGCTATGTCATTGTCTTTGCATTTTTTCTTTGTGTATACAGTTATTTAAATACAATAATAGCTCTTACCATAGTTGATATTTGGATGGACGCTGCGGATCCGCAGGTAATTTCTCAAGTTGGAGACAGCGGGGTCCGTGCTGAAGTCGGCCATTTTACTTGAAAATTACTGATCTGGTAATGGCCAAATAACATTTTAGAATTACGTTGTGCTGTGCGACTAATGCGATAGAACCAAAATTGTTTAGGTAATGGGCCCAATAATGAAGGCGCCATCATAACTAAAATAGCTAAATATAATATTTCTGTTTCTTTTTGACCGACGTGAAGGTTTAAACGGTGAGAAAATTTATAGAAGTTGCGAGAAAAATAATAAAAACATTAATTTCATTTTCCCATACAAAATGTTCCTGCATGTAAAAGTGGGCATTGACAGTTGACAGATGGTGAGATGAAGTTCACCGGGTCAGCTAGTTAAAAAAAAAATTGACGTCAGCTTTATGCCCGCGGCTTCATACGCGATTTTTTTTATTTTTGTTTAATACTATCGAATTTTTTTTTTTCAGGATAAAGTGGAATACCCTATTACACTCTGATCTTTAACATATAAATATACCTATGTAAAAATAAATCGATCTATCTCTCAGTTGCTGCGTGAAAGAGTAACAAACAAACGAACATATACATATTCAGATGAATAAATAAATAAATAATTTTGGGACATATTACACAAGGTCTCTGACTCCAAACTAAGCAAAGCTTGTGATATGGCTGCCAGAGACTGATATACTACATATCCATATTATTACATATAATTTTATAGGTAATACCTTAATAATAACACCCAGACACAGAGCAAACACCTATGTTCATCACATAAATACTTGCCCTGGTTCTTGGTATTAAACCCAGAGAATACATAGGTACACACATAATGTGAATAAGGATTGAATGTAGAGAAAACCGATACAATATTACCAATTCAGTTTCATACCTGTGGAGGCAGATGTTCTCACTTACAGTAGTTGGTTATGTTGAAATGAAATTGTTGCGGTCTCTGTCCGTTATCTCTATAAATATCTCTGGTGAAATATGTAGGTACTATATTTCGGGTGCAAAACCACATTGTACCACTGAAAATTAATTATTGTAATAATTCGATAGTAGTTCGACCTAGTTCACACCACACTGAGATCACGTGACATCTTGATTTCCGATATATATTATAAATTTTAGTTTAAGTAATAATATAAACCTATAACTAACTAGCGGAATACTACCTAGTGTGTTTAAAGAATATTTTATTTTCGAAAACATATAAATGCGGCTTCCCATGCTAGAGTCTGGCCAACGAAAGCTGTAAGAAAAAAACCGGCCAAGTGCGAGTCGGACTCGCGCACCGAGGGTTCCGTACAAACCTGCAAGGTTTACAAAGTTCGTTCATTACGACAAAAAAAGTAATAAGTTTATATTTATTAAAAAATATATATTTTGTAATGTAACTAAAAATTTAAGGTTTTCGGAATTTTTCCTTTATGTGTGCTATAAAACGTTGCTTCATGCCAAATTTCAAGATTCTAGGTCGACTGGAAGTACCCTTTAGGTTTTGATTCCCTTGCGAGTACTTGCAAGTGTCGAAAATTTGCGGCATAAACGGCTGTATCTTTTGATTGCGTTGGCTTAGAAGTTTGATTTTTTCACAGCTTCAAGGGACAGTAGACCTGAGTAATTGATATAAATTTCAGCTTCATACCTCCACGCGTTCCTGAGAAAAAGGGTCTTGACAGACGGACAGACGGACAACAAAGTGATCCTATAAGGGTTCCGTTTTTTCCTTTTGAGGTACGGAACCCTAAAAAGGCGGGAATTTTAAAAAATCAAGAGCTGTTAGCTTCTGTTCAGTTCTATAAACTATGTGCATGCTAAATTTCATGGAGATCAGCTGAGCGGTACTAGAAAACAAGCTAACAGCTCTTGATTTTTTAAAATTCCCGCCTTTTTTCTTGGACAGCTTTCGTTGGCCAGACTCTAGACGCATATCACAGTTTAGTATATTCTTTACTAGCGACCCGCCCCGGCTTCGCACAGGTGTATTATACATATGAACCTTCCCCTTGAATGTCAGAGGCCTTCAGGCGGCCTAAAAACTCTGACACCAGGGCTAGCCACCCGGCCTATACGAACTTACTTACTTTTCCCCTTGAATCACTCTATCTATTGAAAAAAAATACATCAAAATCCTTTGTGTAGTTTTAAAGATATAAGCATACATGGGGACAGACAGCGGGAAGCGACTTTGTTTTATACTATGTAGTGATATTAATCTAGAAAAAGTATAAAAAATACATTAAGTACTAAGTTTTCAGTTCAATGGGTCATTTTAATACACCACGGTGAACAACTTTTACTGTAAAACTGAAAAACATCAAAAATCAGCTGTTCCCCAAAAGACAATACGTATAGAACAGCTAATCTCTATTCGCTAAATAATAATATTTCGGTTTTGTCCCTAACATCTATTCATCTTGATGTACCTACTATGTAGGTAGTACCTAGTGTAGATTAGGTAACTATTTAACAGTCACTGCACAAAATTGTTATTCAAGCATTTTATCACATTCATGTGTATTCACGTTTATCATCCCGATAACACTTATCACTTGTTAGCTAATTTCAGCTAAATCTATCAGGTCAGGATGGCCGAGCGGTCTAAGGCGCTGCGTTCAGGTCGCAGTCCACTTCTGTGGGCGTGGGTTCGAATCCCACTTCTGACAGGTCTTTTTGTCCCTGTGCTATTAAAATTCATACGCTTTCCTTTTTATTTTATTACTACTTCCTCTTTAGATTTTTTAGAACTTTTGTACGATACTACGGTACTAGCAAATGTAGCTTAGGAATTCTACCGTACAGATGGTCTACTAGCAAATGTGCTGGACGCAAGTAATTTGCAATTAGTCCTATTAGAACTCGGGGTTATCCAAAACTGGTGCACGAGTACCTTCGTGACGTATTAAGCCGAAAGGAAGTGATACGGATCATCTTTGTGAACTCCTTTCAAAACGGGGCCAAGCTGGAATTGGGGAAAAAAAAACGGACAAATGCGAGCCAGGTTCGCACACCGGGGGTTCCGTACAAATATTGAAAATTGTACAAAATTGGGAACTAAGTTGTTAAAACCTCAAAGCGTAGAGGTAACTAATCATCGATAAAATGTTTTTTTTTTTACTTTTCTCGATTTTTGATTTATGACGCACGAGCATCATCCTAAAAATAATTGAAAGCTTGTGCTAATAAAGATCTTTCAATTATGATACCCCACATGATACACTTAATTCACTTTGAAATTAGAGCCCATTTTTTTGCATTGAGGCCCAATATTTTGTGATATTAAAAATTTACATTTTCCAGATTTATTGCTTTATATGTATTCCTTGAAATCAGAGCCCATTTTTTGCATTGAGGCCCTATTTTTTGTGATATTAAAAATGTACAGTTTTCAGATTTATTGCTATATATATACTAGCTGCCCCGGTGAACTTCATCTCACCATCTGTCAACTGTCAATGACAACTTTTACATGCAGGAACATTTTGTATGGGAAAATTCAATGAATGTCTTTATTATTTTACTCACTATATTTTTATATTTTCTCACCGTTTAAACCTTCCCTTAGCTTCCACTGATATTTCAAGACCAAAATTAGCCCAATCAGTCCAGCCGTTCTCGAGTTTTAGCGAGACTAACAACCACGATTCATTTTTATATATAAGAGAAGAAGAGAGAAGATGTATTCTAAGAAACTGCTGTTTTTTTCTCGATTTCCGGATTGAGCTATTTGTAAATGTTGTTCGTAACGATGGTTTTAATAACTGCTTTTGGCTTGGTACCTACAGCTCCTACAGGGCAAGCAGACAGCCCTGTATTGTGGACTTCAACACTAGATAATCCAGTTGAGCGGAGTGAAGTCCGCTACTCTGGATATAGGTCATTCGCTATTGCGAGTCGCTATTGGTCCATCTTTGAAAACTGATCACCATCCAGCGCTAAACTTCTTCACTACATATTATAAACTAAAGTCACTATTTCTGTGTGTCTGTCTGTCTATCTGTCTGTGTATTCGCTGATATCTTCCAAAATACTAAAGTTTCGAATGCGGTTTTCACTATTATTTAATGTTTCAACGAGAAGGTTTGTAGATATGACGATCGTACCTAGGTGAAGCCGGGACGGGTAGCTAGTATGAATATAAGTTCATATTTGCACACTAAAACCGCGATTAATTCTATAATAATTATTTTTCACGAAAAATGTCTCCACCGACTTCCGCTTTGAAAGAATTCGGATAGTAAGCATGAATTGATGTAACATCCATGTACATTATTGTTGATTTATCAAAAATGGCTTAGCTGATTTCAATAAAAATTAAATGGGATCACTCGGGAGGGATGGGATAACCTCATCCTTTCGAAATAAAAGGAAAATTTTAAATCGGTTCACAATTATTGGCGGAAATATCGATGAAATCACACAACAAAATACATACACATGAACAAAGTACGTCCTCGTTTTTGGAAGTCGGTCGAAAACTGCAAACACAATCCATATTTTCAGTTTTTCCACAGATTTCTGTAAATTCTGTGAGTTTTTCAATGCAAAAACGTCGCTTTCCCTTTTTCAGAGAAAAATAGTTTCCACGCCATCTATGAAGGACTCTAGGAACCAGGAAAAGCTTCAGAGTCAAAGTCGGGAAAGCTGCGTGGAAAGTTTCAGGTTGCTTTCCTTTTGTTGTTATAGATGGCGCTTTGTGTAGCTTGTGTTTACACCCGAAGTTTACAACCGTCCTATTGTTTTATCGTACTAATAAGTTTGTATTTTCACGACTGAAATTAAATAGGTGGCGCTTGCGACCACTATGTTACCATGTTCGTCTATTTTTTTTTTGTGTAGGTTCATCGATATTTTCGCCATTAGTGAATTGATTTAAAAAAGTTATAGTACGAAAGAGTATACTTCCGAAGTGGTCTCAATTAAATTTTATCGAAATCAGCTAAGCCGTTTTTGATAAATCAACAAAAACCTACATGGATGTCACATCGATTCGTGCAGATTATTCGAATTCTGTACACGGTGGAAGTCGGTGTTGCGATTTTTCGCGAAAAACAATTATTAGATAAACTATGTAAGGTAATAACTTTTGTTTTGTGTAGAGATCGGTATCTTATACTTTTAAACTTGTAAATATTATACCAATTTTTAATGAAATTTAGCATTTCGATGGAGATTTTTACTCTGTTAACCTGTTTCAACGGTATTTTCTAAAAAACCTTCTGAGCGGTCTCTACTAGTTATTTTTTTTTTGTGGGAATTGTACACACATTTTCACCAAACCCGTCTTTAGATTAATTTGCGTAAATCAAATAATTATGGATTAATATTATACTTGAAAACATTGTGAAAGTTAACTTGTCAAGGACTGGTGCGTTTTTTTTTCTGGCACAACTCTTACTTACACATCTTTCGATACTTACGCATATCAGTCGAGTTTTTTTAGATTTCTTTTTTCGCAATAAAAGTAAGTGAGTTCGTATAGGTTGGGAGGCTTTCCGACATGTCTAAACAGTTAAAACAACCGGGACCCATAATTTAACGTGTCATCCGAGCCACGGCAGCGCTCACTTGTAGATGACATCCGTGGACAGCCATCCGAAAACATAGGATATTTCACAATAGCAAATACGGAGTCTAAATCAGTACCTATACCGGGTTATTCCTAATCAATTAGCATCTTTTTAGGGGCTTATTCTGCACATCAAAACTAGCAACTAGTGTTCTGCTACTTTTGTCAAAACTCGAAAAAAAAACAGCTGTTCCATACATTTTGTCGTGGGTGAACGATATTTTTGGAACAACATTTTTTTTTGTGTTTTGACATAAACGCAGAACAAAAGTTGTTAGTTTTGATGTACAGAATAAGCCCCTAAAAGTATGCTAATTTATTAGCATTAAGCATAGCAATCTTCCACTCATCCACTCGGGGCGAGATACACAGTTCCATATATTTTGACGAGGTTCCACGAACTTATTGTTGATGATAGCTGATATTTTTAACCGGCTTCCAAAAAGGATGAGGTTCTATGCTCGTCTGTATGTATTTTTTTGTGTATGTTCATCGATAACTGCGCCAATTGTGAACCGAATCGAAATTTTTTTCTAGTTCGAAAGGGAATACTCCCGAGGTGGTCCCATTTAAATTTAGCAGAAATCGGCAGAGACGTTTTTGAAAAAAAACCAACCAACAATGTACCTAAGCAATTCGAGCGAAATATCAAAATTTTGTACACGATGAACATCGATAATTTCGCCAATTGTGAACCGAATCGAGAAAAATATTGTTTAGTTCGAAAAGCAGGGATACTCCCGAGATGGTTCCATTAAAATTTTACAGAAATCGGCTGAACCGTTTTTGTAAAATCAACAATAATGTAAACAATTCTAGCGAAATATTCGAATTTTGTACTCGATGGAAGCCGGTTTTACCATTTTTCGAAAAATAATTATTGCGATAAGTGATTGTAGTGACAGACAGTCATAATTTCAAGGACAACTATATCCTAGAATACAATGAATTGGCTTTCACCCCGTAGGTATAATATCCCAATCACATGAAACTGTCAAAACTCCCCCATCCTCGCGACGGGAAAGTCCTGAGTAAACTCTGTCCTGTCAGTCCTCTGCAAACACGTGTTGATATTTACTCGCTGTAACACAAATAAAGCGTCACTTCAAACGAAACAAACAGATTCTGATTGTATTACGCGATTTAAAGTTGTTACTTGCTACCATACACAAAGTTAATCGGCGGGCTATTGTGCGACAACAATAAATTGATATTCTTAAAACAATTTTCAACAATCACGGCGGTGAATTCAGTCAAGCAACACTACCACGGTAATGAAAACTACAGTAGAGTGACTCGGCGCTGTCCTTGAGATATATACCTACGACGTCACGTGGCCTCAAAGAGCGAACCACGAGCTAGGGCTGCCCGCCTTCAGTATTTTAATTTCATACTACTTACTCATTACCTACTAGAGTTTCTTTCTAGTTTTGTGTATTAAACTTATTACACTATCCTATGGAATCTACATATAATGATGCAATTTTTTTATATTTAAGTACTTATTACAGAAAAGAAACTCGTTGTGAATGAAAAAGGAAGCATTCAATAAAAATACATAGGTATACACAACCATAAACAGCACAATATGATCTATATTTTCTCATATTTAAAAGAAGTAGGTACGTAAATCGCACGCTTACTAGTTGCAAACCCACACTTTCGTTCGTCACTACGGCCGCGCCGCGACTGACTGGTATGCTTCTGAACATACTACGCTCGAGGCGCGTAGGTATGATTCGCGTTCCGACCGTTTGTATGGAGTCACTCTACTGTAGTTTTCATTACCGTGACACTACGTAATTATAAAGCCAAAAGGATGTGATTAGGACTATCATTTTGTTGCATCAACGTTGCCGCAATTAAATCGCTAAAATTCCAAAATAAATAGCATAGGGTCGCGAAAAAAAGAAATTTATTCCAACAAAACTTAAGAAACATTTCAAAAACTAAAATTATTAAAATCAAACCTACTTAAATTAAAAAGTCGTACCAAAAAAATCGTACATTAAACTTGCACAGGTGTACATATAAACCTTCCTCTTGAAACACTCTATCTGTTAAAAAAACCGCAACAAAATCCGTTGCGTAGTTTTAAAAATATAAGCATTCATGGGGACAGACAGCGGGAAGCGACTTTGTTTTATACTATGTAGTTATAGTGATAAAACATATAAAAGACTCGTGGCAGAGGGTATAGTCGCGCAAAATATATAAGTGGCCCAGATTTTTTTTTGTCTTGTTCCGTTACTGCGTTTCGCCCAAAATGTCTCAGCGAATTGGGTCTACTCTAGCTAAAGGTATCTAAGGTTGGAGCGGGAAATTAGCTCCACATGACAAATGTTCGCTGCATATTAATCTCGTAGGAGAGAGTTTCCACGAGAATATCCACTCGGCTCTGACTCTATATTTAATCAGAATTCAGAAGCAATATGATGTCTTTCGTCAATTCTCGCCGTAATAAGCTACTTCGCGCTATTCATACCTACTCACAGAGTTTTGGATAGATTGTTTCTAACATTTGCTATAGAATATTCTGAATCTTTACTACAGTTAAAAAGGGTAATCTTTTTTTTTCTGAAATTTCGAATTCTCACTTGAATTCGAATGTAGCTACAAGTCACAGAGAAAAGTGAGTTTAAATCTTAGACTAAGTTAATAGTGAAGACTAGCGACCCGCCCCGGCTTCGCACAGGTTTTTTATACATATATAAACCTTCCTCTTGAATCACTCTATCTATTAAAAAAACGCATCAAAATCCGTTGTGTAGGTTTAAAGATATAAGCATACATGGGGACATGGGGACAGCGGAAGCGACTTTGTTTTATACTTTGTAGTGATAGTGATTAGATGCATTTCGTATATGACACGACCTGACCGGCGACGCGCAAGCAGCACCCGATCACGAATTTGATGCATGTGCCAGCCACTTTAGTTAACTTTAGTTCGCGCCTCGTGGACCTCTACTTAGTTCAACAGCTGCTCAAAAAATAATAAAACACACAGTACACACAGTATTACTATCTACAGAAATAAATGATTACCAATGTGTAACCGACAAAGCGGGAACTGAACAGCGCAGCGTGGTGGATACAGTTCAATTGCCTTTCGAGATAAGACCTATGTTCGACAATGACTCTCTCCAAAGATAGCGTTCCATTTTCCATCCATCCATCCATCAGCCATAAGAAGTCCACTGCTGGACATAGGCCTCCCCTATGGATCTCCAATAAGACCGGTTGGAAGCGGCTTGCATCCAGCGTGATCCTGCGGTCTTAATGAGGTCATCCGTCCACCTTGTGGGTGGACGTCCTACGCTGCGCTTGCCGATACGTGGTCTCCACTCGAGAACTTTCCGACCCCATCGGTCATCAGTCCTCCGCGCTATGTGCCCTGCCCATTGCCATTTCAACTTGCCAATCCGTTGGGCTATGTCGGTAACTTTGGTTCTTCTACGGATCTCCTCATTTCTGATTCGATCTCGCAGAGAGACTCCGAGCATAGCCCTCTCCATAGCTCGTTGGGCTACTTGGAGCTTACTAATAAGGCCCATAGTGAGAGACCACGTTTCTGTGCCATAAGTCATCACTGGCAACACACACTGGTCGAAAACTTTCGACTTGAGGCACTGAGGTATGTCGGACGAGAAGACGCTACGCAATTTTCCGAACGCTGCCCAGCCGAGTTGGATTCGGCGATTGGCCTCTTTCTTGAAGTCGGACCTACCTAACTGGACTACTTGTCCTAGGTAGACGTACGAGTCAACGACTTCAAGAACCGAGTTCCCAACAGAGATCGGGGTGGGTACAACATGGGAATTACACATGACTTTCGTCTTGTCCATGTTCATCTTAAGACCCACCTGTTGAGAAACCCGAAACCGTTCTATTTTATTTTTGTATATTTCAGTAGCTACCTACTCCCGCTAACTGCTACCCAATTTACAATCTAAGCGCACGTAGCAACTCAAATCAGTCCATTCCATCGATATAATTGTATTATTGGAAATGTCCCCTGCAAATCCATCAGCGGCGCTCGCAAACGTTTCAAAGGAAGCAATTACTAGCAAAAGCCCTATAACTGAATTTAATTTAGCACCCTATTATAGCAGATTCGAGTATTTCGGGTATAATTACCGTTTTACGTTTCTCGCGCCTGTTTTAGTGTGGAGTCATTTTTTTAACCGCTCTCTCTACGCACGTGTATTTTTTTTTTAAATCTTAGCGTTTATCCCGCTGGCCACTTTCTTGCCATATTTCCTCCACTTGGGAAGATTTTCGCATCCATTTCCTTCGCATCTGTCGTACGCATCCTTTAATATGATATTAATATCAATAAATAAAAATCAATTAAATTCCATTCACAGCTCTTGCTATTTTTTTAAGAAATCAGGTCATTGCGGCTTTGGTCGGCCACGGGAGTCTTGCCGCGTCTTGAAAGAGTTGAAAGCATATGGTTTATTATTTGTCAGCCCTCATAGGTCAAATCTTTAACAGCACTTAATTAGGTACCTACAGTATAAAATAATTCGTTCGAATAATTAATAAGAGAAATACAACATAAAACATACAAAAGTATAATAGAAAAAAGCAATTATTGACAACATATGAAAAATAATATCAAATAATCATATGTATCGAGCTGTTTTGCTTTGTACTACTCGTATGTAGTGATTATTCTCGTTCAGAGATCAAAAAAAATCGACCAAGTAC
This sequence comes from Hypomecis atomaria, assembly GCA_964007245.1. NCBI lineage: Eukaryota > Metazoa > Arthropoda > Insecta > Lepidoptera > Geometridae > Hypomecis > Hypomecis atomaria. The sequence continues at coordinate 19,067,687 of OZ023291.1, forward strand.
GAGTTTGACTCGCGTACTGTATGGGAGCCCCCCTTAAATATTTATTTTATTTTAATTTTATTACTAATTAATGAAGTGAATATCCAACTAAATAGTCTGTGAAAAAAAAAAGAAAGTGTCTGTCTGTGAAAGTCTGTGAGAAAATTTCAGGCATCTACCTTTTACCATTATTAATATAGCGCGAAAAACGGCAAAAAAAAAAACTGGTTTGTTGTATGGGAGCCCCTCTTAATTATTAATTTTATTCAGTTTTTAGTATTTGTTATAGCGGCAACAGAAATACATCATCTGTGAAAATTTCAGTTTTCTAGCTATAAGGGTTCATGAGACAGCCTGGAGACAGACGGACAAGCGGACAGCGGAGTCTTAGTAATAGGGTCCCGTTTTACCCTTTGGGTACGGAACCCTAAAAATGAACAAAAAGGTCTAAGTGGTCTAGTGATTCAGAGCGACTATAATAATCGGCAGAAAGTGCACGCGTCTACAATTTTACAATTTTACGATAGCTCTGATGAATATCTTATTTCCCGAGACGAAGTGTTTTATCTATTTTATAGGTACATCGTTTACGGAGATGGATTAGTTTGGAGACTAGAATCCACTTTACTGGACTTTTAGTTTACTTTAAATGGAATTTAAAACTAATCAATAAAACACTTTACAAGGCTTAATATTTTCGAGAATAAGTATTTTCAAATTACTGTACTGTACCTACCGGCATTTCCAATGCGAACATAGGCCTACCCATTGAGGGCAATTGAGCTGTATTCAGAACACCGCCCCAGTGATGGTTACTTAATTGATTACGTATTGAAAATATTGTGATAGTTTACTTGTCAAGGATTGGTGCCGTTTGGTACCGATGCGAACATAGGCTTACCCATTGAGGGCAATTGAGCTATATTCAAAACACCGCCTCAGTGCGAGTTAGTGCTCAAATGCTCGTATCTTATTTTAATGGATTCAGACAGATTTTAAATCATAAAGTCCTTGCAAATAAAAAATCAGACAATATCTTTCTATCATGTCGAATTATTTGAACTTCGATGTTTGTTGGTCAATATTTTCTTAAATGTGCACTTAAATTAAGTTCACAAAAACCGAGTTGCTAGCCCTGGTGTCAAAATAAGTTACTTTTGCACTATATTCTAGAAAATATGTGCTTTTCCAAATTCCTTTTTAGCGTGGGTATAACAAACGGTGAATCGCTAAAATGATCTCACGCCAGCAAGTTTATTTGTAGTTTCATTATTATAACGCCCAAGCTGAAGCCCAAAAACAAGAGTAAACCGGGCTCGCGTCATACGACGGAAATAATGCTCTTTGAAGTCGTAATACCTTGGTATAGGCCGAATCAAACTTTTTGGCGCCTGAGAAGTTAGCTACAAGCTGCGCGAAACGCAATCGACTCGTTATGTTATTCGCCCTATATAGGTACTTAGTTTCCATTATTATACCGTCCATAATTATTTTTCGCAAAAAAATGGCAAAACCTACTTCCATCGTGTACAAAATTCGAATAATTCGCTCGCATTATTGTATACATTTTTCACATTATTGTTGACTAGCAGCGCCCCGCGGTTTTACCCGCGTTGTGCCCGTTCCCGTGGGAATTTCGGGAATTTTTATACATATAAACCTTCCTCTTGAATCACTCTATCCATTAAAAAAAACCGCATCAAAATCCGTTGCGTAGATTTAAGCATACAGACAAACAAACAAACAAACAAACGAAAATAGCGACTTTATTTTATACTATGTAAGGATTTTTCAAAAACAGCTCAAGCTGAAAATGGGACCACCTCGGGAGTAAGTATACCTTTCTATCCAAAAAATATTTTTTTGATTCGGTTCACAATTGGCGAAAATATCGATGAACATACACAAAAAAATACATACAGATGAACATATAACCTCCTCATTTTGGAAGTCGGCTAAAAAACAAGTATAAACCGGGCTCGCGTCATGCGACGGAAATAATGCTCTTTGAAGTCCGTAATATGTTGGTAATAACTCGTAACTTCCAATAAATGGCATTTCCGCAATGAAAATTACTAGTATCACTGACATAGTAATAGTAGATCATAAAACGAAATAAGCAGCTCTCTATCCACACGTTTGAAGTCTGTTTTTTATGTCTGTGTCTGTGTGTAACTACATCTACAAGTACATAGATAGGTACAGTATCTACGTACAGGTCAAGGAAAAAATTCCCGATCTTTTCAATTTTCTTTGGCAATGCTACGGCAAACCCACTAAATTAATTTACAAAAATGATGTTCTGCTATCTTCCGTTGGCTGTCAACAAGGTGACCCTCTCGGACCAGCCATTTTCAGCCTGGCCATTCATCCAATTGTTCAACGTCTCCATTCAAAACTCAACGTTTGGTATCTGGATGACGGGACTTTGGGTGGCGATGCGAACACAGTCCTACGTGATTTGGAAATTCTTATTGACGAGTTTCGTCAAATTGGTTTGGAGCTAAATTTTTCGAAATGCGAACTTTTCGTTTGCGACTCATGTCCAGATAAAGATTTGGTAATTAACAAATTTAATGATTTGGCACCTAATATCAAATCGGTAGACAAGTGTTCTCTTCGCCTTCTGGGTTCGCCGATACTAGATGAGTCTTTTCCACCTTTCGTTCAAGAAAATATTCAAAATTTTTTGAGTGCCTTTGATAGGCTACTCAAAATTAACGCCCACATGGCGTTTACCATTATAAGATGTTGTCTGTTTATTCCAAAATTCATGTACGCTTTACGTTGTAGTCCATTGTGGAAGCACAATGAGCTCCTTTTGAGCTTAGACGATGTTGTAAAGCAGACCCTAGTATCGGTTTTGAATATTGAGATGAGTGAAAGGGCGTGGTTACAAGCCTCCTTGCCTGTTAGGCTTGGAGGGCTAGGGGTCCGCCAAATTTCAAGTGTTGCTTTACCAGCTTTCTTGTCCTCCATTCATAGTACACATAAATTAGTTGAAAAAATCCTCGCACCTTCTTTAGGCCATTCCGGCGTAGATGTAGCTAATTTGAATGAGGCAACGAATGCTTGGAGGGTCGCTAGCCCAAATTCCGAGCTTCCAAAGACTTTGTCGTCGCAGAGACTGTGGGATCGGCCGATCTGCGAACTAGCACGGAAATCTCTTCTAGATACGTGTTCTAGCGTCGCGGATCGCGCTCGTATCCTTGCGGTCTCTGTATGGGAGTCCGGTCTTTGGTTGCAAGCTTTGCCCTCTTTCAATACTGGTAACCTTTTAGACCCAACTGCATTTCGTCTAGCTGTCAGCTTACGCTTGGGTGCAAGGTGTTGTGAGGCCCATCGCTGTCAGTGTGGTACTGCAGTTGACCAGCTCGGTCACCACGGTCTCTCTTGCTCAAGAAGCGCTGGTCGGATTGGTCGCCACGCCAGCCTTAACGATGTCATTCGCAGGGCTTTTGCCACCGCCAATATCGCAGCCGTACTCGAACCGAGTGGGCTCGCGCGTGGTGATGGCAAAAGGCCTGACGGCATGACGCTGGTCCCATGGAAGTGTGGACGGCCCTTAGTATGGGACGCAACTTGTGTCGATACTTTGGCACCGTCACATCTTTCTGAGACTCAGAGTAGGGCTGGAGCTGCGGCCAATTCGGCGGAGCAGCACAAGCGGCGCAAATATGCTAACCTCGGTAGTAGTTACATATTTGAGTCATTTGGAGTTGATACATTGGGTCCGTGGGGGCCGGGAGCTCATATCATTTTCAAAAGTCTTTCTGGGCGTCTGGTGGACGCGACGCGTGACCAAAATGCTGGTGTTTATTTGGCTCAACGCATAAGCATTGCCATTCAGCGTGGCAATGCAGCCAGCATGCTGGGCACGCTGCCAACTGGCAGTGGGCTTGAGCATTTGGATTATCTTTAGACCTTCAAAGGTCTGAGGGTGATCCAATGCTTTTTGTGTAATAGTAGTGTAGTTTTGTTGTAGTTAATAAAGGCACTTTTGCCCGTTAAAAAAAAAAAAAAAAAAAAAAGTACATAGAGAGATAAACCCTAAAAATTATAAATATGTAGGAATCGAATATACGTATGTCATCATCATCATCATCATCTTGCCCTTATCCCACTAGGTGGGATAAGGGCAAGATATTGTCTGTATGTATGAGTTATACTCTAGCGGTTTTATTTACAAGCAAGATGTACTCGTATGAGCAGCGCTCGAAAACCACCAGTTAGGTACTGCGCGGTCGTTGGGTGTGGACGTTTTTGTAATTGGGATATTAAGGAAAATAAAGTAGATAAAATAGAGTCAAAATTGTAGTATCCTTTCCACGGACTACCACCCAGTGCTCGGCAGCTCCGTGTAGCCACCAACCATGCTGTAGGAACAATTAGGAAGTAAAACGCACCTTGCGTAAGCCCGTAGTTAGGCCCTTCATTATTTATTTCATTCTATCTAAATAAGTTGGTGTATAGAGGCGCCAACAAATATTAACATGAAATAGGTGCCTACACATACATTTATTTTCACATAGATATAAAAAATAGGTAAAGTTCATGTCTTCTAAGAAATACATGTGTATAAAAACCAGATTCAGTTAAAAACCCAAAGCACGGTAATGACACGGTAATGGATATCATTATCGTGGTAATGGTATCTATGCAGTATTCCGTCTTCATACACAAACGTCCGGAACGCGAATAATACCTACGGACTAATTTTGTTACGTAGACACTGCTCTGTCATTGCTCGTACAACTAAAAGTGTTTGATACTTGGTAGGCACCAAATCAGTTTTCATGAGTAGACTCGCGTATACCAAGTAGTCGGTACCTTGGCTGCTGATTAAAATCTTATTGTTAGTTCACCGTAACGCCACGACGTTTCTTAATAATGCGAAGGAAACATAGATTATTAGGTCCTGGATATTGCTCGCTGGTCTGGTCGCGTTATAGAATACTTTGATTCCAGTGCTATCCCATAGGAACTTATTTTATATTTTTTTCGATTTAAAAGTATCCTATGACACTCTGCATCCTCCAGAGCTATTATTCATGCCAAAAATTAAGTCTATCGTTGGCTCTTTTGATGCGTGGAAGAGGAACAAACAAACTAACAAACGCACGTTCAGATTTATAATATTAGCCTTTCTCTCAGGAAAGGGGCGAAGTAACAGATAAAGGAAACATATTTTATAGGGCCAAGAAATTGATAAAATAAGCGAAATTTTCTTAGTACCTAATGAGGATATAATCTTGTTGCTATGCCACTAAAGCCCGAAAAAAACCCGTGTAGATATTTTAATTGTTCACCGTTTACACAAATAACTAGCATACTAATATTAAAGGTTGGTCTTCGGAAACGTAAATATTCATTGACATTTCAATTGCAAACGTGGGCGAACTCGTAGGAGGGTGTTAGTTCTGTAGTCTCTTAGTCATCATTTCAACCGGCAGACGTTAACTGCTGGACATATAGGCCTTCCTTTTCCTATACATTAATACCCTAGACCTATATACGCAATAGGAAAGAAGTTATAATAATTCTACGTAAATGGCAATAGGTGGGACCAAGCAATAGCCGCGTAAGTCGGGTTTCAACTGTGCATATAAAAATGCAAGTGGAGTTGCTCCGCGCGGAAGAACTGAAACTTCGACGTAACAGTGCTGTCATACCCCCTCCATCGCAACGTTAAACGTTTAACGCAACCTTGTTGGAAGTCGCATTGAAAGTTTCACTTCAAAAACGTAATTAATGAATAAGTTCGTAGAAGTCGTAAATCGAGCACCGCCGATGCGTGCGGTGATGAAAAAGAAAACCGCGTATATCCGCATTTGCGTAAAACAGGGTAGCGTAAGTCAGGGTATTACTGTAAGACTAAGTATTTGCGATAACACTGGTCAGTAATGTCTGTCTAACATTCTACGTGTTCTGACGATCTCGTAATCATGCAGTATATAGCACAAACATGATTATAGGCCCCATCGTAATTATAAGGGCCTTATAGCGACCTATTAATCGTCCACATTCGAACGTAGGTCAGTACGGAACCCTTCATGCGCGAGTCCAAGTCGTACTTGTCCGATTTTTTTAATGGTATCAAATTATGTACATTTTGACTTCACTCTACTTTTACCTACATTCTTACATTAAACATTTGTCACTTTTTCCTCAACGCGAAAAAATGTTTTTGAACGAATAAAAATATGTTCATCTCTTTTAATACTCGCCTGGAATATTTATGAAAACGTATTTACAGGGTTTAAATAAAACTAGTGTATTATGAATGAAAATAAACCAGGTAAAAGTATCACGTTCAGAAGTTATAGCCACTTTATGCGTATAAAATAAATAGTGACTTATAAGCTAACTGCTAGTACGTTTAAGGTATCGCTTGACACCTGACTTGATTTAACATCGAACTCTAAAGAAGAGATAAAGAAACATCTAACTTATGAGCTCTAGGTGTTTACACAGCTTTGGTGTTTACCAAAGCTGCCAAGCTAAAATTGATGCCATTTTAGGATCGATGCTACTTCAGGATTAATCCAATAGTAGAAGTTGGTCGTAATGATGAATAAAGACCGAATCATTAAAGTCGGCGGATGTAAAGTTAGCAACAAGCTGCGCAATATCCAATCCTGACTGAAACTCATATAAAGCTGCACGTTGATTGGGTTTCGCGTAGCTTGTAGCTAACTTCACATCCGCCGACTTGTATGATTCGCCCTTTATGTAGGTATTACGAAAATGTCCTATAATATGTCCGTCTTCTAGAGAAACACTCCTTATAACAAAGATAAAAAAAAGTGCAAATGGAGTCCGAAGCGCGGAAGAATGTGAAGCTTCGACGCAACAGTGCTTTCATATCGCCTCCATGGTAGCGTTAAACGTTTAACGCAACCTTGTTGGAAGTCGCATTAGAAGTTTCACTTCAAAACCAATCGTTTAATGATACGCCCACTTGAGAGTGTTATTTCTCGTCTCTACATGATAACAACTAAAATCACATGATTACTCAGCAAAAGAAAAGTTCGCAATAAGTTTTGCCAACCACGAAACCTCTGAACCAAAAAGTCACAAACACTTAACACAAGCTACGACTTCCCTCCTCAATCACTGTTTCATTCCAATTCCCATCACGACATAGATTAGACAGTATTTACTACAGACTAGCTTCGAACCCTGAGTCCCTGACCCTATTACAAGTTATCAAGATCTGAATCATCGATAGCCACTGACCAAGGAGTTGGCGCGTCGGCTAAACTGTACCTCCATAGTCAGTTGTCACAGCGACCGCGCGACGAAAGCACCTTCGCGCTTAAAAAAAAAGAATTACAACTGGCCGATTCGAAAACAAAATTGACACTGACGTGCGTTCTAATTTCGAATTTGGCGGCAATGCGCTCGGCATTTTTCCCGCGCGCGTAAAATTGTTTGTGTAAAATGACTTGACATCGCGAAAGTAAAAACTTTTTCGAGTAGTTTTGTAAATAGTTGTTGTGTTGTGATCAGTGTTTGAAAGTGCTCAATGTAAATAAATATAAAATGTTAAATAAATTAGAATTAATGTAGTGCGGTGATGGTAAGGATTTAATGGGTTGCGTTGCGAGGTGATTTTAAAAAAAGTTGCGATCAGTAAGAAAATATAAAAAAATTGTTCACAGCTGTTATTAAAACCTAAAACTAACTAAAATTTGGTAAGTTACAAAGTTTATTTTTTAATTTTCAAAGTTAGAAATTGTTTATAGTACTACGTAGTACTACTTATATATAAAATTCTCGTGTCACAATGTAAGTTACCTTTTTCCTCCGAAACGGCTTTACTGATTTTAACCAAATTTTATATGCAAATCCAGTAGGTCTGAGAATCGGCTACTATCTATTTTTCATACCCCTAAGTGATAAGTTCACCCCGGGCGAAGCCGGGACGTGCAGCTAGTAGAATATAATATTTTCTCGAAATATAGAAATAATAATCGGCCAAGTACGAGTCGGACTCGCGCAAGGAGGGTTCCGTACTGTATGGGACCCCCCCTTAAATATTTATTTTGTTTTAATATTTATTATTGAAGGGAATATAAAACTAAATATTCTGTGAATATTTCAAGCTTCTACCTGGTACCATTATAATAAAGAGCGAAAAACGTCTAAAAATTCAGGTTTATTGTATGGGAGCCCTTAAATATTTATTTTATTTTGTTTTTAGTATTTGTTGTTATAGCGGCAACCGAAATACATCATCTGTAAAAATTTCAGCTGCCCAGCTATCATGGTTCATGAGATACACCCGGTGACAGACGGACAGACGGACATCGCAGTCTTAGTAATAGGGTCCCGTTTTTCCCTTTGGGTACGGAACCCTAAAAAACTAATAATAAACGAGTATACCTAAAGGGTCAAACAGAACTGGACCGAAAAGAAATCAGCTTTCATACATTTTGTCGATTCTGAGTTGCAATTTTGTATTTAGCAGTTAATCAATTGCTTTTTTTAAATTCTGGGTTGGCCTGCTAGTAGATGCTGTTTATAATGATGATCCTAATCAGCCCCTTTGGGCTTAGTACAGGGCAAGCAGATATCCCTTTATAATGTTTAATTGTTTATTGAGATACAAACGGATAACACCATTTACATATATCTCACAAAATAATTATCAGAAACAGTATTAAAGAATTAAATTAAATTAAAAAGAATACAATTATTACTATTACAATACAATGTCATTAAAATATGTTAAAAATGTCAAAACTAAAAATGTCCAATAAAATGTCAATACAATTATTATGTCAAACAATTTCTTCAATTTCAATTGTGTCGTCAATTCTACGGCACCTATCCCATTGGTCGGTCAAATTTTCACTATGTGTCAAAAAGGCAGATACTTAATACAATATTCCAATTGTCAAACATTATGTCAAATTCAGTGTTGACGGCCAGGACTTTATAACCACCAAATCTGATAAAGGTACAGGTTGAAGGGTATGAAGCTTAAAACTTTGTAAGCCCTACTTATCAACTCGATCAGTTTGTATCGAAGAAAAAACAAAGTGTTCTCGCTAAAAGGAAATTTCACCGGCCATGAAGAAACTTTTAACAGCGCCCACGGCGAAACTAGGGAACTTATGGAAATCCTTGGAAGGTGTGGAAATCTCTGTTAAGTTTAGGGCCGAGTACAGTGTTTGTTTATATTTAGTTACTAGGCGACCCTAGAGGAATCATTTTCAACCGACTTCAAATAATCGGCCAAGTGCGAGTTAGTCTCGCGCACGAAGGGTTATGGAAGCCCCCCGCAATATATTCTATTTTAATAATTAAATTAAAATATAATAAATTGAGGGGGACTTCCATAATAATCGGCCAAGTGCGAGTTAGTCCCCCCTCAATTTTTTATATTTTAAAATATAATATATTGCGGGGGGGCTTCCATAACCCTTCGTGCGCGAGACTAACTCGCACTTGGCTGATTATTTGAAGTCGGTTGAATTTAATTATTTATTTTCAAGTGCATATTTAACTAAATATTCTGTAAATATTTCAACGATCTACCGTTCACCGTTATTAATATCGAGCGAAATACGGCAACAAAATCAGGTTTTATTGTATGGGAGCCCTCCTTAAATATTTATATTTTTCTGTTTTAAGTATTTGTTGTTATAACGGCAACAGAAATAAGCCATCTGTGAAAAATTTAACGTTCTAGCTATCACGGTTCATGAGATACAGCCTGATGACAGACAGACGGACAGCGGAGTCTTAGTAATAGGGTCCCGTTTTTATCCTTTGGGTACGGAACCCTAAAAAACAGATTCACACTTCGATTGTCCCTTTTTTTTATTACAGGTTTAATTTTGACTAATTGACATACCGCTTGATGTTAAGCAGATATGCGGTCTAGGGTGTAGCACGTTTACTAATTTACTACAGATTCGAAGACATCTATGTGTCCGCGATTATTCCGCCAATTTTATAAACTGATTTTATGATATTTCATCTAAGTAGATCATACTTCGAAGGTGGTCCCATTTTAGTTTTATAGAAATTAATTTAGTGTTTTTTGAAAGATCAACAATAATGTAATAAAATCGGTCAAGTGCGAGTCGGATTCGCACGCGAAAGGTTCCGTACCGTGTTGGAGCCCCCTGAACCCCATTCCTCTTGCCATTATTAAAAGCGAGCAAAAAAACTCCTAAAAATCACGTTTGTTGTATGGGAGCCCCCCTTAAATATTTATTTTATTCAGTTTTTATTATTTGTTATTTTAACGGCAACAGAAATACATCATCTGTGAAAATTGCAAATGTCTAGCTATCACGGTTCATAAGATACAGCCTGGAGACAGACAGACAGACAGACGGACATCGGAGTCTTAGTAAGTTTTTACCCTTTGGGTACGGAACCCTAAAAATGGCTTACATCGATTCAAGCGAGCTATTCGAATTTTGTATGTAAGCTGCAATTATTGATCTCGTTTGTTTTACCCAGTCATGCCCATTGCAATGAATCCATTTATTTTGATGCATTTTAACGAATATAAATGTAGCGGAGCAGTGAGTGCGACGACAATTTATTGTAGTCTGTAACACTTTGGACTCAAAGACTCTTCCACAAATCACCGTCTGATTGCGTCAAAGCCGCGTGACCATAAAGTCAGAGCTATATCTCTTGCCCATACTAATATTATAAATCTGAAAGTGTGATTGTTGGCTTGTTAATTTCTTGGTTTGTATTGTTCTTATTCGTATTCGATGTAGGAGCCATAAGTCCTGCACTGACGTCCCGCATGGGGTGTTTTGTGCATTTCCCCGTCCAGCGTCTACCCGAGCCAGCCCAGCTCCTTAAAATAACGGAGCGTGGCTCTGGGCCGCTGGCATTACTTGGTTTGTTTGTTACTCTATCACGAAGCAACGGCGAAACGGATCGACTAGATATTTTGTACAAATATAGTTTAGAAATCAGAAAGTGTCATATGTTACTTTATATCCCGGAAAAAATTAAGAACCCCGAGAAAAACCGCTGGTAAAGCTAGTTATTTACATAATTGTATACCAACAACAAAGTGAGAAGAAGCTCTTGATTTGGATGTAGCTATATTAATTAGTATTTGTTTTGTAATGATATGCAATTTTTCCGCTATTTCTAAGCCAATAAGTACATACTTGTATTTTTTAAGTTTGTAGAAAAATTTCGCACACAAAAAATAATTTACTGCAGTTCGGCAGTTTTTAACCAGCTCCAATACCTAGGGGATAAAATCACAATCTACTTATATAATTATTTTTTGCAGAAAATAGCATGACCGACTTCACCCTTATACTCTTTCCAATAAAAACAATTATTGAAATCGGACTACTATGTAAAAAGTCATGCGTGGTTATAAATTAAAAAAAATATGTACGCGTCGAATTGAGTACCTCCTCCAGTTCGGTTCGTCGGTCAAAAAGATAACAATCTCATTGTATCAGTAACCTCTAAATCGAGACGTATTCTCGAAGTATAGATATCGCCGTCTGATTTATCCACAAATCGAGCCAAGTGGGGCTATTCTGGTGGTCGTTAAGCCAACAAATAATAAATTCGGGAATCCTCAACACGGTCGCCCGTCTCCGTCGCCCACCGTATTAAGATCACGGCCAAGATGACAAACACTATTACTAAAGTGTTTTCTGAATACAGTCAAACCTGGATAAGAGAGAGTTGAAGGGACCGCCATCTCATTCTCGCTTATAGAGGTTTTTCAATTATCCAGGTTTCTCACTTATCCAGTTTCAGAAGTGGCTTCTCTCTTTTATAGAGGTTAAAAAATAAGTCTAATTTGTAGGTATGTAGGTATCTACATGCGTGAAGAATGATAAATATGTTTATAAATAGTATTTGTATTCATCTTCATTCTGGATTATCAAATGTTCCTACGACACATACATACAACGACAAGGTAATGTTGAATTTGACTGGAAAAGGACGGATTTTAAATGACTCCCATGTGCCAATGCGATGTTTGAGCATAAAATAATTTACGCTGTCATCTCAGGACTAAGTTTTATGAGGCTTTAATTAGTGTTCTGAGATCTCATGAAAAACCTACTTTTTTTTCATAATTACAAATTGCCTAGTCTCGAGTTTACTTTTAATAATAAAATTTGATACATGATTTTTATTTTCGATCACTTTTTCACGCGATTTCTTTAGCATGCGCTAAAGAAATCGCAATTGATCAAAAATGTGTTTGTTATTTAGTTTATTAGCTTTATAAAACTAGCAGAAAAACCCAAATTTATAAATGAAGATTTTTTATTTCCATTCAATATGGCTAGTAGCATACATAATATAAGATAAGATAGATAAGATAATCATTTATTTCCACAAACACAAATTACAAAGGAATCTTAAGTATCGCATGCAGACAGAATAAAAGAAAGCGAGAAAAACAATTCCTTATTACTATATCCAGCGGTCCCACACTAGGCTCGAGGGCCCGTGTTGTGGAGACCAAAAATACGAAATATTCTGATTTTTTGATAAGTTGTGGAGGAATTTCGTAACATTAAAAGCATAACCCTGACTTTACACAAAAATAGTTTTAGATATTCATTTTTAATTATTATACTTATAAGTTATACAGCAAATGTGTATAGATCAAAAATTAGTAATGATTAAAGTAATAACATAAATGATCCTATACTATAGATATTGGACAGCAAGCGGAGAGAACAATATGCACGTTATTAACACTGATTGTGTAAAAGAGTGTGAGAGAGTGTGTATGTGTGTGTTTGAGTAACACTGCAATACACGAGATCTCATGAGAGTCAAGGTTTGCAGTGCTACCCGTGTACTACCTACATTATATGAAGATTATGTTATGTCTGAAGAGGCGTAGCAGAGAAATATGCCGAATGAAACTTCTAAGCAGCTGTGAAGTTAGTCACAAGCTGCGAAAAACCCAATCTTCGCTCAGTTTTACGTGACCTGCAGTCAGGATTGGGTTTTGCGCAGCCTCTAGCTAACTTCACAACCGCCTAGAAACTTGACTCGATTTATACTCGCAGCTCTAAGTACATTAGTAGTCGACAGCAAAAGCTCTGAAAATTAGCTCCTACATTGCCACCTCAGTTCGGAAATGTGATTCACAATACAAACACGTACTTTATTAGAGCAGTTATTCCTTCCCTTGGTAATTTGACGCTCCAATATAATACGAGCCATCTCTATTCAAACTAACGACTCGCGTATCGTGCCAAGACAATGTCGACAGAAACCGGATGGTTGTGACACCCACTGACAGTAATATCAAAAGGAAAATAATTTAAATAACTACTTCGCTTAAGCGGAATATGGCTCTCAAATGTGAGCCATATATAATATGTAAATCATGACAATTGGGGGGAAGTCACCCTTCTTGTGTAGGCCTACGTCCTGCAGTGGACTATGAAAAAATCAGGTACAAAAACAAGGGTAGAGTCTAAGAATTTGCGCGATGCCTGTGAGACTCCACGTCACTAGTTAAATGTTAAAATGGACAGACGATCTGAAGGATCAAAACTGCAATAGGATGCTAAATTCAAGCCGCTTCCAATCTTTCAAATCAGTAGATTTAGCAGAAATAGATGTAAGTAATTTTATTTGCCCGCTCACAGTAATCTAAGTCTTATGGATGTCTTATAATTTCACTGGTCATAGGCATTTCCAGTAGATTTCTAATAAAACATGAAGAAGCTTACATCTGGTGTGTATTCACCTTGAAACACTTGAGATTATTTTTATGATTGAAATATTTGACGTGGCCATGTGGTTTCTATTCGAGAACTTTATGTTCCTATCGGCCATAAATAAGCTCTATGTGATATGAGCCCAACACTTTGCTATTTCAACTAGCTAATTATCTGGGGCTATGTGAGTAGCTGTCCGACACATATTTATAAGATATCTTTGTAAATGTAGGTATTTTCAAAGATCTAAGCGATAATTACTCTGTTCAGCTTAGCGTACGACCAAGAAAAGAGTTTTCTCACGTGTGAAAAATTGTCAGATATTGTATACTTCACTATAAAGTTTTGCGCACATTATGACGGACCGCAGCGGGGCGGAGCGGGCCACAGCGCAATATTAGTATGAAAATGCGGCCCCGCTGCGCCCCCGCATACTGCATTAGTTTATACATAATACGTATAAGCGATTTGAGCGGATTTTTGCACTGCGATGAGGCCCGACATAATGTGCGCGACCCTTAACTCTGTCCGTTTTGACACGTCGATAGAATTAATTCGTGGTGCGTATGCTAGCTCGGCTGAACTACGATAAGTATCGAAAATGTGCGGAAAATATAATGCCCTCTAACTCTCCAAGGTTAAACGCTTGTTCAGCTTTTCGTGATAATTTCTCTTTTTATATAAATTCTAAGTGAAATTTACAATTTTCTCTTAATTAATGACCTCGTAGAGATTGTGTGACTCGCGAGCCAAAATAGAAAATACAAAAATTAAGGTTTATTGCCCCCCTTAAATATTAATTTTATTCTGTTTTTAGTATTTAGTTGTTCTAGCGGCAGCAAAAATGCATCATCTGTGTAAATTTCAGCTTTCTAGCTATAACGGTTCATGAGAAACAGCCTGATGACAGACAGACAGACAGACGGACAGCGGAGTTTTAGTAATAAGGTTCCGTTTTTACCCTTTGATTACGGAACCCTAAAAAGTAAAGTATTGAGTTGAATATGAATTAACTTTTATTTTCTTCTAAGTACGGTCAGTATCTACATACAACAAAATATCAGAACAAGTTATGGAGTATTAGTATCAAGCGCAGATCTCAATAGATGGGCTATGACGCCTCGGTCTAATAGGAACCTAATTTCAAACTAAACTGCGACGGCAGACACGTAAATGCCAATAATTACATCTGTAGTTTTATTACTCGTACTGCCCAACAATAATAATTCGCCTGTTCGAAAGTGCTCAGACAACAACGCATCCTGTAATGTGTATGTCGTAAACATGCATTTACGAGTAATCACATGTGCACCATCTGGTATCTATAATTATGACGTACTCCGTGCTCCTAGGGATAAAAAGTTCGTATAGGCCGGGTGGTTAGCCCTGGTGTCAGAGAAGGCATCTGACATGGCTAAACGGTTAATAATACGGGGCCTACTATTTAAGGTATCATCTGAGCCACGGTAGTGCTCCGTTGTAAATGCCAGCCGCAGTCACCCATTCGAAGACTGATCGTGCGGAACGTTGCTTGATTTCGATGATCGACTACTAGGTAGGTACTATTAACTTACTAACTAATCTTGGCATTGTAATCAATTTAAACATAATTTTAGACTTTTTAATTTTTTAATAATAATTTGATTTGATTTAAGTAATAACAATAAATAAAGCTGCCAGCAACGTTGCACGCCTTGAATAGGCAACTTTGTATTGAGCCAAGATTTTATATTTATACCACCAATATAACATGCAAACTGCAATAAAAATTTCGACTTTGATCGCTAACTAACTCCTAGTCAAACTACGCTTTTCGCTACAGATGAAACCCTCTCTATAGTGTTTATGGTCACTAGGTTATAGTTTACCACGAACTGCTACTTACTCAATGTTATTTTATTATGTTCTGGCACTTAGCAGTAAAGATATAAACCTACAACGTAAGCAAATACTTTGTACGCTGTTTCATGTTTTACGCAAGCACTAAAACGTGGTCATATGGTTACAAAATAATTAGTAAACATGATCGCAAATCATCGTCAAACTGCGTCAAACATTGAAATTCACGAATTTGGCTACACTTCTAACATCATTCAAATATTATTTGTATTGCTAATAATTTCCGAATCTTAATTTTCTACAAAATTAACGCCACCCTCAAATATGCGCTTAAAACATCAGTAGAATTCACTGACTGACTTTCAGGCTCGGCGCAGACAGGCCACCGACCACAGCCACCGGTGGCCAGCAACAAGCAGTTCTAACCATTATGACGTGTGGCCGGTGGCGGCCACTCGCTACGTAGCGATACATACAGAGGGTTTACACGTAAATTGAAACTACAGTTGTTTCCGTATGGCTCTAAACAATTTTGTACAACGCCCCTCCTGCTGGAAACGAGGAAACCGGTAGCTGTGGTCAGTGGCCAGTCTGCGCCGAGCCTTTCATTGACAATGATTTTCGTTTCAAATATCGATTATTTTTAGTTAAAGAATTGTTCTGTTGAGAGTAGAAAAGCAATAAATAGACACATTGTATTGTGATATTGAATGATGATCGTATCTGTGTGAAGGCAAAGAATAAAAGCAAATAAACTGTCACCTAAGACAAATTGTGAAATAAAAACAATATATTCTGAAGCTCTTACACATAAATTATTACAGAAATAGGACGAGAGAACAAAAATATTTCGTCATTTGGCTCCAATGGCGGGACATAGTAATAATATACTTACCAAGTAGGTACACCATAGATATATAATAAAATATAATAGCTATGAGTGTTTCTAAAAACCACAGCTAATAACCACCACGGATATTCTAGAGTGTTATTGTAGATACCGATAATTAGAACCGATAACTTTGACTATGGAACCAACTCTGAATATCTCTCTCTCTCTCTCTCTCATGGGAAAAACTCAGTTATTCAATCCAAAAAGTATCGACTTACAAATGTATGGAAAAACTCGATTTTTACAGGATCTCATGATTGGTGACATAATAAAAGTTGATTGTAGTGATTAATTAAATGAATAACAATAATGTCCTAAAATTAATACATTCTGTATAATAGTGGTAGTCAGTCTAGCGGTGTCCGCGAGTGGCATTTACAACTGAGCGCTGCCGTGGCTCAGAGAACATTTTGAATTGTGGCCCTCGGTTGTTTTAACCGTTGAGCAATGTCAGAGGCCTTCTGGCGGCTTAAAAACCCTCAACACAGCATGGCTAGCCATCCGGTTTATATGTAAATGACCTTAACGACCCAACTTACAGTTTTGACCTACGAAACGGAGGAGGTACTCAATTCAACGCGTATATATTTTTTTTGTGTTTTTTTTATTTATAACCACACATAACTTTTTACGTAGTAGTCCATTTTTGATAATTCTTTTCTTATTGGAAAGTGTATACATCGAAATTGGAATTTTATCGGAAATCGGCTGAGCCATTTTCGATAAATCAACAATAATGTGAAAAAATTTTCATCGATCCGAGCGAAATATTGCGAATTCTGTAAACGGTTAAAGTCGGTCATGCTATTTTTTGCAAAAATTATTATAAATAGCTATATTACTAAATGTTATGTACTAAGTACACTATTAGTTCCTCGCCAAGGAGTATAAAATTAATAACTCCACTACACAAGGTCTTAAACTACAATAAACTTCCGGCAGACATAGTTATACAAACACTAAAACAATAAGAAGACGGAGTAATGAAAATCGCATGAAAGAAATATTAAAAATAAAGTGAGGTTTACACTATAGAGTTTTCTGGAATTTATTAGACGTGAGTAACATTTGTGATTAAAGCTACATAAACTGCATTTTGTATTATTATAGAATGAAATAGGTTTGTTAATATGTTTTAGGTACAGCTTTAGTTAACTTTATATCTTTACACGTTACAGTTTGATTTTGCTAGTTATATAGCAATGCTATGATAAATACGGTTACAAACGCAGCCGAAAGGGCAATTCTTACCCTCTATCCCACTCACCAAGGCTGTAAACTTTTTGCGAATTAAAAATAGAGCTTCTATCGTTCGCTCAATTTTGAGTTTATCTTTTTCATGATAGAGATATTTCCACAAATTTTAATCTTGGGTGGAGTGTGGCAGTTTTCGGTATAAATATTTGCTAAGTTTGCTATTTGACTAAGGGGTTAACGTCGTAGACAAGAAAGTGATAGTCTATGAGTATATTCCATCATTGGTTGTAGATCAAATCTTATGCAAATTCATTCAGACTTTAGCAAATCGCGCTTATACTTACATACTCGTACAGGAACTAATTCTCAAATTAATATTTTTCGGCATCGTCCACGACACGCAAGTATTGCTCCATACACTTATGCAAGTTTTTGACGTGATAACGTCTTATAAATTGACGCCGGCTGCACACTCGAAAATGTGTCACGTTTCTCTTGAGCCGAGAGTGCAAGCAAGAGCGCGGAACAAGCGATAGAGAGGCACAATCGGCCTAAGCATTCGGCTTGTTTCAGTTCTTGATTCAACAATGTTTTCTTCAGACGTTATCTTGTCATTTGTTCATTGTTTAGACTTGTATCTTTGTTCTGTTTGTTTTTTTTTCTGTCCGCGCATTTTTATCGGTCGTAATGTCACTTGCTGGTTCCAACAGAATATCAGCGCTGGTTGCTCGTAAGTGCAACCAGCATTACGCTGAGTTGGGACCAGTTTTGTGACAGAAATACTAGGTAAAATACTGTTGTTTTTTGTGTTGTATCATTTGTTTTGTCGTTGTTTATGTATTGTACCTCTTATTTTTGTTGCAAGTAAAAATTTATGTATTCTGTATTATCTCGTAAAATTTTCGTCCGTTAACCGACTTTACAGACAATCATTTTTTTTTTAAATGTAAACATGGCTTTACCACAACAATATTCCATTTCAGCAATTTCAGATCCGTCTCGCAGCAATCTGTAACAGAATACCAGACTATTTGAAAGTGAAAACAGCTTTATTGTTATGCAACGCTAAATGAATACGTATTTTTGTCGTGCGAATAAAACGACGATTTGACTTGATAATTGTATAGTTTTTAGGGTTCCATCCCCAAAGGCTAAAAACGGCACCCTATTACTAAGATTTCGATGTCCGTCTGTCTGTCTGTCTGTCCGTCTCCAGGCTGTATCTCATGAACCGCTATAGCTAGAAAGCAGAAATTTTCACAGATGATGTAATTCAGTTTCCGCTATAGTAACAAATAGGTACTAAAAAGAGAATAAAATAAATATTTACGGGGGGCTCCCATACAACAAACGTGATTGTTGGGAGTTTTTTGCTCGCTATTAATAATGGCAAGAGGAATGGGGTACGGAACCCTTCGTGCACGAGTCCAACTCGCACTTGGCCGATTTTTTTGAGTCTTTTTTCTTTGAGGAAGTTCTGCTATTTTGTAATCTGCTCTGAATGGAATTTATGTTATTTCTGATAGCTTATGAATAAACAGTACCTACTTATGATAAGTGGTGATGATAAGTACCCAGACAAAAAAAAGCTTTTCAATTTTAAAGGAAGGGGTTAACAGTTGGACTGGTTTTTTTTTATATATTTTGAGTGTGTTATCCGAAAACTCAACTGTTTTAATTTTTTATGTTTCTTCATCATCATCCATCCATCAGCCATAAGACGTCAATTGCTGGACATAGGCCTCTCCTATAGATCTCCAATACGATTGGTTGGTAGCGGCTTGCATCCAGCGCGATCCTGCGGTGTCATCCGTCCTCCTTGTGGGTGGACGTTCTACGCTGCGCTTGCCGGTGCGTGGTCTCCACTCGAGAACTTTTCGACCTCGTCGGTCATCAGTCCTCCGCGCTATGTGTCCTGCCCATTGCCACTTCAACTTGCCAATACGCTGGGCTAAGTCGGTAACTTTGGTTCTTCTACATGTCTCCTCATTGCTGATTCGATAGCTCGTTGTGCTACTTGTAGCTTATTAATAAGGTTATTATTCGGTATAAGGTTAGGTCTTACTCGTTTAATGATGATATCTTGATGCGTATCCACCTTCATGTATAATGTGATGTTTTGCAATGTGCGGGGACTTTCACAGGTTAGCTACGACATAAAAAGTTCGACTCTCGACAAAATGTGTGGAAGAGTTGATATTTTTTCACGATATCACAGTTAGTCCCATATAAACCGTTGTTAGTGATGGGCATGTACATTACTGAAAGTCCCTTCACTTTGCAAAGCATCTCTGTGTATGCGGTAGGCTGCTCACAGTCTGTCAGAAGCTTTCAAAAAAGATTTCTTAAAGGTAAAGGTAGGTTAAAAGTAAACTAAGTAAGATAGAATACCGACCTTAGAATGCTCGCAGAATTTATTTTTTTAAGCCCTGCCCTAGTTCAATGATACCTACCAATCATAAAATAGTTACACTATTATTAACCCATTATACCCACCAAGAGTTCGCGGCGCTAGGGTCGCGGATCGAACTACTTATTGCAATTTACGGAGCTCAACTTAACGTAGTTCGTACCATCAGCG
Source organism: Hypomecis atomaria (assembly GCA_964007245.1). NCBI lineage: Eukaryota > Metazoa > Arthropoda > Insecta > Lepidoptera > Geometridae > Hypomecis > Hypomecis atomaria. The sequence continues at coordinate 19,087,881 of OZ023291.1, forward strand.
CAGAATACTAAAGAATTACTAGAGTACGTCCTACTAATGTTCAATTCGGTGATGGCGCCACTGTTTCTTTTACGGAACAAAAATCGTTTAAAGTTTTAGTTCTGATATTTGGCCTCAGAGCAAATCAAAAAAATTAAGAGAGAACGTAGTCGAACAGTCAAGTGAAGCCGTTTTTTTTAAACATGTGGTGCGCGCGTCGGTGTTACGCCGCCATAGTTTGACTGACAAGTCAAGGCGTAGTTTCCTTGTACGGTGTATGTGTGTGTAATCGTGTCTGTACACGGCAATGCGTAGTTTTGCTGGCTTCACTTGTTTGTTTCTCAACATTCTGTCTTGATTTTTATATTTGGTCTGAGTATTTGGAGCATAATATGGATAAGCCAATCTAACTTGCGTTGCACTGTCCTACATTGAGTAATTACTATTACTGTAATAGTTTTTGTTTGAGACATTTTTAAATTATCTAAACCAAGGATGTTGTATACAAGCATCTAAACATAATAGCTTTTAAGTTTTGACGTAATAACGATGATAAGTCAATCGATGAATGCCGGCTGTACGCACGAAAAAGTGCCACTTTTCGCCTGAGCCGAACGTGCAAGCAGGAGCGCAGAACGCGCGATAGAGAGGCACAATCGGCCTAAGCGTTTGGCTTGTTTTAATTGTTGTTTCTTGTTTCATATTTCCTATGACGTTATCACATAAAATTATCGTCTTTACAGAAAACCATTTTTTTTTAATTTTATATTTTAAATCATCAAATCTAGTACTTAGATACAAACCAAAAGAGTTTTAAAGAAAAAAAACACCTACAAGTTTTAAATTCTCACTAAAATAATTTAAGTTCCCAAAATTAACGATGTTAATATAAAAGTAAATAATAAATGAAGAAAAAGTCTGCCTCGTTCCGCCCGCGGCACTGGGACATCGTTAGCTTACTCCAATTTTATTTTCCTTCCTCTAAAATAACAAGACATCTTGTTCTTTATACGAGTAATAAATTACAACTAACAATACGATATCATCATATTATTTATTTAAGTATAATGGACTTTAATGTAAAGAAAATAGAGTCTCTACCTTTCTCGGCTAAAATATCCTAAGGAGCTTACTCGCGTGAACAGTTTCTTTTGAGAACATTAAAACCAAACTCCACCAAAATAGAGCGGAGCGGAGATAGACTGAGTATTGTAGTCCGTGACCCCATTATATAAATGCCATATTTCATTCGAGAGAAACAAAACAATCGTGGCAGAGGAATTTTCGTATTTTCTGCGTAGGTAAGGTAGGTGAGTAGGAAACGATAAACTGCAAAAGAGAAAATCATTAAATGGAATATTTAATTTAAAAAAAAAAAAACTAACAAAACAAATATAGTGAATGATTATTATCTAACTGTCACTGTCAAAGTTCCTTAAACACCGTTTCAAGTTTAAAAAAAGTCCCTGTCCTGCACATCTCCGCGTCGCTCCATTTTGTTGGAAACTAGGTCTTAACACAAGCTTTTAACACTCGGTTAAACTAAACAGAGTCGATTGCTCCATTTGTATAATGTTGTTTGCAGTACGGTGCCAAATCTACGGCCTCCATTACCATACGCATAATTTTTCTATCTACAGCGAAGACAATAGTGCGGCAAGTTTTCAATAAAAATAATTGGTAAAGTTTTCTTTATTACAAGCTTTTATTTAACTTGGAATGGATGTATGTATGTATGTAAGTTCGGGTGGAATCTTGCAAGTTAAATTTGACCAACTTCCCGGTTTCCGATTGAGCTGAAATATTGCAGGCAAATGTATTTCGCGTGAAAAATCAACAATGAACAATTAGTACGAAATATTCGAATTTTGTTCACGATGGAAGGCAGTTTTGCCATTTTTGGAGAAAAATTATTATTGTTTAGTATCATGTGTAATTTTTTGGGTACAGACTCGTGGTTACACCGCTTTGTTACACCAGTGTGACTACGAGTAAACTTTTTTACTCGTGGTTACACTACTCTAAAAGGATCGCGCTTGACCAAACAATATATTTGGTAGGTAGTGATGTGCCTGATAGTTGAAAATCTTTTTAAGGTCAAGATGTTATGCTGTTGCAAACTGTTTAGTAATGTCATGGTAAATAAAATGTATACACTAACATTGTAGTATAGAGTTTTTAGTGTTTTAGCTTCTTTTCAAAGAAAACCAAGTGAAACAACAAATAGTAAAAATTATTAAAAAAATTCGAATGGAAACCGGAAAAGATCCATCTAGATTTTGAACTAGCAATCTCCAAAGCTATCAAAATAATTTTCCTAAACATCGAAATAAAAAAATGCCACTAGTTACTGTGGAGTAAATAGTTTGTGGCGAAAAACAAAATTTATAGGCATAAAGACAAAACTTCATCGCCGAATAGTAGGTTTGTGCACTGCTCTTTCACAATGCGCTCTTTTAAACTACAATAAAATTAACGCTTTCATGAAGTATATTCGAACAGTACGTTGCTTAAAATGATGCATTTATAAGAGCGTGTGGTGTGTCGGCAATGAACGTTCGTTAAAATCACGACGCTGTGCCGTTATCGGCGTATGTTTCAATATGTATCTGCATTATTTAGCTACACACACATAAGCGATTCATTTAAAAAACGATGAAGCGGGGGAGAGGCGACTCGGCGTTCCGCGGCTGATTGGCGATCCCTTACCTTACGCAGTGCGCGGTTCCGTAGTAAAGTTTTAATTTTTTGCAGAAAGGTGTCTTTTTAATTTCAATTTTAATAAAAAAAAATTGTTTGTTTTGTTTTTAATAATTAAAATATATATTTGTTACTCTAACATTTATACAAAAAGAATTAAATGCATTCCTATTATAGTTACTTTTCTATAGAATTTATAATAATGACGAAAATGGCCGGCGCACAGGTGGATACGGGTTGTTCATATTTCGCAATATTTCATTATTGTTTTATTTTTGTTTCTTAAAAGACCTACAATTATTATTTTTGTTACTTAAAAAATGACATAATTTTTTTATTGCTGAGTAAGGATCGGAAATTCTTAGAATTTAGTTAAACACGTAGTATGTACTAGCAAAGAAAATATAGTATGGTACTAGTATATATTCTGAGCAATATATATTTAGTCTCTGGGTTTACAAGGTCATCTTATATATAGTACAGATTTGTTTTATTTCCCCACACTAGCAGTGTTACCACGAGTCCTACGTTTTATTAGTTTACTTGTGGTTACACCACTCGGTGTAACCACGAGTAAAAAAGTTTACTCGTAGTCACACTGGTGTAACAAAGCGGTGTAACCACGAGTCTGGACCCAATTTTTTTTCTTCTTTTTAGCCATAGGAAGTCATTGTTGAACATAAGTCTCTTCTATCAATCTTTAATAATGTAATCAGTATCAGTAACAATGCAATAATATGGTACCATGGAGCTGATCTGATGATGGAGTCGGAAGGTGGCCATAGGAACTCCTGTACTAGACAAGATAGACCCGTGGTATTTGTGCACGTTTTACTTGTCTCGGCTAGCACTCTGCTGCTACATGATATCCAGGATATCAAAAGCTTGTATTATAACAAAGTATTTTAATGAAAATTTATAAGTAACAGGTTTGTTTTTAAAGCGTTATCGAAAGCTTTCGCTTATAATAGGTATATTTTAAAACACAATCATTGTATTAGCATAACTATCTAAGTTATTATTTTATAATTATATTAATATTCTGTGAATATTTCAAGCATCTACCGGTTACCATTATTAATATCTAGCGAAAAACGGTTAAAAATTCAGGTTTGTTGTACGGGAGCCCCCATTAAATATTAATTTTATTTTGGTGTTAGTATTTGTTGCTTAAGCGGCAACAGAAATACATCATCTGTGAAAATCTCAGCTTTCTAGCTATAACGGTTCCTGAGATACAGCCTGGTGACAGACAGACGGACAGCGGTACGGGTAGCGGTACGGTACCCTAAAAAGCGAAACCGAACGCCAGAACGCGTACACAATACGGCCGCAGAGCTTATACGAGCTTACTTGCGACATGTGCCTAGAGCCCTGAGAATGTAAGTGCAATCAAAGGCTTCGCGTCGACCAGCCTAATCTCATAGATTGGTTTTGATTTGATTTCATACATTTATTTTAATAACACAAACCGTGGAAGTCCTGCCAAATGTCACCCCCTGCGATATGCTCAATGCGACTCAGCTCTGATTAAATGGACGCTGAGCTTAAAACCCCTGAGAATGTGCCTACAATCTAACGAATGAGCAGAACAAGGAACAATTTGTCGAGTCCTTGTGTTATTTAGTCTACACGCCAGGGCGTTCCAAGCCGTCGCGCATCACCTACATTTCCCCTGAATGTACAGAAGTTGCGGAAGAGATATTTTAAAGGATTTACCATATTACGTACATATAAAATTATCTTATCTCTATTCGTGTTCGTTGGGGAAACAATTTGTAATCGGACGACTCTCACTGCTTAGTTTTTTTATTTGTAATTTCAGAGTTGGTCCCAAAGTTAAAACTGCTCATCATATTATAAAAAGTATATTTTTTTCTTTTTAGCAAGACGGGCAATTGATCCTTATAACCACTGGCGCAGTGAGTCTGCTGGTCGCTTCACTCACATACGCCATCGAATTTATTTTACGGATGTTTATCTTCAGGATAATTTCCTTCACAGTAAAGTTAATAATGTGATAATTATTTTATTTTTCGAAAAAAATGGCACCACCGACTGCTACCGTGTACAGAATTTGAATAGTATGCACGAATCGATGTACATTATTGTTTATTTAATAAAAACTGTTCAGCCGATTTATATCAAAAATACCACTTCGGGTTCAGCTCGGGAGTATACCCTTTCGAAATATTTTTTCTAAATCGGTTTACATTGGCGAAAATATCGATGAACATAAACAAAAAAAAAGGATACAGACCTACAGACGAACATAGTACGAGACCTTTTGGGAAGTCGGTAATAAATCGTTACTCTCAAATCAGACAAGGAAATCCGAGCGTAACGCTAGTAGCTATCTATCAGCGTAAGCCTCAACCAACGCACAAATCACAAATGCACAATAAGGACGTGACATGCTCCGTTCTCCTCAAAACCCCCTCCACCGCACGTGCCTAACGAGCAGTGTGGTTGAGGGATTCCTACTTGTTACCTAATTGTCCTCAATCATCATCAAGAGTTTCTAGTATTCGTTTGTATACAGGGTTATTCCTAATCAATTAGCATCCTTTTAGGGGCTTATTCTGAACATCAAGACTAACAACTTTTGTTCTGAGACTTTTGTCAAAACTCAAAAATAAAACCAGCTGTTCCATACATTTTGTCGAGGGTGAACTATATTTTTCTATGGAACAACAACTTTTTTTTGGGAATTTATAAAAGTCGTAGAACAAATATTGTTGTAAAAGGATGCTAATTGATTGGAAATAACCCTGTATAATCAAAGCAAAGTCGTCAACATCCCCAATATTTCAGCAGTACTGAACATTCGTAGTAGTTTCTAGATTCCAATAGCCATGATCTAAGGAGGATATAGAAACGTCTTTATCCTTTCTAGAAAAATTGAAATAAATTCTATTTTTCTGGGGTAGGGGGCAGAAGTAGGCAGCTTTTTGTATATGTACATTTGGTAGGTCTGAGACTAGGTCCTAAGCTATTTTTGGTAAACCTAGTTGATAAGCAGGCCTAGACAAAATACATCAATACGTTTTTCCGTACACGCTAAGGAATAAGAACTTGGCGTGACGTGACATAAAATTTCCGCAGGCAATGTCAGTTTCATACATTTCGGAGTTATCGTTTGGCGTTACAGAAAACAGAAATGTATTTTGTCTAGGCCTGAAGGTCTACTGTACTGGGTCATAGGTATTAAACGCAAAACCTTTAAGAGCGGGCTTAGTACATCTAGACAAACATCTTTTGTTCTAGGACTTTGAAAAATCACGAAGAAAAAAATCAGCTTTTTCATACAAAAAGTTCGTCAACTTGCGTGAAAATGTATGGAGAAGCATATTTTTTTTACGAATTTTCAAAAGCCGTAATACAAAAGTTGTTTGTACTAGACGCGCCCTTAAAAGGTTTTGCGTTAAATACCTATGACCCTGTATAATGGTCCTCTCCAGCAGCGTAGCCAACTCACAGTTTTCGATATTCTTTACAGTTTTCAGTTAAGACTTCGATTTACATAAATACTGTTTTTTCGATGTTTATTAGCCTGTGTAACTCGATTTTAGTAAAACACAGAGCATAAATTACAGTTTTTAAAGTATTAAACAAGTTTTACAGTTTGGTTTAGCAACACTGCTCTCCAGATTTTTTTACATGGCATAACAACGTTTGCAAAGTAAATTGATAAATAAGACTCTCATAGAACAACCTTTTGTCGAAAGTCTTGTGTACCCGTGATGTAACAGTTCTATTCTAAAGTAGATGATGTCAGCAGATCTATAAGTTTGAAGGTCCTTGTCTGTCTCCGGAAGACAAACAGATTTACATAAACAGACGAGACATTACAATAGTTATCCCAAATTGAGATACTTTGAGGGTTTTGTTTTTCTAAGATGGTTGTGATGTCCTTCACAAAATGTGCGATATCGTTTGAAATACTCGTAGATTTTCATATTGAAATAATGGGCCAAGTACGAGTCGGACTCGCGCACGGAGGGTTCCTTACTGTATGTGGTATACATAACTAACTCAAATATTTATTTTATTTTCTTTTTATTGAAATGAATATAAAACTAAATATTCCGTGAAAATTTTGAGCATCTACCTGTTACCATTATAAATATCGAGCGAAAAACAGCTAAAAAAACAGGTTTGTTGTATGGAAGCCCCCTTAAATAATAGTTTTATTCTGTTTTTGGTATTTGTTGTTATAGCGGAAACAGAAATCCATCATTTATGAAAATTTCAGCTTTCTAGCTATAACGGTTCATGAGATACAGCCTGGTGACAGACGGAAAGACGGACAGCGGAGTCTTAGTAATAGGGTCCCGTTTTTACTCTTTGGGTACGGAACCCTAAAAATAAGTATTACAAGTTCAATATGTAGATATTGTCCTACTTATTAAATGAAATAGCATTCTCTTAAGTAGTTATTTCATTATTTTATCTTGAAATAGGAACTCTAGGGGAGTTAAGGGCTGTACTCGGAGTCTCTCTGTAAGATCGAATTAGGTATGAGGAGATCCGCAGATGAACCGAAGTTATTTTCATAGCCCAGCTGATTTGCTTAGACAAAACGGCAGTGGACAGGGCACATAGAAGAAAGGATGGCTGACAGGGCTATAAAGCTCTTAAATGGAGACCACGTACCGGCAAGCGCAGCATAGAATGTCCACCTACTATGTGAACCGAAAATATAGTCAGGACTGTTGAATGCAAGCCGCTTCCAACCGGTCTTATTGGAATTAGCCTATGTCCATCTGTGGACGTCCTTTTATGATGATCATTATTTATTGGTGCTCTATACATGTTCACACTCTGTAATACGCCAATGATGAATAAATCCGTGGAATTTTAATTTTCTAGGCATCGATAAAACTTCAGCTGCTCACTCGTATCTATTTTGCTAGGTATATAGTATAGAACTCTGTCACGTATGTAATTAACCTTGTTATACATTAAAAAAATATGGAATCGACACCATATGATAATTTAATCTTAATACCTACGTGTCCATAATATGTAGCTACGAGTATATAGGGCTGTGTCCTTATCCTCTACTAACCCGAAAGGGGGTGATTAGACCATCATTATGAACAACTTTCTCAATGGGATCAACCCGTAATTCGAGAAAAAAAATACTGCTGTTTCAAATATTTAATCGATTTCGAGTTGCAATTTTGTATGGAACAGCTGATTTTTTTCTCTCAGCCCTACGCTCGCCCCAAATCTACCGACTGAATCATTAGAAGGGCTGAACGTATGCCTAAATGGTCACGTCACCGAGTAAGAGCAAGAGCGAGCGTTGAAAATATACGCTTGTGCGAAAGGGAAAGCATGGCATGCGATCCTCTGCGAACGTTTGAAACGTTCCAATAATTATTTTTCGCAAAAAATGGCGCCTCCGACTTCCATCTTATACCTACAGAATTCGAACAGTTTGCACAAATCGATGTGACATCCATGTAAATTATTTTTGATTTATCAAAAACGGCGCAGCTGATTTCAATAAGGTATAAATGGAACCACCTGGGAAGTAAATGCTAAAAAGATTTTTTTAATCGGTTCACAATTGGCGCAAATGTCGATGAACGTACAAAAAAAAATACAGACGAACATAATATAGTAGCTCCTCCTTTTTGGAAGTCGGTAAAAATGGTGCCACGGGTAGCATGGCAAAGGGACAAATTGTCTTTCCTCATTATGTCCCCTCGACGAGGAAATAAAGTATGGATTGACAATAGCAACTGACATCAAAAGTGGACAAAATTGTTTTTCTCCCTTTGCCGTGCTACCTGTGCTGAGCAGATAAAACAAAGGATTGTTAAAGCCAAAATGTTGTCAGCCCACGAGTGTTGACATGTAAGTATAGCGTTTTCATTTATTTGCTTGGAGCGTCCGAGCAAGATACAATCGCCCTCCATATGCTTTACTGTTTGCAAGTAAACTACCTCTTTCGGAAGGTCGTCAGAGGTTCGTTTGATCCCACGCCGAATTCCCGCGCGGCCTAAACTGCCTCGTATGAGTTCCCTTTGATATAAATACCCGTGTCGCGCTTACAGTAGCCACTACGGTACTATTTTTGTAAGATTGCTTTACTAAATAATGTGTTGATTCTCATAGAAAAAGCTCTAAAACAATAACCTTGAATAACCTTTTTGATTAGGCAACCTTTATCTGCGCTTACAGCGGTAAGTACGAGTAGTCTGTGAAATCGAGATTGAATTATTACTGAAAAAAATACTGCCTGAAAAATATATAAATACGTGCATCGATTGAACAATCACATTTATATCGATATAGATAATTACAGGTACTTAAAAACATAAGTGACTTCGCTCTGTTTTCGTGCCTTCGAGCAAATGTCTATAGAGTCACAATTGTGCAAAAAAAGTGTCCGAGCTAAAACCCTGCCCAAGCTACGTAGTGGGCAGGCTTTTTAGTTAGTCGTAAGGCGATTGCAAGCCGACTACAACGCTTCGCGATGCCAAAGTGCTCGGTTAACAAGTACCAATTAGGTGACGTAACGTCGAGATTCGAGAAAACAGGTCATTGTGAATTATTTAATGTAAATATCTAAGTCGGCATGTATGACGGCGCTCAGACATTTTTTTACTACTTTCACTTAGGGTTTGTGGCTCTGTAGATATTTGCTCGAAGTTTCGAGCTGAATAAAAATAGTTTTAAACATATTATGTACTTACCTGGCATAAAACGATTGCATTGTCAAACATAAAGACTCCTTCAATGTTAACGAGCTTGCAATGATTCTTATCGCTTTTTGTCAGCACTCTGGAGTTCATCTTAAGACTAAGAATGGCCATGTCAGCAAATTATCTCTGAAGCACATTATCTCATGGAGCCGATTTTTTATTTGAACTTTTATCTTCAATCAATTAATTGTCGTATTTTGGCATTGAGTATGTTTGAGCCAGACAGTGTGACGGCAAGTACAATAAAATGATAGGCCTGGCTTAAGGGGGAACTATTGTTTAATTTGTGACCTGGCGCCATCAGCTCGTTGGGTTGACGGTATCATAAATATTACAGGTCCATTCTTAAACTTTCTACAATTAGCGCAAAACAGGAACAAGTTACTATGAAATACCAAGTTATTTCTTTTCAAGTGGTCTTGTTATCATCTTTGAGATAGGTAGGTACTTATCATCAATAAAAAGAAAGCCAAGTATATTATGGTACTTACGTATCAGTCGTACTGAACACCTATGTTAAGGTCTTTCTACGACTGGAACAGTCCTGGATAACATGCTACACCTAAAGATATAAGCGGCTTGTATCCAGCGCGTTTCTATGATCTTAATCATGCTGTCAATTCTAACCTGTCAAGATCAAGAGACATCCTGTACTCTGCATACTCGTACCGGTAGCTACGTCGTCTCTTCATAGGTATATATCTTTATTCTTCTTTACGAACTCATAGCCTTTTAGTTTCTCGTGCTTTGTGCCTTGCCCACTGCCACTACGCCAAGTCTCCATATTCGTGAAAAACGTCGACAAAGCATCATTCATCATCAACTCATTTACAAATTATTATTTAGATGTACTTATTTTCTTAGTGTTTTAATTGATATTCAAATCGAGATCATCTGGTTAGATCTAGATTATTTAGCAGTGTAATCGAAACCACAGCACCAAAAGTTATTCCTTTAATTACTAAGGCCTTTAGCGAAACATATTAGCTCCCCAAAGGTCAAAATTATAATAACGATGCCGTAACGAATCAAAGTTCGTTCCGCTACGATAATTTGGACTGAAAGGGGAAGCGATTAACATTTCTTTGCTGGGGCTCCTTGACTATTTGCTCGCTTCATTTTATTTTATCGGTTGCATTTGTAAGGCTGTATACAAACTATCAGATGAAGGCAGCATAGTAGCACGATTTGTTAAAATCTATAATTTATTGTTCACCAGAAATGGCAAAACCGACTTGGACCGTGTACAGAATTTGAATAGTTCACTGTGGTTCACACGAATCAATGTATCATCGATGGAGTAACTTTTATACATTATTATTGATTTTTCAAAATCGACTCAGCCGATTTCTATAAAAAATAAATGGGGCCATCTCTGAAGTATGATCTACCAAATAAAAAAAAATCATCAAAATGGTTCATAATTGGCTAAGTAATTGCGCAACATACATACAAAAAAAATAAGACTAATTGAGAACCAATCAAAATTCAGTCATCACAAAGCACAAGATTTCAAATGCGCCAGATTGTAACCAACATTAGCCCATAAACCCTATAGAACTGGTGACCGTGACCCCAGTAATGGCCCGCCCTGTCACTGTTTGGGGCCGCTAAAACGCTCGTCTTGGTTGTGCCTGTGCATTGAGGTGAACTAAAAAATTTGTTATGTATCGTCTTCCCTTACAAATTAAAATTAAAATAAATGTTAACATTAAAAATTAAAAAAGTTTTTTTCTAAAATTCACTCCTCCACAAATACGAGTAAGGCTCAAAATTCCAATTCGCATTCTTCATTTATCTATTCTCACATCCGCTAGTTTACTTGCAGCCTTAGTGGCATAAACCCTACAGGGCTGGTGACCGTGACCCCAGTAATGGCCAGCCCCGCCACTGTTTGGGGCCGCTAATGGGCACAGGCTGGGCGCGGCCCATTGTGGCCGCATCCGGCCCTTTGGCCCACTCGAGCTGCCATTCACCACGCGGATTTGTGGATAGTACGTGGTGGAACTGGTGCACAATGGTTATAAGGGTTTGTGGGCTTGCCACATCGCACTTAACAGACTTCCTTGGGGTTTTCAAGAACATTATTTTTTGGTCAAAAGCCAAACTAAGTACTTAGCATCTCAATGTGTGCATGTCAGACTCATTCTGTGTCTTATATGGCCAGTTTACGCGACTACGATCATCAATATGATTAAAACAGAAAAAATGCCAAGTCGATGACTACGATGTTTAACTTTGCGATTGCTTAAAAACTAACATTGCTTTTCATAGAAGTGTTGATTTTCTTATCATGCTTAATGTAAATCCAATGTGTGATAAAAAAACCGAGTGGTTACTAGGACTAACCACTCGTTATGAACTTACCAAACTTTAAACAGGTAAGTAGGTTTTTTATCACATATTGGATTAACATTAAGCATGATAAGAAAATCAAAAATTCTATGAAAAGCACATAAAAATACTAAGCAAACCAAAAAATACACTACATATAGCTAAAATAATAATTATTATTAATCATTGCAAACAACGGTAATAGATATCATTAACGTGGTTATAGCCATAATTGAATAAGCCCTTGAGCCCATGTGTAGCCCCGTGACACCCGTGCTATAACTTAGTTTACTGTTACATGTAAAGTTCGCATAATTGTTTCAATTCAATCCCGCTAAAAGACAAATCGTATTACCTTAACCCAATTGTGGCACTCAACGAGCAAACTGTGTATAGGTAGGTACCTACGTAGTGCACTTGTAATGAATTATGTAACTCCTTGTCATGTCACAGCCCCCTGATTCTCTATGAACACAAATCGTAACGTAACTTGCGAAGTGTTTTCTTTTACTTTCGGGTATTTTATTTAGAATAAGGATTTTACGTCAATTATGACGTCAAAATTTAATATTATACGATTTTAAGTTATAATATGTATTGGATTAAATAGGTATAAAGGTAGGTTTAGGGTATATTTGCCGATATGATACAACACACTACTATCACTAAATAAACAACTCTACTATATTTACAAAACTCAAACAAAAATGTTATAAATTCAATTCAATGATTTGAGTGAATTAAAAATTAGGCCACTTTATCCAGAATATTTCTTATTGTTCAAATCTTATACATGTTATCATGTGTCAGGATCGCGCTTTGAAGGCACTCCAAAACGCAAGCTCACCCTTAGTGACGCTTAGGCAGAGTCTTAGTGGCGATGCTTGAGAGAGCAGTCGCGTACGCACCAAGGTACTGTCTCACGTTTTCGGAGCAACCTATTTAACTAATCCCAGTTACCTAATTTAATCGTTAAATAAATAATAATGAATTGCCGTGCTAATTAAAAGATAACAAATTAGTGATAGTAATATTATGTGACAGACAATGAACAATAAGTGATTAGTAATATTAACCAGGATAGTATACTCGTAGTATAGTACCAGGATAGTAATAATAATAATCGGCCTCCCCTGACGACATACATTAAGGTAAGAGTATCACAGTATTAGTCTCTCGGGCATACGGAACTATTACGTTATTAACTGCGTAAATCACGGTAATACCCGCACCGCAAAGTTAGTACTTCATAATCCGCTTACGGAGGAGCTTTCAGACGTGCCTTTCATTCGTCCTCGCATGTCTGATGTACAGAATATCCACGCGTCAACATTACACATATTTTACTTTCAAATTGCCGCGCCTTGCTGTGTCGAGCTCATGTTTGAACGAACTAATGAGGTTTTATAAACCTTTCCTGAGGTGAACATTAGGGCTACCACTGAAGCGCAGCGGAGCGGAGACCTGCCTCCGTATGGTTTATGCGTTCTGGAATACGGCTTTGATTTTCCTCCCGCTCGCTCTCTTCAAAGAAGATATAATAATACTACGTACTCACGTGCTAGCTGTAGAAAAAGCTAAACCGAACGTCAGAAAGCGTACACAATACGGCCGCTGTGCTGCTTAATAGGGCAACGTGGACCGTAAACCATTGCAGAAATTATATTTCGAAGGAAACAAAACACAGCAGAACAAAACAAATACTCCGCTCGGTTTCGATTCTGTGTTGTTTCTCACTAGCAAATACGGCTTTGGAATGGCAGGATCAAGCTGGATTCATACTCCCAGCTAGCCATATTGAAGATCTATAGAGGAGGGTGTCCAGCGGTAGACGACTTTTGGCTGAAATGGAGATGATGATGAAATATGGTAATTAGATATGCTTGGACTCACAGATGACACAGACTACCAGTGTTGTTCCCAGTAAATTTTAAAATAGTCGTATGTCAATCTCGAAAAAGCCGTATAGTGAAAATGTATGGGAAAAGTTAATAAAACGAAAATATACGGCTTTTAAAGGGCAACCGAGCCGTATTTGCTTTTTTTTGGGTTTTAAAAGGGCCTGAAAGCCGTATAATATGGTAAAAGCCGTATCAGGAACATCACTGCAGACTACAATAATAGTTCTGCCAATCGCCACTCTGCTGCGCTTTGGTGGAGTTCGGGCCTTAGCAACTGGGTAGCAAGTTAAAATAGACCAAAATGCGGCAAAAAGGTAACATTTATGAGTAATCGGCATGTTAATCGGTCATCAGTGTCGCGGAAATTGTGTGCTTTCTTGCAAACCGTAATGACCATAAGAACTTCTAACACAGTTTTAATGACTAGCTAGTGGCTTGACCACAGCTGACCAGGAATATTTACAAATATTAATAGTTCACATGCATAGTAACATGTATACATGCAGTTGTTTTGCAAAGTTCACACTAGTCATCACGAACAACTTTTATTATGAGGATCAATCCCGAACCCTTATCGTGAATAAATTCGCTGTTCCCTACATTTTGCCGAGAATCGAAGAAATTAATGAATGGGTGAGAAAAGTGTGATAGGTACCTATGAAAGACTCTGCACTTTACAAAACAACTCCTTAATTTTTTTTCATCTAATTCCACGCTGCGGTTCTTTCATTGACTTTTAAAATCGAACCATCTTCCAGTTGGGGTTACATCCATAAATAGTCATTAAAAAAACTCTGAAATGAAAAATAGCGCGCGCCATTTTATAAATTACTAGTTCATACAAAACCGCATGATGTTAAGTTGTGTTTATTTGAATAATGGCCCAGCCTTTAAAATTTAATAAAATAAATTTAAAACAATAAATACGTATTTTTACATTAAACTTTGTTTGTTGTGGCATATTCCCTGAATTCATTACACAAGCCAACAGAATTAGCCACGAAGTAGAGCATTCCTGATCCGCACTCATTTGTTTCCTGGCGACAATTTCATGGAAACACATCAGCATTTGCACATTCCTGTCACGAAAATTAGAATTAAAACTATGCAACAAAAGATAAATGCCAACAAGTCACAGAGATACCAGAGAGATAATGTGGTCGATCGAGAAAAAAAAAAGAAAGAGATGTAATGATATAATATGGCATGAGTTAGAAAGAGACATGACAAATATCTCGATTTGGTAGCACTGGCTAGTTGTCGTGTTTTTGTTCAGATAGTGTCATATTCTTGTCAAATTCCAATACATGTATTTGACAGTTGACAACTAGTGATAGTGATTGTCCATACATTTTTGCGGTTGAGAATTGCCTCAAGCATAGAGCTATTACAACTAGAGAGATATCGCTGTTGTCGCTTGAGGCAATTCTCAACCACAAAAATGTATGGAAAATCTTGCCCAGCGCTGTCAAAACTTCCAAATATGTATCGGAATTTGACACTACTGAGAGAAAAACACTGCAACTAGCCACTGAATCGAGATATTTTTCATGTCACTTTCTAACTCATGCCATGTTATATCATTGTATCTCATTCTTTCTTTTCACGATCGACCACATTATCCCTCTGGTATCTCTGTGGCCTCAAGCGACAACAGCGCTATCTCTCTTGTTGTAATAGCTCTGTGCAACTAGTCTATTTCTGGCCGTTTTAAATGCTTTCTGCAACGATTTACTCAATTACAGTGTCCATCGCCTACGTTTTCGCGATGTGTTATTTTTTACATCGCCCGATCTGTTTTGGCGGGAATCCAAGCCTTTCACCAGAATATGTCGCGAACAGTCGGTTGTACACCTCTCTGTCACTGCGGTTTTAATAAACAAAGACAAATGCTATTCTAAACTGAGTAAAATGGTGGCAATTTAATCTGAGAGATAGAGAAAAGATTTACATGAAATAGGCATGATAACGTAGAAGAACCAAAGTTACCGACAAAGCCCAGTGGATTGACAAGTTGAAATCGCAATGGGCGGGGCACATAACCAGCGTTAGCGCAGCGGAATACCAGCGTTGAGTGTTGGGTCCTCCCAGCACTCAGCATTTTATAGCTGAGGTGAGTCCCTTTCGATACTTTTGTTTTTTCACTTTTTATAAGATTTTTGTACCTACTTGTAAGTGTCGAATAAAGATATTTCATTTCATTTCATAACATGGAGGACTGATGACCAATGTGGTCAAAAAGTTCTCGAGTGGAGACCACGTACCTGCAAGCGCAGCGTAGGACGTCCCACAAGGTGTACGTATGACCTCATTAAGATCGCAGGATCGCGCTGGATGCAAGCCGCTACGAACTGGTCTTATTGGAGATCTTTTGGGAGGCCTATGTCCAGCGGTGGACGTCCTATCATATGGCTGAAACGAACGAACGAACGTTGAGCACGTATTTTTGTTACTCAATCAAACACAAAAAATGTAAAAATAAAGTGCAGCAAAATTCGGGAATGGGGGCTCGCAACGTCACTTCTACGTATAAAAGAGTAGCTAGGCGTGACGTCACGAGAAACTTTATATTTTTTGTTTCATTGAAAAAAGTTAAATATGTATCTATAGTCTGACCGTTTAACTGAGAACCTCGCGAGACAGGGACAGGTGCGAGCGGCGGGGACTCGCCGCTCGCACCTGTCTCTGTCCCTGTCTCGCGAGGTTCTCAGTTAAACGGTCAGACTATAATATAATATTTTTTGATAAATCTATCTGACGGACTAAGTATATTTTTAGTCATCTAACCTATTAAACGGTTATGCATAGAAATGTTTAGTTTCGCAATATTTCACATCACCGGTATAAAAAAAAATCGTTTCTAAGTTTGAAATGGAAAGCTGCACGTAATTAGTGGCAGTCTTAATATATCGTGCCGGGTATTATTGCAGCAATTGAGATCGGTAGTTGTTAGCAAATAGCTTGAATATAGGGGACGAGGAAAGATTTCCTAATTGGGCAATTTGAATAATAATTTCGAACTAATTGTGTGTGATTAAAATGTAATGGTTACGTAATAAATAGGTACAAAATAATAGCTGTTAAAAATTTCATTTCAATTTAAGGATTCTTTTGATGTTAAAATAAATATTGAGTTATATTACTACGTAAAAATAGAACATTGAAAATAAATTTAAATACATAATAATGTTATTCAAAATCGACCTCATAAAATCTACCCACTATCGCCTACAACAGGACATCTACTAACTTTTATAGATATCTGTACCTGACCTGGCTTTTTAGGGTTTCGTACCCAAAGGGTAAAAACGGGACCCTATTACTAAGACCTCGATGTCCGTCTGTCCGTCTGTCTGTCTGTCTGTCACCGGGCTGTATCTCATAAACCATGATGGCTAGGCAGCTGAAATTTTCACAGATGATGTATTTCTGTTGCCGCTATAACAACAAATACTAAAAACTGAATAAAATTAATATTTAAGTGGGGCTCCTATACAACAAACGTGATTTTTACGGCAAGAGGAATGGGGCTCCCATATGGTACGGTACGGAACACTTCGTGCGCGAGTCCGATTTGCACTTGGCCGATTTTTTTTATAGTCTACTGGCCTGTTTAATACACCAAGCTGGTGCGAGTTGGTGGATTACTCATACGCTAACAAATTACCTCAAGATGTTTTCCTTCATCATCATTTGCTGTGAAAATCCGTACATAAATACCAAAAAACTCATTGGTACGAGACCGGAATTGAACTCACAACCTCACGATTGCAAAGCGAACGCGACTACCACTAAGCCTCCAAGGCTTCAGATAACTTTTGCAGATAGCTTTGAAAATAATCATACAAATTAACATTCAAAGTTATTCCTGATGTTCATCGATTCAAGTGCATGCAACATAGCTTTTTTACCGGAAATACTTAACTAGTCTTTAATGTATCTATTAAATGCACGATCCGACAATCAGTGAGTTCGCGTGTCACATCGCACTGATAAGGCACAAAGGTCAAACTGTGGCGCCCAACGTGGTACTCGTACTTCAGCGCCCAATCGTGACGTTGAAAACTACAGTCTGTGTTTGCACTTTCTACAAATGTAGTTAGGTACTGTGGTGTTCATTTTTTAAAATGGTAGCACTGAGTGATATAACCCGCTGATAGGAGAGTTTTGGCGGGAACGCGAGAAAATCATGTCGCAGCATGGTATTATTTTCTAAAACTTGTGTTTTTATCAGTTTTAATAGTGTACATAAAAGTGGTGGTGTTTCATTTATTAAGAGCTGAAATACATGCATGAGTGTGGGCAAGTATAGTTCGGCCGTTCCGAGAATGCGTTCCTGACACGTCATCTTGAAAAAATGTTTTTGGCCGATATCTCGGAAACTATGTACTTAAGGGCAAAAAACATTAAGATCATTATTGTAGAAAATAAACATTAAATGGTCCAACTATAGTATAATGTGGTAATGCATGTCTTTTCGTGTTGTCTTCAAAACTCCATCGACGCTTCTAGTAAAGTCTTCACTGCATTACTGAGAAGAAGAGTCAGAAGATTACATACACATGACGAGGCGGTATGGCCTTAAAGGCTTTACCCTGCCCAAAATGGGCGATTAATAAAAAATAACACAATGATAGAGGGCGTGCAAAATAACTCTCGTCTTATTGTGGCGTCACATAGATAGGTACGTTATGTTTTTAGCATTGAATACCTCTTGTATCTTCTTCATCCCAAAGTTACCTGGAACAGACCGCGATAAGGCTGCCAGTTGTCGCGCGAATTTTAGGCCACTTTATTGGTTGCAATGTTCTAGTATGTAAACGGTGTGGTCAACAAAGGTCATATCTATCTATCTATGTATGAAACCTGGTAGAACTTTATTAGTTACAGATTATGGTCGCGATATCTAAATCTATCTCTAATCTATAGATATCTTGTGGGCACTAACACGGAGGTTGTAGGTATTCTAGCGCCCAACGTGGTGCTTAAAGGTCGTATTCTAAATGAATTATAGCGCTTTTATTGTTTTTTAGCTTTTTGTATTTAATTATTTTTAGTAGCCTGAACCTAATACCATCAGAAGAAAAAAGAATTATGCAAAATTATAAATTTAAATTAATTTTTTTTTTGATAGTGTTAGGTTTTAAGTATTTTAATGGTATTTGTTTTTTAAAAATAAGTATATAATTTGACTCTGATACTAATCGATTATTTATTTTGATTTGGAGACTTTGATTTGACTACCTAGTCGGTTGAAGGACTACCCGACTTAAAATTGGAAGGGGAAAAAGCATGGCCGTTGAGGAGCGAAAGAAAGTCGGCAGTCTGTTCGGTGAAGCGGTGCGATGTGCACCTCCAGTGTTTACACTGTTACTCTGCCCAAATTCATATAAGTTATATATAAGTGAGATATGGTTTATAAGTGACGTTTAAAGGAAGTACGAAGTGAAACAATAAACCAATGATTTCAAGGATATGGAGTTTTTCTTATAATCAGAAGTGCCAAGACCTACGTGCCACATGCGGATCATGGTCAACGCGGAGTACCCGAGCCTGAGTATACTCCGTCTGCAGAGCTAACTGTGAGTTTGTTTCTTTATGATATCTACGAAGTCAAGAGCTCTTTTATGCCTAACAAACTACATAATCATCGACAGCTGGCTGTAGGCAAAGGTCCCATACCTTTGTCTATCGGCGCTTAATAAAAGTGAAGGCATAATAGCATTATATAATAGCGTATTTGACATAACTGTCAGAAATAAATTCATACAATTACAGTATTAAGTAACGGGTACTTTAAAATGTTAAGTGCACCTTCAAAAATACATCTTGGACCCTTTAGCTGGCTCTTGCAATTTTTGCAGATGGTTAAATAAATGTAATTTATAAATACTCAGTCGGAACAAGTTTTTAAAATAACAAGATCTATCACCTGTAAAAAATGTACGCAGTAATCTATTGCAGTATTTTATGTTTGTACAAATTTGATTCATGGGTAATTATCATTATAATTAAACAAAAAAAAACAAAGAACGTTAAAGTTCCAATCTACCTGAAAGTATTAGATATGTGACAAAATCAACTAAGATTATATTATATTTTTGAATCTGTGAATTTTAGTGCAAAATTGATAGATTAAATAATAATACAACTACCTTACTGTGCTGGAACTAATTCAACCTTTTATTTCCGAAATGGAACATCGGGTAAGGAAATCGTCTCATAATTGTAGTTGTTCAACAGACGTCTTCAGAGTGTTCATATTTGCCAATTAATATTGATTCTCTGTCCCCTTTGAGATTTCGCGTAATTTAGATTGACAGTATAAGATGAATATATGCGTTCCAATTTTCTAATTATAGATCTAAGATTTTATTTGAATAATTTTATTTCATACAATTTATATGGGTACCTACATTGACAAATAGCGTATGATAGCATACAATCGTAACCGATATTGCTCACAGTGGTATATGAGAGAAAATAATTATTTCTAGTTACCTACAAATTCGTAATAAAAATAGTAATTTACGTATTAAAGATACATATTCCATTTTAATTTTAGTAGACTTGATAACTTAAAATTGAAAATGTGTGTGTTTTACAATTTATTGATATTGATGAAAGAATGGGGAAATAACGCTTATACATAATCATATCTTTATCGGATAAATAATTGCTATTGATAATTTATTGTAGTTGGAGTGTACTGTACAGCTTTTTAATAGTCCTATGCTGAACGACGGGCTTTGAGACGAGAAGTGATTAAAATATTATATAAATATTGATTATATCAAAATCGAATTAGAAAAGACAAGATCCGTGGAAGAGATAAAGCTACCAAATATGGCTCTATACGTTGACTAATTGCAGTGGACGTCATAAGGCTTTGATAATGTAAATTTTTATTCATGGAACCGTTTAATTACAATGAAAAAAGTGGACTTGCATTCAGTTTTGTTTACCTCAACATTCTAATGGTTAAGACCAAAACTTCGATCGGACACACTTGAATCTATTTTACCGTTAATTGTTTACTCACTGCAAATAAACAAGTTGCAAATACTTGATTTTGCAATCATCTTGGTATCCACAGTCCAGTGTTATACAACCTCAGCAGACTTATAAAATGACTTCGCATAATTATGGCTTATTCATTTTGGCCTTTGTTTAATTAAACTCCAAAACAGGGTGAGTTTTCTTGAGAAATCATTGAGAAAAGAAATGTGTGTTTGACAACAGCAAAAAAAGAGCTTTCATTCACAACAGTATGCCAAAATGTATTAACTGATATTCATTGCTACCTACTCGGATAATTCAAATTCGAAAAATAATAGTAATGAATGATTTAGTGGTTTAAAAATTTAAAAGTTTGAAATAATTAAGTACCTATAATTGTATTACAGAAACATAAAACAAATAACTGTAAGCAGAATCATTAGCATTGGGATAAATTAGTGTATTTTATTACAATAACGACAAAATACATTATGTTGGGAAACATATGTAATGAAATTATATTTTATAGATAGCACCAAATTCAATGTAAATCATGACGTGACATATACCATGAGTAGTAGTCAAAGGGAACACTTCTAACTATACCTAGTTGTGAAATTCTAATAAGTATCGGGGATCAGTTTATAAGATAAGAGGAAAACCTAAATCTTCGTCAAAATAAACGGGTACCTAATCAATCAATCAATTCTTGATTTGTGGCTTCTGGTGTACCTAATGAGTGTGAAGCCTTGAATAATGTTGTCAAACTGAAGAAAATTTGATCACCTACCTACATTTGTGAAAGTAAACATAAAGTAACATTATACACACTAGTGAGTCGATTTAAGGTCCATGTACACCAGATACAAAACTATAATTGGACAAGATTGTTTTGCTAAAAGCTCATATAGCTATAAATTGGAAAATACAAATATTACAGGATTCACAAGATAGAAAAGATCATAGGCAGCAAATGCTTCAGCAACTTTGCCGCGAGTTATGATAGATAATTTTATTTATTGCATAATAGCAATGATTACAAGTCTAAATTAATGAATGATACACACCTATGCCGTGAAAAAAAAAAGGGAAATTCAATGCGTACCTACGTTAGGAAGGCTATGCAAGTTTTATGAAATAAACATTCGACAACTGACATTATCACAGTAATGTTTAACTTTGTTCATATTCGTTACTGTTATTTTCTCACTTGATTATGGAAAAACATTATATTAAATTGATACACATACATTTAAGGGTCACAATTCATATTTAATGAGTTTGATTCCAAACTTTGCAAGAATATACTAGCATTCACACTTGTTCGTACAGATTTTGACTAGTTTTGTTTGATTGGCATGGAAAATCGCAAACTATGATTATCGGGTCGTCTCATTTGGTTCAAGGCAATTTTTTTTAATATAAAATATCAATATATTCATATTATGTGGATAGAAGATATATAATATGGATCAGATTTAAAAAAGCACCGTTTAGTTATGAAAATAAGTACAAAATTTATAAAAGAAATTAATCATGTTTATAACTATAACTAAGCGTATCTAATCTGGGTGAAATTGTTGTAATAACGTTGGAGCAGTGTCACCCTATTGATTAGTATTGATCACAATGTTCAGTACGACGTTGTCCCTCATGGCGTTGTTATTTGATGAGTGATACAATTAATAAATAAAGCACTTGCACTTGCTTGAAAGATAACTTTACCTACCTAAAGTGTCTCTTCAGGTTTAATATTAAAAAAAAAAGGTAAATATTTGATTCAGGGGAATACAATGGAGATTTAAATTAAATTAAACAGTTAAATTAACCATTAATGTGATGATTCGAATGTTCAAATAAGTAATAGTCCTCTAAATTAAAAAAAGGAAGGGATGCAATACTTGAATTGACTGCACGTCGATACTTCAGGCTACAGATGAGTATTCTGTGAGAATTGCTTCACAGCCTACACATAATAACTTATCTTTAAGATAAAGATACCAATATTTTAGATATGGCAGTTTCAAATATTCCAGTAACATTATTGGAATATTGCCAGTATTTTATGAAATATTTATAGAATATAAGTAACAAACAAGTTACAAGAAATAACTAGACATTTTTATACCCGGTCAATGGATTCACGAAAAATTTGTGATAATGTTTTCAGTTGAATAAACAAAATTTAATTCATCAAATAAAATCGATGAATTTGCAAAACATTGTTTTGTCTGTATATAATAACATCGTGTAAATTATTTTCATGGTAATTATTGATGTTGCCATGATTTGAATATTAATGTGAACTTCACATAATATTAAAGGAAAGCAAATTTATGCTGCTTACTGTGTCAGTGCAACAAAATAAATAGTCTTTGTTCTTCAAAACATACACACCTAATCAATGTGTAAATTATGGTAGCTACACAAAAATTTAAACTTCCACAGTGACTGGATAGATATCTTCATGTTTTGCAACGTAAAATTGAGTACCTAACAGTAATCCATACTAAAGTTGGCACTTTATAATGTTGCATTGAATTTATAAAGCGCATTAATTGAGTAAATAGGTAATCGAAGAAAATTTAGAGCAGTGACTTAATTATATGAAATGCAAAAATAGAACTGGTTTGCATTTCGGTTGTAATTTACAACTATGATTAGCGTCATAATTTGAATATCATTTTGAATTTCATGTTGTAATGGCATTACAGTATCTCATGGAACAAAATGCAGTTTTAATGGTATGTTAATTTTGTTCACAGATATTCCTGATACGAGAATGGAACAGGCTCGTATCACACATATAGTTTCATATTCGTAATTCAAGAATGGAATAAGCTTGCAATATGAATAGTTTTCTACCGTATGAATGGAATGGGCATACAGTTTATAAAAAAAAAAAAAAAATGGGTCTGCGGAAACGGAATGGCTTACGCAGCAATGGATAAATAAATAATAATTTTATTCAAGTATAACAGACTCAACATTTTAAAAAAAACATGTTATAAGCGACAATAGCGGCTGGGTGACACGGCGCGGCCGGGCGATATAGTTCTTCTGTGCGGGCAGCTGGAACGGGTAAAACGGTTTTGGGCGCGGCTGAAACAATACAGTGCCGCCAGGCGATAGCGTGTGACTAAGGGACACGACGCGGTTGGGCATCTGGAGCAGTTGGCGCCTAGAGCAAGCTGGACGCCTGAATCAAGCTTGGTTCTTGGAGCAGCTGGATGGTGCCTGGAGCAGCTGAGTGGTGCCTGGAGCAGCTGGGCGCCTCGAGCAGCGGAGCGCCTCCAACAAGCTGGGCGCCTACAACAAGATGGGTGCCTCCAACAAGCTGGGCGCCTCCAACAAGATGGGTGCCTCCAACAAGCTGGGCGCCTACAACAAGCTGGGCACCTCCAACAAGATGTAGCAGCTGAGTGCCTGTAGCAACTGGGCGCCTGTGACAGCTGGCGCCTGTGGCAGCTGGCGCCAGTGGCAGCTGGCGCCTGTGGCAGCTGGCGCCTGTGGCAGCTGGCGCCTGTGGCAGCTGGCGCCTGTGGCAGCTGGCGCCTGTGGCAGCTGGCGCCTGTGGCAGCTGGCGCCTGTGGCAGCTGGCGCCTGTGGCAGCTGGGCGCCTGAGGCAGCTGTGCGTCGATGGCCGGCGGTCATCGGGGTGCCAAAGCGCCACAGCGACAGTGTGGCGCTGGGGGCTCCAAACAACATCCGAATGTCGCACGGTGACTCACCTCACCGTAGACGGCATTTGGTCTCGACTTGCCTGTCCTGCGACCAGCAAATCACGCGCCGAAACATACAAAAAGTGATTCCAAAAGTGATACCAAAAGTGATACCAAAAGTAATACCAAAAGTGATACCAAAAAGTGATACAAAACGTGATAAAAAGAGTGATACAAAAGTGATGAAATTAGCGAAAGCAATTTTACTAAAAACATTTAAAAATACATACTTAAAGATCTATATTTTATAAGAACGAAATTGCTTTGCATTGCGAATTGATTTCAGCCATATGAATGGAATTGGAATGCGGCTAGTAAGAAAAATATATATATGTTTGTTGCGATAAAGGAATGGAATACGGAGCAACACAATTGATTTATTCATAAATAATTTGATTGATTCGCAATGTAGAAGTAACCAAATACAGTGTATTGATAAAATATAAGTTTTTCAAATATAACTTGTATTAAAATGTTATATTTTCACTGTTACATCGATCGATTAATTATAAAATCTATATTATAAGAATGGAATTACTTTGTATTGCAAATCGATTTCTAACAAATGAATGAAATTTAAATACGGCGAGTAAGAAAAAGGAATGTTTGCCGCGATAAAGGAATGGAAAACGCAGCAACATAATTGATTTTACCTATAAATTATTTTCAAAGATATTCGATTTGCAATGTAAAAGTAACTAAAAACACTGTATGGATGTAAGTTTTTCAATGATACAACATGATTACATGATTGACATGGTATGATTTGACAGTTTCTGTATATAAGTTTGATGTTTTTCACCATTTAAAGTAGACTAAACTCATTGTCATGGTTTTGTTTTCATCAGTTGCATCTTTCTTTCGCTTTTGACTGGCCATGTGTTAGGTTCTCCTGGCAAATTGCATGAGGACATGCACGGGGTCAGGACGGACGAGTGTTAGGTTTTAAGTATTTTAATGGTATTTGTTTTTTAAAAATAAGTATATAATTTGACTCTGATACTAATCGATTATTTATTTTGATTTGGAGACTTTGATTTGACTACCTAGTCGGTTGAAGGACTACCCGACTTAAAATTGGAAGGGGAAAAAGCATGGCCGTTGAGGAGCGAAAGAAAGTCGGCAGTCTGTTCGGTGAAGCGGTGCGATGTGCACCTCCAGTGTTTACACTGTTACTCTGCCCAAATTCATATAAGTTATATATAAGTGAGATATGGTTTATAAGTGACGTTTAAAGGAAGTACGAAGTGAAACAATAAACCAATGATTTCAAGGATATGGAGTTTTTCTTATAATAGCAACAAGTTATTTTCTATTACACTGATATATTTTCTAAAAACTTAAGTACACATTGTTGCTCTGTAATGTACTAGCCTTTTTTAGTAGTCCACTGCAGGACGTAGGTCTACCCACGAAGGGTGATTAGGCCATATCCACCACGTCGGCCCAGTGCGGTTTGGTGGATTCACACCTCTTCTACGGACGTAAGCAGGTTGCCTCATGATGTTTTCCTTTACCGAAAAGCCAGTGATGTTAAATTCCGTACATGAATTCCGAAGAACTCATTGGTACGGGACCGGGATTCGAACCCGCACGACCTCAGGATTGTAAGGCGGGTATCACTACCACTAGACCACCACGGCTTCATTGTTGCTCGCTCTACTCCATTCCGCGTACGTGGACCTTGAAAAACGACGGATACTACGTAGCAAACTGTCCAATCAATGTCCATCAAATATTAACCAATAACCGGCGACGACGTTCGTGCCGCGCCACAAGGCTGCAAATGAACTTTGCATTACGCTACCTACCCTCTTTTATAATTACATGGAAAATATTTTTTTTACATTACATTATACTGAGGGCTTTATTTTTTAATCAATAGCTTACTAAGACTTAATACGCGTAAATGATCACATCACTGAGTAAAACGAGAAGCGAGCATCGAAAATCTGATATAACGCATACTCAAATCATTTATTGCAACATAATATGAAATATCATTTACTAGCGACCCGCCCCGGGTTCGCACAGGTGTATTATACATATAAACCTTCCTCTTGAATCACTCTATCTACTTAATGAAACCGCATCAAAATCCATTGCGTAGTTTTAAAGATATAAGCATACATGGGGACAGACAGCGGGAAGCGACTTTGTTTTATACTATGTAGTGATTGCGCATAGCGATCAAACTAATATACTCGTAGCATGCTATATATAAATAAGAGTAATTTTCTAACATTTCGTAAATTGAGCTCTTCTTATGTTCATCTTGACAGTTTGAATACTTGCTTTGAATGTATCTAACCAATTTCATCACGATTTTGTACTTTGATCATAATATTAGTTTAGTTCTCGCTTTAAATCAATTTGTGAGTCAAAGTTCGTAATGTACACAAAGAAAATTTGAAGGTAGACAGTACACTGTTACACGTCTAAATATATTATTAGTTCCTACCCACTGAATATTTTTATGTAACTCTGTATTCTGAAACAAAATTCATTTTATTTAAAAAAACATACATGATGTATGTTGGTGGTTCTATTGTTAGACCCATATCACCATATGTTTGTTATCACCATAACTCCAAGCTTTTATCTGCAGGCAATTACACAAAAAAACAAGTAGGTACTTACATAGAGCCACAAAAAAACCTTCTTTCAGGAGTTTCAGGCAATTTATTTCACACGATTTTACTCTTCAATCATTTTATTCGTATTACATTTCATACCTTTGCTTATCAAAAAGATGACTGGCACGTATTCAGGCTTACTTTCTGTCAGCAGTTTTATCCTACACTCCTATATTACTTCAATGCTCCACTAAATTGGAGTCGCAAATCTCCCGAGCTCTTAAGCCGACCCTTGCAATTATATTCCAGGTATTGGCCCTCCGTTCCCGAGTTACTCAGCAATACCGTTTAATTTCGTAGATTTGGCACAAAATATGTATATACTCGTACATACTTGCGATTACGTTTGCGCCTTATAAAGGTAGCCCGCTTACAAGCTGCTTACAGATGTTGGTAATTCAATTTATTTTCGTTACGAATTAGATGTATAAATTTGAGTGTAATAGCTGTATTCTTACGCACTAGTTACTTTTTGTGGTAGAATCCATATTGAATCCTGGTTTGCTGTGGCTTCCTTAGCCCTAATTCTGCGCTAAAACAGAGAGCGTTGCGACGGCTCATTCTAAAGAATAAATAAATCTTTACTCGTATTACTGTATAGTTTACAAATTATACATACAATTTTAATTATGATCTAGTATAATAAAATGCACAAGATAGACTGTTGGCGAATTAGGCTAATGCCGGTGTTTCGGCGCTCTTTCTTCGATTAACTTACAAAAGGGCAATTGTTCCAGCAAAATACACCCGATGTATAGTCATACCCTATGGAACAGTATACATATCATTCGATCGTCCTCACAGCAATTGCTGAATTTGCATACTGGAACAAGAGTAATCTTTTCAACCATTTGTTGATTCAGAGTTAAAATAGTTCTTCTTTTCTGAATATCTCAATCCCGTAAAAAGGCACACAAATACCGATCAACAGACGAATGACTGTAAAACGACATTCCACGGAATATCAAAAACAGATTGTCTTTTTCCACGAAAAAAATGTTTATTTATACCTGTCCGGGCCAATATTTACAGGTGACAGCGTTATCAAGCAAAAATGAAAACATTTGGCAAGTGGCACAGCTTGCGAGATAGTGACGGCGCGATATGAAAGTGTCATCGGAGAATCGCCCGCTTGGATCAGCTCCAAAATCAGAACTCGTAAACTGAACGCACTGTCTTGCTCTTGGGAAATAAATATAACTTAGGGCACCTAAAGGTGCGCACTGACCGGTGTTACGGGGAAAGGTGAACGAGCATAATTAAGGCCTCGACGAAAGACCTGAACACGCTATTTTTACAGCTTAATGCTATGAAAATCACCTATGCCAAAGAATATAATTATAATAACCTATGCTGTGGAGTCACTTGACTGTTGAGGGTAGCTTTAGTTTGTTCTGAGGTTGAGGACAGTAAATTATTGAAGAGAATGACGATATTTGTCAAAACCGGTGTATTACGTGATGTTAGATCAAACCATTTTCCTGAACAACCGACCTAAAAATAATATTCAATAATATTAAATGTCTGAGGCCTTCAGGCGGCCTAAAAACTCTGACACCAGGGCTAGCCACTCAGCCTATAGGTAACTTACTTAATAACATTAAATAATCAAAATTGGTAGTCACCAAAAATATTGGATACTAATTCAAATAAGCAGTGGGCAGGTCACATAGCAACGGAGGGCTGATGACCGAAGGGGTCGATAAGTTCTCGAGTGGAGATCACGTACGTAAGCGTAGCATAAGACATTAAGCCAAGAGATCTAGATCTAGATCTCTTGGGGAAACCTATGACCAGCAGAGAAAGTCCTTTGGCTGAACCGACGATGTCGACGACCTAAAAACAAACAAGAATACCTAATTACATACATAGATCCGAATGATACCTCCCTTATTTTCTAGGCAGGCGGGTAAATATGTAATAAGCTTATTGACTGCCGTTTTACGGTCCCATAAAACACCATAATAAGCTGACCATAAATAGAACCAATAAATGGAAACAAAATTAAAATCTGTTCGGAATATGGTAGCTTACAATTATGATCTCGGATGGATTACTGTTAGTGATAATATTGCTGTCATCATTATCATTACAGCCCTAAGATAATCTATAGATAACTATTGTGACAGAAGATCGCCGATATATTAAACTAAACTAATATTTTAGTAGTGCATGTGGTTGCAACACTACAAGATGCTGGAGGTACTGCAAAAAAGAGGACTAGATTAGAAAGGTCTTGAGCCCGTTAGCAACCTATACCTACTGGCATCAAGACGCGGCGAGTGTATTACGTGAGCTCTACATTTGATTGTGCGAATGACACTTTTACGACAACACTTCGGCGGTCAATGTAGAAGGCAAACTTACCTCATGGAAGCTCTTTACTAGAAGTGTTGATTATACTGAACGCAATCAATCACACTGACACAAGCTTTAAACCAAACTGAACTGGATTGCCCGACAGCGACACAGCGACCCTCAAAAACTTTAAACCCATATCCCAGAACTTTACTCGTATTGGTTAGGTTATTTTGTTATCGTGCCTCGGTTGACGAGTTAAATTTTGTAGGTCCCATTTGTTCAACAACCTTACAATATTTTTCTCCACCAAAAAGCCAGCAATTTGTAAATGTGTATTTTGCAAAGTTTGGTATGAGACCAGGATTTAAATCAACCTCTAAGTGGCTAGTGTTCTCATTCTGTTAACTTTTTTAATTACGATGACAATTCACGTTTGACAACGTACTACACGAGTAACTTTAGGTACTTGGTTTTCTTGATCTTTCAACCTACCAGCACTTAAGCAAAGATATAATAATAATAATGTCTTTATTTCGGACTCAAAGATCCATATCCAAACTACAAAATACAAAAGTAAAAATAATACACAGTCCAGATAAAAATATCCAAATAATTAACTTATATGATTAACTGCTACTTTCAGTTAATAAATTTTACACTACTCTTTCAAAGTATTACACTACTCTATTATCGAAGTCAAGCAACGTTCGGCGCGGTCAGTTTTGGATGGGTGACCGCATCTTACGCATGCGCGCTGCCGTGACTCGGATGTCACGTTAAATTGTTGGTCCCGGTTGTTCTAAGCGTTTAGCCATGTCAGATGCCTTCAGACGGGTTTGAAACTGACACCACGGCTCCGGCCTATATGAACTAGGGAGTTAAACATAGAAAAGAACTCTTTGTTTTTGTCTGTCAACACAGCCCTGTTAATTGAAGTACTGAATAGAGTGAATATTGAAATACCAAGAGGTTTAACGACACATAATAACGCGATTGAAACGCCGTTCAATTTGGGCACTCAAACAAAATGCCACCTTTGTCAAATAAACGGGAAACGAAAGTTTTATACGTTTGATACCTATTTTGGCTGTGTAGGCTAATGGAAGAATCAATTTCAAAGCTGTTGTTGGTTTAACTAGATATAAAGATTAGGTTTGTTTGATTGATTTCTAGTTTTGGACCTGTTCATAACTATTTAAAGAACTTTTCACCGTTATGCTACTGCTTCACCGTTCACAATTAGCGCGCTAATTTACACGTCGACGCGCGGGTGGAGCAGTATTATTAGCGTCATATAATTTTGTCGAAGGTGTCTTCGCAAAAAAGTCTGATATTTTTGTAAGAACATAAGTATATTTGTTTTAGTTAGATATTTAGTGTATTTCCGCTCTGTTTTGTTATACTTAAGCACGATAAGATCAGGGAAAGATCAGGTACTTACTGCAATATTATACTCATCATTGTTATCAACTTTTGCTATAAAAGCAGCTCTGAGATTGCGAAAAAATCAGCTCTTATAAACGTTTTGTCGAAATCCAATATTTTTTGTACAGAACAGCTGATTTTATCTTAGTAAAAGTCTAGTCTAGTAAAAGCTGATCATAATGGTGAGTAAAACTTGTCTCAGAGTATTCCTGCCGTCTTTATTTATTTTTATTATTTCGTCCAAGGAATATCGTTTATGGATACTACCTCTCTTCAGAGGCAGGCATGGGTAGTTTGTGGGAATTCCGCAGACTGATCGGTATACCCACTAAAACCCTAGAGTGTTCTACCACAGCGCTTTGGTGTCGGGGCTACGGGCACGCTCATCATCATCAATAAGCGATTAGCGGTCCCGACAACCTCTTGAATCAGTGAAACATCTTATTGTAATTGCAACCCACTATAAAGGCATTTAAGACATAAGTCAACCGTTTACGACGCCACAATAATGTTTAGAGACCGTAAACAATGTTTATGACGTCCGTATCGTAATCATTGTATTCATGATTCAGTCGTAAACGCAATCTGGGAGATAATAAATAGAAAGACGTTATGGAGCCTTCGGCATAGGTCATAAATTGCTTGTTGGCCTGTCATGTCCGGACACACATCACAAAAAACGTCACAAAAAAATGGCAAAACCGCCTTCCATCGTGTACAAAATTCGAATATTTCGATCGAATTGTTTACATTATTCTTGATTTATCAAAAACGGCTCAGCCGATTTCTGTAAAATATAAATGGGACCACCTCGGGAGTATATTGTTTCGAATTAAAAAAGAATTTTTCGATTCGGTTCACAATTGGCGAAATTATCGAAGAACATACACAAAAAAAAAATCACACGAACATAGAACCTCCTCCTTTTTGGAAGTCGGTTAAAAAGTAATGAAACTGCCTACGAAAACGACGAAAAGCGAAAATCTCTAAAAGCTGTACCCAACCCAACTAAATAAGAGAGTCAACAAAACAATATAATACGAACAAAGTATATTTTTATACAACACTCGACCGCAGTCATGCATACATTCAACAGATGCCCAAACCGAAATGAGGGCTAAGCTCTCGACACACAAAGAGCTGGACTAACAGCTTATATAAATCTTTGTTAGCGATCTCTCGCTGAGATAACAGCACATTGAATATTATGACGTACTCGTAGACGTCTAAATGATGAAGCTTGTTTACACAACGATGATGGACTATTTTACTTAACGACTTTTTTCCATTACGATATACGTGGAGGTAGTTACATTTTAGATCAATGATGATAAAATGATATGTAACGATTGGACTACAATTTGTGTCGTAACGCGACAAGAAATTATAAGCAACAAGCAAGCGATAAATGATTATTATTTATTAGTATAGTAAATAAAATAAATTATAATATTTGGGAACATCTTACACACGGTTTTGTACCCTAAACTAAGCCTAGCTTGTGATGTGGCTGCCAGAGACTGATATACTACATATACATATTTTTAAATTAATATTTATTTATTTTTAATATTCCTTGTAAAACTTTCTTGTAAACTAATAGTTCTGTATTTAAAAATAATAATACGGACATTGAGGAAATTGGTTAGAAAGCATTAAAAAAAAACCATCGAAATAAATGATT
This sequence comes from Hypomecis atomaria, assembly GCA_964007245.1. Taxonomy (NCBI): domain Eukaryota; kingdom Metazoa; phylum Arthropoda; class Insecta; order Lepidoptera; family Geometridae; genus Hypomecis; species Hypomecis atomaria. Next base: position 19,120,281 of record OZ023291.1, read on the forward strand.
TATATCTCAATAAAAAAAATGGTCATGGAAGAGTACCTGGAGTCCCTAGCTGATATCTCAGCTAGGCAGGATCATTTCCCTGGCTTATTATTTCTTTATGCTGTCACCGAATGGAGTCTGATTTAACCAAAGAGATACAAGAGGGATAACGTTGTCACATCAGGCAATTCTCAACCAGAATAACAGTATAAATTAAAAATTTAAAAAACCCCCGACACATTGACAACCATTTTAGGCACATTTGTAGAATTTTGGTTCTTCCATCCCCACTTTAACCCACCATAACTCTTAAACGGCTCAATCGATTTTTATAAAACATCGCTAAGAACACTTTCGATTAAGTCTCCTTTCATCCAAAAAAAACTAAACTGAAATCGGTTCAGTGGTTCGGGCGCTATGATGCCACAGACAGACAGACAGACACACAGACAAACAGACACGTCAAACTTATAACACCCCTCTTTTGCTTCGGGGGTTAAAAATAAATGGACATTTTTGCCTAGAGCAGGAGTACATCCATGCCTAGAGCTAACAAAACTGTCAAATATGTTTTGTAATGTGACAAGAATTTGACCTCCTACGGCGAAAAATCCGACAACATCCACCGAATCGAGATATTATTCATGTCTCTTTCTAACTCGTGCAATATTAGATCGATGTATCTTTTTCAGATTTTCTTGATCGACCACAGTTTCCCTCTGGTAGTATCTCTGTGGATGTAACTTAGTTTGAGAGGTTATAGGTTCAAAACAAAAGCCTACATTTTTTTCAATCACATTTATCAACAGTAAACAATGGTTTGGCACACAGTAAAAGTGACTTTTTGACAAACAATAAAAGTATAATCAATCACTAACCAATCGAATCACCATTTTATTTAGATAGTCGTCAAATATAAATAAGGCTTAGGTACTCGTGGTTTTGTAAAGTAACACAATGGTAGCGATTCGGCGACATTCGCATTAAACTATAACTAGTCGCACTAAAATTTTTAGTTTAGTGCAAAACTAGCGAAAGGCTATTCGGTGTTTTCTTCGAACTAAATTTAAAGCGATTTTAGTCGTCCGCCATGAAGAATTAAATTGAGTAACGCCACTTACGCCATCTAGTGGTGAGTAGCAAATTAGTGCGAAAAAGCCCACTAGATGGCACAAATATTAATTATGATTGTTATTTTATCTGTGGCTGATCCATGGATATATTACGTAAACATAGAAAATCCTCGGGCTGTTCCCAATTTGTTACCATATCAATAACAAAGTTACAATTATGTTCTTTTCTATTTTAAGTCTCAAGAAATACTTACTATATCTGTTACGGATTATCACAATCGATTTTACTCCAAAAACGGTGCAACGCGCTTTATTTTGGAATAAGACTTTTACATTATTTATTTCCGTGGAATGCACTAGCTTTTATATCTATGATTTGATTAAAAGGTTGGAGGTAAAATACAACTCGTTGGCTTTTATCGTAACTTTAGCTAAATTACTTTGGCAACACTTTACATTTTTTTTTCAGTCAGTTCACATTTCACAAAAACTTCGTAAATCTTTGCTAAATATCACTACTACTATTATCACTAGACTTTTACAATGAATAATGCCAATAAAAAGCAAAGGGAGATGTCCTCTCCACGCCAACATCACGATACTGAGAGGCAAGAGTACACTATGTGAAAGGTAAGCAATTCTAATTGTCTTGTAAGTAGATCTCTTTTTGATAAATCAAGCAACTACTATATAGGAGTCAGGTACTCAAACTGTCGTGTTCCGAAAATCTGGCCAGTGAACTCAATGTCCTGGCCGCTACTTGTACCTCCTTTACTTGTCTTGTGATATTTTCAAAAACAATTCTTGTAACTCTTGTGTAGGTACCAACTAAATGAATATCATGATAAGGTCTTAATTTGATAAAAATTGTCCAATAGGTTTGGAATGTATGGGTGTGACCTAGACAAAAATGAAAGCGAGAAAGATCAGACGGTGTAGAGACGCAGACCTAGACGATACAGAAACAAAGATTTTGGAAGAAGTCGGGTCTTCATTGGTCTTTGGCCACGACAGCATGGAACTGGTAATTTATTTATTTTTACCTTCACTAATATTTTACAGTCAATAAATAAAGCAAGTAACTTGAATAATCCTTATTAATAAAAGAAATATGTTAACTACTAATATTTATACTTATGTACTATGTAGGATGTAGGTATAGGTGTACTACTACTATTTAAAAGTACTAGGTAAAATACTGTTGTTTTTTGTGTTTTATCATTTGTTTTGTCGTTATGTATTGTACCTCTTATTTTTGTTGCAAATAAAAAATTCAGTATTCTGTACTATTTAAATTTAATTTTGTAAAAAAATATTTTGTTTTACAGGGTATACTGCCATTACCATCTGAGCAGACAAAGCAGGGATTGTGGGATCTTTCTAGGATGAACTCCCAGAAATATATTATATCGAGGTACCCATACAACCTCCATCAGCAAGCCAACCTGCACTTCCGCATTCAACAACAAGCCAGCCTATAGCATGCCAGTCCGCACAAAGCCAGCCCACAGCGTGTCAGTCAGCACAAAGACAGCCCACAGCGTACCAGTCTGCACAAAGCCAGCCCACAGCGTGCCTGCATTCTGATCTGCCTCAACCAAGTGGAAGGCAGCCTCTGCCTCGTCGTCATAGATCCAGTTGGCCAAGAACAAATGCAGCCTCAATCAAATGAAAGGGCGGCTCCCAACCCATGGTACACCTCATTGGTTCACCTGGGTGGACCACGACCAATTATTTTTTTCCGTGGTACACTTTAATCAAACGTATATTTTTTAAAATAAATTATGTTGGTCGTGGTTCACCTGCGTCTACTTAGACGGTAAGTAGGTACTTAATTTGAAATTAAACGCCTTTATCATTTAGGATTAAATGTTTAACACTTAAAGAACTAAAATAAACAAAATAAAAATAAAATCATATAATTTTACATCAATATGACATTACTTTTTTCCTCATAATGTAATACAGTTAAATTTATTTTTGTGCAAAAATACTACATACATAGCATAAATATTGACTGCACAGCAAATTATTCATTATTAAATGAAATTAGATTAGGTGTGATACAAAAAATAGGTTAGGTTATGTTAGAACATGACAAAACAACGCACGAGCCGAGCGAGCGAAGCGAGCGTGCCGCGGCAGCGGCCGGCGAAGTGCCAGAAGCGACTGTGATTAATAAAATGCTGTTTAATTTAGAAAAACTGCTGTAAATAATATAAAAATAGAAGCTATATTTAAAAGACAAAGAGTTAACAGGTATAATGTGCATTAAGATTATTAGCTGTGCATTGATGAAAAAGCTTTTGCTTTAGGAAAAATCGCTGTACGCTGCAAAAATAAATTGTAGTGTGTTTAGTGATATTTTGAGTTGAATATTATGCTGTGCAATCAGTAATTTTGATGGGAATTTGGAATCTTATTGCATAGAAAAAGGATATTTTTTGATTTGCGTTTAAATACTACCCAAAGGTTAATTATCAAGGTGGACCATGGGTAAAAAATTCTGCCTGTAGTACACCAAGGTGGACCAAGGTGTACCACGGAAAAAAATAATTGGTCGTGGTCCACCCAGGTGAACCAATGAGGTGTACCATGGGTTGGGAGGGGAAAGGGCTTGTTGAGCAGAGTGGAATTCGCCAAATTATTTTTATTTAGAATAATATTACTGATTAATTTTTGTTGAAACAAATAATAAACGATTTATGTATATTTTTATGATTTTATTATTAAAAAATATAGTAATTAAATTTGGGCGTATCTCGCTTGCGATGGGAAATCTTGATCTTCATTCTATTCTGTCTCTTCTGTTCCACCAAGAGTACCATCCTCATTGTTCTCTGCAACATGATATATACAATAATTACTGTTTGTTTGTAGGAAAGCCAGAGATAGGGAGCACTGGCAACTTCTAGAGGCCTATGTCCAGGGTGGACAACCTAGTGAAATATGTAGAAATAAGAAAAATGTTTCATAAGGATTTAATATAGTAGAGAATAAAGGCTATTTTTATTTTATTTTATTAATTTTTGTTGGAACAAATAATAAACCATGTAAGTACATTTTTAGCGTTTCGTACCCAAAGGGTAAAAACGGGACCCTATTACTAAGACTCCGCTGTCCGTCTGTCTCCAGGCTGTATCTCATGAACCATTATGCTAGAAAGCTGAAATTTTCACAGATGATGTATTTCTGTCGCCGCTATAACAACAAATACTAAAAACAGAATAAAATTAATAATTTAGCCATTTTTTCGGTCGATATTAATAATGGTAACAGATAGATGGTTCAATATTCACAGAATGTTTAGTTGTATATACAATTAAATGATAAATTAAAATTAAATAAATATTTAAGGGGGGCTCCCATACAGTACGGAACCCTAAGTACGTGAGTCCAACTCGTACTTGGCCGATTATTTTATTATGATGTTTTTATTAATAAAAAATCTAGAACCTACTTCAATTTTGGCATATCAATCTCGCTTCTGACCGGAAATCTTTATCTTCATCATATCAGTCACACTTCTATCGCACCAAGAACTAGTCGTTGCAGTTTGTCTTCAGTACCGGATGGTACTGAATTGGTGCGAATGAGGATTCATTGTTATCTGCAATGTGATATAGAATAATATGATTAAACAGATATCAATCTTTATAGGTCTCTTATCTTTTCTCATAGATGAAGGATGGCTCTGCTAGCGGAGCGAAGACCAATCCTTCATCTATGAGTTTCTTATTGTAAGAATCTAACTGTTGGATAATTAATTAAGGAATTTAATTGCTTTGAATAATAAAAGTTCTCTGTCAATGCGGTTTGTTTGTCAGCTGGCGTCATTGGGAATTTGATGATTTTAGGGCCCAGTTGTGAGACTTGACTGTGGCGTCAATACATCTGCTGACGGTTGGCTGGCTTAAGCCCAAGAAATTGTTTTGGCCACATGCTGAATGGAAGACCATAGCATACAACCTCTATATGTTTTGGGATATCTTATAGAGATGTGCTTTCTCAAATTACCTAAGATCATTTATTAACTGTTGAGCTCCAGACTTTGGAACTCTGTAGATACCTACAGCTTTCTAAATGTTTCCTCTTCTATCTGAAAAGGGTCTGAAACGTCCCTAATACTATAATTCGAATTTAAACGCTGTAATAATTTGGAACTAGATGAACCACACATGAACTCTCACTTGTTTAGTGAATCAAGCAAAAACAGGTTTTTGGCTTTTTACTTACCCTTCCAATAGATCAACAGTTGCTGCCACAATGAAATCTGCCATATTTCAGGATTAATTCGACAATAAAACCTCGATAAAACACATCAAATTCTCCAATCTAGTTTTAATCGCCATGTTTTTATTGACGACTAGTTTGACATTTGACAACTAAATTTTAGACGTAAATCACTCTAAAATGTGGGCCGCCGAATGCATTTCGACCAAATTGAGTAACTAAAATCGATTTAGTCGACTCGACCTAAAAATAGTTTAATCGTGTAGACATCCGAATACCAAAGCCTAGTTTGACAGGACTAAACCTATTTTAGAGAGAACTTAACTAAAATGCGTGTCGCCGAATCGCTACCAATAGCTGTTTGAGATCGACCTTTTGTATTTTATTTCTTTCATAAACGTTGATTATTATTTATGCCAGTCTCTGTCGTAATTTATTTGAATAGTTAATTCGAAAAGCACAAACGTTGCCAAAATTTTAATGTGAAATTGACGTTGTGGTAGAAGCATCATAGATATATTACTACATGTTCATGCAGAGGTAAAAAAACTTTATGAATGTTTCATAAGTTGTTAAGATGTGTGTATTAAAACAAAGAACCCTCGAAAGATCCTTGTGTCCCTCTTTTAGTCCATATGCCACAATGATAGCTTTCTATAAAATTTATGAGTTTTTCTATTATGACTAAAAGTAAGTAAGTTCGTATAGGCCGGCTGGCTAGCCACTGTGTCACAGTTTACAAACCGCCTAAAGGCCTATATTATGACTTTAATTGCATGACATATGATTCAGCCATCCACCACAACCATTATAACTATCATAATCATTTTGAAATCGTTTTTACTTCGAGCAAATATCTACAGAGCCACAGTCCCTAAGTAAAAGTAGTAAAAAATTGTTTGAGCGCCGTCATACATATCGACTTAGAATTTACATTAAATAATTCACAATGACGCGTTATCTCGAATCTCGACGTTGTCATCTACCTTATTACTGCTTGTAACTGAGCACTTCGGCATTGCGCGGCGTTGCATTGAATTACGACTAACTAAAAAGCCTGCCCACTACATAGCTTGGGCAGAGTTTTGGTTCGGACACTTTTTTTGCACGATAGTGCCTCTATAGACATTTGCTCGAAGCGTTTTTAAAGAACCCTAGCACATACGCGTCCCGTTACGCTCTTGGCAGCTTATTATGCAACCTAACTAGTTAATGTTATAAATCCTAGTCTGTCAAATGGTTTATTGTTTTGTTTGTTACTCTTACTCGCAGCAACACAGAAAGGGATCGACTTGATTTTTTCCATTGATTTATAGTTTAAAAATCAGAACGTGTCATGGACTACTTTTTTTTTCCGGAAAAATAAAAGTTTTCTTTAGAACAACACAAAAAAAAAATATCTCGCGGGCAAAGACGCGGGCAAAACCTATATCTATAAGTATTTTACATATTATATTTATTTCTGTATATTTTTATCTCTCCACATTCCAACACGCAAGTACCGATGGTGAACTACTTGTTATATTTCGCGATGTAATTTAGCTAATGGACCGAAACTACTACAAACACGAAAATAGATAAACCCTTACTTACCTTCCACTCCCATCAGCCTCCGCCATATTTCTCCGCAAAATATGTTCCCAGACAAATACACTAAAAGTATCTCGTATCTTTTTATTCTCATTCTTCTTACATAACATTTCAATAGTAACACATCTTGTGTTACTATTGAAATGTTATGTAAGTAACCAAGTTATAAAAACAGATAGAAAATGGATCGCAGGAATAAATGATTGTGAAAGTTTTCGTAGCTTTATAATAAAACAAAAAAAACTCTGACACCAGGGCTAGCCACCCGGCCTATACGAACTTACTTTAATAAAACGAAAATTGCAAATTTTAGTTTTATCTCCTGTTTATCTCTAAGAATGTGAAAACAAAAATAATTACGCATTTATTTTGTCCTAATATGCCGTCAAAGTCAAGGATGTCCAGATTATTATGTTATTAAAGTGCGGTTCCCGTGAAGTTGGCAACTGTGGCTGACTTGCACTCTGTTGAGCATAAATGTGACAAACAACATCTACTACTTCAGTTCACACACTGTTTGACTTCTGCACGACACAACATGTTGTCTAATGTCTACAAACGTGGGGAAAATACTTTCAGTGGAACCAAGTCTTTAGACATACTAATAAAATTTTACTTTCGGCAGAGCAGATCGATTATTGGGACTACTCTTTGCACATAAAATTTGTAGTTCGAATGTTACACATTTTTGACCGACGAGACGGAGGAGGTGCTCAATTCGACGCGTATATTTTTTTATGTTTTTATTTTTTATTAAAACCACGCTAACTTTTTACATAGTGGTTCGATTTTGATAATTCTTTTTGTTGGAAAGAATATACTTTAAAATTGGTCCCGTTTAAATTTTATTAAAATCGGCTGAACCATTTTTGACAAATCAACAATAATGTGAAAAATGCTACATCGATCCGTGCGAAATATTCGCGAATTCTGTACACGGGTGAAGTCGGTCATGCTATTTTTTGTGAATAATATTTTTCACAAAATCCACTTAAAAACTTAAAAGCTCAAAGTCAGAAAACACATTGTCTCATACTGTCTCTGGATTGTAGACGGCATCCGGTCACCACAGCGAAGGTCGCATAGTTTGGCGGTCACTTGACTTCGCCACGGTACCTACGTCGTCGTAACTGCCCTGCAAGGGCGCCCTCAAGGGCGGCATATTCAAACCTTCTGTAATATCACTATTATAAACTCGCTTTAAAGTACATTTTAGAAAACCTCGAGGAATAAAAAGGTTAGTATTATAAACATACTTAAAAAATTGGTTGCCTGTAAAGTCGGTATACGGGCGAAAGTTTTACGTGACAACGACTTTGAGACGAATGAGACGAATGAGAGCGCATGAAGTGTGAGCGGCGGAGCGTAACGCAGTTTCTTGAAGTGTCACCCGGCAAACCAATTTATAAGACGTTGTCACGTCAAAATACATTTCGGAAAACCTGAGGGAAAAAGTTTTGGGAATGATTTTCGTATTTTATTTCGTGTTCATTGGATCTAGGATTATAAATTTGGTACTACCTCTGTGGTGTTAATTAACAGGAGAGAGATATAATACGTAACGGAAGACCTTGCGTAGCTATAAAAATACCAATTAAAAGTCTGCCTACGACGTAAATTTTCTCTAGACTGGCTGCGACGTAGAATTGTTCTTTGCTGTCTACGACGTAAACTTTCTCTAGACTGCCTACGACGTAGAATTGCTCTTGGCTGTCTACGACGTAGACTTACTCTTGGCTGTCTACGACATAGATTTACTCTTGGCTGTCTACAACGTAGACTTTGTCTATCTACGACGTAGACTTTCTATAAACTGCCTACGACGTAGACTTGCTCTTGTCTGTCTACAACCTTGATTTTCTCTGGACTGTCTAAAACATATTAATTCTCTAGACAGTCTACGACATAGAGTTACTGTTGCTGTCTACGGCGTAGAGATGCTGTAGGCCGTCTACAGCGTAGACTAGCTTCAAACAGACTATATGTCTACAACGTTGTCTGGCTCCGAGCGGATTACGACTACACTTAGGGTGGTTAGAAAAGGACAGTTACAACGTAGACTGGCTATTATGGCTGCATTTACGATGTTAACATAGCAATTAACAATCTAGGATCTAAAGTGACCATGAATTAAGATACGATTTTGGCAAATTACAAATTGCGATAAAGTTTAGTAACAAAAACAACATACAAAACTCACATATGAGCTAACTTATAATGACATGTAGACGCGACCAAATCTCACCACACTGTACTTTATTTGACAGTAAAATTAATTTAATATCAGACATACGTAACCATCAGGTCAATACCCTAGTCAACAAAATACACAAACACTATAAAAACCCTACGTTGTCAGTCCCACACACAGTCCCAGACACTAAAATAGCGGTATTTAAACAAGCTTTTTTCATACTCTGCCAGTAATTAACGCAGCTTTCACATGCGATCAGAATATTAACATATCGCCATAGAATACTACACTGTCAGTATTATACTGCCACAGGTTGAGTTGTAGATTTTTTTGTCTATGACCCACACGCACTCGTTATTCTGTAAATAATAGTGAGGCAGATTTTACTCGTTGTCTAAAAACACAGTACAATCTCTAAAGGTATAAATCAAAACCGTTATTTATGTGTGTCTATCTGTGTAACCGCTTATATCTTCCACACTCCACAGATTTCAATGCGGTTTTCACTATCGTTTAGAATATTTCTTCCGAAAGGTTTACGAGTATTATTAGCTATTAAAAAGAAGAAGAAAAGGATTAGCTATAATTCATTCGTATCCGGGTGAAGCCGGGATTGGCAGCTAGTAAGAAAACACAAGATGACATTTTATTAGAGAGTTATTGTAAGGAGGATCTTGATATGTGCGTACAATATAAGGTTATGTACATCGCGTATATGAAAGAAACTACTGATTTAGACGACTGTTATCATTAACGACTATTGGTGTAGCTATGTTAGAGTTTTTAAAAAGCCTTTGGCTCTTAAGGCGCACTAGTATAAGCCACCCGCCCTGTACGAACTGAATTATTAAGATCATCGTAATCGTATTAATCATATATAACCGTCCACTGATGGATATAGGCCTTCCCTAAAGACGAACAATTAGAGCGGCTGGAAACAGCTTCCATTTAACGTGATCCTGTGGTCTTGGATGAATATGCACCTTGTCGATGGACATTCTACGCTACGCTTGCCGATAAGCTTTAATCCTTATGGAATTGTTTAGTTTTAGTCAGTGGTGCGACAAGATAGGTGCCATTGCCACCTAAATAGCAGTTTACACTATAACTATAATTTAGCAGCGGTGCCATTGTAATTATTCTCTTATCAGCTAGAACGATCTCATTTGTTGATAACGCTGCTGTGATAAGCTCGTGAATGAACGTATAGGTACTATGAATATTTTATTGATACTGTTTTAGTAACATGTTATTTACTGTTTTGTTTCTTTTGTGCTTTAGTGAAAAACAATAAGTTAGAGTCTGGCCAACGAAAGCTGTCCAAGAAAAAAGGCGGGAATTTTAAAAAATCAAGAGCTGTTAGCTTGTTTTCTAGTACCGCTCAGCTGATCTCCATGAAATTTAGCATGCACGTAGTTCACACATAAGCGTTAGCACATAAACTACGTGCATGGCGATAATGTTGTATGAAACTCCCTAGTGAGCAAAGTGATTTATATTTGGAACGTCATAATTCGTTTGGTAACTTTACTTAGAACAGATACATGCATTGCAAAGATATTACTTATTCGATAATAATCTCGCTGGCCATAATTATCACCTAGTCTTTACATTAAATTCAAACATCGCTAAGTTGAATGATTCGGCCTTTACAAATATAATAATAAAATATAATATAATAATAAATACATTCTTAGTTCGTAGTAGTATGTCTTTTGTTTTTATTACCTACACTTAAAGAACAAGAAAAAGATTCGAAAGTAAAAAATAAATCTCAAGAAATGAGAAAATCAATTTTATGAGCTAACATTTAACAGATAATAATATTTCTATGTTCGTAGAGATTTTCGTCACTTTCATAAGCGAATCTCTTAAACACATCACAGTTTTGATCCGATCACCGATCACTTCACTATCCCTACATAGTATAAAACAAAGTCGCTTCCCGCTGTCTGTCCCTATGTATGCCTATCTTTGAAACTAAGCAACGGACGTTGATGCGTTTTTTTAAATAGATAGAATGATTCAAGAGGAAGGTTTATATGTAAAAATACACCTGTGCAAAGCCGGGGCGGATCACTAGTAGGTGCTAAAATTAAAAATTATTATTATCTAAACCAGAAAAAGTATGACGACGTTTATTATTTTGCATCCATTGGCTTGGCGACGCGGTACGCACGCCGGAACCGGTGATACGATACGCAGGGCTGGCGCGCAGCCAGCTTACCATATACTCGTAAATACACTAATATATTGTAATATTTTTACAGGTAGGGTTGTCGATATTAGCTTACACACTACTAGTAGTTCTCCGAACAGTAGACCTCGCGATACATCTCTTAACCGAATCTTCATACGCCTATGATTATCTCGATTCCTTCTTGACCAATTTTATTCATACTCGCCAATAAACAATTTCGTAAAATACTATCGAAATCGGCTGATAAATATCGCGACAGCAGTTCCCGAGATTCGTTAAAAAAAATGCGATGACATAGTCGCTTCGCTGCATAATGTGTTTACAAATAGGGGTGTCGATATTGGCTGCCGAACTATTGTAAAACAGATTATAATTCACAAACGTTTTATTCATCAATCCACAGCTTAGTCTATTCAAATAAAGTAAGCACCTACTATGACTGAGCTATACGCATGTCGAAACTCGTAGAGCTGGCGCACAGCCACTGTAAGTACCAAACTAAAATCATGAAAGCATAAATGAAAGTTTGCATATTTGCGCCGTTTGTGCTACTCCACCGAATTGGCTGCCGCTCCAGCCCTACTCTGAGTCTCAGAAAGATGTGACGGCGTCAAAGTATTGACGCAAGTCATGTCCCATACTAAGGGCCGTCCACACTTCCATGGGACCAGCGTCATGCCATCAGGCCTCTTGCCATCACCACGCGCGAGCCACCTCGGTTCGAGCACGGCTGCGATAATGGCGGTGGGAAATAATATGGTGTTTACAGTTCGGCTTGTCGCTATTGGCTTCCGTACTATAAGGAATCAGATCATTTTTAAACGTGTAATCCATTTGACAACATAATAAACTACCATTATAAGTCAAATTTACGCACATTGAACTTGTGCGACGAATACGATACGAACAACAAATAAGATTAGGAAAAATTAACAACATGATGTAGGATTTGACATTTGATTGATTATTTTGATTCGTCGTTATTTCAGCCGTAGGATTTCCAATAGATATAAGCCTCCCTTACAGATCTCCAATAAGACTGGTAGACAGCGGCATGCATCCAGTGTGATCACAGAGCTGTTAAGACTAGAGAGATAGCGCTGTTGTCGCTTGAGGCAATTCTCAACCACAAAAATGTATGGAAAATCTTGCCCAGCACTGTCAAAACTGTCAAATGTGTATTGGAATTTGACACTACTGAGATAAAAACATGGCAACTATCCACTGAAACGAGATATTTTTCATGTCTCTTTCTAACTCATGCCATATTAAATCATTGCATCTCTTCCTTTCTTTTCTAGATCGACCACACTATCCCTCTGGTATCTTTGTGAGTGTGATCCTGCGCTCTTGATGAGATCATCTGTCCACTACTGATTTTCATTTAATTTTTAATTCGAACAAACTGGTGGTAGCCCTATAATTCTAGATGACGCGGCACCGTTGTGGCACAGTTCCCATTGTACTATCGTCACTACATGCATCGATTCAAGCTATGACAGGCTGCCGTTTAATGACAATATGCTCGCAGCTCACTTGTTCATTCGTAAACATGATCATTATGAACATTGATCATGATTATGTTCCTTATCTATTATATAAAAGGCTTCGCTGAGTGACTGACTGACAGACAGCCTACAGCCCAAACCGCTAAAGATACGAACATGAAATTTGGAACAAAGATACATTGGACCACGTAATGGAGCACTAAGAACGGAATTTTGAAAAATCGACCTCTAAAGGGGTAAAACGGGCCCTTTTCGTTTGTATGTAACTTTTTATTCCCTTTACCGATTGACTTGAAACTTTGTATACATGCTTCTCAAACAAAATAAAAGTTACGTTTGTTCCTGTTTTTCCGAATATTCCTTATCTAAGGGGTCAAATTGGGTCCCAAAGTTGGTGAAAAAAGCGTCTATTACATCCAACGAGCTGAACGGTTATGGATGAAATCTGGTATGGAGGAAGCACACAACATGTTTCAACACATGAACTATTCTTATCCCGGAAATTCTATGGGGATCCTTAGGGATAGCCAAAATTAATCAGTTTAGGCTACAACCCAATCAACTAAAGATAGAGACTTGAAATTTCGAACATAGGTACAATGTACAACGTAATGAAGCACAAAGGACGAAAATTTCGAAAAATCGACCTCTAACGGGGTAAAACGGGCCCTTTTTGTTTGCATTTAATTTTTTATTACCTTTACCGATTGACTTAAAACTTTGTATATATGCTTTACAAATAAAGTAAAAGTTACGTTTCTTCCGGTTTTTCCGAATTTTCCTTATCTAACGGGTCAGATAAGTTCCCAAAGTTGGTGAAAAAAGCATCTATAATTACATCAGACGAGCTGAACGGTTATAAATGAAATCTGGTAGGTAGGAAGCACACATGTTTCAATACAGTAACTATTATATCCCGGAAAATCTATTGGGTTTCTTAGCAATAGCCAAAATAATCAATTATAAAGCTAAGATAAAAGGGGTAAATGAATTCTAACGAAATTTGGTACGACGCTAGACAATAACACAAATTACCACTGGTACTGGGGTACTGCTATCCCGGAAAATTTCAGTGGGTCCTTCAGGATATCAATTTCCTAAAAAAGTACTAAATGACTGTTCGAAAACCGATGCAATATTGTTTGAAAATAGCTCACCCTTTTAACTAATATATATGACTATTGACGTCCTGGGAAAAGTCCCGGATTCCTTGTCTAACGCTAGACCAAACATCCTATATAAGCGTGAAAAATAACTTGATCGCGTTTTTTTTTTAAACGTAGTGAAATATCTAGAATTAAATTGAGATAATTTAGATCCTTCAATGGGGGCAAAATGGGCCCCTAATAGTTTATGAACGATTTTATTTTGTGAGCCAATAGACTTGAACTTAGGGTACATACGGATCAATAACTACTTACTTTACTATGGGAACTACCCTGAAAAAGCGAAAATTACCTATTCTTTACATTTTGTCGCGGGTCGATGAATTTTTTGTGTTGAACAGCTAATTTTATTTACGTGATTTCTGGGTTGGTACCATAGTAAAAGTTAGTCAAATGATGAGTATAATGGATTCCTAGAACATGCCTGTCGTCTAGATGTAGGTGCGCTATGTATTTTTCCAATAAAATGTACCTTCTTGTGTGCTACTTTTTCGTCTGTACTTGGTCAGAGAATGTCTGAAAGTCCTACAAGTGTCTCGATCACTTTTGACCGCGTAAACGGTTATGGGCGGGATTGTCATTGAGTTCAGAATAATCGAAATTAAATTTCTAATGACTTAATGAAACATGATGAATACCTGTACTGGTCTTTTTTAGGGTTCCGTACCCAAAGGGTAAAAACGGGACCCTGTCTGTCACCGTAGGTACCGTAATAGTTGGGCAGCTGAAATATTCACAAATGATGTATTTCTGTTGTCGCTATAACAAAAATACTAAAAATAGAATAAAATAAATATTTAAGGGACATACAAAAAACGTGATTTTTAGGAGTTTTTTGCTCGCTATTAATAACGGCAAGAGGAATGGGCTCCCATACGGTACGGAACCCTGCGTGCGCGAGTCCGACTCGCACTTGGCTGACCATGACGTGCAAATGGAGTTGGATAAAATTTGGTATACGAGTGGGAAACTACATGGCTCAACTCATAATCGTCATATATCTCATCATAAATCGAAAAATATTCATTTCTCGCTATAAAAAAAATCAGTAGGTATATTAAAATATAACTTTATTAAGTATTTATTTTACAAGTTATAAAATAACGCGGTCCAAACCGTGGGCTATTAAAGTCAAAGAACATTTATTGTTGAACTGTGTTACATTGAGATCTTACTACTAATCACAAAAATATTGAATTATAGTTGGTCCAATATGGCCATAAAATAATCATTAGAACGTGAAAAAATTATACAATCATTATTATTAAATTTAATTCGAATATTTTGCAATTTGTCATCTAAAAATTGTCGTACTCCAAAATAAGCTTTAGATACAAGTAAATTTAAGCAAATACTGAGACAAAGCAGGCCAATCCGTGGGCTAATTATTATCCTTGCAAGTAATACGACAACGTGGGCTAAACCAAGAGCTATTATTTTAAGCAAAAAAAGTACTAAGACAACGCGGGCCAAACTGTGGGAAATTACCATTTAAAGTAAGTACTAAGAAAATGCGGGCCAAACCGCGCGCCATTATCATTTTAAGCAAATACTATAACGACGCGGGCCAGACCATGGGCTATTATCATTGCAAGCAATACGACAACGCAAGCCATACGGCAGGCTATTGTAATTTTAAGCAAGTACTAAGAATGCGCAGGCCAAACCGCGTCCTATTATCATTCTAGCTAAACACTGGGACAATTAAGGCCAAACCGTAGGCAATGCCTATTACTTGAAAAGATAATGCTTTATTATTTTAAGCAAGTGCCAAGACAACGCGGGTCAAACTGTGGCTTATTATCATTTTAAGCAGTTACTCGAACAAAGCGGCCAGACCGTGGGCTATTATCATTGCAAGTAATACGACAACGCGTGCCAAACGGTAGGCTATTACAATTTTGAGGAAGTATTAAGACAACGCAGGCTAAGCTGCGTGCTATAAATTACCATCTTAAGCGAGTACTAAGAATACGCAGGCCAAACCGCGACCTATTATCATTTTAGCCAAATACTATGACAATTCAGGCCAAACCATAGGCATTATCCTTGCAAGTAATACGTTATACGATAATGCTTTGCTAAACCACGACCTATTATTATTTTAAGGAAGTGCCAAGACAACGCAAGCCAACCGGCAGCCTTTTATAATTTTAAGCAAGTACTAAGACAAACGTGGGTCAAACCACGGGCTATTTTCATAAGCCAGTACCTGTCTACTAAGACAACGCGGGCGAAGCCGCGGGTTTTAAGCTAGTATATTATAATTATTAAAATTAGAAACTTGAGCAGTGGGAACCTTCGTATTTTATTACGTGTTCATTGATATAGAATAATACATTAGAGATTAGATACTTTGTGGCGATGATTAACTTTTATAATAAAAGAGAGATATAATACGTAACGGATGACCTTGCTTAGCCAGAAAAATAACTTAGAAAAGTCTGCCTACGACATACATTTGAGAGACAGGAACCTAAATAATATAAATAGAAACCATTAATTCACAATTTATCGATTAAATACTAAAAATGGAACGATTACAACCAAAATTAGAGATTATTTTTCAAGTTCAAAAATGACAATAAATCTGACATCTCTTTTTTTTTAATTTTCTTCACAATCAGCTCACGTTTCTACTTACGCAATATTTTGGCGATAATGAAGCCCTTGTCTTGTCATCAGCTCATGTAATTATTATTTTCACACATAAGTTTTAGCTAAAATAAATTAGGTAGTAACGTTTTATTGAAATATAAGTTATTTACAACTGCGAAGTTGTCAAAGTTTAATTTATTTTTATATGAGTACTTTAAATTAATAATTAATTCGACAGCCTCGGTGGCTCAGTGGTTAGTGACCCTAACTTCTGGGTCAAAGAGGCGTGGGTTCGATCCCCACCCAGGGCAAAATATTTATGTGATGAACGTAAGTGTTTGCTCTGTGTCTGGGTGTTATTTAGTTACTATCTATATAAGTATGTATTTAAAAATAAGTATATGTAGTATATCAGTCTCTGGCAGCCATATCACAAGCTTTGCTTAGTTTGGGGTCAGAGGCCGTGTGTAAGATGTCCCCAAATATTTATTATTATTATTATTAATTGTTTTATGAATGCACGTCGACAGAAACGACATAGCAAAGTTACTTAGGTATCACTAGCGCCACGACTAAACTTTGAATTAGTTTATAATTTAAATATTTGGCGCTAAATTTCAAATGACCACATACACTTACTCTTGGCTGTCTACGACGTAGACCTTCTTTATACTGCCTACGACGTAGAATTGCTCTTATCTGTCTACGACGTAGACTTTATGTAGGGCGCCTACGACGTAGACTTATTTTTGGCTGTCTACGACGCAGACTTTCTCTAGGGTGCCTACGACGTAGACTTATTCTTGGCTGTCTACGACGTAGACCTACTCTTGGCTGTCTACGACGTAGGCTTACTCTAGGCTGTCTACGACGTAGACTTACTCTTAGCTGTCTACGACGTAGAATTTCTCTACTTTCTCTAGACTGTCTACGATGTTATTTTTTGTAGACTGCCCTACGACGTAGATTTAGCTTTGGGTCTTAGACTAGATAAGATTGTGGCAACCCTTTAATCAGAGATAATGTGCACCATTGTGGCACAGTTGCTATTGTACTATCGTCACTATATGCATCGATAAAAAAACTATATGCTCGCCGCTCACTTAAAGGCTTCATTCGTAAACATGTTCATTGTTCATTATGAACAGTAAATATAATTGTTAGAATTAGTAGCCTGTGGGTTGCCAATTGTCTTTATTATAGCTTATTATTTCTCTATGATTGTTTTGCTTTTCGCTGCGAAATCATAACTACTATGAAAAAAATATAAACAAAAAAGCGAGTAAATAAAAACCATTTTCTTAATTTCGATGAAATTATAAGCAGCTTAATGTACTTGTGAAAAGTACTAATGTTAAAAATTACAATTTCGATATTTGAGCATTGGGACACCTATTCTAAATCGTATCTCTTATCTCAAAACTGATGTCGGGATTCTAATTAGTGCTATCTTTAATTTTCGTCCCAGGAGAGTCTGAGCGAAACGTTTTAAGAACTTTAATATATTCTGGTAACTTTCTAAATAAGAAAACTTTTATAATTCGAGTGCTAGCATATGCCGCGGTCTGACGACAATACTTGTAATGGGATAACAGCGAAACAAGTGTTCAAAGATACAAAACAAGTTTCGTCAAAGTTGTGCGTTTTCGAGGAATAATAGAGTTACTGAAACTCAAAAGTGATTAACTAACTTTTGTTAAATATTCATCATTTATTCGATTTTGTAGTTTGACGTTGTTGACAAACCTTTTTGAGATATTGATGGCAAGTTTTAAATAGGCGATTAAATATCATTTTAATAAATTATTTCAATTACAATACAAATAGGCAAAAATCTATTGAAACAAAAACGACGTAATCTATTAGCCATTGTTACCATTAGCACCAACTCTGAAATCACTTATTCCAAGTTGTCATCAATATAATATTAATTCACCCTCGAATCCCCCAGAATACTCCGTGTCGAAGATGACTCGGAACACTTACTAAAATAAAGACAAAAAATTTCGCTCAGACCCAGGACGAGTTTTTGGCGAGAACGCGGAAAAATCAGGTCGCTGCATTTTATTATTGTGTAAAACTTGTGTTTATATCAGTGAAAAATTGTGGTATTTCGTGCATAAGTGGGCAAGTAATATAATGTGGTGTTTCTTTGTTGTTACCAAAGCTCCATAGACGCCTCTAGTAAAGTCTCCACTGCTTTACTGAGTTGGACTATGATTGGACTTGATCGCGACTTTTTTGGAATATAAAGTGACTACGACTGTGACTATTTTAATAAAATATCAAAAATGTTTAAACTTTGCATTTGCAAATGCATAAACCATGCGACGCCAAAATAAAGAAGAAGAAGACCCAGGACAGATATTTCAATTCATCACTAGTCTGGCCTGAACCCCTAGGTGGCAGTCCAGTGCCAACTATGCTAGGACGATATCCAATCTAGGATGGATGGTGACCTGGCTTTACTGCTGACTGTCCAGGGCCATCGTTATCAGTAGGCAAGCGTAACGCGCGGCGGAATTGCAGCGCCATCTCGCCGGCGCACGCAATGCAATACAATACAATACAACAACACTTTATTGACACCAACAAGAAAACATAACAAAAGAAACAAAGACAGAAAAGGCACAAAAGGCGGTCTTATCGCTAAAAGCGATTTCTTCCAGACAACCTCTCTTGGATGCAAGGAAACGTTAAGACGACAAGGACGGTGTAAACGTAAAAAATAAGTAAAATAATGAAGAAAGTTACTACAAATTCCTAATCAACAATAAAATAAACTACATAATAATATGTATGCGATGTGTGCGATGGTAGCCACACTGACCGCCATTCCGCTGGATTAATTGTTCACTGTTTGACTTACTATGGACCACAGTAACGAGCTTTAAATAGCCCAACGAGCTATGGAGAAGACCATATTCGGGTCTATGTGCGAGACCGAATCAATAGGAAGATCCGTAGAAAAACCAGTTAACGACGTAGCACAGCTGATTGGCCAACTGAAATGGCAATTGGTAGGGCACATAGCTCGGAAAGCTGATGACCGATGGGGTTGAAAAGTTCGCAGCGCCAACAAGCAAGCACGGCCAAGGAAGTCCACCCACTTAGACGGAATACCTCACCAAGGCCGCAGGATCGCGTTGGACACAAACCCCTTCCTACCGGTCTCTTTAGATACCTATATGATAGGACAGGCCGATATCCAGCAGTGGACGTCCAATACGGATGATGGATAAAATTTATAGACGCACGGATTAGATATCTACCTATTAGGCTCGTACCGTAACAAAAAGGCTGAGATATGATATGGTATTGGCACGACACTTGGCGCTTAAAGCACTTAGCCGCTTCACGGCGCGGGATTAAGCGTCCCGCAGACAGCTGTGGCCTAGTCAACAACCCATTCTAAATCTTGATTTAATTGCACGGCTGCCTAATTGGTCAAACAATATACCCCAACTATCTGCTGGACACTTTAAGGAAGCGCGGGGTCCGTAACAAATTCTATCGCCTGCTGAGATCCTTTCTAAATATGAAGTAAAAACGGATTGTCTTGGATACAAAATGTACAATATCTTAGTGGCATCAATTAAATTAAATACATCACGATATAAGTTAGGTTCCCTGAAAAAATATGCTGTCTGGATGAACGAGGCTTCGTTCTGCACGGGGCCGGTAACAATTGCTACTCTTGCTAAATAGTTAAACCGGCACTGCCGTTTCATCATAATATTTGCTTGTTTGATGTATTTTGGTGCTAAGTCAGTTACTGCAATGATGTAGATCAGCCTAAGTTGAGTTTGTAGCGTAACGTAATAAAATATTTTTTTTTTTTTTCAAGATATCGGTCATGAAATTAAGCTTATCAGTGGGTAAGCGTGACCCGTGGCGAGTAAATCGCGGCGGGCGGCGTATTGTAGCATTATCTCGCCGAGACACGCTATGGTCGGCGCCCGTTCCGCTGCTAACTGTTCGCTATCTCACGGACGCACGGACTAGACTAGCCATAGACTTAGGGCTGTGAACACAGATCTCGCAAGATGGGGTATGTCATTTCGATCTAGCGGGGAAACTTCGCACGAAGCTCTCTGCTTACAATAACATCTTCGCGTAATGCCAATAATTTCACAATGCGCTCAATTTCGAAGGCTTAACTTGACATATTTAAACTAACTTCTGTGTCGTGACTGATTTTGACGTTGAATTATTTTTGACATTTAATATTTACTTATGGTGTATACTTTAAATCTGATTGACCTACTGTTTAATCGATATAATTTAAAACTAATTATGTTTATATAGCTTCAATGCCATTGAAGGCGGAGGCTAGAGAACTTCACAAATAATTTATTTCGGACATCTATGTATCTACATATATACCTAGTTTCACAGACTAATAAGTCATTGTTTCAACTAAAAATGTAGATGTCTTTGTGGTTGCAGTCTATTAGACAAAATGAGCAACACTTTAATATTACATAAGCTGTCAAAAAGTCTTTAAAATCGCGCGTAATATCACGACAAACCACATATTTATATGTGACACCAACTCACATACATAAATAAGTAATCAAATCAAGCGAGGACCCATTCGCGATAAAAAACTGCTTTCTACAATGTGTTGATTCGTATTTTGCTGTACCTATACACGATTTTGCTACATACATCTTAAGTGTATCGTGCGCCGATTAAAAAAAATTCAACGTTCTAGCTATTACGGTTCATGAGATACAGCATGGTGATAGACAGACAGACAGACGGACAGCGGAGTCTTAGCAATAAAGTCCCGTTTTTACCCTTTGGGTACGGAACCCTAAAAAGGTAGGTACCCACTCTCTAGACCTCTGTGGTTGTAATCGTAACGGCGTGAGGATTTCCACTACTCCGAACTAAAGCTACTCTATAGCAGATTAGCAGACATTAGCAGCTCTAACCGCATGGCGTAGTTGAGCAAAACGTACTGTGTATTGAAATCATTTGCACGGTGTGTACTGTATAAGCCATATGCAATGAATGTGTGCGGCATAGAAGCATACTTAATGCGACGCCAGCTGAGATGGAGTGGGCACGTATCCCGCATGCCCAATGAAAGGTTAGCTAAGCGCATCTTTTACTCGGAACTTCAGAATGGTAAGCGGAAAAGTGGAGGCCAGTTCTTGAGGTATAAGGATGTGCTGAAGCGCCACATGAAGGGGTGTGGGATCGAGCCATCAACATTTGAAGATGAAGCCAGCAATCGTTCTGAATGGAGACAGTCGATTCACAAAAAGATTTACGCATTTGTAGACCAACGAAGGCGCGATCTAGATGCGAAAAGAGAACAACTTAAAAACAGACCGCCTGCAAACATACTTTACAATTACGTTGATGGTATCCTCACATGTAGCACCTGCAGGGCAATTCTGTCAACCGACAGCTCAAAACTGTCAGAAAAACGAGATAGTTTCAAGAACGTGTCACCTTAGTAACGAGATCGGCTAACAGAATTGTCCCGCTGTTCTCGAACTTTCACCGCTAAAATTGGTTACTTCAGTCATGTGAGGACCCATCAAGTAACCTAAGAAGACATGCAGTCGCCGTGGCCGAAACGGCCGGGAATCATCATCATCATCATCATAAGCCATATATATTAATAGTCCATTATTGAACATAGGCATATCTGTGAAAGAGGATAGGCCATATTCATTTACGATTGGCCCAGTTGCGGGAGATCTAGCTACACATACGCTATCAAATTGTTTCTCTGAAGTTCCCTCAAGAGGTATTTTCCCCTTCTTCGGTTAAATTGTCTTCTTTTCCTTCTCAGCCATAGAAAGTCTATTGTTGTACATAGGCCTCCCCTTCTGATCGCCAATAGACAAGTGCCCTACTGATTGCCAATAAGACCGGTTGGAAACGGCTTGCATTCAGCGAGATTCTGCGGTCTTAATGAGATCATCAGTCAACTGTGAACGACGTTCACAAATTGTATAAGTAGGTTAAACTGCGTACGTTTTGTACAGCACAAAAGTATTTATACCTAGAAATACGCCCGCATTTTCTCAGTCGCTTATTTGAAAGATAAACTGCGTGACTAAGTACCTTCCACTACTTTTATATCCTGCGACCTTCGAGCAAATATCTACAGAGCCACAGTCCCTAAGTAAAAGTATTAAAAAAATGTCCGAGCGCCGACGTACATACCCACTTAGATATTTGCATTAAATAATTCACAATGACCCGTTTTCTCGAATCTCGACGTTGTGTCACCTAATTATTGCTTGTAACCGAGCAATTTGGTGTCGCGCGGCGATGTAGTCGGCTTGCAATGGCTTTACGACTAACTAAAAAGCCTGCCCACTACATAGCTTGAGCAGAGTTTTGGCTCGGACACTTTTTATACACGATTGTGACTCTATAGATATTAGCTCGAAGCCTGCGACTTCCGTAAACACTTTCCCTCAGGACGACAACAACGATGGTCACAAAATAGATAAAAATACTATCGTGTCAGGATCCGAAGCAAATAAACATCAATGTAAATAGTTCGACCCTTGTTTCAATAATGCTTCCCTAATCGACCTGCATTTAACATGCGCAGGCCCTTGGGAGTTGCGTGAATATAGTAATAGAAGATTATCTTAAAGTCAAGTAGACATTTCAGGCGATTCTACCATCAATTTGTAATTACATTAATTGGTGGGCTCTTGTAGATCTTGATCTTTCTTGGAGTTGTTCTTGTTCTATGTGTTTTGTTTGTGCACATTGACTTGAATGTAATAGGAGTAAATAAATCCCAACAAAAATATTTTCATCTAAAATGTTGCCAAGATGAGGGCATAGGCTTGCACAGTCAAAAAGTTATCAGATCAACCTTTCTGACTCCACACGCTCTCACTCTACAACTCCTAACTTCACAAATTCTAAACCATTGTCAAAATATGTGTAATACGTTTTACTACAAACATAATAACCTCAGACCAAATAAAAAAATCAAGACAGAACGTCGTGAAAAGACAAGTGAGGCCGGTTTTTTATACTTGTGGTGAGTGCGTCGGTGTTGCGCCGCCATAGTTAGTGGCCGCCAGTAGTTCTCTTGTACGTGTATGTGTGTGTAATTGTGTCTGTACTCGGCAAGGCGTAGTTTTGCCGGCTTCACTTGTTTTGTTTACAACATTCTGTCTTGTTTTTTTTATGTGGTCTGGGCACGTAACATTATACTTAGTAGAAAAATGATGAACAGTAAATAGATTTCAATTTTTCTTACATGTGCGGTAGCAAATAAGTTACTTGTCAATTAGCCGTTATTATGGTCTTACATAAAAAGATAAGTTTACAAATACACATAATAAAACAATTTTAATCAAAATTAAAGAACAAATTGATTAGATTGAAATAATAATACTGAGTAACGAACAAACATGAAACTAACATCCGCCCCAAGCATCGAACAATCAATAAACTTAACCTTTCAATAAACTTAGTTTATTGGCAAATTTTGCCACAACACATTGTTCTTGCGACGAATTACTTAATCAACACACACTAAACTTGTTATAAACCGTTTGAGTCAGTGGATGTGAAGTTAGCTACAAGCTGCGCGAAACCGAATCAACGCACAGCTTTATGTGAGCTTCAGTCAGGATTGGATATTACGCAGCTTGTAGCTAACTTCACATCCGCCGCCTTGTATGATTCGGCTTATATCTGGTTATTTCTCATCGACACGATTATCAGCGTCACTTACGTTGCCAATCTCTACATAAGACGGTATAAAATAAAAATAGGTAAAAAAACTTTTTAAGTTAAACGGTTTTATGTTAAACATACATTGCAATGTTTAAGATAAATGTACTAAAAACCAAAAAATAATAAAATAGATACAGTCGTGGGAATTATAAACATATGCATAGACTAGACTAAAATAAAACCGTGGGGCACGTCAATCGAAGAGATGTAGAGATAATCGTTATTTTACTTCGTGCCCCACGGTTTTATTTTAGTCTAGTCTATGCATATGTTTATAATTCCCACGACTGTATCGTTTTTATTATTTTTTGGTTTTTAGTACATTTATCTTAAACATTGCAATGTATGTTTAACATAAAACCGTTTAACTTAAAAAGTTTTTTTACCTATTTTTATTTTCTAGTTTTTAGTTTTTATTCCGCATTCTGTTTAATTCATTTAGTGCTTCATTATTGCAAGGTTTCTTGCCCGTTAGTTTATTGCAGTCCAACTCCTCTATACGTAGTCCCTGCAACGACGTATCATTTTTAGCCACCCTAACGCCACACAGTCCTCAACACGATACAAAATCTTGACTTGGGTGGTGGATTTAGGCTGGATTAATCAGATACCTAAATTACAGATTCAATTTCTAAATTTAAATCTTATTATTATACGCCATTTGGTGGCTGCGCCCATCTTAAATATTGAGGTTGTATAGTGAACTGTATTCTTCTTGTCAAGCCCTTTTATTTGATACCCATATTGGTGGGATTGATAAAAAAATTTTATCAGCCATTTTGTAGCGGCGGCCATCTTAGATTTCAATTTTGCATAGTAAATTGTATTCTACTTGTTGAGACCTTTCATTTGATACCCATGTTGATGGGATTGATAAAACCTAAGTTATCCGCCATTTTGTAGAGGCCGCCATCTTGTATTTCAATTTTTATAGTATATTGTATTCTGCTTGTTGAGCCCTTTCATTTGATACCCATATTGATGGGATTGATAAAACCTACGTTATCCGCCATTTTGTAGCGGCCGCCATCTTGGATTTCAATTTTTTATAGTATATTTTATTCTGCTTGTTGAGCCCTTTCATTTGATACCCATATTGATGGGATTGATAAAACCTATGTTATCCGCCATTTTGTAGCGGCCGCCATCTTGTATTTCAATTTTTATAGTATATTGTATTCTGCTTGTTGAGCCCTTTCATTTGATACCCATATTGATGGGATTGATAAAACCTACGTTATCCGCCATTTTGTAGCGGTCGCCATCTTGTATTTCAATTTTTATAGTATATTGTATTCTGCTTGTTGAGCCCTTTCATTTGATACCCATATTGATGGGATTGATAAAACCTACGTTATCCGCCATTTTGTAGCGGCCGCCATCTTGGATTTCAATTTTTTATAGTATATTGTATTCTGCTTGTTGAGCCTTTTCATTTGATACCCATATTGATGGGATTAATAAAACATAAATTATCCGCCATTTTGTAGCGGCGGCCATCTTGAATTTATAATGATAATGAATAAACATAATTGTATTGTCACCAAAATCCAAAGTGTATACAAAATTTCAGATTAATCGGTTGACAGGAAGAGGGTGAAATTTGAATTACTAAATTTGACCCAAGAATAAAGAATAAATAAAACAAACTGGGTGAGCTAAATAAAACCGTTTAACAAAGTTCCCGCTGTCTGTCTGTCCCTATGTATGCTTATATCTTTAAAATTACGCAACGGACTTTGATGCGGTTTTTTAATAGATAGAGTAGATTCAAGAGAAAGGTTTATAATTGTTTAATACACCTTTGCGAAGCCGGGGCGGGTCGCTAGTGTTATAATATATTCCAAATGAGTCTAACAATTTTTTAAGTAATATACGAACTCACTTGTGTCGTCAAGCTAAACACAAAAGAAGCCACGAAAATGACGAGGAGAAATACCTATTGAGCGTGTACATAGTAACTATTAAAAAAAACAAATACGTGGTACTTTCGTATAAATTTTATCTAGTCTGAACTTTTTTGTGGGCTGGACCACTGAAATAATAAATTAAGCTTATAAGCCGAAAGTTTCAGGTTTGTTTAGGCTTAGTTAAAAACTTTTGTCTGCGCGTTATTAACTCGATTGAGAAAGTTGTGTATTCTAATTTTTTACTTTGATCTTTCATGAATTTTCGTAAGAAAAACAACCGATTCTTTTTAATTACGCGACCTTTTAACTAAAGAGGTTTTCGGAGATTTGAAAATCTGGATGTTTTCACCAAAAGGGGACGTTTTACATGATAGATAGATAAACTCTTTATTGCACACCAAGAAATGAGCAAAAAGAAGACAAAGATATTACAGTGTAACAATGGGCGGTCTTATCGCTGATAGCGATCTCTGCCAGGCAACCTTAGGATGGAGATGACAGAAAGCGTACAAATAATGGACGGGGTGCGCATTAGTTAAAAATATAAGTTAGATTATACTTACATCATAAACATGCATACTAATAAAATTGATATAAGTACTTAAAATACCTAGAAATAAAGAAAAAACCGGCCAAGTGCGAGTCGGACTCGCGCACCGAGGGTTCCGTACAAACCTGCAAGGTTTACAAAGTTCTAAGTTCAAAGTTCTTCAAAAAAAGTAATAAGTTTATATTTATTAAAAAATATATATTTTGTAATGTAACTAAAAATTTAAGGTTTTCGGAATTTTTCCTTTATGTGTGCTATAAAACGTTGCTTCATGCCAAATTTCAAGATTCTAGGTCGACTGGAAGTACCCTTTAGGTTTTGATTCCCTTGCGAGTACTTGCGAGTTTCAAAATATGCAGCTTAAATTGCTGTTTCTTTTGATTGCGTTGACATAGAAGTTTGATTTTGTTACAGCTTAAAGGTATTATAGACCTGAGTATTTGGTATGAATTTCAATTTAATACCTCTACGCGTTTATGAGGAAATGGGTAGTAAGGTTAAAATTATTAAAAAAATATATATTATGTGATGTAACTAAAAATTTATGGTTTTCGTAATTTTTCCTTTATCTATGCTATAAGACGTTGCTTCGTACCAAATTTCAAGATTCTGAGTTCACGGGAAGCACCCTGTAGGTTTTGATTCCCTTGCAAGTGTCGAAAATTTGCGGCATAAACGGCTGTATCTTTTGATTGCGTTGGCTTAGAAGTTTGATTTTTTCACAGCTTCAAGGGACAGTAGACCTGAGTAATTGATATAAATTTCAGCTTCATACCTCCACGCGTTCCTGAGAAAAAGGGTCTTGACAGACGGACAGACGGACAACAAAGTGATCCTATAAGGGTTCCGTTTTTACTTTTGAGGTACGGAACCCTAATAAAATACATAAAAAATTAGAAAATAAACCTTTGACTAAATAATAAACTAACATATAATAAATTACAATATACTACATATATAAAACTATGTAACAACAGTTACATAGTAACAACAGTTACATAGTAACTGTTGCATAGTAACTGTTGTTGTTAAACAATTGACAACGATTACATGAGTGACAAGACAACCGTAAAGCTAAGCAGAGTGACCCTTTGTCTGTTATTTAAAGGTTATTTACAAGCTTCAGAAGTGATAATTTAAGTAGGTTTAGTTAAGTAGGTACCTATAAGTATTTTAGTTTCAATCATATCATTTCTATACGTAACTGTACTGTACTTGGATAAGTATACAGTTAGTCTACAACATAATTATTTTTCGCCAAAAATGGCATAACCGACTTCAACCGTGTACAGAATTCGAATAGTTCGCACAAAACAAAATAGTAATTTTTAAAATATTGTTTCTTTTTTTCAAAAAAAATTCAGTTATTTCAATAAAAATTAAATGAATTATGATCTACCTAACAAGAATTATCAAAATCGGTTTATAAGAAATAACATACATACATACAAAAAAAAACATACAGTAAAATTGAGAACATAATTTTTGAAGTCGATTAAAAATAGATACAAAACGCAGATATTCCATGAATTAACCCTCTAAAGTGGCAGTGGGCAAGGTCTGTAGCACCCAAGTAACTACCTAGACACTAACTAGCAGTCAACTCCCTAGTTTTGGTCTTCCTTTAATGACATGGAAAGAGACAAAACCACGATTGTATTATAGTACACAGTGTTACATATTATTCCTAAACATTACATAAAGCTATCAAAAAAAAAAAAAATTATTCCTAAACATTACATAAAGCTATCAAACAAAAAAAAGCACGTCGATGATTGCAGCAGAATACCTTAAAGTGAGTAAGTTCGTATAGGCCGGGTGGCTAGCCCTGGTGTCAGAGTTTTTAGGCCGCCTGAAGGCTTCTGACTTGGCTAAACGGTAAAAACAACCGGGACCTACACTTTAACGTGTCATCCGAGCCACGGTAGCGCTCAGTTGGAAAATGCCACCCGCGGTCACCCATCCAAATAGTGACCGTGCAGAACGTTGTTTAAATTCGGCGATCGCTGACAAACACCTAATCAAACTACGCTACGAGCGCTACCTCAAAGTGATCGGAAACATTCCTGTCATTTAATCTAGCTGTGCCGGAAAGCTTGTTATCAAAGCTGCTCCATTACATCTGACTAGTGACTATGCACTTAGCGGAATTGGAGTTCAACTCCTGTCTGCAGACAGTTAAAAACGGCGGCGCCGTCGGCGCTTAAAAATCAATTACCATTCTGTCGGCGAGATTTACGGGATTCCACAGGGGTTAGTATGAGTTTAATTCAGAGAGGTAGAGGAGTTGGTATACGTAAACGGAAACTATACAAGTAGGTAGTACTAGACTCTATAATCGACGAAATTTACGTAAATCCAGAGAAGATAGTAAACTCAGAAAATTGCACAAAAAATCATTTTAATCTAGGTATTTCTAAATAAAGATGGCATATGAAATCATTTCAATCAAATGACCTCAAATTCTCTTAGTAGCCAAGTTAGTCCATGCTAAAACTAGGGTTCTCGGAGGATTAACTTTAATACCATAGATGATCCGTGGTTTAGTAGTAAACTTCGTTTTATAATAACGTTTTTGCTAGTCCATGGTTTAAACTCGATACTTAGTCTAGTACTGTACCAGCCTTTTTTTTAATAGTCCACTGCAGGACGTAGGCCTACTCATTGAGGGTGATTGGGCCATATCCACCACGCTGGCCCAGTGCGGGTTGGTATCCTGGTGGTAGTTGGCCTTAGTCTAGTACTACAGTTAAACCTTGTTTTAGAATTAGACTGCGAGAGTTAGAGTGGTTAGTATACGTAAACGGAAACTATATTAGTACTCATAATACTAGATACTGGTAGTTTCTGTGTGGTTTCATGTATATTTGTCCAGCAGCGCCCCTGGCGGAAACAAAGAAGAACGAAGAAAGACGTAAGGAGTCACACGGAAGCGATGATAGTTTTAGTTTAATATGTAAACTCAGACTGGGGCCTCAGGCCAGAACAGACAATGCGAAGCTATGGAAAAACTAATTGCTATAATATATCTACATGAAATTAATGACTCGCGAACCTTAAGTTGATTAATGTTCTGGTAATAATAGGAGTTATGTTTTATACTTTACTTCTTATCAAGTCCAAGTCATTTGCATATCACTATCACTACATAGTATAAAACAAAGTCACTTCCCGCTGTCTGTCCCCATGTGTGCTTATATGTTTAAAACTACGCAACGGATTTTGATGCGTTTTTTTTAAATAGATAGAGTGATTCAAGAGGAAGATTTATATGTATAATACTGAAATACACCAGTGGGAAGCCGGGGCGGGTCGCTAGTTAGTACATAAATAAAATTACCTACTATTTATTTTGGAAAAGTAATAAATATTTCCAATATATCATTTTGTAATTTGGTAAGTAGCTGAACAGTCCGATACAGCAAATAATGTTTTTGCTTCGAATCGAAGTATTTACGAGATAACTTTACAATTAAAAATAATATTTGATGGAAACTTCCAAATTAGTTTATTTGTTTTAGTTTCATAAGCTCATCCAAAAAAGGTACACTGTAGACTTCTAGATTCTTGAAGAAATCGCTGTAGGCGATAAGGCCGCCCTTTATTCTACCGGACAGTTATTATTTTTAGTTTTTTCCTGTACATTCGGTGCAATAATAAAGATATTTTGTATTTTATTGTATTCTAGAGTTTAGAATAATCTTAAGTAAGAAGTCAAAGAGCGAAGGTACATTTCGTACAGTATCCTGAGTGAACTCAAAATAAGGAGCCTAACTTGTTCCGACAGCACAGATTCAGCTTTTCAGTCGGTCTTTTAGGTCACGACCGTGGATGCAGGAAAAAGTGGATTCGTTGTAACGTTGAAAAATTTTTGTTATTAATTCGTGAAATGGCATAGAAGGAATTAGAAATGCTCTAAGACAGAAAAGTAGGACATGATCAGTTGATCACAGCAAGAAGGCGTCGAAAACTAAGCGAAATGGTAATCAAACGTCACATTGGCATTTTGTCAATAAGGCGGACAAACTTTAAAGCCATTCATGGCGGAGCTTTAAGGTAGATAAAATAATAATAAAATAATACCTTCTAAAATAGCAATAAAGCGATCTCATTTTAACATCCAGTCCACTCTGTATTTACGTACATGCGCAGTATCGATATACCTAAGATTAGATCTTCAAGGCGAAGCTAATTTTTTTAACACGATCGACTTTACGATACTTATTCATCCATGGTCGCGACCGATAAATTCGCATCTAGTACAACTTGCACAGCACCGGAAAACAAGAACGCAGACATTGTAGCCGGCGAGAAGAGGCACCTTTACTTCTTATCTTCTTAACAGGGTACTTTGTACGTCAGATGTTGCCAGTTTATTACTTTTCAAACCACACCCCGATGACGATAAAAACGTAAAAACTTGGGTCGTGGAAAAGAACTAACTACGATTAAACTGAACCGTAAACCGAGTACTAGCGATACTAATATGTTGGGTGGTTACAGAGTTTATATCTTTTTGATTTGAATAGCTTCTTTTTCTTCTCGAGTCGCGTTCTCCGTGGCCTTGCTGAAGATTGATTTGAATAGCAAGAACAATTGACTGTAAATGTAATTTAGGTACTATTTTATATTGTGATTATCTTTTTATACTATTTCGCTCGTATACCCGTAGTTTTAGTCTTCTTTTTTCAGTGATTTAACCCAATAGCAAAACGCTTCTGAATAAATCTGTAATTATGGTTATCTCAAATAATTAATACGCATTTGTACGTATTTATGTACCTACCTGGAAATTTCTGCGTGTAATATTTCTATGAGATGTAACGCGGCTATTAATTACTTCTATTTTGTCTTTTTCATAGCAGTAGAAGTTTATAATTGGCCATATGTACATATATATTTGAGTAAATTAACCCATGCCTTGTTGTTAACTTCCTTAATATTAATAAAATAGAATATTTTTATTACAGCATAACGATTTCATTAGGAGCTAATAACGCGACTAGACTACACTTTATTGTTTTTATTTCATCTTATCGACCACTAACATTGCATCTAAAACGAAAACGGGCCAATTTTCTTAACCGAAAGGTTGCAAATGAAAGTTACCCGTATCTCAATATCTTTCGGTAGGATTCAGCGAACGAGGGGCGAACCTTTTATGGTGTTTGATAACATAGAGTGGGGCCTACCCTCGCTACTGATAGTAGACAACGAGACGCGTTTTATCGGGGTAAATGTTTTTCACAAACTTCTATGTGTTCAAAATGGGATAAACGGGTTGCAAAGCATAATAATTTCTTAAATCTTTACATACCTGTTAATCACATCTTATACCTACCTCTAATCGTGCGATTCTTAAAAGTGTATTTGTCTGTACAAAATTCGGATCTCGGAGGCCTTTCACGATTTCTATAAAATTTAGTATTGTAGGTTTACATCGAGCTTTACATTCTGGTTAAAGAATTTTATTTGCTCAATAAGAAATCAAATCAATTTTAATATTCAGAACAACAATGGATGCCTACGAATTTTGTCTTCATAGAACCATAACACTTAAAATGTAATGAGAGTTAATAATTCAGTGTCAGTATAAGTCGTTAGTACTAATTAGTACTCAGCGACCAAGTTAGATCCCAAAATCAAATTAACTTGGAGCCAAAACGGGATAGAGATACGAGTATAAGTTTAACGGTGTTTCAAGGTCATATTACTAAATTAGGTATATGTAAGACAACGGATATATTCTAGGATGTCATTGTACTCATGTCTACCGTGGCTCGGATGACACGTTAGGTACACAGTAGGCCCCGGTTGTTTTAACTGATTAGGCATGTCGGAGGCCTTCAGGCGGCCTAAAAACTCTTGACACCAGGGCTAGCCTAGTAGTCACCCGGCCTATACGAACTTACTTATTGTACAATTGTTTTACGACATTGATGACTTCCTAAAATTACCAGAATCAATATGATTATAGTACCTATTATTATAATTTTTAATGTATTTTGATTTTGACATTATGTTTATATTTACTAGCTCTAAGTACTGGTTATTTTCTTTTAATTTGACATGTAATAATGAAAATTACCAATAAATGATTTGTATTTGTACTCATCACATCAAAAGGAAAAGTGAGCAAAAAGTGCATAATTAAGACCAACTTTTACTATCAAAGAGTTACTTTTTATGATAAACATTTCAAAAATTCGTCGCGGATGCAGGATTCGAACCTTGCGTCTTCGGATCACTAGCCCGACGCTCTAGACCACTGAGCTAACCCGCTATACTGGACTCGCGACGAATCTTGTGAAGTGTTTATCATTTTTAAACAACTTATAGCGTTGGCGGCGCCACCTGTGATACTTGTATTAGACAGGTTATCACTCAATTGAAGTTATAAGAACTTCTGTATTGACGAGAGATGGCGCACTGCTAATCAATGAAATGATTTTAATTTTATAGTGCATCCCACACTAGGTTTATCTCAAAGAGTTACTTTTTATGATAAACATTTCAAAAATTCGTCGCGGATGCAGGATTTGAACCTTGCGTCTTCGGATCACTAGCCCGACGCTCTAGACCACTGAGCTAACCCGCTATACTGGACTCGCGACGAATCTTGTGAAGTGTTTATCATTTTTAACCAACTTATAGCGTTGGCGGCGCCACCTGTGATACTTGTATTAGACAGGTTATCACTCAATTGAAGTTATAAGAACTTCTGTATTGACGAGAGATGGCGCACTGCTAATCAATGAAATGATTTTAATTTTATAGTGCATCCCACACTAGGTTTATCTCAAAGAGTTACTTTTTATGATAAACATTTCAAAAATTCGTCGCGGATGCAGGATTCGAACCTTGCGTCTTCGGATCACTAGCCCGACGCTCTAGACCACTGAGCTAACTCGCTATACTGGACTCGCGACGAATCTTGTGAAGTGTTTATCATTTTTAACCAACTTATAGCGTTGGCGGCGCCACCTGTGATACTTGTATTAGACAGGTTATCACTCAATTGAAGTTATAAGAACTTCTGTATTGACGAGAGATGGCGCACTGCTAATCAATGAAATGATTTTAATTTTATAGTGCATCCCACACTAGGTTTATCTCAAAGAGTTACTTTTTATGATAAACATTTCAAAAATTCGTCGCGGATGCAGGATTCGAACCTTGCGTCTTCGGATCACTAGCCCGACGCTCTAGACCACTGAGCTAACCCGCTATACTGGACTCGCGACGAATCTTGTGAAGTGTTTATCATTTTTAACCAACTTATAGCGTTGGCGGCGCCACCTGTGATACTTGTATTAGACAGGTTATCACTCAATTGAAGTTATAAGAACTTCTGTATTGACGAGAGATGGCGCACTGCTAATCAATGAAATGATTTTAATTTTATAGTGCATCCCACACTAGGTTTATCTCAAAGAGTTACTTTTTATGATAAACATTTCAAAAATTCGTCGCGGATGCAGGATTCGAACCTTGCGTCTTCGGATCACTAGCCCGACGCTCTAGACCACTGAGCTAACCCGCTATACTGGACTCGCGACGAATCTTGTGAAGTGTTTATCATTTTTAACCAACTTATAGCGTTGGCGGCGCCACCTGTGATACTTGTATTAGACAGGTTATCACTCAATTGAAGTTATAAGAACTTCTGTATTGACGAGAGATGGCGCACTGCTAATCAATGAAATGATTTTAATTTTATAGTGCATCCCACACTAGGTTTATCTCAAAGAGTTACTTTTTATGATAAACATTTCAAAAATTCGTCGCGGATGCAGGATTCGAACCTTGCGTCTTCGGATCACTAGCCCGACGCTCTAGACCACTGAGCTAACCCGCTATACTGGACTCGCGACGAATCTTGTGAAGTGTTTATCATTTTTAACCAACTTATAGCGTTGGCGGCGCCACCTGTGATACTTGTATTAGACAGGTTATCACTCAATTGAAGTTATAAGAACTTCTGTATTGACGAGAGATGGCGCACTGCTAATCAATGAAATGATTTTAATTTTATAGTGCATCCCACACTAGGTTTATCTCAAAGAGTTACTTTTTATGATAAACATTTCCAAAATTCAACTTTTACTATGGAAGCAACTCTGAAATCACGAAAAAAAAATATTTTCTACAAAATGTAAGAATTATATGGCTTTCAGTTGGCCCCATAGTAAAAGTTTTGATGATTAGTACAATATTTTCCTAGAATATGATCGTTACGGTATTACGTAGATAAACACTTAGTATATAAACACAAAGTAGGTAGGAAAATACGTAAATCGTTGACAAGATTAATAATTTAACGAATATCAAATTCAACAAGTGAATAAGCTTCAAAACCTAACTTCAAAGAAAACTGAAGGTAGTTCCAAGAATTATTTAGTTATTGATGGGTTTACCCTTTTGCCTTTGATAAGCTAGCTGCAATAGGTATTCAATTTTATGATCCTCAATATTAATGTTTCATGTAGTTAAAAATTCGATTAAAAACAACTGAATATTATAATGAATGATTTTTAAACTGTTATTATGCACCAACTGCTTAGGCTTTAGGTAGGTACACGTGAACGTTAGGTAAGTGTGTATATGAACACTAAGTTAGATGGTATTAGTAATTAGTACGAAATAGACCATATCTGAAATAAGTACTTAAATATTTAGGTACCATTATATTAGGTATTGTTTTATTGACCGACATCTAACTAGATACAAAGCCCTTGAAATTTTGCGTCAGCAAAAACCTTTAACCGCCTATCGCCAAATCCCTGTTTCCAAAACTAATTTAAGTTCCCAATTAACTTAACCGCCGATATCACCTCGCAACGTTAACAAACAAACAAACAATCCAACCAGACGTAAACAAGTCCTGTGCAACAGAGACGGATAGACAATTCTAATATGAACATAGTCGAGGCTGACGGCCGACTTGCATAGTGTAATTAGCCCCGATATTTAGAGCGGGATACGAAGATACGTTTCTACTAGTGCGAAAGGGACCGATTTGGGCAAATTTCCAAGATGAATCTGATGTTCCGGAAGAACTTCAGCACTGAGAAGACTTTGTCGAGTAGCGGGGGTGGCGGCAAGGCGCGCGGGGCGCTCGGCGCGGGACGGAATGCAAAGCGACGCGACCGGGACCGCTTCTCCTGCATGGAGGAACACCACTACAAGACGCACATCTTCTTCTCGGCGGCTCCGCGAGCCAGCACGCAGTACAACGACGGCGCAGGTACCACGACAATCAACAACTAGCAATAACAACAGCAACGGTGACAGTGCGCGCGCGACTCTACAATAATACGAGCACGTCGTGTTGTCCCCGACAAAAGTTTTACTCGTTCGTGAGCGTTAACTGTGAAAAGCTTTTAGTAATATTAGCCGAATACCAGACTCGGCCGGAAAACTATAAATACTTTTCGTGAGTGACAGCGGACAGTGCTTATTGGTTTATAGAAGAAACTTCAATATTGAACGCGCAGAGTCCTGCGAACTGTGTATTAATTTGTGAGATTTATTGCATTCGGTTCAACCGTGGATTCGTGTTTTGGCTCCACGCACACAAGGTTATTTACCACACATGCGTCTGTACACGGCATAAATGTTATTTATAGGCCGGCCGAGCCACGCAATGTAATGAGTCTCTTCAATATAATTATACTTATATTTTATGGAGATATTAAAGCACGTACACGCATTCTTTCATAATGAAATTCATAATAATAACCTACAACTACGACATATACGATTATCTATGCCTACCTACATGCTTATAGTAAGAACGGATCGCTAACTCTAGAAGCATAGATAAAGTTATAAATATGTAAAACTCGATTTCCAAATTAATTAAGTATTCCGATCAATAACAACAATTTTGATTTAACTTATAAAGTCAACACTTCGTAGCTTTTCGGAAGACGTTGTTATAAAGCAAACGATTTTATCAATTTTTCCCCAAAATTTCACTAAAAATAAACCAAAAGTTTGCCATGTAAAAAGTCGCTTAAAATGAACTTAAAATTCAAGGCAAAGTTCGAGGAATTTGAGAATCAGGTATTTGGAAAAACTATTGCTGTCACGATTTTTGTGTACGCGTTCTGGCATTCGGCTTCGCTTTTTCTCCTGCTTGCGGCAGTTACTCGCGCCACGAGAGCGCGCGGGAGGCAAAGCGAAGCCAAACACCAGAACGCAAAGACAATACAGGGGCTGATTCCTTCCATTTCTGTTTCCAGAAAGATGCGGTCCGGTGTTGGGCGGCGGCACGGGCCCGGAGCCGGAGCCGCCGCAGCCGCTGGTGACGCGCGAGCCCTCCGTGTCTCTGCTGCGATGGGACCGCGACCGCGAGCGCGCGCCCCTCACCGTGCCCGACCGCCGGCGCACGGAACCGGTGTCGCTGGCCACGCTCGAGAAGGACTGCTTTGTGATACCCGCGCACGCCTTGAGCAGGTTCCTCCCTGATGGCGTTCCGGTGAGTCCAATTTGAACATTATCACCGTTGCGCAGCTAATTGGACGAAAAGGACGCTGTCAGCGTCAGCGTCATTTGTCTGATAGCATCCCCGTGGATCGGATTTAGACAGCATGCGGTACTTATTGGGTACTTACCTATGGCGAGCAAGGTGCTGTTGCTATGTCGCTCGTTTGAAAAATACTGTTTTTTTTCTCTCTCGGTTGAGCGTTACCCACCCAATCCCTTAATTTACATGTGAGACATTTACATGAGATTAAAACCTCCCTGCTCCTAATAACAAGATTAATGCTAAATCTGATTATCTATTGAGCAAATTAATATTAAAGCAGACCGTCGCTTGCTTCGTGTTCAACTGCTCAATCCCAGACCACGCATCTTTAAAATTGAATTAAAAGTGTAGATTATATTTAAAGTAGTCACCATATAACATTTCCATTAATAAGCATAAATTTATATTCCAGCTACCAGTACCACCGCCAACGCCAGAAAAGGGACTAACAACAAAGACTGGACCAAACTCCCTCAGCATCCTCGAAATCGCCGACCCCAAGCTCTGCATATTAGCGCACCTGATGAGCCCCCTCGAACCCATAGAGCCTATACTAGAATCACCACTTGCCAAGCCTTTGATCAAGCAGAAACTCGCCGCAGCAGAACTGGTAACAGAAGTGGCGCAAGCGAATACCGCTGTAGGGGGAATGTTGCTAGCAAACATGGAAAGGAACGCCGAGTTTCCTTTCATAGCGTACTACGTGATAAACACGACGCAAACTGATCCTTTGCTGTTTTACAATAACATGAGGGGTGCGTCGTTGAACAAGTTCGATCCGAAGACGATTCGGTACTCCGCGGCGCACACCTTGGACCTTTACAGCGAGGTGGCGATGATCTGCCGGCCGCCGTTTACAGATTTAGCTGGAGGGCCCAAGAAGTCGCACACGCCCAGTACGGGGTTCATCATTAGTGTTTATAAGGTTGGTAGAACAATTAAATTGAGTGTTGTACTCTTACCATCGTTATGAACAACCTTTTACGATGGGATTAATCTTGAAAATCTTAAAACAACAAACAAATACGGTACGAATCAGAGTATTTTGTTCTGTGGAGCAGCAGAGTTTTACGCCATTTCAGGATTGGTCCCATAAGAAAAGTCCTACATAATGATGAGTAGGTAAGTAGATTGATATCCTGGAGTATGTAGTGTTCAATCTTGTACTTGTGGTTTTAACCGTTTATCCGTGTCAGAGGACTTCAGGCGTCTTAAAACTCTGACACCAGGGCTAGCCACCCAGCCTAAACGAACTTACGTAGTTACTTCATTTAGAGACTTTTGTATTCGCTCTTGCTAACTCGTTTTTTTACAGCTCTATATCGATAATAATATCACTAAGTGTGATTATAGAGCTATTTATGTATAGAGAGCTTTATCATTGTAATAAAGCAATCTTAATATGGAATAAATATAATCGGCTAAGTACGAGTCGGACTCGCGCACGGAGGGTTCCGTACTGTATGGGAGCCCCCCTTAAATATTTATTTTATTTAATTTTACTATTTATATTTGAAGTGAATTTAAAATTAAATATTCTGTGAAAATTTCAAGCATCTACCTGTTATCATTATTAAAATAGAGCGAAAAACGTCTAAAAAATCAGGTTTGTTGTATGGGAGCCCCCCTGAAATATTATTTTCTTTTTAGTATTTGTTTTTATAGCGGCAATAGAAATACATCATCTGTGAAAATTTCAGCTGCCTAGCTATCATGGTTCATGAGATACAGCACGGTGACAGACGGACAGACAGACAGACAGACGAACAGACGGACATCGAAGTCTTAGTAATAGGGTCCCGTTTTTACCCTTTGGGTACGGAACCCTAAAAACGAATGAAACTTTATGATGAAAGTTATTAACAATAAATAAGCTGTCAGAAAACTTGAAGGACAGTTTGTTAATAACATAATTATACCTATAATTACAAAACAAAGCGATCAGAGCAGCCTTGAATATATATGGAGAAAAAACATATTTTGCATGGTTTACTAAGATGTTTAATTTATGCTAATATTTTCGAAGAATGTACTCGAATAAGTGTTTTCTGCTGACTCTCAAATACTAGCAAAGCTTTTTATAAAACGAAAGCAAAAGGCAAAAGGGATAAAGATCGCAAATTGGTTAAAAAAATCCTACTAGCGATATGCAGAGAGAAAACCGACTTCATTTTCTAACAAAACTGCAATTTTTCTCTACGAACGATTTGTTCCACTCGAGTAGCTTGAACCATGACTAATCTGGAAAACATTTCACCTGAAAGGCTGAAGGCAATCGTTACAATAATAGCTTCGTCTGCGCCATTCTAAAGGGTGTAGGAACTGAGTATACGATTTAAAATAAAAAACCATTTCTTCTATCGAAAATTTTGAGCTGTAAGCGTATCTTAATTTTGGGTAAGGTTTGATCTATACAGCTGTAATCAGCTCGATGTGGAAGTCATCGTTGCATTTTGAAAGCAGTTTATCGCTTGGCGACCTTTTACTCGTAGTTCTATACTTTTACATTTCTCCTAACCAAGCCCATTATAATGTTATGTTATGACATTGCACCCTTATAATGCACAATAGGTATATAAGTGTTTAGCTAGTATTAATCAAATCGAATTTCTTGACTGCTGTGAGCCCAGCTGAGCAGTGAACTTCAGTCAGGATTGGGTTTTACGCAGCTTTTAGATCAGTTATTTCTACTGCACACAAAAATACAAAAAAAATATCAGTCACTTGCTCAATTACCAACTAGTTCAGGAAAAAAATCATATAAATAGGCCACGATTCCCGGGAGCTACATTCATTTGAATACGGGCTGTCAAGGAGTGAACATCAAAATGGAAAAACACGAAATCAGAGCTGTCATTAAATACCTCTGCTTGAAAAAAATGTCTACCAAAGACATACATAGCAACTTGGTGGAAACATTAGGGGACTCTTCTCCTCCATATTCCACAGTTGCACGCTGGGCTAAGGAGTTTAAGCTGGGAAGAACATCGACGGAAGACGAACACCGCGAAGGACGCCCATCGACGTCCCTCACTAAAGAAAATGTGAAAAAAGTTGAAGAAGTTGTATTGGAAGATCGAAGAGTGACTATCAGGCATGTAGCTGAGGTCACAGGGATCTCATATGGCAGCATTCAAAGAATCCTTGCGAACGAATTGCATATGAGAAAGGTCTCCGCGCGTTGGGTACCGAAAATGTGAAACGACGAGCAAAAGAAGAAACGAGTCGACATGTCAAGAGCAAATCTCGAAAATTTCCAGGCAGACAAGGATAATTTTTTGTCACGTTTTGTGACCATGGACGAGACCTGGATCCACCATTTTGATCCTGAAACAAAACAACAATCGATGACATGGAAACGATCCGATGAACCGACGCCGAAGAAATTCAAAGTGTCAAGCTCAGCAGGGAAGGTTATGGCGTCTGTTTTTTGGGACGCTGAAGGAATAATCATGGTGGACTACTTGGAAAAGGGGGCCACTATTACAGGCTCCTACTATGCAGAACAAATAAGAAGATTGCGGGAGGCTATTAAGGAGAAAAGGCGAGGCAAACTGCGGGCTGGAGTGCTGTTCCATCAAGACAACGCACCGGTTCACAAAGCTGCAATTGCCATGGCTGCCATTCAGGAAGCGGGTTTTGAGCTGGTGGATCACCCCCCCTATTCACCAGATCTAGCCCCCAGTGACTTTTATCTCTTTCCACGACTCAAGGAACATCTCCGAGGCAAGAAATTTGACGATGATAGCGACGTGATGGCCGCGGTTGAGGACTTTTTTGAGAGTCAAGATAAAGTTTTTTTTTCTAAGGGAATTTTAGGTTTAGAAAAGAGATGGACTAAATGTATAGACTTGCTAGGAGACTATGTTGAGAAATAAATTTATTTTTTTATTTTATTCATTGTGTTTGTTATTGATTATCATTACTTTTGGATCACCCCTCGTATATCACAACCGCCAAGAACTTCGATTCTGCTATATACAGTCAAACCTGGCTAACTGAGAACTGGATAAGTGAGAAACCTCTATAAGTGAGATTAATTGCCAGGTCCCGTCATTTTACCCCTCAATTACCTCTATAAGTGAGAGACCAAAACCTCTATAAGAGAGAGTCGTTTTTCCCTCATGGACCTCTATAACTGAGAGTACTACTTGTCTAAACCTCTATAAGCGACAGTTGAGGGTAATGAAACATCTGTACTTTATGACCCATTCTTAAATTTCGTGGAACTACATAACTACCGTTGATTTCGGAACGTTTTCAATTCTTTTTTTTGTATTTTGTGGGAATAATTAACATTGTTTTTGTATCGCATTTTTTTGGAATGGCCACACGTGCGTCTATACTATCTTGTTTATTGAAATAGTGCTCTATTCAAAATTATTTTGTGTTTTTCTTTCATCTATCTAACATTATTTTTGTATCACATTCTTTTGGAATAGCCACATGTGCGTTTACACTATCTTATTGGTCAAACTTACTACAGTTGAGTATCAATTGAGGAGAAAGGTTCGGTGTTTATAAATAAATCTTTAGGAATAAATAAATAAATCGTTAAGTGATAAGCTTAAGGTTGGTATTGTATGCGTTCAAAAGTGGAAAATCTCGAAATAAAATACGCAATGAATTTGATTTATCAGAATCCAACTTTTATAAAATAATAAATTCAACAGACCCTATACGGTCTCTGTGGTCTTAGGACATGGAAATATTAGAAAGATTCGACTTTTTTAATTTTCCTTATTTTAATAAGTGCCTTTTAGAATGAATAAATAAAATCATCTATGTTCAATTCTAATCAACACAACCCGAACAATTAGTACCTAAATACTATTTATAAACATATTTATCATTCTTCACGCATGTAGATACCTACATACAAATTAGACGTATTTTTTAACCTCTATAAGAGAGAGCAGCCACTTCTGAAACTGGATAAGTGAGAAACCTGGATAAGTGAAAAACCTCTATAAGAGAGAATTAGATGGCGGTCCCTTCAACTCTCTCTTATCCAGGTTTCACTGTATACAGAGTTCTTCTTCTTCTTTTCAGCCATAGGACGTCCACTGCTGGATATAGGCCTCCCCTAAAGATCTCCAATAAGACCGGTTGGTAGCGACTTGCATCCAGCGCGATCCTGCGGTCTTAATGAGGTCGTCCGTCCACCTTGTAGGTGGACGTCCTACGCTGCGCTTGCCGGTACGTGGTCTCCACTCGAGGACTTTTCGACCCCATCGGTCATCAGTCCTCCGCGCTATGTGCCCTGCCCATTGCCACTTCAATCTGCCAATCCGCTGGGCTATGTCGGTAACCTTGGTTCTTCTACGAATCTCCTCATTTCTGATTCGATCTCGCAGAGAAACTCCGAGCATAGCCCTCTCCATGGCTCGTTGGGCTACTTGGAGCTTACTAATAAGGCCCATAGTGAGAGACCACGTTTCTGTGCCATAAGTCATCACATCATATATACAGAGTTATTTCTAATCAATTAGCGTCCTTTCAAGGGCTTATTCTGTACATCAAAACTAACAACTTTTGTTCTGCGACTTTTGTCAGAACTCAAAAAAAACAGCTGTTCCATACATTTTGTCGCGGGTGAACGATATTTTTCTATGGAACAACAATTTTTTTTTTAGTTTTTTCAAAAGGCGCAGTACCTACAAAAGTTGTTAGTTTTGATGTACAGAATAAGCCCCTAAAAGGATGCCAATTGATTAGAAATAACCCTGTATGTATGATAGCGGCTTTAAAGACGTCCTTGGGACGTCAATTACCTAAGCTACTAAGGAAAGCCCTAAGGGGACGCGACACATGCGATCCTTTGACTTGGAAGTCAAAAAGCTATCATAACTCGTATCAAGAAATTGTTGTTATCAACACGTTACATTGGTATTTTACCAGACTTTATTTATGTGCTGATCCATGTGCTGATTGGTTGGCAAAAATTCTAAAATAATTGTAATACGATGACTAAATAAGCTCATACTGAATTAATCAATAAGTTTAGCACACTCAGTAGCTGATTCTTTTCAAATTCGCTACTCTGTAGGTACAACAGGCTCCCCATTTATACAAGGCAACCGAGTTATATAGGTATATGCAGTGAAATATTGACTCCAATCAAAATGTAAATCAAACCCAAGGCTACTTTTTAAGCCAGTAGTGTTATTTTATGGGTGTACGGAGAAAGCTTATGCTTATGAAACTACAGATTTATGAGGTAATTTTATACCTTTACCCTAATTCCAAGTTCGGAAATAATTTTGGTCGTTAATTGAAAACTATTTATGTAGGTAATAATTCAGCGCGTCATGAAAATTGATTATTTTTGAAAATTATATTTTTTTAAGTACTAATTACGCAAAACCAAATATATTTATAAGTACTGCGCTTAGGCTTAGGCCATACGAGATTTCTTTTTTTGGTTGTGAGTCTAGTAAAATCAGTTGCAGAATTTTCGTACTCATATGAATTGTAGGTGTGCTGCTACTTACAATTCATATGAGTCAGCATTTTACGTCTTCGTGTCACTGCCGCGCCGTCACGTGTCGTCGTTAAAAATTATGCTCCTTTGGCCTTAGCCTTACGGATATTTGTATAAGTACTCGTATTACGGCTACCATTCAGTATTGCGACTGATCTCTATGAAGAGGACAGCATTTTATTAATAGCGATAGCCAGAAGCGCGATAGAGCGTCAGGAAACCACTCCTCCATAAAAAGAGAACAAAATATTTGCTCCGTTCCACTGATACTCGTCTGAAACTTAAATATGTCTGCTTGTACTTCCCTGAATTTATACGTGAGAACTTATCGAGCGTGGGAGTGTATTAAAGGCTTATTCCACAAATCCCCTTAGATGATCCCCTGCAAAGGGGATAAGTGGAATTTTAGTCCATTTATCCCCTGCGGTTTTGGGTAAGGGGATTTTTGGACATTTTGTCCACAAATCCCCTTCCGCAATGCCGCAGGGGATTTTTGTACTAAAGGTCTACAAATCCCCTCGTATTAAAGTACAGATTTACGTTAATATTAAAGTTACTTAAAAATCAGAGCTTCTGGTACATTAGAAGTGAATTTCAGCCCCAGATTTATCTGTAAGATGTTAGTCTAGTGTTTATTCTGTTACAAGTAGCGACACGTAAGTCTAGCGCTGAGGGTACTGTGGAGGGGATGGCTGCGCATGTCGACCGCCATACTAAACTCATGCGCAGCCATCCCCTCCACACTTCGCTCAGCGCTAGACTTATATGCCGCGACCTCTACTTTGTTATTTTTTGTGGGGTCAATAAAATGTTGTTGCATTGTATCGTATACGAAACTCCATGTTTGTCTGCTTGTTTGCAGGTGTTCGAGGGCGACGACGGCGAGCGTTTCGAGCGCAACTGGCTGTACTGGACGGGCGCGCGCATGCTGTACCGCCATCTCCCGCACAGCGTTG
Source organism: Hypomecis atomaria (assembly GCA_964007245.1). Taxonomy (NCBI): domain Eukaryota; kingdom Metazoa; phylum Arthropoda; class Insecta; order Lepidoptera; family Geometridae; genus Hypomecis; species Hypomecis atomaria. Next base: position 19,164,990 of record OZ023291.1, read on the forward strand.
GTATGCGCAAGATCGCGCTGCACAAGTCGGTGGCCACGCATGGAGACAAGATGTACCTGCTCGTCTGCGAGTGTGCCAACTTGATGGATGATTTGTCGGGTACGTCACTGCCAGTATATAGTCATTTGTCGGGTAAACAGTCATTACTTGTACCGCCATCTACCGCACTGCGTGGGCATGCGAAAAATCGTTCCCCTCATTCGTCTTCTGGTTTTCTGCGAATGTGCCAACTTAAGCGACTTGGGTATGTTCATTTTATAATTAGACAGGTACACTGCAAAATGCCACAAACTTGAAACCTAAATGAAGAAGTGGATCTGATGTTTTCATGTGACCACTTTCTAGTCTTTTTCGACGACCAACGAAAGTGACATCAAAGTAACACAAGTTTTTTTTTTTAATTTCCTGTTTGGTCAATTCCAGGGGCGGCGATGTTGATAACGGCGCTGCGCGCGCGGCTTTGCGGGTACACGGGGCTGTACCGGCCCATACAGACGTTCTAGTGCCGAAGGCGCGCGCGCGGGGACTCCCCCGGCAGCGGCGGAGCGCCCGCGCGCGACCCCGAGCCTTAGGCGGGCCGCTATCTCGCTGTCAGTTCAGTACGTGATCGGTAATCGTGTTGTTAGTGTTGCCGCAATGTCGATGGTGGGTTATCGATAGTTGGCCTCGATTGTCAGTAAAAATATCGATAGTGTTGGATAATCGAATGTAGTCTATAACATTTGTACCGTGTGAATAATGTTGATAATTAGCAATGTTATCGATATCATTGAAGCCACGATATTGATAGTTGACCTCGATATCAGAAAATCGAAAGCATTGACAGTCGAATGCAGTCGACTCTGTCGATGAGTTGTGATAATATCGATAGATCGATAGCAATAGCGATAATTGGCCTCGAGCTCGACTATGAGTAAAAGTATCGATAGTATCAGCATGAATGATTATGATTTCATAAAATGTAAAAAATATTGTTTTTTGCCAGTGTCGATAGAATTGAATACCAACGCTACATTTTTTTTATACTACGCTACTATTAAAAAATATTTTTACTAATTACAACTAAGAGATGTTCAAACCCAAAACTACGACTGCGATACTATCGATTGGCAACACTAAATAATAGTCGTGAACGAAAATTAAATCACACACGAAGTAAGATTTTTCGTGTGCGTGTTTCGTGTATAGGACCCTCGGCGCGGCGGCGGAGGCCTACGATGGTCGAGGGAATCTGTGATATAACAACCGACTGTTGGGAATATACTCGTAAATAGTACATTTTTAGATGTATTGCTCATATTTACCGCGAATAATATTGCGTAGGTACCTACTGTGTGAGCATTTGGATGTAATAGGTATAAGGGCTCAAAGATCCTTAGCACCGAACGTGCTAAAAAGTGTTTCTGTTTTCTCATTACTAATTGTGAGATAAATGCGATCTAGGTACTTATATTATCAACAATGACAGAAATGAAGTTAATGTTAATATTATCATGGGGTCTACGGGTCTACCATTTTCTAAAGCATTTATATGTCAATCTTGATACAAACTGTCTGTCTCTAAACTGTTTTTCGTACTCTGTTTAATCGCTGGTGGATGAGCGAGCCAACGAGCTTTAAAACCTCAACTTTTCTTTAAATTAAAGTTCCATTTGACGTTTTGTTCTTCCTTTACATTTTACCGTTCCTTTTAAAATAGCCGTGTCCAGTACTAAATCGTTGCATGGAATTGATAATTTTAATGAAATAAAGAATCTCTCATCTTTACGCAACACTTTAGTACTGAACGTGGCTATTTTAAAAGAAACTGCAAAAGAGGAAAGCGTCAAATGAGACGTTAATTTTAAGAAAAGTTGAGGTTTTAAAGCCCCTTGGCTCGCTCGTCGATCAACGGCTTTTGACGAAAACAAGAGCATATACGATAATATTGAACGTGGACAAGACTGAAAAAATAATCTAACAAATATGGTAGGCCCCTAGAAAGTCATTAAAACTAATTCAAACATCCCAAAATCCCTTACATCAACATCGCTTACAAATCTTCAGACTTGGTAACAGCAAAAAATCTGTGCGACCTATTTACGTATTTACAGGCAGACATTTCCCAAAGTTCACGGCAAGTCTAGACCTTTTGACGGCTAATTTCGCAGCCTAGACCTAGATTCCTGCCCTATACTCCTAGTACGAGTTGTTTACTTACTCTAGCGTTAAAATTTAGTTTTTTGCGATCAGCGTTATCTATCTAGCGATCGATTTTCGCGCTATTTCCTTACAATTTTGCGTTTTACTTAAACTTAAATACTTAAACGTTATACCAGGTGGTTTTTTAGACTTTTGACATGATATTTGCTAGTATTTAAAATTGTACTCATCATTACTCTACAGAATAAATCTAGAAATGTGGAAAAACTGTTCTGTAAATTCTGTCGAAAGTCATTGAACTTATTTTACGGAACAGCTGATTATTTCTTCGCGGTTTTGGCGTAGTTCACGTAGTAAAACCTTTTTAAAATAATGCATACAATAATATTCTAGAATGTGGAACGCTTTGCCTGAGTCTGTCTTCCCGCTAAAGTACAATGTGGGCGTCTTCGAATCCCGAGTAAATAGGTATCTTCTAGGTAAGCGTGCTACAACCTAAACCGCTTATCTGCGTAACATCAGGCAGTATGTAGTCAAACGCAAGCCTATTCAGAATAAAAAAAAAATGTGTTCGTCGTCTAGAAATGTGAATCAAATTTCTTCTATGATGTTAGCTACAAGCTACGCAAAACCCAAGTGAAGCTCAAAGACATATTTCACTTTATTTAAACTAAAATATGCACTAGTGTGTGATGTCACACGGTTCACTGTACCGAATCCGGCTCTACTTACACTAATACTAAACCTATCTTAACCTTCCAACCGCTAACCCCAGCTATACTACGACCCAATTTTTTTTTTTGTATACACCACTACTTTTTATGAACATCTAAAAAAAATTTGGGGGTATCAGTGCACGATACTAAACATATATATGCAATAAAAAGTTAATAAATCAATATCCTAAAATTATCCCTTAAAAATTGAAATAATTGATTATTCTAATCCATTAGACTCCAACTACAGCTGTTTTGCGTAAACAAGACCGTAGGTACTTATCACCATTGATAATTGATACATGAATGAAATTGACATTATGTGCATAATTTTAGTCTAATTTTCGGATAAAATAAAACCTAAATAAATAGGCTACCTAAGATCTTTTTTAAATTTTAACTGTACACATATGTTTTACATCGTGTACTGATACCTACATTTTTTTTTTAGATGTTCATAAAAAGTAGTGGTGTATATAATAATATAATATTCTTTATACGATGAAGACTAAAAGTGTTAACAGCTGCACGAAGATCGGGTTTCATGCAGCTTGTAACTAACTTCACAAACCGCCAAAAAGTTTAATTCGGTACCCCATACAACAATTGTAATCACTCGTGTAAAAAGAGTGTAAAACTCGTACTAAGGGTAGGGGCCCACAGATGCCCGCTATGGGTCTCCGGTCGCCCTTCTTGTGAAAACGGACCAAAGTATTATAAACATAAGAAGTGTGTGTGACGCGTGTTCTCGGTAATTTTAAGTGATATGGGTCGCGTATTGTCGCACTACGGGCAAAGAAGATACAATAATACTACGTACTACAGGGCGAATTGCTATATTTTTGTATGACTCAAATGGCTTTCGTTTTCTTTTCAAATATTTGCTTGATATGTTATTCATCATCATCATCATTTCGTTTCAATGGCTAATTTGTAGTTATTAGGGTTTTTTTAATTATTATTAGATATTTATTTATATTATTATACTCGATGGATCGCGAGTCCTGGAAGGAAATGGGGGAACCCTTTGCCCAGGAGTGGGACAGTATAGGTAAAAAAAAAAAATTTGATATGTTATTGGTGGACAAAAAGGACAAAAGGACAAAATTGGGAGCAGGGTAGACGAATTAAAATCTACAGCCGTTTTAAGATGAATATATACAGAGTTATCTGCTTGCCCTGTACTAAGCCGAAAGCGCCATGGTTAAGACCATCATTATGAATAAATTTTACTATGGAGTCAACCCGAAATTTTAATGTTTTTCTCGAATTTCTGGTTGGCCGCACTTTCACTGCTGAGGTACTTTTTGTAAGGTGCCTGCTAATTCTAAAACGCACACGCAAGGCGCGGGAAGACGCTACCGCACCACGCCTGGCGTGTGTAGTAGCCGCGGGGCGTGAGAATCGAAAACACAGACGTGTGTGTTTTCAGCAGTGAAAGTGTAAATGTTGAGAGTTTTTACGGTTCTTATTAAATTTCCTTTTACTACACTGTACCGGCCTTTAAGACCCGGTATGATCGCAAAATCGACAAAAAGCAGATTGTTTTAAACTATCGTGTGACTTGATGGAATGCAACGATATGACCACAAAAAATCGGTCATTGACAAGAAAAAATATAGTCCTCTGCTGCCTCAGGCCTACCCTACCCGCGAAGGTTATCCTTACTGGGTAGGATTTTGATGTAACATAATTGTGTTATAATGTGGTGCGAAAATACGCTTTCCTTTATCACTAGATACTAGACTTAAGATTTTTTCAGTACGAGTGACATTTTCACAGATAAATAGACTACGCTTGATTTACGATTACTAAGATTCGCTTTCCATTTCATTAAAACCGTATTTTTCTAATATATAATACTACGAACTTTTAAAGAAAATAGTTACATTCGATAAAAATCTAGATAACCTACCTCGCTTTCTTTTAGTCTTCCAAATCAAAATATATTTTTTCCATAACGTAGTTTAATAACCGCCAAATAACATTCACTTCATTTTAGATATTCACAAAATTATGGCACTGAGGATAAAGGATTTGACACACTGAATGCATTCTGCGATCTGCGGTCAGGTCAAACTGAACGCAACCCGTATAATGTATGAACTACGTTGTCGGTCACTCAAAATATATAGAGACTGACAACGTTGTTCACGCATAATGCGGGCCGCGTTCAGTCTAACCTGACCGCTGACCGCAGAACGCATCCGGTGTGTCAAATCCTTAAATCTGATGTACACTTTTCTAGTCTGAATATAAAATATCTGAATCTTTTTTTATACCAATATGTCAGAAAAGAAAGCAGTAATTTTAGAGATGTCAAATCCGTGATTATATCGATAGAATAGATATCGATAGATATATTCTGTTCGGCAAGATTTGTAGAACTTCAGAGCAGACTCAAAACAGCTACTACACTGGTTCGGCTTAAATCGTTTTGTACCGGCCTAGCGAAAGCCATTTGGCAGGTTGCTGAACCGAATTATGACATAATATTCGATATTACCGCTCGGCAGTGCCGATCGTGCCAAACCGAATATGTGTAAGGCAACCATTACGGGCAACAAAATGGAATCGATAGATTTTTTGCTTATTCCTTACATATCCCGTGATACATATCATCAAAAGGTTCGATTGTAAACCATATAACAGTCAATGACATTGTATCTAGTAAAATCTATTTTCTCTACAAAACAAAACGCTATACAGTAAAACGTTATATAAATTAGACCTAAAAATGTAGATACGCACAAATTATATTTCAAGAGATCATAACGACATCGTCATTTTTAAATTATAGAAAATAATAGAGTTATCAAAATATTAAGCTTATTGCACAAATAAAAATATATTTAACTAACATAGGCACTAGGCTAACTTTAAATCTAAAAAAATTGTAAACCTATATTTATATAGCATAAATAGGTACTTAATCTAACGGAATTATAAAAATGATAATCATGTATTTTCAAGCTCCTATTGGTGCTTAAATTTTTAAAAAGGAATTGGAATTATTTTAATGATGCTAAAAATGTCTCCTTTCAATTAAATAAGCGCCTAATTCATACAATTATTTTGGTTTTAATTATTTTGGATTACAATATAGAACTAAACTATATAATACGTGTTTAAATAGTAAAAAAATGTTGCAAATTATTCACAATCCTACGTTTAAATTCAAGAGTTATATGGAAATTAAGCGCTGCTTTACCATTTTATAACGTTTCCATATTTCACACGATTCGATTTAGTTATCGATAGTAGATAATATCGATACATCTACAACACTACAACGAGTATCCTGCAAATTACAATATTAGTACTAGGTATACCAACTTAATAATATCTATACATTATTATTTTATGTCAACACCTACTTTCCTACCTTAGTTACTTAGTTTGTTTTTATTATTTCTAATCATAGTCGTCAAATACATCACAACAACTCTGGGGCATTCGTTTTGACTTTCGTACGCCTAGAATCGTATGCGTAATTAACTCTACGCACGACGTTTTTTTTCTCGAAATTTAAAATTTTCCATTTCACGCAGCACTTTAGTACTGCACAATGCACAATTGCACATGGCTATTTTGAGACGGTAAACTGCAAAACAGAAAATCGTGAAAATCGTTAAAGTTTAAGTTAAATTAAAATGTTAAGGTGTCCGTAAAGTTACGTTCCTCGATACGAAACTCAAAAATAATGCCCCTGCAACCAAATTGTATTTTTTTAGGTAATATGTTTAAAGAATACTTGTTTTTTATCAGTTACTTTGCGATGGTGCTAAGTCTAGTCAAATTATAACTAGCAAGTAATGGTTTGCAGAATAATAATTGTTATGTACATCATCCTATGTAGTATTATTAATTTCTGTGCTAATATTAATTTCTTTGTCTTTATTAATAAGTATCTATAATTTAAAATATTTATTTGACTGTATCATGTCAATTAATGTTTAATTAAAATGATGACAATAGATTGAAAATTGTTTGTGTGTTAAAGTTGTGCGTAGCAAGTAAGTTTTCAGGTTTTATAGTATTCACGACAAGTACATATTTTCAAATCAAACAATCATGTTTTGCTAAATACCTATGTATTTTTGCTGCAAAGAACATACGTGCACGGCAATTTGAATATTGTAATTAAGTAATGCCAATTTATAAATTTCAACCAGAAAACGTTGTTTTATCAGTTTTGCAGTTTTACAAAAAAAAAATACAAAATGAATTGCAAAATGTCAAAATGCGATTTGAGAAAGGATTTTAAACCTACTATTGTGTCCAGAAGTAGGTACCGATAATACAACAACTGTGAAATAACTTTACTATTGGCCGAATCAATACTTCTTGTCCTCTGTGAAAACGAGGCGAGGAGTTGCGAAGTATACTAAGCGCCACACAAGTCGGCGGATGAGAAGTTATGCGCAGAACGCTGCGCAAAAGCCGAAATATAGGTATGCACGGAAGCAAGAGAGACGAGACGCCGGGGCACACCCGCCCGCCAACTCCTGCCTCCCGTGCGCTCACAACGCCCGTGCTCAACACTACGTCACGCGGCGTCGGCATTGTGCACGTATGCGCAATAATTAGCGAATCACGGCGAAGTGTTATCTGCAACTTCTCATCCGCCGACTTGTGTGGCGCTTAGTATAGCAATATATTAATTTGTTAGTGGCGCAAGAGAGGGGATGTGCGCAGCTTGTAGGCCTTGTAGCTAACTTCACACGCGCCAAAAAGTTTGATTCGACCGACGACGAAAATGAAGAATATTTTTATTCGTCCCATTCTACGAATAAATAATAAGTCAGGGACTCTAACAACTAATTTCACACAATAAATAAACTTTCAAATAAAACAATGTATGATTCAAAATCACTTCCGAAACCAATACGTGTATTGGTCTCATATATTCACTACAATAATGGTGTCCATGACTTTTTCCCTAAAGTGCATAGTTTCCGAGATATCATCCAAAAACGTTTTTCAAGAAGGCGTTTGAAGCGCCCGCGCCACCTGGATCTGTCAGCATTTTGTGATTTTACACTCCTTATAAAAAAAAAGTTGGATCGGTATTTAGTGCAAAGTAAAATTCTTTTTTTCTTGAGGTATTTAGAAGTGATTTTGAAGTAATGCTTAATTTTTTTGGAACATTGCAAAAATAACTCGTCATAGACATAATAAAGTATATTTTTAACAATTAGGGGATAACATTTCACGCAATCACTTAATACCTTTTCGAATGTTCCGAATCCAAAATTATAACTTGATATTTATTAATATTTACAATTTTGAAACTTTGATTATCTCGTTATATTTTACCCGCCTTACCACAAAAAATTTGAATACCCTTTAAACACAGTATAACCGCGCAATTTGTACTGTTAAACATTGTTTAACGCGTGCTTAAATTTTTTGTGGTAAGACGGTATATCTTTATTAGTTTTTTTTTTCAGTTAACGGTAGATCTAAAGTTTCCTTGATTATTTCATTGAAAAATAGACAAGGACTAGAAAATAATTAACAAAGGGATATTAAGTATTTTTCAAATAGATGTAGTTTATAAGAAACGTTTGTTATCCCCTTAAATTACAGTCAAAATAAACTAATGTGTTCAATAGTTTATTATACTATGCTTTCTGCACTTATTCTTGCTTACATATATTGTATATCAATAAGGTTCATAAAATCAGACCTCAATGGGCAATTCAGTTAGTGAAAACCTTGGCTTGACTGGATTATATGTGCAAAATATGTGAAATTGTTACATTTTAAATGTTACATTACATAGTTATGAAGAAAACTATTGGTTGGCTAAACGCTGTTGTTTCAGTCACCACAAACAGATAAATGCACATGTTACATGGGTGCGTTTACGCACTCCAGACTAAGATAAAATTAACCTAGTTAAGTCTAAATCACCCGTTTAGGGCATCCGTCAGGCGAAAAATCCTGGCTAAAAATGTATCTGCCCCGTTCACTCGTTCTCACCGGTGTATTTTTTTCTCCTGACCAGGCTAACTTTTATCGAGGTTTTTAGGTAAGTAGAATTTTTTTATCTCGTCTTTGATTGGTCAGCTAGTTATCATCAAATCGATATATTCCCCGAGCATCGATTCTCGGTTACGTCGATTCCTACTTACGGCGTGCATCTTTACACCGCTTCTCATCACGCCGCGCCACTTTCAAGCGGACTCGCTTCTCTACGGCGCGTTCTCTTAACGTCTATTCCCGCTACGAAACTTCCCTCACCGATCAAATGATTTTTGTCGTGCTTCGCACACTAGGTTTATAGAAATGTTTTTTTTTTTGTGATAAACATTTCGAAAATTGACGCGCTTGCAGGATTTGAACCTTCCTTTACCGCGCTATAAATCTTATGTACTGCTGAGTATTAAATAGTATGAGTATAGGATTTTAGTGACCGACTTCAAACAAGTATAGGTTTACTGAGATTTACCTAAATTTGATAAATTATTATTTAATATCATTAACCACAGCCTAAAATAATAAATTAAGTGATGAAAAGGTGATGTAAGAACTAAAAATCATGAGAATCGATGGTCGGGGAATATATCTTGGTCTAAAGCTATGACGCCATTCACGCCCCTGAGAATAATTTTTATCCAGCATAATAATTATCTGGATTGCGTAAACGCACCCCAGGCACACAGGTGGGTCTGGAATCTGGATATATAGTTAATCTTATAACGCACCTCATTTTGGGCAGGAGGTAAAATACGAAAGAACCAGAGTTTAGCCATCCCATAAGAATTAAACGTAGCTATTGAAATTACTATATCACCTTTAAAATTGAGTGCTTACTTCTTCATAGGCGCTAAACGAGTTTTTGTAAAATTACGAAAAAACCCAGGAAAAATAATTTGCGCACTGTCCTAGCCGTTGGGCCTTAAGGATTTTATATTTAGCAAAAATACTCATAGGTTTCATTGACTGATAGCCCGCAGGTATAGTAGGTAAATAATAGGAGTTGGTTCAGAGACCATTAAAGATTGGCTTGCCTTGTCAGGCGAGAGGAAACAAGCATTTTAATGTACCAAATTAATGTTCAGCTTCAAAAGCTAGTTTGTAATTACGGGCTAAGCTCTTTGTAGATAATTAATAGATGATTCAATTAAATTTCAAATATTTTTATAATAAAAGTACTGAAACGCGTGATTGTTTTTTTTAATCTTGTCTTCCTTAAGTGCTCTAAGTACTTCGAAAAATAAATGATAACGCTAGTCGTAAGTATCGCCACACGAGCCACAAACGCTGCTTCTGGAAACTAACCATCCATCAGACAAAGGACGTCCACTGCTGGACATAGGCCTCCTCTATAAATCGCCTATAAGTCAGGTTGGTAGCGGCTTGCATCCAGCGCGATCCTGCGGTCTTAATGAGGTCATCCGTCCACCTTGTGGGTGGACGTCCTACGCTGCGCTTGCCGGTACTTGGTTTCCACTCGAGAACTTTTCGACCCCCTTAGTATACATACAGAGTTATTCCTAATCAACTAGCATCCTTTTAGGGGCTTATTCTGTACATCAAAACTAACAACTTTTATTCTGCGACTTTTGTCAAAACTCAAAAAAAAATTGCTGTTCCATATCGTACAAAAATATCGTTCACCCGCGACAAAATGTATGGAACAGCTGTTTTTTTTTTTAGTTTTGACAAAAGTCGCAAAACAAAAGTTGTTAGTTTTTAGGGTTCCGTACTCAAATGGTAAAAACGGGACCCTATTACTAAGACTTGGATGTCCGTCTGTCCATCTGTCTGTCTGTCACTGGGCTGTATCTCATGAACCGTGATAGCTAGGAAGCTGAAATTTTCACAGATGGTGTATTTCTGTTGCCGCTATAACAACAAATACTAAAAATAGAATAAATTAAATATTTAAGGGGGGCTCCCATACAACAAACGTGATTTTTAGGAGTTTTTTGCTCGCTATTAATAAACGGCATGAGGAAGGGGGCTCCCATACGGTACGGAACCCTACGGTACGGCGCAAGTCCGACTCGCACTTGGCCGATTTTATTATGTACAGAATAAGCCCCTACTAGGATGCTAATTGATTAGGAATAACAATATGAGTATTCATATTATACAAAAAAAAAACTTGATCAGATTTAGTTCATTTAGGATATTGTTTCAGTGCGCAGCGTCCACGCTATTAGCATAGTACTACAGATGCGCCATCATGGTTTTGGTTATTTGGTAATAGAAGCATGATCTGAGCCAGACTGAGCCATACTTATTTTATGTTAAATGATCAATCAAACTATTCTAAATAACTATGAACTTTTATTCAACAATATCACAATTTGCAACAACTTAAATAAAATCTATTGTCGACCTAACTAAATAAACAAAACTTACGTCTTCAGTAACCTTTGTGCCCCCGAAACCTTCTTCTGTTGTCCAACTGGAAATATAAATGAAATTACAGGTTAGCTACACATCATTATTGTATTTATTGTCATCCCCACTCTTCTTTAGAATCTTTAATTGGCTAGTTGACAATATTTTCTTGATCTTGTCTTGTATTATTTGAGGATTTTTTTTTTAATTTAATTACTAGGGGATATCTTACACACGGTCTCTGAGCCCAAACTAAGCAAACCTTGTGATATAGCTGCCATAGCCTGGTAAACTACATATACATATTTTTAAATACATACTTATAAAGATAGTACCTAAATAACACCCAGACACAGAGCAAACACCAATGTTCATCACATAAATGCTCGCCCTGGGTGGAGATTGAACCCACGCCTCTTTGATCCAGATGTTAGGTTCACTAACCACTGAGCCACCGAGGCAGGATGCAATAGATGTTGTCCCTATATTGAACACTAGCGACCCGCCCCGGCTTCGCACAGGTGTATTATACATATAAACCTTCCTCTTGAATCACTATCCATTAAAAAAAAACCGCATCAAAATCCGTTGCGTAGTTTTAAAGATTTAAGCATACAGACAAACAAACAGACAAAATAGCGACTTTATTTTATACTATGTATTGAAGAATACATAGCCTAAAAAATCAGGACTTCACATCACTGATGCACAGATAGTGCTTAAGATTTTTTTATAAATATGTAAGTAACATAGGCTATCATTTTAAAAGCCATTTTTGAGTGTTTACAGAAGGATAAGTGAAGTTTATCTCTTCAAGAATTTCTTATATTATCTAGCAGCTTTCTTTACTTAGCAATTACTTAAAAGTATACCCACCAAAGATCGCTTGCATTCAAAGAAAGATTGCCGCAGTTGGGCACACTCAGTGGGCACATTTCCTTGCGTTAGACACTCTCGGGGAGTCTTCTTATCCTGGAAAATTATAAAAATTTCACTAATTACTATGTATACTGTTCATTTGTATATTTTGGTCTTCCTGATATCTTTTTGTAACATTGATTGATTACTGTGCACTCCATCTGCACTAATTCAACATTGGACCTCAAAATACAGGCCTAGCTGAGTTTGTGCCCCCTCAGTAATTGTAATTTTGTGTATATTGTGAGAATAACCTTTTTGTACACTATTCAGTGGCGTAATATCATTAAGGCAAACTAGGCAAGTGCCTAGGGGCGCCAAGGTACACAGGTAGAAAGGCACAATCAGCTTGAGCATTTGGTGCAAACATTTCATCAATGTTTTGTTATGACGTTGTCATGTTAAACTATAGTCTGAAAACAGACAACCAATTTTTTTGCTTAAAACCTCAATTTGCTTCAATTTACAACCAAATATAAATTTAACTTATGGGACTAACTAGCAACGCCTACAAACAACTTTGTCAGTAGCACATGATCTCTGATAAGTTGGAGAGATACGACTGCAAATACTGCAATAATTCGTCGGGTCGAATGACTTTTATCAAAACTAAAAAAAAAGCTTTTAATTTAGCAAATGTCGCATCACAAAAGTTGTTAGTTTTGATGTACAGAATGAGGCCCTGGAAGGATGCTAATTGATTACCAATAACCTTGTATATTGTGAACCAAAATCGTAAGATATTGTAAACCATAAACTCATGCTCTTTTTTCCTTGGTCCCCATCTCACTGCGTTTTCGTAGAGTGCAGGGATAGCGGTTTTGGTCAATCTATAGTATGCGATATTTTGAATATGGGGCGCCGATGAGATGTTTGTCTACGGCGGCGCTCTGTGTTTAATCCGCCTCTGATACTATTATATCAAAAATTGTTTACTTACAGAACTAGTTAAGGTGAGCTCTGGGTGTAATGGGCACTGTTCTAATTTTATAAATCTTAGCATTGTGAGACAAACAATTAAACATTCATACATCTCAAAAACATTACCGCCTTTCTTCGGTACTAGTTGGGTAGTTCCCGGGTGCAGCAGACAGGTTAGAAAATTATCACTTTTGATCAGCCCCTTAGATTTAATATCTATGATTACATCAAACAACTATCAATGATAAACATCATTTACCGGTTCATTGTTATTCTGGATAAGAGTGAATTCCATTTAACTCAAGAATTGCTCAAGAAAATTACCTTCTTACAACAATCACTGTTCAGTAAACATATCTTGAGGTCCGCCCTAATGCCAGCGCAGGGCGACTGATCTGCTAAGCCAATCTCATCTGGAGCAAATGAAACCATCTTCTTTTCGTAGTAACCACAATAAATCTCAAAATTATTTTACAAAATTAAAATATGTAAGTCAAATCAACATTCAACATCAACAAAAGTGTTACCAGCATAGAAAAAGCTTACGTTACCAGCCATTTAGCCGCCGCCCAACCCCCCAACCCAAAAGTTGTCGTGAAATTGCGAGCCAATAAAGTACGACCCAGTAATTCACGATTACTTATTTATTTAATGTACAGTTTGTACAGCCTGATATTTTGTGTCCCTGAACATGGAATATCAGGCTGTGCAATATTGGGCTGTGAAATACAATTACGTACATTATTGCACAGCCTGGTATTTTACGGCCTGATATTTTGTGTCCCGGGACATTGAATATCATGCTGTACAATATCAGGCTGTACATTATTGGTTGATTATGTATTGCACTACACATTATTGTACAGCATGACATTTGGTGGCCTCCATGTATAAAAAAACTCAATCTTATGCTTCGTTAAGACAAACTTATTTTACTTTTCTTCTTTTCCGGTCGTGGATATTTGACTTTTCGAGTTCGGCGCATTTGCCATCTTTATGTTTGTATAATAATATAGCTGTTTATGTAGGTATGGACTTATGAAGGGGGGGTTATTTTAAGGTAAGGTGTAAGTTTTCCAAGGTATTTCGATTTCTGTTGATTAGGTTAGGTTTGAAGAATGAAAACAAGCAAGAGTGCCGCGGCAGCGGCTGGCAGAGTGCCAAAAACAACCTGTCCTTATTACGAGTTCAGGATGCTCCTATATCAGTACATATAAAGGCTGGGGGGTGCAGTGCAGCTATGCGCAGCGCAGCAACTACGGCCTTTTTATTATTGTCTAATAGTTTATCTGTCCACAGTCCCGTTCAAACAAAGCATAGGGAACTGACAGAAGTCACAGATAAACTGACCAATAGTAACAAATATATTTTAGCCAATAAGTGCGTTGTAGCCTTTTATCGTGCCTTTCAATACTGGCCGGACATTTCCACCCCGTGGAATAAAATAAAATTACGCCCCGTATTTCACACAAAAATGTACAGCATCATATTTCGTGAATTTTTCTTCGGGACACTTTTTATCATGCTGTACATTATTATGTCGCAAAATACGGGCCGTACATTATTTGCACGAGGTGAGAATGTCCGGCCAGTATTGTGCGGCATGTATTGAACAGCCTGATAATTGGTGGCATGGGACATGAAATACGGGCCGGGCTCTTCTGCTCGTACAATAATTGTGTCATCAAATACATGCCTTACAATATACAGGACTCGCAAAATTAAGAGCGAAATGGTCTCAACTCAAGTCATTAATATAATGTATATGAAATTCTTTAGCAAAATTAAGCGTCAACCAGACAGTTGCAGTCAAGGTGCGGCTGCGGCTCCAATCCAGAGTTAAAGGGGGTCGTGGTTTCAACCAATCATAAAACCTAATCAATGAAAAAAAAAATAAAGATCCGTAATTGGAAAATTTTAATACTAATTCGAAGAGAGGGTGATACCATTAAGTTTAACCAAAACCTTTTTTTAAAACGTATTTTTAAACCCTTTGGTTAAACTTAATGGGTGATACTGTTAAGTCCTGCACTGACGTCCCGCATGGAATGTTTTTTGCATTCCCCCCTCTAGCGTCTACTCAAGCCTCAGAATAAGAAAAAACAGACTCAAGCTCACTGTTTTTCCTTATTCTGAGCTCAAGCTAGCCTAGCTCCTTATAGTCCCTGAGAGTGGCTCTGGGCCGGCCGCCGGTATATCTGCTCCAGTAAGTTCCGTAGCTTATATGGTAATATGTATTAAAAATGAATGGATGGATGTGAATATGATGGCGATATGGATGACAAAGCAGAAGCATGAGAAGCATCATGCAATCCGTTGGCTATTCTAGTGTCTTCTGTGGCTTTGCAATCCCACAGATCATGCTCTACAGTTTCGCTTCCTGTAAACAGCCACGATAAAGTGGGCTGTCAGTGGCTCAAAAGTTTATACAACTAACTATTAAAATTTCAGTGACCAGTATTATGAGCCAGTAGCTGAACAAGCTTATCTCTTGTGCACGGTCGTTTTAAGGGTTCCGTATCCAAAGGGAAAAATTTTACCCTATTACTAAGACTTCGATGTCCGTCTGTCCGTCTGTCTGTCTGTCTGTCCGTCTGTCACCGGGCTGTATCTCATGAACCATGATAGCTAGGCAGCTGACATTTTCACAGATGATGTATTTCTGTTGCCGCTATAACAACAAATACTAAGTAAAAATAAAATAAAATAAATATTTAAGGGGGACTCCCATACAACAAACCTGATTTTTCAGACGTTTTTCGCTCTATATTAATAATGGTAACAGGTACTCGTAGATACTTGAAATTTTCACAGAACATTTAGTTTTATATTCACTTCAATAATAAATAATAAAATTAAAATAAAATAAATATTTAAGGGGGGCTCCCATACAGTACGGAACCTTCCATGCACGAGTCCGACTCGTTCTTGGCCGATTATTTTACTTATCGCTGGGATCCCCCAGTGGAACTTCCCCCAAACGCCAAAATGAAGTATGAATGAGTATGAGTCAGGTACGAGTTTATACAGTAGGTAAGTAGTATCATTAGCAGCTTAGCTTATTCATGCCAGGCAAGGCCTTAAGCCTTCTCTCTTTTTCGCGAATCATTGCTATTTAATCCCTATTTCCTTTGCCTTGAATTCTTCGACATCGGACCCAGGATAATTTCATTAAATATGCTGGATGCAAGCTGCTTCTAACTGATCTTGGGCAATCCTAATTTCAGCAGTGAACATGCTACGACTGAAGTGATGATGATGTTACCTACATTTTTAAACAACAAGATACGCACCACCTAAGTGCGTGATAATATTATGTATTATTATAATTATTATCTAGGTACCGTTTGGGTTTTCTGAACCTATTATAGTTAATTTTATGATGGTCCACTGGTATAAGTAGGTACTGATAACCGTTTGTTTACTGCCATTTAAGCAAGCTGATAGATAACCTTATAATCGTAACCTGATACTGGTGTACCTACTATGTTATTATCTCCGCTCTCCGCTAGAAGTAAATATTTTCTTTGGTTTTTACAGACTTTAAATATCGTGGGACTGATCGTTTAAATGTTAACTTGATCCAATTAAAGTGTACTTACTTGTGTACCTACTACACAAATTAAATATGGCTAGAACAGATTGTCGTTCAAGAATCAGCCGTTGGTATCTTTTTATTTTGGTGATTTTGGCTCTAATAATAAACTTCAGTGCGTCTCAGGAGCTTGAAAATGCAGATAGTCTAGATTTCAATGGACGCAGAATAGTACAACCAGTTGTGTACCATGAGCGAACAAAAGAAGAAATATTATCAAGCAGAGATATTATTAGCGGTACACATCATTCAGAAATACAGGTGATGGTTCCAGTCGACGGTGAACAGTGGTTGCTTGATCTCCAACTAAACGATGAATTGGTGGCAGAAGGTCACACGCTGCAGTACCAGAAGGAAGGAAAGACTGTACAGTGGAAACCTAATAAAAATGATGTCGATTTGTGTCATTATATCGGTAGAGTGAGAGGAAAGCCTGGCTCGTGGGTCGCGCTATCTACCTGTTACGGCATACGAGGTGTTATATTTGACGGACAGACGATTCGATGCATCGAACCCTATCAAAGTTCGGAACTCAAATCGCTGCATTATTTATATAATCATAAAGATATCAACATAAACTACAGTCACGAAGACATCACTATCAACAATACGTCTGATCAACACTTGACCGAGAACAATGACCAGAAAAATATAGAAGATCGTCGATTTGTTAGATTTAAAAGAAATATTGGAGAACAAGTCCAAGGTCCCTATAATGTAAGCAAAGACTCTCGTTTCGTGGAACTGGTACTAGTTGTCGATCATGAAGAGTTCCAAGCCAATGGCGGCAATTTGCGGACTGTGCACTCACAAATGGTGCAATTGGCCAATGTTGTCAATTCTCTGTTTTCCCAACTCAATATCTATATAGCTCTTGTGGGGGTAGTCGTTTGGAACGAGCGTGACGAAATACATATAGATAGAAACAGTGATGCTACTCTTGTGAACTTTTTGAGGTATAGGGCAAAGAACTTGACCTTTGACATACCAAATGATATTGCCTATTTACTAACCAAACAGAATTTCGACAACGGAGTTGTGGATAAATCGTTGAAAGGTACCATTTGCACATCTGAATTTTCCGGTGGCGTAGTTTCGAATTATTCACTCGTACTCGGCGTAGTAGCAGCTACTGTTGCGCATGGAATAGGGCACAACTTTGGAATGGTGCATGACACAGACGAGTACTGCGACTGTCCACACGAGAAATGCATAATGAGTGCGTCAATTGCTTCGGTGGTTCCCATTCACTGGTCATCTTGTAGCTTGCATTCTTTGGTGCTTTCCTTTGAAAGAGGAATGGACTATTGCTTGCTCAACAAACCTAAGCGCTTATTCGACTCTCCAACTTGCGGCAACGGTTTTATCGAACCAGGCGAGCAATGTGACTGTGGAACAACTCTAGGTAGTAACGCCAACCAGTGCCACGTTTGCTGTAACCCCAATACTTGCACCTTTCGTAATAATGCCACCTGTGGTACTGGAAGTTGCTGTGACCTTACGACTTGCCGCCTTAAATCAACAGGTATAGTTTGTCGCGCGGCGGATCGGGAATGTGATTTGCCGGAGTATTGTTCAGGTCTTTCGGAGTTCTGTCCCGCTGACGTTTATAAAATGGACTCGTTGCCTTGTGGAGTTGGAGACAATCAAGCATACTGCGTGCGCGGTGAGTGTCGCTCACATACGGATCAGTGCCAAAAGTTGTGGGGCTCTACGGGCAAATCTTCAATTGAGAAATGCTACAGTCTGGGAAATACTAAGGGAACAAGAAATGGAAACTGTGGCTACGACAGAAAGAACCAGACATATACACCTTGCTCTTCCAATGATGTCCTCTGCGGCTTACTACAATGTCAGCACTTAAACGACCGGCTTGAATTTGGCATGGAATCTGTGTCTGTGCTTAGTTATACGTTTATTTACGACAATGGCTCAATAACTCCTTGCCGAACCGCTATTATAGACCTCGGAGTGAATGATGTCGATCCTGGACTTGTACCAGATGGTGCAAAATGTGGGCACGAGAAGATGTGCTTAAAACAAAAATGTGTGTCCGTTAAAACGGTACGTGAAGCAATAAAGAGCGTTGGGACCTCGGTTTGTCCATCAGATTGCTCAGGACATGGAATTTGCAATTCAGAAGGACATTGCCATTGCGACCAGGGTTTCGCCCCTCCATTGTGCATTGACCCTGGCCCAGGTGGCTCTGTGGATTCTGGTCCTCCTACCAATTTAGTCCATCTGTCCAATAATTTGGTCACAAATAAGTAGATTTAGTTCTTATACAGTTTTAATAAGAAGAATACATTTTTTTTTGAAGAAAAAGGTTTTCATTCTGAATATTATGTCGCTTGCTATCATACCTATAATAGAAAAAGCATGGATGTAGAAGGTTATTACCAGTGTTACTACTATACTATCTAGACACGCGGAAGCGTGTCCAGCCAAGTCTAAGAAAAAGGAACTGGCGACGCGACGTGTGTAATATTACACGAACCATTTCGAGCCACTTTTGACCCCTTCATAACTCGAAAACCATTTAACCTATATATATGAAATTTAGCATATTTATTAAAGTTCTTTAGCTTATCTACAATACAAAATTTCATTAATTTTGCTCTGACGGTTAATGAAATATTAATGTTTAAAAACCGGAGTTTCATTGACTGATTCACTCACTGACTCACTCACTGACTCACTGACTTAGAGATCAAAAACCTAACCCACTTCCAGATGACCTAGAAACTTGATATTTGGCATCAAGGTAGACTATCAGGCATATACAAAGGAAAAAATCTAAAACTTTGAACTTTTACACCCCAACCCTATATAATAGGGGATGAAAGTTTGTATGAGACTTCCACAAATGTTCATGCTATAAGTCTAAAAATTGATACAAACACTCCCTGTTAGAAATAATAAAACACGTATTTCAGGATTTTTAATAAATCAGCCTCCAACCCCTAAAATTGGGGGATGAAAATTTGTATGTCACTTTCGAAACTTTTGGTGCCAGAACTCAGAAAATAGATATAAGAACTCGTTTTAATAGATAATAAAACACAATTTCAGGATTTTTAATAAACCATCCCCCTAACCCTAAAACTGGGAGATGAAAGTTTGTAAGACACTTTTGCAAAGTTTGATGCTAGATGTCCAAAAATTGATGAAGGGACTCTTTATTACAAATATAATAAAACACGTATTTCAAGATTTTTAGTAAATCTCCCCCTAACCTTTAAAACTAGGGGTTAAAAGTTGGTATGAGACTTCCGCAAGTTTTGAAGGTAGAGATGTGAAAATCGATAAAATTACTCCTTGTAGTAAACTACAAAAAGAAGTGAAATCCAACAAAAACATTTTCATGTGCAATGAAGCCAAGTCTAAATTACAGTTCCCACTATCAAAAAGATGTCAGATCTCACGTAAAGCCAAGCTTCTAACTCTACACGCCGTACTCTACAAGTCCTTACTTCACAAACTCTACACCTTAGTCAATATATGCGGCTTGGTAAACTAAAAAAGAAGTGAAATCCAACAAAAACATTTTCAAAACATAAACAGTCATAAACGAACATTTCGAAGCTCAAAAAGGTAACAAGTTCGTCGAAATTATCATCGCTCACCATTTCTTTCTTGAAATAAAATTCTTTGATTTTTTTTCCGACTTGCAATTAATCTTTCATTGGACATTGTAACTGAATTTGTTTCGGTACGAAAAATTCTTTGAACTCTTTAGCTTAGACCTTCATGTTGATTATAGCCGGTTATTACTTTTACATCTTCATGAAGGTTTATTACCAGTGTTACTACCAATCTTACAACCAGTAGTAAGATCGGTAAATGAATTACCGTTGTTACTACTGCAGTTGAAAGTTGTTAGAACAGTAAAATAAATTACCCGTGTTACTACCGTAAAACTAAAATAACAAAAAGAAACAAAATATGACCTGTCATGCTAAAGTTGCATGACAGGTGTCAAAGTGACAGCTGTCAAACTAAAATATGTTTTTTTCAGGTCATAGTACTAGTCAAATATGACAGATATCAAAGTGACAGCTGTCATTCTAGAGTTGAATAACAGGTGGCAAAGTGACAGCTGTCAAACTTAAAAATGATATATTTCCATTCGTCGATTCTTGAGTATAAGGTACTCTTTTTACTCGACGAGATATTCTGTCACTTTTGTGAAGTTTGACATCTGTCATCTGAAATATAGATTTTGTTGAATTCTCTCACTTTTGCAGAGACAGTAAAAGTCTAAAATCGACAGTTATGGGACTAAACCATTTTTTAGTTTGATAGCTGTCACTTTGCCACCTGTAATGCAACTCTATTATGAATTCCAGAATGACAGCTGTCACCTTGATATCTGTCATATTTGACTTGAACTACGACTTGAAAAAGAAACAATTTTTAGTTTGACAGCTGTCACTTTGACGCCTGTCATGCAAGTTTAGCGTGACAGGTAATATTTTATTTCTTTTCGTTATTTTAGTTTCACGGTAGTAACACGGGTAATTTATTTTTACTGTTCTTACAACTTTCAGCTGCAGTAGTAACAGCGGTAATTCATTTACCGTTCTTACTACTGGTAGTAAGATTGGTAGTAACACTGGTAATAAACCCTTCATGAATACCTTTACTCAGAATTTCAATGGTCATCGAAGAAAAATCTCTCATTTGAACCAAATTGCTTTTCCTCGGTAATGGTAAAGCTGACTTCATAAGATTTGGTTGATAGCATAATAGGAAGTTTAAGGCCTGCAAGTTTTTCTACGTCTACTTTTAGGAAGAACTCGGCCAGGTCATGGTCATCTTCAGAATTGCAACCGAGCTGCTTTGCTAGTTTGAGGGCCCTTTCTCGTGGTTCAAAAGTTACTGACCAATAACACGCAAGCGATCCGCTCTGAATTGTGGCTGTTTTAAAAATACACTTGCTCATGGGTGACACGAGATGAAAACTGGCGCAGCATTCTCCTGCACTCTCGCCAAATAAAGTTATATTATCTGCATGTCCGCCAAAGTTTTCGATTTTTTTTTTTTTTTTTTTTATTCTGAATAGGTTTGCGTTTGACCACATACTGCCTGTTGTTAAGCAGATATGCGGTCTAGGTTGTAGCACGCTTACCTAGAAGATACCTATTTACTCGGGATTTGAAGACGCCCACATTGTACTTTAGCGGGAAGACAGACCCAGGCAAAGCGTTCCACATTCTGGCTGTTCGTATGAGGAATGAGGATTCGAAACGCTTGGTTCTAATGCGCGGAATGTCCACCATAAAAGGGTGGCGCTTTGGTCGCGTCTGTCTAGCCGTACGATAGAAGAAAGGGGCTGGTGGGACCAGATTGTGCAACTCCTGGGCGCACTCTCCGAAGTGGATCCGGTAGAAGGCCGATAAACACGCTACCTTACGTCGATGCTCGAGACTTTGCAGCTGCGACATAGTCAGAGTGTCGTTGTCGATCAGCCTCTTGGCTCGCCTCTCAATCGACTCCAGAGCCTCCAGTTGATATTTGGCGGAGCCATCCCAAAGGTGAGAGCAGTATTCCATGCACGACCTGACTTGAGCTTTATACAGACTAAGCAGTTGCTCAGGTGTGAAATACCGTCTCACCTTAGAGAGAACACCAAGTTTTTTGGAAGCTAATTGGGCCTTTGACTCTATGTAAGAGCCAAAGTTAAGAGTCGATGAGAGTGAAACGCCTAATAGTTCCAAGCTGTCAGTTACCGGAACGGAGACACCACGGAAAGCGGGAGACAATTGGAAGGGTCTCTTTTTGGCCGAAAACAGACAGGCTTGAGTCTTCGTGGCATTAAACTTGACCAGGTTAGCATCACCCCAGTCAGAAACCGCCTCCAGACTCAAGTTGAGCCGCTCGACCATAGCCTCTCTGTGAGACTCGATCTGTGGCCCGCTGGTTCTCGCATCGGATGTGTAGCTCTCCACGACTGTACTGTCGTCTGCGTACCCAAAGATTCCGGGCTTTAGCAGATCGTTGATATGCAGTAGGAAGAGGGTCGCAGAGAGCACTGACCCCTGAGGAACCCCGGCATTGATAGCCATATGATCTGACGAGCAGCCATCTACGACCACTCGTATCGACCGATTCCTCAAGAAATCTGATATCCATGCGCAGAAATCAGCAGGCAGGCCGTAAGATGGAAGCTTGCCAATTAGGCTCTCATGCCAGACCCTGTCAAAAGCTTTGGAGATGTCCAAGGATACAGCCAGCGCCTCCCCGTGCTTTTCGATGACCTCACTCCAGATGTGTGTGGCGTACGCCAGAAGGTCCCCAGTAGACCGGTTTCGGCGAAAGCCGTACTGATGGTCACTGAGTAGGTCATTCGCTTCCAGGTACGCCAGGAGCCTGTTGTTAAGGACACGTTCCATACTCTTGCAAAGTATGGACGTGATCGAAATCGGTCGGTAATTGGCAGGGTCGGCACGGCTACCTTTTTTGGGTACAGGCTGCACGTTAGCAAGCTTCCAAGATTTGGGCACTTGACCTGTCTTCAGAGATAGGCGAAAGAGGCGAGTCAGCACAGGCGACAACTCAGGCGCACAAGTCCTCAATACAATGGCCGGAATACCATCAGGGCCACTGGCCTTGTTCACATCAAGACTGCGGAGAACCTTGAGAACCTCCTTTTGCCGGATATGTATATCACTCATTACAGAGCCACAATTTGGCAAAGTTGGAGGTCTCGCACTACCGGGGTCCAGACGCGAAGACTCAGCAAATTGAGATGCAAATAAATTTGCTTTCTCAACCGCGGTATGGGCCAGCGAACCATTGGGTTTCAGCAACGGAGGCAGTGAGGGGCGGCAGAAGTTCGCTTCAACCGATTTAGCTAGGGACCAGAATGCCTTACTACCCGCAGGGTAAGAAGCAAGCTTATTGCCTATTCGACTAATGTGATCAAAGCGAGCCCTCCGCATAACCTTTTTACAGGACTTAGCAGCCCTATTGTATGCCTTCTTCCTCAGACGAATGTCCCTCGACTTACGGTTTCGAGCATCGGCCCAAGCCAGGTATGCCTGATGCTTTTGCGCTTCGGCGCGTCCACATTCAGGTCCAAACCAGGGCCGAGCTTTGCTAGACAGAGGCACGTCCGAAAATGGGATGAAGTATTCCATGGCGGTACGAAGCACATCTGTCACGGCATCCGCGCACGTAGAAGGATCATCGGAAGAGAAGCAAACAGACTGCCAAGGGTAAGATGCAAAGAAACACCGCATCTCATCCCAATCCGCTAACTTGTACCGCCACACTCGCCGTGACCCTTTGGGGCTGGGGTCTGATGGGGAGTAGACGGATACAGATTTCACCAGACAGTGGTCAGATGAACCTAACGGTGAGGAAATCGCCACTGAATAACGGTCTGGATCGGTGGTTAGCAGAAGGTCCAAGCAGTAGGCTGTGTGCGAGTCAACGTCAGGTACCCGTGTAGCGCCTTGAACCAGCTGGGTAAGATCTAGTGTCAAGGCAAGCTTGCGCGTCTCCAGCCCAGCATGGTTAGTGTCTAGGTATGGGTGTAGCCACTCCTTGTGGTGGCCATTAAAGTCCCCCAGGATCACTAATTGGGCTGAAGGGTAGCTGAGTTGAGCAGCATCCGCCGCCTCACTGAGGTATTCAGTGAGTCTGGTTGTCTCCTGGTCCCCGCTATGTGATCGGTATACACAAGCGTAGATAATTTTCTCTATGCCAGTGTCCGCCAAAGCCCAGAGCACTGAGAAAGAGGGGTCTTCAAACCTACGAAGGCGCAGAAAGCAAATGTCATCCCGGGCGTACACGCATACACCCGCACGTGGTTTGAAACGGTGCTCCAGGGAATACCCTGGGTAGGAAAGATACGACACGTCGGATGGACCAGCAATCTGCGTCTCCGTGAGAAACAATAGGTGGGGTCGATCTGTCTCAAGATGATGATGGACAGGTGTGAGATTGGAGTGCAGGCCCCGAATATTGCACAGGTGCACTTTAAGTGAGAGGGAGTGCTGCCGCTGTGTACACGTTCTTTTGCTTCTACTGTTTCTCATGGTTATTTGCGGAGTAAAGTAGGTAGAAAGTCGGTAGTGGAACGAGACGTCACTCTGCAGATCCAGTGGTACAACGCACAAACCACACACATCTATGGTAGACTAGCCTGGAGACCGCGGGGACGCCCGAGCCCCCCCAAGGATGTCCATCGGGCCCTCTCGTCCGGTCGCCAACCGGCACGATGGCGCATCCCTGGGATTTTTCGACAGATGGCGGGGCAGCCTTTCATGAGTGGCTAGCTCACTACTTGGGCCCCCTACTATCTGCGGTCGGCCAGCGACAAACCGTGCCTCGGATCCCGCTGCCCTCCACGACTAGTCGGCCGATGCGGCAATCGATGCGTGCACCGTAATCGATCCACCAGAGGACGCTACTGTTCCGACCCGACTTTCAGATTGGCGTCACCAGACTTCGCGCCGGAACACGAGCTCAAGAGAGTCGTTTGGCGGCGCGGCTTAGTCTGGTGGGTGGTCTCTCGCCGCGGCTATAGCCTACCACCAGTATGGTTGCTGCCTGGTTAGCACCACCCAGGACCACGTGTGGGGGACAAAAAATTAAAAGGGTTCCTACCTACGGACGAAGGCAGCTCGGTCTCGATATTTGCTTTGACCCATCTTAAAGCTGCCACTTGATCATTCATGCCGGCGTTTCCTGGTATCTGTTCTGTATCTAAGGATAAGAATCCAAGAGCTTCTAATCTATAGTTGATAGTTACAAGAATGACTCCGTGTCTAACGAGAAATTCTGGTCCGTAAACGTCATCGTTTCCGCTGCCAGAACTACAATTGATAAAATATTGTTATTTTGACTACGTCTTAGTAATTTTATTAATTGGTTGATTTACAATTTGTACGTACGTGAAAGATCCTCCATGTATATACACCACGAGTGGTAGTGCTTTCTCAGGGTTCATATTCGGTGTAAACATTCAAGAATAGACAATCTTCACTCCCTAATACTCCCTATTAGGTACGTTTCCTGACGCTGGATCCACTTGAGTGCAAACTGAACCGAAATCCGTGGCGATGCGAACTCTTTGCCATGATTTTTTAGGCTGAGGTGCCTGAAAATTACAGTGCATTGTGATTATAAAGCATCTAAAAAATATTATTTTACTTAAGTATTCAAAATAAAATTAAAAATAACATAAATTTTATCTAGTATTTATATCTGTACATTTTATAATAATTAAACAAATAAATAACATAATTAATATAAATAAATGGGGTGCATGGAAGGAGCCTCCCCGAGTGTCGTTCAATTGATAGTCGCTAAATCGCAAGAACGTCCGGCGCACCCTGGACAGTGAGCGCCCGCTATTCCTTACGCTGACTGACTAATCCTTCCACCACGATGTTCCGTGCTAAAAAAAGGTCCTTTTCAGGGCCCTCCGCAAATCGGTCCTTCTCAGGGCCTCACCAAAAATGGTCCTTCTCAGAACCCTCCTCTAAAAGGCCCTTCTCAGGGCCATCATCAAAACGGGCCCTTTTCAGAGCCCAAACCAAAAGACGCCATTTAGGTGGCCAATTTTTGGTTTAAAGCCGGAATATAAAATTTTTAGCACGCAAAATCGACTCGAAAAGAAGAAGAAGAATATAAATAAATAAAGAAAGTCGCTCTCGATCAAGTTTTTATGGTAAGATTATCAAAGCAGCATCGTCTATCCATAGTTTTTTTCATCGGATTGTTAAACTCAACGCACACGATTCTGTGTTTTTCATTACATGCATTATTCGTTCGACCAGCACAACTTGGAAGATAGTACAGAAGTAATGCAGCTCTCTCTCTATTTATAGTTTACAACGCATCAAACATGGACCAAAATACTAATCAACAAATACAAGAGCAATTATTATGTGCATCCATCCATGCTGCAGGATGTCTTCTGCTGGACATAGGTCTCCCCTATAGATTTCCAATAAGGCCGGTTGAAAGCTGCCTGCAACCAGCGCGTTCCTGCTATTTTTAGTCGGTGGACATCCTACGCTGCGCTTGCGACCCGTTCGTTGTTCGTTTTACTATGTGGAACCTTACCTTAAATCTGAAGTTGCCCACAGGAGGCTCAGCATAAGGGATTCCTTTAAAACTGTAAAATGGTTCTCCAAAGTCGTTTTCTATTACTTCACCTTCCAGTATACCTTCTTTTACTTGCACTTTCACCATTATTCCCACTTTTTACAACTTTTATTTTTCAATGGGAGCAACAATAAAAATTGTGTTTCGAAATATATCTTCTATACAGGGTTATTTCTAATCAATTAGCATCCTTTTAGGGGCTTATTCTGTACATCAAAACTAACAACTTTTGTTCCGCGACTTTTGTCAGAACTCAATTTAATTGATTAGAAATAACCCTGTATAGCAGTCAGATTCGTTTCTGTGATAAAAAAGTAATTTGTAACGTTTGCCTGTGCGTTTCTATAAAAAAACATGGAACACTTCAAAGCTGGAGCAGATAAAATGAAAACACAAAGGTGTCGTTAGTCGCATATTGTATTCTATACACATGATATCACGGTGATAGGTAATAAAACTACGTGTGACGGGCAAGCACTTTAGGACAAAAGTTATTGAGAGCGTATTTATATAAAGCGAAATTATATTTATTTCTTGCAAACTTTTTTGTAAAACTTACTGTTTATTGCCCGTTTAATGAACCAGTTTTTATATCTTGACCGATATTTTAAAATCACACTTAGACTCTTGGATCAAACAATGAAATCCATTGATAAATATCAGTTGTTGTTGATAATATTAGTTTTTGTACATAACCATTTCTCATAAAAAACATAAATAATATCTATGTCCGGACTTCCTGTCAAACGTCAATAATTGAAACGTGAAACTTCTCTTTCTGTTCTGTTTGAACAAGATGGCAAGTACCTAATATTGTAATGTAAAATGTAAAATACAAATCTACTTGTTAATAGCTAGTAAAAGTCCTAATAAACAGTGAAAACAAGATCCACAAGTCTCTTATTGAAAAGTACAAATTAAATTCTCAGTTGTATTCAGTTCTTTAGTTTAACATCAAATCGGCTGAGATAGAAAATCCAGTTCATTAAATTCGATTCATTAAATGGGTCATAAATCGTAAACGAAATAAAATTTACGGAACAAAAGGTTTAACAGGCAATAAAAGATGCGAAATTATATTTTCTACAATAATGCTCTCAATAACTTTTTTGCCCTAAGTGTATAGTTTCCGAGATATTGGCCTGAAATATTTTTCCAGAGGGCGCTTGAAGTTCCACCTAGATCTGTCCGCATTTTGGGATTTTATACTCAGTAAGGGACCCTAAATCTAATAAAATAAAAAAATAGTGCGACGTTGATCAAATAATAAGTACCTACCGCTATTTTACCTGGGGTATTTTGACACTGACAAAAAAATAGAAACCTGTGAGCAAATTGTTAAATTAAACTAACTGGTATAATGGTGATGATGTATAACACAGTTTACACACTATTATCACAAAAACCTGAAAAAGTACGATACTCTTAGCTTTATACTCGAGTTTTCTTTACCTACATATTAATATAAATATGTACTTACTGTATTGTAATCACGACTCTCTGTAATATTTTCTTACAATTGATAAAACTCGTATCATGTGAGTTTACGACAATATTAAGGAATGTATTAAATACAAAATATCTTATTTTAAAATATCCATCATTTATTGGGATCCAATACATGTATGCGTGTTTTATTCAACAGCAAAATACCTACTACAATATATTCCAAGGACTATATAACATTTCAAATCTAAAACCATATTAGGTACTTAATATTGGGACACAACCATGTCAAAACAATAATGCTAAACAAAACAATTAAAATAATCGTAAATTACTAAAAAAAAACATTTATGGACCATGATATTAATTAATTTTAGTAGGTAGGTATTTATTGTAATTTCAATTTGTTTATTCCTTGTAATTTAAATGGCGTAATTGGGAAGATATTCTTTGAAAATGGAATTCCAAAAATCATCATCTTTAGCATCAGGTTCTGTTTTGGCTAATAACTGATTCCCGATGTCCAAATAATACTTCTCTCCTAAGTTGTAAGGCAACCATTTCACTCCCAAGTTTTTGTTCGGGGTAGGATCGCTGAAAATGGAATAATTTCGTTGTATAAAATAGGTTTTACACTTGTCTTTAATTATTGTATGAAAATTATCTTCTTTCTTGACGTAAGGTCAATGCAAAAAAATATTACATTCTACAGGGTTATCTGCTTGCCCAGTACTAAGCCAAAAAGGGGTGATTAAGTCCATTGTTATGCGAGTTGCAGACCAAGAGCTAAGTTAAGCTAGTTCGGGGTTAGCTCGCATATCTGAAACAGTTCACCATAGACTGCGAGCTATGCACGATCTATGAAAAACTACGTTAGTCATACAAGCTAAGCTAAACTAACTTACTTTAGCTCTTGGTCTGCAACCGGTATAATAAACAACTTCTATTATGGGATCAACCCGAAATTCGCTGTTCCATACAATACTGCAACTCTGAATCGACAATATGTATGAAACAGTATATTTTGTCTTACCATTCGGGTTGGTCCCGTAGTAAAAGTTGTTCATAACGATATGGCCTGAATTACCTCCTTTCGGATTTGTACATTACTTCTGGATAACTCTGTATATGACTTTGAAACGAGTATTAGTACTTAATAAATAAACACATAAATGTAAACAGACTATTCCAAGTGCATTTAATGTGTATTGCAAAAAAATTATTTGTGAATTTGTTAAGAGTAACGAAATTAAGGCAAATAATTAACATAATTATCATGATAAAAAGTATGATGAAGGAAAAATATAATTTAAATGCTTACCCGAACTTAGCAAAGTTGGTCCAGAGAGTCGTTACGGTATTGATGTAAGTAAAAATCTCAGAATTTTTATCTACCACGGTTTTGGATAACTTGTTGACGGGAAATAGATAAAAAAGATCGTCACCATGACTGACCACTTGTTTTTCTCCAATGTACTCACTTGCTCCGAATAGGTGGGCAAATACGTTCCTTTCAGTTTTACACGTAAACTTGTAAACGTAGACATCACTCTTGTCTGATATAAGCTTAGGAAGAAGTAAGCAGCCATATACGAAACCCTCAAAGTTCATATAAGCTATGAGCTGGTCAAAGTTGTCCTTGCTTATAACATCATCCTTGAAATAATACTCCTTGAATCTGCGACCAACTTGCAATTGATCTTTGATGGAACATTCTAACTGAATCTGTTTCGGTGTGAAGAATTCTTTGAACTCATTAGCTTGGCTAAAAAATGTTTCTATAGGTGCTTTAAATGCAAATGCCATGAAACCTTCATCTTCGGTGTAACCAGTTATCACTTTCACATTTTCATGTATACCTTTCTTGAGTACTTCAACCGGGTCTCCGAAGAAAAATCTCTCGTTTTCACCAAATTGCTTTTCATTGGTGACTGCAAAGCTAGGTTCATAAAGCTTGGTTGATTGTATAATGGGTAGCTTAAGGCCTACGAGTTTGTTAACATCAATTCTTCTGAAGAATTAGCCAGTTCTTTGTCATCTTCAGAATTACATCCTAGCTGTTTCGCAAGTTTTAGGGCCCTTTCTCGAGGCTCGAAGGATTGGGTCCACCAACATGTCAGGGCTCCGCTCTGAACTATGGCTTTGTTGAACAGACCTTTACTCATTGGTGACACAAGATGGTAACTAGCGCTCGCTCCGCCTGCACTTTCGCCAAATATAGTAATGTTATCTGCATCTCCACCAAAGTATTTAATATTCAATTTGATCCATCTCAGAGCTGCCACTTGGTCTTTCATGCCAGCGTTTCCTGGTATTTCTTCTGTATCCAAGGACAAGAAGCCAAGAGCTTCGATTCTATAGTTGATGGTAACAAGAATCACTTCTTGTCTCACAAGGTACTCTGGTCCATAAAAGTCATCGTTTCCACTCCCGAAACTAAAAACAACAAAATGTGTTTCCGTTATTACTTCTTTTGTATATTTCAAAATGTGTTTCCGTTATTACTTCTTTTGTTTATTAGTCCTATATAGTAAGTATAGTAAATGTTTTGTTGCTAACAGCAAAGAGGAAATATTATTATCTATTAGCTGCCTGTTCATTTCAATACAACAAAATATAATATTATTGCTTTATACACAAACTGAAGGATCATCTACATTCCCCTCATAGTTACCATTTAGTATAGGGAAATTCCAGCCCAAAGTGGGCTGTCTAACATATATTCCAAAGCTATTATTTCAGTCAATACTATTTCACTCGAGAGTAAAGACTTGTACGTACAAGAAACCTCCTCCATGTATCCATACCATGACAGGCAGGGCCTTCTCAGGGCTGAAGTCAGGAGTGTAGACATTTAAGAACAAGCAGTCTTCAGTTCCTATGACAGTTCCAGTTATAAAGTCAACTTGAGCACTGACCGAGCCAAATTCTTTGGCGCTGCGGACTCCTTCCCATGGTTTTTTGGGCTGAGGTGCCTAAAATAAAGATTTTTTACTTCAATGGTGTAATATGACTGGTCGTATTATACAGACACATAGTACATTAAGCTATTTTAAATGTATTAACTTTAAAAATACAATTATATATATAGTAGCATCATAAGAATGGCTAAACGTATGAGTAAATGGTCACAAGATCGAGTAAGAGCGGAAACATTGAAAATAATAATCTATGCTTGTAGAGCATAGCATGTGATTTTCTGCGAACATTATGCCGCGTCTACACATTGGGCGGTGCCTTGCGTCCTAGCTTGGCTACGAATTGAATAGCCAATAAGAGTCAATTAATTATTATATTGATCGGTTTGCGTCCTATGTCAATCCATGATCGATCCACACATTTGGAGAATTGCAACCAAGACCAACATATCCAATGTTTTAGACACCAGCTTTAGACATGATTCTAAAGATTCAAAAATTGGACTCTTGTACATCTATAAAGTTGTACATGTGTATCTGTAAAAATAATAAAATAAATAAATAAACATTAGGGACATCTTACACACGGTCTCTGACCCCAAACTAAGAAAAGCTTGTCATATGGCTGCCAGAGACTGATATACTATATTTACATATTTTTAAATACATACTTATAAAGATAGTAACTAAATAACACCCAGACACAGAGCAAACACCTATGTTCATCACATAAATACTTGCCCTGGGTAGGGATCGAACCCACGCCTCTTGACCCAGAAGTTAGGGTCACTAACCACTGAGCCACCAAGGCAGTCTGTGAAGGCGTGTATCTGTAAAGATTTGAAAGAAGTTGCAATGTTTCAGGTAGGTACATGATGTACCAAATAATTAGGTACCTATCGAACTTCAATGGATGCTAGTAACAATAAAAAATGAAAATTGATTGTAGGTCCCGGCTGTTTTGTTAGAGTTAGAGAATGTTAGAGGCCTTCAGGCGGCTTAAAACTTTGACACCAGGGCTAACTACCCTGCCTATACGAAGTTACTTACTTAGTTACAATGAAAAACAAAAACAGGCAACAGGAAGATGCTTGAAATATTCACAGAATATTAAGTTGTGTTTTTTCAAAAATAAACTATGTAATTAAATTAAAATAAAATATATTAAGGGGGCTTCCACACGGTACGGAACCCTTGGTGCGAGAGCCCGACTCGCACTTGGCCGATTTTTTAAATTACACGACAGATATAAGTTCACATAGTAATTTATCTGGCCACGAAACACGACAGTTAATGATATTTTCATACAAGTTTTGCCGGCCGCTGCTAGCATGTATTTGGCCAGTACAGGAATTTCGATTTATCTCGAAGAAGGTTGTTGCTCACGTTTCCAAGCATGTTTGTATTGTACCAATAAGCGAAAAAGATATGATAAGCGTTTGGAAGCTTTTGAAATGTGGGTTTACAGAAGAATTTTGAAAATATCATGGACAGACAGAGTGTCGAATGAGAGAGTTTTGCAGATGGTCAACAAGAAGGTGGAAGTTTTGAACACAATTAAAAAGCGCAAGCTACAGTACCTTGGGCACATATTACGTAATGACAAATATGGCTTGCTCCAATTAATCATGCAAGGGAAGATCCAGGGAAAACGACCACCCGGAAGAAGACGAACTTCGTGGCTCAAAAATCTTCGTACGTGGTTCAATCTGAGCACAAGATCACTATTCCGCGCAGCGGTTTCCAAAGTCCGCATAGCCCTAATGATAGCCGACCTCCGGTAGGAGCTGACACCTCAAGAAGAAGAAGAATAAGCGAAACCACACATGACGTGACCATGTACCGTACACCGTACCTGAATATTAGCTTTATTTGTTATGTAAAATGATTTTTTTGTCATCAAAAAGAACAAGCCGTTATCTAACTTCAAATTATTATTTAAAGGTAGATAACAGCTTTAAATTTAATTATTATGTAATCTGATTTGAGTGATTGAATCTTCACTTCAATCGCTTGGATTGTTAGTCTAGTTTTTACAGTTTTTTAGTTATAAGTCTCTAAGCTTAAAGTCATATTTTTACGCAAAACGTTGGCTGAAAAGTATATAAACTAAAAACTTTTCTGAAAAAAATAAATAAGACGTACGAGCAAGCAATATTTGTTACTCAAGCGATTGACACCAAAACATAACATTTTGTTACAATTTAAGGGATGAAGAGTTTTCTCCCGGAACAATATTTAATCAACATTGTACTGCGAATTTTCACAATGTTCTACAGAAAACCTGAAAACTCAGGTCGAATCAGAAACGGTCTACATTTTAGTTAGGTAGGAAATATTTTCGTAACGTTAGACACGCTGCGCATATTTCCTGTCTTGTGGCTCTACCATAATGACTATATTGCCACTGCACAACCATCTCATCGTCTCGTTTCCACTGACGTCGAGAGGCTTGATCGGCCTATAAAAAGAAATTAATATCTTCTAGAAAGCTACAAACACCCACCTTGAACCTCAGACTACCTAAAGGAGGCTCAGCGTAAGGAATTCCTTTAAAACTGTAGAATGAGCCTCCATACTCATTCTGTACCACCTCTCCCTCTAATATCCCCTCTGTTACTTTCACTTGAACCATTATTTTAGTACTAATAACTTTAAATTAATCACTATACTATTTTTGTGAAATTTTGTATGACGGTGCGCCAAGTTGATTGTATTTTTTGTGATTTATAGTTATCATCACAATGTCTGTTTTTTATATGTATGTTTTATATCTAATCACAATTAGACTGAATGATATAACAAAAATGATCACTGATCGTTACAGTTACACAGATAACACTGTTAATAGCGATGAAACACACACATATATATAGTTGAACTCGGCAAAAACACAAGTCATCGTGATAGGTAGTTCCCGTAGTATCGCCCAAGTTGATTGGGAATTTCTTCCCCGAGTAGTTTTTGACGGTGTTACTATACCTTTTAGCGACACTGTTAAGAACCTAGGTATTACTTTTGATAAATGTCTCTCTTGGGGTCCGCAGATTTCGGAAACGAGTCGGAAGATTTTTGCCTCCGGGGGATCTTTACGTAGGCTCCGTAATTTTCTTCCTATTACCACGAAAATTGCGCTCGCACAATCCCTTTTACTCCCGATCCTAGACTACGCTGACGTCTGCTATCTGGATCTTACTCAAGACTTGCTAAATAAACTTGAGCGACTTCAAAACTTTTGCATTAGGTTCATATTTGGCCTGCATAAATATGACCACGTTTCAGCTTTTCGTGCCAGGCTCAAGTGGCTCCCTATTCGACGGCGTCGGGATGCTCATATTCTTTCTCTTCTTTACAACACTCTCTTCAATCCTTCTTCTCCTCCCTACCTTCAAGAACGTTTCATTTTCCGTCGTTCTCTTCTAACCCGCTTTTTGAAATCGTCAGAGAATCTGAAGCTTACCGTTCCGCAACACAAAACCACTTTCTACGGTTCATCTTTTACAGTTGAGGCTGTTAGACTGTGGAATGAATTGCCGGTGGAAATCAGACGTGCCCCATCGCTAAATGTTTTTAAAAATAAAGTCAAATTGCATTATTTGTCATCTTAGTTTTTTTTTTTTGTTCTTGTAATTTAATATAATATCTATTTATTTAAGTATAATGTGTATTATTGTATATGTAGGTTTTTTTTAATATAATATATGTAGTTTATATGTTAT
This sequence comes from Hypomecis atomaria, assembly GCA_964007245.1. Taxonomy (NCBI): domain Eukaryota; kingdom Metazoa; phylum Arthropoda; class Insecta; order Lepidoptera; family Geometridae; genus Hypomecis; species Hypomecis atomaria. Next base: position 19,199,848 of record OZ023291.1, read on the forward strand.
GTATGTGTGTAGAGATATTTTCTTTAAATATAATTTATTTGTAAGTATATTTGTTAGGTATTGCCTATTATTAATATTTTGTTAAGTGTTTGTTTCTATGCTGTTTAAATTTTCTTTCTGTTATGGCCACGTTTTTGTCAACTGATATTTTCTATCCGTGCTTGGTTGCCTGGAAGAAATCGCTTAAAGCGATAAGGCCGCCAATTAGATACCTATTGTTTTGTTTTTGTCCTTATAATCTGTTTTTTATGTAATGTGGTTGTCTAATAAAGTGTTGTTGTTTGTTTGTTTGTTTGTTGAACATCATTCAGGGTTACTCAGACAAGGTGTACTAAGCTAAAAGGAAGTTATTCATATCATAATTTTGAGCAACTGTTACTATAGATTAACTCGAAACTCGAGAAAAATATCAAATGCGCCATACACAATTGCTACTTAATTGGAATCGACAAAATGTAAACTACAATACAAACACAATAATTTCTTGATTACTCTTGTGGATTCACTAGTGTCTTGTTTATTTTTAGGTTTGTGATAAACTTAAATAAATTTGAACAAAAATTACAAAATGTAAAACAACTGTTTTATCACGAATTCTGGGTGAGCCCCATATTAAAAGTTGTTTATAAATAGTGGCCTAAATCATCCTCTTTTGTTATTTAGTGGGGTGTACTAATCCACAAGATGATGATAAAGGCTACAGGCATACTGAATAACCCTGTATACTCGTAATTATCTAAAGTAGTTGACAAAAAAAGCGTTTTAAAGAACTCCGGTTTTTACATTCAAGTTGTTAAATAACGTGACTACGAGTTTTTCTTACATAACTTGTAATGGTTTGTACTCATCTAGGTATGATTAATGAAACAATTGATATCAGTAAAGCAAATTCGTATTATGTACTCATACTTCAGGAAAAATAAGAAATTCGTTTTAGGGTTCCGTACCCAAAGGGAAAAACGGGACCCTAATACTAAGACTTCGATGTCCGTCTGTCCGTCTGTCTGTCTGTCTGTCACCGGGCTGTATCTCATGAATCATGATAGCTAGGCAGCTGAAATTTTCACCGATGATGTATTCCTGTTGCCGCTATAACAACAAATACTAAAAGGAAAATAAAATAAATATTTAAGGGCTCCCATACAACAAACCTCCGGCAGAGTTCATGTTTGGAGTACGAGTACCTACATATGAATTCCGAAATCGATCCGAAGTTAAATGAGTTAATTTATGAAACGCGAGAGAGGGAGGACGTTGAAACACTAAGAGAAGTGGTTAAAGATAAAATAGACAAAGAACAGGAAAAGCAGAGACAGTATTATAACAAAAACCGACGTCCTGCTCGAATATATAGCGAGGGTGACTTGGTTAAGATAACCAAAACATCTTTTAGTAACGATGGACAAATCAAGAAGCTACTGCTAGCATATGTAAGGCCATATAGGGTGTCTGAGGTCCTGGGTAATGATAGGTATCGCTTGGTTGCAATTCCGGGGATGAGTACAACGAAAAACAAACGTAAAACCACTGTCGCCTCTGACCGGATATTACATTGGATAATGTGGCGGCTCTTAGTTTAAATGATGACGATGATAGTGAAAAAGCGGACAGTATTCATGAGGAAAGTGACAATTGTGATGACGAATAACATATTGTTGGAAGGTAGACGAGTACCGGCCAGCGCGTGATATTAAAGGCGGTGCGCAGCCGCACACGCCGCGCGATCATTTTACCCCGAGCCACCGTCGTGGAAACATCGTCCAATATTTGTCATTTTTCTTATAAACGAATCGCTGTCCAATTGATAATCATTGTTTTGATTATTTTTGTTCAAATTATAATTCTTAGCAGTAATTGGTGGTTGTATTTTTTAAATAAAATCAGTTCAAGTATCCAAAATCAGAAGAGGGGATAGAATCTACGTTTCACACGTTATTTTATCTCACTACTCTGCCCACAATTTGTTGCAAAGAAATGTCGGACAATGTAATAGCCATCGAAATTGTCGTTTCCGCAAAATTAATCACACGAAGGTAGTTGCTTAAGAGCGAAACTAGGCGCGAGTTACAAGTGAAGTGAAGTGTTGGAGCAGTGCTTGATAGCTCATAGAGTGTGTCGAGTTCCCGCGATCCCCAGGCCTCGCCGCCTGACCGGTGGGCATGCCGCCCTCAGCAGGCTTCGCACCTGTTCGGTGGGCATTGCCACTTTTGCGATGCCGGCTTCTCAGCGGGAATCACTGCCGTCAGCAAGCCTCGTCGTGCTCAGCCTGCAGCACTAAGCACCAAGAGAGGCTGGTAAACGGTCTGTGGCAGACCACGTGACGGTAACAGACTGCATTGCTGATGAAATACATTTCTTCAGAATGTTGGTGAGAGATATCCATTACTTTTACAATTTGCGTTTGTTCCCATGTTTACCAATGGCAAAATAAACCGTGCTAAATACTAGACTACCGACTTTTTACGAATTAGGTTTTGTTTAAATTACAATTCAGGCTCACGCGTAATCAAATGACGGGAGAGTGATCGTACATGGGGTTATTTTATTGTGGACACGAGCTATTTTGTCTGCAATAGCTAGACATCGCGATCATTTTGTTCGGGGTTAGGAACACTGCTCGAACAAAACTAACCTACATGTAAAAAAATTGTTGTGTAGGTTAAGCATTAAACAATTTGTGAAAAATAATAATAGGAGCCAAGTATGTGGCCACAAATACTTGCAGTGAAGTTCAACTTATAAGATAGGCATTGTTTTTCGTGGTGAATTTGTCTGCCTTTCTGCGAAAGCCAACTGACTTACTTGACACGCATTTAAATCCTAAACCGCTTATAACCGGGATCCTAAAGTAAAAATTGTGTTGGTGAACAAAGGTAACGCGTAACATAAGCAACCTTGAATTTCGTTGCAAATTGACCAGTGTCGCAATGCCTCGAATGTGGTTTTGGAATTTCGTAGGCTCGTGAAGTATGAAAACTTGTCAATTCTCTTAGTGAAGCAAAAGCTGGTTTCGATAGATGGTTTAGATTTTTGAAAAATGACTGACGTTTAGGGTATGGGGTATACAGGGTTAGTCCCATCAAATTTCTGTTGGAGAACTGTAAATTCTACTTTGTGTGATTTCGAAATGATTATTTTCTAGTGATAGAAACTGATACACTATGGGTAAAATAAAATTCAAGGTCAGGTGAGATTGTCTTTACTTATGTCATTTTAGTCGAAGATAAAGTAGCAGGCAAGCATCAAAACCGGCAGTTTGTGCGTTTTGTTAGGTATTATTTGAAAGTATGCACTCAGGGTTGTTTTCCTCAAAAGCCGTACCTGCTTAGCTGCCGTGACAAAGAAGAAAGAGAGAGTAAGCTCAACCCTTATTAAACGTTTCTTCTCTTGTGTCTTGTAGTTGTATCGCTGGCGCGGTTGACGCTGCGGCCGCTGCAGGCAGGTGCCGCTGAAGAGGCTACCGCTGGTGTGGCTGCCGTGTGGGCACTGCACGCGGCTGCCGCTTGCGCGGTTGTCGCTGCGGCCGCTGATTAGGCTACCGCTAGTGCGGCTGCCGTGTGAGCGCTGCACGCGGCTGCCGCTTGCGCGGTTGTCGCTGCAGACGTGTGCCGCTGAAGAGGCTACCGCTGGTGTGGCTGCCGTGCGGGCGCTGCACGCGGCTGCCGCTTGCGCGGTTGACGCTGCGGCCACTGCAGGCGGGTGCCGCTAAAGAGGCTACCGCTGGTGCGGCTACCGTGCGGGCGCTGTACGCGGCTGCCGCTTGCGCGGTTGTCACTGCAGCCGCTGCAGGCGGGTGCCACTAAATAGGCTACCGCTGGTGCGGCTGCCGTGCGCGCGCTACACGCAGCTGTCCCTGGGAAGCGAGTATTGCCTCACGTCGTGCCCCTTACTCTGTGCGCGATAACGCTTCACGTAGTGTCTCTGTCCCTGGGAAAGGAGTATTGCCTCACGTCGTGCCTCTTACTCGGTGCGGGATAACGCTTCACGTAGTGCCTCTGTCCCTGGGAAGCGAGTATTGCCTCACGTCGTGCCTCTTACTCGGTGCGGGATAACGCTTCACGTAGTGCCTCTGTCCCTGGTAGCGAGTAAAGCACCCAATCGTGCTGCTTACTTGCTCGGGATAGACTTTACACCGTGCCTCTGTCTCACTAGTTAAGTATACGTTTCTGGTCAATTTTTGCTGTCTTTTGTCTAAGTAACGATTGTGTTACTTTTTTTAGTCTTAAACACAGGCTACAGGATACACTTCAAGCGTGCTTCTTATCTGGTTGTTTAGTCATAATCATAGTCATGGTTTAGAAAGTGCCTTTGATGAAATTTTACTTTGCTGCCCTGATCACCCGGTTGATCTACGAATAAATTTTAATAAGATTTGATGAATCTGAACTGAGCCTTATCCATGAACATTACAAGAAATGTATCTTGACAGCATTCGCAAGGCGATATGTGTAGACTTCAAATTTTTTCAGTTCAATTTCTTGTTTAATACTTAATTGAATTGATCTTTTTGAGCGAAAGGAGCTTCATGTCTGGATAGTTTTTGACTACATCCAAGCCTTTTCTATGATGTACAGATGCAAACCGTTTTCACGTTCTGTACAGATGCTGACCTAATAGAGGAAGAAACTACTTTGGCTGCAGCTGAGTTACAGCCACAAATTGAAGACAAGCAGTTTCCAGTACCAGGGCTGTGAAACGAAAATGAACAGGTTCCGAGCACGTCTGTGTTGAAAAAGAACTACTACTTCAAGAAACTTCTACTCCAGCGTGGCTTTATGAACCCTCCGATCCTGAATTGCCTGAGCACCATCTAAGCATCGATGCCAATGCTTGAGACTGACCTGCAGAGCTAAAGGAGTACGAGGACGGTCTCATTCTTCAGGAAAGCCCGTGTTGGAAGGTAGACGAGTACCGGCCGGCGCGTGATATAAAAGGCGGTGCGCACACGCCACGCGATTATTTTACCTCGAGCCACCGTCGTGGAAACATCGTCCGATATTTCTCATTTCTCTTATAATTAATGTGTCAAATCGCTGTCATCAAAATCATTGTTTTGATTATTTTTGTTGAAATTATAATTCTTAGCAGTAATTGGTTGTTGTATTTTTTAAATAAAATCAGTTCAAGTATCCAAAAATATATTATCAAATATACATTAGACAACAATTATGATTTTGGTTACCAATTATCTAAATTAATGTATTATCTTTTTAATTAAGTAAAACACAGGTGTTACTCACGTTTGATTTTAGTAGGATACTACTATAGTTTCGATCGCATTTGGCGATCTTTCTCAAGGTTGGAGTACTAGCACGCTGGCTCGTCTCGCATAGCACGTGAGTAACACCTGTGTTATACTTAATTAAAATTTACGAAAACCACGTTAGTTTCTATAGTGTAATGTATTATCGTATTTAGTATGTATTATTATCTATCGTAAATCATTAGTAATTTATTGGTGTGTTAAGCGAGATTGTATCATAGTAAATCAGAATACTATGTCAATACGGTGTATTTGAGAAGGGAAGGTTCACGGACGCCAAATATGTTGTTTGTGAGAAGAAATGATTCACAAACACCATTAGACTGAAACATCTAGATATAATTTACTGTAACCGCGCATTCGTTAATAGACACTTAGAATGATAGATCATAACGTAAGTAGTGTACGTTCACTGAGAATTGAGAAATCTCAAATCGTTGTTGTTTATTTGGCTTATATTATATTATTTTTTTCTCATTAATTAGCCTCTGCAATGTGCATTAAATGAAATTATTCGTTGTTAAACTGTAGTAAATTAGCAATTATGTTTTGTATCAATGATGTTGTTTAATGTTTTCTCTATTAATTTTCTTATTGATTATTGAATCTAGTTCTGATGCCTGCTGCAACAGAGTGTTAGGTTATACACGAGCATTCTAATCCCGTGCATGAGGACATGCACGAGGTCAGAATGGTCGAGTGTTTGGTTTCGAATCGAGTTGAATCGTTCATTGGGTTTTCTAAAGAAATATTGTCTATGTGTTAGGTTTCGAATCGAGTTGAATCGTTCATCGGGTCTTTGAACGATAGATTGTCGTTGGGTCGGTCGCCCGCCATGATGGATGTCAGGTATGAGCACATTCGGTTGGAAGCAGCGGTAGCGATTGGTCGTACGTTCGTAGCAGGCATCGGAACGGTTTGAGAGGGTGACGCAGTGTGCGTTACTCTCTGTGGACTCGGTGATTTTTAATGTGAGTACTAGAATAAGTGCAGTGTTTAAAAAAGAGTTCTGCTTCTGAGATATATGTTTTCATCCATCCATCCATCGATCAGCCATAAGAAGTACACTGCTGGACATAGGCCTCCCCTATGGATCTCCAATAAGACCGGTTGGAAACGGCTTGCATCCAGCGCGATCCTGCGGTCTTAATGAGGACGTCCTACGCTGCGCTTGCCGGTACGTGGTCTCCACTCGAGAACTTTTCGACCCCATCGGTCATCAGTCCTCCGCGCTATGTGCCCTGCACATTGCCATTTTAACTTGCCAATCCGTTGGGCTATGTCGGTAGCTTTGGTTCTTCTACGGATCTCCTCATTTCTGATTCGATCTCGCAGAGAGACTCCGAGCATAGCCCTCTCCATAGCTCGTTGGGCTACTTGGAGCTTACTGATAAGGCCCATAGTGAGAGACCACGTTTCTGTGCAATAAGTCATCGCTGGCAACACACACTGGTCGAAAACTTTCGACTTGAGGCACTGAGGTATGTCGGACGAGAAGACGCTACGCAATTTTCCGAACGCTGCCCAGCCGAGTTGGATTCGGCGATTGACCTCTTTCTTGAAGTTGGACCTACCTAACTGGACTACTTGTCCTAGGTAGACGTACGAGTCAACGATTTCAAGAACCGAGTTCCCAACAGAGATCGGGGTGGGTACAACATGGGAATTACACATGACTTTCGTCTTGTCCAAATATGTTTAACTATAATTCTATTCTTAGTATTTTTTTTTCTAACGGCAACTGCAGACATCAGTTGTGAAAATTTCAACTTTTTAAATATCACGGTACATGAGACACAGCCTGATGATGACAGACAGACGGAAAGCGGAGTTTTAGTAAAAGAATCCCTTTTTAACCCTTTGGGTACGGAACACTTAAACATGTAAACTGAAACATGTAACAGGGCAAGTTAGCCAGGCTTTAAAGTGCCACTTTAAATCTAGACTGACAGACCCTGTTACGTGTCTTAATTTAAAATAAATATAGCTACCTTCTAACTTTGTACATTTTTCTAAAATATCGCTTTGGAGCATTCTGTATCCAAATAACGATTCTTATCTAGCGCTATTTTAAAATAATGTCAAGGTAGCATGACATGAGTTTCTTATAAAGTATGATAATCATCGTGGATAAAGGTCGATTTTTGGTTTTTGACAACCACGCCGTGATTCTGCACTTTTGGTATAAGAATAAGGTCAAAGAAGTTTCCAGTCGTTTCCGACTCGAGAGGATTTCGTCGACGAGGACGATTTGGCACCTACCTTTTTAGGGTTCCGTACCTCAAAGCTTCAAACTCAAAACTTTCAAAACTCCAACCTTTTTAGGGTTCCGTACCTCAAAAGAAAAAAAACGGATTTTTAGAAATATATTATATGACTTATAGGATCACTTTGTTGTACGTCTGTCTGTCTGCTACGTTTTCACGCCTAAGCCAACGGTGGTTCCCGTAGGATAGGAGAAAAACTGTAGGTATCTCAGCAAATGGAGCAACGGATTGACTTGATTTTTGGTAATGGGCAAAGTATAAAAGACAAAAGGTAACATGGGCACTATTTATCCCGGAGAAATCCATGGTTCCCGTAGGATGGCACTGCAAGAGAGAGGCCTATACCAAAGAATATATAATAATACTATACCTATACCTAGCAGTTGGATCAAGAAAGCTGCGGATGATAACGTTGATGAAACAAATTGGTTGAGATTCACTATTTTCTTAGGGTTGAAATTATTATTTTCTACAATATTTGGGTATCGTTTCAAATTGAATTGGGGCTAATATTTTGTGGCGCACTTACTATTTAGTTAGCATATATTTTTGAGATCATATTTTCCTAAAATTAGTACCGATATAAATATAAGCGAAAATCAAATTATAACGCGGGCGAAGCCGCGGGTAAAAGCTAGTGCAGTCATAAGAAAAAGTATTGGAACCATAAAAGTATGGATATGGATTTTACAGCTGTGGACGACAAAAAAATTGGATGATTATTTTTCGCAAAAAGTGGCAAAATCGCCTTCCATCGTGTACAAAATTCGAATATTTCGCTAGAATTGCACATTATTGTTGATTTTTCAAAAAGAGCTCAGCCGATTTCTGTAAAATTTAAATTAAACCATCTCGGGAGTAGTTTCGTTTTGGTTCACAAGGTTTGGAGAAATTATCGATGTTCATCGTGTACAAAATTCTGATATTTCGCTCGAATTGCTTACATTATAGTTGGTTTTTTAAAAAACGGCTCAGCTGATTTCTGTAAAATTTAAATAAGACCAATTCGGGAGTATACCCTGTCGAACTAAAAAAAAATTATTCGGTTCACAATTGGCGAAATTATCGATGACCATACACAAAAAAAATAAACCTCCCCCTTTTTGGAAGTCGGTTAATAAAATCAAAAGTAGGTACAAGGTTCTTACGAATGAATTGGAAACGGCTGGAAACTTCCTTTACTATACTCATGATCCAAAAATGCAGAATCATGGTGTGATTATCAAAATTCTAAGATCGACCTTCATCCTCAATATGATAATTACGATGTGTATGGCAGATACTAATGGTTAATGATGCAACTCAGTGTATCTAATTTCTAAGCAAATGTGAGTGGTCCAAAAATATTTGATAAGATAAATTATTGAAAAACTCGGGATTTGAAGACACCCACGTTGTACTTTAGCGGGAAGACAGACCCAGGCAAAGCGTTCCACATTCTGGCTGTTCGTATGAGGAATGAGAATTCGAAACGCTTGCTTCTAACGCGCGGAATGTCCACCATAAAAAGGCAGGTAGCGCTTTGTTCGCGCCTGTCTAGCCGTACGATAGAAGAAAGGGGCAGGTGGGACCAGATTGTGCAACTCCTGAGCGCACTCTCCGAAGTGTATCCGATAAAAGGCTGATAAGCACGCTACACTACGTCGATGCTCGAGACTTTGCAGCTGCGACTTAGTCAAGGTGTCGTTGTCAATCAGCCTCCTGGCTCGCCTCTCAATCGACTCCAGAGCCTCCAGTTGATATTTGGCGAAGCCATTCTAAAGGTGAGAGCAGTATTCCATGCAAGACCAGACTTTCATCAAAAAATTATATCGCGAAGGAAGAATATGGCATCTCAAACCAAAACAGGATACCCAATAAAAAGATGAAAAGGTGTTGCGCGAAAGATCAGCCTAAGTACTAAAGCTGATCGTTTCAGTCAGAGCGCGAAATTCGTTTTATTATGCCTTCTAAAGATAAACTACTCATTTTCCGTCTTACCACAAAAGTTTTAAGCACGCTTTAGACAATGTTTAACAGTACAAATTGCACGTTAAATAGCGTTTTAATCTGTTGTGGCAAGGCGGTTTAAGTTTATGAAAACTCATTTAATTCTGTTTGCACTAACCGTCCTGAGGGGTTAGTCCAGGTTTACACGTAAATTGAAACTACAGCTGTTTCCGTATGGCTCCATACATTTCTGTACAGCGCCCCTGGCGGAAACGAGGAAGAATTAACCAAAATGTATGGAGCCACACGTGAACGCGAAAGTTTAAGTAAACTATGCAAAACCTGGACTAAGGGCTCTGACCTAGTGAATTCACCTCAAGCAAGTGAACAAACAATTACAGGAATAATAATAATTAATTAGTTCAATTAATTTTAGACAATCAGTAATAATAATATATCATCATCATTATTATCTGCAGTAAGACGTCCACTGCTGGACATGGGCCTCCCCGATGGAATTTTAATAGCCCGGTTGGAAGCGGCTTGGATTCATCGGCTTTTACTCGGTCGGTGGATGTCCTACGCTGCCCGTGCTGTCTCCATTCGAGAACTTTACAAAGAAATGAAAATCATAAATTAACTATATAAGTTCAACACAAAAACTCTAAAACAAAAAGGAAAATAAATAATCATCATCATTTTATCAGCAATAGAACATCCACTGCTGGACATGGGAGTCCCTCTTCCTATGGATTTCCAATAAGCCCGGATGGAAGCGACTTGCATCCTATAAGCCGATGGATGCAAGCCGCTTCCAACAGGGCTTATTGAAAATCCAAAGGGGAGGTCCATGTCCAGCTGTGGACGTCCTACTGCTGATAATAATGATGATGATGATATTTTTTTTAGATTGTATGTTTTGATGTATGTAAAGTTCTCAAATGGAAACCACGTACCTAGCGCAGCGTAGGACGTCCACCGGCTCGTTGAACCATTGATAAAAGCCGATGGATGCAAGCTGTATCCAACCGGGATTTTTGAAAATCCATAGGGGAGGCCCATGTCCAGCAGTGGACATCCTACTGCTAATATATCATACGTCCACCAAGTCGGTCAACGTCCACCGTACTATGTGCCCTGCCTATTGCTATTTCACCTTTCTAATCGTAATCCTAGATAGGGGAGAAGAGGCGGGTTGGTTATAAAATAATATTCATGAATTCTACTGGTTTTCCAAAAAGTACTATAAATCTACCACACTACCAAAACATCGAAAATCTACTATGATAGTAGTCAATCTACTTCACTCTTGCAAGAAAACATCGCGCGATGTTTAGCGCGCCAATCTTCGCTGCAGCAGGGCCCTATTTTATAAAACTACAAGTTACAGGCTACAGGTAAATTACTGGCAACATTGACGGAATCCGCATTCGTGATTGGTCGAGACTGCGTCATTAATGTCAATTTGCCTGTAGAATTGTAACTTGTAGCTTTATAAAATTGGACCCAGGTGTAGCCAGGAACTTCGTCTGCGCCCGACGACGATGAACATCGCGCGAAGCTTCGGGCGAATGTGTGGCTGGTCCATTACTTGGTAGTATTGCACTTGGGTAGTATTGTAGCCACCGGGAATTGAAAAATATACGTTGGCAGCCCTGAGCGGCTGTCAATGAACTGTCAATAACAGCTGATTGAGCCAGACACAGCTGTTTTGTTTGGTTATGTTATGTGTAAACTGTAAACGTAGTGGTTAAATTCTCTTGGGGTTGTGCAAAGGTTTTGTGATTTGTGTTGTTCACTTTCGCTCAAGGACGTGAATAAAATTGTAAATAAAACTCTAATAAACCAAAAAGGATATCTACAGAAATGTTTCCCGTATTCGTAAGAAGATTATCGCACGTGTGCACTTTGAAATCTTACAAAAAGACTAGATGGCTCATGCCAAACGGGAACCCGATCGGCGCCTATGTTTACAATTGTGTCGCTAATGAAAAAGTTCCGGTGATCCTGAATGACCCTCACGTGGCCACCTGGTATTCCTGCGGGCCCACCGTGTACGACGCCGCACACATCGGACACGCCAGCTGCTACGTCAAGCTCGACATCATACAGAGAATCCTGAAATCTTTCTTCAAAATCAAACTCGTTACCGCGATGGGTATCACAGATATAGACGACAAAATCATCAAAAAAGGCATAGCCACTAACACGCATTTCACCCAAGTCGCTAAACAATACGAACATGAGTTTTGGCTAGACATGTCTGCCCTTAATGTTGAGAAACCTCTGATTATTACTAGAGTTTCTGAGCACATTCATTCTATAGAATCTTTTATACAAGGGTTGATAGATTCTGATATGGCTTACATCGCAGGTAATAATTCCGTCTATTTTGATACTAGCAAGTTCCCTGCTTATGGAAAATTGCAGACTATGCAAGAGTCTGGGGAGCCGTCAGACGAGGCAAAGAGAAATAAGATGGACTTTGCTGTATGGAAAGGTCACAAGGAGGGGGAACCTTACTGGGATGTTTCCTGGGGGAAAGGCAGGCCCGGGTGGCACATAGAATGTTCTGCGATGGTCAGCAAAGTGTTTGGGTCTCAGTTGGACTTCCATGCGGGTGGAATAGACTTGAGATTCCCTCATCATGAGAATGAAGAGGCACAGTCTTGTGCTTTCCACAAGACCAGGCAGTGGGCTAACTACTGGATTCACGTGGGCCACCTTCATGTTAAGGATGATGTCAAAATGTCCAAATCCCTCCAAAATACTATAACAATCCCTGCAATGCTAAATTCATACAGTGCAGACACTTTCCGAATGGCCTGCTTGCTGTCACGGTACAGATACATAATGGAATACAGCGATGGGATGATGAAGAATGCTGAAGCTGTCTTAAACAAGTTCAAATTCTTTTTCAAAGATGCCGTTTCTTATGTAAACAACAATGACCAAAAAGCCAGTGGAGACTACAAAGACAAGTTATTGGAGAACCTGCAAAAGGTAGAAGATGCTAATTTTGAAGCGTTAAAATCAGACTTTGACACTGCATTCTGCATAAACTCTTTATTGACTTTAGTAAATGACACAAATAAAATTATCAAAGGGGACAGTAAAGACTACTACCCCGTTCCTATCCTATTAATAGCTGAGTACATCTCTACACTGTTATCCCAATTTGGCTTAAGACTAGAAGAGATTTCAGGAGATAATTCTGTATCAAACTCTTTAATAGACAGTATAGTTGAATTCCGTCACACGGTTAGGTTGAACGCACTCAGTAGTAAAAACAAGGAATTATTAAATGCCTGTGATGTAGTCAGAGATAAAATGAAGTCAATGAAAGTTCAAATCAATGATAGTAACAAGACTCCCTCTTGGGTGTTTACAAAGTAACTACAAACTATTCATTAAGGGACAAGTGGAAATAATTGTACATATAGATAAAAATTTATGAAGACAAAGAGGATGACTATAGTAGATACTCAATGTGTATAATAATTATGTTTTGCCATTTTAATTTAGTGTAGATTAATTTAATTAGTTCACAATGTTAGGTGGTTCGTTGTTTGTAATAATAGCTCTATTAATTTTACACTATGTCATTACAGTGTAAACTCTACAATGAAGCACAAAAGACAATATTTATATACTACTTCATTGTATAAATTAAGTAGGTATAACAACAAAGAGTTATCTTTTTGATAAGCATTTCAAAAATCTGAAGCGAATGCAGGATTTGAACCTGCCCCTTCAGATCACTAGCCCGACGCTCTAACCAACTGAGCCAGCTCGCCTCCTACGCAAGCGCCAAACTTTTGAAGTGCTTATCATTACCACCAACTTATAGCGTTGGCGGCGCCACCTGCCCGCCAGAGTGCCCTGAGCCCTTAGTCCAGATTTTGCGTAGTTTACTTAAACTTCTTCGCGTGTGGCTCCATACATTTCGGTTAATTCTTCCTCGTTTCCGCCAGGGGCGCTGTACAAAAATGTATAGAGCCATACGGAAACAGCTGTAGTTTCAATTCACGTGTAAACCTGGACTAACCCCTCTGATTAGGACATGGTCAAATATATATTCTGGTGTACAGTTTTTGTGAACCATTTCTTGGTTGACTGAATCCCTATCAAGGGCAAGTACATTGTACAATTATGATATTAGTAAAATTATTTATTGTACAAACTTTGTAGAATGATGGTACAATTTTACTATAAGTACAACAGATGTCTAATTATAATTAAAAACAGTATTCAGAGTGATTCACACTTATGGTTCCAAGTGAAAAAAAAACAGCTGTTTCACACATTTAGTCAATTCCAAGTCGTAATTTTGTATGGAACAGGTGATTTTTTTCTCGAATACCTGATTGGCCACATAGTAAAAGTTCATAATGATGATCTTAATCGTCCCGTTGCATCGGGTTAGTATGGGGCAAATTAGATAACCCTGTATACATAATGTATGAAATTCTCTTACAGATGTATTTTTTGTGTTGACATATTTTAGGATATCATTATACTCGTCACTATGACCAACTTTTACTATGGGATCAACAACAAAATCGTGAAAAAATACAGCTGATCCATACGAGTACATTTTGTCGAAAGTCTGTGAACTTTTTGTAGAGTATAGCTGATTTTTTTTGCCGATTTCGGTGTCGGCTCCATTGTAAAAGTTGGTTACAATAAATTATGAGTATGTGATATGATATCTTAAAATATGTCTATCGTCTAAAGATCGTAAATATAGAAATGTAAGCGTATTTATTTGCAGTACAAAATTGATTTACAATATATTGCCTAGATCACAACTATGAAACTTTGTACCTTCTAATAATAATTAACTAGGTAATACAAGGTTGGAACCTAGCTCGCAATGTCTAATGCATTATTAATGTGCCTCTCCTAATGCCTTGTGAATTATTGATGAGATTATCCTGTTTTTTAATCAGAGAATAAGTTACCGTAGGTACCCTTAGCATAAGTTGTCGAAAAAACATTTTATTAAATTAACGGTTTTTTCGAAAACAGGTGTGCATTTGAATGTCAATTTATCATATTTTGTATCTATGGGTTTTTAAAAGATGTATCATCTTTTATCGGAAATCAAAAGTGAATTAAAAATTCAATCAAATTTACTTCAGACAAAATTGACCAAAGACGATAGAGGCGCTGTTATCTATATAAGTATGTATTTAAAAATAAGTATATGTAATATAATTATCAGTCTCTGGCAGCCATATCACAAGCTTTGCTTAGTTTGGGGTCAGATGCCGTGTGTAAGATGTCCCAAAGTATTTATTTTTTATTTAAGTATTTATTTATTTATATTGTATGTCATTGAATACATAAATATGTATAGGCCGCGCCACACAAGTTGGCGGATGTGAAGTTAGCTACAAGCTGCGCAATATCCAATCCCGACTGAAGCTCACATAAAGCCGCACGTAGATTGGATTGCGCAGCTTGTAACTAACTTCACATCAGCCAACTTGTGTGGCGCGGCCTATACAGAGTTATCGAGAACTGCCGGGCTAGTATGCGAGCCACGAATTATTTCGTTCGTAGTGTCAGAACGAGACAGCGTTATGGCAAAGTATATAACTGTCACTTTTTCTCACGTCGAAATGAGTTCTTTTCGTCGCTTTTCGTGGTCGCATGCTTTATAGCCTGGTGTACTTACTAAGTCGAAAGGAGGTGATTCAAACCATCATGCATCATTATGAACAACTTTTACTTTATGTACAACCCGAAAGTCGATAAAAGAAAATCAGCTATTTCATACATTTTGTCTATTCAGTTTGTATGGACAGCTGATTTTTTTCTCGAATTCCGGGTTGGCTCCATAGTAAAAGTTGTTCATAATATCTTAATCACTTCATTTCCGCTTAGTACAAGGCAAGCAGACAACCCTGTGTAAAAGTATTTGCGACATTTTGTTCCAAGAGTACAAATAAATAATACATATATACAACCCGGTCATAATATATTACCTGACTTCGTGACGACATATCGAATTATCGGGACGTATATACATTACCGGACGTCTAGTATACCGTCCGGACGTAAATTATTATCGGGACGTGTATCGGCAACGAAGATGCTAACCGTACTGTCGCACCGGGGAGTGCGCGGAGAGGTTACAGGGGAAGCGGGAGAGGCGCCGATATTCACAGCGACATGCACAGATATTCTGACCGGGTTGTAGGTACATAAAACAAGCCAAAGGAGCAATAATAATAAAAGAACAGACTAGTAAATATCAATTTTTATACAAACGAAGTTATTATTTGTAAATCCTGTTGTCTAGCAACAATTCATGGTTTTCGCATATTTTACTATGTAGGGATACCTACCTACCTAAATAACGGGAACACCGGGGACTCAGGTTAAAGTCGTTGATAGAAGTGCAAAAAGTCGTTAAAAAAACTCGGCGACGCGGCGTTCCATTTGACGCTTTTCTCTTTTGCAGTTTAACGTTTCCTTTAATTGGACTAGTGTTACTTGCCGAATACGGTCGAAACTAGTCACTATGACTAGTGACTAGCTAGAGTATGTGCAAAAAGAGAACCGTCGTGACGTTACGGTGAACTAACAATAAGATTTTAATCAGCAGCCAAGGTACTGACTACTTGGTATACGCGAGTCTACTGATGAAAATCGAATTGGTGTCTACCAAGTATCAAACACTTTTATTTGTACTAGCAATGACAGAGCAGTGTTGTCAACGTAACAAAATTAAAATGGCACACGGTCGACCTCGCCTACGACGCTTCTCTTTTTGCACAAACTCTATGTGAGTGATTTCCCTTTAAAAGTAAAAATGAGGAAAAACCACGTTAGTTCCTGTAATAAAACGGTTAATTAGTAAAATACGTGAGTAATTTCTCGTTATATAAAGCAAAAACCAGCCATGTTAGGTAAATAAAAGAGATAATTTTGTTCAAATGTTTATTATAGTTACACATTCATGTCCACTGACTAGTAGATGGTGAAACGAGATTTCGATTCTTATAACGTAAGCTTACTCTATGGCAAGTAATGTTGTTCTTCGAATATTGGAATAAGGGGGCATCCATATATAACGCTTGATTTCGCCTATTTAACAGTTTAAGAGTTGAGTTTATCAAACATTAAGTACAATCAACATGTAAATTTCCACAGTTGTTTCATCAAGTACAGTCGATTAATGGAATGTTTTCACAGTCAAATATAATTCGTTTTGTTCGAGTATAAAAAAAAAATTAGATTTTTTTAAAATTGGTTTTTCGCAATATTCTAAAATGCAGGGCTTTCTCGTCAGAATTTAGGCGGTAATTGGGAATGCAGGTTTCTCACTCACGCATTTTTTAATTTGAGTAATATTTTTTGAAAAAAAGTACCTATTCGGGCATTAAGTCGTATGGAGTCGTCAAAATAATCCAATTTTGTATTTACTTTTGAAAAAAATAATTATCGGGCATTATGTAGTATAGACGGTCGATAACGTAAACCAAAATTTTTGTTTTGTGACACAAAAATATAGAATTTAAGAGGACTGGTATTATTTTATTTTATTATGGTACAAATACCTAGTAGGTAAACCTATTAATTTTATAGAGGGAAGGAAGTGATTGATTTATTGAAGGTGTAGTTTTTCCTGAACACATATCTACATTATATCGTAATACAATGAGGAAAATAAAAAACTAAAATACAGTAACCACGTAAATTAATTTTTTTTTTACTTAGCAGTCCAAAAATTAGTTCCTGCGACAAATTCAAAAACACTTGATGAAACAAAAGCAACAAATACCAATTTTGTGCGAGTAAACCAACATTCAATACGAATAAACAATAAAAATAAGTCAGGAAACGTAACTACGTTAAAAAAATTACCCATCAAAAGTCGTGTCCAAGTTGATGGAATTGTGAAATGACCACTGTTTTCGCAGGTATTAAGCTCGAGATAATTTTACGTACATATTTTGATAGAATTTATGTTCCGGGAGTTTTTTTTTTTATTCTGAATAGGTTTGACCACATACTGCCATCAGGCAGTATGTGAGCAGATAAGCGGCCTAGGTTGTAGCACGCTTACCTAGAAGATACCTATTTACTCGGGATTTGAAGACACACACGTTGTACTTTAGCGGGAAGACAGACCCAGGCAAAGCGTTCCACATTCTGGCTGTTCTTCCCTTTTCACCCCTTAAATTGTAACAAAATGTTTGGTTTTTGGTGTCAGTCGCTCGAATAAGAAATATTGCACGCTCATACGTCTTATTTTTTCAGAAAAGTTTTTAATTTATGTATACTTTCCAATAAAGTTTTTGCGTAAAAATATGACTTTTTAGAAACTTAAGGTGGGGTGGGGTAAGACTATCACAGGGGCAAGAATAACACTCACAAATATCTCGATATGTATAGCGTAATTCCCAATGCCACGATATCGGTACAACAGTAAAGTCGTAAATGTTCTGAGTTCAACTCATAGATGTCGCTGATACTCAATGATATTGCCAACAGAACAAAATGAAATCTGTCAGACGCGTCACACTTTTCGGAAAGCGTTTGGGTGCGTACATGTGTTTATATTTTGCCACTAAAAAGTGAATAAAGTGAAGTGTTCAGTAAGTAAGTACCATAATATTTATACTCGCTTTTAAGAATTAAGATTATTTTTTTGTAAAACAAACGATTTACTTGAATTTTCTACGAAACAAAAACTTAACCTAAAAACATCCAAGTGGGGTAAGACAATCAGTTTTTTGGGGGCAAGACTAACGTATGTTAGTCTTCCCCCAAATCAGGTGTAATAAACATTCCAGTTGAGGTTTTTTTTATTGTAACTACCTAGAAAATAATTTTAAGGTTTAATGTCACGAAAGTGGCCACGGAAGCTAACTGAAATAAAAAATATGTTCTCAGATTCAATCTGATGAAATAAAGATATTTACGACATTTTTATACAGGGTACTTAAATTTCTTGATCACTTATTATCACCTTTGCGTAAAGCGCCATCTCTGCCAGTGCCGCAGTACTACATTACGACGCCGCCGCTAACAATCGACGGTGCTAGTATTGGTTCATACTCCCGAGTTGTTTTAAGCGGTGCGGTTTCATCAGCGGTTAGAAGAGGGCGCCACCAGGCCGTGTCGAAGTTTCACCGTCATTCCGCCGGAAAGAACGCTATCAGTCTATTTAGTCTGAATAAAGATTAGTGGAACGTTTCGCGCAGTCAATTAATTTAAATAACGAATTTTATATGACTCTAATTTTATTTCAATTATTTTTCTTTTGACATTCAGAATAACATTTTTTTATTTGTATTCTTATTTTGATAACTGTGGAATTTACGATTTTAAGACTTAACATTTTGGAAGAAAGAGAATAGAGGAGAAAACATACCTATCAGGTACTTGATTATATTAGGTTTTATTGCATATCTCCTTTTATGTGTTGTTTCTTTCGTTGATTTTCTTTTATTCAATAATTATTGTTTTTGGACTTAAATTATTGTAATAATTTATTATCTATCAATTTTTTTTTTTTTTTTTCAATAGCAGTAGTCATGTAAAATATTGTATATTAATACAATGCTAGTAATAATGTATTAGGCATTTTTGTTAATATTCGTTTATAGTTCCTATTTATACAATTGATTTGATATGTCTACCCCAGCTTACGCCCCTTGTCCACACTGCCAGGATTCCGCAAAGCTGTTTGCTGTTCCGCACGGACTCAGAGTTCATATAGGCCGCAAACACAAAAATGTGTCGTTTGCCAATAGCAGTAGCGTTGTCACCGAGCCTGCTATTCCTTCCGGCCCGGGAGAGCCAGATAACCTTTCAAAATTAAGCTTAGACGACTTGCTTTCTCTTAAAGCTAAAATTCGTGTTCTCAGGCATGTTCCCAAGGGAGCCAGATGCTTGGCGGCGGGCAAGTTATCGTCTATAATCGATAAATGCATACAGTCCAACAGTACCGACGACTGGCTAGCATTGCTGTCTTTTGCTTTCACAGCCCTGAGAGTACCAGAACAAGGCGATAAAAAGTCTTTGACTTCAAAGGTCAAGGTCAATATCGAAAATGCCCAACTGGATATTCCAGCCGAGCACGCGTCTGTCGGATCGCACTCGCTATACAAATCTGTACAGGCAAAAGTGTATGAGGGAGATCTCAGAGGGGCAGCCCGCCTCCTAACGTCTGATTGTTCGTTTGCCTCTGGTGGTGACGATACGTTGTCGTCTCTTAAGGCGAAACATCCCAGCCCCGCCCGCGCTCTCATCGTCCCTCCGCCTCTCGACAACTCCATGCCTTGCCTTGTTGTGAAGTCCGAAAACGTTTCTGCGGCCCTTCACTCATTCTACCGCGGCTCTGCAGCTGGCATGGACGGGTTGCGCCCGGAACATTTGAAGGAACTTTGTTCTCCTTCGGCGGGGGATAGTGGGGTTCGGCTTCTTGAGTCCATCACTCGCTTATGCAACTTTCTTTTGGAGGGGAACCTGAATCCGATCATCTGTCCTTTCTTGTACGGGGGTACCCTTTGTGCGTTGCAAAAAAAAGATGGCGGTATTAGGCCGATCGCTGTAGGGAATACCTTTCGGCGTTTAGTTGCCAAACTATGCTGCCAAGCAGTCAAACATGAAATGTCACAATACCTTCAACCCCACCAGATAGGATTCGGTACCCCTCTAGGATGCGAAGCAGCAATCCACGCCACACGGGCGTTCGTTATGAGGGAGGGCAGCGACAACGTGCTCATCAAATTGGACATACGCAATGCTTTTAACAGCATCGAGAGAGGCGCAATGTTGTCCGAGGTTAGAGAGTTAACGCCGTCAATTTTCCCATTTCTGCGCCAATGTTACGATGCTCCAAGCAACCTTTCGTACGACGGTGTGTGCATTTTGTCTCATACGGGGGTCCAACAGGGTGACCCGCTTGGCCCTTTAATATTTAGTATGGCCATCCATAAAGCCATCAAATCCTTGAAGTCCGCTCTAAATGTCTGGTACTTGGATGATGGGACCCTTGGTGGAAGCCCGGAGGCGGTTGCGAGAGACGTGGAGTTACTTTTTCCGGCTTTAAAAGAGTTGGGTTTGGAGGTTAATACCACCAAGTGTGAGTTTTACTCCTGTAGCCCAGCAGCCGTAGAACAGGCTGACTCGTTTGCCTCTCTCGTGCCCGGTCTTCGGGTTGTGGATCGGAAAGGCCTCTCTTTGCTAGGCGCTCCAATTTTTTCCGAGGGTGTACCTGACAGTTTGCGTGCAAAAACTCGGGCCCTATCGTCACTTGGGGAGCACTTCCAGCACCTTCCTGCGCATGTGTCTCTGACGCTTTTGAGAACTTGCTTCGGTTTGCCCAAATTGACATATGTCATTCGAACGGCACCAAGTTGGGAGTTTGCAGAAGACGTTCTAGCATTTGACAACACCCTTAAACAGATCACTGAAGAAATCCTAAATGTTAGTCTCGGTGAGACGCAGTGGCGTCAGGCTGGCTTGCCAGTTCGGTTCGGGGGTTTGGGCGTACGCCGATTGCGGGAGACTGGTCCCATGGCCTTCCTTGCTTCCTCTCATGGGGTCGCGGGTCTTGTCTCCCACATTCTGCCACAAACAGACACCCCGTTCCGTATGCCCTATGCGGAAGAGGCCTTCAGGGCTTGGTCGCTGCTGTGTCCGGGCACTGATCTACCTGTAAGGCCCGGATCACAACGGAGTTGGGACGATGCGTTAGGCAAACACATTTTCACCCAACTGTGTGACGGAGCATCTGGAACTGAGTCAGCTCGCCTCAAAGCAGTGTCCAAGAAGGAGTCAGGTGCCTGGCTTCATGCCCTACCTTCGCCTTACTTGGGTACGCTGCTGGACAACGACTCCCTCAGGGTAGCTACGGGTCTTCGACTCGGTTGTTCAGTGTGCGAGCCCCATGTGTGCGTTTGCGGTGCGAGGGTAGAGCCCAATGGATACCACGGGCTCAGTTGTACTAGATGTCTTGGACGCAGACCTAGACATCACGCAATCAATGAGCTTATTAGGAGAGCGCTCATTTCAGGCGAAACCCCGTGCGCTTTGGAGCCCCCGGGATTATCGCGCGCTGATGGCAAAAGACCCGATGGACTCACGCTGATTCCATGGCGAAGGGGTAGGTGCCTTATCTGGGATGCCACGTGTGTAAGCACATACGCATCGTGCCACCTTTTAGCCACGCAGCGGACCGCCGGTGCAGGGGCAGAAACGGCGGCAAAAGGCAAGCGCCTTAAATACTCTGCCCTGGAATCAGCGTACGAGTTTATCCCATTTGCCGTCGAGACGGCGGGCCCGTGGGGCGAAGAGGCAAAAAAATTCATCTCGGATCTCGGCCGTCGTCTGAGAGAGAGGGGGCGTGACCCGCGTTCTGGGGATTACTTGGTCCAAAATATCTCACTGGCTATTCAGCGCGGAAACGCTGCCAGCATAATGGGCACGTTTGGGCGTAGAGATGCTGAGCGTGGGGCGTATCTCGGTTAGATTCTCGGTTATTAATGTACATAATTTAATTTTATTTGACTTTTGTAATTTCTGTATTATGACGCAATGTAATTTGATTAAATAAATGAATAAAACAGGGTACTTAGTGAATAATTATTAACACACACACACACACACATTTGTAATTTTCCCCAAGGAACATGTGTCGAATTATAAAAAAAAACCTCATTTCGGTAGCTGGAAGAGGCAATTTTATTTCTCATAATCCGACCTATGTTCTTTTAAGAAAGTTGTTTGGTATTATGAGTACAATCTTGTGTTAAACGATCGTTCGCTAATTACCAGGCATGTCATATAGCATAAGCATGTAATGAACGGGCTAAACGGGCGTATTACAGTTTTAGGCGTTGCCTCGCCACTTTCGTGATATTTAACCTTAACTAAATCGATAGACATTATTGTAAGTACTTAGACAAATAAATATTTTAGGATAGATTAAGTCATTATAAAACTAACATGGCACCTACATGTGGTTTTTTTTTCAATTCAATTAAATCGTTTGTCCTTTTATGATATAAACGCAACTCATATTTTTGTTACAGAATAATGCAAGATGGTCCGAAACTATCAAAGAAAAACCGACCGAGCGGCTGCCTATAGCAGAGAACATTTATTAGAAGCTGTGGAAAAGGTTAAGAGCGGCGAGTTGTCAGCTTACAGAGCTTCTCTGGCATACAAAATTCCCCGACCAACCATAGTAGCCCGAGTCCACGGTAGATATGGATTAAAATCTAAATCTTTAGGGAGAAGTACAGTTCTTACTCCAGAGACAGAGAAAAAATTAGCCAAAAACCTACATATTATGGAAAAATATGGATTTGGTCTCAACAGACAAGAAATGTTGGAACTTGTTGGAAAATATATTGCCAAAAATAATATCCCTAATAATTTTAAAAACGGCATGCCCGGAGAAGATTGGTTTTTATTGTTTAAGAACCGGCATGCTTTGTCTATTAAGAAACCTCAAGCCGTGGAAAATTCGCGTAAAAAAGCATGTAACCCGTGGGTTATTTACTCTTATTATGATTTATTGAAAAAGACCTTGGATGAGCTGGACCTGCACGATAAACCATCACAAATTTGGAACTTGGACGAAACGAGCTTTAGCAAGGACCCCAGCAAAACCAAAGTCGTAGGCCTTCGTGGTTATGCTTCGACGAGAACAATTGCATCACCTGGCAAAGATAACACAACAGTTTTGTTGGGATGCAGTGCAGCTGGTGGCAAAACACCTCCGCTTATAGTATATAAGGGCAAAAATCTTTGGGACGAATGGATTTCAGAAGAGGGCTTTCCCGGAACTGTTTATGCGGCTACTACGAACGGATGGATGGAGACTGAGGTATTTGAAACATTTTTTCAAAAGGTGTTTCTACCCACCGTAGGTGATAGACGGCCAGTATTATTGGTTTACGATGGTCACTCTACGCACGTAGGGATCAATATTATCGAAAAAGCAAGAGATGCAGATTTTACCATACTGAAAATTCCACCACACACGAGCGATAATTTACAGCCGTTGGATTTAGCTGTCAACAAGTCGTTTAAAGACAAATGGGACCAGAGTTTAGTTAAGTGGCAAAGGCTACATGTTGGTCAAGCTTTGCCTAAAAAAGATTTTTCAAAATTGATTGGTCAAATCTGGGCCCAAATTGATCCCCAGGTTTGCGTAGCTGGGTTCCGTAAAGCCGGAATTTTTCCCTTTAATAGCAACGCAGTCCCTCAAGAAAAATTTCACCAGGACCAACTTATGGAGTGGAAAAGGCAACAGGAACAGCCCACCAAACGTAATGAGATAACCACGTCATCTACTACTATTTCAAAAGATCTCAGGGTTCAGATCCAAACTGCAGTTCAGCTACTTCCTGGTACTTCATCAACTAAAGACCAGTTTTTTATTTCAAAACAATCTGATAGGGTGGTTGAAAAAGTGTTAAGACCATTTTTGGTTCCTTCATTGCTGTCTGTTTGCTTGAGTCGCTGGAATTGTTGTAATCAAGCAAATATCGCATCGGAGCAGGTCCATATCGAGCAGTCTTTTGTTGCAAAGAACTCAAAACCCTCAACGAGTATCGCGTCGGAACAGGTTCATAACGAGCAATCTTTTATTGCAAAGAACTCTAAATTCCCAAAAGTTACTATTCTCGAAGATCGTCCTGTTAAGCTCAACGTTACTTTTGAAGATCTCTTGCTCGAAAAAATAAGCGCAGGAACGCATAATGTTAATAAGCGCAAAAAAATAGCTAGTGGGGCCGAAATAATAACATCTGAAGGTGTATACAGAAAACAAAAAGAACTTAAGAAGAAAAAATCAGAAAACTGAAACAAAAAGAGGAGAAACAATTACAAAAAAATACCAAAGTAAAAAAGGCAAAAAGAGAAAAGAAGACCGACAACAATAACGGAGAGAGAAGAAAAAGTCTGAAAAGTAAATCTTCTCAAAAAAAGCAAAAATTAAAGACTGATGATTCCACTAGTGAAAGTGACATGGATATAGAATTGATGGATGAGAGTGATGTAGAAAATGAAGATTACTTCACAGAACTTGTACAGGCAAATGAAGATGATACTGATGTTGTTGTAGAATGTGAAGACAGCTATAACAATAGTTATGATGAACCACCAACAAGTACCGTCCTCAAAGGCCAATGGCTCTTGGTAAAATTTACTACTAAAACGAGTGTTAAACATTACATTGGAGTAGTTACAGATTTGAACTGTGACGGTATCCCAACTGTAAAGTTTGTCAGGAAAAGTACATTTAGAGGCGGTGAGAACGCAAGTACATTTGTTTTTCCAAATGTACCTGACATCTGCGAAGTCAGACATCTTGACGACATAGAATGCAAGCTACCCGACCCAATGATAGGACGAAGAGGAAAAATATTTTTCAAAATGTCTTTTCAAGGCTATAATATTCAATAGATTTTTAGTAATATAATGTAAATTTAAGTTACCATAAATACAAAGTTCCTACTACTTGTAAACAAGTGTCTCGTTGTCTGAGACTAAATTAGTGCCATACTTAATGATAAGAAGAAAAAAAGTTTTATGATTGTTAAGAAGTTTAATAAAGAATTCATAGTGTTATCCTTAACTCTGTTCATTCATTTATATCTTCTGACTTAAAACGAAACTGACTTTAGACTTAACACCCAAAGGTTTTGTACCTCTGATTGCGATAGTATGTTAGTCTTACCCCAAATTGGTATAATCAAAAATTACTGCAAAAATGAACTTTATTCTAAGGTAATAGATTCTAAATTTAAATGAACATATTTGAAGAAGTATGATTTTGTTTCAGAAAAAGCATTAACTCCATATTTTGCACAAAATATTGCTACTGTTATTCTTACCCCATTTCCTGGGGGAAGACTACCAGTTTTAGCTACCTACATTATTTTAAATTATACAAGCTCAGAACACATCAATTGGAATGTATTCATTATTTTATGAAAACAAGGATTTTGCGTATATGTGTCATCGTCAACTTAAAGATAGTTCAAACAGTTTAGTCATAAAATCCGATTTATGCTGTCCAGTAGAAAACTATGTTTGACTTACCCCACCTCACCTTACCTATAACTTTACACTTTACGTACTTTTATTTAAAACTGTAAAAACTAAGACGTTTAATCCTAGCGATTGAAATGTTAACCATATGAAAAAAAAAACATGAAATCGGAAAATATTTAGAGGTAGATAACAGCCTATTGTTTTTGTATGGCCAAGTTCGTGATTTACAAAAGTAGTTTTCAGAATATCCAGTCATATTTTGTTCCATTTTTCTTACAAGGAAGGTACACGTGCGAACCAATCTCTGCTTTCTTTTTGAATTTAAACCGAGCACGTATATTGGTAATCTCGAAAGTGATTCATATTTTCAACCGACTTCAAAAAAAGTAGGCAATAGGGTATTTTACTATGGACGAGAAAAAATCTGTAAATGTATTTTTGAGATAGCTTAGGCAAAATGCAATCGGAAAATGTTAGTTTTAGATCACAAAACATCAAAATAAATTTTAAAAATCAATACAAAATATTCCGTTTTTTTAATCTGTACATAAAATAGGCGCAGCTATGTGATGACGTCATGATGCTATGTAAACATTGAAAACTATAGAATGGCAGTCAATGTCAGCTGTCAAAGACACTGTCGTGAGAAATATTGTTTACATAGCATTGTTTACATAGCATCGTGACGTCATTCGTAACCACAGAGTAAAATATTGACATCAATCGTTTTCGTAAACTGCGCGCGAAATTTTGAAACTGTAAAATTAAAATGCAGTTTTAAAGCACTTAAAGCCTGAATTTGTTTTTTTGTTATTTTTTTAGTGGTTTATTAGCCCTACATAATCTAATTGAGATACTTTTCAAAAATGACTATAATACCCTATTCGACTGTATGTTTTTGTTTGTATGTTACGCGATCAGTAACATTTGTACAAAAAAAAATCAACCAATATAATATTAAATATAAATCGTATTAAATATTATAATATACTAAATCAACATAATAACAATAATATAATAAATCGGTTGAGCTGTTTTTGAAATTTTATTAATATAAAAATGGCATACATCGTTTCCAGCAAACTATTCGAATTTTGTACGATTGAAGTCAGTTGTGCCATTTCAGGCGAAAAATATTTAAAAAATACTGTTTTAGTTTGAATTAGAGTCATTTATTGTAATTTGTGGAGTTACGAGTTCCTGACTTATTAAAAAAAGTATTTATTCGTAGAAATACACTTAGGAACAATCAAAATACATACATCAGTTTGCTAGCGACACAGTATTCTTGTCTTGTATCAATGTTTCAGCTTTATACACTTTGAACGCTATGAGGTAGTCTCGTATCATTTTGAAAAGTGTGTAGTAGTTGATGAACAGTAGTATGACGATGGAGAGGAAGTTGTGCCAAGCTATGGAGCTGAATAGTAGGCACAACTGGAGCACTACCAGCGCTAGTTGTGTGCACACGTTGAAGCATAGTAGTGTGGATGGATTGTGGAACACGCCCTGCGGAATAAAAATAGAACTTTATTAATTACTAGCGACCCGCCCCGGCTTTGCACAGGTGTATTATACATATAAACCTTCCCCTTGAATCACTCTATCTATTAAAAAAACCGCATCAAATTCCGTTGCGTAGTATTAAAGATGGGATCAGACAGCGGGAAGCGACTTTGTTTTATAATAATTATGTAGTGATTTTTGACCGAATTAAAAAAGGAAGTCCTCAATTTCACTGTGTTTTTATTTATATACGTATATTATGCGATTGCTCCGTCAATTATGAACCGATTATGAAGATTCTTTTTTTTTTTGTTTGGTGGATCATTATGTCAGAAGTGGTTCCATTTAAATTTTATCAAAATCGGAGTCGTTTTTCAACAATAACGTGAAAATGACTACGTCGATGATACATTAATCGGGTTAGGAGCTTTACGACTACATCTCTATTTGACTAGGTAGCAGATATGACTAGATCGCTTTAAGACTACATCGCGATATGACTATATCGCGTTGGGGTTAAATAGCTGTTCGACCATATATGTTTACGTCCTATTATTAGTTCGACGTAATATCGATATGAGGTACAGTTGTGTTTAAAAATGTGTGCGAGGATATGTCGTCAGTAAAAAAGGTTTATGAACAAACACTGCAAGAGCTGCCATCTACTTCTAGCAGTGCCAGATTTTATAATTCAGTAAAAGATATCTTATACAGATACCGCAAAAAAATCCTTCAAGTGAAGAAAACCGAATTTTCTAAATCTAGCGAAGTGATGGTGCCAGAGTTCGTCAAGAAAGAATTTCTGATTGCAGAGTTTGAATTATCAAAATATGATAAAATACTAGCATTCTGATCGCAATTTTTCAAAAGAAACATAAAAACTTATGCAGATCAAGATAAGTTTTTTTTGGTAACGGAACATTTAAATGTGTCCCTAAGCCATACTATCAATTATTCTCTATCCATGTCAATATTGATAGTACAGAAGAGACGACAAATATATTCCCTTTTACCAAATAAAAGAGAAACAACTTATATGGCTCTATTTACCTCTATAATACTTGGAGTTTATATCAAAATAATTCAATGCGATTATGAATTGAGACTATGCCTCTCGAAGCGTGTATCCGAACCCAATAGTTACAGGATACTTTTATCATTATAGTAAAGCAGTGTGGAAAAAGGCAAAAGATATCGGTCTGACGAAATGTTAAGAAGGACAAGGACATCACTAGGATGACTGCTAATTTGGCTCTCTTGCCTTCATCGTATATACAAGATGGCTATTGTCCAGAGTTCTACAAAATTTGCAGAAATGGAGGCACTTACAAGTTACTTTCGTAAGCAGTGTCTGAAAAATACTAATCTTGTTTCTTGTGCATATGAAAAGCATAGGACAAATAATAGCTTAAAAGCCTGGCATCGTCGCCTTAACGTGCGAATGCAGCACAAAAGTGTACTGCTGCTAATTTTGTTCAATTTGAGAAAAGAAGCACAGATCCAAGCTAAAAGAAGTCAAAATACTTTATTTGAAGGTAGCCTAAAATGGAACACCAAAATTTTTAACCGAAAATATAAAACCAAATTAGGCAAACTTGAGACACAGGAAATTACACTTATGGTGTTTTTAAAAAATTCAATGCTATAAAACTTAAATATAAGTAAGAGTAACATTTTGTTTTTAATAAAGGTAACTACTTAAAAACTTGAATGTTTTGATTTTCGTCTTAGTTGTACTTTAGAAAACAAACGAAGATTAAGTCATTACGCTTTCTTGTCCTTTGGCGATGTAGTCCAAAAGCAATGTAACCGCGATTTAGTCTTAAAGCGATCTAGTCATATCTGCTGCCTTGTCAAATAGAGATGTAGTCGTAAAGCTCCTAACCCCATTAATCCATGCCGCGAAATTACAAAAGCCAGTTGATTTCGGTCAAGTACCGCTTCGGATTTTGTAGTGGTTAAGTATTAGCACTCTAAACCCTAGAGCGATGTGGACGACTTGCATTTTATACCTAACCGGATATTATAGACACATTAGTTTTGTCACTACAATTCCCTGCTAAGCTCGATAGAGGGTAGTTCTAAAGATTAAAGAAAAACATTTAATAGTATTCGCAACAAAAAAGTGAAGGTTAGTGATGTGCGCGCGGCCCGCGGTATATACGTGTGTACTCACATAGAAGCGGTCGTGCCTGCGGTCAGCGGGCGTGGCGGCCACGGCCGCGGCCCGCGGCTCGGCGCACCAGGCCGCGCCGGCGTGCGTCACGCGCGCGCCGCCCCGGTACATGCGGCTCGGGCTCCACTCCTCCAACTCTTCTGTAAACACACTTCCTTCTATCGTACGGCTAGACAGACGCGACCAAAGCGCCACGCTTTTATGGTGGACATTCCGCGCGTTAGAACCAAGCGTTTTGAATCCTCATTCCTCATACGAACAGCCAGAATGTGGAACGCTTCGCCTGGGTCTGTCTTCCCGCTAAAGTACCCGATCTGCTCAACATCAGGCAGTATGTAGTCAAACGCAAACCTAAATGGAATAAAAAAAAAACATTCAAAGATTCACTAATGTTTACGTCACACTCCTCATTCCTCATACGAACAGCCAGAATGTGGAACGCTTTGCCTGGGTCTCTTCCCGTTAAAGTACAACGTGGGCGTCTTCAAATCCCGAGTAAAAATGTATCTTCTAGGTAAGCGTGCTACAACCTAGACCGCATATCTGCTCAACATCAGGCAGTATGTGGTCAAACGCAAACCTATTCTGAATAAAAAAAAAACACTGAAGCAAGAAAGCGGTTGATACACTTTTGTTTACGCGGGGGAAATCTTCTAAAGATGCCCTAACTGCATTGGGGTGCAGTAGGGTTATGTGGGATTCCCACTATAACCGGTTAAAAGCGGTTGATATCCTAGACAGATTTTTTCTAATGCTAGAATTTGTATGAAACCTGTTGGCAGTAGCGCGCAGTGTCCAGGTTGGGCCCATATGTGGATCTTGTAGACGCGAGGATAAATAAAATAGAAAATATAGATGGTATATTTTCAGGATTCATACAACAAAACTGTGAGAAAAATAACAAAAGACTACACAAAAGATTAATTTGAAATAAGAACACCTTCTATTAAAGAGTCTCATATCTAGCAGAAAATTTAACCTCTTTCAACACTCCTCCTTAAATTAACTACTAGAACCAGTCCAAACTCCCTCCTTAATGCTGCATCTCTTTCAAATATCTTTCATGCTTCTCACAACTAAGATCTTTTGTTATTTTTCTCACAGCGTGTTGTACGAATCTAGAAAATATACCATCTATATTTTCTGCTTAAATTATTGTATTTTATTTATCCTCGCGTCTACAAGATCCACATATGGGCCCAACCTGGACACTGTGCGCTACTGCCAACAAAACCTAACACATAGCAAGCGGGCGCAATAGCACACGCGATCTCCAGCGCGGGAATATTACTCTGACGACAGTGTGACGGCACATGCGTCACACTCGTGATCGGGTGTTGCATGCGGGTCGCCGGTTTGCTCGCGGCATTCACGCAATGCACTGAAACTACTAACTTAGACTAAGATTTAAACTAACCCATCTCTATTGTACAGTCGCATTCTTTCAATTGTTACTTAGTTAACAAAGGGCACAGACCCTGGAGTCTGTGCATCATTAATTTAAATTAAAAAAATATATCATACTCGTATGACAATCAGGAGTTCCCGCCGCGGAGAGAACGGCCGGCGGCGGCGGTTGATGTATTTTACGGCGGTCAGTTCAAGGCGCGGTGTGCGGTGTCGCAGGTGCCGGCGTGAAGCGGTCACTACGGGAGTACATACCGTGGTGCGCGGGCAGCATGCGGTCACTCCGGCAGTACGTATCGTCGTGGGCAGGCAGCATGCGGTTATTCCGGCAGTACGTACCGTGGTGCACGGTTTGCTTGCGGTCACTCCGGCAGTACGTATCGTGGTGGGCAGGCAGCATGCGGTCACTCCGGCAGTACGTACCGTGGTGCGCGGGCAGCATGCGGTCACTCCGGCAGTACGTACCGTAGTGCGCGGGCAGCATGCGATCACTCCGGCAGTACGTACCGTGGTGCGCGGGCAGCATGCGGTCACTCCGGCAGTACGTACCGTGATGCGCGGGCAGCATGCGGTCACTCCGGCAGTACGTACCGTAGTGCGCGGTCAGCATGCGATCACTCCGGCAGTACGTACCGTGGTGCGCGGGTTGCTTGCGCCAGCGCGCGAGGTGCAGCGCGGCGCGGTGCGCGGTGTCGCAGGTGCCGGCGGCGAGCAGCTGGCCCGAGTACCGCCCGAACACTCCGGCAGTACGTACCGTGGTGCGCGGGTTGCTTGCGCCAGCGCGCGAGGTGCAGCGCGGCGCGGTGCGCGGTGTCGCAGGTGCCGGCGGCGAGCAGCTGGCCCGAGTACCGCCCGAACACTCCGGCAGTACGTACCGTGGTGCGCGGGTTGCTTGCGCCAGCGCGCGAGGTGCAGCGCGGCGCGGTGCGCGGTGTCGCAGGTGTCGGCGGCGAGCAGCTGGCCCGAGTACCGCCCGAACACTCCGGCAGTACGTACCGTGGTGCGCGGGTTGCTTGCGCCAGCGCGCGAGGTGCAGCGCGGCGCGGTGCGCGGTGTCGCAGGTGCCGGCGGCGAGCAGCTGGCCCGAGTACCGCCCGAACACTCCGGCAGTACGTACCGTGGTGCGCGGGTTGCTTGCGCCAGCGCGCGAGGTGCAGCGCGGCGCGGTGCGCGGTGTCGCAGGTGCCGGCGGCGAGCAGCTGGCCCGAGTACCGCCCGAACACTCCGGCAGTACGTACCGTGGTGCGCGGGTTGCTTGCGCCAGCGCGCGAGGTGCAGCGCGGCGCGGTGCGCGGTGTCGCAGGTGCCGGCGGCGAGCAGCTGGCCCGAGTACCGCCCGAACACTCCGGCAGTACGTACCGTGGTGCGCGGGTTGCTTGCGCCAGCGCGCGAGGTGCAGCGCGGCGCGGTGCGCGGTGTCGCAGGTGCCGGCGGCGAGCAGCTGGCCCGAGTACCGCCCGAACACTCCGGCAGTACGTACCGTGGTGCGCGGGTTGCTTGCGCCAGCGCGCGAGGTGCAGCGCGGCGCGGTGCGCGGTGTCGCAGGTGTCGGCGGCGAGCAGCTGGCCCGAGTACCGCCCGAACACTCCGGCAGTACGTACCGTGGTGCGCGGGTTGCTTGCGCCAGCGCGCGAGGTGCAGCGCGGCGCGGTGCGCGGTGTCGCAGGTGCCGGCGGCGAGCAGCTGGCCCGAGTACCGCCCGAACACTCCGGCAGTACGTACCGTGGTGCGTGGGCAGCATGCGATCACTCCGGCAGTACGTACCGTGGTGCGCGGGTTGCTTGCGCCAGCGCGCGAGGTGCAGCGCGGCGCGGTGCGCGGTGTCGCAGGTGCCGGCGGCGAGCAGCTGGCCCGAGTACCGCCCGAACACTCCGGCAGTACGTACCGTGGTGCGCGGGTTGCTTGCGCCAGCGCGCGAGGTGCAGCGCGGCGCGGTGCGCGGTGTCGCAGGTGCCGGCGGCGAGCAGCTGGCCCGAGTACCGCCCGAACACTCCGGCAGTACGTACCGTAGTGCGCGGGCAGCATGCGATCACTCCGGCAGTACGTACCGTGGTGCGCGGGTTGCTTGCGCCAGCGCGCGAGGTGCAGCGCGGCGCGGTGCGCGGTGTCGCAGGTGCCGGCGGCGAGCAGCTGGCCCGAGTACCGCCCGAACACTCCGGCAGTACGTACCGTAGTGCGCGGGCAGCATGCGATCACTCCGGCAGTACGTACCGTGGTGCGCGGGTTGCTTGCGCCAGCGCGCGAGGTGCAGCGCGGCGCGGTGCGCGGTGTCGCAGGTGCCGGCGGCGAGCAGCTGGCCCGAGTACCGCCCGAACACTCCGGCAGTACGTACCGTGGTGCGCGGGTTGCTTGCGCCAGCGCGCGAGGTGCAGCGCGGCGCGGTGCGCGGTGTCGCAGGTGCCGGCGGCGAGCAGCTGGCCCGAGTACCGCCCGAACACTCCGGCAGTACGTACCGTGGTGCGCGGGTTGCTTGCGCCAGCGCGCGAGGTGCAGCGCGGCGCGGTGCGCGGTGTCGCAGGTGCCGGCGGCGAGCAGCTGGCCCGAGTACCGCCCGAACACTCCGGCAGTACGTACCGTGGTGCGCGGGTTGCTTGCGCCAGCGCGCGAGGTGCAGCGCGGCGCGGTGCGCGGTGTCGCAGGTGCCGGCGGCGAGCAGCTGGCCCGAGTACCGCCCGAACACTCCGGCAGTACGTACCGTGGTGCGCGGGTTGCTTGCGCCAGCGCGCGAGGTGCAGCGCGGCGCGGTGCGCGGTGTCGCAGGTGCCGGCGGCGAGCAGCTGGCCCGAGTACCGCCCGAACACTCCGGCAGTACGTACCGTGGTGCGCGGGTTGCTTGCGCCAGCGCGCGAGGTGCAGCGCGGCGCGGTGCGCGGTGTCGCAGGTGTCGGCGGCGAGCAGCTGGCCCGAGTACCGCCCGAACACTCCGGCAGTACGTACCGTGGTGCGCGGGTTGCTTGCGCCAGCGCGCGAGGTGCAGCGCGGCGCGGTGCGCGGTGTCGCAGGTGCCGGCGGCGAGCAGCTGGCCCGAGTACCGCCCGAACACTCCGGCAGTACGTACCGTGGTGCGCGGGTTGCTTGCGCCAGCGCGCGAGGTGCAGCGCGGCGCGGTGCGCGGTGTCGCAGGTGCCGGCGGCGAGCAGCTGGCCCGAGTACCGCCCGAACACTCCGGCAGTACGTACCGTGGTGCGCGGGTTGCTTGCGCCAGCGCGCGAGGTGCAGCGCGGCGCGGTGCGCGGTGTCGCAGGTGCCGGCGGCGAGCAGCTGGCCCGAGTACCGCCCGAACACTCCGGCAGTACGTACCGTGGTGCGCGGGTTGCTTGCGCCAGCGCGCGAGGTGCAGCGCGGCGCGGTGCGCGGTGTCGCAGGTGCCGGCGGCGAGCAGCTGGCCCGAGTACCGCCCGAACACGCCGCACCACACGAACGCCACCTGCTGCGACGCCGCGTACACGTCGTAGTGGAGATACGGCTGGAAGTCATACATACAGATATTAGACTCAATTAGTTAGTAGTAATTTAGTTAAAATTTTAATTATAATCACTACATAGTATAAAACAAAGTCGCTATAAAAACAAACAAAATAAAACAAAGGTTCAAGGGGGCTCAAATATCCAAAACCCTCTCCAACACCCTTTTCTTAGTGCATACGCAGGAAGAAAATTATGGAGAAGGTCCAGGATCACGCACCCTTACCATCCACGAAGCTCACTGACTGACGTACGAGTCGATAATCGCCATCAAAACGAAGCCAAGAATGAAGCTACACGACAGCGTCTCACACGCTGTCGTTGCATTATCGCGGCACACTGGAACTTTCACCTACTACGCCGACGACATCGAAAATGATGCCATCAGTCGATTCGTGCGGCGTGCGTCGTCTGCGTCATTGAGGGCTATCAAGGAGTATAACCTGCAGATGGCCATCAGAGATCGGAACGCGGCGCTGATGGAGGCTCTGGGCCGGGAGGAGGCAATAGAGTTGTAATAGGTAGGACATGGGAGCGATCAGAAGTAGAGTAGATAACACCGAGTAACACACGGAATCGTAGCCTCGGACTCCGCCGGTGATCGCTTTCACCGTGTGTAAAATTAAGAAACTATGTGAATTATTTAGAAATTAGCATTGCGTTTAGAAATTAGCATTGCGTTTAGAAATTAGCATTGCATGCCCTGAGCATTCATTCTCGCCATCGAAGGCTCCTTCTTGCGGCGGCGTCGTGTGTCGGGTCGTCGTTCTCCTCCCTCAAATATGTCGCTTAAAAGCTAAAGTTGCTTCCCGCTGTCTGTCCCCATGTATGCTTATATCTTTAAAACTTCACAATATATCTGCGATGCCGGGGCGCGTTGCTAGTAGGATATAAAAAAATTGCGATGGCGCCATTAAAATTGGGCCCATTGAACATCTAACCGAGTATAAAAGTCAATAAACTTTTGTAGGAAACATTTAACATTGGCGATTTGCTGGCGTCGGTATCACCATCTGGACGAGGCAGCTATGGCTGGCTATTTTTCTCGAACACTGCTAAAAATAGAATGTATTGACATTGATGTTTTCTGGAGTGGGCATAGAAGTATCTAGCATAGACAAGTTCCACCCTTACACCCCCTAGCTAGCCCTACCCCATGAGTGCAGCGGCGGCATCTTGCTGTGGTTCAACTCTAAGTAATATGCTCACCTGAGCAAAACAGCACGGAATGAAACTCGAGTAGTACGCCTCGAGAACAGAGTTGAATATCATCTTCTTGATCCTCATGTTAAAGTCCTGGCGCAAGGAGTCCACCTCGGCGCGCACTGTTTCAGGCTCGGACGAGCAACAGTGCAAAGGAGGAGTCTCGCTGTGGTTCAACTCTAGGAACGGACCCGGAGTCAGACCAAACAGGAAGAAGTAGATTACGGCTCTGGAAATATAAGAATGTGTATTTGTAATTTTTTTTATAGACTGAATCGAACTTAATGACGTCTGTTAAGTTAGGTATACATATTAGATGTTCTACATAAAACGCGAAAACACTGGTCTATTTAGAATCCTCCTAACTAGTATGACATAATATCATGATCATGCTACAATCATGGTAATGATATCTACAGCGCCACGTAGCCTCGCAGAACGAGCTGGAGCTGCCCGCCTTCAGTAAAATACTATAAGGAGAGAAACTGGTCGTAAGTTAGCTAAGACACCTAATAGCTTTTTTCATTAATTCGATTATCTGGATTTTCACTTATCCGAACGCTCAACAGCACGAATTAGTCGGTTAAGGTGGTTGCTTGCGGTTAGCTAGGCACATCAGTGCCAATAGATGGCGCTGATGGTCTAATTTGACGTATTTTATTTTTTTATAAATGAAAATGTACATATTATTTCATGGTAATATATTTGCCGGTAATAATGAATTATTTGCTATTTTCTCAGCTATATTTCAGTTGTGTTTTCGTTTTTTAAAGTACTGAATTTGTACCGAGCAATATTGCGGGCCGCGGCAGACTACTCACTCACACAAAGACAAGGCTCTTGTTGTGTTCGAACGTGGTTCCAACTATGCGCTAATTTCGACGCACTTTCCATTGCACAGTTTGGACCAGTGGTTAGGAGTCCCGGTATTTGATCCCGCGATATCGACTTCAAATCGTGCTTAGCATGTTTCTTTTTGCGATGTTTTTTGACTTCTAAATAAAAATCAAATACTGTTACGTACAACGTAACACATAATTTGATAACGACAGGACCGACTTGTAATTTTTTTCTCCATGATATCGTTTCATTTGCGCACGAATTCGTTTGCGATTTTTCCTGGGACCAGAGTATTGGTGGTTTTTAGGGTTCCGTACCCAAAGGGGAAAACGGGACCCTAATACTAAGACGTCGATGTCCGTCTGTCTGTCTGTCCGTCTGTCACCGGGCTGTATCTCATGAACCATGATATAGCTATCATGAATACACAAGTAGCAATACAATTGTACTTATTCAACTCTTACGCAGCGGATTCACCGACGAGTAACTTTGGTTCCAGCGGGGATTTTCTGAAGGTACTAAAAATCCTTCCTGCTAGGTACTTATTTAGGGTTCCGCACCCAAAGGGTAAAACGGGACCTTATTACTAAGACTTCGATGTCCGTCTGTCCGTCTGTCTGTCACCGGGCTGTATCTCATGAACCATGACAGCTAGGCAGCTGAAATTTTCATAGATGATGTATTTCTGTTGCCGCTATGACAACAAATACTAAAAATAAAATAAATATTTAAGGGGGGCTCCCATACAACAAACCTGATTTTTTAGACGTTTTTCGATCTATATTAACAATGGTAACAGGTACATGCTTGAAATTTTCACAGAATATTTAGTTTTATATTCACTTCAATAATAAATAATAAAATAAAAATAAAATAAATATTTAAGGGGGGCTCCCATACAGTACGGAACTCTCCGTGCGCGAGTCCGACTCGTACTTGGCCGATTATTGTAATCTTTTTGCGAAGTACGTGGTGCCATGTTTTATTTTGGGTAACTGATTGCATGTATAAAACACCGATAAAATCTTTATAGAATGGCACTCTGATATAGGTATCATACAAACAAAACACTGAAAACAAGAATTCAAGAAAAACCGAATCGTTGTAAACCCGCGTACGCACGCAATCAGTGTTGCCAACGCCATGAGTTGAAATTATCCATGAAAATTATCGTATTTTCAAAAATAATGTTTTCCTTCTATCTTCCAAGCTTTCATTCCATAAAATCTAAGTAGGAGTATATTACCATTAAAAAAATTACCAAATCAGTCCAGATGTTCCCAAATGATGCGCTTACCAACGAACATTACTTGACGATTGACGTTTGTAAAAAAAATGATAAATTGTATATTGTAGGTATATTTTAATAATATTTACATAATAGTATTATAATTATTTATTGTTTGTAATTTATTTTCCCTATAATTTATCCAAATTCTAATACTGGTAATACATTGTCCAATATTTTTCAATAGATGATTTTTGAGCTGAGCGAATTATGAGAAGACCGAAGACAGAAGAGCGGCAACAGCGCGTGACCCGCCTATGCCACGAGCTGGCAACGTCGCGCGTCGTCGCCGTACACTTACTATGATGTATTCTGTGCCGCTACTAAACAACTATAAATTGTAATGTAGGCACCGTACGACACTATCTGTGTTCACTCACACATTGACAAAATTGAACTAAAATTCGATGTTATTTCTACTATTAATCTACTGTTTTCATCAACTAAAGATGAAATGCCGCAAATAAAGACCAATTTAAAAGCCAACTGTAGTCATTTCAGTGTAAAATTATACTCTCATCGCCCATGAATAGTCAAATAGATTAGTATGAAAATCGAACCACCTTAATCGACGCTCTACTGTACTTGATTTTTAGGGTTCCGTACCCAAAGGGAAAAACGGGACCCTATTACTAAGACTTCGATGTCCGTCTGTCTGTCTGTCACCGGGCTGTATCTCATGAACCATGATAGCTAGGCAGCTGAAATTTTCACAGATTATGTATTTCAGGTATATGCTTAAAATTTTCACAGAATATTTAGTTTTATATTCACTTCAATAATAAATAATAAAATTAAAATAAAATAAATATTTAAGGGGGGCTCCCATACAGTACGGAACCCTGCGTGCGCGATTCCGACTCGTACTTGGCCGATTATTAGGATGGATATAGTTCAAAGGGGTTAGGAGCGTAAGGCACATGGTCATAGACATGGGTGACGTAGGCTACTTTTTATGAAGGAAAAATAAAAGGTTCCTAGGTGGGATAGTACAAAACAACATTTTTTTTAATTGAATACCACATGAGCAAAAATAATAATAGAATAAAGATTAGTATTATATAAAACTGCAAGGCACCTTATTTTCTTGCATTGAACAGTATCTACTCCGACTTATACCTACATATTCAATTTTAATGTACTATAAATATGCCCAAGACACATGTATTAATGACTAATCTCAGTAATAGCTGTGAATTATCCTCAAAATTATATGACCTGAACCTGACCTCATGTTAGGTTAGTTACAATACAATTTTGTTTTATTTGGTAGGTATGTATGGTGACGTCAGTAAAGCGAGTGTAATGGAACATAAGTTGCTTCAATTTAGTTTTTACATTTTAGCATTATTAAAAACATAAATAATTTGTAAGGACACCTTGAATTTTAATTAACTCTGAAGTTCTGAAGTAACACCAATTCAATCACTGATGTACTCGTATGATAGAGCTTTTATACAATTTAATAGTGACAATTTACCATAGGCCCAGCCAGACTTGTAGTAACCTGCGTAAAATAAGCTATATACACATAGCTTACTTTGAAACAAACATAATTAAAACAAATTTTAATAGTAAACCAATTACCTAGCTACAAAAATATCAGCATACATATTTCCTTGGTAGGTAAATATTTTCCTATTTGATTTTGTTTGTCAAGCTGTCATAGTTTTTTTTAATTTTTCTAACATTGATTGCTGTATTAAAATTCGAATTTTGTTATGATGACTTATGATGTGTAATTTTATATTTTTGCTAATATGGGCCCTACATGCCTGAAATAAATGAATTTTATTTTATTTTTTTATTTATATCAATATATTCAGAAAATATTTTCCTACCTATACTGTGGATAAATTATCAAAGAAAATGAGAGTGAAATCATTCTCCAAAACTAATTACGCAAATAAACAGATTCTGTACTAGGTCATGGCCCAAGCTGTATACAGTTTTACAATATCTCTTTTAAGAGATTTTGCTTTTTGCTTGGCTATTTTCGATACTTACGGATAGCATAGGAAGAATATTTTGATGAGAGGATGCTTGAACAGCATCACATAAGTGCAGAACATCAATATACTGAAGATCATACCCATTATCAGCAATCTGGAACGACAAACATTATATTTGTTATAACAATTAACAATAGAAAATTAACATGAAAGTGTAGGTCGAATAATACAAGTCGGCGGATGTGAAATTAGCAGCGCAATATCCATCAATATGCAGCTTTGCATGAGCTTCAGTCAGGATTGGATATTGCACAGCTTGTAGCCAACTTTACCACCGCCGGCTTGTATGATTCGGCCTATAGAATTTTTCATAGACATATTTTGTTTTAAAAATTATGAGTTTGGAGAAATAATAACAATAAGACGGCAAGTCACCACCCGCTAAGAAATTTTGAAATGGGGCATATATAGCGGGTGCTGAACCTCATTCCATAGTCCAATTTTAGATAACATTTAATATTTCACCACAATAGCCCAGTTTCAATATTTCAAGTCATTTTATATGCCATAGTTTGTCTACAACGCTATCCTTTTTATACCTACTGCTGTTTTTATATTTCAAATTGTAAAAGAGGCCTCTCAATGTTGGCTCAGGCTCCATTGATGCCTAATACAGGACCAGGCCAAGCCTGTGAATTCTATTGAATAAAAGAGAAATAATAATAATAAAAATAACTTATAATAATAATAAATTCAGGGAATAAGAAACTTAAGTTTGAGTTAAGAGTTGTAAAATCAAAATAAAAAAAAACAAAAATATTGGACCTCTCAGTTTTTTTTTTAAGTTTAATATACAGCAAAAACTATTGAGCAGCAAAAACACAATTATTGAGTTTTTGTTATGTTTGCAGCACCACTGGCTTTTCGGTGAAGGATAACATCTTGAGGCAACCTGCATATATCCATAGAAGAAATTAGATGGAGTGTGTGGATCCACCAACCTGCACAGGGCTAGTGTATGGATATGGCTGATCACCCTTCGTGGGTAGGCCTTTGTTTTGCAGTGGACGAATAAAACAGCTGGTACAGTACAGTCTAGTTAGGATTTACAGATTTATAATAACAGTACCTTGTAGCAGCTAAAGCATGTGGCAACAACTTGGGTGCCAGAAAACCTTTCATAGTTTCTTGTACCGCGCACAGAATGAAACGCCGGCTTATCAACGTCACTATGAACGCCACCAAGTGAATGTCGATCAAATAGAAGTTCTGAAACACAAACCACAGGTCAGATAGCAAACCACAAAGATAATAAATTACAATAAGATAAATTGAGATGTAAATTAAAATATGAACTGAGACTGAATTTAGCATTATAATTAGTATAATTAAATCGGTTCACAATTGGCAAAAATATTGATGAACATACACAATAAAAAAATACATACAGACGAACATAGTACCTTCTCCTTTTTGAATGTCAGTAAAAAGTCACATGATAGCTGATGGTATATAAGGTTCCTAATTAGAGACCAGACTAGCAACTATAGCATTGGACAGCGACCATAGACTAACCTATGAGTCTAAAATATGATTATTTTTACATCTAAAACTTTTACATGTTCAACTATATAAATTTCATTAAATTACACAATATTTTTATCACAAGGTTTAACAATGAGGCTAGTGTGTTTCTTTGACAACAGCAGCTTGTCCTACTAATCATTTTTCAATGTTATAACTGTTGCAACATTGGCCACAACAAAATAGAGATAAGAAGCCACTCAACTTACCATCGCTTGATTAGTGTATGAATGTGGCAGCCACCACGCTGTCCTGTACAGATTTAGGAACTGTAGCCCCGTCGCAATCAGCACAAAGACAAATGTCATAGATTCAAACAGCAACGTCCCATCCTGTGGTATAAATGGGAATGGGACATGCTTGGGGTGTATTGGACCCTCGGTTTTAACGTCTGATATGTTTACTGGAGGAGTGTTGGAGGGCAGTCTGGGACGCCCTACGCGCTTACCCCCATTCATCTCTTCTTCTGCCATAGGGAGTGTTACCTGTAAGCCATCATGTATAGTATTAAGTATGGTATTAAATAGACAAGTTAGTATTAAGTAGACAGTAGATGTGGCAGGTAGGGCATGATTATAGTAGGTATTATAATAAAGAGCTAAGTTTTGGTAAACAAGGCGTAAACAAAATAAATCACTTGATAGAGCAAGTGAGAGGTCTGAAACAACCATACCTTTTTGGCAACTCCTGCAGCTTTTTTCGGTCCAGGAGGCATCATTTTACAAGCTATAGTCGGCAGGGTCCGCTTCGCCAGCGGGTCTTTGATGATCTTTCGCCGCCTGGATATGGCGTTCGAAGAAGTGTTGCTAACTTGAGAAGTTGCCCAGCGCCTAGCCAGGAGTATCGTCAAGCAGCCCACGACTGCTGGTAAGAAGAACACGACAAAAGAGCCACTTTCATTTTCCGTACAACTCATCACTCACATGTTAAAATGTTTGTAAATCAACACGATAACACAATTTTCCGGATTTATTTTTGAACAACTGAACAACACAACACGAACACTCGCAGTCACTCGCTCGATATTTTCTGAAACGTCAACTTTTTTTTATTTACGAAAATTGACAGTGACATTAAAATTTAACATGATTGAATTTCTTTCTTTTGGCAGCTTCTTCTTTACCTAGCAGTATTTATCCATGGTCAAGTTGCCAGTAGAGAGTAATTAATTAGACAAAACATTTGAATTGAAAATGATTAGAAAAACTGTATACTCTCCTTCTTGCATAGGTCGAGTAAAAATTATTAAAAATGAGTTCGAATAGCAGAAAAAAAGGGACATGGAATTTATTTGGTTCCTACTTTTCTGACACGAAATGAAAATATCCACTCGGATTCATATTGGAATTTTCATATTTGTTATTGGCAATACAAACACCGGCACTTTGTTTTGAGAAATTCTAATATATCTTTATTTCTCAATTTTAATTATTTATAAGAATAATTGCTCCATTTCTAATAGAACACTGGTCAGAAATGTCTTTCAGTATACTGTGCTCGTTTGTGGTAGCATTTTATGTAGTAATTTGGTTTTTCGACTCATTTTTCAAGGTAACCCATTCGTTTTACTGTTCTCGGTATGTTTTGTTTCTATCATGAAATTCCGCGAAACTTAATACTTTTATTCGGATTACAGAGTTGCATGCACTACCCCTACTATGCATTCATGGAAGGAACTGGACTCAAAATTGGAATTTTCAATTTTTCATGGACAACTGCTGCATTCAATCGATTCCTATACAGATGGAGCAAAAACATGACCCCACTTCTAAGGAAATGGTACACGTGTGGTTATTTAATCACTATCTGGCTATTTCTGCCGTTTTCTCTCTGGACACTCCTCACTTTTATTTTTGAACATTTTTATGTGACCATTCAGATCAGCAATGCACCAGAAGTAAAGGCGATGTTACCTGGGGTCAACATACCAACCTCAGACTTCTGGATATACTTTCTATCTATAGCAATAAGTACAATTTTTCATGAGCTTGGACACGCATTAGCTGCAGCGCAAGAAGATGTCCAATTGATTTCTGTAGGGATGTATGTCTTTACAATAATCCCTGTAGCTTTTGTGAAACTGAATACAGAACATTTGAATAGTCTGCCTGTAGCGAAAAGTCTGAAGATTTTCTGTGCTGGAGTGTGGCACAACTTAGCCACAGCATTCATAGCTTTAC
This sequence comes from Hypomecis atomaria, assembly GCA_964007245.1. NCBI lineage: Eukaryota > Metazoa > Arthropoda > Insecta > Lepidoptera > Geometridae > Hypomecis > Hypomecis atomaria. The sequence continues at coordinate 19,242,940 of OZ023291.1, forward strand.
TTCTCTTCTTTTCTTCACCAATACTATTCAACATAGGATATGAAACTGGTGTAGGCGTCAAAGTGACCGATTTCACTGAAGACTCCCCCCTAAAAGAGGTAAGAGGATTGGAGAAAGGAGATATCATAACTTCTATAAACAGTTGTGAAGTCAAGAACTCCTATGATTGGTCATATTGCCTTCAAATGGCTCATGAAAGATATGGCATTTGCACCAGTGCAGAATTCGTTGCAGAAAATGATGAAATCATGATGGAAACAGTCAAAGAAAATGATGTTGTTGAGTGCTGTAGAAAGGATGACTATTACAGTTTTTGCTTTGAATATATGGAACCAAAAGTGGTAGCCGAATCTGTGTTGCCAGGACAATTCTCTTGCTTGAAACCGAGGGACATGGTTAAGGAACAGTTCATTAAATGTACAGAAGGTTCTGGCTATGCTTGCCCGAGAAACATGCACTGCTTGAAACCCTCAATGAACAATCATACATTCCTCCTAATTATAGAGAGGAAGGATAACACGGCTGTACTCTATTTGGGGTTACCATATGACTTACACAAGACAGTCTTTGTCGATCAATACTTCCCTAGAATAGCTTTATTTTCAATGTTTTCACCATCACAATTTGAGAAATTTTTGCAGTATGTTTTTATATTTTCCATGGGAATAGGCATGTTGAATGTTATTCCATGTTATGGAACAGACGGTCATCATATAGCTAGAAACTTGATTCAGATTTTAGCAAAATATTTAAAAAGAGATAGTGACTTTGTTACTTTCTTTACATTATTCACAGTTGTGATTGGGACTGCGTTGACAATACCTATGCTTATATATTTGTTTTATAAGGCTATATACTTTAGCAATTAGTAGACTGCTTGAAGTCAGTAGGTTAGATAATTATTTTGAACTGCAATAAGAACATCATTTGATTGGACATCAACATCTGTTAGACATTATTTATTATCCGCCTATGCAATATTTTAGGTAGACCATTTAGGCACCCTTCAGGTCTACATGTGTTTGATAAGTGCTCTAATACAGATTTTTATTGTAAATATACTACTAAAACTAAGGTTCATTTTCCACACAATGGGCACCCTGATTAGAACTTCAGGGCTGCAGTGATATGTAAGATACAAAGAACTGTCCCATGAAATCGACCTTCAGCCCTGTTCACAGTACTGTTTGCACTTTGTATAAGAAGACTAAGTAACTGTAATTCTGCCTCTGTTTTAAGCTTGTCTTTAACAATTTTAAAATTAATACTTCAGGTACTTTACTAAAATAATTTTCTTTACTTATTGGTAAATCTATACTATTTTTGTCTCATTATGAAACATAGTAACATTAACCCAGAGGAACCCAACATTATTTATACAGGCTGAATCATACGTACAATTACAATTCAACGGAAGTGAAGCTACACAATAAGCCCGATTACAGAGGCGCCATCGTAATTATATTAGCTAAATAGCAAAGTTCTGTTTCTTTTTCACTTTAGGCATTCGATAGAGAGAACACTTTTTACGTTGCTATTAAATTTACGCTGGCGCCTCTGTAATCGGGCTTATTATCCAATCCTGACTGAAGCTATCATAAATCTGTGTGTTGATTGGATATTGAGCAGCTTGTAGCTTACTTCGCATCCACCGACTTTTATGATTCAGCCTATTTCAATATTGTTAAGTTCAGCTGCTATTCTAGCATGCGACCATAAAAAGCCACGAATAGAACTCTTTTTGACATGTGAAAAAGGGACAGATATAGAATTTGCCATAACACTGTCTCGTTCTGACACGTTGAAATAAATATTACTTCGTGCACGTACTAGCCTGGCTGGGTTTATGTCCCAGAGACAAAACTAATACAGTAAGTATAGAAAATTATTTAAATATCGGCCTATAGGTATAGGCTATACCTCATGTAAACGGAATGAAAATGAAATAGTGATCTCAATGCCTATGTATCAAATAACACACATACAGGTACATTACTTTTTAGATAGCAAAATTTTAATTCTTTAACAGAGTATAACGAATTTTATTAATTTATAACCTAGACCTATAAATTTTTTAACATGTCAGCACTTTAGTGAGCTTTGCAACCACAAATCGACAAAACATTTTTTTACATTTATTTTGTACATAGTAACTTATTGTAAGTAGCAAATATGTAGCATAATATTAAAATATATAAAATCTATTTACAGTTTTTCTCATTGATATACATCTTTTCCAATATATTAGCTAGTATATATTTACAGCATATTAGTATCTTATTTATTAATACTATTTTTTTATACCAATTTAAACTGTATGTACAGTATATTTTTACATTCATGAGGCAGGAATAATCATTATCTATCGGAGATACTATTTAACTACTGTGTTTGTTTTTATTTCTACACTACACATCCATTATGGATAAGTCTAATTTGCATACTATGCAATTCGTTTAAGTCCTTTGGTGCGATACCAAAGCAGGGGGGCGATTCTGTTAACCGATCTCGTTGCTGAGGTGATACGTTCTAGAACCTCTCTCGTTCAAAAAAACGATAGAGCTTCGATTGATGACGTAAAAACGTGTGACGTAAGTGTGACGTTACTGAATCGAAACTTTCGTGAACTAATCCGTTGCTCCGACGTTTGAAAGCTGACACGAAACGTCGAAGATAAAATTGATGACGTAAAAATCGTGTGACGTAATACATAACGATCGATGTCAAAATGAAATGACGTAACTTAAGTGTACGAATTCAGGCAGGGCATTGATGTTGGGGCGTCGTCTAATTAGAGTTATCTCAAATAAATCATAATATTTATCAGTATCGTCTAGACAGAAAAACCTTCCAAATTACGCAAGTCCAAACGTAAATCACGAAATCCAATCCGTCCCGCCTCGCTAAATTCCATTCGGCACGATCGGTATTTGCCGAACCGAATGATTCATCAACACAGATTCGATTTTACTACAGTGGCAATTGTGCTGAACCAATATGTGTGTAGCAACCCATAGGTTGGACTTGGGTTTCGTTACCTGCTTCGAGGATAAATGATTTAAACCAACAAAATTAGGCAGTACATTATTATTTTATTTCAAAAAATACGTAATCGTAATATTGATCGTGTGTAAGATGTCCCCTATTATTTATTTATTTCTGTAGTGTACCTAAATATCTCCAAACTTTAACGTACGCACTCCGCGAGCTACCCTAACAAAAAAGTCAACGACCATTGCAATAGATCTCGTAGCAGGTGGTACAGGTAACTGGCTCGTCGATCACTGGAGAGCCGCCGAAGAATGCCCCGTGGTAGTTGATACCACAAGGAGCTAGGATGGACATTGCAGAAGAATCCAAGTGATAGTAGATGTCACGGAGAGCTGGCCCGTCCATCACAGGAGAGCCGCCGGATTCTGCTCCGTAGAAGTAGATACCATGGGGAACTGGAAAGATCACTGCAGAGGCCCCAGTAGAGGCCCCTCAGTTGTTTGAGAGTTGGCCCGTGGACAAGAGGACATCCGTTGATGGTCGCGAAGCTGATTGCACGCAATGCTCAGTTAAAGTGGCCGATATTCAAGCGCAAGCTAGCTAATGACCATCATTTTTAATAACCTGATGAAATTCGGCTGAAATTGGAGAAAATTTTGATTTTCTGTAAATAACAAAGTACCTACTCTGTGATTTTGATCTTTTGACAAGCTAACAGAATTTTAAATAAGGGGTTTGAATAAGGAGGTACTATTTATTGCCAGTCAGTTAAGAATGAGTAGGTATTTGATATAGGAAATAATCGGCCAAGTACGAGTCGGACTCGCGCACGGAGGGTTCCGTACTGTATGGGATCCCCCCTTAAATATTTATTTTATTTTAATTTTATTATTTATTATTGAAGTGAAAATAAAACTAAATATCCTGTGAAAATTTCAAGCATCTACCTGCTACCATTATTAATATAGAGCGAAAAACATCTAAAAAATCAGGTTTGTTGTATGGGAGCCCCCCTTAAATATTTATTTAATTCTCTTTTTAGTATTTGTTGTTATAGCGACAACAGAAATACATCATCTGTGAAAATTTCAGCTGCCTAGCTATCATGGTTCATGAGATACAGCCCTGTGACAGACAGACAGACAGGCAGACTGATGGACAGACGGACATCGAAGTCTTAGTAATAGGGTCCCGTTTTTCCCTTTGGGTACGGAACCCTAAAAAGTATAAAATTGTATTGCAATGAATTAGATGAAATTGTATTATTATCGGAATTAAAGGTGTCTCAACCAAATATCTGTGCAACCCAATCATCAGATTAATCTATCCACAAAAAGCGAATCAAATATCAATTACTAGATTTAGCCAAAAAACAAGCAGGCATCTTCCTGCTTTCCTATTTCCTAAGAGATATAATGTATGGCTTTTCAAGGTCAGAGTGAATAGGTATCTTCTAGGTCTGCGTGCTTCATCTTCGACCACAATGTCGCTTACCATCAGGCGAGTTGGTGGTCAAACGCGGACTTATTTGGGTTAAAGAAAAAGCAGGTGAGGATAAAAAATACAGTTTAATAATAATTAATAAACTCTTTTTGTGAGCAAAACCTTATTTGTTGCAATCAAACATCAGAAAAAAAAGTAATAACGCACACATTGAATAAATATTGGTTTTGACTTAAGTCTGATATGTCAGATTTTTTCTTGCTTTATTATTTTAATCTTATTATTTCATATTTTTACAGATTTGCGACGAAATTATTCAATTCAAAAAAGAAGTCAGATCAAATTATAATTGGATAGATGGTTGGAGTTTAAGAAAACAAAATTGAAAGGCGAGAAAATAGAGATAGTCTTCGTTTCCATTTGTTATTCAAAATTGTCAATGACGTAAGCGACATAAGTGTGTATACAATATGTTTGTTTGTGTAGGTGACGTGATACTGTTTCGTTTCTGAAACGTTTCTGCATCGTTGCTGACTCGTTTTGTACAACAGATCATTCAGACTATGCTACAATATTAGACCGTATCCGATAGACGTACTCTACTGGATTTTTTTTGCTTGTGTAAGAGAATATTTGATACATTTGACTGTGGATTTAGATATTTTATTGTAAACAAAATTGCTCTAGTATAAATAAATTACTTGAAAACGGTTTGGTTGTTTCTATTTCAATGTTATACTCGTACCTAATTCACAGGCGTAGATCAGTAGATATTGGAGGGAGTTTCAAGCCTTAATGAGCCTACCCTATCAAAGGTAATCTTATAACATTACCTAGAGAAAAAATTGGTTGCCTGTAAAGTCGGTATACGGGCGAAAGTTTTACGTGACAACGACTTTATGTCTGTCTCTCTCGCTCTTAGGCGGGCTAACCATGCCCGAGTGGAAGGGACGCGTGCCTCTCACTCGCTCTCATTGTGAGCGCATAACGTGAGCGGAGCGTAACGCAGTTTCTTGAAGTGTCACCCGGCAAACCAATTTATAAGACGTTGTCACGTCAAAATGCCTTGAATTCAAATTGAGTAGCCACGAGATTTCTCCAAAGCGACCGATGCGTTTTTGAGAAAAAAAATCGGAAGTAACTTCATCCTCGCGTGTCGTTTTTGAAAACGCAGCCTTAGTGTGATTAAGAATAAGTGTACCCTTTGCCCTATTCATAGCAGCTGACTGCCTGGTTGCTGATTGTTTTTAATATTTAATTATGAAAACTATATGTGATATACGGAATACAAGAAATAGAGTTAATAACATCCTCTTTTTTCTAAAATAGGTTAAGAAAGAATGTAGCGTAGTCTGAACGCACCGGACCAACCTTCAAATTTCAAATACTCCAAACATTTAATATGTCATAAAAACACATAAAAATGAATACGAACATTGACATTGACGTTTAAACGTTGGACGACCTAAAATAAGCTGAAAATAGAGAAAATTAGTAAGGAGTCTTATTGTGATTGTAGGTCTAATTATGATTTAGACGTCGTTGTATGTTTTCCCTAGTTAGGACTTATGATGAAAATTACGATACTACGAGTATGTATTACGAGCTCAAGCGGGCCCGAGGAGGACAACAGCGTATCTGGCAACGCTGTCATAAAGGACCGCACAAGCCTGGCCCTACTGCCAGGCGAGTAGGCACACAAAGTGCTGGGAGCACCGGTGCGTTTCTGGCTCCCGCCAGAAACTCTGCAGACGGTCCTGAGTGTTTCTAGCTTCCACTTAAAAACACTCTTGGGTCGTAGCCACAAGATATCCACAAGACCACGTGGGGTCATTTGTGTAGCATGTCATTCACATGGAGAATTATAATGATGTAGCCGAGCCGAGTTGCGATCGTTATTGCACCGGTTTCTATTTCGGTGTTCTTCGACTATACGACTATTTCTCAAAAAAGTGTCCCGTCAAGAAATCAGTTTGTCAAGAAACGTCAAGAAATTTGTCAAGAAACGTCAGGAAATTATCACGAAATTTTGTGAGGAAAATCAAACATGCAATCGTATTTTTGTAATTACATCGAAATTATCTATTGGATCTAACAGAAAGGTTTTGTGACTGCTTATCACTTTACTCACATAGTTTTGCATGTATATGATCATAATATTACTTACTTTTTGGGTCCAAATCACGTCAGGAAATATTTTATAAATGAATTCCACTTCAGACACTCCGACTGTTTGGCTAACTGACAGCTAAAAACAAAATTGTGGCACGATTTCCTCATTGTCTATGGAATCTAACACGGTTGCCATCCGCAAAAAACAAACTTAAACTTCGGGAAATGGTTTGGTGTTGTTAAAAAGCGTCAAGAAATGTGTCACAAAATTCATTTAAAAATTGTGAGACTTATATTATTTTTGAATTTTAAATAATAGAAAAGACAATTAGAAGCTTAGTTGTGTTTTTAAATAGTGTCAGATATTATTTAAATGTAGAAAAAAATAAACCCCATTCTAAGTATTTTCAAATATAAGTTTTATGAAGACTTTTTACCTCTTGAGAAGAAGGGAGACTTTTTTTTTTGTATGGTGGGCTAATTTAATGTCCGAAACAAATTCATTTTTTTTATTTGTTTTTACTTTTATGGATGTAAATATAATCTTATTAAAACAGTATATACCCGCACAACAATTTAAGTAAAACAATTTCTAAAAAGAAACTTCATTTTATTAAAAAATTACGTTTTTCATGAGTGGACAATTAAAATTTCTAAAAGTGGACAACTTTTTGAGAAATAGTCATACTTCGGTTATACTTCGGCTACTTTTAGTAGTTAGGAGATTGTCATATGATTGTCATTCATTACAATTGATTGTCACTTGACAATTCTGCCATTTTAAAATCAAGCGTATTAGCTTTTACTATGGGGAGAATTGGATAGTATTGGCACTTGATCATTTTGATGAATTTTCGAAAAAACTATTTTAGTTAGTGGTTTAATAAAATTAACTAAATTTTAAAATATTTGTTATTTTACATAAATATATTAATAGTACAATTATAGTACTACTAAAACCTTTTTAAAATGAAAAATGTGTCAGAAAAACATGTTTCTTGTTAGATTTTCTCCAAAATCGTACATATTATTAGGTAAACCTACGGTTTAATGCTTTTGATTTAGCTGATATGAATAAAATGCGAAGATCACATTACACTAAGTATCTAAACTAGATAAGCAGTATTAGAGTGATTTAAAAACAACTGGAAACCAATTTTGGTTTATACCATGCCCGAATCAATGTTGCTGATAAATTGTAATCAAACTAACAAAAATACAGGCATCACATTTTATTGCATGCTAAAGTAAAAATACATAGATTTCGGCATTTTAAAAGTTGCAATTTAATAAAAAGGATGAGACGATAAGTCTGTGATCAAAATTTATATTTCAGAACTACGTTTCTTTCAGTGGTTTTTTTTATACAGTATAGGTTTGCATTTGACAACATTAAATGTGGTGGTATTGACTTATTTCACTTTCCCCGCTTGTTTACATACATCATTCGTTTGTCAAATGAATCAGAGGTGTAGTGAGGAAGAACTGCAAACGGGCTTTTTGCTCCGTTGTGGCCTCTAGAAGTAGTCCATTGTTGAACATAGCCTATCCATGAAGGTCAATTAGGCCCTTAAAAAAATGAAGAAGCAAAGATCGAGGCTGAGGGGGAATAGGAATAGATTAAGACTATAAAATGTGCGATTAGGCCATCACGACTTCACAATACACATCTCCTACCTACTGTTAAACACGGATCGCCTGTGTTGTATGATTTTCTTCACTGAAAAGCCAGTGGTGTATGGGCAATAAGTAGGCACATTTTAACTCTCTTCAGTCCCCACACGTGTTTGTGTAATATCTGTGCCATGTGGGCCCTGCGCAGTCCCCAAAGGAATAAATAAATGATACGAATATTTTTTGTATAAAAGCTTTTAATAGGGTTTAATTAGCTTTATCAAAATTGAAACAAAAATCCATCACATTTTTTTTAAGTTAAGTTTTTCAAAATGTTAGTACTTTAATTTTCTTGCGATGTGATTATTACATAATGACATGTAGATTTGATATCGCAAGATAAAAATGTCTAGAGTACCTACCTTTAGTATTTTGATTCTTTGAGCTAACTCTAATTTGATGATGAACCTTCCCCCCCTATCAATGCCCTAAGTACCTACAAAATGTATCACTTAGTGACGTCATTTGCTTTTGACATCAAGGTTCAACATCGCACGCTTTTCACGTCATCAATTGTATCTTTGACGTTTCGCGGCGGCTTTCGAACGGCAGAGCAACGGATGAGTATCACGTTAGTTTTAACTCAGTAAAGTCACACGTTATTACGTCATAGATCGAAGCTCTACCGTTTTTTTGACAATTCCGACTGTCATAAAAACGAGAGAGGTTCAGGAACGTATCACCTCAGCAACGAGATCGGTTAACAGAATCGCCCCCCAGTTTCATTATTAGCTTTTACTCAAGGCCAGTGAATGTTGCAGGTCCTTCAAAGATTTTTTTCCATAGTAGAGCATTGACTTGATAGTAGTTTCATCAGTGTGGTGCTTATTGTTTCTGAAGTCTGTCCGAGCCCATTCTTTAAGGTCTTTGCGAGTGCCTTCATCGGAAACCAACTTTATTGTTCGGAAGATATCTCTGTAGAGCTTTAACACTTCTTGCCGTAACATGAACTGAAAATAAATGCGTAGAAAATATAAAAGTAATATTCCTAAGCCAAAGAGGGATATTTCCTAAAGTGCAAAGTTGCAAGGAACATGTACATTACTCAAAAGAGCTATGTTTTGAACTCTTGGACCATGAAATAAAAAGATAGGAGCATTAAGAATTTCTTAAATTAACTTGAAATGGTCCACAATGAATAGCAGTTTATTTATAATGAGAGCAAAAATAAGAAACAATCCCTTTTCCTAGCTCGTTCGTTTGAATGAGGTTCGCCACAGATCATGTTTTAAAGCTAAGCTCATAGTTATTGAAAAAAGGTTGTTTATTGTATACTTCGCTATGTTTATTATAATTTTGTGAAACTTTTCATCGAAGATTACCTGTTTCAGACTCAAGGCCGTTTTAGGCAATTTTGAAGACATTTTGCGTTTTTACAATCACAATATGTCAAGAATCCATTTGATCATCGCTTCTCTAGTCATTCAAAATAACACTGGTTTATTTTTTACAAGATTAATTAAAAACCCATCGAGATACGTAATAATCGAACCAACCAAAATCAAAATAAAATAACTTAACCTCAAACCAGCTGATATTTGACATACTGACAAGTATTTTTGACATTGACAAAAATGAAGGTGAAATTCACAAAAAATATTGTAAAAATAAAAAAAAAAGAGTTATCTACCCAAATAAAGGAGATCGAACTATTTTAGAACAAGGCTGGGCCCCAAAATAAATAATGTCTGCTTCATCATTCATTGGTCTGCGATGTTGTTGACGTTGTGATAACATTGCGCATCGTCTAGAAAAGATGACTTCATATAGTTCCGACTTAAATCGCTAGATGGCTATCACAAACGAGACTCGTTTTCCTGAATCGCGGTAACGGATTTTTTTGCGGAAAGATATACGTTTTCGGTTTCAATCTTACCAGTATCGCTTCTCGGCCTTTTGGCTAAGATCAAAGTGTAGTATCTGTTCTTTTCAGCTTAATATCTGAAAGTTCCCTCATTGAGGGACCAGTATATTAAACTGATTTTTTTAAATCGACGGGATGTTCGGGGCTCGCTCCACTCCCGTCACGGGTCGGCCCGGCATTGCAGTGCCGCCGGGATCGGCCCACCAAAATAAAACAGAAACCAATAGAAAAGGAAGTTAAACCAACAGGATCGACCTTTTATTATGATTTTATGAAAGACAATGAACAACAAGGAATATAATACTCTCTAATGAACAATATTTGAGTAGTGATAATTCCACCAAAGAGAATGTAGTAAGTACTGATTTTAGCTTTGAAGTTTCGTGAGGCTGATTTCCACTAACAATAAAATTATGTCGAGTCAGAACATAAGAACAATAATATTCGGCCTCCCCCGACGACATGGATTTATAAAGATTTAATTTGAAAACAATAACATACCTACCTACACTACACCCAGAATTCCAGATAGATATACCAGCCTTTTTAATAGTGCAGAACGTAGGCCAGCCACAAAGAGTAATTAATCCCAGACAATCATTGGTTGTCTGAATATTATTTTGTAGAAACCGCTATTTTGATTAAATCAATGCAGACAATACATATTTTACATCGTGCGTCTATTTCAAAATTATACATTTTGTTGGTAATTAAATATTGATTTGGTTATAGTAGAAGCAAGTGAACCAGAGTGAAAATCAAAAAATGTAATCATTAATTAATAAAAATATGGTCCTACCAGATGTATTACCTATACTTACTTACTTACTACTAGTAATGTTGCGTTGTTTGAAAATAAGTTAATAAAAACTGAACTTACTCGTACTCAAAATAAAGTCACTAAATTAAGCTTCTCTGCACTTGCGTAGGGAGATTGAGGTACTTACCTACCTAAGCTTAAAGCTCCGCCCAAGGCTTTAGCTTACGCGGGAAAATAAGCTTTTCTAGTTGGAGGGACCAATCAAAGACGCCACGGCCAGTCGCGCTGCGAACGCCGCGCAGTGTAGTTGTGGCGCGAGGATATTTTGTCGTAATCGTGAGAAATGTTTACGCGACCGCACTGTTAAAAAAAAAAACAGAACTCTTTAAAATAAGTTTTGAATTTTTGTTCCTAAATTATTAGATTTTAATATTATTTTAAAATGGATGGAAAACCGCCAGCGAATCAGCCCTCTCCACCTAAAACTCAAGTCAAAAAAGAAAATGAAGAAGAAATCAAGGTAAGTTTAATCCTAAATATTTTTATGACATTGACGCGGAGTTTCCGTTGGAAAACCATCATCTTGTTACGGTTTCGTGTTATTGGCAAGCAGCCTGTTTCATCCCAACTCGTAACAGGAGACGTCGGAATCGTATTTTTAAATTCGATATTATTCACGTTGTTCTACGAGGGGCGCCTTCACAATGGCAAAAGTCTCGGGGTAACTCCGAATAAATTATTGAGAGTCCGATTTCAATATTAATTACATTTAGCGATACACAATAAAACGCGTGTAATATCACGTTTTCGAGGCCTTTTCCAGCCATTAAAGTGTGTAACGCGATATCCGAAGCGCGCTCGGATCGCTGTAACCAGAGTCGCTGGATGTTTTGATAATAGATATAGGCGTTGCTGCTGTGTTGGTGTATACGAACTGGTGGCGAGCTCTGTGTGTGCGTGCGGGTAATTTTAGACGTTCCTTTGCTCAAAACGTAACTCGAGACCATCCCAGGCCGCAAGCCGACGCTTCAATTTATTGTTTTCATCTGTTTGTTGTAATTCTTTATTTATACTAGCGAAACACTTAGGCTGTATGACTTGCAAACATTGCCTACGATTTGGCGGCTGTCGATTCGCGCGCTTTTATTTTGGCGCCGCAGAAATAGTTTGACATGTCAATAACCCCATTGAGTGTGTCCACGCGTTGCTGACGTCACGGGACTCACGCGTAGATTTGACAAAAATTTTGAGGTCGATTTAATTTATTACAGCATATTTTACTCGATCCAGTTTGTTAATATCTTACAGAACAGTTTTTTTTTCTATTCTCATGCCAGCCGGAGCAGCATAAAATTGTATCCCACTGTTTTACTTTTTGCTAAAGATCATTCGATGTCATCAAAGCTTGATGTTAGATGTTCAATATCTGCGAGATCCGACATAAAAGCACAGACTTAAAATAAAAGTCATTTATACCGGGTGACTGGTAAATAATTAGCATCCTTTTAGGGGCTTATTCTGTACATCAAAACTAACAACTTTTATTCTGTGACTTTTGTCAAAACTCAAAAAAAAAATTGTTCCATAGAAAAATATCGTTTACCCGCGAAAAAATGTATGGAACAGCTGATTTTTTTTGAGTTTTGACAAAAGTCGCAGAACAAAAGTTGTTAGTTTTGGTGTACAGAATAAGCCCCTAAAAGGATGCTAATTATTTATCAGTCACCCTATATAGAGATTTTACCTCAGGTCCTGTAACACAATACGCGCTACACGGTAGCAATAAATTGAAATAACGATCTGATAACATTTATAAAACGCCTTCAACCAGTTATTACGGCGCCATAAATATGGTGCAGTGCAGCAACTTGGCATTGAGGATCGAAACGCGACACCCCGATAATCATTTTATGTTTTAAATATTTTAATGAATATCAAGATTATTAAACACTGAATCCTTATTAAGATTCTAAGAAAGAGCTTTCTTTGGTCACAACCAGATTAATTGTACCTCCTCATTTCTGATCACATGGTATATATAACACGTAATATATACATAGCCATGTCTAAAGTTACCGACATAGCCCAGTGGATTGGCAAATTGAAATGGCAGTGGGCAGGGCACCAAACACGGAGGACTGAAGGGGTCGAAAAATTCTCGAGTGAAACGTCCTACGGCTGAAACGTGTGATAGTGCATCAAAATATTCTAAACTAATTTACAATATTTAAATGGTCAAGTAGGTTAAAGGATTACCTATTTCTATGGATAAAATACTAGGCACCAAAGGCAAAATAAGGCAGATTTAGTCGTGGAAAATACTATAATACAAATGTTATAATAGCTAGTCCGTAGAGTTATGCTAAAGCAGATCGACGTATAGTTGAAAAACATAGGCCTCTTTCTTTATATGCAGTCGAGTAAAAATAGATTGTATTGTCAGTGATCGAGAACATGCCATTGACTTAAAATATGGATAAACTCTACTCTGTTAAAGATATACGGTTACAATACAACAACCGAGACCTACAATTTAACGTGTAATCTGAGCCATGATAGCACTCAGTTGTAAATACCACCTGGCATGATTGGTCTTTGGATGGGTGACCATCCAAAGACCAATCATGCCAAACGTTGCGTAACATCCGTGATCGCCGACTAACGCCCAGTCAAAGTATGATATAGGAGCCACATAAAGTCCTACACATACCTACTTAGTTCCAAAATTACACACCCATAAACACCAAAACTATGCCCTTTTTAGGGTTCCGTAACCAAAGTGTAAAAATGGGACTCTATTACTAAGACTCCGCTGTCCGTCTGTCTGTCTCCAGGCTGTATCTCATGAACCGCTATAACTAAAAAGCTGAAATTTTCACAGATGATGTATTTCTGTTGCCGCTATAACAACAAATACTAAAAATAAAATAAAAATAATATTTAAAGGGGCTCCCATTTTCGCTCGATATCAAAAATGGTAACGGGTAGATGGCTGTAATATTCACAATATATTTAGCTGCATGTCTACTTTAATAATAAATAAGGAAATTAAAATAAAATAAATATTTAAGGGGGGGCTCCCATTCAGTACGGAACCCTTCGCGAGTCCGACTCGTACTTGGAAGATTATTCTCAAATATTGGGTAGAAAGCAAAGCACGATTATTTACATACTTAGTACGAAACATTAACCTTGGCCTGATAATGTGCGCAGGCGCATTCAAGTGCAGCATCGCTGTTTCGCAACCTATTAGCGGAAACCTTTCTAGGGCACGATGATATGCCGTTTCTTCAACTAATGTTGCTATGAAACATAATACTTGGTAGTCCATTATTTTGCCGATAAACAGTTTTGATCAAGATTAAAAAGACGCTAACCCACCAGGTTTATCCACCAACCCGCACTGGGCCAGCGTGGTTGACTTTTTTTTTAACGCAAATAAGTCCGCGTTTGACCACCAACTCGCCTGATGGTAAGCGACGTTGTGGTCGAAGATGAAGCACGCAGACCTAGAAGATAACCTATTCACTCTGACCTTGAAAAGCTTCAGATTGTATCTCTTAGGAAACAGGGAAGCAGGAAGACTGTTCCATTCCCTGGCGGTACGAATCAGAAATGTTGAGTCAAACCGCTTCGCACGTATCGAAGGAAAACCTGGCCCAATCACCCTTCGTGGGAAAGCTTATATTCAACAGAGGACTATTAAAAGGCTGATACAGTATAAAGGCGTGGTTCCACCGGAGCTACCAACTGTAGTTCGCTGTCTTGTTTACTATTGACCACAAAATGTTTCTTATGTTGGAGATGGCCAAACCATATTTTATCTATACATATACAATCCAAATTTGCGCACTGTCAGAGTTTTTGTAGGTACCTATAGGTAATGATCTATATTGTAACAAATCTGGTGAACACTATTTTGATGGAACCACGCCTTAAGATAATAACGGAAACTCAACTTTTAAACTCGTTACTTAGATCATTGCTAAAAGGTTATCTTCTCTATTCAGAATCAGACGTATCGAGCTTAATACTATAATTAAAAATACGAAATCTGTATAATAATACATAGTACCGCCAACAATAGGTCTCGTCATTCAACTAACAAAATTTGAACAGGTATTTGTCTTTTTAGCCGAAAAATGTTGAATATGATAACTATCAAATAAAAGCTTCCAAAGGTTTCAGTTCTTAAACGTATTACACGTATGATACCTAACAGTAAATCAAAGAAGCTTTTGAAACCCTTGCCATTCGCGTGTCTAGTTAAATTTTCGAATTATGCCGTCAATTTTCCGTAACATCCTTTACGACATGATGTGGTTGTAAACGCTGATTGCAGACAGACAGCAGACACGATATGGTACTTTGATGCATTATTATGCAGGCGATATTAGCATTTAGATGAAAAATTTGGTTCTAGTATTGCATCAAAGAGTTTCCAATGGTAAATATAGCTGGAGCACTTTTGTTTGATATAAGTTATCCGTTTTGAATAGAGAAGGTGAAAGTTTCTTGCAAACAAACACTGTCAAATCTATCCGTCCTATCATCAGCCATAAAACGCCCACTGGTGGACATAGTTCTCCCCTATAGATTTCCATTAAGCCCGGTTGGAAGTGGCTTACCCGGCGCGGCGGTCCGGTTGACGAATGATTGAGAACATTGTAGTACTATTTAATATTTGTTGTAGAAAGCAGCCATGTCTACAAACTACAAATCAGAAGAGTCGTTTCAAAGAAATAATAGGCAAACTTTTCGCTTAAGTTGCTAGTTGCTAGGTATATTTGTACAGTGGTACAATAGTACATCATCCTTCGTAAAAAACAGACTCTATACTATTATCGAGAAGTTTATCGTCTACGTCTTAACACGGCTAGCATATGCACCACGGCTTAATTTTATCGACGTATCAAATAAAGACAAAGTTTTGGTTATGTGCCGATATTTCCACAAGTAAGTAAAATTATGTCGTGGTGAGAACTCTTCAAAGTCTGTATTCTTGAGAAGGTCCATTTGCCGTACAAAAGTAAACTATCTCCTTTAGGAGGTCAAGAAAATTCGAATTTCGCGCAGCGCGCGTTTCACCCATTCCAGCTTTCTAGCTATAACGGTTCATGAGGTACAGCCTGGAGACAGACAGACAGACGGACAGCGGAGTCTTAGTAATAGGGTCCCGTTTTTACCCTTTGGGTACGTAACCCAAAAATGAGTCCCCTGCATAGTTTGCACAGGCACTCCGATTCGCAATGTCGAGTATCCTCATTTGGCCAGGTTGGTCCTACAATAATTTTGTAACATAATTATGTATGAAAGTCTTTGAAAGTTTGTCTAAATATGTACCTACTATACTAGATTTAGTGAATCAACCAGATGTGTCGGATCGTTATAGTTGATAGCTGTCTAGGTCGCCAGCGTGTGGCACGGCCAAGGAAATAATCTTTTAATGCCCACTTGCTGGCATCACATCACATCGCATATAACATGCAGTTTGATTGTGCAACGAAATGAGAATATAATAATATTATCACTATCCTCATGCAAGGTCAAAAACTCATATGGTATCTACCGCTTCTGGCTGCTCGAAACTAAAGTCTCAGAGTACCTTACTCTATTTTTCGCAAAAAATGGCAAAACTGCCTTCCTTCGTGTACAAAATTCGAATATTTCGCTCGAATTGTTTACATTATTTTTTATTTTTCAAAAATGGCTCAGCCGATTTCTGTACAATTTTAATGGGACCACCTCGGGAATATACGCTTTTGAACTAAAAAAGAATTTTTCGATTCGGTTCAGAATTGGCGGAATTATCGATGAACATACACAAAAACAATCATACAGACGAACATAGAACCTCCTCCTTTTTGGTTTGGTATTTTAAGTCGGTTAAAATACCAAGTCGATGACCTACTCAGAGACCATGTACCTACGTATAGATCGAATCAAATAACTTGGCGGCTGTGGAATTAGTACAAGCTGCGCGAAACACAATCAACGCACAGCTTTGTGAACTTCAGTCAGGATTGGGTTTTGCGTAGCTTGTAGCTAACTTCACAACCGCCAAGTTAAGGCCGCTGCATACGTAACGAGATAATACCTCGGACGGGGCGTGAATGGGAACGGGACGTGACTGCCTCGTTCGAGACGGGAACGTGTTTTAATGCATACGTACCGTAACAGTGATTCGGATCTAACTGTTGTGAAAAAAAAAAGATGGATTTTTCATTTCAAAAATTGGCTGGAAAATACCCCTTTTTACGATTTTCTGGCATTAGGCGCCCTCTTAATTGCTATTGCTCCAGATGATGAAGTAGTTACAAACGTCTAACACTACTTTTCTCTCCGGAACGAACGGAGTGACTGTGCATACGTAGCGGAAACATGGACGGGACGGGGCACGCGCGGGGCGGGACGTGCTAAACATCGATGGCGACGATATTTTTCCCGCCCCGTCAGTGCCACGTTCCCGTCCCGTCCGTGTCTCCGTGACATATGCGCTTCCATATACATTTTGTATGAAACAATATTTATAAAATTTCCCGTTCCGTCCCGTCCGTGAAAAAACCCGTCACGTATGCAGCGGCCTTTATTGGAGTTGACCTATAGGTACTATGCAGGGTTATTCCTAATCAATTAGCATCCTTTTAGGTGGCTTATTCTGTACATCAAAACTAACAACTTTTGTTCTGCGACTTTTGACAAAACTCAAAAAAAAAACATCTGTTCCATTCATTTTGTCGCAGATGAACGATATTATTCTATGGAACAACATTTTTTTTTAGTATAAATAAAGTCGCAGAACAAAAGTTGTTAGTTTTGATGTACAGAATAAGCCTCGAAAAGAATGCTTATTGATTAGAAACCCTGTACAGTGTACATCTACTGAACTATTGTGTATAATTATCATCTACGTGGCATCTACGAGATTGTTTAATAAATTTATGGAAAATGCTCATACCTATGCTATATTTAATTTTTTCAATTACCAGAGAGCTGTTGAGATTTCTGAACGCAATTTAATGACGGAAACATCTAGCAAAGATTCCGTTTCCGGGTTGTCGAAAGGTAAATAGTTTTGGCGGTAACATTTAAAATATTTGTTTTTTAAAAACCAGGGAAAAGAGAAGGAAACCTAGTTTTTCCGGTTCTGTGTGTTTGGTGTTCCAAACAGGATCTCAAACAAAGTTTACTAAGTTTGGTAGGTATAACAATTACCTTTATTACTGATTATTGCGATTTCATTAGTAAGCTCAAAAATTACTATGCTAAACTGGCCAATACGCAAAGCATGCGACGCCAATAACATCTCAGAAAAAAATATAAAATAATTTCAAATCACAGTGTTTCTCTGTGGTTTCAAATCACAGAGCTATTACAACTGTGTTACTCTGTGTTTCAAATGCATGTCACGCCTCGCTCTGTTAGGATTCCGTATAATAACAAAATGTCATGAACATTTTACCCAAGATCCATTCTTAAAGTAATAAAATTATTGGCGCTCATGCTTGCCAGACGATAAAAAAACGAGTGTTTTGATAAAACAAAGTTTTTTTACTTCTAATCCTACCACAATGTGTTATACACGACTGCTAAAAAACTAATGTTTAATTAACATTTCCGGAAGCGACTAATTATAAATCCGCACCTATTGATAAAAGTAGATATTAGTTCGAGAACAAAACGATTGCGTGAATTTTACGTGGGCCAGCAATGAGAGTCAAGTGAAATCCACACCGCCATTATGTTTTGCATTGCACGCGCATAAACAGTAATCATAGACTAAAAGAGTATGTGCAAAAAGAGAACCGTCGTAGCGTTATGTTGAATAGATTTAGATATCTATGGATTAGATTTTAATCAGCAGTCAAGGTACCAACTATACTTGGTAGACACGAGTACTGATGAAAACCGAATTGGTGTTTACTAAGTATCAAACACTTTTAGTTGTACTAGCAATGGCAGATCAGTGTTTTCAACGTACCAAAATTACAATAGTAAAATGACACACGGAAGGGAGACCTCACCTACGACGCTTCTCTTTTTGCACGAACTCTACGAACAGAAAAGATAGGTAATAAAGTTGCCAAAAACATCATTATAAGGGTAGGTACATAATTGTGTATCTACAAAATGTTTATCACATAACTGTTAAGAGAACAATATGATTTAAATATGGAATAACTTGCACAATTTAGCAAAATGAATGCATAAAGTTAACACGGACAAGCAGAGGAGACGCTAGTTACTTGATACCCAGTTGTAATGCACACCGCGGTGTGATGCTCTGCATTGTGCGCGCAGAGGAGGTTGCGTGCAGAAGTGGCAGACTTGAAAGCTTTTGTTTATGATACCTAAATATTATCAGCGTGAATGTGGAGTATGGATATGATAATGCGATCCCAAAAAAAAGGAAAGCAAAAAAGTACAAAAACTACAGTAAAAAGTTGAGATCTAATGTAAACACATGTCGGTTTATTTATTCCACAGAGGGATAATGTAGTCGATCGAGAAAAACTGAAAGAAATGCATCGATTTATAAGGCACGAGTTAGAAAGAGACATGACAAATATCTCGATTCGGTGGCTGTTGTCAGATTTTTAGACAAGGAACGTCAAATCCCTGTACTTATTTGACAGTTTTGACAGCAGCTTGGAAGATTTTCAATGCATTTTTGTGTTTGGGAATTGCCTCAAGCTACAACAGCATTTATCTATTTGTTATTTCAAAGATACCTAGCAGATAGAAGAGGCATATACCAATCAGTGGGATAAAGAAGGCTGTGGATGATGATGATGATATAAAGATATCTGTGATTTATTCAGTATTTGTCTATGGGTGTAGATACCTAAAACCTGTGGTTAAATTAAAACTATTTATCAATACAATAAATGTACCTACCTACTGATATCACTTCGGTCTACATAATCTTTGTCAGGGGGTGAGCCAATACCACCTAGGCATAGGAGGCGTGCGTTTACGTATCAAGTGTACCTACAACTAGGCTCACCCTTACCCACCCCTTCTGAACTCACCCTTATTACAACATGATAGAGTATAAATCCTAGTGTGTTTAAGCAGTTGAGTTTGCTTGTCCAGTAAATCTAGATCACAGCTTAGGTTTCTGAATTGGAGATAGGTACGAAGTTTGTTTACTGTTTTATACTGGATTAAGTAGACCTATTGGCGTCGAGTGGTTTATTTTCCAATTTTTTTTTTTCAATTAAGCAAATATAATTATAATATTTATAGAAATTGTCAAGAGGATATCAAGACATGATAATGAATTTATGATATTTATCTATAGACTTGCTCCACCAACCAAAGTAATGATGATAAAATTATCGGCAAATTTTGATTGAATTATTATAATTATACTAGCAGCGCCCCGCGGTTTTACCCGCGTTGTGCCCGTTCCCGTGGGAATTTCGGGAATTTTTATACATTTAAACCTTCCTCTTGAATCACTCTATCCATTAAAAAAAACCGCATCAAAATCCGTTGCGTAGTTTTAAAGATTTAAGCATACAGACAAACAAATAAACAAACAAACGAAAATAGCGACTTTATTTTATACTATGTAAGGATGATCAAACGAACTTACTTGGAAGTGAAGTTCGATCTTAATTTTGCCGAATAATGCGAAGAGGCATGATTCGGAAAAATTAAGTATAAAAGTTTAATATTGCCTAATCATGAACGATGAGAACGAGTTAATAAAATGCACAGCTAAAATAAGCGAACCAACAACCAAGTGCGGGTAGGGCTAGCGTCCCAAGATGGGTTCCGTACATCATATCATAGAGTAGTTACCAAAAAGCTATGTGTATAAATATAATATGTATGTCGGTTCAGTATGATCGCTATAAGCATTAAGTAAAGAGTAAATGTACTGTGATATGTAGTTAGTGTAGAAAAAAGCGTAATTCTAGTAGATTCTGTGTCAGAAAATTTGACATATTATCTTTAAAAACATGCAATAAGTAATAAGGTTCCAAGTAATCACGGAACCCTAAAAACAAATAATATTCACACCGCAGGTATTGCAAACTGCGATAACATCTATCCGAGTGAGCCAACTATACTCTATCGATTACTAATTGATACAAAATTAATATTAAACAGATAATCATCTACGATCAAACGCATCATTAAACGCACGAGACAAGTGTTGCCTACACAAATAAATTGCGCCACAGATAATAAATATTATTATAATAATGTTTACCAAATATCATGTGACAATAAAAACTGCTTGGGTCAAATTACACTCGTTTCAGTTATTCGATTCTCGTGGTTGGATGTTAAATCCGCATGGAATGTTTGTAATATAATTTTTACTGGCGTACTAAAAGCGAATGGAGTGTCTTGAGTATTTTAGTCGCAAATATTAGCGTGTGAATCTACATGAGTCACGGCCACGTATGAGTTGCATGGAAACTTGGCGTTAATTCTCTTACGTTAATTTTGTAATTATTAATTACAAACATACAAGAAGATCCTTCCTGAAGATCTTTTCAAGTTCAAACCATAGGACAATAAGAGGCCACAGCGAAAGCGAAACTATAGTAATCGGCCAAGTGCGAGTCGGACTTGCGCACGAAGAGTTCCGTGCCGTATTGAAGCCCCCCTTAAATATTCATTTTAATTTAATTATTTATTTCTTATTTGACTTATTTTATTTGACTGCCTCGGTGGCTCAGTGGTTAGTGACCCTAACTTCTGGGTCAAAGAGGCGTGGGTTCGATCCCCACCCAGGGCAAATATTTATGTGATGAACGAAGTGTTTGATCTGTGTCTGGGTGTTATTTAGTTACTATCTATATAAGTATGTATTTAAAAATAAGTATATGTAGTATATCAGTCTCTGGCAGCCATATCACAAGCTTTGCTTAGTTTGGGGTCAGATGCCGTGTGTAAGATGTCCCCAAATATTTATTTATTTTTGAAGTGACTTATTTATATTTAACTAAATATTCTGTGAACATTTGTCACAATCTACTTAACTAAATGGCTAAAAATTCAGATTTGTTGTACATGGGATTAAATATTTATTTTTTCTGGTTTTAGTATTTGTTGTTAAAGCGGCAACAGAAATTGGTGACAGACAGACGGACAGCGGAGTCTTCGTAATAGGGTCCCGTTTTTACTCTTTGGGTCCTGAACCCTAAAAATGAAATAAAGATACCTACCAGCAGCAGGTAGAGTCACGTAGATGATTAAGACTTAGTACAGGTATTACCTGTACCAAGTCTTAATCATCTTATCCCACACCCCACACTTTACGTATCACGTATGTAACTAAAAGTATCAAAATATCAAACAATAACAGCCATTTATTGTAACTTACAATGGTACCAAATTTTAAAAGGCAGTGATCAAACAAAAGAACTAAAAATTACAACGACTTCCCGTCAGTTTCCTTAGGAAATGTGGTGGTGGCTCCAAGTGATACTGCAGTTTACTTGGTCGACCTGCAACGCTATGCCCGGTGTATGGTGTCCGAACGGTCGCTTTTAGCCCGGTGTCGCTTTACCGTCGTCTTTGGTTTCCAAAGACTGATAAAATAACTTGTCTACTTCTAGTTACTTCAAAGTTATAGTTTGAAAACTATTGATCAATACAAGCATTCACTCAAGTCTTGTCAAACCGTCTAAAGGATTCTGTTACTAGGGCTGAGATTTTTAACCGACTTCCAATAAGGAGGAGGTTCTATGTTCGTACATATACATATAAGTATCATATATATCCTGATATCTAGCACGGTACACTCCCTGGACATCTTCGGAATCACTCCCGGAAAAAAATGCTTTCTTAGACCACAACGCCAACGTCGCTTACCATCAGGCGAGTTGGTGGTCAAGCGTGGACTTATTCGCGAAAAAAAATCGCGCACGAAGGATTCCGTATCGTATGTGAGCCCCATTGCCCCCATTCCTCTTTCCGTTATTAATAGCGAGCAAAAAACTCCTAAAAATCACGTTTGTTGTATAGGAGACCCCCTTAAATATTTATTTTGTTCTGTTTTTAGTATTTGTTGTTATAGCGGCAACAGAAATACATCATCTGTGAAAATTTCAGCTAAGCAGCTGAAATTTTCACAATTTTTTTTATAATGGTTCACGAGATACAGCCGGTGACAGACAGACAGACGGACAGACGGACATCGAAGTCTTAGTAATAGGGTCCCGTTTTTACCCTTTGGGTACGCAACCCTAAAAAAGATTATTCAATTTTAGTTTTGCCAGAGATTGTCATTTGTCTACCATCGTAATAGTAGAGTTAAATTAACTATTGTACCAGATGACGTCATTTTTGCTAGCCTCTATACAGACATACATATTTATAGTTACTTGTTTAATCACGATTTTCATGTGGAACATTTACCTCACTTGAATATGATTTTCAACCGATATTACACGGGTTACGTATAAAATTTCAGAATAATTTTATTTACCCGTTATCTTCGGCAGAAATCGCGACGAGATTCCGTGGAAATATAATTTTAATATTTTTCACAGCAACACAATACTCGGTGTAGTAATTTTGTGGGAGTAATTAAAATATTTTTAATTATAATTTGAGAAGGAGGTTTCAATCGCTGGTTTAATTATCTACGTAAGTTCTCAGACACCCGACGCGGGTATCGTCGCTCGTTGTTAATTTTAGTGTAAAAGGAGCTCGCCTGCTGTGCCACGTTTATTAAAAAAAAAAGGTTTGTGATAATAAAATTTTATCATGAACAGATTAGATTTCTGACTGATTTTAAAGATCTATATTCGTTAGGTCATTGGTTAGATATTAGTTATATAAAAATAGGCCAAGTGCGAGTCGGGAGCGCGCACGAATGGTTCCGTACCATTTTCAAGCATCTACCTGTTGGTAGATGCTTGAAATGAGACTTAGAAGGAATGAGACTTACAATATTAATATCCCGCAAAAATGGCAAAATAATTACGTTTGTTGTATGGAAGCCTCCCTTGAATATTTACTTTAATTCGTTTTTAGTATTTGTTATTATACCGGCAACAGAAATACATCATCTGTGAAAATTCCAGCTTTCTAGCTGTAGGGGTTCATGAGATACAGCCTGGAGACAGACAGACGGACAGCGGAGTCTTAGTTAATAGGGTCCTCTTTTATCCTTTGAGTACGGATTCCTAAAAAAAGTTTTTTGATAACAAAATTTTATCATGAACAGATCAGATTTCTGACTGATTTTAAAGATTTGTGGTGTGGATCATTAGTTAGATATTGGTTATCAAAAAGTGTACTGAAACCACTTTAATAAAGAGTCTAAAGAGCTATCTCCAGTCCACAGCCAGATATTTCGAACTTCAGGAACCGAACTCAAAATTTTCAATTCAGACTCTTACTAGGCCAGTGAAGCCGCAAAAGGCAATGGCACAGTGCGTCTCGAGTCTCGTGCCGCTGTAGAAAGATGAGAAGACCACACACCCACGACCCTCAATCAACGCAAAGAATTAATGTCGAAGTGGTTTTAGTGGGTAACGATCCTATTATCATTCCCATGATTCTGGGTATCTTTAGCAGTTTTTTATCTTGTAACCTAAAAAGGCCAGTTTCACCCATTTTTGACTGACGAAACGGAGAAGTTACTCAATTCGACGCGTACAATATATTTTTTTTATGTGTTTAACCACGCATAACTTTTGAAGTAGTTCGATTTCGATAATTCTTTTTTTTTGGAAAGAGTATACGTTGAAGTTGGTCCAATTTAAATTTTATCGAAATCGGCTGAGCCATTTTTGATAAATCAACAATAATGTAAAAAATGCCACGTCGATCCGTGCGAGATATTCGCGAATTCTGTAGGTACACGGTTGAAGTCGGTCATTCTTTTTATTTGCAAAAAATAATTTATTACCAATAAAATATGCATCAGCCCTTTCCACGTGCAGCTAACAAAGCGCCGTACGTCATAGATGGGTGTAGTAGACGAGCCAGACGTTTCGCGTTACACGAAAATTAACGTTAGTGCCGGAGCCGGTGCGGGCGTGACGCAAGCTCGAGTGACGGCCGCCGGTTAGTCGAGACGGGCGTTAATTATACCGGATCGTGTGTACCGGCAGGGTGTTTTTGAAATGAACCCCTCGTGCCATAGAGCAGTAGGTATAGGCCGCGCCACACAAGTTGGCGGATGTGAAGTTAGCTACAAGCTGCGCAATAGTCAATCAACGTGCTGCTTTATGTGACGACGACGTTTAGCTGGTAGCTAACTTCACGTTCGCCAACTTCTGTGGCGCGGCCTATTTTCAGTTTCATCTACCTAATCTGGTCCTGATTGTAGCTCTTTTATTGCAGATCATAATTATGTATTTCTGTTGCCGCTACAACAACAAATACTAAAAACAGGATAAATTAAATATTTTGGGCAAAAACGTGAAAACGTAAACGTGGCAAAACAAACGTGATTATTTTGCACTTTATTGCTTGATCTAGACACGCGGCAGCGTGTCCAGCCAAAGTGTTCAAAGAAAACTGGCGACGCAGCGGCCGTGTGTAATATTACACGAACCATTTTACTTTTTACCCCGCTTTTTACGGAGCTACTTTTGACCCCCTCACAACTCAAAAACTATTTAGCCTACATACATAAAATTTGGCACATTAACTAAAGTCTTTAAGCTTATCAAGAATCCAAAATTTCATAAATTTTGCTCAGTCAGTTATTGATAAATCAACGTTTAAAAACTCGTGTTTTATTGACTGATTCACTCACTGACTTATAGATCAAAAACCTAAGCCACTTCCAGATGACCTAGAATCTTGATATTTGGCACCAAGGTAGACTATCGGGCATAAATAAAGGAAAAAATCTAAAAACTGAAAATTATTGATAATTAGTACTATTAACAAAGTAATTATAAAATTTACCTAACCAATACTCCAATAAATGGCGGTAGCGTCGCGAGGCACTGAGATTTTCGATAGATGAACCATGCCATTTGTGATAGTAAAATAATAAATACTAGATAACTTTTTCAGAGATAAGTGTACTATGATAATCATGATGTAACTAATAACTATGTATTTCTGAACAAAAAGTTATGATATCTCATCAAAAACATAAATGTGAAATGGGAGCCAAAGTGTCGCCACCAAAAGAATTGATATCTAACACGGGGGCCAAGTGTTCTGTAGAAAATCCTAAAGTTTAAGCTACAAGAATATACCTACAACATTTAAAAGAAATTTACTTATGTAATTCAAGCTCAAGATTTGATTTGGCTAGTTTACACGTACAGACAAATGCTTATTTGCACTGTACTTATTCTTAAACTAGCCAAGTCAAATCACGAGCTTGAATTACATAAGTAAATCCTTTTAGAATGTTGTAGGTATGATCTTGTAGCTTAAACTTTAGGATTTTCTACAGAACACTTGGCCCCCGTGTTAGATCTCAATTCTTTTGGTGGCGACACTTTGGCTCCCATTTCACATTTATGTTTTTGATGAGATATTAATAACAGCAACAGGCAGGCGCTTAAAATGGGACTAAGGGGGCTCCATACGGTACGGAACCCTGCGTGCGCGAGCCAGACTCGCACATGACTCATTTTTTGTCTCGGCAACTGTAGAAATAATAAACAAATGCGCGATAGCGTGAATCCATCTGTAAAAATTTCAACTCTCTAGCTATCACGGTTCATGAAATAGGTACAGTCTGGTGACAGACAGACGGACGGACGGACGGGCGAACGGACAGCGGAATCTTAGTACCTAATAGGATCTCGTTGTTACCCTTCGGGTACGGAACCCTAAAAAGCCAATTCAACATCGCACACGTGATAAAACGCTGACTCTTACATAAAGACAGTGGGTGGAAAAAACGAACACGAAGTCTAAAGCTATACGCTAAGATAGAGCGGTATAGGCTTTGGATCTGTTATAGTTATCGTACGCGATAAACTTTTAACAAAGAACTATTTAAATTGTTTGAGAATAAAACTAATTATTTATCTGAGTAGCAATTTTTTCCGTTTTTTAAGGCCTACAAAAATAAACATCTTTTAAATGTTTAATTTCATCCAAATCTTTAGCTAGAGTAACTAATTAAACCTAAACAGACATCCCTAATTAGATAAAAAAAGAAAAAATATTGTAAAATAACATAGCCCAAAAACAATGAGCGGGAAAACTTGCTCCTTTAATTAGACGAAAGCTTTCTCACCTCACTGGCAACATCGAACTTTTTTTGAATCGCAAAGGATTCTAAATTCAAACATTGTCGACGAGCGGTACAAAAAGCCGCGGTGTTTGATTACGAGATATGAAGAGGCGACGCGACACGTATCCGATGACTGCGATCAGATTTCCTCGTGGACCACTGCTGTTTTGTACTGTTTCTTGTATTTGTATTTGATCTAGCTGAGCCCTGTGATTTTGCCTGAGATTTATACTATAGCGCACATTTTCAACCGATATACCTTACCACAAAAGTATTAAACAAGCTTTAAACATTGCTTAGCCGTGCAATTTGTACTGTTGAACATTACTAAAGCGTGCGTAAAACTTTTTTGGTAAGACGGTACATGTTTAAAAAGGAGGACGCTGGATATCACCGCATTTTGTAAAAATATGTATGAATAAGTTATTTGAAAGTTTATCAGACCTAACCTATTGCGGCTCAATTTTAACTATACTTACATAACTTTATTTTGGCACGCGAAAACGTAGTTTTTGCATTTTTACATGTTATAAAAAAACAAAACTGATTTTTTTGCCAAAATCAAAATGACAGTAGGCTTTATTTAATTTCCTTGTCAGTTTTTATGATGCTTTGTATCTTTATGAATGAACGAAATGAATGAAATGTAATATCACACTTTGAGTGTATAATTTTATGCGTATCTATTTTTGACACTCCAATCATCATAAACAGACGTAGAACGTCTACTGGCTCTTATGCTGAACATAGGCTAATCGGTTCAAAATCCCACTCTAATCGGCTCAATTTTATTCGACTTGCTCAGCGTGTACTCATAGCGGGTGAGACTAAAGTAGCTTGGCCCAAGTAAGCCAATGTATCAACTCAACTGCGAATTACAAGTTGCCAGTTCGCGAGCCCGAAATAAACCGTCATCAATGGTATCATGTGACAAAGCAAATATTAATAAGCCGTGTCACATCGCATGTGGTGTGTAAAAATACATTCAATGCGATTTCGGTACTTGTTTTGTATTTTGTAGCACTTGAAATAACTGTTGTGGCTAATTCCACGAGCCTTGTTGAGCCAAAAATTGAACGTGTTTAGTTACAAAGATATTATTTAATTTTACCTACAATACATCACAGTATTAGTAATAGTTTCAATTATGCACTTTAGTTGCCAACAAATACTCAAATTCAAGTTACATAATTAACAATGATTACTATTGAGTTTATACTGAGCTACATAAATAAATAAATAAAAAAGTAAATGTCATTGGCTTGTTTCCTAATCGTATGTTAAAAATTCAAGATGATTATGATAAACAATTTCAAAAACCCTTAAGAAGTATTCGTTTTGAATATTCAACGCTGTACTAATCCTAAACCCTCGAACAAAACTACTGACTAAGCTTAGTCTCACTCAAAATTAATTTGCTACGGTACGGAACCCTAAAAACGGGGAGCTTTTATGGAATCACCTAGGTTTATTTTTCTGCGCATGCAAACTCAAGCTATTATTTTCACTCTCTCATTAACCTGGCAGCTTTATTTTACAAAGGCGTGAAAGCATAGTGTTACCAGTTAAACAAGTCTCCCCCGAAAGTGTGGTGTTCTCGCGTGACCAAAGAATCCGAATTAAACTAACGACTACACTTCAATACTTATTCTCAAGCTAAATTAATTTGATACGGTACGGAACCCGAAAAGGAACCGATACTTTTATGGACTCTCCTAGGTTTATTTTTCTGCGCATGCAAACTCAAGCTATTATTTTCACTCTTTCATTACCCTGGCACCATTATTTTACAAAGGTGTGAAAGCATAGTGTTACCAGTTAAACAAGTCTTCCCCGAAAGTGTGGTGTACTCGCGTGACCAAAGAATCCGAATTAAATTTACGCCTACACTTCAATACTTATTCTCAAGCAAAATTAATTTGATGCGGTACGGATCCCCAAAAAGAACCGAGAGTTTTAAATACTCTCCTAGGTTTATTTTTCGGCGCATGCAAACTCAAGCTATTATTTTCACTCTCTCATTAACCTGACAGCTTTATTTTACAAAGATGTGAAAGCATAGTGTTACCAGTTAAACTAGTCTTCCCCGAAAGTGTGGTGTTCTCGCCTGACCATAGAATCTGAATTAAACTTACGACTACACTTCAATACTTATTCTCAGGCAAAATTAATTTGATGCGGTACGGAACCCGAAAAAGAACCGAGAGTTTTATGGACTCTCCTAGGTTTATTTTTCTGCGCATTCAAACTCAAGCTATTATTTTCACTCTCTCATTAACCTGGAAGCTTTATTTTACAAAGGCGTGAAAGCATAGTGTTACCAGCTAAACAAGTCTTCCCCGAAAGTGCGGTGCTCTCGCGTGACCAAAGTATCCGAATTAAACTAACAACAAACTTCAATACTTATTCTCAAGCAAAATTAATTTGATACGGTACGGAACCCGAAAAAGAACCGAGAGTTTTATGGACTCTTCTAGGTTTATTTTTCGATGCAAACTCAAGCTATTATTTTCTCTCTCTCATTAACCTGGCTGCAGTGGCTGCTTTATTTTACAAAGGCGCGAAAGCATAGTGTTACCAGTTAAACAAGTCTTCCCCATAAGTGTGGTGTACTCGCGTGACCAAAGAATCCGAATTAAATTTACGCTTACACTTCAATACTTATTCTCAAGCAAAATTAATTTGATACGGTACGGATCCCGAAAAAGAACCGAGAGTTTTAAATACTCTCCTAGGTTTATTTTTCGGCGCATGCAAACTCAAGCTATTATTTTCACTCTCTCATTAACCTGGCTGCTTTATTTTACAAAGGCGTGAAAGCATAGTGTTACCAGCTAAACAAGTCTTCCCCGAAAGTGCGGTGTTCTCGCGTGACCAAAACAGTCGGCTCCCGCACTCGGGTTGCCAGAAGAGTAATGCACGTAACTCGACGCGCTCTTTGTTTCGTACCAGACGATATAATGAGAAACATGTGAAACATAATCGATAGGTTATAGGAGACGTAACGTAACTCCGCGGTTTTGCGTCCTTTGTGTTGCTCGGGATAGGGTTTTATTTGAGCTTGTAACTGTGAGAAATTACGAATAAATTGTTCGAGAATGTGTTGAAATTGGTAAAGCATTTAACTGCATCTTACTTTTCTGTAACACTAAATAGAAAAAAGATAATGAAAAAATATATCGAGATCGTCATTACCTGGCATGAGTACTTAAATAATTGCTTTATCTGTTTTAAAAAGTGATTTTCCTAATATTTTCTTTGGTAAAATCACAACTTAAAGAAATCTCATATTTTCGATCTTATTATCTTTTGAAATTGCTAGTAAAATATGGCGGCGTGATACAAAAATCAAATTAGAAAATAAGAAATTTCATTTTAATTGAGCTTTAAATACCGTTGTGTTTACTGTGAATTTGCTTACCATATTTAAAAGCTTTTTTGGGCTACTGTACAAATTCTGAGCCCTTTTTGCAAGATCTTTCATTTAAAAGAAAAATACAAATTCGCTATTGTCTTGACTTGTCATATGCAAAACATTACATTGTCATACGCGTTTCGTTATGTATTTTTACTAGCTGCGCCCCGCGGTGTTACCCGCGTTAGCCCGAAATAAAAAGTAGTCTATGTGTTAATCCAAAATCTAAACTACCTTCGTACCGAATTTCATCCAAATTAGTTCATTCGTTTGTGCGTGAAAGAGTAACAAATATCCATACATACTCACACGTTTATAATATTAGTAGGATTGAGAGGAATTAGAGCGAGACTGTGTAAACACTCTACACGGTGGCGATTAGCATTGTCTCCAGCACCTGATCAACAGATTATCTTTAAACATATAATTACAATTCTGCTGTACGTGTGTATATCACTGAACTCCTCCTAAACGGCTGGACCAATTTGAATGAATTGTTTCGTATGCGTTTGGGTGCGCCCTGGAAAGTTTAGATTCATAAATAAGCCCGGCAGATGGCGCTGCAGAGGGGTCCGCTAGTATATTACAGTAATTCTTGAAAAAAGATCACGTTTTTGCAATTGGATGCTATGATGTGACGCCTGGTTGCCTCGAATATGAATTCCATAAGCAGTTTCATTAGGAGCAAAGAAAATTAGAAGTTTATATTTTATACCAACTATCTATTAATTTAGGTTGCTGGGTTGCTGGTGAAGGCTTTATATTTTAATCATAGACATAATGATAATTATGAGTCTTTTTGATATTGAGCACACATTTTTATTTTACTCCATTGTGACACAAAAAATCAACAACTCAAATATGACCTCAGGGTCTCTTCAGGTCTGAGTGACTCCCAGTTTAGTCTTCAAAACACTCCGTGCGTAAACCCAATTTTGAAATACTCGTACACAATAGCCCTCTTAAGCCTTGGTTGCGGTAGTGCCGTGGTAAGGAGATCTGCTTCTATCTTCTCTGTGCACTCTGCCTATAAGGCTACCACTCTTTGTTTCTTGGCTTCGTAACTTATCCATCCACCACCAAATTTGAAAATATATCCCGTGTAGGATCGTCTATCCATGGTGCAAGCTACCCAATAAGCGCCTGCCATGTCATACTACTTCATGCCACTTTTTTATATTTTAGTCCAACCTTCTTGGTTCCTTTAAATAACGGATGACTCGTTTCGCGGCTTGCCAATGCTTGTTTCCGTAGCAAGTATTAAATTGGCTTAGATACCTTACGGCAAACGTAATATCTGGCCTTGTTGTAATTGCTAGATACATCAACGATCCGATCAAGCTGTGGTCCCACAAGTGTTGGTTTGTTAAGACAGCTTTCGCGTGAATACGCCAGGGATCATAGTTTTCTCGCTTAAGCGATTCTACTCGTACATGACCATGACTCTTTGATTTTTCCCACGATTTAGGCACTTTTTTACGAATATTAAATCTAGAGTTTTATGGATATCTCGAATAATGAGTCTTTTTAATAATGAGCACACATTTTTAGTTTACAAAGAAAAAACAAAACTATCTACTCCATTTTGACATACAAAATCATCAACTCAAATATCTCTATAGCAACCAAAACTCTATGGCAACATGAAAGTATATAGACTTGAAATAATTACAAAATATGACACATAGGACTCAATATGGCCGCCATTACATACTTACAAACAAAAAGTAGGTACAAAATTCAAATAATTTGCTCAAATCGAAAATATGTGTACCATTTTTTCATAATGATGATCTTTCAAAAATAAATGTTGAACTGAATGGAACCACAAACCACAACATCATTTAGGTATGTAGTTTATTAGTTTATTCTTGATTTTTACAAACCTGCTAAATTTATTTCGATTTATCATTATTTAATATATTTGTTTATTTTATAATCTCAAATGAGACTAACTCTGAAGTAGGTACCTGTCTATGATCTAGTAAGTATATCTAGCAAACAAAAAAATAATCAACAAAATCGGTTCATACTTAATTGACCGAATAATCGCGTTACTTATATACAAAAAAAAAACATACTTACCGCTGAATTGAGAACCTTCTTTTTTCAAGTCGGTTATAAATATTGCTGTGCACTCATGCATAATGACAATGTGATTCCCGCACTTTCTTAGGTAAATTTGCGCTCGCACTCACTATTAACCCAATTATTTTCGCAGTACGCAGTATGTATTACCAAAGAAAATATGGGAATATATTATAACTAAAGTATAGGCAGCAAAATGTCAAATAACTTATATAAATAACCTGTGGCCGCCTTCTCTATTTTCTCAAGTCATTGATACAATCGGATTGAGTTTTCAAATATGTGTCAAAATAAAAAGTAATTTAAATCAAAGTTATTACTAAGTTGCCAAGGAGTATAGATGTCACCTTGGAAGCAAATCACCCCCAAATTAACTTTCTAATCCTTTTTAACCCCGATAAGGGATGAATTTCAATAAACTACGAAACACGTCTTCCGTCAATTCAATTACAGAATGTTTATGCCAATTTTCAAGTCGATTGAACACGATGAATGGGATCACGATGTTCCATAGAAACTTTGACCCCGTTTTTTACCCTCTTAGGGTTAGAATTTCGAAAAATCCTTTCTTATCGGATGCCTACGTCATACAAAGAACCCACCCTCCAAATTTGAGGTTCCTCCGACCAGCGGTTTGGGCTCTGCGTTGATCCGTCAGTAAGTCATTCAGGACAAAGCATTTTATATAGAAGATAACTTCATGATGGTTAATTCTATCACTACATATTATAAAGCGGTTACCTTTTTCTGTGTCTGTCTGTCTGTGTATCTGCTTAAATCTTCTAAACTACAGAACAGATTGCAATGCGGCTTTCACTGTCATTTAAAATATTTCTTCCGGAAGGTTTATCTAGCTAAAATTCGCCGGGAATAACCAGGACTGGCAGTTAGTTGTTAATAACCTTAGGCACGCGTTCTTATCTATTTTCGATTCTTCCCATATTCTATTTCTGGGTATGAGTGTACGTACGTAACCCTATCCAACAATAAGCAAAGTTATTCCGCAACATCAGATGGAGTCCGATTGCATTGCATTGTGGTTTGTATTACTTATATGAGTATATCGTCTCTCTCTTGTTTCTTCTTCTAAGTTTATGCTTCTGCCAAGATCATTTTTAGGACTTAATTCGACATTTGTCATTAGATTAAAAAATTATATTACGCAAAAAATGGCAAAACCGCGTTCCATCGTGTACAAAATTCGAATATTTCGCTAGAGTTGTTTACATTATTGTTGATTTTTCAAAAATGGCTCATCTGATTTCTGTAAAATTTAAATGGGAATACTTCGGGAGTATACCCTTTCGTACCATAAAATAGATTTTCGATTCGGTTCATAATTGGCGGAATTATCAATGAACATACAAAGATAGAACCTCCTCCTTTTTGGAAGTCGGTTAGGAAAATAACAATGCCCATGTTCAGTAGCTTTTGAATAATCTGGAGTAGGACCTGGTATGAAGTAGTGAGGGAATAATACTCATCATTATCATATACATTCTATTTTTGGTAGTTTTACATAAATAAAGTTATAATTATAGGTATAAAGTCATCGTATAACGTTATTTTATACCTCTATTCACTTTTATTCACTACGCAAATCTTTCATAGATATTTATTTAAAATACAAAAATATTACACAAAAATCACTCTCCCATTCTTACTCATGATTTCTTTCATTTTTCGTGCACCATTAGATTTTTTTACTTTTCAATAACACAGTGGTCTCCAGTTCTCCACTCCAACCCCTTTAAATAAATAGGTCCCGGTGTCAAATAGATGACCGGTTTTGCACTTTCCTAACTCCTGTTTTAAGTACCCACTTCCCACGGTCAACTGGTAATATGATGCGAAAACATGCGCGGACGCAGCGTTTTCATCTGAAATTTTTGTTTTGTTTCAATTAGGGAACATAATTTGGGAATCCCCGAGATTAACAGGTTTCTAGGAAGAGAACCTAGTGCCTAAAAGTGTATTGCTGCTGCTGCCACGTGTTTGCTATTATAGGTAGGTATTATAGGTAATAATAATAAATTTATCATCATCAATTCGTTTTTAGGGTTCCGTACCCAAAGAGTAAAAGTGGGACCCTATTACTAAGACTCCGCTGTCCGTCTGTCTGTCTGTCCGACTGTCTGTCTCCAGGCTGTATCTCATGAACCGTTATAGCCACAAAGCTGAAATTTTCTCAGATGATGTATTTCTGTTGCCGCTATAACAACAAATACTAACAATAGAATAAAATTAATGTTTTACGGGGGCTCCCATACAACAAACCTGATTTTTTTGCCGTTTTTCACTCGATAATATTAATGGTATCTGGTAGATGCTTGAAATATTCACAGAGTATTCAGTTGTATATTCATTTTACAAATACATAATGAAATTGAAATTAAATAGATATTTCAGGGGGGCTCCCATACAGTACGGAACCCTTCGTACGCGAGTCTGACTCGTACTTGGCCGATTATTTAACTAGAGATATTTTTTCCTTATTTCTTTTTTTAGTTTTATATTTTTGTCAGTGTGCCGACCAGAAGTAATTAGTTGATTATTATCTTTGAAAAATTTTGAAAAAAAAAAAACCATTTATTAATGATCCAATTGGGGAATTTTATCAGTGTTACTATAAAGGTGTTCGTTATATTTGTTAGCAGTTAAAATTCACTACTATCAATATTTAGCATATTCAGCCTGCTAATTTTTCATACCACGACCTGCTATAATATTTTTCACCTGTTTTATTTCGCTCGCCACTCGCCCGCCTGTTGCCGTCCGCCACGCAACATAGCTTAGCTGGCACTAACGAACGATATTTATTCATACCGCGAGTCCGCGACCTGCTATAATATTTTTCGCCACTGCCAGCGCCACGCACACATACATAGCTGGCACTCACCCATCTAGCTTAGTTTTCAAATATTATACACTAGATTGCGATCGATAGTGTTGTACTTGTATGTAATAAGAGACTCGAGTCTTGGAGTCTTATTAAATAGAACTTGAGCTGTTTTTGAAGACTCGAGTTTGTGTCGTTTTACGTGACTTAGAGTCTTTTGTAAAAAGATTTTAATGTCAAAAAGGACTCAAAGACTGAGTTTTTTAAAGACTGAGTCCTCAAAATCCATAGCTGTAGTTTGAAGTAAATAAAATAGCAATGAATAAATTATTGATTTATTACGTACTAAGCAACCATTATTTTAGTCGGATGATGACTCGGATTCATATTCTAACGACTCGAGTCCTAGTCTTCGAAAAACAACTCAAGTCTCGAATGAGTTTTATGCAACACTATTTGAGTCAACACCAATCTAAGTCGTTCCTCTGAACATCAACAGATGTCGCTAGATGATAACGCATGACCTGAATTGAAAATAATATCACTTCAAAAATCAACCTTATTACAATGACATAGTGTATTCGCTAAAATTTGGAATACGGAACGGACCTGCTAAAAATATTATAGCAGATAAAATAATAGGCGATTTTATTTTCACATATTCAATATATTCGGTTTTGCGATTTTAGCTGTTGGGAACACCTTTATAGACCAGCAGTGATATGACCAGCGGGTTTTCGTAGTAGATCTAGTATGAAAGCTTATCTTTTATTTTAGAAAGTAACTTCTCGATCTAATCATTTTTAATTAGGGTTGATACTAACCGTATCAATTCGTTTCCATTCATGTATGTACTGAATCACTAATAGATTTGGGATAGAGATCTATAGAAAACACTTTATTGTACACAAAAATATAAATCGAACAGTAATACAAAAAATACTTATGCTATAGTGTAACATAAGGCGGCCTTATCGCTGGAAGCGATCTCTTCCAGTCAACCCATGAACGGAACGGAATGATCATAAAATATTTTACGGGAGTACAATATATCGAGCTTTTTTTAACCTATACCAAAGAATATATAATAATGCCTATATATCGTCACGACAGGTGACGATCTTGACTCATTCGAGAGGGGTTGGCAAGAAGTTGCGATAGATCGCGACTCATGGAAGGAAATGGGGGAACCTTTGCCCAGGTGTGGTACAATATATTGAGATATATGCCCTAATTCTGCCATTATGTAATTTTAAAATGATTTCTGATGAGTTTTCAAGTGCTTTGCTAAATAATCTAAGCAAGCTATACTTACTATAAGCAGTTAAAGCCGCGGATAAAAGCTAGATTCCTATAAAATGTGACGTCTAAAATTTATGAAGGCATGTCCCATTCTCACACAGAGCTAACTACAAAAAGAGACATAGCGCTGATGTCGCTTGAGGCAGTTCTAAACCGCAATGGACAATCACTATCACTGTTGTCAACTGTCAAATAAATGTACATATTGGAATTTGACAAGAATTTGACATTATCGAGACAAAAACACGGCACCTAGCCACTCAATCGAGATATTTTTCATGTATCTTTCTAACTCATCATCAACATCATCACTTCATATTAAATTAATGCATCTCTTTCTTTCATTTCTCGATCGATCACATTATCCCTCTAGGGACCTATTTTTGAACTTCGCACGGCTTGGTCGTACCTATACGGAACTTGTATAGAGCACTCGCAACTTCCATAGACAATATAGAGTGTTTTCATACAACCTGTCAAAATTCCGTAAAAGTTCCGACTTTCCGAGGCGTTCGAAAAATAGGTTCCCTGATAACTCTGTGCATTCTCACACAGAGCTTCTAGTGCTACAACACATTCTCATACACAAACGTTAAAATGGCGTCATCTAACACATTTGAAGCTTGTCCATATTCTACATTAGCGCAGCGATCAGCTTACACGGCATTAGGTAAATTATAAGCTCCACTAGCCGACATCCGATATGTTTGCCGACGGTGCCGTCTCGGCTTCACCCTTGGTGTAGAGGAATAATGCCAGTAGGTCATGTTAGGAATCTTGCTTGCTTGTTATTTATTTATTTATATTAAAATATGGTCTTACAGAATATAAGACAGTAGATGCACCGGTTGTGGCCATCTTAGTATCATTTGTGGCCACTTTGAATTTCAAGGATTAATAAGACTATTTTATGTTAAAATAATATGATTAAAGAAATTTTGAAACATTTATATTCACACGAACAATATTTATGGTATTACATTGTTTATAATTATCATTTATGCAATAACTTTGACACCAAATGGCCACAACCTCGTCGGTGGCCACAACCGGTACACCTACTATACTATTATAATTATATACTTATTTTTTTTTTTTACAATAATTATAACTTTTGCCCTAAAGTGCATAGTTTCCGATATAAATTATGTAATGTGATATAATAATTATAATGTAATGTTTTGTAATGCAATGTTTACTATCTGACTTGTAACAAGTGGTGTTATGAATAAATGACTATATGACTATCGATCAGAAAGTTTTTGAAGGTGGCTCTTGAAGCTTCACCTGCATCTGTCCGCATTTTGTGATTTTATGCTTAGTGTGACCCTAAACCTTTACGTGAAAAGATACTGAGTCGAGGTTAATTAGGTCATAGTAGATAACTAACTAATCTTAATTAAAGACTTTAAAAGATTGTTAGTTGTCCCACGTATGTAGTCTATTCTGTGGCTCCACCTACTCCACCCTGATGAATGACGATGCTCATGAATATCTGGACATGATATCAGTTGCGTGAACGGCAAGCAGGCTATAATTAGCCTTTTATGGGCTCGAATTAGGTCAGGAAGGCAGGAGCTAATAGGTAATTAGGATATCGAAAGTTGGGACGATTTTACCGACATCTGCAGCATATTGAAACTAAAATTATTGGGATGAGAAGTTCACGATAACTGCAGCATATTGAAACTAAACTAGGAATAATAATGTTTACGGACATCTGTGGAATCGATTTTGGAGTCAATTTAATTCCGTTAGAAGTTAAGAGTAACTACAGCCTACATACTTGCTCCTATTACCAAGTTTGGTTGTGCAGGGCAGGGAAATTTGTCACCAAACCTCCACTTTCAAATTTAAATAAAGGGTTCTCAGTTCATCTGCATTACCTACCTATGTTTTTAGGGTTCCGTACCCAAAGGGAAAACGGGACCCTATTACTAAGACTTCGATGTCCGTCTGTCTGTCTGTCACCGGGCTGTATCTCATGAACCATGATAGCTAGGCAGCTGAAATTTTCACAGATGATGTATTTCTGTTGCCGCTATAACAACAAATACTAAAAACAAAATAAAATAAATATTTAAGGGGGGCTCCCATACAACAAACCTGAATTTTTAGACGTTTTTCGCTCTATATTAATAATGGTAACAGGTAGATGCTTGAAATTTTCACAGAATATTTAGTTTTATATTTGATTTAATAGTAAATAGTAAAATTAAAATAAAATAAATATTTAAGGGGGTTTCCCATACAGAACGGGACCCTTTGTGCGCGAGTCCGACTCGTACTTGGCCGATTATTTTTGTTCCTATGTTTTATTCAAGTAGAAAAAGAATTTATTTTGGTTCTGTAGTTTTGATTTTGATGCAGTTCCAGAAATTTGATGGAAATTGTAGCTACTGCCAAACGCATGCCAAAAAACGTTAATTAGCTAACGCGATTTAGTTCAGGAGAGCTTATAATAATAAAATTATGAAGTCGTTTGTACCCCTAGACAGAGTTGGATTGTTCATATTTACATTTTTATTTTCCACTATGGTACCAAATTTAAACGTGCTTCGTTGGTGTAAGGATGTGTAACATCTGTAGGTACACTTATTCATTGGTATGTAGTAGGTAGACTGGAAGAACCTATTACCTTAGACCAAATAAAAAATTAAGACAGAATGTCGTGAACAGACAGGCCGGTTTTTTATACATGTGGTGAGTGCGTCGGTGTTGCGCTGCTATAGTTTGACTGACAAGCCAAGGCGTAGTTTTGTTGTACGTGTATGTGTGTATAATTGTGTCTGTACAAGGCGAGGCGTAGTTTTGTTTTGATTTGATTTGACTGGCACATGTATCAGCTAACTAGCTAGCTTAACTACAGTAGCAATTTAACTATCAACCTGATACAAACAGAATCTTTCGTAATAAATTAAACGATCTCTATCTGCCCCACAGTATTAACATGAATTATAATATTATCCAACAACTAATGATGTATGCCTAAATCTAGTTGGTAATCGATCTATCGAAAACATAGACGGAAACATAATATGTGCCTGTTTGGGCATAATTTATGTACTTTCATAATACTCCTCGCATAGAGAAAACTGGGTAGCGTTCGGCAAACGAGAATATTAGGTTTCAATTTCTCAATAACAATTTATATTAGGTGTGTTTAATATCTGCTTTTACCTACGTAAATAAATATCTAGGTTGTCTGTTACTCTGTCAAGTCGAATGTTAGAATAAGGTTTTGTATTATTTTGTGCTTTTCGTCACTGTTGTCTAGGTGACTCTACATTTTTAACCATCTTCAAAAAGACACAGATCAAGTAAAAAAATAATAATTTTGATTTTTTATTTGGTCTGAGCAAAAAAGGTTCTCAATTCGACTAAATGTTTTTTTTTTGTATGTACCTAGGTGTTTGTGGGTTACACGATTACTCCGCTCGGCTGAGCCACTTTTGAAACATCAATAACAATATAAAAATTACGACATAGATTATACATCGAATTCCGCGAACTATTCGAATTCTGTACACGGTTGAAGTCGGTTATGTCATTTTTAGCGAAAAATAATTATCTAATTCAAAATACTTTGATAGGATTATAACAACCAACTTATTGGTACTACTTACAACGATTATAATTATGCATTTTTTACGGTTCTGGAAGTTAAGAGAATAAAAACTTAACGCAATAGCATTATTCTATACCTTCCCAGTTATGAAAACAATTTTCCAACAAAATGCAATTTCCACTGCAATAGCCAAGTTTTCACTGGCAACACCGCCGTGCGTAGGACGCCGTGTCGGGTTGCGAGCGCTCCTAAATTTACCTTTGCCGAGCTACTGCCATTAAAAGCATTTATGTTATATTGGATATCACAATATTATCGGGCCGGATAGAGTTACTTTGACCACGTCTTTGTGAGGATAATGCTTGGAGCTTTGACAGGAACGCAAGGTAGCTAATTGCACTCGAGCTTTTGGATGTAGGTACCTACAATAAGTAGCTGTAGCCATAGTAGATTTTGTTTGTAGGTAGGTTGCGTTAAAGTAAAGACATTACAAATCTAAGATTTTCAATCAAAATAATTTGATAGGTAGTTTAGCTATTTATTGACACGTAGAATATAAAACACTTTATTGTCCTCAAAAAAATAAATAAAACCACATACATCCATCCATCCATCGCACATAAGAAGTCCACTGCTGAACATAGGCCTCCCCTATGGATCTCCAATAAGACCGGTTGGAAGCGGCTTGCATCCAGCGCGATCCTGCGGTCTTAATGAGGTCATCCGTCCACCTTGTGGATGGACGTCCTACGCTGCGCTTGCCGGTACGTGGTCTCCACTCGAGAACTTTCCGACCCCATCGGTCATCAGTCCTCCGCGCTATGTGCCCTGCCCATTGCCATTTCAACTTGCCAATCCGTTGGGCTATGTCGGTAACTATGGTTCTTCTACGGATCTCCTCATTTCTGATTCGCTCTCGCAGAGAGACTCCGAGCATAGCCCTCTCCATAGCTCGTTGGGCTACTTGGAGCTTACTAATAAGGCCCATAGTGAGCCACATACAGTGCGACATCAATGACTTGAAAATAAATGTGGTCGCCACTATCGCTTTGTTAGCATATTTTCCATTATTTTTTTCATAATGATACTGTTTTCCTGTTCACAATCCACAAAATAACACAAAACGAGAAAAACGCTAGGAAACTATGATTAGTCAAGCTCAGGTTGTGGTTCCAGCAAAAGTGATAATTTAGTTCCCGAATAGTTAATTTCATCTCTTTTGTGTCGCACTGTAAGAAGATAAGTCAACATACAGAGCAACAAAAACCTTAAAATTAGTGAAACAACTGGCGTAGGTACTTATCGCCAAACGATCCAGAAGTGTAGAGTTCGAATCCCTATGTACCTACATGTGTTATGAATGTTTATTATTATGTGCTTTTAATTTTGTCAGTAGATTCAGTGACAAAACAAGAAAAACGTTCACCTGATGTTAAGGGTCACACATGCCTAACCCAGATGATGTTACAATGGTGTTCTGCATTTGTCAATTTAAAGCTAACTGCCATAAAATGGAACTGCATACGATAAAAAATCAGCTGTTCTATAAAAAACCTTCATTAACAAACGAGTCTTGACCAAATTAATGGAACAGTCGATTTTTTTGCATTTTTATGTTGGTCCCATAGTAATACTTGTTCAAAATGATGAGAACATTCTATTCGTTTCATTTAGTCGTCATCTTGAAAAACAACACCATGTTTATATACAGGGTTATTTCTAATCAATTAGCATCCTTTTAGGGGTTTATTCTGTACATCAAAACTAACAACTTTTGTTCTGCAATTTTTGTCAAAACTAAAAAAAAAATAATCAGCTGTTCCATATTTTTCTATAGAACAAAATTTTTTTTTAGTTTTGACAAAAGTCCCAGAACAAAAGTTGTTAGTTTTGATGTACAGAATAAGCCCCTGAAAGGATGCTAATTGATTAGGAGAAGCCGTGGTGGTCTAGTGGTTGTAACGCTGGCCTGTCATTCTTTAAGTCGTGGGTTCAATCCCGGTCCCGTACCAATGAGTTTCTTTGGAATTTATGTACTGAATTTCACACCACTGGCTTTTCGGTGAAGGAAAACATGTGGCAACCTGCATACGTCCGTAGAAGAAATTCGATGGCATGTGTGAATCCCTCAACCCGCACTGGGCCAGCGTGGTAGATTTGGCCCAATCACCCTTCGTGGGTAGGCCTATGTTCTGCAGTGGACTATTATAAAGGCTGGTACAACTCAACCTCAACAAAAGCATATTTCATGAACAAAAAACTCTTTGCCAAAAGTTGTGGGTGAACTTACATCAGTAAGTGAACCTGCTGTAACCGATATCAGTTAGCACCAGCATCATTAATGTGAATACAAGTATGTTCTATTCGAATATCAAATGAATACGAGTATATTCGATTCAAATATCGAATATTAATTATAACGTACATAGGTACTCGCGGCAGCGGCAGCGTAGCGCAGAGAGTTAAAGTTACCTTGCCTAATTAATATTTCGGAATATAATACCGAATAATGTTGGTGTTTTAACGAAATATTTTCGTCAGTTTCAACGATAAACTTGAAAGTCAGTTTTGTATTTCAAATACGTATAAAAAGGTAATTTTCATCAATTTGTTTTTTTTTTTGTCAAATCATGGGTAGGTAGTTAAATTTTTAATCTGTCAAACTCAAATAAAACTTTTCGAATCAAAATAATTTTCCTGCTTTCAATGGATAAGTTAATTAAAATCGTAATTGATCAGCTTGGAAATATAACATTTTATTAGTTGCTAAAAATTCGGAACTGGAACGTTTCAGTAATCGAAACTCATTAGGTACGTAATTTGTTTAACTTTTGAATGCTTGTGGAATAATTTCCTACACGATAGGAAAATAAAAAAATCCATTACTTCATAAATTTTCTCAACAAAGCTGTAGACGTTCTACGGCTGAAAATGATAATGATGAAGCAATAAATGATAATAAAAAATTAGATGTAAATCCTACTTCTTGCTATCGACCAACCAAATTCTAAAATCAAAATGTAGAGATGTAGAGCAATATGTTACGAAACATTGTCGTCAACAATACACCAATTTGATCAACTTTCTTCGAGCAAATATTTTGTCACTCCCCATCCGTCAGGGAGCCGGGTTCTTTCTGTAACTGGAGCCCAATTATCTTAGCACGGTTGGTCATCTTGTCCCTGAAACCATAGATCGGATGGCCTGAAACGTTACCCGTCAGTGTTGCCAGCTTGTCACGGGATTAATTAAAATAGGTTATTTTGACGCTCAGAGATATAGGATTACTGTGTGATATAATGATGGCGTCTTCGTTAGTCTTTTAGTTAGATTTGCAAACATATGTAAGGCGATACTAGTGTTTGAAGTGAAATGAGGTGTTCTGACGTTTGAGAAAATTATCAGTTGGGATTTTAGGCTGTTCTATTTTTAAATCTTTGTGTTTTTGATAAAAATGTTGCGTATATTATTATTTTTATTAATTTTATAAATACATCATTATTTTGGGTTATTTATTTTACATTAATTTATAGGGTGTCTCTATGTCCACATAATGATATAGTACTGTCATTTCGAAAACGGTTGAATAGATTATCTTACTTTACTATTAAAATACCAATAGAAAATATTCATTATTTAGGATTTTACACGAAAATAACTTGAATTTTTACTTTATTTACATAAGCGACTGAAAAGCTTCATCGTAACTAGATTAGTGTAGAGAATGATATGACAAAGTCGACGCAAGTGTCGGTGGTTTTCACATTGGCCAACAATTTTTTGAGATCATTCCAATCCGCATAAAACGCGGAGATCTCATTTCGTAATGAG
Organism: Hypomecis atomaria; assembly: GCA_964007245.1. NCBI lineage: Eukaryota > Metazoa > Arthropoda > Insecta > Lepidoptera > Geometridae > Hypomecis > Hypomecis atomaria. The sequence goes on from OZ023291.1 coordinate 19,287,016, forward strand.
CTGACGAAGTAATCCAACACAATACCGCGACAAGTATAATAATACTCGTCAGTGACACAGATATCGTTGAGTTACTACGCGCCGTTGATCACACTTTGTTATGTATCCACGAGAAATTTACTGTCGCATCATCGGCAATAAAAACACTGAGTAGAAGTTTGCAGAGAAATTGCTCAAAACTATGATCGTCGGTTAAAATATTCTATGTTAGGTACTAATTTAAACTAAAACTGCTCTAGCGCTTCGACAATCTTAACTCTATTTTGCTCAAAGTAAAGCTCGCTCTATTGTTGATAAAGACCCAGTAAAAATAGATATTTTAGGCAATTCATTATAAATGACAGCTTAAATATGGGCATTGAGAAGAATAGCTACACCATCAGCCCCTATTAAATTGATTTAATCACTAGATAATGTAGTATAAAACAAAGTCGCTATAGTTCGGTCGTTCAGAGAATGCGTTCCTGACACGTCATCTTGAAAAAATGTACATTTTCTGTACAACATAGTTTCCGAGATATCGGCCATAAAAATTTTTTCAAGATGACGTGTCAGGAACGCATTCTCTGAACGGCCGAACTATATTGTGATGTAATAAATAAATACTTTTTTTGGGCTTACATAGCAAAAGCTGGCTGAATCCTACGAGATAGCTCAAAATAATGTACTACAGTATTGTACACCTTAAAAGGTCTACAAAAATGTCCAAAAGCTGTGAACGTTGTATATAAAGACATTCTGTAGTAGGTATATCAGCATTGCAACCGTGCAAAGCAGGGGCGGGTTTCTACTTGTAAAATATATACCAATCTGAATAAAAACATTAGTAAATTACGAGGTTAGCTTAATTAAGGATAACGAAGCGTATACATATACCGGTTCTCTCTCAGAAGCATTTTCTCTTTACATTTTCTACTCAACAGAAAAGCGCTGTTAAGGAGGTCATCTGAACACACATTTATTTTGTACAAATCGTGGGTTTATTTAAAGTGGCATCAAAAATATCAGTGTTATTTGTGGCGCCGCAGAGGGTGTTATAAAGTTCACGTGATTTATACAATTGGCATAGTGAGATTAAAAATGTTACACAAAAATATCTTCGAGAATTTAAACGGGGAAGACGGGAAATGTGTATCAACAATGCTTGAGGACAAGGTCTGAGACTAATATTATTTAAGTCATAGCGCCACAGTAGCTCTAGCAGTTGATATTAAAAGTATTTGGAAGATGCGACGTCCCCAGATTTTTTAATACGTCCTTCTTTATTTTCAGTCAGTAGTTACTTTGAACTGCTACTTTTATACTTACCTATTTTTAGTTGTGACTACAAAGATAAGATTTTTTTTATTAATCTAACGATGTTTGTTTTACCGGGTCATGTAACGCGTGCAATTTGTACCTTGACTGCTATTACGTTAACAGGATATTTATCAAAATATTTTTTTTATATATTCCCATCACTTAGGTACTTTCTTTTTGATTCAATGAGAAACAATTTACATAACCCCTCGAGTGGCAGGACGCCATCTGTATTATATTTAGGAATGCTTTTGGAATTTCGTACACATTTGGGAAATTCGTAGCCACAATCGGGCAACTCTACCTTGAGATTTTGTTGTCATTTATGGCGCCAATATTTTTTTCTTTCTTTCTCATCTAGGGCTTTTGGCATAAAGCGATCGATTCATTTGCCATATTGCAAAAAATATTAGAAAATGAATATTTTTTAAAGTTTAGTTTCCGTTCGTTCCAGGAGTTTGCTGAAACGGCTATGAACGAGCTGCTTGGCTGGTACGGGTATGAGAGGCTGGAATTACGCCGGTGGGCTGCTTCTAGGGCTAGAGACGCGTCCAGCCCAGAACAAGCCAGTGAACAGAAGAATAAAGGTAACTCCACTTTTGAATCTGATAGACTCTTGAGTTTGTACGTAATCTGCTAAGGTTTAATGTTTAAAACTTGCGACAAAATATATAGAGTTATCTGCTTCAAATGCATTAAGACGAACGGGGGCGATTAAGATCATACCTATCTATTACTTTTACTATGGGGATAACTCGGAATTCGAGAAATAATATAAACTTTTTTTAAAACCGCAACTCGGCATTTACAAAATGTATGAAACAGCTTGTTTCTCTTGAATTCCGTGTTGGCCTAATCGTAAAAGTTGTTCGTAACGATGGTCTTCATCACCCCCTTTCTGGTTAGTAACTATAGGGCAAGCATATAACCCTGTTAGCTAATTCGTAACTTGTACAAATTAACAATTTAGTAAATATCCAATTGATTATAACAATATTATTCTACTATAGATAATTATTATTTTTCGCAAAAAATGGCAAAATCGACGTCCATAGTGTACAAAATTCGAATAGTTTGCTCGTATTTTTGCTTACAACTTTTTCATTGTTGATTTTTCAAAAACGGCTCAGCCGATTTCGATAAAATTTAAATGGTATCACCTCGGTATAGTACCCTTTCGAACTAAAAAACGAAAATATCGATGGACATACAAAAAATACATACAACATATGTAGAACCTTCTTTTTTTTTGAAAAATAGGTAGACCTCCCTAAGCAGGTACAAATATCCGATGCGCTCTTTTAGGGAAGCTTTCAAATTAAACGAATGACTCTAATATCATAGGTAATGATGATATCCCTACTTTTGTACTTAATTGATAAATAAAACGTATTACATTTCGTAGAATGCGCACCCTCCTTTAATTTCGCAGCTGTATTTCTATGAATTCGAGCTTTTTGAACGCACCCTCTCCCGCCCTTTTGATTTTGACGTAAGGAATGGCGGGAAATCGAACTCGATTCTGACAAGTGGCAGACATTTTGATTTTTTCTTCAATAGTTGCAATGGCGATTCGGATTATTGGCTTATCATTATCTCAATCGGATCTTAATCGAACATAGATTATGCGTAATGAATTAACCTCTTTCCAGGAACAAAATAATAGGGGAGTTATATTCCAAGAATGGAAGTAGGCAGGGTGTACTGTAGGTACACACATAAGCATAGGCCGCGTCACACAAGTTGGCGGAAATGAAGTTAGCTACAAGCTGCGCAATATCCATTCCTGGTTAAAGCTCACACAAAGCCGCGCGTTGATTGGATATTGCGCAGCTTGTAGCTAACTTAATTTCCGCCAACTTGTGTGACGCGGCCCATAGGTCACTACTTGTACCTATATATTATAGTTATAGGCCAAAACAAATTTCTAAACGGTTGTGAAGTAAGGTACGTGAAACTTAATTCTCGTGCAGTTGTTTAGTGAGATTCAGTCAGGATTAGGTTTTGCGTAATTTGTAGCTAACATCACAGGCGCCAAAAACTTTGATTCGGCCTATACTTACCTACCTAGAACTAGAACCGGTGGTCGATCGTGTCGCAAAGTTCTCGAATGAAAACCACGTATCGGCAAGCGTAGCGTCAGATGTACACTGACAAAATGAACAGACGTACGAGTACAACCCGGTCACAATATCTGTGCACCTGACTTCGTGACGTCATATCGAATTATCGGGACGTATATACATTACCGGACGTCTAGTATACCGTCCGGACGTGAATTATTATCGGGACGTGTATCGGCAACAAGGATGCTAACCGTACTGTCGCACCGGGGAGTGCGCGGAGAGGTGACAGGAGAAGCGGGAGCGGCGCCGCATTCCAGCGAGGTGCACAGATATTCTGACCGGGTTATACCTACCTACGTTGAATGCGATCCGATTCCAAATGGTCATAGGTGATTTAGGTAAGGCCTATGTCCAGCAGTACCTAAAAGTCTTTCGTGAAATGACATGATTTGCTCATATCAATGGTCAGAGGTAGGTACTGTCTGAAAGTTTGAATTTTTGTGAGAAGACTGTGAATAAGTTTTATTTAAAACACAGAATATGAACTACACTTTAAATCAAAGTGATTTATTCGACATTTAACGCTGTTTATTTTTGACAATTATGTGACATTAATGTTTGATTTTATTTGTGCATATTTTTTCTTTTTTAATAATGTCATTAAAATTTGTGTACCTTCCTACCTAATTGGATTAATGCTGTATGTATTACAATAAAAAACAAATATCTACAAAAGATTCCGGTATTTAGATTCTGATATTTTTGGGGTGGTTTGGAATTGTGTAGGGAAGTATACTTGGCAGTGTAGTGTTTATAGAGTGTAGCTACATAATTATATCTCTCAAAAAATTACCTACCCACAGAAAACTCCGATATTTTGATTTTTAACGATTTCCCAATAGTGGAAAGTCCATATACTTACCATATTACGTAGGTAGTTAAATTCTCTATCTGGCAAAAACATCGAAGTTCACATATCATTATTTATTTACGAATTTGATACTGCGCAGCCGGTTTACTATTCCTAATGAACGCGGAGAATGTAAGCGGTACCCTCCAACTACATAAATATAGCTCGATATGTACTCTGTAAAATCACTGAACAGATTTCACTGGTGTGTTACTAGATTAGAGTCTGGCCAACGAAAGCTGTCCAAGAAAAAAGGCGGGAATTTTAAAAAATCAAGAGCTGTTAGCTTGTTTTCTAGTACCGCTCAGCTGATCTCCATGAAATTTAGCATGCACGTAGTTTATAGAACTACGTGCATGCTAAACATGGATGATCTCCATGAAATTTAGCATGCGCGTAGTTTATAGAACTACGTGCATGCTAAACATGGAGATCAGCTGAGCCGTACTAGAAAACAAGCTAACAGCTCTTGATTTTTTAAAATTCCCGCCTTTTTTCTTGGACAGCTTTCGTTGGCCAGAGTCTACCACTGAATGTCTATTACCTAGTAAAAGTTTTGGGAAGTCTCCAATAGCTTTTAGCCCGGGAGGTAAGCGCAAAAATGCAACTAGGTAGGTAGTCAAGGTGGTGTACAACAATACCTCGGATTCAGAAAGCTGAAATTGGCGTGCGGGTAGAAAATAACTAAAAAATTCAAACGTGTATCCCCACCAAACGCCATGCAAGCTGACTGACTGCGGGGTATTGCTGTACACACATGGCTTTAAAGCATGCGACCACGAAAAGCGACGAAAAGATTTCATTTCGACGTGTGAAAAGTGACAGTTATATACTTTGCCATAACGCTGTCTCGTTCTGACACTACGAACGAAATAATTCGTGGCGCCCATACTAGCCCGGCATGACATGACTATCTAATACCAAAAATTCAGCTTTTAGAAAGTAGTTTCATATTTTACGCTTACCTCCCGGGCTATTTATCCCGTGCTCACGGATAGCGTAGCACTGGCGTAGCAGCGTACAGCAACGGTAGCAACGATCACAGCGTAGCTTAGAGCTTACGTATTAAATAGCATTACTTTCTAGTAAATAAGCCTTCTGTGAAGTTATTATCGAACTTTACTAATCATTCACTCAATAGAATTAAAGAGATCTGTAAAAAAACTAAAGTCATTAAGTCACCGACATAGCTAAGCGAATTAGCAAGTTGAAATGGCAGCGGAAAGGGCACATAGCGCGGAGGACTAATGACTGAGGTGGTTGAAAAGTTCTCGAGGAGAAACCACGTAGCGGCAAGCGCAGCGTAGCATGTCTTTTGTCTACCTTGTGGGTGGACATGCTAGATAGCAGGATCGTGCTTGATGCAAGCCGCTTATTAATTTTGTCAAAGTGCCTAATTGGAATTTGGAAACAATGTATTGAACTTTGTATTTTAAAACCTGTGACACGGCCTGTGACTACTGTTAGAAATAAATTAATTATGATTATATATGGCAATCTACGTACGTGCTACTGCTGAAACAAGTACCTACCTATAGGTAAAATAAAAAAAAACCTTTTTTTTTTTTAAATAAGCTTTTACTGAACAGGTACTCGCCAAGACAAATCAAACGAGCCGAAACTCGATAGGGTTGCGTCGTTTCATTACAGAGTTCCTATAATCACCTTCCAGCTCCATCATCAGACTCTGGTTACCATTGAAAGACAAACTACTCGCCAAGACCATTCTAATGAACCCTAACTCGATGAGGTTGTGTTGTTTCATTGCTAAGTTCCTTAAGCCACCTTCCAGCTCCATCATCATATCAACACCATGTTATTATAATATTGCATTGTCACGCGATTTACACATGTATGCAAAATTTCAGCTCAATCGGTAACCGGGATGTGGATCAAATTTAACTTGCAAGATTTGATTACAGACAACAGGACAGGTGAAACTAAATAAAAAGCTTGTAAAATGATTTTATGAATAGGGACACTAAGCCCGATTACAGAGACGCCAGCGTAAATTTAATAGCAACGTAAAAGCGTTCTCTCTATCGAACGCCTAAAGTGAAAAAGAAACAGAACTACCTATGCTATTTAGCTAATATAATTACGATGATGGCGCCTCTGTAATCGGCCTTACTGTGCAACTGGATAAAACATTGTAAACAGTCTCCCAGACAATAATTGCTCCATAACTTCGTATCCTATTCTCATCTCGAATATCGAGCATTCGATCACAAATCATTAGTTCTGCGCTATTACTGTAACGAGCTCTCATCCAGAGCCTACTGTAAGTATAATGAGAATTATGAGACGGCCCGTGTCATGTTGCGCTTTTTTCTGCCATCTAGTATCATTCGCCAATTAATTGGAGCGATATTCGAGATGGCTCTCGATGTTTTCCGATCTTGTTTTTTGTTGGACTGAATCATCATCATCGTTTCACAAATCACTCGTTTGACAAATAAAATAATTCGGTAAGACGGTGAACGTCTTACCCACAGAACAGCAGAACTAGATCTCTCCTCTGTGATCTTACCAAATCATACGTCAAGGTAAAGGCTGCGTCACACAAGTTGTCGGAAATGAAATTAGCTACAAGCTGTGCAATATCCAATTCTGACTTCCTGACTGAAGCTCACACAAAGCCGCGCGTTGATTGGATATTCCGCAGCTTGTAGCTAACTTCATTTCCACCAACTTGTGTGACGCAGCCTATACTTCTCATTGACCGAGCGAACCATGAGCGAACGAAGTGAGAAAAAGTTCTGAGAGTCTGTTTTAACTCGACAATTTTTTTGTCGTCAGCGATTTTTGATTTCCTTGAAACTTGCTGTAGCGCTATTTACAAAGACCTTGTACCTTGATGTTATTATTATCAAAATCAAAAGGCTATTTATCAACCGATTTTGATAATATTCACCCTTTGTGGGTAGGCCTAGGGCTCCTGCAGTGGACTATTAAAAGGCTGATACAGTACAGTTGATAATATTTGGCAAGATTGTTTAGTACCTACATACAGTCATACACATTCTACGTACCTATATGTGTATAAGTCCTAACAAGATTTGCGAGTAGGTATGCGAATGAAATCGGTCTAGAACGAGGTTAGATATAGACTTTGACTATAACTTATTTAGCCATGTTCGAGGCCTTCAGGCGGCCTATAAACTCTGACACCAGGTCTAGCCACCCGGCCTATACGAACTTAGGTACTTACTTACTTATAACTTATTTGAACTTTTATCAAATTTCTCCCATTCGGCGTTCCAGACGAGTGCTCGTGGTGCAACAAGTCGATATCGAGCGAGGGCGGCGCGCTGCAGCAAGCTGGCGCCGCCTTCTGCTCGGAGCTGTGCTTCAGCCAGTCGCGGCGGGCCAACTTCAAGCGCGCCAAGACGTGCGACTGGTGCCGGCACGTGCGACACACTGTCGCTTATGTCGACTTCCAGGTAACAATCACCTGATTATCTTTAGTCCCCTATACAAGCTGGTGCCGCCTTCTGCTCGGAGCTGTGCTTCAGCCAGTCGCGGCGGGCCAACTTCAAGCGCGCCAAGACGTGCGACTGGTGCCGGCACGTGCGACACACTGTCGCTTATGTCGACTTCCAGGTAACAATCACCTGATTATCTTTAGTCCCCTATACAAGCTGGTGCCACCTTCTGCTCGGAGCTGTGCTTCAGCCAGTCGCGGCGGGCCAACTTCAAGCGCGCCAAGACGTGTGACTGGTGCCGGCACGTGCGACACACTGTCGCTTATGTCGACTTCCAGGTAAAAATCAACTGATTATCTTTGGTCCCCTATACAAGCTGGTGCCACCTTCTGATCGGAGCTGTGCTTCAGCCAGTCGCGGCGGGCCAACTTCAAGCGCGCCAAGACGTGTGACTGGTGCCGGCACGTGCGCCATACTGTCGCTTATGTCGACTTCCAGGTAAAAATCAACTGATTATCTTTAGTCCCCTATACAAGCTGGAGCTGCCTTCTGCTGGGAGCTGTGTTTCAGTCAGTCGCGATACGGGCCAACTAAGCGCCAAGCAAGAAGTACGACTGGTGTCCGCACGTGCGGCATGCTGTCGCTTATGTCGACTTCCAGGTAACAATCACCTGATTATCTTTAGTCCCCTATACAAGCTGGAGCTGCCTTCTGCTGGGAGCTGTGCTTCAGTCAGTCGCGGCGGGCCAACATCAAGCGCGCCAAGACGTGCGACTGGTGCCGGCACGTGCGGCACACTGTCGCTTATGTCAACTTCCAGGTAACAATCACTTGATTATCTTTAGTCCCCTATACAAGCTGGAGCTGCCTTCTGCTGGGAGCTGTGTTTCAGTCAGTTGCGATACGAGCTAACTAAGCGCCAAGACGTGCGGCTGGTGCCGGCACGTGCGGCATACTGTCGCTTATGTCGACTGCCAGGTAAAAACCAACTGATTCTATTTAGTTCCCGATACATGTTGGCCGAGCATAGCCCAACGCAAGCGTCGGCGAATAAGTCGGTACGAGGCAAGTGCTAATGTCCACACGCTCGATATCTCTCTGGCCATCGCTCAAAACGCTCGGCCAACCGGTTCTAGGGGGCTTTAAATAAGTTATCTTTTGAACTGTGCGTAAGCTGTAGTGGATAGCGGAGATAGGCAATTCCGAAAGAGGTACGTAGGTAAGTTTTGCGACTCGCACCGAAATCAACGTCTCATGTTTCAGTAGATAATTTAGTGCGGTCTGGTTTTTGTCAGTCTTTTCGACGTTTGAAAAAGTGACAGATATATACTTAGCCATAACGCTGTCTCGTTCTGATACGTCGAAAGAAATATTTCGTGGTGCGCATCCTAGCCCGACATATCTGATAGCTGGTCCATAGTTATATGTCAAACTAAAGAGCAATAGTTATATACGATCCGTGTTATGAATATGTGTCAGAAATATGTTTGCGACAAGGTCCAACTAGATAATTTGAAGTAAATAATTATTGGTTCTTCAAAAATCTTCAATTCTAAACTCTGTCGATACCTGATCAAATGCCTACAAAATAATAAAAACATTTTTTTTCCCAATTACAGGACGGAGCGACCCAGCTGCAATTCTGCTCAGACAAATGCCTGAACCAATACAAGATGCACATCTTCTGCCGCGAGACGCAAGCGCACCTCGACCTCAACCCGCACCTAGTCAGCGCGTCCTCAACCTCCAACCTCATAACCCCAGAACTCTGGCTCAAGAACTGCAAGAGCCGGTCTGCGTCACCCAACTCGGAACGCTCCAAATCACCAGCAGAAAATTCCAAGCAAAACCCGGAAAAAGAGACTCCAAAGACTCAAAAATCACCGCTACCGTTAATCACCGTAGCGCCAACGGCGAAGTTGATGAAGCAGAAGCGGCCGTCAGAGGAAACGGTGCAGAAATCTCCCGAAACGAAAAAGGACGTCAGGAATAAAATGAATTTGCGGAAACGACGGACGTCGAAGTCTTCGACGGTGACGTCGCAAAGCGTCCGGCGGACGACGACTCCCAAAGCGCAGGACTTACGCATGTGCAGTCCTTCTGAGGAGTCTTCACCGGCCTCCACGGCTATACACTCCCCCCCAAATCCAATCAACCACCACGTGCCGCCTCCGTTCTCGAACCAAATGTTCGGAATGCCACCTCCAGTATTTGTTGACAATGCTCACCCTCATATGAACGATATCCGACACCCCGGTATGTTTCCTCCAAGAATGCCCTTCATGCCTCGTCCAGGAATGGCAATGCCGCACGAAAGACCTCGCTTACCTCCCCCTATAAACTTCCCCCAATCTTTAGGCCAAGCTCCTCCTGTAACAGTATTAGTCCCGTATCCAGTTCTCCTCCCATTACCTATCCCCATACCCATCCCGATACCTTTTTCTACCTTCCTTCAAGCACATTGCGCTAGCAAAGTCAAAACGGAAAATAAAAGTGAAGACACCGAAGGACCTTTAGACTTTACCATGAATAGCAGTAAAAGAGAAGAGGAACCGAGTAACAGTGAACCTGCAGAAGCTCCAGTTGAAAATACTTCGACTCCTGAACCAAACAAACCTGATAACAATGTAAATGAAAGGTTAGAAGAAGACAGGGACGAAAATGAGACTGCAGAGACTGTCAACCCTGAACAGACGTTGCCCAAGTTTAAGATAACTCGACTGGGAAATAAAATGGCGAAAATAGTCCCGAAGCCGCGAGAGCCTTCGGAGTCCACGAGACCTTTGAGGAAACGGCGGAGATTGGTGGAGGTCGCAGCGGAAGACGAAGCTCTCATTCCAAAAACTAGGAAGATAGTCGAAGTTTAGTTATTCAGTCATATAAACCTTCAGACGTGGGGAAACGTGTTTCTTAGTAAATAAATACTTTACGCCACACACAACTAGGCTTACGCAGTCTCTACAGAAAAATAGCCTAGTTTTCGATAACACATGTATAAGGAATCTAAATTCGAATTTCAAATTAATCAGTCATCATACATTTTGCTATCGTTACGCCATGGTTATGGAGGTAGATATAGACCGCACCATACTAGTAGTTGGCGGATGTGAAGTTAGCTACAAGCTGCGCAATAGCCAATCAACGTGCGGCTTTATGTGAGCTTCAGTCAGGATTGGATATTGCGCAGCTTGTAGCTAACTTCACATCCACCAACTTGTGTGGCGCGGGCTATACCTGAATTTAAATGTGTTGTTTTTCAACAAGTTTGTACAGTCGGGTGGTTAGCCCTGATGACGAAGATTTTAACTTCCCGAGGACCGGTTACAACAGCGGGCAGCTGAGATTTATATCATTGATTTTTATATAGTCGCGAGACTAAAAATAAGTTTATGAATGCGATGAAATAGAAAAATGAAATGTTCATTTTCTTTGCGACAGGCGTGACCAACGCCAGTAAAACTAAGTAGGTATACCGTATACTTAAAAAAATTTTCGTTTCGATAGCACAAATGAATGAAAAATGCAACAACGCCCTCTATCGGCGCTGGTAGCTTCATATTTCTTACTTTTACTATGAAAGCAAGTTTTTTCGACAGAAAATGGGCTAGATAATTAATTTTATAGTAGGTACTATTTAGAAAATACGTTATCCCACTTCTGAAAGGCCATCTCATCAATACATATCACAAAGCATGATACGTCGAACAGAGTTCATTTCTCATAATGTTTCAGTTTGCTAGTCTTTATTATAAGAACACGGATTCAAAAAATGCTAAAGATGAATAATTGTAAAGATATTGTATAATAGCACCCTAAAATCAAACTTGTGGGCGGGAGTGAAGTTAGCTATAAGCTGCGCGAAACCCAATTCTCGCATTCTTTTAGTCAGGATTGGATTTTACGCAGCTTGTAGCTGATCACAGCCGCCAAAAAGTTTGATGCAGCCTGTATGAGTATTATCATAATACGAAATTTATAGCAGTTTTTTTGTGGTTCTCCAGTTGTAAAGCGCTCCTGGCGGCAGCATAGGAAAACTTAAAAACATTTCTGGAGACACACCAAAGCGACTATAGTTTTCGTTTTATGACTAAGCTCATAGTGAGACGGTTGTGAAGGTTGTGCAAATAACAATCCTGACTGAAGCTCACATACAGGTCGCGGCATATAAGTGTAGCGCTGAGTAAAGTGTGGAGGGGATGGCTGCGCACGGGTTTAGTATGGCGGTCATCATGCGCAGCCATCCCCTCCACACTACCCTCAGCGCTGCACTTACGTGCCGCTACCTGTATCTACTGTGCTAGGGTTGGATATTGCGCAGCTTGTATACCTACTAAGCGCCACACAAATCGGCGGATGGGAAGTTATGCGCAGAACGCTGGGCAAAAACCGAAATACAGGTATGCGCGGGAGCCATAGAGACGAGACATCGGGGCACACGTCAACCTCGCCTCCCGCGCGCTCCCTACGCCCTTGCTCACCACTACGCCACGCGGCGTCGGCATTGTGCACACATGCGCAATAATTAGCGAATCACGGCGAAGTGTCATCTACGGCTAACTTCTCATCCGCCGATTTGTGTGGCGATAAGTATACCACTAACTCCTTACAATTTTGTACAGCGCCCTCTGGCGGAAATGAAGGAGAACTAATAAAAAATGTTTAGGGCCACACGAAAACGATAAGTTTTCCTTTACTAAGTAAACTCATAGCATTTGAACCAATGATCGGTTTAGTAAAAAAATGTCTGGCCTCATACAATTTCTGTGCAATAGTCAATCAAACTTTTTGAAAATCCGTGTATAAGATTTGATCTTTGTACTTAGAAATTAATAATTTTAATAATAGGGCGCACTGTACATGTGATATTAGTAATTTATTCAATTATGTCAATAAAATGTTAAGATACTATCGGCTTGTTTTTATTATTGTCAAAGATAAAATTAAAATAATCTTTGATAGATTAGATGTTGCAGAACAACACTGACTTTGAAAAGATGGATTTATTTGTAAGGATAGTGTAGTAGAAGGGCTCGTACACATAGAACGTCTATTTTACAGGTCCGTTTAAACCAGTGTTTCTCAATCTTTTTCATAGCGCGACCCCCCTTTGCTCACTGTACCTATTGTATTTGTTAACTGTTTTACTAGTTAACTATGTTCAATTTGAAATACTATTATACTCCACTAATTGATCTATATCTATACTTATATCGTTTCCCGATAAAAACATAAGAGAAGAACCAAGCAAAGGATGAGCGCGGAAATGTTTCTTCGCTAGAAACATTATCCATACTTAGAAATCTGTACTTAAAATTAACGATTTCTCAGTAAACATACATTTTAAAACTTTTTTTTCTTTTACTGAGGTTTCGCGACCCCTTTTAAAGACTTTATGACCCGCTCAGGGGTCGCGACCCCCACTTTGAAAAACACTGGTTTAAACGTATATGCTGTTAGCGTGTGTAGTTGTATGAGCGAGTTCACACAGAATACAGTATTCCTATTACCACCAGTAGCGACGGATCAGTTACAAAGGATCCTGTAAAATCGGACGCTATGTGTACGCGTCCAAAGTAGTATCAAAAATTTTATAGCGGCTGAAGTATGTTACGTCGATGCGTAGATCCCCACTCCTCACCTCCGCGGTTCTATAATTATGCTACTGCGCAGCGACTCACTTCTTGTTCCGAGCCGCCATTAAGTTTGAATCGTATTATACTCATCGTTTTTGGTACCTATAGCATTTTTTACTAGAAAAACAATAAATGGGTCTCTTCAAAAAACTTTTGACATAGTATCTGGTGCTGAAGCTACAAAATGTTTAAGAAAGTAGGTTGTAACCTGTGATTAGAAGTCATCATCGAGCTCCAAAGCACCTACTAAATTCAAAACAACCCTTTTTGGGCGGGTAGAAAGAAAAAATAGAACTACCTCCTTTACACATGTTGTGGTATTTTTTTATTGCTGTTGTAACAACTTGTAACTGCAGTAGTAAGAAGAGTAATTAATTTACCATTCCTTACTACTGGTAGTAAAAGGGTTTGTCTATCATTTTGTTAGCTGTTCAGAACAATATAATTATCTTATTGTTCTAAAGTCAGTCCCTTTGACAAAAGGATAAAATGCAGAGTCCAACTCCTCTAGGTTTTGCTAATCCATAGTAAATTCATTAGGCCTTGTTTTTAAAAGTGGGCTTTATCTCATTCTCAATATTATAGCATAGATTATTTTAATTTTAAGGTGTAACAAATGCAACAAGGCCCTACACCTTATTCTATACCTATGTATCCTATATTTTAGGTGCTAAAATAAAATTAATGTTACAAAAATAAACTAGAAGAGAGAAGTCTGTAACCAGATTTTTCAGTTTCAGGCAGCTGTTACAATAATTATTATTACATAAGCCTATTGTAGACTCAGGTGTCAAGCGCTACTTACATATTAGCTGAAAATGTTGCTAGTCAAAAAAAGAGTTTTATAAAATTTCTCAGGCTTTAATGTCTGGATTCGAAAATAATTAAAAACATTGGAAAATATTGATTGCTCTATTCAACTCACTTTTACTTACTACCTAGCTGCTTGGCCACAAACGATGGTACGCCTCTAGATAACAAAATTTGTACATTATTTGAGATCGAATTAACAATACAATTTGCAATTAAGTATAAAATTTCAGCATTGAACATACATTTGTCATTCTATTCATAACAAGGCAATAATGGCTTGAACAACACTAAATATTGCTGTGGATGGGAATCTACTTTCAGAGATTTCGAATGGACTACGGCTTAGTGTTGTATAAATTCCACAGTGTTATAGCACCGTCTAAGCCCCCCGCTGCCATAATATAAGCGTTCCACAGAGAAACCTTTTCCGAAGAATACGCTACATCCTGAATAGCTTGCTTGTGCTCGGTCAAGACCACAAGTGGGCGAAGAGAAAACCATGAGAATATACGAATGTGTCCATCCCATCCACCTGAAGCAAATACTTTACCATCCGAGCGAGTCTGGACCTTATTAATACCAGGGTTTTTAATGGTTATATCCATCTTGTGGGCCAAGCTTAAGTCTTTTCTCCCTATATTAAATACTTGTATCACATTTGATGCGTTGCCAATGATTCCTTTAAGCTGTTCCGGATAAAAATCCACAGTCATAGGACATTCTTGAGTTTTCAGTTTGGTGATGCATTGACTAGTGTTGAGATCCCATAAGAGGAGCCAGCCGGCCTCGTAGCCGACCAGGAGGCATGGTCGATCGCACGGAAACTCTATAAACTTCAAGCACATCGGGTCTCCGAGTTTTATTGTGCCGTCTGGCTCCAAACATCCTATTTTTTCAGCGGAAAAATTGTAGATGCTTACTTTTGAATCTTTGTCAGGTACATAAAGGTTTTCGAGTTTTGTGTTGGCTTCGAATCTACAAAATCCAGGGTAGTCCATGTCAATAACGGCTGCCTCCTCATAGCCGCTATTTGTCAAATCAAAGATTTTATACTTTCCACCTTTCTCCTGGGTGATGAGCTGGCTGTTTGTGTGAATCAGATGAAGGATGGGAGCTTGACCAACTTGAATCTTCTGCTGTACTCGATTAGTCTGGAATTCAAGAAAAAAAAATTGATTTAATCATTGTAAATTTACAAGTAGGTCATAGAAACTGGCATAGCAACAAGTTGATTTACGATAAAGTCCGGCAATATCTGTGTTGATTAGTCGCATTGGCGACGCAGCCAATTTTTTCTAGGTCACAAATTGAGGGTACCCTCACTCGTAAACAAAGACGCTACGACGCAAATCGGAAGCTGTATGAGGCGACGCGATAACAGATATCTACGTAGTTTCATATGGTAAACGATATCCTTGGAATAATGTAGTCTCACCTGAAGGTTGTATGCATAAACATAGCCGTTTTTAGAACCGGCTAGTAACCTCTCGAGACCTCCCGGTAAAAAGCTGAATGCCAGCGAGTAAACGGGAGTGTTGTCCACGTTTCTGATAGTGTAGACTGGATCCGGAGGTAGCAGTGCCATCTCTGGTCAAGCTCGAACCGAAATATCGTGTAGAAAATAGGAAATAAAACAATAACTAAAAAATTAAGCCATCAGAAACTCAACCACAACTACGCACAACACAAAACTGACATAAAAACAAAAACTTTGGAGTTGTCAGCATCAGTTCTCAAACACCCTACAAATCCCCATAAAACTTAGTGTCATGTGAATACTAGGGCCAATTATGGTGGTACCATCTAACTAGCTAACCGACCTAAAGGCCTCAAATTTGCTAAAAATCCTAATCGTATTACGGAGTCACCATTTAGAAATGTCACTGTCACTGTCACATTCAAATTTTAAATCGAATGAATGAAAACCAACTAAATCTAACTACATTTAGAGATTTAGGCGAATTTGGTATTCTGGAGACACACTTTTAGAGCTGTCTGACGTCATCTTTAAGAATTTTAATGAATTGAGGTTATGTTTTTAACCAGTACCGAATTAGATGGTGGTTAAAAATAATTAAGCTCAAAAGTAAGTTATAAAGAAGAAATGCTGTGTTTTTCTCCAATTAAATGTACTTAGTTACATTTAACATAGCTGATGGTGTTCCTATAAATAGTGATTTTAGTTATATTTCATGTGAATTCGCGATGACAAAAATGTTGACGAAACTGTCTTACAATGATTTTCAGCAAAAACTAGAATGAAACAGCTGGACTTAACGAGTCAAATTAATCCACCTCATCATACCGACCACATTTTTGTTGAAACAAAGAAAGGATTACCATTTTGTGGAAAGCAAAGATAAGAAGTACATTTGTACACACAGAAATGTAACTAGGTAAGTAATTTACCTAGTTACATTTCTGTCCATGCAATTTATTAATCCGTAGGATCACACTAGATGCAAGCCGCTTCCAACCGATCTTATTGGAGATCCATAGGGGAGACCTATGTCCAGCAGTGGACGTCATATGTCTGATGGAATGTATTAATAGTAGCTATCTAATTATAATAAGCTATCCATTACATCCAATTAGAAATGAGGATATGCATAGAAGAAGCAAAGTAATTAATATAGCTCCGCGGATTGACAAGTTGAATTAGCTGTCGGCTCGGCAGGGCCCATAGTTGGGCAACTGACAGAGTCAAGTTCTCAAATGAAGATCACAACAATCGGCTAGTGCAAAGTAGGATGTCAAAGTGTACAGATGTTATCAAGACTGCATGATTGTACTAAATGTAAGCCGCTTCCATATAGTCTTATTAGATATCTCTAGCGGAGGCCTATGTCATTAATAATTCTTATGTGAGCTTGCCTATGACAGTAGAATTGTGCTTTAAACAAACTTAAAACCCTATTTGCTAAAACATACATAGGACCCGGCATTATGGGCGGATCTCAAACTTCTTGGCCGCTGTGAAATATGCTACAAGGAGCGCAAAACCCAATCCTGACTTCAGTCAGCCTACAAGCAGCATGAGGACTGGGTTCACACAGCTCGCAGCTACATCCACAGTCGCTAACAAGTTTGATTCGACCTATACCAGCGAGAATAGTGAAATATTGCACTAGGGTAATAGTTGTAATTTGATAATTATTTATTGCTTACATTTTATAAGTTGTTATTCAGTACCCATGTTCTGGTTGCTTGTTTGTTCTACATATATGTAGAGAACGCTATCAGGTTTTGTACATTTTGGTATTTTTGTTACTGACTCTACGTTTCAAATAATTATGTAGTAGTTATACACATTTTTATCGATTAAATTAATTTCCAGATACCTCTCGATGACCAACTTTAGAAACAAGACTAGGAAGTTGTGAACCAGTTCGATGTATAGTAATGGCCCCAATATGTAATCATCATCCTAAATTGATCATCGTGTCAAGACTTCAACCAGGAGCCATAACAAGATGAGGAAGATACAGATTGTTATATCGGCTAAATAAATGATAGACTGTTGATTATATTGTGGTTTGTATTTTCCTTGGCAGGGCAAAGCAAAACTACAGAAAGAAATAAGAAAAGATTTAATTCAATACAAAAATAATTATTCGATACAGTCATTCAATTACCAGGCAGTTTTTAATATCAATCACTTTTTATTACCCATCAGCTTTATTTTACCTATCACTTGATAAAGGTAGTTAATTACTAAAAATATATTAGTATTCAGTAGGTAAGCTTCAGCTTAACAAATAACAGTCCAATAAAAGATCACAAGAACACCACATCAATTATAATATGAAATGCTTTCTTCTATAATAGGTATTCAAATTCATTTATTTTGTGTCTTATTTATATACAAGTCAGGTTACAATATTTATATCAATAAGTAGAATGTAACAAAACAACCACTTATTTACAATTAATAATTTAGAACTTGTGTTAAAAATAGTAGTAATGACTAATCATGGATAATATATTTATGTAAGAAAACTTAAAATGTAAACTATAGCATCACGTAGAATCATACAACTTGGCGGCAGTGATGTTAGCTACAGGCTCCCAATCCTTACTGAAGCTCACATAGCATCTGTGTGAGGATTTTGGTTATCCACAACTCTTATCTAACATAGCTTGGTAGGGATAAGTGTACCAGCCGAACATAACAGCTACCTAGTGGTATGTCTCGGTCTATTTATACAATATTTAAGGACTTTTATAGGCTAAATCAACTTACAGACCGAATCAATTTACAGACCGAATCATCCAACTTGTCGGCTGTGATGTTAGCTACAAACTGCGGATAGCCCGATCCTGACTGAAGCTCACTTCACATCTGCGCTTAGGGTTGGGTTAGGTTAGGTTAGGATAAGTATACCAGCCGAACATAATAGCTACCTAGTTGTATGTCTCGGTCTATTAATACAATGTTTAAGGACTTTTATAGGCTATATCTAACTTTTTGGCTGCTTAGAAGTTAGCTACGAGCTGTGCAAAACCCAATCCTGACAATCTCACATAACAGCTGCGTAAGGTTTGAGTTTTGTGCAGCTTGTAGCTAATTTAGAACATAAATATTTTACAGACCGAATCATACATCTTGTCAGCTGTGATGTTAGCTACAAACTGCAGATAGCCCGATCCTGACTGAAGCTCACTTCACATCTGCGCTAGGGTTGGGTTGTCCGCAGCTTGTAGCTAACAAACACTGATATTTTACACAATTTCACAGTTTTAGGGAGTTTGCCTTCTCATGGTTTGTCTTAGTACCGTCATTGGTGTTTTCAATGTAGTAATCTTTAGTAGTAAGCTTGGAAAGTGCTGTAGACCACCTGCAGACGAAATTTTAGCCGCTGCTGATCTGAAAATAAAAACAACATTTATATACTTACAACTTTTTTAGTTTTAAGAAAAGTTTATTTTCCTGGAAACAAGATGACAATAGAAGTCTGTATTTTCCTGTAATTAGCGAATACCTACCTATTTACAGCCTGTTTAGCTTATTAACTGCTCAAAAAGCCTTGTTATCTTATTACGATCAATTCGTTTAAGCATATTTCTTGTCCGCCGCAGCAATACCTATTGTGTGTGATAACGCCTTTGGATCCTTTATATTTATGTTTTACGCTGGCTGGGACTATTATTTATCCTAAGTAGCAAAGCAAAACGAAATAAAAACCAAACAATTTTGTTTTGTAAAATATAATAATGGTGGGAGTGTTGCCACAATATGAATTAAAAAACACCCGGCTTTACTTTCGTCCCGGTGTCTTACGTTGTTGTTTTGTTTTTAATGTGATGAAATACGTTATACAAACGATCTTGGTAAAGTTTTATATTGCGGAAATGAATATTTTTTTTTAATTAATGTATGCATTTTATACGCTTATGATTAACAACAACATTAACTCTAAACTTTACTCAAAACTAAAATCCTATTGACGGATAGTTGTTCTACTAAAAGAACCATTTGCGCTGCATATGTGCACTTGCACTGAATGCGTTCTGTGGTCTGTGGCTCTTTTTCTGATTTTCAAACGTATACGTATTAACTTTGATAGATAGTACGAAAGATCCGCAAAGTTGCGTATATGACCTAGCCGTCTTCATACAAGTTTAATACTTACCTACGTCAAAAATAATGTTTCTGGGACTCTATTTCTGAACTTTGAACGGTTTGTACGCTTACGGCACTTCGACAGATTGTGTAAAGAATCCGTAAAGTTACGTTTACGTCCTTGCTGTCTTCATACAAATTCCGTATACGGCCGAGCCAATACGAAAGTCAAAAACAATGCCGCGGGGGCACGATTTTTGAATTTCGAACGCATCAGAACTTTGACAGATTGTATGGAGAATCCGTAAAGTTGCGTATTCGTCCTAGCCATTTTCATACAAGTTCCATATACGGTCCTGTACGAAACTTAAAAATCATGCCCCTGGGGCATCCCTTTTGACTTTCGTACGGTTCAGACGTGTAGGGAGCTTGTATGGAGGGAGAATGAACTTTACTACGGATTCTTCATAAAATCTATGAAAGTTCCGTATACGTTGAAGTCGTTCGAAGTTCAAAATAGAGCCCCAGGTCAATTGCTTAAATGTTTTTATTTATGAAGCCCGAAATACTATTATAAAAATTGTTTAAGCAATAATATGTGGAAGTGGTAATTAACTTGTAACACTGACTACCTCTTTCTTAATTTTTAAATCGACGAAGCCACAGATAATATTAAAAAATTGAACTAAATCGCTGTCAAGCCGGTCACTTGATGGTGTGTAGACGGCATTACATTATATTTTTAAGTACATTTTTTTATCTGTGAACTTCCTTTAGATGAACCTAAACAGAGTTAGCCATCGTTCAATTTTTAACTAAGTGGTGCCTTTATAATAGCAGTTTCTGACTAATTAACTTTAATTTAAGCAGTCACTAACTTTAGAGAATTTTAACGTGGTGACTTTGGAATTGGGCCTACTGTGTCACGTCTTGGCTGGTATTTTAAGTGTTGCCAACTGCACTATTGTCTCTGAAGCTAGAATTTTTGTAAAAAGGTGCCAGATTCCCACATTTTCTCACCCCAAAAAGTAGCTAGAAGTTGCCAAAGCTTTAAATTCATCTAAGCTCTAACTCAGTTCTGTGTTTTTGGGAATAAATCTTCTGTTTTTTGGGTAGATCCAAATAAAATTCAAAGTCAAAAGTATGGATTCGTAAAGAAATGATGTTACAAGGATATTAGTTTAATTTCTAAAGCACAACACAATAAGCCAAAAGCATAAGAAAATTAGTGATATTCCTAATCAGATATCATGATTACAAAAACGATAATTATTATCATATAGACATTACCTCATTTTGTCTGTGTAATTGTTACATAAAAAAAACAGGAAATAATGTTAAATATGAAAATTCTTCAAGTTAAACAAAGTCCTAATATTTTTTAGTTACTTTAGTTCGTTAAAATTAAAATAAATTTCTCATTACAATAGTTACGACACAAATTGATGACTATACTACGGCCGTTCAGAGAATGCGTTCCTGACACGTCATCTTGAAAAAATGTTTTTGGCCGATATCTCGGAAACTATGCACTTTAGGTCAAAAGAAAATTTCGCATCTTTTGTTACCAGTAAGCTTTGTTGTAAAACTTACCGTTTACGATTTATAGACCATTTAATGTTTTAAGGTCCATTAAATGAAATGTCATTGTTACGGCGACAACTTACCAGGTTTTTTGTGCAAATCCAGAATGCGATTTTTCTCTAAAACTACTACTGCTTAGATTTTGATGCATTTTTCAGCTATGGATTCAAGTTTCATTGGTGCATGTCTTTAATAGATGTTACAGTGATAATAACCCAGGGGGCGCAGCAGCCAAAATTTTTGTGCTAAGCTACTAGTCTGATTTTGATGCAGTTTTCAGTTATGGGTTTGAGATTGGTTGGTGCATGTTCTGATATAGGTGTTACTGTGACAACTCACCAGGGGGCACTGCAGCAAACATTGTGTTTGCAAATCCATGTTACCATTTTTCTCCAAAACTGCTGCTTCGATTGTGATGCCATTTTCAGTTATGGATTTGTGTTTAATTGGTACATATTTTTAGATGGATATAACGTTGATAACTCACCAGGGGGCACTGCAGCAAGCATTTTTGTGTTTAGTTACTCGTCTGATTTCGTAAGTCTTATGATAATAGCTCACTAGGTTAAATATATTTTAAATTAGCTGCTACATAATAAAGAAACTTGATATAACTCAATAGGTACTTACTTTTGAAGGAAGTAGTGACGTAGAAACTAAAATTCTCTAGAAAAAACATTTAAAATTTAGGTATCTAATATTTTCATTCTACTTAATGATGTCGAGTTGAGTTACTTATAACAAACAAAGGGCAAAGTTTATTTGCAAATACTTATCTAATGTGCAATCTACTGTAGCAAGGCATATCTTCCATAAGATATTGCGGGCAAGCGCACGGGGCAGCGCGTTATGTGCATAACATCTATGCTCTCTAAAATGTTTAAAATAAATTGCAAAATTAAAAATTTTGAAAAAAACGTACGACACTTCGTTTTTAAAGTTATTTGAAAAGGATTAAATAATTTTAAAACTCCCTACTCAAAAAATAAATGTAACGCGAAATAATAAACATAAAAAAATTTAGTAAGTTGACTTTATCTCTCGCGGAAGAATATCCGTTGGGAGCTGCTATCACTATTTTAAATACCTTATCAATGCTGTATACAGTAGTTTCAAAGCGTTTGGGTTTGTTAATTCACGACAATTTCTCGTTACAAATCCCAATCGCTTAGAACTTTCTGTCACTATTCTAATTCTAATATAACAAAATCATTCTAATATAGACAGGTTCGTCCGAAATGTATGCAACGTCTAACATTTGTGACCCGTCCACGGCCCGTGCCCGGCCCGTCCTAATATAAATCATCCCTTCCCCTAGCTCGCTGATTGAAGGTAAAGACCCTTGAAGTACCAATACATTTGGGAGATACAACGCCTTTATAAACATGTTAACACTCACAGATAGCGCGTTCAAAAAAATACTATTGAACGTCTTTTTTTCGAAAACTCGATTTTCTATAATAACTATGGATATAAGCTACAACATAGTATTAGTTACCACAGTTTTTTTTATGAGCAGTTACCCGTAGAAGGATTATAAATTACAATACGAGACAAGTAATAAATCTGAGGAATAAATGAATCATCACCATTGAAAAATTTTAAAGTAAGATTTTTTTAGATTTCTGAACGTATTTTAACGTTTCAATAGTGTTGGACACATTGTGTCCAAAACACAAAATCGTGTGGTTTGTCAAACCACCCACAAACCAAAGAGAGAGCGAAAGGGCGATTAATAGTTTGAAGTGGCAGTTGGGGTCAAATCGATTTAATTGCTATGAATTGATTATTTCAGTTAGTACTGTACTAATATGTACTTCACGTACCGTATTATATGACCATTAATGTGGTTAATAGTCTTTTTTTAACTGAAACAACATAAAGCTTTATCCGTAAAAAATGTGGTAAAATTCACGAAAATACATTCCAAGCGTGGTGGTGCATTTCGATTCCCAATTTTTAACCTTCCAAAAAGGAGGAGATCCTATGTTCGTCTGTAGGTATGTTTTTTTTTGTGTATGTTCAATGATAATTTTGCCAATTGTGAACCGAATCAATTCTTTTTTAGTTCGAAAGAACAGTCTCATTTAAATTTTACAGAAATTGGCTGAGCCGTTTTTGAAAAATCAACAATAATGTAAAAAAATTGGAGCGAAATTTTTGAATTACGTGCACGATGGAAGGCGGTTTTGCCATTTATTGCGAAAACAACAAAACTGCAACAAAAACACAATCAACAGGTAGGTACTACCTTATATGCTAAAACTACCTACACCTCTACTGCATAAAACGCATTCCTTCAAAGGTCTGTGGATTGTGGTATTGTAATTAAGTAAACTAGTAAGTAAACAAAATAATGTTGATCAACTCGATTTTGTTAGATTCTATCAATCTCAGAGTAACTCACAGCACTTAAGGAGATTTTTCAACGTCAATTTCACTGTCACTGTCAATTTAACTTCACTGTCTTTGAAAAAGTTTAATGTCACTGACACTGTCATTCATTCGTCACTCGCTCGCTCGCTCACTCACTCGCTGCGTCAGTTTCTTGGGACATGGGACGGCAGTGATATCGTGTTTTACTATTTTCATGATTTTTGAATGAGAATCAATCAGTTTTGCGTAATCATGGGTGCCATAAATAAAACAAAAAGATTAATTTAATCGCCGAAGTCACAAATGGCTGGGGAGTTGCTCCTGAAAACGGGCAAGCACTCGAAGTATACATCGTATAGAAAAATATTGTATCATAGGTTTTTTGTGGGCCTGCTAGTGTTTATAGTGATATCTTTAGTGTTTACTATAGTTTTTAATGCGTTCTCGGGTGGTTCGCAACGGACAGAAGTGTTCAAGCCCGTGAGTTTAGATAAAAGTGTCGAGGTGGTGACTCTCAGCAAGAATTCAAAAGCGTCTTCACGACGCGCTTCCAATTGTACATATTGGGATTGTTTCGACGTCTACAGATGCGGGAGAGGCGGCCACGAGAAAATAACTATATACATTTATCCTCTGAAAGACTACCAGACTGAAAATGGGAATTCTATATCACAGTTTTCTAGAGAATTTTATATCATTTTAGAGACAATAAAACGTAGTAAATATTACACGCCCAACCCTGACGAGGCGTGTTTACTAGTGCCCAGTATAGACACTCTGAATCAAAACACTTTCCTAAGTGAATATGTTTCAAGAGCATTGCACTCCCTTGAACAGTAAGTATCTTCACTTATTTATGACATATCAGAGCATAAACAAAACAAGTTGTACAGAAATAGAATTGTTTATGTTAACATTCAGTCTATATTTAAATCAGAATACTCTATGCTAATATATTTCTTGAGTATTGGTATGTAAATTTTCATGATTTGCATAAATTATGCTATCAGCATTGATTTTGGCACGAGGATCAAACTAATAATAGCTTTTAAATTATAATCTGCTACTTCACAGAAATCTAATATTATAAATGCAAAAGATTGTGAGTATGTATGGATGTTTGTTACTCTTTCATGAACAAACGTCCGAACCAATTTAAATGAAATTTGGTATATAGGTAGCTTAGACCTTGGATTAACACAATGATTGTGGACTAATGCGGGTAACGCCGCATGGCGCAGCTAGTCAAAAATATTTCTGTCATAAAAAGTAGCTTAAAGCTTAGTAGTCTAATATATGGCTTTAGGGTCCACAAGCTACCTAATCAGATTGCATTAAAAAAAATTTGAGCCCACATGTATGCACTCACACAGGTTTCACAATGAAATAAGAGATGAAACTTAAAAAAATAACAAATTTTTCTGGCAGTTGTGTAAAAATAAAATGTGGTACATATTTTGGTATAAATCAAATTAGATTTTTATCCAACTATATAAATATCATTATGACATACATACATGTATTTGTACATAACAAACAAAGATATAGCACATTTGTAATAGTCATTAAGCCTGATTACAGAGATCGTAATTATATTAGCTAAATAGCATAGTTCTGTTTCTTTCTCACTTTAGGCATTCGATAGAGAGAACGGTTTTTACGTAGCTATTAAATTTACGCTGGTGCCTCTAATCGGGCTTGCTATGTCAATAAAGTGATACTAATATCATGTTGCTATAATGCTAGATATACTGGAACACTCTAGTCTAGAAGAGGCTTATGACCATAATGGATAACCTAATTCTTAAGTATCAATTAAGAATACATTTATAGGTTTGTGTCCTCTCTCTTGCATAACTTAATCAGTGCAAGCAAACTTTCAAATGTTTTCTTAAATATTTCTTATTGTAGCAAGTACCTAATATGTATAAGGAAAATGTTAGGCATAAATACTATTTTTATTTTATTTTCTGCTATTATTCTACAGTTGGAACAATGGTGAGAACCACCTCATCTTCAACATGCTGGCGGGAGGGCCTCTAAATTACAACACGGTTGTCGAACTCGACACCGGCAAAGCCATCATCGCTGGAGCAGGCTTCAACACCTGGACCTTCCGATACGGCTTCGACATATCCTTTCCCATATTCAGTGAGACTTCAACGAAAATATCTGACTCCCAACCCAAACAGAAGAACTACATGATAATATCATCCCAATTGAACATTCCACATTCATATTTAGAAGAATTACAGAGCATCGCCTCATCGTCAAACGACTTATTACTATTAGACAGATGCAAGACTGACGAAAAAGTAGATCATACGAAACGCTGTGAATATACCACTGGTAGAGAGTTTAATTACCCTGACGTATTGAAGGAGGGTATGTTTTGTTTAGTTATAAGAAGTGGACGATTGATGCAGTCTATTTTAATGGAGGTTATAGCATCTCAGTGCATTCCTATTGTGATTGCGGATTCTGTTGTGATGCCGTTTAACTCGCATTTAGATTGGAATAAAGTTGCGATAGTTATACCGGAAGATAATATAAAGAATTTACTGAAAATTGTGCATGCGGTCAGCAATGAGCGGCGGGGGGAACTGTACTGGCAACTCAGATGGGTGTATGATAGATATTTTTCGTCGATGGAGAAGATTACGTTGACAGCTTTAGAGATTATTAATGAAAAAGTGTTCCCATTGGCTGGTAGAATGTATGAAGACTGGAATATGCCTGAACATTTGGTAAGTAGTTCTTTTATGTTAGCTATGAAAACTTTTCTTTAGTAAAATTGATACATCCTATACAAAAATAAACTACATGTAAAGCCACTAAATCCTAACTAATATTATAAATGCGAAAGTAACTCTGTCTGTCTGTCTGTCTGTCGCGCTTTCACGCTAAAACTACTGAACCGATTTGAATGAAAGGAGATATTGCAAAAATATATAGAAATTGGGCCACCAAAGGGTACAGTATTTCATAATTTGCTTCGTTTCTTTCGGATAATTATTTTCCCGTTATTTTTTACAATAACAGTGTCCATTAAAAGTAATTTCATGGATTCGGATTGAAAATTACATTGACATTGTTTAGAAATAAGGCAGCCATACTCTTCTTCTTTTATATTTTGGTGTCGCATGGTTTATGCATTTGCTAGTGTTACCTATAAGTATTGAACCTTTTTTTTGTATTTTATCAAAATAGTTACAGTCTAAGTCACGCCAAGTCCGAAAAAGTCGCGGTCAAGTTAGACGTCAGTAAAGCATCGGCAAACTAATTATCACTGATAGAAACATATTTCACAAAATAATAAAATGCGGCGACATGATTTTTCCCCGTTCCCGCCAAAAACCACCCGGCCATACTCGACTTGAAACATTAATAAAATGTCACAAATAACAAAAATAGGCTAAAAGCCTGTTTAAAACCGATTTCTATATTATCCTGGATTCTTATAACAACGAAAAGAACACGTTTCATTGCAATTCGTTGGATGATTTTTTATTCTTAACTATTACAGGATTTAAACACCTCGTAGTCAAAATATTTTATTCAGCACTCTCCGATCTTAGAAATATATGGTTACAAACATTTTTTTATTCTTCGCTCCATTTTCACATCATTGATCCTCCTTAGTTTCTTTCCCGCCAAAAAGTAAGTATTCATCCTTCATTCTCCTTTTTTTTTAAATATATAGATCTAACTTGTCCCGTGAGGTTGATTACTAAAGAGGTTTCTATGTGCTACGTGATCTTCATACACCATTATAAGATGTGAATGCGGGGCAAATAGAGAATATAAACAACATTACACTCATCACACTATTAATGATGGTTTTACAAAATTAATATAACGACAAAATGTTCTTGATTATTTACGATAAACAGGAAAATAAAAACAAACCTCTTACACGATTGCCTTCGACTTTCTCGGTGACCCGCGACTTCACCAAGTAACAACTTAATCCTCCTCAGGGCCAGCGCAGTGGATATGACTCGTAGGCCTAGCCTATGTTCAGCAGTATACTTTTAAAAATTACAGATACATGAAAGGTAGATACATACATATACCGTGTGTCTCTCAGAGATCTAATAATACTGAAACCACTTATATGTAGTACCTACGTTATTATGAACAACTGAAGATTGCTGTTGGTCCCATAATAAAAAAATCTACGAAATAAATAAAACAAAAGAAACGTATAAAGTCTTGATCTAAGTATAAAGTACCTATAAACGTATCAATTTGATGTATCATTGACGTCTGAGAAGTTTTGCTAACAATACTAAACTCTTCAGTGCATTTTTTACATGTAGGCTATTAATTCTATGTAGGTTATATAAAAAAGGTTATATGTGACCAAAATGGCAGTAATTCAATAACTGAGCAAAATTCAAATTGGAAAATGTGAAATTACTCATAAATTAAGCATTTAATGCGGTTGTTTTATACTGCGCATTTATTTATCATAGTTTATCGGATTTTTTGAGCTACTGTACCTAGTCTGAGCCCTTTTTGCAATATCACCTTTGGTACACAGATAGTCTAGAGCCTGAGAAAGGACATAGGCTACTTTTTGATTCGAAAAAATAGTTTTAAAGGGTTGAAAACGGGGGATGAAAACGCATTGGCTGGAATCTTAGAAGAAAAAACTTATTTTCTACCATGACAAATGGTAATTTGCATCTTGACTTTCCAAATTACATTCTCTATGCCCAATGCCCATTCAAGGCTGCTCGAGTTGCAAATGTCAAAGTCAATCAATCTTTTCCTGTAAAATTTAGAGAAGGTTACATGTATTTTTTCAGTTTAATTACGTAGTTTTCATTCTAATAATAGTATGCCTACAAAACGCAAATCGAATCTAGCGGAGCTCGCGTAAAGAAAATTGCTAGAAGCCAAGAGTCTGAAGAGCACACTTAAATGCGTTTGACATTAGATGCTGAGACTCAAGAGCGAAACCAAGCGCGTCGAATTTTAGATGCCGAGCGTCACGCAGCTCAGAGTTGCTGAGACTGAAGTTGAAAGTCAAGCGCGGCGACTTTTAGATGCTGAGCATCACGCAGCGCAAAGAACTGCTGAGACTCAAGAGCAAAAAACCAAGCACGTCGAATTTTAGATGCTGAGCGTCACGCAGCTCAGGGAGCTGCTGAGACTTAAGGAGAAAGTCAAGCGCAGCGACTTTTAGATGCCGAGCATCACGCAGCGCAAAGAACTGCTGAGACTCAAGAGCAAAACCAAGCGCGTCGAATTTTAGATGCTAAGCATTAGACGTTTAGCAAAAAATTGCATAGTTCCTGTAGGACAGGACAAAAACTCTCGAAAGCAAAACTGTCGCTACTATCACAAAGACGCTAAGTGATTAATTCCTCTATGACACTTAACGAAACGTCACAGCGAAACGTAATTACATGTATTTTTTCAGTTTAATTACGTAGTTTTCATTCTAATAATAGTATGCCTACAAAACGCAAATCGAATCTAGCGGAGCTCGCGTAAAGAAAATTGCTAGAAGCCAAGAGTCTGAAGAGCACACTTAAATGCGTTTGACATTAGATGCTGAGACTCAAGAGCGAAACCAAGCGCGTCGAATTTTAGATGCCGAGCGTCACGCAGCTCAGAGTTGCTGAGACTGAAGTTGAAAGTCAAGCGCGGCGACTTTTAGATGCTGAGCATCACGCAGCGCAAAGAACTGCTGAGACTCAAGAGCAAAAAACCAAGCACGTCGAATTTTAGATGCTGAGCGTCACGCAGCTCAGGGAGCTGCTGAGACTTAAGGAGAAAGTCAAGCGCAGCGACTTTTAGATGCCGAGCATCACGCAGCGCAAAGAACTGCTGAGACTCAAGAGCAAAACCAAGCGCGTCGAATTTTAGATGCTAAGCATTAGACGTTTAGCAAAAAATTGCATAGTTCCTGTAGGACAGGACAAAAACTCTCGAAAGCAAAACTGTCGCTACTATCACAAAGACGCTAAGTGATTAATTCCTCTATGACACTTAACGAAACGTCACAGCGAAACGTAATTAGATGACAGGTGACATTGTCTGCAGACTTTTATAAATCACAGGTAGCATGGCAAGGGGACAAATTGTTTTTCCACCATTATATCCCCTTGAAGAGGAAATAAAGTATGGATTGAAAACTGTTTTTCCTTATTCTGAGATTGAAAATGACAACTGACATTAAAATTGGATAAAATGTTTTATTCCCTCTGCATGCTACATGACGTTTAACTACTATGACGTTTAAAAACAGGCCGTCATTTTGTCTGACATTAAAAATATTTTTAAAATTTCTATCGTTAGAGGTTTAACATGTTTCTTTATTCTTTCTTTATGGTACAGAATCATCATACTATCCGAAAAGTTTGTTGGTTTGTTCCTCTTTGACGCAGCAACGGAGCAAAAGATTGAATTGATTTTTGGTATGGATACCTATGGTTTAAAAGACAGAAAGTGATAACAGGATACTTTTGTATCCCGAGAAAATTCGTGATTCCCTTGGGATAGGACAATAACTGTTCTCAGCAATGGAGCAACGGATTGACTTGATTTTTGGGGTGGGCATAGTTTGGAAGACGGAAAGTGACATAGGATACTTTCCTTTCCGAAAAAATTGCGGTTCCCGTAGGATAAGACAATATTTTTTTCTCAGCAACGGAGCAACGGATTGCCTTGACTTATTGCATGAATATAGTTTGAAAGACGAAAAGTGACAAAGGCCACTTTTCATCCCAAAAACTTTAACAGTTCCCGTAGGATAGGATGAAAAGTAAGCGAGCGGGCCACGGTAGCAGCCGTCTAAGCGCCAGAAATAACCTGTCATTTCAAGTTTAGGACGTTCCTACATTTTTCGCACTCCTTCGCGGCACTCAACAGCGCTAGCCCAGACTCGGGCTCCATAACGGAGCTTGCGCTCCCGCCATAATGACGGTGTGTTTCGGAGCACAAGATTAGACACATCGTCATCCAACACTCGGGAGTAACCAGCACTGAGCGTCGGACAGCATTCCAACGCCCTGGTCCCAGTGCAACGGGTCAGTCATAGTAGCCCAGCGCCTGCCTCTTCAACTGCAGAGGGCAGTGAGAACGGCCATCGCGATACCGACACTTCTCTTCCCCTGCAGCCCCACTGCGTCTTCCAACAGGTTGACGGCCTAGCGGAAGGTAGGGTAGGTGGCGGCACCCACACAACCAGTTCCATCCCACCGCAGCCCCTAATCCTCGGTTGCAGCGTCGCAAGAGCGGCACTGCAGCCCGCCTCAGAAGCAACACTTCTCATAAGGCAGGCAACCTACCGGCCATCCTCTCAGCTGCTTTAGTTAAAAGCGGCTGCACTACGAGTGCCGGCCTCTAAGCTGCCTTGGGGGAAAGACCCAAAGAAGAGGGAGACTTCGAGCGCCGCCTTTTCAGCTGCCTTAGACCTCCCCCGCCACGACAAGGCGGGAATACACAGGGGGGTTGTATTTACACTCCAACCGTAACTTAACCAACAAAAGCATTCCTCTAAAGTATTTTGATGTTTGTCGCTTAGGTTAGGTTTCGCAGCCGACATAAACATTAGCCAAAATCAAAATATAACGCGGGCGAAGCCGCGGGTAAAAGCTAGTAAAAACATATATTACTAATTATTTAACATTGTGAGATATAGGCACATCAGTGTATGTTACTGCTTGCATATGCTTAAATAAATATAAAAATAAATAAATGTCTTGTCAATGACACACACACTAGAGAAAGTCTTGAAGATAATCCAAATGCATGCTAAAATATAAATCATACATCAATTCATTGTAACTTAATTTATTTAACTATTTATACCTATCTAAAATTAGGTGACTTCATATCTCTAGTAAATGAGTATTTCCTAGATAAGTGTACATCCTAGATCACATACCTGCAAGTATGTGATCATAGGCAAACCTATATTTCATTAAAATAATCGGACAAGCGCGAGTCGGAATCGCGCACATAGGGTTCCGTACCATATGGAAACCTCTTAATATATTTTATATTAATTTAATTATTTTAAAAAATATAAGATTATAAGTATGTACAACTTAATATTCTGTGAATATTTCAAGCATCTTCCTGGTGCCGTTATTAATATCGAAAAAATCACGTTTCTTTTATGGGCCCTTTTTAAATAAATATTTTATTTTAACTTTTTATTTTTAAAGTGAACATAATTAACAAAATATTCTGTGAATATTTCAAGCATCTACTTGCTACAGCAATTTCATGATATACAGCCTGGTGACAGACAGACGGACGGACAGATGGACAGACGGACAGTGGAGTCTTACTAATGGGGCCCCGTTTTTACCCTTTGGGTACAGAACTCTAAAAAAATGTCACTTTACAGAAGTCGCTACTAGTATTGCAACAACTTAAAAAATCGTTGTAAACGGTCACTAAACACTGTAATACAACAAGTTATAAGATAAAAATATTATCTAATAGTTTTGCATGTTAGTGATAAGCTCCGGCTTATCAGTCTGGGAAACCGGGCCACTGAACTCTGACTCAGGTAAAATCATGTTACCTATAAATCTATAGATGTTGTCAAATGTAAAAATAAATATAAATAAAAGACAATTGATATCTGATTGATGATTGATATTTTTAGTGCACTTAAATTATCATCCATCCATCCATCAGCCATAGGATGTCTACTGCTGGACCTCCCCTATAAATCTACATTAAGACCGGTTGGAAGCGGCTTGCATCCAGCGCGATCCTGCGGTCTTAATGACGTCATCCGTCCACCTTGTGGGTGGACGACCTACGCTGCGCTTGCCGGTGCGTGGTCTCCACTCGAGAGGCTTGCCAATCCGCTGGGCTATGTCGGTAACTTTGGTTCTTCTGTGTATCTCCTCATTCTTGATTCGATCTCGCAGAGAGAGTCCGAGCATAGCCCTCTCCATAGCTCGTTGTGATACTTGGAGGCCCATAGTTAGAGATCATCATTCACCATCATCATTCAGAAAATATTGACTGATGGGCATAAGCCTCCCAATAGGACCGATTGTACGCCACCTGCGCTATCTATGGCATTTATTACTTTATGCATGGAATTCCTACACTGTGCCTGACTGCATCGTCTTTATTTAAAAACTGTTTTTAGTCATTATTGAGGTTTTCGATAGACAGTATTTTTACGCAAATTTTTAGCTACACTAGTCCATATGTACAACTGTGTGTAAAGAACCATTGTTATATTTTTCCATTGGTAAAGTTAGTTATTTGTTACTTAAGTAAATCGACACATATGTAAGGAAAAACATAAGTCATTATACCTACAATTGTACAAAACACACAGATTCTACGAAAATACATAGTGTACCTATTACGCGTCTTATCGTACGTATTGAATATATAACACTGCTGAATGATCGATAAATATAATGCAAGTTTATTACTTAACTAAAGTTAATGTAAAACATGTTTATTATAGTAGTTTATGCAACTGTCATAAAATGAAGTTGAATGTTTTTTTTTATTTTTATTAATGAAGATAAAGTAGTGTATGCAACTGCATATAACACGGGTATAAAAACACTCGTTACTATTATGAAACTCGCTGCGCTCGTTTCATAAACTCACACTCGTGTTTTAATACCCGTGTTATATGCAGTTGCATACACTACTTTATCTTCATTAATAAAAATAAAAAAAACATATTGCGAAACATTAAATTCACGCGTACGTGTATTGTCACAGTGAAATTGGCGCCATTAAAATCTAACCAATGAGAGCGCAGCTGCGCGCGCAGGGCCAATCAGGAGCGAGCGCGCGATGTTATAATGAGATTTTACGATATCGATGTGGATATTATAACATCATGTGAAATTGCTTAAATTGAGTGTTTTGTTGTCTGCGCTATAACAGTAGTCATTATAAGTCAAGTATTGGAAACATAAGTAGAATGTTACAACATTAGTGTAGATAAAGTTCTTTAAATTATCAAATTGATCAATCATGGTTTTATCAAATTTTAGTGTTATTTTACAATGTCAATCCAAACTTCGTTTCCTTCACCATCATCATTTAGATACATCATTTTTGCTTTAGAGGGGATAATTTGGTGGGAAGACAGAAGAAGAAGATTTGTCTATTTGCCATGATAGGGGTGCAGG
This sequence comes from Hypomecis atomaria, assembly GCA_964007245.1. NCBI lineage: Eukaryota > Metazoa > Arthropoda > Insecta > Lepidoptera > Geometridae > Hypomecis > Hypomecis atomaria. The sequence continues at coordinate 19,320,830 of OZ023291.1, forward strand.
TTGGACCATATTTCTGTCCAATACCGGTCCAAATGTAGTCAAACGCAAGCATGCCCATTGTAAAAAAAAACCATCCATCCATCAGCCGTAGGACGTCCACTGCTGGACTTAGGCCTCCCCCATGGATTTCCCATAAGGCCGGTTGGAAGCGGCTTGCATCCAGCGCGTTCCTGCGATCTTTATTATATCGTCAGTCCACCTAGTCGGTGGACGTCCTACGCTGCGCTTGCTGGTCCGTGGTCTCCATTCGAAAACTTTACGGCCCCATCGGCCATCCGTTCTTCGAACTATGTGCCCTGCCCATTGCCACTTTAATTTGCTAATCCGCTGGGCTATGTCGGTAACTTTGGTTCGTCTGCGGATCTCCTCATTTCTGATTCGATCCCGCAGAGAGACACCGAGCATAGCCCTCTCCATAGCACGTTGGGCTATCTTGAGCTTATTCATAAGACCCATATTAAAAGATCACGTTTCAGTTCCATATGTCATCACTGGCAACACACAACTATCGTAAACCTTCGTCTTGAGGCACTGAGGTATATCGGATGAAAAGACTCGAGTAAAATTAATACATGATAGATATTAATCGCCAAAAATGGCATAACCGACTTCAATCGTGTACAAAATTCGAATAGTTCGCTCGAATCGATGTATGTTATTTTTTATTTAAATTTTTGATTTTTCAAAGAACTGCCCAGCCGATTTCGATAAAATTGAAATGAGACCATTTACTGCACATAAAAGAATCATCACAAATGGTTCATAATTGGCAGAGTAATCCCGTAACATACATACAAAAAAAACATTCAGTCGAATTGATAACCTTCTTATTTGAAGTCAGTTAAAAAATAACTGAAATTGCAAATAATCTACAATATAATTATATATTCAATGCAAAATGTTGATGCAACGAACGATAGCTGGTTTGTATTATCTCTGAATGATTGTATTGTATCTATAAGAATGTAGATTGACTAGATTGGCATTGCTTAACAATTCGGAGCAATTAAGGCCATGCTGCCCCATCCAGCCAATCGTAACATTGGCCCGTTCAACCATTGATAATATTTGATAACAAATAATACTAATTGTTGAGAGCATATTTTGCAAATCAAAACCTATGAGTCTTAAGTAAAAGAATCTCCATTTACAAGTGCGTCAATTATTTTCTATTGCGTATAGGTCAACATTTGACCATTGACCCCTAATACTCATAGTAAGCGACGTTATGGCCGAAGAAAATTAAGATAATGAGGTCATCTGTGATGACATGTGTACAGAAAGTTTACTAGCGCATTATTGACTTACTCGCTACGCTTTTGCATAGTTGCGTGGAAGTCTTTCGATTTAATACAAAAACTTCAGTGGGCCAGTGGAGCAATTTCCAGGCCTTAAAGTCCCTCTGCCAGTGTTTTCACTTCCCTATACGACTTGAAATCATTCTTGACTTTAATTTGATATACGAATGCTCTAATAAAAGTAGAAGTGAAAGGAGGAAGGGGAAGACCGCGAAGATCATTCATATTATGTAGATCAAAAGGGCGATACAGTGCTAACATCCTGATTATATCCACAGTACGGGCCCGTGAATCCACTATTCCTGCCGGTGACCGCACCCAAAGCGCCTGGCTTCACGGCGGTCATACTCACGTACGACCGCGTCGACAGCCTCTTCACCCTGGTCTCCAAGCTGGTCAACACGCCCAGCCTGGCCAAGATCCTTGTCATTTGGAACAACCAGAACAAAGCTCCGCCTCCATGTAAGTGTATATTAGAAATAGTGACGGACCAAAGATGCTTCCTTGAGGTACACCACGAATATTAGAAGTAGGAAAGAACCCAGGTTGCTTCCTTTAGGTACACCATTTTTCTCTTTGAACGAGACACATGTATCGAATGTCTCGTACGTAATATCGTTCTGTTCGAGTCTGAACTCAACTTGATGAACCCAAACTGATCAACACGCCCTGCTTAGCCAAGATCCTCTTTATTTGGAACAACCAGAACATAGTTCCGCCTTCATGTCAGTGTATATTAGAAATAGCGACGAACCAAAGATGCTTCCTCAAGGTACTTCGTAATAGATAGTACAAATTTAATATTAAAGGCTGAAGGTTGATTCCATGCGGTACACCAATTTTTGAGTGAGACTATTTTACTAAATGTCACAATTGTACGGAAGACCACGTTGACAGCCTCTTCAGCCTGGGTCTTCAAGCTAGTCAACAAGCCCTGGCCAAGATTCTCGTCATATGGAACAACCAAAACAAAGCTCCCTCATGTAAGTATTTCCTTGAAATACACCACATGTAAGAAATAATGATGGAGCAAAGTGGCTCTCCTCAGGTACATCATTTTGCACATTATGTATTTTGACGTCGGATATCTTATGTACTTACCTATGTCTAGTGTGAATAATTACAGAATTTTCCGATGTTACGTTCACTACGCCACAGTCAAATCAAAAAACAAGTAATAATGGGCTTCTTATATTTAAATATCAAAAAATAATATAATTTGAAGAGGTTACGCACACTTATTATTACATCTTAGATAAAAAAAAAAACTGAGTCGGGAAAATAAACAAATATATGCGTGAGTCTATAGTGCACTAAAAGTAAAGGATCATTACTGAAATGACTTTTTATTCTGTTATACCTAGCGCAGGCCTATCACAGACAAATTTCATGATAGGACGCTGCAAGCGCGTCGATTTGTATGCAAACAAAGCCTGTCGCAGTTTTTGCACGAAGATATAAAACGAAATGTGCCCGTTCGCGCACACAATTAGCTTTTGTGGAGTTGTACAATTCAGTTGCCTATGCCATGCCATAATTACGCAGTTTTGGCTTTACGATTTACGTGATAACGACAGAAAAATTCAATTATTTGATTATTTATTATGATTTATTATTTAGTTGAAGAATTTTCTGAATAGGATAAAAGTGACACGTATATCGAATTAGAATTTACGCTATGATCACGCTAACCTTATCATTCGTCTCATTAACAGACTACGCAAGGCCCAGTAGGCTTAGTATTACGGTAACATTTTTACCCTTTTTTGAAAAGGGCTTTCCTGCAGTGATACAGCTGTCTTGTAAATTCAGTCTCTAGACGGGGAGTGCTATACCTTTAGTCATGTATCTACCAAGAGTTACCGTGGAAATTGAAGAGCGGTGTTTTCGGGGCAAAACTTGATTTGTGGCTTCTGCGAAGGTGTCTTACAATTTCGTCAACATCTTGTGAGGTACTGCCATCAAACGTAGAGAATTTGAACGATGTTTGATATGTTACGAGTACCTATACTGTTTTGGATAGACAACAGTTTTTGGATTTTATACCATTCACCACTGAAACAAACACAGTACAATCAAATACATAAGACGAACACAAACACACAACATAATATACTAAACTACGATACAATTAATGGTTATGGATATTATTTACCACTTAATATTATTATTTTAATATATTTACATAATATATATACAATACATACAAATATATATACAATATATACAAATGGGGTATGTACAAGGGAAAGTAGGGATTTGAAGGAGGTGGGACGAGGGATTTCTGGGGGAATGGCATCATACAAAGAGTACTGTGTTAAGGGCAGCTGAAAAATATGTGGTCCACAAGTTTGAACCACTTTGGTATAGAGTAATCGGATAGAAACTGTCAAAATCAGAAAATCACACAGCTTGGTTGCCACCCAAAATAATTGCTGATTTGTTATGGGCAAGCGGAATGTACTCGCATAACATCAGTGGAGTAACGTCACTTGCTCGCCTCGTCACTCTATTGTATCAAAAAAAACCCTTTGGGGATTAAAGCTCTGAAATTCCGATCCCGCGAAGCACTAACAAGGTTACAAATATCAGTATTTTCCGCAACAAAAATAGCCCAATTATCATCCACGAGAAATTCCGTGAGAACTTCGCATGTAAAAATTATAATATTTTTATCCCCAAGTATCCCGAGACATCTCTCCCAAATGTGACATTTGATGTTGCTCGTCTCTGTTCTTATTAAGTTTTGCTGTGAACACGGGACAGAGTTTTATGTAGTTAATTGTACCACATCTGCATTGGTTAATTCAATGCCCCCCAGGGGCTACTGCGCCATTTCGTAAAATAGTTCTGCTGGAAATGTTATGAAAACATACACTACGGACACAGTAATAATGTGTTGCTAGTGTATTTGTTTGGGTAGCAGTAGGTACCTGTAGAGATACGCTATAAGCTATGCGCGAAGCGTTTCGAAAAACTTCTCATTAAGGCTTTTCTTTATTCTAAGAGAAAATTAATTTTCTTCGATTCTTTAGTTTCCTAGTTTGTGATTCTTCCCGATTTTGTTAGTTATTCTGCTGTCTGAGGTGAAGACAAATCTGAAGAGTATTTAAAAAGACAGTCCATCCGTTCTAAAGTTAGCTAACCCGATCCGACTTTATGTAATAGGCTAGATGACTAATAAAACAATGGGTTGCACTCCGGGAGTGCCGGCAGAAGTGAAAACTTGAACAGCAATATCACACACGCACACTCGCGCAAGCGCCCTGCGCCGTCTTACGGATTTTCGATCAAGCCACGTGTCCAGATGCGAGTTTAACATTTTTTACCCATCTCAAAAAGTGCACAGTGCCGTTAAAGAATTTTTCACTTCAAAAATATAATTTGTCCGTCAGATAGATAGTCAAAAAATATTAGGCACGATATTTTTCTTTTGTCAATTAAACAAAAATTGATGAATATAATAGCCCGTTAAAGTTGCGCGTAACGTCACTTCTACGCGAAAAATATAGCACTTTTCTCGTAGAAGTGACGTCACGACCCCCCACTCCCGAACTTTGACAAGGTTTATCTTTCTCATTTATTGTTTGATTGACAAAAGAAATAATCGACCAAGTACGAGTAGGACTCACGCACGCAGGGTTCCGTACTGTATGGGAGCCCTTCTTAAATATTAATTTTAATTTAATTTCATTATTTATTATTGAATTGTATATACAACTAAACATTCTGTGAATATTTCAAGCATCTACCTGTTACCATTATTAATATTAAAAAACCTCGAGCGAAAAACGATTAAAAATTCAGGTTTGTTGTATGGGAGTTCCCCTTAAATATAAATTTTATTCTGTTTTTAGTATTTGTTGTTATTGCGGCCACATAGATACATCATCTATGAAAATTTTAGCTTTTTAGCTATAACAGTTTATGAGATACAGCCTGGTGACAGACAGACAGACGGACACCGGAGTCTTAGTAATAGGGTCCCGTTTTTACCCTTTGGGTACGAAACCCTAAAAATTACGTGTTCGATATTTTTCGATAATCTTACTAACGGACTAATTATAATAATGATTTTTTACCCAGTCATCATGTCTGTTATTGAAATGAAACTTCCAATTTGACTTCCAAAAAGGTTGCGCTACCATGGAGGGAGTATGAAAGCACTGTTGCGTAGAAGTTTCACTTCTTCCGCGCGGAGGGACTCCACTTGCACATTTTTATCACAAATCGCTCAGGTGTCTTTACGTGTTTGGTATTTGCAAGAAAGCAAAAATAACGAACCGACCGACGCTGCAATGTATGCATGTCATCATATTAAGTGCTTAATCGCAGTCTTTATATTTGGAATGTAGGTACATATTGTGATTTGAGGAGATATCATTTGATTTTTACGATAAATTAATGTATACTAGTGATAATAATTTAACGTTAAAATCGATGTTTTATGATGATTTATTCTACACTTCTGGTTCTTTTTAGCGAACTACCCGATAAGAAGGAAGCCGTGGTGGTCTAGAGGTAGTGACACCCGCCTTACCATCGTGAGGTCGTGGGTTCAAATCCCGGTCCTGTACCAATGAGTTCTTTAGAATTAATGTTTGGAATTTCACACCACTGGCTTTTCGGTGGAGGAAAACATCGTGAGACAACCTGCATACGTCCGTAGAAGAAATTTGATGGCGTATGTGAATCCACCAACCCGCACTGGGCCAGCGTGGTGGATATGGCCCAATCACCCTTCGTGGGTAGGTTTACGTCCTGCAAGGCTGGTACAGTACAGTACAATCGATAAGAAAATTTTGATCAGTGCGTTCTTGTTCTTTATACGCACAGAATGTTCAGAATTGTTTCTCTGTAGGTATTTTCTATGGTAGTTCATATAAATGCTAGCTCGAGGGTTATAATCAAGGCACAATTACGGAGCTAAATTTAAAGAAAAACCCGCCTTTCACCCTCTCTTTGAATATTATTTTGTGAGGGGAAACTTTTTTCCCACACGTTGTAGCTAAAGTACTAAAAGCTCCTCCATTGTTTTGGTAATTAATATCGATGTTTTCTTTCGTGGAAGCCTTTGTTTTGTAAAGAAAAGATACTTCTTCCATTTACATGTGTAATTGAATTTAAGGCATTTTTTTAGGGTTCCGTACCTAAAGGGAAAAACGGGACCCTATTACTAAGACTTCGATGTCCGTCTGTCCGTCTGTCTGTCTGTCTGTCCGTCTGTCACCGTTTCTCATGAACCATGATAGCTAGGCAGCTGAAATTTTCACAGATGATGTATTTTGGTTGCCGCTATAACAACAAATTCTAAAAACAAAATAAAATAAATATTTAAGGGGGGCGGGCTCCCATACAACAAACCTGAATTTTTAGACGTTTTTCGCTCTATATTAATAAAGGTACCAGGTAGATGCTTGAAAATTTCACAGAATACTTAGTTTTATATTCCCTTTAATAATAAATAATAAAATTAATATAAAATAAATATTTAAGGGATTTACGGAACCCTCCGTGCGCGAGTCCAACTCGTACTTGGCCGATTATTATGCTTGTGAATCCAAAGAAATGTTTTTAAATGAATCATACAGTTAGGTACTAATGTTTAGTGCATATATGATATAGTACCTACAAAGAAACTGGTCGAAAATTCGCGATAGTTAGGATTTATGACCAACTTTCAGTATAGCACCTATACAAAATTTTTGAAAAATATATCTATACACTTTCGATGAGACTTTAGGCAAAATGTAAAGCTGATTTATTAGATTTTGGGGTAGACCCCATAGTAAAAGTTGGTCGTAATATGAGTACACTGATAATAAAATTATCCTATAATTTGTCCGCCGTCTAGATAAGCTCTCTATACAGGGTTATTCCTAATCAATTAGCATCCTTTTAGGGGCTTATTCTGTACATCAAAACTAACAACTTTTGTTCTGCGACTTTTGTCAGAACTCAAATAAAAAATCTGCTGTTCCATACATTTGTCGCGGTTAAACGAGTTTTTTTGAGTTTTGACAAAAGTCGCAAAACAAAAGTTGTTAGTTTTGATGTACAGAATAAGCCTCTAAAAGGATGCTAATTTATTAGAAATAACCCTGTATAGTTTACTAATGAAATAGTTTTCAACATCAAATGCTATAGTATGAGTTTGCATAGTAAACGAAAACTATGATCGTTTTCGTGTTGCTCCATACATTTTTGCCAGTTTTTCGATTCCGCCAGGGACGCTGTATATAAATGTGTGAAGAATCCACATTACACATACGAACAACAAAATGTGGAACGCTTTACCTGAGTCTGTCTTTCCACTAAAGCACAACATAAGTTTTTCAAATCTCGAGTAAATCTTCTAGGTAAGCACTAAGCGTGCTTCTATGTATAGGCAGGCCTAGACAGCATATACTACTCACGATAACATCAGGTAGTATGTATGTATTTAAATGCAAACCTATATAAAACTCTTGTTATACTAAGCGCCACACAAGTCGGCGGAAGGGAAGTTATGCGCACAACGCTGCGCAAAAGCCGAAATATAGGTATGCGCGGGAGCCAGAAAGACGAGAAGCCGGGGCACACCCGCCCGCCAACCTCATGCCTCCTGCGCGCTCTCTACGCCCGTGCTCACTACTTCGCCATTTGTATATGTAGGCATTGTGCACACATGCGTAATAATTAGCGAATCTCGGCGAAGTGTCATCTGCGGCTATCTTCTCTTCCGTCGATTTGTGTGACGCTTAGTAATACGCGTTCTCTCTTGCATGCTCGGTTCATGCGGAACGTGACACATTTTCGTGCGTGCAGTCGGCGTTCTTCGATTTAAAAGATTACGTCAAAAATAAAAATCATACTAATTCCTCTGATACACAAACACATCTAAATTACTCGTAACTGAATCGCCGGCATCAGAATTTTAGCGTTATTTTTGTGGCAAACAACAATCGAGCTCCATAAAAGAAAATCTTCACATGTCGCGAGATTTAAAGCGGTCCCAGGCCTACTTTTAGCGTTTATCGTGCGTCAATTAATCCGCGGATTAAATATTCAAAATGGTAATTGCCGAGGCAATTCTCGCTCGCCGAAAATGCGAGAATGAAATGGAACCCAATTATTCCGACCGCACTTCTGTACCTATATTTTTATCTTTTATTCTTGTTTGTGTTCACTGTGACCTGGACACAGAACATGGAGAAGGCAGAATAATTATATTATTTTGCTACAAAAATGATATAACCGACTTCCACCGTGTACAGAATTGGAATAGTTTGCACGGATTAATTTGTAGTTATTTATATTTTGGTTTTACAAAGAACGCTTAGCTGTTTCGATAAAATTTAAATGGGTGGTCTCGGCTACTTACATACATCCATTGCAAAATAAAAATAAAAGCTTGTAAAACATACAAACGAACATAGTACCTCTTCCTTTTTGGACGTCGGTAAAAATCATACAAAGCGCGTTAAAGCGCGGCTCTACCAAAAATATTTTCGCCGCATTCTTAGACAAAATAAGTGCTGAATCTCCTGTGGGCGCGGACTAATAGATGCGGTGGATTTGTGGTGGAATAATTTGAGTTGTAGAAGTTTCACCGAGAAGTAACATTTGTGCTCAATGGTGTGCAACACAGCTTGCAATTCCGGTGGAACAACATAACAACTTACACTGACATCGATACAGCATCTTGGAGCAGTCGAAAGTAGAAACGCAAGGAGGAGAAACTCTCAGGAGTAAATATTTTCTTTTCATCACATCTATTCGAAAAGGACTACTTGGTTCGCCTTTAAGTGCACCCAAAGGAGGTGTTTTTAATAGGAAACTGTTAGCGGGCAGTAATGAGTTTTTAATCCTCTTTATAAGTGCGCCGTAATTACTTTGCCGCGCACTTTTTGAATTTGGAACATTTTCGTGTTTATAAGTGCGCCGGAATTATCTTTGCCGCGCACTTCTTGAATTTGGAAGTAGGTATTTGTAATGTTATAGGGTACAGCGCCAAGAAAATGAATGAAAAGAATGTAAATCGTTTTCAGTTGTTTTATTATTAGATATTTCAATTTATTTGTTACTCTATGTTTTATTAAATAATAATATTAAGTACTTACATTAAAATATTTAAATTTTATCGAAATCTGAGCGGAGCCGTTTTTGATAATTTAGTAAAAAAATGTACATGGATGTAACATCGATTCGTGCAAACTGTTCGAATTCTCTACACGGTGGAAGTCGGTGATGCCATTTTTTCCGAAAAATAAAATTATTGTATCAACAGAGTTGAGTAAAGAGATAATCCAACGGTCGGGCGGCCGCGGTGGAACTAAAAATAAAAGACGTACATGGAATCTACTTCTGTAGTCTCGATGTTTTGTATCCAGGCATAGTCCCGAGTGGAAAAATTACGGTTAATGTACATGTACAATTAGCTTTGTGTATATTTGTCTGTTCTGTGCCTAATTGAGTAGGCGCTAGATAATTTGGACAAGTTCTTGGATTAGAGTTGAAACACAAACAAGTTGAAACACTCAGTCGGATGGGAGCTTCGAAATACTTATAGGGTTCTCCAGAACTGGTGTGCTGAGCCGAATGAAACTTCTTACCTGTGTCACATTTTTTCTTTCAATCCATCCATCCATCCGTCCATCACCTATAGGACGTTCACTGCTGGACATAGGCCTCCCCTATGGATCTCCAATAAGACCGGTTGGTAGCGGCTTGCATCCAGCGCGATCCTGCGGTCTTAATGAGGTCATCCGACCACCTTGTGGGTGGACGTCCTACGCTGCGCTTGCTGGTACGTGGTCTCCACTCGAGAACTTTTCGACCCCATCGGTCATCAGTCCTCCGCGCTATGTGCCCTGCCCACTGCCATTTCAACTTGCCAATCCGCTGGGCTATGTCGTAACTTTTGAGGTCGTGCCTCACGATTGTAGGGTGGGTGTTACTACCACTAGACCACCATGGCACCCTTCGTGGGTAGGCCATCGTCGTGTAGTGGACTAAGTATATAAAAGGTACTGGTAAAGGTACAGATAATTGTATTGTCGTACCTAGGGATTTCCTCTTTGGAATTAGCTGCCTACTTGTGTCCACCAGAAAGATGATCGGTCCAAAGAGATATCGGTCTTTCAAGTTTTCCAGAGTGCTTTGCCGCCAATACCTCCCTTTTCTTTCCTACTCTACGCCCTTGCTTGTATAATAGCGAATGTACTATAATAAAATTAACAATGCACTCTGCATTCAACAAGCGGCAATAGCAAATTGAATAAGCTCACGTGCAAATCAACTATAGAGAACCAGATCATTGTTATCCTAATGCAGCCTCCAACCGGATAATCAGCTCTATTACCATATGACAACGCTCATTTTACTTTGTAATATTTACTAGCGATGCTGATGGCAGAATATAAAATGTATTTTGCAAATAAATTAGGTATAATGTGCATTGCCGTGGCGCCTGGCGCTTCTGGCTACTGCCAATTTTATTTGCTGTTGGATGAAAGGCGCCACTATCGTGTTTTCCAAATAAAAATGTTAGCTTACGGGAGAATTTTCAGTTGTATTATTTGACCGATTCGATCATATTTGGTTGCTGTGTAAATGTTTTGCCACCGGCGCGGCGTTGGTAGAATGGATTAAAATTTGGAAATGTTTAATCGCGCTTTATAAATACTGAATGTGCGTCAATTTGCGTCCTTTAATTGGCTCTATTTGAATGCATTTTTTTGAAAAGTAAACAAAAATTATGAACTGTTGTGTAAAAGAGCCAGTTTTAGAGCTGGTGTATTTAGTACTAGGCGCAAACAAATGCATAATAATATCTCAGTTTTGTCAGTAACATAATGACAACTTTAACTGGTGGGTGATTCTGTTTGAAAACAAACGCGTGACGCACTCTAACGTGCTCTTTGTTTTTAAGAAATTCGTGTGAAAAATATTTATTTTTCAAACAATATAACTTAAACTGAGTTTGTAATTCATTTTAACGTAATTTTACATAAATTTATCAAACATTTCTTCAAACGAAATTCACGGAAATAAAAAAATCTTGTCGATAGAGAATCAATTCAATTCAATCAGGCTCCTGGTTCCTTTTACCATGAGTAAGGATTTTCAAAGAACAAGAATGTTGGGATAGAACCTATATTTTTTAACCGACTTTCGAAAAGGAGGAGGTTCTATGTTCGTCTGTATGTATTTTTTTTGTGTATGTTCATCGATAATTTCGCCAATTGTGAACCGAATCGAAAAAATATTTTTATTTTAGTTAAAACGGGTATACTCCCGAGGGACTTATGGTTTAAATGGGACCATTTAAATTTAACAGAAAACGGCTGAGCCTTTTTTGAAAAATCAACAATAATGTAAACAATTCGAGCGAAATATTCGAATTTTGTACACGATGGAAGGCGGTTTTACCATTTTTTGCGAAAAATAATTATTGAGACTTTTTTGGTGCTTTGTAAATACAAATAATTTACATTTTAGGAACTTTATTCAGGTGCATTAGAGTTAGTGAAAATGACGACTTGGGTTTTTTGGTGCGCGATTAAATATCAAACATAATTTGATATTGATATTCATTAAAATTCGCGAGGTATATGGTGTGTTAATTTTCATTGTTTTATTAGCACGCTTTATTGGTATAGAACAATGCAAGTATGGCCGTGACGGTTTTTGTTAAAATTACTGCGTGTCGTCTGCATAGCAAGTGCCAAATATACACTAGTAATAATACACTAGTGGGGAAAATAAATATTTTGAGAATCTTGGTCTAAAGATTTATTTCAAACTAGCTGCGCCCCGCGGTATTACCCGCGTTAGCCCGAGATAAAAAGTAGCCTGTGTCAATCCAAAGTTTAAGCTACCTTCATCCTTACATAGTATAAAATAAAGTCGCTATTTTTGTCTGTTTGTTTGTCTGTATGCTTAAATCTTTAAAACTACGCAACGGATTTTGATGCGGTTTTTTTAATGGATAGAGTGATTCAAGAGGAAGGTTTATATGTATAATACACCTGTGCGAAGCCGGGGCGGGTCGTCTAGTCACTGTATAAAACGAAGACGCTTCCCGCTGTCTGTCCCCATGTATGCTTATATATTTAAAACTACACAACGGATTTTGATGCTGTTTTTTTTAATGGATAGAGTGATTCAAGAGGAAGGTTCATATGTATAATACACCTGTGCGAAGCCGGGGCGGGTCGTCTAGTACTTGAAAAAGAGGTACTTAATTAGCGCATATTTCAAGTTTTATTGCGCGATAAGTCCCGTGTAGTAGTATGATAATACCTTCGTACTGAATTTCATCCACATCACACATTAAGCCGTTTGTGCGTAAAAGAGTACCAAACTTCCATACATACAATTTTTCGCGTTTATAATATTAGTAGGATAAGTAGGATACACGTCAAAATAAAAAGTGTTGTTTTTATAAAGTGCAGGAACATTCAGAGGAGGAACAGGGTTATCCAGAACTGGCGTACTAAGTCAAAAGGAGATATGATACAGTACCTACAGAAAAAATACTGTTGTTTCTTTCAAAATTGCAATTCGGAATCGAAATAATTATTTTTCGCAAAAAATGGCAAAACCGCCTTCCATCGTGTACAAAATTCGAATATTTCGCTCGAATCGTTTACATTATTGTTGATTTATCAAAAACGGCTCAGCCGATTTCTGTAAAATTTAAATGGTCCCATTTAAACCATAAGTCCATCGGGAGTATACCCGTTCTAACTAAAAAATATTTTTTCGATTCGGTTCACAATTGGCGAAATTATCGATGAACATACACAAAAAAAATACATCAAGACATTACAGACGAACATAGAACCTCCTCCTTTTCGAAAGTCGGTTAAAAAATATAGGTTCTATCCCAACATTCTTGTAAGTATACCCTTCCGAACTAAAAAAAAATTTGTTGATTCGGTTTTCAATTGGCGAAATTATCGATGTTCATCGTGTCCAAAATTCGGATATTTCGCTCGAATTGCTAACATTATTGTTGGTTTTTTTTTTTTTTCAAAAACGGCTCAGCTGATTTCTATAAAATTTAAATGGGACCTCAGGAGTAATACCCTTTTGAACTAAAAATAATTTTTCGATTCGGTTCATAATTGGCGAAATTATCGATGAACACACACAAAAAAAATACATACACATGAACATAGAACTTCCTTTTTGGAAGTCGGTAAAAAATGTAAGAATGCTAACAGCAGATTTTTTTTTTCGAATTCCGCGTTGTCCCCATAGTAAAAGTTGTTCATAGTGATGGTCTTATTTACCCCCTTTCGGCTTTAGTACAGGGCAAAAAGATAACCCTGTATACTCATAATTATGAACATTTTTACTATGGCATATGTCTATTATATGGCTCTGTACATTTTGTCGAGATTCATCAATTTTTTAATAACCGGCTTCCTAAAAGAAGGAGGTTCTATGTTCGTCTGTATGTATTTTTTTGTGTATGTTCATCGATAATTTCGCCAATTGTGAACCGAATCGAAAAAATATTTTTTAGTTCGAAATAGTATACTCCCGAGGTGGTCCCATATAAAATTTAAAAAAAATCGGCTAAGCCCTTTTTAAAAATCAACAATAACGTAAACAATTCGAGAGATATATATTAGAATTGTGTACCTACACCATGGAAGGCGGTTTTTCCATTTTTTACGAAAAATAATTATTGTATGAAACAGCTGCTTTTTTTTACTTAACAACTTTTATATGGGACCAACTGTTCACAGTTGGTCCCATAGTAAAAGTGGTTCATAATTATGAGCGTATCCAAACCTCTGAAAGTCCCTGCACACTGCACAGCGACACCCTGTATTGACGACTAGCTTTTGCCCGCGGCTTCGCCCGCCTGGCATTTTAATTTTTGTGCTATTCGAAGGAAACATTTTATTTTTCTGGGATAAAAAGTAGCCTATGTCACTTTCCATCTTTCAAAGTATGTCCATGCCAAAAATCAGGTCAATCCGTTGCTCCGTTGCTGCGTGAAAGAACAAACAAAATATTAGTAAGGATTCTGGGTTGGCTCTATCGTAAAAGTTATTCGTAATGACTAGTCTGAATCACCTCTTCTCGATTTAATACAGCCTTTCTGAATACCTGTAAGTAAGTACATACTTATATTTGAGAGCCGTGGTGGTCTAGTGGTAACAACACTCGCCTTACAATTGTGAGGTCGTGAGTTCTAATCCCGGTCCCGGGCAATGAATTCCTTGGAATTTATGTACGGAATTTTACACCACTGGCTTTTCGGTGAAGGAATACATCGTGAGGAATACCTGCATACGTCCGTAAAAGAAATTTGATCGCGTATGTGAATCCACCAACCCGCACTGGGCCATCGTGGTGGATATGACCCAATCACCCTTCGTGGGTAGGCCTACGTCCTGCAGTGGACTATTAAAAAGGCTGGTACAGTAAAGTACTTATATTTAATTTTATTACCTTATTGAGTAGAATCGCGTGACGTCACTATACATAATGTATGCACATATCTGTTCCCATTTTATGACGCTCATAAAATAATAAAAGGTCCTCTATCAGATCGTTTGCGTCCAATATTCTTTTTAAACGTTCCATGCGGATTGTGTTTGACAACGGTCTACGTTTTGTGCTACTGTTAATACATAAGTTTAAACATTCACTGTGGTTCATTTTTAGGGTTCCGTACCCAAAAGGTAAAAACGGGACCCTATTACTAAGACTTCGATGTCCGTCTGTCTGTCTGTCTGTCACCGGGCTGTATCTCATGAACCGTGATAGCTAAGCAGCAGAAATTTTCACAGATGATGTATTTCTGTTGCCGCTACAACAACAAATACTAAAAATAGAATAAAAATAATATTCAAGGGGGGGTCCTATACAAAAATCTAAATTTTTAGCCTTTTTTTGCTCGATATCAATAATGGTAACAGGTAGATGCTTGAAATATTCACAAAATATTTAACTGCATGCCTACTTTAATAATACATGAGATACAGCCTGGAGACAGAAAGACAGACAGACGGACAGCGGTGTCTTAGTAATAAATAGGGTTCCGTTTTTACCCTTTGGGTACGGAACCCTAAAAAGCATAATTAGTCCGTCGCGTCGTTACGATTTAAAAAATTAAACTAATGTGTTTTGTTCCTTAAATTACAAAAAAAATAAGATTCAGCCCGCTAAAGTTCCTCGTTACGTCACGGTCGGCACACTTCTTACATAGAAGTAACGTCGCGAGCCCATATTCCCAAATTTTGATGCGCTTTTTCATTGCGCATTGTTGTTTGATTGACAAAAGAAAAAATATGTGTCCAACATTATTTAAAACTTCACTATCACTATCACTACATAGTATTAAACAAAGTCGCTTCCCGCTGTCTGTCCCCATGTATGCTTATATCTTTAAAACTACACAACGGATTTTGATGCGGTTTTAAATAGATAGAGTGGTTCAAGAGGAAGGTTTATAATATGTGTAATACACCTGTGCGAAGCCGGGGCGGGTCGATAGTTAACTATAATCCTACCGCTTAACTTAGTCTTCGCCTGCGCGGTACAGGGCGCCGGGGGAGACGACAAAAGGGAACTCCCTCCTAATTATAATAAAATGTATTTGGTGTAAATAGGTTAATCATTTCACAATAAAAATAATCTAATTTTCATCTCATGTCCACAGCATCCGAGTGGCCAGTGATAAACAAGCCGCTGAAAGTGATCCGAACCAAAGAGAACAAGCTCTCCAATCGATTCTACCCGTACGACGAGATCGAGACCGAGTGCCAGTTGACGATCGACGACGATATCGTCATGTTGACGCCTGACGAACTGGAATTTGGGTGAGTGACATTATAGTAGTTTGCACTAGGTACACTAGCACAAAATAATTATATGCTGGTATTTTGTCGTGATTTAAGTGATCTCTCTCTACGTCATGCAAGGATTGTTCTACAAGTAAGATGAGATCATCAATTAAAAAAAAATGCCAAGTTGATGGATGAGACAGAAACCAGTACCAGCTGACGATCGACGATGACATCGTTATGCTGACTGTATTTCTAAAAGAAGATTTTTTCCCTTGTTTTGAGTGATTAATTAACCCCCGACGCAAAAGAGGGGTGTTATAAGTTTGACGTGTCTGTTTGTCTGTCTGTGTGTCTGTCTGTCTGTCTGTGGCATCATAGCGCTCGAACCACTGAACCGATTTCAGTTTAGTTTTTTTTTTGGATGAAAGGAGACTTAATCGAGAGTGTTCTTAGCTATGTTTTATAAAAATCGATTGAGCCGTTTAAGAGTTATGGTGGGTTAAAGTGGGGATGGAAGAACCAAAATTCTACAAATGTGCCCAAAATGGTTGTCAATTGAAAGTTTGTTGTCAAATATTTTTGTGTCGGGGGTTTTTTAAATTTTAAATTTATAATCAATTATTGCAATGAGTCGATCGATTTTACCCGTACCAAAAGACAGAGACCGAGTGCCAGTTGACGATCGACGACGATATCGTCATGTTGACGCCTGACGAACTAGAATTTGGGTGAGTGACGCCTGAAATTAGTACGTGCCAGTATTTTTAACAAAATAAATCTCATTTGTAGTGATTTATTGTCTGTGCAATAAGTCGATCAATTCTACCCGTACGACGAGACCGAGTGCCAGTTGACGATTGGCGACGATATCGTCATGTTAACGCTTGACGAACGCTCGATTTTGGGTGAGTGTCGCCAAAAATTAGTACGCGCCAGAGTTTTTATCAGAAAATTTGTTTTTTTCCTGAATGGAGTCATTTATTGCCTGTGCAATAAGTCAATCGATTCTACCTGAACAAAGACCGAGTGCCAGCTGACGATCGACTACGACATCGTCATATTCGACTAAAGCTTAGTGATCTCGAGTTTAAAAGGGTGCCGCTACAAATATTTTGTGCGTTTTGGGTTCGTTTCGGGTAGATTTTTTATTCTGGTGCAACAATACTAGCAAGAATCTAATGACAGTTATCGAATTCTTTGCTCCTTCGGTATCAGTAGGCACGCCGCCATGCCAAATTGTTTGTCGATATCGTGTAATGTCATAAAAATTGCACAACTGTTGAACGTTTGTTCCATGTGAGCCGTCGAATTCGCGCGCCACTCTTTCCAGTTTTTGGATTTACGTCAGAATTTCCCAACACACAGTTTTGATTCTGAATACATCAATAGGTAGGTAAGTATATTAGGTAAATCACACTACGCCACTCTAGCTAGTAAACGTCTAGTCAATCTGCACTATGAGATGATATGAGTATCCTTCATGTCGTACAACATTAATCTACTCAAATCTTCGAGCAAATATCTACAGAGCCACAGTCCCTAAGTGAAAGTAGTAATAAAATGTCCGAGCGCCGTCATATACACCGACTTAGATATTTACATTGAATAATTCACAATGACCCGTTTTGTCGAATCTCGACGTTATGTCACCTAATTAGTGCTTGTAACCGAGCGATTTGACATCGCGCGGCATTGTAGTCGGCTTGCAATCACCTTATGACTAACTAAAAAGCCTGCCCACTACATAGCTTGGGCAGAGTAATGCTTGCCATAAGTAATGGCATTTATTTTTATATTCGTATTTTTGTGGCTTGTGGCCATAGTAAAGCTTGTGGCTCTTCAAGAAAATATCTAATTTGATAGCATATAAATTGAATGTAAAAATATTTGCACGTCAGAAATGACAGGATGTAAGGAAATTTGTAAACTGTTAGGTATATCACCTTGTATAGGTATACTACATTCTAGCAAATAAATAAATTCTTTCTTTCTTTCAGAGTTTTACCTCGGACACTTTTTTTGCACGATTGTAACTCTATAGATATTTTCTCGAAGACTCAAATACAAACATAATAGGACGCGATATCCAGATCACCAACCATAAACATTTATATCTCAGCGCGTAATCCAAAAGCCGTTTCACGATATTTTTATAGCACTTACCATTCAGATTCAGATTCAGATTCTTTATTGACCTTATAACAACGTTGCGTTATATTAGGTAAGTCAGGTACATGTTGCTTAAAAATTAAATATAAAATTCCAGCTTAATAATCTAAATACATTAAACTCAAAATAATAATTAAATCCATAATCAAACAATTCAGTAAAGTAAAAAAGTAAATAAAATAATGTCAAAATTTAAATTAATACAATCAGAAATATGTCAAAATGAATAAATCAAATAGTCCATATACATAATAATAAACAAAAAATACTAAAATTGAAACGAAGATTCAGTCAGTCTAATTTTCATAAAGTCATCTAGCTTGTAAAATGCGTTATTTATAAAAAACGTTTTAAGTTTTATTTTAAAGTCACGAAAACATAAATTCCTGATGGCAACTGGCAACTTATTATACATAAATAATTTAATATACACACCTTGCTTTTGAACTTTGCTAAGTCTTACTCTCGGCAAAACTAGTCTATCTTTATTTCTTAAGTTTCTACTAAGGGTATCCATTAGTCGGGGATATTTTTTCTCTTTTTCACTATGAATCTCTAGTAAACTTTTATAAATATATAGGGATATGACTGTCATAATCTTATTTTCTAAAAAATATTTTTTAGCAGACATTCTTTTTTTAATTCCGTTCATAATTCTTATGGATCGTTTCTGACATTTTAGTAGATTCTTAATGTCTACACCATTGCCCCATGTAGTTATGGCATAGCTTAATAATGAGTGTACATACGCATAGTATACTGACAAAAGAGTTTTTTTATCTAAAAGTGGTTTTAATTTAAAAAGGGCATAATTTGCACTAGATATTTTTTTACATATTTTATTTATGTGCTCTCTGTGACTTATGGTGTAGTCTATAGTATACCCAAGGAACAAATTTTCCGTTTTAAGGTCAGTATTATTTCCCTTCTTAGCTTGATACTTCATTATTACGCTTTTATCTGCATTTAAAATGATGCCGTTAGTTTCAAACCACTCCCGAAGCGCAGTCATTGCTGTCGATATTTTTATATCAAGTTGATCTTTATTGTTATCAGTTATTCCGACATGAGTATCATCAACAAATAGATTTACAGTTGCCCATTTCAGTGGAAACACTAAGAGAAGCCTATAAAGGCTATCGCGCAGTGAATCACTCGCACCGGTCCACTGACTTTAACTACGGAACCCTGATTTTACGACGACACTCGCACTTGGGCCAATTTTATGATATTACACTATATTGACAAGAAATTTGGCTGCCTTCAATGTCTTCCACTACCGGGAACGCAAAATAGGCATATTGACTAGGTGGCTCTGTCGTTGCCAAAGAAAAAAGTGGCGAAAGCCCCGCAAGCTGTTCGGCCCGCGGGGCGAATTATCATTTTCAGCTTTCTAGCTATAACGGTTCATGAGATACAGCCTGGAGACAGACAGACGGACAGCGGAGTTTTAGTAATAGGGTCTCGTTTTACCCTTTGGGTACGGAACCCTAAAAATAATTAAACAGTTATCTTTATGTGGCTGTAGCTACGTCACTGCGTAGCTATCGCCAAAGACAACGTTCGAAACTGGTCTTTCGATGGGTGGTGACCGCGGGTGGCATTTACAACTTTTTATTTTCACTCCTTGATACTCCCTGTATATTTGGGGAGACAATAGGTAAGATCCGTCAAGTTGTTACACGGTGTGGAATCAGAAGTCTAGCTCAGACCGTGTTGTGAATAACTCATGCCCGTCGCAGGTTCCTTTAGAACGGCTGCCTCGCTCCTGTGTGAATAAGTAAGGATCTCTAAGGCCCGGTGCACTTGTGAGAAAGCCTTTCTTTTTAAATGTAGATCGCTAACCAGACACGTAGTATGTTTTTTTTTTTATATTCAGATTAGGTTAAATTATAATGTGAACGTAGAGACGGCACTGACAAGTACTTACGGTTTTTAACGAGATTTACCAACTTCTTTAACAGCGTATCGTGCTAGATCGCGCTCCGCGAACAAAAGTGACACGGCGAGGGGACGAGGGGAACGCGACTTCGTATGGTGAAATTAACAACAAAAAATCATATAAAATTATCAAGTCAACTTTTACAATTATACACGACCGCCCCTTAATGGAATTTCCATAAAACTAGTAATTATCTGTAAGTGACAAAAACCCAAGGACATTTGAATTTCGCGTGCTGAAATATGATTACACACGAAATTTTTTAAAAATTAATGTAGAACAACCGAGTTACCTACATTAGTTTTAGTAGTATATGAATCGAGAAGGTATCTATAGTGGAACTTCCATAAAAGTCAAACAGATAAAATCCCATGTACCGGGTGGCACCACGAGCCATGGCTAGTTATTTAATAGAAGCACAATATATTAGTTAATCTCTATTCGTAAGCTATTGGCTCGGCAGTCACTTTATGTAGCCCAATAAGTCGGCCCTGCGAAATGCTTGGATATAGGGCCCGTCAATATTTGCCAAGGTTTCATATCCACTACACCCGAGATAGTACTGCTTCGGAAGCGAAATTAATTGAAAAAAATATTCTTATACTTTTAGCTTTACCCGCGCGCCACTCCGCCCGTGAAACTTTGATTTTGGTGCTATCCCATAGGAACCTTCTATTTTTCCGGGATATAAATAGCTTGTGACTCCGACCTTTGAACTGTATCCATGGCAAAAATCGAGTCTACCATTTGTTCTGTTTCTGCGTGAAAGAGTAACAAAGAAACAATGTACATACGCATAGTATACTGACAAAAGAGTATTTTTATCTAAAAGTGGTTTTAATTTAAAAAGGGCATAATTTGCACTAGATATTTTTTTACATATTTTATTTATGTGCTCTCTGTGACTTATGGTGTAGTCTATAGTATACCCAAGGAACAAATTTTCCGTTTTAAGGTCAGTATTATTTCCCTTCTTAGCTTGATACTTCATTATTACGCTTTTATCTGCATTTAAAATGATGCCGTTAGTTTCAAACCACTCCCGAAGCGCAGTCATTGCTGTCGATATTTTTATATCAAGTTGATCTTTATTGTTATCAGTTATTCCGACATGAGTATCATCAACAAATAGATTTACAGTTGCCCATTTCAGTGGAAACACTAAGAGAAGCCTATAAAGGCTATCGCGCAGTGAATCACTCGCACCGGTCCACTGACTTTAACTACGGAACCCTGATTTTACGACGACACTCGCACTTGGGCCAATTTTATGATATTACACTATATTGACAAGAAATTTGGCTGCCTTCAATGTCTTCCACTACCGGGAACGCAAAATAGGCATATTGACTAGGTGGCTCTGTCGTTGCCAAAGAAAAAAGTGGCGAAAGCCCCGCAAGCTGTTCGGCCCGCGGGGCGAATTATCATTTTCAGCTTTCTAGCTATAACGGTTCATGAGATACAGCCTGGAGACAGACAGACGGACAGCGGAGTTTTAGTAATAGGGTCTCGTTTTACCCTTTGGGTACGGAACCCTAAAAATAATTAAACAGTTATCTTTATGTGGCTGTAGCTACGTCACTGCGTAGCTATCGCCAAAGACAACGTTCGAAACTGGTCTTTCGATGGGTGGTGACCGCGGGTGGCATTTACAACTTTTTATTTTCACTCCTTGATACTCCCTGTATATTTGGGGAGACAATAGGTAAGATCCGTCAAGTTGTTACACGGTGTGGAATCAGAAGTCTAGCTCAGACCGTGTTGTGAATAACTCATGCCCGTCGCAGGTTCCTTTAGAACGGCTGCCTCGCTCCTGTGTGAATAAGTAAGGATCTCTAAGGCCCGGTGCACTTGTGAGAAAGCCTTTCTTTTTAAATGTAGAACTTAATGGAATTTCCATAAAACTAGTAATTATCTGTAAGTGACAAAAACCCAAGGACATTTGAATTTCGCGTGCTGAAATATGATTACACACGAAATTTTTTAAAAATTAATGTAGAACAACCGAGTTACCTACATTAGTTTTAGTAGTATATGAATCGAGAAGGTATCTATAGTGGAACTTCCATAAAAGTCAAACAGATAAAATCCCATGTACCGGGTGGCACCACGAGCCATGGCTAGTTATTTAATAGAAGCACAATATATTAGTTAATCTCTATTCGTAAGCTATTGGCTCGGCAGTCACTTTATGTAGCCCAATAAGTCGGCCCTGCGAAATGCTTGGATATAGGGCCCGTCAATATTTGCCAAGGTTTCATATCCACTACACCCGAGATAGTACTGCTTCGGAAGCGAAATTAATTGAAAAAAATATTCTTATACTTTTAGCTTTACCCGCGCGCCACTCCGCCCGTGAAACTTTGATTTTGGTGCTATCCCATAGGAACCTTCTATTTTTCCGGGATATAAATAGCTTGTGACTCCGACCTTTGAACTGTATCCATGGCAAAAATCGAGTCTACCATTTGTTCTGTTTCTGCGTGAAAGAGTAACAAAGAAACCAACAAACACATCTACTTCTACGTACATCATTGTTCAAGTTTCAAAATTATTTATTAGTCAGAAACACGGTAGTGCAAACAACATACAAAGTTGCATACAGAGATTGTTGATACGCTATTTTTCAATTTGTTAAGGTCTTCAATTCAATTTCAATTTGTGTAAGACAGGGTTTCTCAAACTATGGGTCGCGTCGCGACTTACTAACGAGTAGCTAGCGATTGAGTGGTCCATGTCTGTAGAACGACACACATGCCGGTTCTTGGTCAAATTGGTCTTACTGCGACTAAACGTAACGCGAGTAGCAGTAATTGATGTTAAAATTGTGATGGCAAAAAATAAGTCCGCGCTTGACCACCAAATCGCCTGATGGTAAGCGACGTTGTGGTCGAAGACGATGCACGCAGACTTAGAAGATACCCTATTCACTCTAACCTTGAAAAGCTTTAGATTGTATGTATCTCTTAGAAAACAGGAAAGCAGGAAGACTGTTCATCAGTTCAATCAGAAATGTTGAGTCAAACTGCTTCGTACGTATCGAAGGAAAATCGACAGTGTAGGGGTGGTAGTGAGGCGTCATTCTACTTGTCCTCTAGTAAAAAGAGGATGGTAGTATAAGAAACAATGTCGTCCGCTCAATGAAATAAATTGTTTCAGGTAGTTCTTTAGTAAAGTGATAAATAATTGTAATAAAACTTTCTTTTTTTCCTAGAGGTGGGTCCAGAGTACGTAAACATGTCTTGGATAGGTCCTAGCCTAGACAGCTTTGAGAACCCATGGTCTAAGATGTAGCACGCTTGCTTAAAAGATCAGGTCGCAGAGTCATCAGGTACTCTGAAATTGAAAACACCTATGCTGTACTGTGTAGGAAAGAAATTCGGGTAAATCGTTCTATACATTGCACCTTTACTAATGCGGCATTAATCATTAAACGCAACTACAGATTTTTTTTATGTAGAATAGGGCTAGATTTGGCCACCAACTCGCCCGATGGAAAGCGAAGTTGTATGCGAAGATGGAGTATGTAGACCTAGAAGATACCTATTCACTCTCGACTTGAAGATATCCACATTGTAATTGTCAGGAAACAATGACGGAGGCAGGGCATTCCAATCCCTGCCGCATTATGAAGGAAGAAGCGAATCGCTTAGTACGTAGTACTTAGCAAGCAATAGTTATCTTGACGTCTAGCTGTCCAGTGGAGTCGCACCCCTAATCTCCTAGCCCATGACTCGATTGACGTATTTATGTATCCCAAAGTCCCGTTTATCGCAACAACGTCATAAATCCGCAAATATTATATCGGCAAATATGTTCGATGGAAGTTATTAATCGCGCGACGGACTAAGGGTCTCGGCCTAACTACTGCCAGTTTGATTTTATTACATTCCGTGTATAAATGTTTCAAGTATTAAGTAGTAGATGCGGTATTATTGTTTAAGCATTTTAGGGAGAAAGTTTGTGTGACTATTCTCTTTGTACTTTCGGGCAAATATCTACAGAGCCACAATCCCTAAGTGAAAGTAGTAAAAAACGTCCGAGCGCCGTCATACTTACCTACTTAGAAATATACTACATTAAATAATTCGCAATAATTACTTTCTCGATTCTCGACGTTATGTCACCTAATTAGTGCTTGTAACTGAGCACTTTGGCATCGTGCGGCGTTGTAGTCAGGCTGTCGTCTATACTTGACCGTGGCGCCCAGTGAACTGATTATCGGTGACTAACTAGGGATGCGCCAGAGTTGTGTTATCAGATTTAATGCGATTTGATGACTTTTTTATCATGTACCTAGCAGGTAGTATAGTTTTATGATTTTTACGTTTTGTTTTATTCAAATATAAATTAATAAATGTTCAAATTCATTACCTAGGTAGGTACTTACTCAATTAAATTGTAAAGTTTTCATGGAATCTATGCCTCTCACACCACATCACTAGTGTCAACTATAGACGACTGTGGCGTGCTGGGCATAGCATTTTTCTTTGATATTAATCCATGTTTATTGTATGTAATCCATGTTTATTTACAATCCATCCTTACAAAATGATGCACGGGAATATATACACTACATTTCTATAAAGATACTAGATTTAGTATTATCTCAAATGTATTAACTGACGAGTACATTATAGTAATTGTTATTATATTTAATTATGTAATAAGAGATTTACTTAATGACAATAAATATTATCTTATCTTATCTTATCATGTTTTTATTTTAATATTTCTCAATACTTGTGGCTCTAAGAGGCTTGTTAATTATACTCACATGCTGCTGGGTTATTCTATTTTGCGGAATGTCTGAATAAAATACCAGTAATACTTGCCACTAATATATTTCATACCTTTTGTGGGCCGGGTTTTTGTCGTCCATAGACGACTTTGGCGTACAGGACCCGCAAGTGCTTGTCATGTATAGGTGACATTGGCAGTCAAAAGGTAATAGCGAGCAAAAAACTCCTAAAAATCACGTTTGTTGTATGAAAGCCCTCCTTAAATATTTATTTTATTCTGTTTTTACTATTTGTTGTTATAGCGGCAATAGAAATACATCATCTGTGAAAAGGTGATGTTCTCAAACCTGGCCCATACCTGGCTCGCTTTTATCTCATAGACAAAAATATTACGAATCACGAAAAAATACTGAAAAAATCCAAACGCTTTAGAAAAAAAGCAAAACATTTATCATTATCGCAGGCCTAGCAACCCATGATTTGAATTTTCCGCCATCTAGTGTACCTAGAGAATGAAAAAGTTAATTTCAGCGTTGCCGCTTTGTGGGAAATCACCCGAATCACGGGGAATTTTAACTCGATTGGTAATTGAATTTAAACGCAGGGATTTTTTATATTATTTTATTGATCATGAGGCATTATTATTTTAAAATGATAAAGGATCTTCATGCTAAATATGAGTGTCGCAGTATGATTTGATAAATAGTTTTGTCGCGAATATCTAAGGAATTTCGCGAAAACACGCATAATTGTTTTGAGATGAGCTACGATAATTTTCAATCTTAGTGATTGCGAAAATATAATACAGGTATCAAATCATCCTACCATGTACATGCATTATATTTGTTATTGGAGAATTTCGCCTCATTTTTCTGGGAATTAAGAAAATAGAAACTGGTAATACTGTTTACGGTTTGCTATTGTATTATCTCATTCGGCTTTAAATGTACGAATGCATTTTGATATCTTTGCCTTTGCGACAATTCAATTCTTATTATTTACGACATGGTTACGATAATGGACTTCGATATAATTACAAACCTGACAGATCTGGCGATGACTTTTTTGGACAACCGTGACATTTTAATCTGCAGATTTTGAATCTTGTTGCCGATTGACTCCTTTCTTACATCCATGATCCACAACATGGTGGATGACTTTAATAGCGGTTAATATGGCAATAACGCAAAGCAAAAAAAATTGTTTGCTTTTTAATTGACTGTTCGATTAAAAAAACACTATGCCTCATCAAATTAAGTTGATTTTTCTCCCTATTATAGTTTAGAGCCCGTCATTGAGCCAAAGTCCCATACAAGAAAGAACATGTCCTTTCAGCTGTCTAGCTATCACGGTTCATGAGATACAGCCTGGTGACAGACAGACGGACATCGGAGTATTAGTAATAGGGTCCCGTTTTTACCCTTTGGGTACGGAACCCTAAAAAGTTTGTTTTTAAAATCAAGCTTTTACTAAACAAGTACTCGTCAAGACGAATCAAACGAGCCGAAACTCGTTGGGGTTGCGTCATTTAATTACAGAGTTCCTAAGATCACCTTCCAGCTCCATCATCAGACCCTGGTTACCATTGAAAGACAAACCACTCAAGATGATTCAAATGAGCCTAAATTCGATGAGGTTGTGTCAATTCATTGCGAAGTTCATTTGGCCACCTTCCAGCTTCATCATCAGATCAGCACCATGTCATCATAATATTGAACTGTCACGCGATTTACACATGTTTGCAAAATTACAGCTCAATCGGTAACCGGGAAGTGGATCAAATTTAATTTGTAAAATTTGACGACAGACAACTTACAGGTGAAACTAAACAGAAGCTTGTAAAATGGCCGTCATTATCATCATAAGGCGTCAACTGCTGCCATAGGACGTCCACTGCTGGACATAGGGCTCCTCTATGGATCTCCAGTAAGACAGGTTGAAAGCGGGTTGCATCCAGCGCGATCCTGTCTTGATAAAGTTATATGTCCACCTTACTTGGGTGGGCTTCTTACACTGCGCTTGCCGGCTTGGTCTCCACTCGAGAACTTTTCGATCTGTTTACTGCTGGACTTTTTGGTAAAACCATAGACCCTATAGATTTCCATAAAAATGGGTAAAAATCAACTTGCATCCAGCTCGATTCCGCAGTCTTCATCTGGCTATCTAGTAGTAGTATATCTGTCTGTAGTTATATCTTGTGGGACGTCTTATGTCTGCGTCTACGTTTGCCGGTTCCTCTAGCTACTGTGTTCCATCCATCAGGCATAGGGCATCCACTGCCAAACATAGGTCTACTCAATAGGTTTCCATTAAGAAGCAGCTTAATCTGGCTGCGGTCCTGATGGGGGCATCCGTCTACATTGAGGGTGGGCGTCCTACGCTGCGCTTGTCTCCATTCGAGACATACTGTGTTGGTCCATTAAGTAAGTTCGTATAGGCCGGGTGGCTAGACCTGGCGTCAGAGTTTTCAAGCCGCCTGAAGGCCGCTGACATGGCTAAACGGTTAAAACATCCGGGGCCTACAGTTTAACGTGTCATCCGAGCCACGGTAGCGCTCAGTTGTAAATGCCACCCGCAGTTACTCATCCGAAAACGACCGTGCTGAACGTCGGTCCATTAAAATTCCTTATAGTAGTAATACCAATGCAAGCGGAATGCTTCATAATCTACAATTAGACCTGTACAAGCAACAATTTGTAAAGCAAGTGGATGGATAACTGAGTAAGGAAAGTGAATGATGGGGAGTTCCTTCACGCCTTGTTGGCACGAGATGTATGTATTTGTGTGCTTGTTAGTGTTTCTAGCGTCTTCTTATTTCGATATTTTCGCATTGTAATTAATTTTATGACAACGTAGCAACCGACTTCATGCAACCGTCCTGTAGCCGAAAACAACGAGAGAAAGTAGCGAGTTTGCTGTCCGATTTCTGAAGTAGGCGTTAGTTAACAATTTTCACATATTCACCAATAAATAGCTTTAGGCCTCCTCTATACGTTATCTGATAGCCCTGTACTAAACCGAATGGGGTGATTAAAACCATCATCTTTATGAACAACTTTAACTAAGGGGTCAACCCGGAATTCGAAAATAAAAACACAACTTTTTTCGATTCCGCTTCGATCAAGAATCTTGATCTTATTTTTTGGGAGGTGTAATCTTTAATATTTCGTTCGTTCGTTTCAGCCATAGGACGTCCACTGCTGAACATAGGCCTCCCCTAAAGATCTCCAATAATACCGGTTCGTAGCGGCTTGCATCCAGCGCGATCTTGCGCTCTTAATGAGATCGTCCGTCCACCTTGCAGGTGGACGTCCTACGCTGCGCTTGCCGGTACGTGGTCTCCACTCGAAAACTTTTCGACCCCATCGGTCATCGTCCTCCGTGCCATGTGCTCCGCCCATTGTCATTTCAACTTGCCAACCCGCTGTCTAATCTTTAATATTCTTTATGACAATTGCTCGTTGGGGAGATACAAAAACATTTTGGTACTTATAGGCCGAACCAAACTCAGGATTGGGTTGCAAGTAGTTGCAACCGCAACTTGTAGCTAACATCACAACCGCCAAGTCGTTTGATTCAGCATGTACGGCACATAATAGGAACATATTATGTACAACGACACCTTGACTAAGTCGCAGCTGCAAAGTCTTGAGCATCGACGTAAGGTGGCGTGTTTGTCGGCCTTTTATCGGATACACTTCGGAGAGTGCGCTCAGGAGTTGCACAATCTGGTCCCACCTGCCCCTTTCTTCTATCGTACGGCTAGACAGACGCGACCAAAGCGCCACCCTTTTATGGTGTACATTCCGCGCGTTAGAACCAAGCGTTTCGAGTCCTCATTCCTCATACGAACAGCCAGAATGTGGAACGCTTTGCCTGGGTCTGTCTTCCCGCTAAAGTACGACGTGGGTGTCTTCAAATCTCGAGTAAATAGGTATCTTCTAGGTAAGCGTGCTACATCCTAGACCGCATATCTGCTCAACATCAGGCAGTATGTAGTTAAACGCAAACCTATATGGAATAAAAAAAAAACACATTTTGGGAAGTGCACTTTCCTGTGTATTATGGTCGCACACATCACTCGGTTTCCTTGTACTGAATGTTATCAACCGCATGCCTACTATTCAGCCTTGCATTCTAGTGCACTAGCTTGGTATTTAGTGCACAGTTGATTAAATCAATGTTGTATGTATCCCGCGATTCACGTACATAATTACGATTTGTGGCAATAGTTTGCCTCGGTAAAGTAACTTGGTTAGCCCTGGTGACAGACTTTCGAGCCGTTCGAAGGCATCTGTACTGTTCTGGCCTTTTTAGGGTTCCGTACCCAAAGGGTAAAAACGGGACGCTATTACTAAGACTCCGCCTGTCACCAGGCTGTATCTCATGAACCGTTATAGCTAGAAAGCTGAAATTTTGAAACTGGAATTTTAAACCGCATCGCATCGCATCGACCGATATTAATAATGGTAACAGGTAGATGCTTGAAATATTCACAGAATATTTATTTGTATATTCAATTCAATATTTATAAATATTTGAGGGGGGCTCCCATACAGTACGGAACCCTTCGGCGAGTCCTACTCGTACTTGTCCGATTATTAATAGTCTACTGCTGAACATAGACCCACGAAGGGTATTTGAGCCATATCCACCACGCTGGCCCAGTACGGCTTGCC
This sequence comes from Hypomecis atomaria, assembly GCA_964007245.1. Classification (NCBI taxonomy): domain Eukaryota; kingdom Metazoa; phylum Arthropoda; class Insecta; order Lepidoptera; family Geometridae; genus Hypomecis; species Hypomecis atomaria. The sequence goes on from OZ023291.1 coordinate 19,350,455, forward strand.
CCCACGAAAGGTGATTGGACTATATCCACCACGCAGGCTCAGTAGGCAAAAGTATGGGTTGGTCGAATCACATACGCCATCGAAATGTTTCCACGGACGTACGCAGGTTGCCTCACGGTGTTTTCCTCCACCGAAAAGCCAGTTGTGTGAAATTCCGTACATAAGTTTCAAAGAACTCTTTCTCGACCGAGATTTGAACCCACGACCTTGAGATTGTTAGGCGGATGTTGCTACCATTAAACCACTACATGACTAAATTATATTTAAAACAAACATGGCTTACAATTTCACGAGTCATCCGAGAATCCGAGCTATCTATTTAAATACGAGTATATTTATTTCCTCATATTTATGAGGAATTTTTCGTGGACCAACTGCTTTCGCCCAACTTATTTTTGCGATCAGGAATATTATTTTAAAATCTTTTCCGAAGGCACAACTAAATAAATGTCATCAATTTCAGTTCCCGGTATATAAGTAGCACAACTAAGCTTAATTAAGTACAACCGTGTGCAAAACTTCCGTCACACTAGTATTTCTTTTTCTCTCATAATCACACCACTATGCGCTATTTTGAGTAAAATACAATAATAGTGAGTCAGAATAAAATATAATACCACCCGCGATCACCCATCCAAAGATCGGCAGTACTGAACGCTGCTTCCACTGAGATGCTCACTGCTGTTGCTTCAGTTCTGTGATCGGTAAGTAGTATCTAGTGGAGCTACACTACGAGGTCTGCAAATAAGTAATTAGTGTAATAATGCGCCGACTGAACGCAAGGAAAGTGAGCGATGGTCACGCTACATGGCGATAGATACGGTTGTAATGTTCTGCGCGCACTTGACACTGAAAATATCTTCATTTTTTACAGTAATGCTATTACACAGTTGATGAATATCTAGACGAAAAAGTTTCAACCTCACAAAATATTTAAGACAATAATAATTATCTATCTGTACTTAAGTACAGATATAAGAACTATCTCCAAAACGATTATATACTTATATTTTAGTATCTGTAATGTACCATTTGCAACACCCTATAAACAGGGTTATAATGTGTATAATGTTACATTATCATAATTATAATTATAACTAAACATTATAAGGCAATGTATACTTAAATAAAATAAAATAAAATAAATAATATTGCATTATTTTTATATTACGAGACTTATCGCGTTATGAAAACTAATGAGAGATAAAGAGACAACAATTTAATAAATAAATAAACATAAGTAAATAATAATTTTCTTCATAGTTAAACCCATTATAATTGGAGGATTTGGTAATTGATTAGTACCTTTAATACCCGTAATAGAAGAAAATGTGCTCAAATCGCGAAAGTTTACAAAGAACCCTAAAAAGTAATACAGCAAACTTAGGTATTATTATCACGAATCGCAAACATCCGCGACATTCGCGGACTATACATACACTCAATATGGAGCATTAGAATGAGATGGATAAATTAATAAAATAATAGGCTCATGTTAATATTGAAAACAAGAAAAATTGAGCGACGTGCGCCGTGGTCACACATACACCTACGAATTCGGCTTTGAAATTTCACAGCCGAATTCGTAAAATATTTCACTTTTATTCTTAAATCTTTTAACCACTTTGAAAGCCCGATTACAGAGGCGCCATCGTAATTATATTAGCTAAATAGCATAGCTCTGTTTCTTTTTCACTTTAGGCATTAGATAGAGAGAACGCTTCTTACGTTGCTATTTAGTTTACGCTGGCGCCTCTGTAATCGGGCTTTCAGAGCTATTTAATGTTGGCGTCAAAGCCAGTATTCGAAAATTAGCAAACAATTAATTTAAGTCTGTGAATTCATCACTTACGCGATAAATCCACAATATACATCATGTACTCGTATGTGTGAGGGTACGTAGTAGAAGCGATAATACGTGTTAATTTTCTCTGTTTTAGGACAGATACTGGCGCCGCTTTTCATTATCAAGTTTGAGTAAAATTTAGACAGACGTAAGATCAACGCAAACTATAGTCTGACCGTTTAACTGAGTCCTCGCCTGCGCGGTACAGAGGCGCGGGGGTAGACGACAAAGGGGCCTGAGACAGGTGCGAGCGGCGGGGACCCGCGAGGCGAGGACTCAGTTAAACGGTCAGACTATAGTAACCGAGTGATGACTATAGTAATAGTTAACGATCACTAATTTAAATTCAAAATTTCTTCATTTCAGGCATATATACACATTAGAACAATAATTCACTAGTATTTCAACAATGGTCGTCAATATGTAATACTATAGTCAAAACAAAATTATGAAAACGAAATAAAATTGTACAATTTACATTTAAATTATAAAATGGTAAAATTGGAACAAAAATAATTAATCATGATATAATGTCACTCTAACTAATAAAACTAAGCAATCGGACAATCGCCCGCGATAGTTCCGAGTGTGCGTCGCGCTTTACTGTGTTTACATAGTGAAACGTATGATTAACAGGCGTAATTGATAGTTTGATAATGGAATTGTGTTTGAGGTTTTACGTGGCGAAATTATAGGCATCACACAAGGGCTTGCCGAGGACACGGCGACTGGGTGGCGTACACCAGGGGGATCCACAATTTACATAAATATTTTTTAGAGTTCCGTACCCAAAGGGTAAAAACCTATTACTACGTCTCCGTTGTCTGTCCGTCTGTCTGTCTGTCACCAGGCTGTATCGCATGAACCGTGATATCTAGACAACTGACATTTTCACTGTTGATGTATTTCTGTTGCAGCTATATCAACAAACAAAAACATATTATGTCACGTTTGTTGTATGGGAGCCCCCTTTAATAAATATTTAATTGGGGGGCTCCCATGCAACAAAAAAAATTGTGAAAATTTCAGTTAAGTATCACGGTGATCGGTATCAACGTGATTTTTCGCCGTTGTTGCTCGATACTTACTAATAACGTTGCCATTTTTACAGGTAGACCTTAAAATGGAGCTAAGGGGCTCCCATACGGTACGGGACCCTTCTTGTGCGAGTCCGACTCACACTTGACCGATTTTTTTTCACATTAGCTGTATAAAGTTCCGTTGCTATGACCCGAATTTTATCGTGGTTGTTTGACATTATGTGTTTTCGTAATGCTTCCGTAAGTTACTCGTATATTGATTTTAGAAAGAAACTTGGTAGTTTGGTTCTTTTGGCGATACTGCACTTGGTTGTCGTCTTGGGATGGACGATTTGAGGAGCTAGACATCTGTCTGTTCATTTTATACATTGTAGTTGATTATTTAAATTTTAAGCCAACTAGTCCATAGTACTATTTCTCTGAATGGCTCAACGATTTATGGAGAGGATCATATTCGGAGTCTCCATGAGATCGTACTTGAAAAATAACCTATCTCATTTTTAGTGTTCTGTACCCAAAGGGTAAAAACGGGACTCTATTACTAAGACTCTTGACTAAGACTTTGAATGACATGTAATTTTTAAAACCAAATTACCAATAAATTTGTTTATCTGTTTATCTGACTTCGCTGTCCGTCTGTCAGTTACCAGGCTGTATCTCATGAATCGTTATAGATAGAAAGCTGACATTTTCACGGACGATGTATTTCTTTTTCCGCTATAACAACAAATACTAAAATCACAATAAAATTAATATTTAAGGGGAGCCGTACCGCCGTTTTTCGCTCGATATTCATAATGGTAACAGATAGATGCTTGAAATTTTCACGGTTCATTTAGTTATAGCTTCATTTCAATAATAAATAATAAAATAGATATTTAAGGGGGGCTCCCATACAGTACGGAACCCTCCGTGTGCGAGTCCGACTCGTACTTGGCCGGTTATTTGAAATTAATCATCCTCGTTTTTATAAATTTGTCATAGGACGTCCACTGTTGGACATAGGCCTCCCCTACAAATCTCCAATGACACCGATTGGAAGCAACTTGCGTACAGCACGATCTTGCAGTTTTAATGAGGTAGTCTGTCTTCCACAAATTAACCAAAGGGGACGACCGAATGGTCACGCCAAATTTCCTATCTTATTACGTATACTGTGAAAATTTCTTGAATAGTAGTCATTATTGCATGCATTCAAAAAGGAGGACATCTTTTGAAGGTCTTAGTCTTAGACTAAACTTATTTATTATCTCTGACGAGATCAGGGAGATTCAGTGTTTGTTATGCTTCGAGCAAATATCTACAGAGCCACAGTCCCTATGTGAAAACAGTAAAAAAATGTCCGAGCGCCGTCATACATACCGACTTAGATATTTACATTAAATAATTCACAGTGACCCGTTTTCTCTATTCTCAGCGTTATGTCACCCAATTAGTGCTTGTAACTGAGCACTTTGGCATCGCGCGGCGTTGTAGTCGGCTTGCAATCGCCTTACAATTAACTAAAAAGCCTGTCCATGCCTTGTAACTTTGGCAGAGTTTTGGCTCGGAAACTTTTTTTGCACGATTGTGACTCTAGATATTTGCTCGAAGATGTTATGGATACAATTGCCTACGGCCTATACTTTAAAAGAAGCCAAAATAACACCCGGACTATCGATGTTAATGTTACAAACAATGCTTTGCAACGTAGATTATTCCGTAGCAGGTACGATGAAAGGGGAAACGAGTGAATTGTTTATGTTTACACAATGAGAATAAAGGAGAGACAATTGAGTGAATGGACGATCCGTTCTAATAATAAACGAGCTTTTCCACCTGTAGTTTCACTGGGTTTACTTGGCTTAGACCAAACGCTCATTTGTGTTTTTTTCTTTTTCTTCTTAATTATTTCAAGCTTTTATTTAACTTGCAATGGATGTATGTAAGTTCGGGTGGAATCTTGCAAAAATTTGACCAACTTCCCGGTTTCCGATTGAGCTAAAATGCATGCATATCTATATCGCATGACAATGCAATAATATGGTATCATGGAGCTGATCTGATGATGGAGTCTTTAGGTCGACCCGTTGTGTTTGGGCTCGTTTCACTTGTCTCGTCTAGCACTCTGCTGCTATATGATATACATGATCTCAAAAGTTTGTATTTTAAGAAAGTTATTTAGGCATTCTCAAAATAGAAGGTCTTGACACACGGACGGACAGACAAACAGACCGACGGACAAGAATTCCTTTTTAGGTACAAAACCCTAAAAATACAAACAGACGGACATAGAGCCTCCTCCTTTTTGGAAGTCGGTTAAGAAGTTATTTTCACCAACAGAATATGCGGCATATAATACCTACAATACCTACCTACATTACTGGAATGATGGATTCGCCAACAGGTTCTCAACTCCGGCACAAAGGGCCATTGTGGGCGCACGGAAGTAGGCGCGTTTATCGCGGATTTACACCGAAAGCCTTCGATTTGTTGACACTGCTAATCCGGTTCTGGCATGACAGATAGCTTATCTCTTGACTCATCATAATAATATCCACTCCATTGTGGTTAGCTTAGTTCGCTGTGAAAATGTCCTAGTTCTGATATGTACCTAGCCGTTCAAGTGTTTCGTAAGCACTATAGGGGGGCGGGAGGGTTTATCCTTTGCTTATTTTTGATGACACTGGGGGGTCTAGATGGCGATTACGTCAGCAATAGTATTTATTTTTTACGCATATGTGTGTGTTAAAGTCCACTATCCTAAATCTATTTTCTTATTTCTAAAATTAAATCTGCAAATATTAAAAAAATGCATACAGGTACCAATGTATACGTAAGCATTGGAGGGGGGTAACAGCTTTGCTTACTTTTGCTGACAAGGGGGGAGGGGGGCTAAATAATTGCAATAAGTCTGCTTACGTAATACTTGAACGGCCCCCTACTCGTATTCACTTCAATGAAACTTCATTGATATGTAATATGCATGACTGGGTAAAAAAATCATTGTTATAATTAGTCCGTGAGTTAGATTATCAAAAAATATTGGACACGTATTTTTCTTTTTGTTAATCAAGCAACAAATCACAAAGATAAACCTTGTCAAAGTTTGGGAGTGGGGGTCGTGACGTCACCTCTCTTATAGAAGTCTATACATTTCTCTGGCACTTGTGACGTCACGCGGAAGTCTGGCGGACTATACCTTCATCAATTTTTGTACAAAATGTTATAGCGACCTACATTTCACTCTCATAATCCGGTAGACTCATTAAAATCTGAGTTAAATCCTAGAAAACATGAAGCAAAACAAACCTCGGAAGCGTTTTTAAAATATTCCGTTTAGCCTGGCTGGAGACTAGGACACTTGTAAGCCCTAGAAACGCCTGAACCATATATATCTAGAGAAACGCCTCTGTACCCGGTGAGCTAGGCACTTATATGTAGAGACACTTCTCGTATTTTTTTTTATTAGACTACAAAACAGTATAAATGTGTCAATTACATAACTAACATTATTAAGATTACTTACGAGTACATCTACACTTCACGATGTAGTCCTAACATGCAAATAATACACGCTACATCTTAACATTAACAAATTGAAAATAAAAACAAACAACATCTAGAACGCGACTTAACTAAGATATAAAACAAAAATAAAGTGTTAGAACACAACTTTACAGAAATTAAATTATGTTTAAAACGTATATCGTATAATTCGTATATCGTCTTTGATATTGCAATACGTTCTATGTAAGTAATTTATCTTTCATTTTTGGTTTCCACAGACACCGGGATCTGTGCTCTTTATGATACTTTTTCATTTTCATATTAGGTGTCTTATGTTCTGCAGCAAATAGAGGTCAATTTTCGAAGCGTTAGAAAATGGCTTTTATGTATGTTCACAGTAACACTGCGTTTAGCGGGCTTTCGGTTCGAAAATAGAACCTCTTCACTATCACTACATAGTATAAAACAAAGTCGCTTCCCGCTGTCTGTCCCCATGTATGCTTATATCTCTAAAACTACGCAACGGATTTTGATGAGTTTTTTTTAATAGATAGAGTGATTGAAGAGGAAGGTTTACATGCATAATACACCTGTGCGAAGCCGTGGCGGGTCGCTAGTACATTATAAAACATTCTCATTCCACGAAAATACTTACTAAAGTTTGTATATCCTAGTACTTAGCACGTTGTATCATTATGGACGAAGTGTTTATGGAGCACGTAGGCTCGTATAAAACTTCTAAGACAAGAGATTCCTTCCCATTACTGCGGTACTAATTACCCCTAGGTGGTTTGCTACTATGAAACACAACTCTAAGGATTTTACAAGCTTTTACAACTAAGAGAAAAAAACGCTTTAGTGATACTGTAAAGATTAAGGTTGCGTAGTAAAATAAGGTACCTTTATAAGTCGGAACAAATACTTGAGATGACTTGCAGATGTAATTTACTCGTAATTTAACAGTATTAAGCTATAATTATTTGTTAGTCGAAATATGGATATTATTTCCGAAATAAAAAGATTGATTGTTTGATTATAAGATTGTTGTGTCATAACATTGTAAACCTAATGCATGTAATTTTATATTATGATAATTCTGGACCCTCGACCCAGTCACAACCTGCAGTGGCAGCGCTTTATAATGTATTGCCCAACCACCATCCTTTATGCTACAGTGGTAAGATGATTGCAATCCACACTAATATTGCAAACCATCAAGTGTATATTGACTTATGGCACAGAAACGTGGTCTCTCACTATGGGCCTTATTAGTAAGCTCCAAGTAGCCCAACGAACTATGGAGAGGGCTATGCTCGGAGTCTCTCTGCGAGATGGAATCAGGAATGAGAAGATCCGTAGAAGAACCAAAGTTACCGATATAGCCCAGCGGATTGGCAAGTTGCAATGGCAGTGGGCAGGGCACATAGCACGGAGGACTGATGATCGATGAGGTCGTAAAGTTCTTGAGTGTAGACCACGTAACGGCAAGCGCAGCGTAGGACGTCCACCCACAAGGTGGACGGATGACCTCATGAAGACCGCAGGATCGCGCTGGATGCAAGCCGCTACTAACCAGTCTTATTGGAGATCGTTACGGGAGGCCTATGTTCAGCAGTAGACGTCCTATGGCTGAAAAGAAGAGAAGAAGAAGATTGCAAACCGTCGCTAGCGCTACTTACGAGAAAGCTTAGATCTATCTAATTAGGCATTTTACCTGAATCTGACATGTAGCTAACAATGACGGAACACTGTCCTAGAATAGCGCAATATTTCCACAGGGAATATTGACCACGTGGAAAGGACCTGGCTTCCCGCCCTGTGATCAAACGTAGTATTTTGAAATCCTCCTCCCGCCCCTGCTCGTAGTATGGGAACGTAGAAGTGCCTTATCTGATACTCTTTGCTCAATTCGTCACGTAACGTTTCAGGTTCGACGTTTGGCGGGAGTTCCCCGACCGGATCGTGGGATTCCCGAGCCGACTGCACGTGTGGGACAACGGCACCCACTCGTGGCGGTACCACTCCGAGTGGACCAACCAGATTTCCATGGTGAGTGAGACATTTTTCAGGGCACCTTCTACATTATTCTTACAGTCTCCGCGTCCAAGCGTGTCAGTACTTAACCAGGAAAAACTTTTTCACGAACTACTTTTTCACGAAAAACTTTGCCACGAATAGACTTTAATCACGAAAAGACCTTATAACTAAAGATTTTGTCACGAAAATTCTATCACGTAAAGACTACATCACGAATAGACTGAAATGAGAAATCTTAGTCACGAAAACTTTTCCACGAATATACTTTGTCCAAGTACGATCTGGGAGTCTTCAAATCGAGAGTAAACAGGTACCCTACCTTCTAGGTAAGCGTGCTACTCCCTGGACCGCAATAGGCGTGATGGCCAGGTAAAAAAAATCATTATTATAATTAGTCCGAAAGTTGGATTATCAAAAAATATTGGACACGTATTTTTCCCTTTTTCAATCATTTAATAAATGACAAAGATAAACCTTGTCAAAGTTCGGGGGTGGGGGTCGTGACGTCACCTCTCTCACATAAGTCTATACATTTGTATGACACTTTAGACGTCACGCAGAACTTTAACGGCCTATCTCTTCTTCAATTTTGGTAATTGAATAAAGGTAGGCTGGTGGCCAAACCTACATTAAGTTTGGTATTAATAGTGTTTATAAAATTACTGGCGTTACCACCTATAATTTTTCTACATCCTTGCTACGAATCAACCTAGGGAAGTTTTGCAAAGCCTAACTTTCATATAGTCATCACTACATAGTATAAAATAAAGTCGCTTTTTGTCTGTTTGTTTGTCTGTATGCTTAAATCTTTAAAACTACGCAACGGATTTTGATGCGGTTTTTTTTAATGGATAGAGTGATTCAAGAGGAAGGTTTATATGTATATTACACCTGTGCGACGCCGGGGCGGGTCGCTAGTAGTTTAACAAAACACAATCTCGTTCAATGTTCCACTTTTCGCGACTGCACATTAATAAAGGTATGTAGGTATGGTATTAATAGTGGTACCTAATAAATAAAATTAAGTAACTTTTGCCACCTAAATTCTTGCTACAGTTTTACCATACCTAGGTAAGTTTTGCAAAACAGCCTACTGAAGTTTCAGAATTACAGTTTAACCACACGTGAAGTCCCTTTCAAAGTAAAATGTCAATGTCTTTAAATCCACGGTGATATTTTAAGGTAGGCTGCATAATATGTAGGTTTGGTGTAATATTGTAATTAAATAAATATATAACTGTCTTTGCGAAGTAACTTCTGCTACACTTTTGCCGACGTTCCTTAAGTTCTAGGCAAGTTCTGTAAAACAGCCGACTAAAGTGTCTTTTTCAAAGTAAGACTTCGCGCCTACCTAATAGCGGGCAATAAAGCACATTTTCAATGTCTAGGGTACGGCACGTGAGGCACGGCTTGGCACTGAACCAATCTGTCAACCTAACACCCAGTGCCGGATTTACGGGCAGGCTCAGAGGCTAACGTCTATGGCGGCAGAGCTTAGGGGCGGCAAAACGGTTAGGTATATTTTTTTTTTTACCAAAAATTGCATGACCGACTTCAACCGTGTACAGAGTTCGAGTAGTTCGCACGGATCGATACTGTAGTTATCACATTATTGTTGATTTATCAAAAATGGATCAGCTGATGTCGATAAAATTTAAATGAAACTATATTCATATACTTTATTTGCTACTAAGTGTACAAATATAGGTCTTATAATTATCTCAAAGCTCTTAAGACTTAGTTGCCCTTGCCGGGCATTGCAAATACAGGGCGCTCTCTGTAGTAGGACGTAGGTACTTAGATAATTAATTATTTTGTCTTATAAATAAACTTATAAAATTTTACACAAGGCATCTCTTAAAATAACCTTAATATTATTAGCTTAGGCTACTCAAGCGATTTGAGACGTAATACTACGTTGTTATTAATAAATAAAATAAAATAAAATAAAAAGCCTTATATTTCCGATATCACAACACAATTGGCAATTAAAAATTTACAAAAATTATAAAATAAAGAGTGCCGTGTATATCAGGAACCCCTCTCAGGTGAAGGCCTCCTCCAAAGAATGCCATGATTCTCTATTTTGGGCTATTTCGTGCCATTTGGAGCCAGCGATTTTTTTGATGTCGTCCTCCCATCGTGTGTAGGGTCTTCCTTTGTAGCGCTTACCTGGTGGTCCTTTCCAAGTTGTTACAGTTTTGGTCCATCTGCCGTCTGCCAGGCGCGCTACATGCCCGGCCCATTTCCACTTTAATTTTTGGGCGTGGGATAGAGCATCTATTGCTTTGGTCTTGGACCTTATTTTTGAATGTCTTATCCTTTGAATTTTTTTGATATTTAACATACTGCGCTCCATCCCTCTTTGGCAAGTAGTTAATTTATTTTTGACTTTATTCGTAAACTTCCATGTTTGGCATGCATATGTGAGACAAGGGATAAGACATGAGTCCATGAATTTCTTTTTAAGCTTTACAGGCATGTCGCTTTTAAATACTTCTTTGTATCTCCAATAACTGTTCCATGTTCTGTTGACTCTTCTTTCTACCTCTAGCTCGTTGTTATTTCGGTTAAATCCAACTTGTTTCCCCAAATAAATGTATTGCTCTACATATTCAAGATCATCATTTCCCACTGTTATGATTGGTTTTGTGTGATTTGACATTACTTTTGTCTTCGAAATATTCATTTGTAGGCCTACTTGCATGCTAGCGTCGTGTAGAGTTTCAATCATATATTGCAGTTGCCTACTTGATTCCGATAGCAACACTAAATCATCCGCAAATCTTAAGTGGTTCAAATATTTACCTTTAATAAGCAAGCCTTGTTTTTTCCAGTCTAATTTGCTGATGATAGACTCTAATATAGCTAGAAATATTCTCGGAGAGAGCGGGTCTCCTTGTCTTACGCCTCTACTCACTGGGAAGCTTGGGCCAATGGTTTCTAGCTTAACTCTACCAGTGCTCTTTCCGTATATTTTTTTTAATACTTCTATATACTTAATCTCCACATTTTGAGCTTCCAGAGTTTCCCATATGCTTTGGTGTGACACAGTGTCAAAAGCTTTTTGATAATCAATAAATGCTATGTAGAGTGGTCTCTGTTGTTCTTGATATTTTTCTATAATCAGTTCCAAGGTACGGATGTGGTCAATGGTAGAGAATGTTGTTATTAATAAGGGAATTAAATTATGCCACTAAAAGATTTTCATGTAAAATGTTGCTAAGACGAAACCATATAATATGAACAAAATTCGAATATTTCGCTTGAATTGTTTACATTATTGTTGATTTTTCAAAAACGGTTTTCGATTTCTGTAAAATTTTTTTTTTTTTAAATTTATACCACCTCGGGAGTATACCCTTTCGAACTAAAAAAAGGCCCCCTAAAATGTTTATTTTATTCTGTGTTTAGTATTTGTTGTTATAGCGGCAACAGAAATACGTCATCTGTGAAAATTTCAATGTTTTAGCTATCACCGTTCATGAAATACAGCCTGGTGAAAGGCAGACGGACGGGCGAACAGCGGAGGCTTAGTAATAGGGTCCCGTTTTTACCCTTTGGGTACAGAACCCGAAATACGGATATCTAATCGTAGAGTTTGACTAGGGCGGCAACATAGGCATACCTTATAAGTTATAGCGTCAAAGTAAACCCACCGCTGCTGACACCGCAGGTGAAATGAAACTAACTGCGAAGTTTTCATAATGACGCAATCAATTCCTAAGTTTTCTATGTAAAGTTCACACAGAACCCTTTGACGGTGTTCTCGCACGCACGTTGTTAGTAAACATCTAATCCGGGAGTCGAACCCGTGACCTCGCGGCCCGTCGCCGTCAATCACGCTGTTGAATTAGAATAGACCATCAAACAAGCCTACGCGATGGAGTATTGACGCAGTGTAAAGACATACAGTAGGCTATGTAAGGAGTGTATTCTTCTTCGTCGTAGCGATGATCCAGACGTCATAAGACCTTTTCCCAGTAACTCGCCACAGCTACTCCACGAGGCGATGCGTCGTACAGGGGGATATTAAAAATAAATATAAAAGTCATAACTAGCTGCTGTCGCCTTCTCATAAGCTCGCGAGGTCGGAGGGGTCAGTCCATGTATCAAGTCCGGTCAGGGCCGGTGACCGGGTATTCTATTGTATATCGGAATATACAATAGAATACCCGGTCAAGTTCGTGATGCACCTTCCGCCATGTCTTTTAAAACTAAACTAAGAAACTGGCTCCAAAACGAGCTATTCTATGATGTTAAAGATTTCTTGAAATTACCAGAAATTGTAACTAATTGACATTTTAACAGATATATTAATATCGAATTTATATTTAAGCAATGTGATTAATTGAATATGATTGACATTAAATTATTATTTTTCATATGTAACTATGGTGTTATCAATAAAATATTTGTATTTAGAGAACGCTCAGTGTCAATGTGGAGCTCCGGTACAAAACATGCTGCACCTGCTTTCATGCCCTGAGTCGCCAACCTGTACTTTCCAAGGGGTGTATTTATAGACGGACATAGGAGGTTCCAGTTAGGTATAGCCCGGGAGGTAAGCGCAAAAAATGCAAGAACTTTATCAAAGCTGAGTTTTTGGTACCTCCCGGGCTTTTAGGTCCAACTTCAAGGTAGAGGTCAATCGCCGAATCCAACTTGGCTGGATAGCGTTCGGAAAATTGCGTAACATTTTCTCGTCTGACATACCTCAGTGCCTCAAGTCGAATTTTTTCGATCAGTGTGTGTTGCCCGTGATGACTTATGGCACAGAAACGTAGTATCTCACTATGGGGCTTATTGGTAAGCCAACTCAATCCAAGTGCTCGGATTCTCTCTGCTAGGTCGAAAAGTTCTCGGGTGGAGACCACGTACTGTCAAGTGCAGCGTATGATGAAACCTACGAGGTGGACAGATGACCGATCCAGATACCGCGGAAAAAAAATCGGTTGTCCCATACATTTTGTTGATTATATTATTATAAATGGACTGTTTCTATGGAACTGCTAACTTTTTCGTGAATTTGTGTTCGTTTGGCCCCTAAAGAATAACTTTTACTATTAAAAGTTATTCTTCTGAATGTACTAAACTCGTCCTTAAGAGTATTTTTTTTTAAATTAAAATTTATTAACCACAGACTCCAGGGTCTGTGCCCTTTGTTAACTAACATTTACAATTATTTGATTATACTATACAAAGAGTGTTAGTAGGTACTTGAAATAGCCTAAGTTAGTCAATGCACTGCGTGAATGCCACGAGCAGACCGGCGACCCGCAAGCAGCACCCGATCACGAGTGTGACACATGAGCCAGCCATCATTCTCCTCGACCATATTTGAGGGTTACAACCTTAAGAGGTTGTTACCGTTAGTTACCGGTCACCCTGTTTGTAAAAAAATACGTTTTTATATAAAATTCTAAATTTTTTTTTTTGCCATTTTGAGATTTAGGCATTCCTAGAATTAGTCATTGGGCAGAATTGGGCATTATAATAAATAATAATAATAAATATTAGGGGACATCTTACACACGGTCTCTGATTCCAAACTAAGATGGATGGTTTAGGCCATCCTGCTGTTATCCCTGCCCTGTGGCCATGCAATTATGTACAGTGTACATTACACGAGCGAGCTAATTCAATGAGCCAATTGATTCCAGCGAGGGATTACACTACATTATGCTTCACGTAATGGCCGAGAGTTCAGTTTTATTGCTGTCTATTGGTACTCCATGTTTTTGACCTCCGAAACGGAGGAGGTACTCAATTCGACATATATTTAGGTATTATGTATAACCATGCATAACTTTTTACATAGTGGTCCGATTTTGATAATTCTTTTTTTATTGGGAAGATTATGCTTCGAAATTGGTCCCATTTAAATTTTATCGAAATCGGCTAAGCCGTTTTTGATAAATCAACAATAATGTGAAAAATGCTAATTGATCCGTGCAAACTATTCGCGAATTCTGTGCACGGTTGAAGTCGGTCGTGCCATTTTTTGGGAAAAATAATTATTATGAGAATAGTTCAGAGTGAAAGATTGTATAGGACTAATCTTTCTCACAGGTCACGGTATTGATATCTAAGAGTATTCCGCCTTCATACAAACGGTCGGAACGCTAATCATACCTACGCGCCTCGGAGCGGGGTATGCTCTTGGTATGCTAGTCAGCCGGGGCGCGCCGTAGTGATGAACGAACATGTGGGTTGAATTTTTTTGAGAATTGATAAAAGTCGTTGAACAAAAGTTGTTAGTTTTGATGTACAGAATAAGCCCAAAATGATGCTAATTGATTACCAATAACCCTGTTTAACATTATATTATCCAGAAAATCGTCGGACGACCTTCTAAAACAGCATGAGCTCAATTTTTAACCGATGGAAAATGACTTCTTGAATTGCATACTTCGCTCTTACTTGAACTCGTTACCATTTACGCACACGTAGTTATAAGTAGATTCAAAAATAGAGCCCAAGGAATAAGTTGATAGCCTGGTACTTTCAGCCAGTTCTATTGTACATCTCTGGAGAGAGCGAAGTCCAGAATTAGCACATCTGAAATATGTCTTAGAATTCGTGCTAGATTCCTAAGACCAAATAAAAAAATAAAGACAGAATGCTGTGAACAAAACAAGTGAAGCCGGCAAAACTACGCCTCGCCGTGTACAGATACAATTACACACACAAACACGTACAAGGAAACTACGCCTTGGATTTCCAGTCGAACTATGGCGGAGCAACACCGACGCACTCACCACGTAAAAAAAAACCGGCCTCACTTGTCTGTTCACGACGTTCTGTCTTGATTTTTAGGGTTCCGTACCCAAAGGGAAAAACGGGACCTACACCGACGGGAACGGCACCGGGCTGCATCTCATGAATCATGCTAGCTAGGCAGCTGAAATTTTCACAGATGATGTATATAACCCCGATATGGAAAAAACAAATAGACCAGGTCCCCAGTCCCCAGCAGCTCCGCTAGCCCGGGGCTACGGTAGCGGCCCCGGTAACGGCGGAGAAGGGGGTGCTAAGAATCGCTGGCAGACGCCCGGCTACCACTCCCGTAAACGACGATGGCACAGAAACGTGTTCTCTCACTATGGGCCTTATTGGTAAGCTCCAAGTAGCCCAGCGAGCTATGGAGAGGGCTATGCTCGGAGTCTCTCTGCGAGATCGAATCAGAGATGAGGAGATCCGTAGAAGAACCAAAGTTACCGACATAGCCCAACGGATTGGCAAGTTGAAATGGCAATGGGCAGGGCACATAGCGCGGAGGACTGATGACCGATGGGGTCGAAAAGTTCTCGAGTGGAGACCACGTACCGGCAAGCGCAGCGTAGGACGTCCACCCACAAGGTGGACGGATGACCTCATTAAGACCGCAGGATCGCGCTGGATGCAAGCCGCTTCCAACCGGTCTTATTGGAGATCCATAGGGGAGGCCTATGTCCAGCAGTGGACTTCTTATGGCTGATGGATGAAGGGGAGCTCCCATACAACAAACCTAAATTTTTAGACGTTTTTTGCTCTATATTAATAATGGTAATAGGTAGATTCTTGAAATATTCACAGAATATTTCGTTTTATAATCACTTCAAAAATAAATAATAAAATTAAAATAAAATAAATATTTAAGGGGGGCTCCCATACAGTACGGAACCCTCCGTGCGCGAGTCCGACTCGTACTTGGCCGATTATTTTATTTGGTCTGAGCTAGATTTGAGAACATTTTAACACGCTCCAACTAACACAATCTAATTCAATCGAGCAATTCATTTAGCCAAGATTATAAACTATCCGAGAGTTGGCGTCTGTTAATTGCTGTAATCATTTTAATGGGGTTTTTATGTTGCGATAAATCATTTGTGTCAATAGTGGAGCAGCTGTGGCGACGCCGTTTTATTGAACTAAGTACTTGTTTAGTCTGATGAGCTAATTTTAGTCAATACTAGCTGCGCTCCGCGGTGTTACCCGCGTTAGCCCGAGGTAAAAAGATTTTTTCTTAAATAAACGCGCAGCCTAAGGTACTAAGGTAGGTTATCACATCAGCTACCTGCCAATAAAAGTCCCGTCAAAATCGTTCCAGCCATTTCTGAGATTAGCCGGAACAAGCAGACAGACAAAAATTGTAAAAAATGTTACTTTGGTGTATGTACCGTATACATATTCATATACAGTCAAACCTGGCTAACTGAGAACTGGATAAGTGAGAAACCTCTATAAGTGAGAGTAATTGCCAGGTCCCGTCATTTTACCCCTCAAATACCTCTATAAGTGAGAGACCAAAACCTCTATAAGAGAGAGTCGTTTTTCCCTCATGGACCTCTATAACTGAGAGTACTACTTGTCTGAACCTCTATAAGCGAGAGTTGAGGGTAATGAAACGTCTGCACTTTATGATCCATTCTTAAATTTCGTGGAACTAACTACCGTTGGTTTCGGATCGTGTTCTATTCAAACATTTTTTTTGTATTTTGTGGAAATAAGTAACATTGTTTTTGTATCGCATTTTTTTCGAAATGGCCACACGTGCGTCCGAACTATCCTGTTTGTTGAAATAGTGTTCTATTTAAAATTAATTTGTGGTTTTCTTTAATCTACCTTATATTATTTTTGTATCACATTCTTTTGGAATAGCTACACATGCGTTTACACTATCTTATTGGTCAAACTTACTCCAGTTGATAATTATTAATTGAGGAGAAAGTTCTGTGTTAGTAAATAAATCTTTAGGAATAAATAAATAAGTCGTTAAGCGTTAAGCTTAAGATAGCTGGGTATTGTATGCGTTCAAAGGTGGAAAATCTCGAAATGAAATACGCAATGAATTTGACTTAACAGAATCACTTTTATAAAATTATAAAATCAAAAGATATACGGTCCCTATAAGGTCTTAGTGCTCTAAAGGGCATGGAAATATTTAAAAAAGTCGTTTTTTGATTTTCCCGATATTTAAATGTGTCTTTTAGAATTAATAAAACAAACTATCATGTATATTCAATTCTAATCAACACAACCCAAACAGTTAGTACCTATGTACTATTTATAAAAAATATTTATCATTCTTTACGCATATATATGCACCTATAGATACCTACATACAAATTAGACGTATTTATTAACCTCTATAAGAGAGAGTAGCTACTTCCGAAACTGGATAAGTGAGAAACCTGGATAAGTGAAAAACCTCTATAAGCGAGAATGAGATGGCGGTCCCTTCGACTCTCTCTTATCCAGGTTTCACTGTACATGTAGTAAAAAACGGTTATTTCAATATTACAAACAGACACTCCAATTTTATATACAGTCAAACCTGGATAAGAGAGAGTTGAAGGGACCGCCATCTAATTCTCGCTTATAGAGGTTTTTCACTTATCCAGGTTTCTCACTTATCCAGTTTCGGAAGTGACTACTCTCTCTTATAGAGGTTAAAAAATACGTCTAATTTGTATGTAAGTAGGTATCTACATGCGTGAAGAATGATAAATATGTTTATAAATAGTATATAGGTACTAATTGTTTGGGTTGTGTTGATTAGAATTGAACATACATGATAGTTTGTTGTATTCATTCTAAAAGACGCATTCAAAAAATCGTCTTTTTTAATATTTCCATGTCCTTTAGAGCACTGAGACCTTATAGGGACCGTGTATCTTTTGATTTTATATTTTTATAAAAGTAATTCTGAAAATAAGTCAAATTCATTGCGTATTTCATTTCGAGATTTTCCACTTTTGAACGCATACAATACCTAACTATCTTAAGATTATCGCTTAATGACTTTTTTATTTATTCCTAAAGATTTATTTACTAACACCGAACCTTTCTCCCCAGTTGACACTTATCAACTGGAGTAAGTTTGACCAATAAGATAGTGTAAACGCACGTGTAGCTATTCCAAAAGAATGTGATACAAAAATAATGTTAAGTAGATTAAATAAAACCACAAAATAATTTTAAATAGAACACTATTTCAACAAACAGGATAGTTTAGAAGCACGTGTGGCCATTCCAAAAAATGCTGTACAAAAACAATGTTACTTATTTCCACAAAGTACAAAAAAAATATTTGAATAGAACACGATTCGAAAGCAACGGTAGTTAGTTCCACGAAATTTAAGAATGGATCATAAAGTGCAGATGTTTAATTACCCTCAACTCTCGCTTATAGAGGTTCAGTCAAGTATTACTCTCAGTTATAGAGGTCCATGAGGGAAAAACGACTCTCTCTTATAGAGGTTTTTGTCTCTCACTTATAGAGGTATTTGAGGGGTAAAATGACGGGACCTGGCAAATACTCTCACTTATAGAGGTTTCTCACTTATCCAGTTCTCAGTTAGCCAGGTTTGACTGTATATGTATAGAAGATGTATAGATGTAGTTAGATATGTTGGACACTAACCGCCTTATTGAAAGCCGTGGTGGTGTAGTGGTAGCACCTTACAATCGTGAGAACGTGGGTTCAAATCCCGGTCCCAGACCAATGAATTCTTTGGAATTTATGTACTGATTTTCATACCACTGGCTTTTCGTTAAAGGAAAAAATCCAATCCGCACCGGGCCAGCGTGTAGATACCGATTTTTATGATTCTTCTTAGGGTTCCGTACCCAGAAGGTAAAAAATCAGCCAAGTGCGGGTCGAACTCGCACACGGAGGGTTCCGTACCATATGGGAGCCCCATTCCCATTGCTGTAATTAATAGCGAGCAAAACACTCCTAAAAATCACGTTTGCTGTATGGGAGCCCTCCTTAAATATTTATTTTATTCTTTTTTTAGTATTTGTTGTTATAGCGGCAACAGAAATACATCATCTGTGAAAATTTCAGCTGCCTAGCTATCATGGTTCATGAGATACAGCCCGTTGACAGAAAGACAGACGGACATCGAAGTCTTAGTAATAGGGTCCCGTTTTTACCCTTTGGGTACGGAACCCTAAAAATGGGACTCTATTACTAAGACCTTGCTGTCCGTCACCAAGCTGTATCTCGTGAACCGTGATAGCTAGGAACTTTGAATATTCACAGATGACGTATTTCTGTTGCCGTTAAAACATAAAATACTAAAAATAGAAATAAATAAATATTTAAGGGAGGCTTTCATACAACAAACCTAAATTTTTAGGAGCTTTTCGCTCGATATCAATAACGGACAGGTAGATGCTTAAAATATTCACATAATATTTAGTGAAATATGTACTTTAAATATAAATAATGAAATTAAAATAAAATAATTATTTAAGGGAGGCTCCCATATAAGGAACGTGATATTTTTGCTCGAAATTAATAACGGCAACAGGAAGGTGCTTCAAAAAATATTAAGGGGGATTTCCATACGGTACGGAACCTTTGCCGACCTGCACTTGACCGATTATTTTGTTTTGACTTCAGAAGTGTCTCAATTATCGTAATCGGCTTAAGTTTAGTTTTTAAAAAAAATCAACCATATGTAGTGTGGAAAATAACTACATCGATATGATATTGATTGATTGATCCGTGCGAACTATTCGAATTCAGTACACAGTTGAAGATGGTTGTGCCAGTTTTGGCGAACATTAATTATTCTTTCTTTAGGTATGTATCTTTCCTTGAAGCGGACTAGGCAACTTTGTTTCCTGTTCTCGCTCAGGGGTCAGGTGCCTCAGGCTGAGGATCGTGTCCCCAGTTGGCCGGCCCGAGGCTGATGTCTCTGGTGGATACTTAGCTTTTAACGATTGTGTTATTTATTTGTAAAACACAAAACACGGGGCTAATTACTCCGAAGTAAATCTGTGTTTATTATAGAAATAAAATAAACTTTATTGCTTAGCTGTGTACAAAATTATGTGACTAAATACTTAATTTATAATTCTTATTCGCAAAAAATGGCAAAACCGCCTTCCATCTTGTACAAAATTCGAATATTTCGATCAAATTGTTTACATTATTGTTGATTTTTCAAAAACGGCTCAGCCAATTTCTGTAAAATTTAAATGGGACCACCTCGGGACTATACCCTTTCGAACTAAAAAAGATTTTTTCGATTCGGTTCACAATTGGCGGAATTATTGTTAACAATAAAAGTTGTTAGTTTTGATGTACAGAAAAAGCTCCCAAAAGGATGCTAATTGATTAGAAATAACCCTGTATATACCTAATCACTTCATGAAAAAAATACTCATACGCCGCAAAAGGAATATTTACAATGCATAGGTACATTTCATCGTGCTGTATTGTGTAAGACCATATGAATAGATTTGTTGTTTTCTGTGTTACAACTGAGTAAATATTTGCGTTACATATAAACTGCCATTTTTGACCCATCTGCGGAGGTGGGTTCTTTGTAATCGTTTGAGTTTGACGTTTTAGCGTTCGTTTTGGGTAGTGAGCAAAAGTAGCATTATTGGCGAAATGGGCGAAATTCCCAAACCGCACGGTTTACATCAACGCTAATTTTGCAAATGCTAAAAATGCCATCGAGCCCAAAACGAACGCACTTATACTTACTTACGTATTACATTTTGTAGAATAGAGTTTCTCATCGCGCTATATCAAGACGTCATGTCATCATCTCCCTTTTGGCGAAATCTTTTTATTACTGTGGGCTTTTGAATAGCTCGGTTGTAATAGGGCTATGTCATAGTTAAATTTAAATAGATCGACGTGTGAGAGAGGCCTGGGATGAGGGATGGGTGAATACTAAATGGGCCGATTATTTTATCTGTTTCTGTTTTAGCGAAATGTGGTCAATTTCAAGCTAATCTGTCGTTATTTTATGTCAATTTCGTTGTACCTACTGCGAATTTTGCTTAGTTTGGAGGGTCACGTATAAAAATACATATTTAGAAATGAGTAAAAAATATATAAATTAAGAGTATGCAGAGAATATTGAGTAACATTTTATACTTAGGCCGTCTGCATCGTGTACACGCATGTACGGTAATAATCGGCCAAGTACGAGTCGGACTCGCGCAGGGTTCCGTACTGTATGGGAGCCCCCTTTAATATTTATTTTATTTTAATTTTACTATTTATTATTGAAGGGAATATAAACCAAATATTCTGTGAAAATTTCAAGCATCCTCCTGGTACCATTATTAATATAGAGCGAAAAACGTCTAAAAATGCAGGTTTGATGTATGGGAGCCCCCCTTAAATATTTATTTTATTTTGTTTTTAGTGTTTGTTGTTATAGCGGCAACCGAAATACATCATCTGTGAGAATTTCAGCTGCCTAGCTATCATGGTTCATGAGATACAGCCCGGTGACAGACAGACAGACAGACAGACGGACATCGAAGTCTTAGTAATAGGGTCCCGTTTTTCCCTTTGGGTACGGAACCCTAAAAAGCCGTTTTTATAAAGAAACAAGCCAATAGTCGGTCGTGTTCGGTTGATGCACGGTCGAACTATGGATTTAGTTGTATAGTGTATACCCTATATCATGAATTCATATTTATCTATAAACGAATTTCTTACAACTTGCAAAAAGCCATAGATTGGCTACGGTTAATTTTTGTGATTTTTGTGTACCCGGAACCCGTATAACATGGCAATTGCAGTAGCATTGGCAACAATACTTTAAATAATTGTGTCCACCAACAATTCTTAAGTTAATTGAAAATCGTCCTTATGTGTTATAAAAATAACGTTTAATATTGTATTTCCAGGTGCTAACCGGGGCAGCGTTCCACCACAAAGTGTGGTCGTGGTACTACACGCACCGCATGCCGCGCGCCGCGCGTCGCTGGGTCGACGACAACTTCAACTGTGAAGATATCGCCATGAACTTCCTCGTGGCTAACATTACTAGGAAACCTCCCATCAAGGTATGAAACCGCCCATGAAAGTATGAAACCCCATCAAGGTGTCAAACCACCCATCAAGATATGAAACTACCCATCAAGGTATGAAACCACCCATCATGGTATAAAACCACCCTTCAAGGTATGAAAATACCCTTCAAGGTATGAAACCACCCACCAAGGTATAAATAAATAAATATTAGGGGACATCTTACATACGGTCTCTGACCCCAAACTAAGCAAAGCTTGTGATATTATGGCTGTCAGAGACTGATATATTACATATACATATTTTTAAATACAATACTTTTATAGATAATACTCGTACCTAAATAACACCCAGACACAGAGCAAACACCTATGTTCGTCACATAAAATTTGCTCTGGGTGGGAATCGAATCCACGCCTCTTTGACCCAGGAGTCAGGGTCACTAACCACTGTGCCATCGAGGCCACCCATCAAGGTATGAAACCACCCCACAATGAGGTCGTGATACTATACGCACCGCACGCCGCTGTATCGTCGATAACTTCAACTGTGAAGATATCGCCATGAACTTCCTCCTAGCCAACATTACTAGGAAAACTCCCATCAAGGTATGACACAATACACAACACAGTGAGTTACCGCCTACACCTGACAACGAAAGACAAAGGTAACAACTTCAACTTCAAATGAACTTTCTGGTCTCTAACGTGTCACCGTAACCTGGATACTAGACACATCACGCGGATACGTTTTACGCTTTTATTATTATAGTCCACTACATGAGTCAGTTGCAGGTTTGTGCATTAGCATACGCTGACAAAGAAGGATGCAGAGACTCGACCTGTCAAAACATTTTATTTCATTTTTTTGCAATCATGGAACAAAACATCTTTTCTAATAATGATATGTGCTTTAAAAATATAGTGATTTTTTTGCTGTTTTCATATCACTAATTATAGTTAAAATTAGACCACTTACAGAAATTAATAGAAAAATTACAATGATTTTTTATTGTTTTTACCATCTAAATCCCCTACCAATGCTTGTGTGGCCAAATATTTTATATCTTCATTAAAAACGAACTTGAACATATCAGAACAGTTTTAGAAGTGTCATAAATTACTCTGACGAACATAACATTTTTAGTAATAAACTTTGGGAGAAAATGAGTGTATTCGTATACAACAGGTATTCGTATGTATGAGCTGCCGACATCCTTCTTTCTTCTTTAGGATTGCAAAGGTTATGTGCCGATATTTTGGTATGGGATCGAATCAGGAATGAGGAGATCCGTAGAAGAACCAAGGTTACCGACATAGCCCAGCGGATTGGCAGGTTGAAGTGGCAATGGGCAGGGCACATAGCGCGGAGGACTGATGACCGATGGGGTCGAAAAGTCCTCGAGTGGAGACCACGTACCGGCAAGCGCAGCGTAGGACGTCCACCCACAAGGTGGACGGACGACCTCATTAAGACCGCAGGATCGCGCTGGATGCAAGCCGCTACCAACCGGTCTTATTGGAGATCTTTAGGGGAGGCCTATGAACAGCAGTGGACGTCCTATGGCTGAAAAGAAGAAGAAGAAGAAAATTGGAATTTGAACCTCAAGATTCTGAGGCTACCATTTTCTTACATCCACGGAGCATCAGACAGATTTTATTTAATATTATGAAACACTACACCTTGTTAGGGGCGGCTATTAATTTACTATTTTTTATTGTGACTGTGCTAAGATATCATCATCACATTTCCAGGTCACCCCAAGAAAGAAGTTCAAATGTCCAGAATGTACCAACACTGAAATGCTGTCAGCGGACGCCCGTCACATGACCCAGCGCTCGGCCTGCATCGACCGCTTCGCCAAGATCTACGGACATATGGCGCTCAAACCCATCGAGTTCAGAGCAGACCCTCTACAGTACAGAGAAACTGGTTCTGGAGTACCACATGCGTATCCCGATATCGGAGCTTTGTGAGGCTTTTGTATGTTTGATTTCAGTTTGATGTCATTTAACGTCGGTTTGATGTCATGTTTGGTGTCATATTACGTCATGTTTGTTGTCATTTCACGTGTTTAATGTTATTTGACGTATGTTTGACGTAATTTAACATGTTTGGTGTCATTTAACGTCGTGTTTGATGTCATTTAACATGTGTTTGGTGTCATTTGACATGTGTTGGTGTCATTTAACGCCATTTGACGTCGCGTTTGATGTCATTTAACATGTGTTTGGTGTCATTTGACATATGTTTGGTGTCATAACATACACGTCATACTTATGATATATACACGTTGGATGACATTTGACGTCGTTTTTGGTGGCATTGGACATGTGTTTGATATCATTTGACTTATGTTTGGTGTCAATTGACGCAACGTGTCATGTCATATGTCACATCGTAATTATGTCATTTGACGTGTTTATTGCGTAAGCTGTCAAGTATAATCGCATGGATATATAGGCACGTACTCGATGGAAAATCCTTCTCGATATTTGAGCATAAGAATATTCGCTCTAACTTCACATTTTTTTAAATCAAAATAAAAGGATGATGTGAATGTAGGAGCTATCAGGTTTGCGTCGGGCACGTTGCGATTGGACATTGAGTGAAAGCGAAATAGCACTGCTGTTTTCATACGTTGAAAATAATCAGGTGATTTTTGGAATCTGTTGTAAATTTTTACAATGCAGAATATATTCGAATCCGATTAGTCTTTCCAAATTTCTAAACTGTCTGGACCAAAATGTTCAGTTTTACCTACAATGACGAATTTTTTCATACACTTTGTATGTAATTTTTTATTGTCAGAAATGAACTCTTTTTTTTAAATAATACATAATTATCTAATGCACACAAGGTACTGCATGATTATGAATATTACAAAACGTATTATAAAATGATATAATTTGAAACGCGAAAACATTCAATCGCTTTAGAACAATATCTATGGATTTAACTAAAAAATGAACTAATGCAGAAATCGTGTCTGTTCAAAAAAAAAAATGGCGCCGACGATAGTGATGTCGATTTTCTTGTACTAAATTCTAAACTAACTTGCCGGGGGCAAAAAATAACTTTGTCCCTTTTATTTCAATGTGCGAGAAAAGGACAAGTTATTTTAGTCCTGTTTAATTTGGTTTAGAAAAATGGTAGAACGAAATCGACACCTTTGTGTTTGCCGCACAATAATTTGTCATATCTCATTTGGAATTAATTGTTGTATAAAATATTGGAAGGTATTTAGGTAAGGTAGTTTGGGTACCCTTAAAAAATATTAAAAAAAAAAAATACTTAACACTTTAATACTTATTTTATAAAAATCGTCTATCGTAAAAACAGTTATGTTGCACTTTCAAAATTAACGTAGTAAAGAGGGAGTATGACTTTTGAGTCAAGGGTTCCTTACAATTACAACAATAATTCGTGCAGAACATAATTAAGCAATAAATGATTTTATTTTATTTCATTTCATTGTTATTATATTTTTCATCAATATGTGTATAGAATTCTCATAAAACTATATTTGCACTCCATTTTATCAGGTGGGTAATTCTGTTGGCATTTTTTTCGTAAAGAGGGTACCCAGACATTAGCGTGTAACGAAATTAGGAGATACGGACAATAAATAACAAATTGAAAGAAGGCTGTAAGAGATTAGATTGGGATTTCGTCCCCCAGTACCAGGGTAATGTAGAATAAACTGCTGTTTTATATTCGTTTCTACATTGTACCACTACAGAATATAGATGTTAGTCGCTTAAACTGCAATGCCAGCTGTACACACTCGCCGAATGTCTCGGCCGTTGAAGCTCTAGACGAGAGCATACTTGTACACACTCGTTTTTTCTCGCGAGATCCAACGATGTTCTTTGATTCGGGGCAAAATATGTACCGACAAGCGACCGAGACCGACCGAGGCAACGCGCGAGAGAGCGAGACATGACGAGAGCACCATGTACATACTCGCTCTCGGCCTGTCTCGGGGTGTCTCGGCGAGTGTGTACAGCCGGCATTATAATGAGTCCCTCATCGCTCAGTGTAAGTACCATCGAAAAATTTCTAGTACATATCGATAGAAAATGAAAAAAAACGATTAAAGATGAGTCGATCTTACGCACCTAAGTTTTCTTCATCTCGATAGGTTTTTTAAAGAAAAGAAACAAGAAAATGATAGCATAATCGTAATGGATTTGTTGGAATGTCAAGTCAGAATAGAAATTAATAAAAGTTGTCTTAACTGCGAAATCGAGGGTGACACTAGGCCTAGTAATCGGGTTTCGTTCTTACCTTTGGGTACGGAACCCTAAAAATATTTTCCATGTACAGTACACAGGTGGTAATTTCGTTCGCCAGTTCGTTACTTACTACATATTTTACAAAAAAAAAAGTTTTTTTTTTAATTTTTTACATTTCAAACATCTTCTTTCCTTCTATCAAATATAGGGTTTATTTCGATAGTATTCAACCGACGGACTGAAAAAGTAAAACGTCCATTGTAAATAATTTTGCCACAAATATTATGATGTTAAATGAAAATCACCAACTCAACGCAGTTGCAGAAATTTGATCTTAGTGACGATCGTGCAAAGTTCAATTTTCTGTAACCAAAAGTAATTAATTCACTTAGCATTCAGTCTTTATATTTTTTTTTTATATAGGACTGCACTAGGCCGCTATAACATTTGCCAGTATCAGATCTCGAGTCAAACATTCGCTGTAAGTTTTATCTTTTGTTGTAATTTTGTAGCTTTCGTTTTTCAAGTCAGTTTCCCTTGAATATCTTTGATGAACCTATCAGTCCAAAATTTTATGTCTGACCTACCTTCTCTTTACAACTGAACTTATTCCCCGTGCCATTCTAATTTTAAGTTGTAATCGATCGTCATATTATACACTTTCTGTCTCTTTCATTCCTAAGCCGACGTCACTAAGATGAGCGGGACAGATTATTGACCGATTATGATTGTTGCAGATTATTGCAAGTGACTACGTTTTTTTATTTATTTTATTGTAATCATGAACAATCGTGTTTATAATTTAAATACTAGTTATATTTCTGAATTAGTTTAAATTCACTGAGCTTGGTTAAATCAAATCAGATCGTTTTGAAGTAGGTACTATATATTTTTATTTGCAGATAATTTTACAATACCTAAAACTATTACGTTTCGTTTGAATATAGAGTAAATATAATACGAACATATCTACGTACAATAAATTAAATCAATTAGATTGAATAAGACGAAGCAATATTATTCTTTCTCTTTTTACTAAAAAAAGTATAAACATAATTTATTTCGACAGAAAAGGAAAAGTCGATGATGTCAATTCTGCTGTATCTGAGTTAAAAGTATTGCTATACTTTTCTGACATATTGACTAGAAAAGAGATGTACATAGTTACATACAAGTCCTAAGACAAGATGTGCCTAAGTCCTGTCAGTTAGTTAGTTTTACTCAGTTGCACAACTGAATCGACGATACTTAGCCCAAAATAATGGCAAGTCAAATTCTCTCAAAATGTAGTCGAATAAAAAAAAAAACAGCATTTCAAACAAATTCTGTTACACCAATTTATAAAATAAGTTTAACAGCTCTTGAGATTATTTATCACTAATCCCTTCTCATATACAAAAACAAAAAGAGACGCTGAATTTTAGTACTGTATAATTGGTTTAAAATAATCGGCCAAGTACGAGTCGGACTCGCGCACGGAGGGTTCCGTACTGTATGGGAGCCCCCCTTAAATATTTATTTTATTTTAATTTTATTATTTATTATTGAAGTGAATATAAAACTAAATATTCTCTGAAAATTTCAAGCATGTACCTGTTACCACTATTAATATAGATCGAAAAACGTCTAAATAATCAGGTTTGTTGTATGGGAGCCCCCCTTAAATATTTATTTTATTTTGTTTTTAGTATTTGTTGTTATAGCGGCAACAAAAATACATCATCTGTGAAAATTTCAGCTGCCTAGCTATCATGGTTCATGATATACAGCCCGGTGGCAGACGGACAAACAGACAGACGGACATCGAAGTCTTAGTAATAGGGTCCCGTTTTTCCCTTTGGGTACGGAACCCTAAAAATGGTGCAACGAAAAATACCATTTGGGCCCCATTTTTGGTTTTTGTATTATACCGGCCTGGATTCTTGTCCTTTTGACCGTTTTTAGGGTTCGGTACCCCCGCTGTCCGTCCGTCTGTCTGTCACCGGCCTGTATCTCATAACCGCGATAGCTAGAAAGCTGAAATTTTCACAGATGATGTATATCTGTGGCCGCTATAACAACAAATACTAAAAACAGAATAAAATAAGTATAGGGGGCTCCCATACAATAAACCTGTTTTTTTTTGCCGTTTTTTGCTCGATATTAATATTGGCAACAAGTAGATGCTTGAAATGGGGCTAAAGGGCTCCCATACGGTACGGAACCCTTCGTGCGCGAACCCAATTCGCACTTGGCTGATTTTTTATATAATTTGATATTTCAAGGAAGAACCTTCCCCTTCCCAGTCCTCTAAATTGCCTTTGAAACCTTCTATTGAAAACAACGCAAATAATTTGAATGACAATAAGTTGGTAGTTAGTAATGTCCCCAATTTCTTTAAAGTCAATTCTTAATGATAAATACTTGTACGTGGAGTAATACTACTGATTTTTTGTCAAAAACATTATTAGCTAGCTATTAAATAGTACAATGCCCGGAATTATACTAAATAACGCAATTTAGTTTGGTTTTGTCTGAAAACCAAGATGGTATGTGAATAGTTAAGCAATTTTTAAAATTCAAAAATCTAAAGTTGTGA
This sequence comes from Hypomecis atomaria, assembly GCA_964007245.1. Taxonomy (NCBI): domain Eukaryota; kingdom Metazoa; phylum Arthropoda; class Insecta; order Lepidoptera; family Geometridae; genus Hypomecis; species Hypomecis atomaria. The sequence continues at coordinate 19,379,460 of OZ023291.1, forward strand.
GTCTTTTATTTTACTTTCGCTCTTACGACAGAAAAGTGAAATAAGCAGAAATGGTGTGTTCAAAAATATCGAGAATTTCAATAGTATTTAATAATAGATACTTGGAGGATTTAATTACTGGAGAAGAATTCAGCGCGCGTACCCCTCTGTCATGGTATAAGAAAAATTATACCTACGCGTAAACGAGACACCAGGCATTTTATTACACAACTTTAGACTTAAGCGTCTAAGCAATTGAGGCAAAAATGGATTATCAGCAACTGGGCTGCATCGTTCTCGCTCGCTCAGCTCCATAAACCCGCCACCCGTTAACGTTTCGACTTTATGAACATATGTTTTAGGTCGAAACTTCAGTGAACACCTCCACCTTAAGCTTTCTCACGTAAAGCTCTCAGAATGTAGTGAATGCGAATCGTAGTGCGTTTCTAATCCAGAGATAAAGCGTCCCTGGTCGAATACGACAATTTGTCTTTCATACATGTTCATATATTTCCAGGTGTTATATTATTAAAACTTTTATTAAATGTTTCGTTTTCAATTAGTTTTATTATTTTAATAATGTTTTTGACAAATCAAACTTTATTCCAAAATATTGTACCTAAATGAAGATGCCATCTATTCTGTCCTTACGAACTTAAATGTAAACAAATGATATTCTAAAATGTTAGTGAACGTAAAAATTAGTAATAAATAGAGAAAATAGTGAAATTGATTAGTCCATTTCGACATATCGGTGCTTGTGCGTAAGGGAAAATAAAAAATCCTACTAAATTAATTTTGTAGATACGATATTTATTTATTTTCAAATAAAATTGCGTGTTGTAATAACGTTGTCGTAGTTTTATAGATGGCATAATTTTAACGCTATAGTAATAATAAATTGTACCTAAGTGTAGTAATATTGTTAAGTATAATGTATTATGTAGTTTTTATAGTACATGGCTCGATTTTGAGCCATCTGCCCCTTTCGTCTGATATTTTAATCTACAGGAAATATTTATAGAGGTATAACTTTTATTCTTGACAGGTTTTCTATACAAAAGCTGTCAATTTATCAGAGTTATTTCTCAGATAATATTATTCGATTAAAATATCAGGCAATGACGTCATGATGTACTATTTTCAAAATTAAACTTTTGACAATGATCTATTGTGACGTTTTAAAACGTCAAAATGTTTCAAGTTAGTTGCGAGATTTAATATGTTTAAGTGGAATATGTCCTTTTTTGTAATGAAGTACCAACACCATCAAATAATCTAAAAAGATATCCAGTTCTTAAAAACTTATTTCTTACAAAGTTTTTTTTTAAATAGTAAAATCTGGACGATTTAATCGCGACATGACGTCACCATGCACCATACGTAGTTACTATTATCTAATTTGTTTCACCGTTAGCTATGGCTAATGGCTGTTACGATTTTGATGGTGCATTTTGACGTCACTAAACGTCATGAAGATATATTGTCTAATCCGACGCTGTCAAGTTTAATTTTGAACATGGAACAGTAGAATTGACGTCATTTAATATTAACATTGTAAATATATTTTAACGAATAAGCTTAACGAATAACTTTATAAAATACACCATTTTATTTTGCGAAAACTCCAAAGTGACCATATCCAATTATGTCAAGTACATTTTTTTACATAATGATTATATTTTATATAGTAAGTTTTATTTGATCAATTTTATTGTCTGTTTATATTTTTGAAACAGTTTATAGGAGTAATTTTAATTTTGTATACAAAAGATCAATTTTTAGGAAATTTTTGTGACAAGTTATTTTTAGATATTATTATGTTTTGTGTTTTGTGTAGTGAAATCGAGATTTGATAAAGTGAATAGATGGTTTACCTCACGAAGGACAGTAAAGAATAATCCACAAAAAATGGGGAAAATCCACATAATTATCAAATCACACTACGCCTGTACCCCTTGTTCAGTATATCGATTTTTTTACGTTTACGATAGAGATTAAACAATTTTTATTATTAAAAAATATTGGTCACATATTTTTTCTTTTGTCAATCAAACAGTTAATGACAAAGATAAACCTTGTCAAAGTTTGAGAGTGGGGGCTCGTGACGTCACTAGCCGGTACATTTGTAGTAGGTTAGTGACGTCACGCGTAACTTTAACGGGTTATATTTTCATATTTTTTTGTCAAAGTGACAAAAGAAAAAATACGTGTCTAATATTTTTTGTTAATCTATTTGACGGACTAATTATATTTAGAAAACAAGCCTATTCCGATGCGATGTCTGCAACAGTTTTGATAGCAAAAAATTAAATAGGAGTTGTCAAAAGGTTATTGACGAACTGTATTCATGTAATTAGAGATTTCATTAAATTATGGATTATTTTCACTAAGAACTATTATATTTTAAATCTTTTTGAGGGAATCATAAGCCAAAGACGTTAACCTCTAGTCTGAGAGTATTTATGATTCTATCGCATTTATTATTTTATTGGTAATTTTTAATGTATGAGTGTTACCGAAAATGACTGAACGGACCTTATTATTTATTAAATATATAGTAATAAATATATAGTACGATAAAGGCTCAATTATGAAGGCTATTTGACAGCTCTCAATAACATTCTAAAGTGTTGGTCTCCTTGTCTAATAGGTCGCGATGAAAAGGACAGCTACATTTTAGTAATTTTAAACATGTCAAGTTAAGCCTTCATAATTGAATCTATTATGGGGTAATACATTAATGATAATTTGAGCTAGCATAAAAATATATGTTTTTTTTTGCCGAGTCTGACATTTTTGTATGGAACAGCAGATTTAGTTCGTGATTTCGAGGTTGGTCCCATAATAAAAGTTGTTTACAATGATGAGTGTATATTGCAGTGAAGCTTGTAATGCGACTTCCACCAAAGTTGCGTTAAACGTTTAACGCTACCATGGAGGGGGTATGAAAGCACTGTTGCGTCGAAGTTTCAATTCTTCCGCGCGGAGGCCACTTGCACTTTTTTCTTCTGAAAAGGAACTTTCAGATAACAACATCTTGTTTTGCTCTAATTAGTATTTACTCTGTATAATTGTATGATAAAATAGTACATTGTTCACCGAGAGGAGAAAGTGACCGATTACCGTCGAGGGTGTAGTATAAATAAATATATTTATACTACACCTGCTCGGGAGAGAAAAGTGTATGAAAATCCATTTCTTACGTGGTTTTTCTTTTTTAATTTTGGGTAAGACTATGCGCTGGTAACCTAAATATCAAAAGCCAAAAAGTTTTTACAGTGAGTTTTTATCTCCAAGTTCGCAAAATGACACTGGCCACTAGCTGTGTGTTGGATGGTGTCAAACAATTTGAAAAAAGAACATGTGAAAATTGCAGACGCCATTGGCGCCATTTTCAAGTGTTAAATTAAGCTTCACTAACTGCAACAATTTCAATATAAATTTCAATTAGTAAAGATTTAGTTTTTTATTTTCCTCATAGGTGTAGTATAAAGCACTATGTATCACTCGAGAGAAAGTGCGATTCCCGATCTCGGGTGTTTTAAAGCCCTCGCCTACGGCTCGGGCTTCAAACGACACCCTCGACGGTAATCGGTCACTTTCTCCTCTCGGTGAACAATGTACTATATTTATCAGGCAAGAAGAGCGTTATCGCATCTTTTTTCAATTACTAGGCAATTTCACATCAGTTGCAATTTTATGTCAAAAAATACTTTAAATGCTAGCAAAAATTATCATTAGTGTAAAAAGCGTTAATTCTGTTGTCATTTCTAACTAAATTAATATGAAAACGTACTAAAAAGGTTAGCATAAGTCGGCTAACAAATCCTGATGTCAGAGTTGAATAAGCCATTTTAAAAGTAAAATGTTTCCATCTTGCATTTACTCAAATATTGTACACTTCTACGCAGGATTATCCATAAAGGATGTACTGTTCCGAAAGGGGCTAATTCCAAAAAAAAAAAAAAAAACTATCAAATTCAAACCGTCTTAATGAGACAGCCGATTTTTTTTAAATTTCGAGTTGGTCTCATAATAAAGTTGTTCATAATGACAGTCCGAATCACCTTCTTTTGGCTTAAAAATTCAAAATTAATTTATTTCAGGCATTTGTAGGTACCCATATTCACAAAAATTAAATTAGATTAAATTATGTCACCAGTTACAAATTATTATTCATTTTAAATTTCATTAAATATTATACATTTATTTACAACAAACACGAAAATATTCATAGTCTTCGCTTCGGCACTGGTACGGAGACATGTCTCTCGCAACAGTGCCGAAGGTAATGGCAGTCAAGCCTGGACGCAATCATTTCCAGGATGCAGTTGGAGCTGGCCCGCACTCTGCGCACCAAGGACGCGGCTCGCGTACGCATCACGGCATGGAAACATGGCGTGCGTGCGTCCGCGAACATGCCAGAGGCGCTGCAGAAGCGGGGCAGCCCAAACAGCATCCTAAAAGCGTTATTATACAGGACGCGGAGATCACTGTGTCTTCTCTGTGTGTAGTTGGCCCACAGGCTGCTTAGTTATACCCTTTCTGAATTACGCTGTATTTTATGGTAAAAACGTCAACCATATTAGATTTAGTTACAATAATACGACAGAATTTTCGCCATTTTAAAAAGTGACATTTTAGATTTGTATATAAAATATTATCTGATTTATTTATTTTGCATGAACAAACTCTATAGAAACAAATATATCGTAGCTACCTAATTAGAATTTAAACTATGGATATTTTTAATAACGTGTTAAGTTACTAATTTTTTAAAAAAAAAATATGTTTCCAATGTTTTGATGTTAGTAATATAAGTGTCGATTTTGTTTGAGCAAATAAACTAAATTCTCAATACGGGAAATCCAAAATTAATCTAGCATTAATTAAAATATATATATATATTGCGAGATTAATTTTGAAATAAATTATAAATCGGCCTAAATGTCTTAAAACGTACTTGATGCTTATATGCTCGATAAAACTTTCATACATGTACCGATTTGGTTGGCTTCAACCAACATTCAACATTGCTATTAGACGCATTGCTATTAGACTATTGTTGGTCCCGACCGTATCGAACTAGAATAATGTTAGACCGACCATGTTACACACGATCGAATTAGGCGTTTCTTTTTTGAAATTATCAAATAAATTAGTTTATCGAGCATTTATGAATTAAGTCGTGTTTTTGATACATATTGTTAATGCGTTAATTTCTCAATTTTCCAAACGTTAGCTTTTAAAAATTAAATTAAGTATTAAAAAGTTGCAGCTTCATTAATCTTTGTTGTGTTAGATTAAACAATTTTTTTAGCCATCTGCCTAAAAAGGAGGTTATCCTTTTTAGACAACATTGTCCAGTCGGTTTTTGTTACATTCAAATGAAATTTCTTGTTGGAAATTGAGTTTAATGATATATCTTGTTATTGGATAAATAAATTGTAAGTAATTGGATTTAATGTAATAGAGAAAAATATAGATAAACGATTGGGGTCGATTTTGATATACCAATGCTTTACTAAACTAAGCCACGCCATTTGTCTATGACTAAACTGAGATTATGAAAATAAAACGCATTTTAGAGATGAAAATAGAAAGCTTTTGTGAGTCATATCTATAAATAAAGACGGCAAATTTAGATCTTTATAATGGAAAGTAACGTGCCTTTTGCACATTTTAATTATAATGTAACACGGGTGTTATTTAGGAGTTTTTTATGGATTTTCTACTATGAGCTAACCGCCACATAAGAGGCAGTCAAATGCGGACGAGACTATAGTATATAGTTGCTGTCTGTCTGCCTTAAAAGTGTCTGCCCACTATAACCATATACTCGTACCATGACCAATAGGAACGAGTCAGAAAAAAATATTCTTGGATAGAAAAGTATGTGACTAGTACTCGTAGCTCAGTAAAAATAGAATTTAACTTGGCACTAAATTTTCGATCCAATATTTTTTTTTACAAGGTTTAGGATCACTTACTGAGCATAAAAACACAAAATGCTGACAGCTCCAAGCGCCATATTGAAAAAATGTTCGATATCTCGGAAACTGTGCACTTTAGGGCAAAAATCACGGCACCATTATTATAGAGAATAAAATTTCGCATCTTTTGGTTCCAGTAAACTTTTTTGTAAAACTTACCGTTTAGGATTTATGGCTAATTCAATGACCCGGTTTTTATTGGTTAGCCTAATATTTTAAGAGTTATCGGCCGAGATCTTAAAAAAATACGCTCGAGTTACACCTGTGTAATAAAATTCTAGTTTTAATTTGAGAATTAATTCATTTGGTTTAGTTTAGGGTATCAGAATCGACGCCAGCGTCGTCATTTAGATTACATGGAATGCCATGCCACTGCCAAATAGCATGTGAAAAGTTAACATAAGGTCCTCAGCTATTTTGTGTTAAAAGTTCTAAGTCCACTGCCTCTGAGAATTTTCTTGCAAAAATTCCGACGTGTTTCGCGTGCGGCCTAATAACAAAATAAGTATTTTTTTAGTTAGCTAGTGTGGCCAATTATGAAGGCACCATCCTAAATTTAATTGCAATTTTAAATATTGCTGTTTCTTTTTCACTGCATGCATTTGAAAGAGAGAATAATATTCTAAATTGCTATTAAATTTAGGATGGCGCCTTCATGATTGGCCACAGTTTGTAGCTAAAATTTTCAGTTTTCCAGAGCTCAAATTTTTTTTTTCGGTAGTACATTTTTTTTGGCTTCGATTTTTTTTGTATTTTTAAAAATTATTAAAATGTTACTCAGAGGCAATGTTGGATTAAAATGTGATTTCTTTCTAGAGGCATAGTCAATTCTTCGTAGCAAAATTATGATTTGTACAGTAGGTACGGATGTAGGTTTAAGTAAGTACTTAATGGTTAGTTTAATGAGTTGTTGTCATGTACAGAATGTAAATAGTACACTTGTATATGGAGAATAAAAGAAGACATATCAGTTTGTATCACTTTGTTTTATTTGTCACACAACTCTTGAGAATAGAGAAAGGAAGATACATACAATGCTCGTAAGCAAACCACGCAACTTCGCTTGCGTCTTTCTTGTCTAAATTATACTGTTAGTTATATAACTAAAAAATAAAATCAGAGTGTGTATAGAATTTGTCGATGCATTGCATGTGCCAGCCATCGCTCTTCTCGAACATATTTGACGAAGGAAAATATAAAATTCGTTTGGAAAAAATATTCAAAGACAAGTACTAATAACAACATGGCTAGTTAAGAGTTACGAGTAAGTGTATAATATAGCCTACTCTCTATAACTATGGGTGCAGCCATGCAAACACCTACCTACAGCTGAAGTGATGATGATTATTTTTAAAGCACGTCAATATTGTATGCGGTTGAAACTTTTGTCAACACTTGACTTAAAACCTGATATGAGATACCTATGTTTAATATCAAAATAAAATGCGTGATATAAAGCTACTCCCCTGGCTTACGCCTAACCAAACTGCTAATCGGTACCTACCATTTTTTTTAGCACTAGTTGCAACACAGCATCGTCTTCCTTTATCCCCGTGCCTGTTACATACCTAAATCTCGGAAAAGTAAAGACCTATCCAAATAAAATAAAACGCGGCAAGAATGAGCGGAACGCGCGGCTCCGTGTCGCTCGGCGGCTCGGGCTAACAACATGCCAGCGTGCGTTTGGATAGGTGGGGTAAAACATTCGGTGCGTAAGACCATAGATTATGTATACTAATGTTCTATGGTAGAATATAGACTGTGCAGTGCCGCCCGACAAAAGAGTTCCCCGAGACGGCACGATAATTATGCCCCGTGTTTCGGCATTATTTATTTATTTTCTTACAGAAAAATAACATTACAGTTATAATCATTCCGTTACTTATCTTATCGTTACTTATAATCTAAGCAATATAGGAATTCAAATATAAATTCTAATAATCTAAACAATGTGTAAAACTTATGAAATATTCTAATCAATATAGTAACTTTGGTCTAAACAGTAGGTATAGGAACTTTGGTCTAAGCTATGTAGGAACATCGGTATTGCTACGATGCTAGAACAGAAGTTCTCCGAGGAGGAAAATAAAAATAAAAGGAGTTTTTTTTTAATTTAGATACATAATTTCTCCACAAACTTTAGGTTCCGCGTGTCCTTTATTACATAAAATTTTTCAATTTTTACAGAAGGCTATACCTTACAAGAAGATGGTTAATCATTTCATCTTAGCCTAAGTTAGTAGGTAGGTTCAATCATTTAGGAAAATAGTTTCCGCGCATTGCGTGTATGCTACGAGGTAACCAGCGAACCGCAAGCAGCACACGATTTATTACTAAATTGTAATCGTATCGTAATCATATGTCATTATCAATTACTCTATAAAATATAAATCTACTTGTTACACTTTACTGCGTACAGAGTAACGGTACAATTATAATAATATATTTTCCACTTACCAACAATCAAATATGATACCAATATATAATTAATATTACAATGTTTCGTAATTACTAAATTGTAAATAATTTTATAAAAATACCTACCTATATTACATTGTTAGACTTAGCATAAATTAGTAATAAGTAATTAAGAGTATTGTTATCTTCCATTGCAGCGCCCTAACGGGAACTATGTTTTGTACTACAATTAGTTTAATAGTTGTTATGTACACACATTGTGCAAATAAAGAAAATAAAGATTACGAGTGGCGCATGTGCCAGCCATCGTTCTCCTCATATTTGAGAGTAGAGAACGAACCGACACAACGCCGCCGCAAAATGGAGAGCATGAATGCTCCGATGCACGCAATGCTTATTTCTAAATATTACGAGTACACACATATTACAATGTTTACTGAAAGCGATCACCGGTAGAGTCCGAATCTGCATAACTACCGGTCTTCCCCCAAGACGGTAGTAGGTACCTAGATACTATCCATAAATAATTTACCAGGGCAAAATAATAAAAATAAAAGCATGCATATAGGCAAATTGTGAAAATCTATTGTTTCTTTTTATATTTTTTATTTATCGGGCTAAAGTGCCTTTATTAACTACAACAAAACTACATTACTACCTATTACATAAAAAGCATTGGATCATCCTCAGACCTTTGAAGGTCTAAAGATAATCCAAATGCTCAAGCCCACTGCCAGTTGGCAGCGTGCCCAGCATGCTGGCTGCATTGCCACGCTGAATGGCAATGCTTATGCGTTGAGCCAAATAAACACCAGCATTTTGGTCACGCGTCGCGTCCACCAGACGCTCAGAAAGGCTTTTGAAAATGATATTGTTTCTTACATTGTGAAGATTAGTGAACTTTTTACATTATCATGGAAAACCTTTCTGATCACCTTTTGGCGTACCCAATCGATGAGCATCTATCGCTGTAAACGTGACATTAATGCATAACAAGAGTTTAAATTTAGCTCTGTGCATTTATTTTAACAACCTAGACTGATCCTTCGTGATTTCTCTGACTCACTATACAAAACTCAAATCCGATACCGTGCCCAGGCTTTAAGATCTAGAACTATTATTTGTTCTGTGTGTAAACTGCAAAGCCCCATTTATCTGCATCTGCAACAAATGACAAGTAAGCCTACAATAAAGCAGCATTGAAACAACAAACGTATTCTATTAGGCGGATGCAATCCGATCGCAGAACAAAGCCGCCGGAGGGCCATATATCGACGATTACCTTACTTACGCGCTAACTTACTGTACACGAGTATTGTATATGGACGCAGTATGGGCTGCTGACATTTTACCCGTTCTTTATATCGTGATCTTCAATAATCGGTTAATTGCGAATCGGACTCGCGCACGAAGGGTTCCGTACCGTATGGACGCCCTCTTTAATATATTTTATTTTAATTTAACTATTTATATTTGAACAGAATATAAAACTTAATATTCTCTGAAAACTTATTTCAAGCATTTACCTGTCACCTTACTATAAACTTAAATTAGGTAGTATAAAATTAAATGTGAAAATTCAGTGCCTGCTATCGCGCACCTGGTTTTTTAGAGCACAGTTGATATTTTTTGACCAAATCTGTGGTTTTAATTTACAAATCTTAACGAGATAGAAAATCTAGAATATAACGGAAAGTTTTAGGTACCTCCTAAAAAGAAATGGTTGTTTGAACCTAAAGGCGGTTTAAGGACGATAATTTGTGACAATGTCATAAATGCGTCATGAGCCGAACGCTTAGGCCAATCGTTAAATTAAAGAGGGCTAGCTAATCAGATTGATGATGCCAACCACAAAAATTCATAGAAAATCTCCAAGCAGTCAGATAAGCATTGGAATTTGACGTTTTGCTTGTCTAAAAACCCGACAACAGCCACCGAATCGAGACACTTCTCATGTCTCCCTCCAACTCGTGCCTTCAAATCGATGCATCTCCCTCAGACTCCGCATTATCCCTCTGGTATTTCTGTGCAGATAGTAAGAGGTTGTAAAACTCCTACTGCACCACCCGTGTAGCATATCGTCGATATATTTAAATCGCGGCACCTCGCAAATCGCCGCCCTAACCGTCCTTTGTCCGCAGCGAAGGTGTTAACGTCAGCCAGAAATATGTAGCAAAAACAAACCACGACAGAAACAAGCACCCGCACCCGACCGCGCCCGATTTATTTACACCTTTTACTCCAAACAATTTTAATTAGTATGGCCGCATTTAATAAATAAAGACATAAACTGTGTTCGAAGATTCCGGGGCTCCGATCCCCTATTTGTGCGTTCCGCTATAATTGGCTACTAGATGATGATATTTGAGAAATGCTGGATATTCCTGCGATTTTTTCGATTTGTTTAGTTGAGAAATGCATTGTGTGGGATGGTAGGTTTTTAAATAAATAATTATTTTTCGCAAAAAGTGGCAAAACCGCCTTCCATCGTGTACAAAATTCGAATATTTCGCTAGAATTGTTTCCATTATTGTTGATTTTCCAAAAACAGCTTAGCAGATTTCTGTAAAATTTAAATGGGACTACATCGGGAGTATACCCTTTCGGACTAAAAAATAATTTTTAGATTCGGTTCACAATTGGCACAATTATCGATGAACCTACAAAAAAAAATACAAACAGACGGATATAGAACCTCCTCCTTTTTGGAAGTCGGTTAATAAATAATAAACATTAGGGAACATCTTATGTACACACGGTTTCTGACCCCAAACTAAGCAACGCTTGTGATATGGCTGCCAGAGACTATGATATACTACATATTTGAAATACATATATAAATAGTACCTAAATAACACCCAGACACAGAGCAAACACCTATGTTCATCACATAAATGCTTGCCCTGGGTGGGGATCAAACCCACGCATCTTTGGTCCAGAAGTCAGGGTCAGTTAACCACTGAGCCACCGAGGCAGTCAAAGAAGATATTGTCTTAGAAGATATAGTAAAGTTTGCTGTTAGTTGGATGCAGAGCGGCGTTGCTTAGGACTTAAGTAAGGGTAGCTGTTAAGTTAAATTGACAGTGTTTATGTGCGTTTTGGGGACAATGAAAGTGGGAGAATAGATTTAGATAATGTAACGTAAAGTTGTGATCAAAGCCCCGCGCTAGAGCAAGCTGGACAGAGCTAATAAATGCTGCTAAAGCTGCTTAGATGTAAGATGATGAGTTCAGTCGTATCGTCTTTAGTTGGAAAATTTTAATAGTGCTCTTATTTTCATACAGCACTTCATCCATCCATCAGCCGTAGGACGTCCACTGCTGGACATAGGCCTCCCTCATGGATTTCCAATAAGGCCGGTTGGAAGCGGCTTGCATCCAGCGCGTTCCTGCGATCTTTACTATATCGTCAGTCCACCTAGTCGGTGGACGTCCTACGCTGCGCTTGCTGGTCTGTGGTCTCCATTCGAGAACTTTACGGCCCCATCAGCCATCCGTTCTTCGAACTATATGCCCTGCCCATTGCCACTTTAATTTGCTAATCAGCTGGGCTATGTCGGTTACTTTGGTTCGTCAGCACTTCGCTGAACTGGCTGCTAAAATACGTAACTATACATCTATATCTATATACGTTATAACCGTATTACTAACATGCATTTTCATACTAGTTTGGTTATTTAGTAAGTCAACTCATAAACGTTTATGAGTTGACTTACCTAATAATAATTATACCTATCTACGTAGCTATAGGTAACTTTGTTAGTATAAAGATGTATGTATTGTAGGTATATTATAAGACAAAGACTACCTTGAGCAATAGACATCACTACCTAAACTTTTATTATAACAATACCTAATCCTATACTGATGACATATTACTCAGATTATTATAATAACATTGAAACAATGGTCGGTGACGCAAGTTCATTATATTTTAATAAGTAGCTACATGAGGGTACTTAGTAGAAGACATCAAGTATCGAACATAGGAAAAAGCAGAAGGACTCTAAGACTCTAAAATAGAGTAGTTTGTAGCGAGCTTCCTGTCTTTCAAAGCGGAATAGGTATGCGTGGAATCTGTCTCGCCAAGGTGAGACAAGTGGATCAGATAACCCGCATGGATATACTCGTATTCCGCAGTGTAACTATTTGTATATTGTGATAACAATTTGTTTCTAATTATTATTTACATATGCATTTATTACCTTAAATTTAAGTTTTTTTACAATATTTATAAAAAAGAACAAAATACTATAAAAAAACTTAAACCTAGAGTGCCGCCGGCAGCGAGGCGGGGCCCAAGCTACCGGTGGTTGGGGCTACAGGCTGAGGAACCGCCTGACAATGCGCGCCGTGTCCAGGATCACTGCCTTTTGAATCTGGCCCTTGACCCAACCGTCTAGCGAGAGCCTCTTGAGGTGTAATAATTATTATTATTATTATTATATATAACATTTAATCAAATGGAATGAATTATTATTTTTTATGACATGTAACTGAAGTTACCAATAAATGAATTGTATTGTATAAAACATGTATAAAATTGACCTGGACGCTCCACCAAACCGGCTATCTTGTGACTTTGTGAGGCATAGTCCACTTACTTGCGCACTGCTTCATTTTAAAGTGAAACTTCTAATGCGACTTCCAACAAGGTTGCGTTAAACGTTTAACGCTACCATGGAGGGGGCATGAAAGCACTGTTGCGTCGAAGTTTCACTTCTTCCGCGCGGAAGGACTCCACTTGCATTTTTTTGACGGAATAATCTGCTCCATGCGTCTCACCTTGGCGGAACAGATTCCGCGACGTACTCCGCTTTGAAAGACAGAAACTACTCTATTTTACAGTACTTTTTGTGTTCAATTTTTGAGTGCGAAAATCCTTCTGCTCTTTTCCGTGTTCTAACATCAATAATCGAGAATCAAAGTCCGCGGTCATCGACTTATGTCTATGACGAGTTGACAACTACCCTCCGATAGGGTGACTATCATTTGAGAAAACCCGTGGAGAAACTAAAGATACCGATATGCGACAGTCCAGCAATAACTAGGACCGACAGTAAAGTATGGGTTATGGTTTAAGAATATTTATTAATCTCAAAAGAATTTACAACAATTCGCTTACTGAGATTACACACTTTTTATAAGTACATTTTTGTTTCGAAGCGCCGAGTGCAGACTTATATAAAATCAAAAATAAATAAAAAGAAACTACAAAAACATCACGGAATTTCAGCAACAATATATATACCTATACCTCAATAGTACCTAAAAATCAGTAGTTCAAAACTTTTATTTTTATTTTTCATGTGAGGTAGTTTTACTGTTTACTTCTGTCGTCGGTCGACTCGTACAATGTTATGCGATAACAAGTGACTGCGATATAAAGCCCGTGACATACTGCAGCTTATTGCCTAAATTAAAATTTTGCATTATATGAATGAAAGATCTTATTTTAAAACTAAATACCTATTGTAGTGTAATATAAGGGTTGTGGCACACTGTGAAGTTATAATTTTTTTTTTTTTTTTTTCAAATATTTATTCATTTTGTTATTATAAATGTATGTATTACATGAAATGAACAAGTTATTGTATACCATTACATACAAATTATACGTACGAAGAATTTTTTAACACGTGGAGTTTTAGTAACTTTTTAAAGGTAGAAAATGTTTTAGCTTGTTTTATATCTTTTGGTAATTTATTATACAGATAAGCTCCCTCAAACGTTATATTTTTTATTCCATAGTTTGTTCTAGGGTTTTTCGCTAAACATAAATTATTGGCTTGTCTCGTTAGAACTTTTTGTACGTCAATTTTTTTTGTGAAAGTTAATTGTGTATGTATGTCTTTTGTTAAAATTTTTCTAATGAGAATGCACGTATTATATTTGTATATTTGAGGGATGTTCATCAGTTTAGTTTCCTGGTAAATCTTTGTAGTTGGTGTAAGGTAATCGTATTGAAATAGTGATTTGATGATTTTATTTTGGCCGATTTGTAAGTTTTCCAGATTAGTTTTAGCTGCCGTTCCCCAAACTTCAATCAAGTAATCTAAGTGAGGTTTAACCATAGAATTGTATATTATGTATCGTACTCGATTAGGGAGGCATCGGGCCATACTGCGAAGTGCACCTGTCAAGGATGTAAGTTTACTTCTAATATATTCCAAATGTGGTTTCCAAGTTAACTGCTTATCAAGAATTAGACCTAGATACTTTTCTTTACAAATTTCGTTTATTATTTTGCCGTGAATTTTTAATTGGTTGAAAGGGCCGATTTTTTTATTTTTAGCTGAGAATATTATGTAATTTGTTTTAGAAGTATTAATCGTTAGTAGATTTGATAATAACCAAGTGGCGAGGAGGTCTAAGTCTTGTTGGGCGCTTTCTACTATGTGAGTGATAGAATTTCCCGAATAGAATAGACTAGTGTCATCCGCATACAAGGTAATATCCCCTTTGAGTCCAATTTTGTGAATGTCGTTAATATAGACCAAAAACAACAGGGGTCCGAGAATGGAACCTTGTGGGACACCATATGTAATTAATTGAGGTAAACTCTCTGTTCCATCTATTTTAGTAATCTGGTATCGATTAGATAGATATGATTGAAAAATTTCGTAGGCAAATCCGGTTATTCCGATAGCTTTTAATTTTGATAAGAGCTTTGTATGACTGACTGTATCGAAAGCTTTTTTTAAATCGATAAAAATTCCTAGGTTTATCCGTTTTTTATCAATATTAAGTTTAATTGATGTCACTAGATCGACGGCAGCTGCGACTGTGTTTGATTTAGGTCGAAAACCATATTGTTTTTTGAACAAGAAATTTTTTGATTCCAAATATTCCGTGAGTCTATTATGCAGGATTTTTTCAAACACTTTTGAAAGTACGGGTAAGACAGATATCGGTCGATAGTTTCCAGGATCCGTTTTATTACCTGATTTATAAACAGGGGTTACCTTAGCTACTTTTAGGGAATGTGGAAATTGACCTGTAGTTAAACATTTATTAATGCATTGCGTTAAATTTACAATTATTAGGTCCTTGACACATTTAATCATTTTTGTAGTAATGCCGTCTATACCAGCGCTAGTATTTGTGTCTAAATTATCTATAATTTTTGATACTTCGTCTACAGTAGCAGGTTTTAAATCAGTGAGAAGATGTTCATCGCGTTGGGGGTTGGCAAGTACAGTTTGTGGGGTTGAATGATACTCTTTTGGTATTTTATCAGCTAGTTCCGTACCTATATTGGAGAAAAATGTGTTAAAACATTCACATATTTGTTTTGTATCTGAGATCGGACCACTAGACGTGTTTAATTTTATAGAAGTTGATTGGTTTTTTGTTTTGTTATTTGCTAAGTTATTAATAAGTTGCCACATTTTTAAAGGATTTTTATCGCAGTTCTTAAAAGAATTGTAGTAGTACTGATTTTTAGTTCTTTGTATAGTTGCGTGTACGTTATTTTTTTGTTCCAAAAACTTCTGTTTCAATTCCTCGTCTTCGTATGAATTCTTGAGGTTAAACCACATCATATTTCTTTTGTTAATCATGTCAAGTAAGTCTTTGTTGATCCAATCTTTCTTTGGTGGGTTTTGGAATTTCGTTTTGGTTATCTTGCTTTGCGAAATTGCTTTCAATAAAGCAGCTTCAAGTATTGTGTATTCATTTTCCATGTCATCCACAAACGAGTCTTTAAATATTTGATATAAATTTTTGTAATTTACTGCTTCGTATTGTATTCGTTTTACTGGTACTGGTTTAACTCGTTTCACTTCAAGGTATATTTGTCTGTGATCAGAGAAAGACGTCTCAATAATGGCCATGTGAAATGTATTATCTTTTAAGGACGTACTAACATGATCAAGTATTGTCGCAGAGGTTTCAGTTTTACGGGTACAGTATTCTTTGTCAATTTTATTTAATATTCTTAAGTCATTCTCTTTTAGTACCATCTTATATTCTTTTGTGGAACTTTCTTTGCTAAGTAAGTTTAAATTCATGTCTCCAAAAACAATACATCTTTTCTTGTTTGACAGCTGGTTACTAAAAACTTCTAGAAATTTCTTAACGTTTGATGACGGCTGTTTATATACAACTCCAATATCCAAAGAGAGGTTTTTCAGATGAATCCATAGATAATGATTATAATCTTCATAGTGTTCATCGATATATTCATGTTTTAAGTTGTTGTGTACATACAGTGAGACACCACCTCCTATCGATTTTGTTCTGTAGTTATAGTAATGATTATAGTTTGGTAAGTGAAGTCTCTTAGCGTCGTCTTCATTCTTAATCCAAGTTTCTGTGATAACTATAATATCCAAGGTTTTTTGAAAGGTTTCCACAACACATCGTAGTTCATCATGTTTGCCTTTTTTAACTAAACTCCGGGCGTTGGCATACAAAAAATTTATAGTCTTTGAGGTTGTTTCTATACTATTATAATTATGTGTTACTTGATAGGTTACTATTTTTTCATCCTGTTCTTCTATAATATTTTTCAGTTCTAGTTTTTTGACTCTTTTTTAATAATTCTTGGAACTCCCTTTATATACTTAATTGTCAGATCTTTTTCCCCGCTATCTTGACGTCTTTTTAGTTCAAGTTTGAGATTCACGATATGCTTCTGTTGCTGTGGAGTTTGGTCAGAATAAATTCGAATTGTATCGGATTTCAAGCTAGTTTGATTGCGTAGTAATGTTTTAGCTGTGTCTTCACATGCAAAAAATACTTTCAAAGGACGCGTTTTCTTCCCATCATATTTGCCGAGCCGCAGGATTCGTTTTTCCTTGGGGCAGTCTGGATAAATAGTTGATATGATTTTACGAAGTTTGTCACTATCAGCTTTTTGTCTGGCCTCTGGACTGTCTAGGTGTTGTTCAGGAACCCCAACCACAATGATATTTTTACTTCGTTCTGCACGTTCTTGTAATTCTACCATCATATCATCATATGTAGCCGAAGAATGAGGCTGTGGTATCAGTGTAGGCTGTGATTTTAATTGAAGAATTTCACCTTGCAGTTTACAGATCTTTTCTTCATTTGTAACTACAACACTTTTTAGCGTAGTCACCTCCGATTTTAGATTGTTATTTTCTGCTATCAAATATTCAGTTGTTATTTTAATGTCATTCAATTGCTCTTTGATTGAAGACGTATTTTGACTGATGATACTTATGTTATCATTGTGTTGTTTATTTGTCTCCTTGAGTATATCTAAGATTTCCTTCTTGAAAGAATTGAACTGATATGCTAATTCGTTTTCAGGTTCTTTTCTTTTTCGTGTAGAAATATTGCTTTTGAACATTTCCGAACTAATATCCAAAGTGATTTTAGACAAATCCGGTTGTGAGCTACTCCCACTACCGGACGATCCCATGTTCGGGGACAACTTTTTCGGAGAGTGAGAGACACTCATTATTCCGGTTGAACTTATTGCTTCGATAAGTACTCAGTGTGTACGCACCTTTAGTTGCGCAAGGTGTTCGGATTTTGCCGATGCTCGCTGCGTCTCATTCCTTTTGCCTGGAAGAGATCGCTTCCAGCGATTAGGCCGCCTATATAGTGTTGCACTACCTTAATAATTTCACTGTTGTATTTATTGTTATTTTTATTTTGTGTGTACAGTAAAGAGTTATTTGTTTCTTTGTTTGTAAAGCGGATTAGGCACAGAGATACCGAGGGATAATGTTGTCACTAAACTTGAGGCAATAGGCATGATGTCTGGGCAAAAAAAACATTATTATAATTAGTATGTTATGAGTAATAGATTATCAAAAAATATTAGACACATATTTTTTTCTTTTGTCTTTTAAACTATACCTATACCTTTTTAATTAAGTAAAACACAGGTGTTACTCACGTTTCATTTTTAGTAGGATACTACTATAGTTTCGATCGCATTAGGCGATCTTTCTCAAGGTCGGAGTACTAGCACGCGGGCTCGTCTCGCATAGCGATATTATACCTATACCTACCGCAAATATAAACCTTGGCAAAGTTCGGGAGTGAAGGATCGTAGTCGTGTCGTCACTTCTCTGTTAAAAGTCTACTTTTGTAGTCTAGTCGTGATGTTACGCGCAGAATAACGGACTATATCTTTTTTTAGTCATCTACCTATTCTTATTTATAAAAAAATGAATCGTGGTGGTTAGTCTAGCAAAAACTCGAGAACGGCTGAACCGATTTGGCTTATTTTGATCTTGAAATATCTATGGAAGCTAAGGGAAGGTTTAAACGGTGAGAAAATTTAAAAAAGTGGCGAGAAATATAATAAAAACTTGAATTTAATTTTCCCATACAAAATGTTCCTGCATGTAAAAGTTGTCATTGACATTTTGTCAGATGGTGAGATGAAGTTCACCGGGTCAGCTAGTTATACATAAAAACCTTTGACTATTTAGGTCTTTGTAAAAAACCTAAACTAACCCTGATCAGGCCACACTCATATTCCCCGTAAAGCGCGCGTCGCATCGCGTCGAGTCGAATGGCGTTCCGATTTTGGTTCGGAATGCGCTGTCGGTGCTATACCATAAGTAATTATGATAGTTCAGGATATTTCTAACAAGTCAAGTATAATTCATGTTAATTTAATTCGAGTTACTAGCTGCACGTTCCAGCTTCGCTCAACTATGTTACGAATGAGTAATAAATACTACCTAGGTACTTACAAAGCTCCCAGAAAAAATATTCTGAAATTGTAGTGAAGCCCTAACTCATGCGCCCCGTACAGCGCGCGTCGTGTCGAATGGCGTTGCGTCAACATGGCCATCTCTGGCTGCGCCGGCGCCGATTTTGGCTCGGAATGCGCTGCCGGTGCCATGCCAAATGATGGCTCGGCCACAACACGGGATATTCACTATTTGTAACACGTCAGTATATTTTACATGGATATTGCCTGTGTTAGACAGGGGATTTTATTATAATATTCTATATCACTTAAAATAGTCGCCATGATGCTTCATTTATTGGTCTAAAACTACTTCTTTACCTTCTATTCTTATAAACAGACCCCATACAACAAACCTGATTTTTTGACGTTTTTCGATCTATATTAATAATGGTAACAGGTAGATGCTTGAAATTTTCACAGTATATTTAATTTTATATTTACTTCAATAATAAATAATAAAATTAAAATGAAATAAATATTTAAGGGGGGCTCCCATACAGTACGGAACCCTACGTGCGCGAGTCCGACTCGTACTTGGCCGATTATTTCTTATGTTTTTGTTTAAGTTGAATAAGTGATTGTTTATGTTATTGTAAAATCGCAAATCGAAGTCGTCAAAGTTCATGAAACAGCTGATTTTTTTCTCGAATTTCGGGTTCGGGGAATATTTTCATAATAATAATCTTAACCAAACTTTTTGGTTCAGTACAGGGAATCAGATAATCCTGTATAATGCCTGCTTACTTTGCGTCACTTAGTATTGTGAAGCTAGCTCTAGGCCGTGCCACACAAGTTGGCGGAAATGAAGTTAGCTACAAGCTGCGCAATATCCAAACAACCCGCGGGTTTGCGTGAGCTTCAGTCAGGATTGGGTTTTGCGCAGTTTGTATAGGCGGCGCCACACAAGTTGGCGGAAATGAAGTTAGCTACAAGCTGCGCAATATCCAAACAACCCGCGGGTTTGCGTGAGCTTCAGTCAGGATTGGGTTTTGCGCAGTTTGTATAGGCGGCGCCACACAAGTTGGCGGAAATGAAGTTAGCTACAAGCTGCGCAATATCCAAACAACCCGCGGGTTTGCGTGAGCTTCAGTCAGGATTGGGTTTTGCGCAGTTTGTATAGGCGGCGCCACACAAGTTGGCGGAAATGAAGTTAGCTACAAGCTGCGCAATATCCAAACAACCCGCGGGTTTGCGTGAGCTTCAGTCAGGATTGGGTTTTGCGCAGTTTGTATAGGCGGCGCCACACAAGTTGGCGGAAATGAAGTTAGCTACAAGCTGCGCAATATCCAAACAACCCGCGGGTTTGCGTGAGCTTCAGTCAGGATTGGGTTTTGCGCAGTTTGTATAGGCGGCGCCACACAAGTTGGCGGAAATGAAGTTAGCTACAAGCTGCGCAATATCCAAACAACCCGCGGGTTTGCGTGAGCTTCAGTCAGGATTGGGTTTTGCGCAGTTTGTATAGGCGGCGCCACACAAGTTGGCGGAAATGAAGTTAGCTACAAGCTGCGCAATATCCAAACAACCCGCGGGTTTGCGTGAGCTTCAGTCAGGATTGGGTTTTGCGCAGTTTGTATAGGCGGCGCCACACAAGTTGGCGGAAATGAAGTTAGCTACAAGCTGCGCAATATCCAAACAACCCGCGGGTTTGCGTGAGCTTCAGTCAGGATTGGGTTTTGCGCAGTTTGTATAGGCGGCGCCACACAAGTTGGCGGAAATGAAGTTAGCTACAAGCTGCGCAATATCCAAACAACCCGCGGGTTTGCGTGAGCTTCAGTCAGGATTGGGTTTTGCGCAGTTTGTATAGGCGGCGCCACACAAGTTGGCGGAAATGAAGTTAGCTACAAGCTGCGCAATATCCAATCCTGACTGAAGCTCACGCAAACCCGCGGGTTGTTTGGATATTGCGCAGCTTGTAGCTAACTTCATTTCCGCCAACTTGTGGTGCGCCGCCTATACAAACCTCGCAAAACCCAATCCTGACTGCAGCTCACATAACAGCTGCGCAAGGATTACTTTTTGCGCAGCTTAAAGGTAATGTCACAGCCGTCAACAAGTTTGATTCGGCCCGTACCAGTAGGACATTTAAATCGAATAATCGGTCCAATAAGATTTTAATATAATAATCACTCAAATGACGTCATTTCACTAGTTACCCACCAGTCTTATCAGCTGCCTCCTAATAAAGAATTGTATGTTTTACTGATATGTATAGAAGTTCCTGGTAATTAAACTTTTATGGTCATAATCCCATAAACTCCAGAAATTTCTAGGCCTGTATCCTGAATAACATCGCCATTTTAAGGAAATAAACCTATTTTGTTTAATCCAATGGCTACCAAGCTTTTCAAGATCAGAGTGAATAGGTATCTTCTGCGTCTGCGTGCTTCATCTTCGACCACAACGTCGCTTACCATCAGGCGAGTTGGTGGTCAAGCGCGGACTTATTCGCGATAAAAAAACAAGATTTTGGCTCAGTCTAGTTTCTATCCATCCATCCATCAGCCATAGGACGTCCACAGCTGGACATAGGCCTCCCCTATGGATCTCCAATAAGACCGGTTTAGACTGTCTCCAATAAGACAGTCTAGTTTGGGGCAAATTAAAAACACTACTAGGTACTATAAGATCAATTAATTGTTACTATTGGTATTTTATGTCAGTATCTTATGTTTTATGGAAATAAAAATATGTTGTCTTTACCTTTATTTGAGCCTGTTTCATCCCAGTGCTGGACAAAGGCCCCTCTGTTCTCCTCCCACTCTATCTAAAAATGTGTGTCCACTTGTTTAGATCGATTCAAACTTGTGGGCGGTTGTGATGTTAGCTACACTACACGCTGTGTTTGCGCAGCAGAAAAGGTGTACCCCGAACTGGTCCCGTATGAATTTCATCGCAATTGGTTTTAAGATTATTGAAAAATCAAAAATAATTTTAAAATGGCATTCCTATACATTAATTTTTTTTTTTTTTTTTTTTTTTTTTATTTAATTCCCTGTTTCCCTCGCATATAGGCAAGGTCTTTGTTTATTAAGAATATTTTGATTTACCCAAACATGTTTTTCATATTTTTATTTAAATAGATATTTATCCTGAGTAGGTATTTATTTCCATAATTTACATTATCCTATACATTAATTCGATCGAACTATTCAAATTTTGTACCTACCAAGATTATAGAATATAGATGATTGAAGTCAGTTGAGGTATTATTGATTGGCGAAAAATAATTATTTATTTATATACTCATAAACCCCCGTACAATAAAGTGTATGTGTGTGAAGCCGTGGTGGTCTAGTGGTAATGACACCCGCCTCACAATCGTGGAGACGTGGTTTCAAATCCCGGTCTCTTACCAATGTATTTTTAGGAATTTATGTACAGAATCTAACACCACTGGTTTTCCAGTGAAGGAAAACATCGTGAGGCAACCTGCATAGGTCCAGAGAAGAAATTCAATGGCGTATGTGAATCCACCAACCCGCACTGGACCAGCTTATCACCCTTCGTGGGCGGGCCTACGTCTTGCAGTGGACTATTAAAAAGTCTGTTACAGTAAACCCCTGTAAAGTTCCATTAATTCTTGGTAAACAACTCGGCTCGGGCGGGGTAACGAACTGTGACTCAGCCCTATAAAATATCCTCTAAATGGAGAAGCAACGCCACGGCGGTGGGCGGCGGCGCTGTTACGCGGAGAAAACTTACCGATGTACCACACAGAACGGGCAGGCAGAGGGACAACCCGGCCGATCCGACAGCTCCCTGCAACAGGAAGTATTCCGTTTTTGGTATAGGCGCCGGTTACCAAAGGCACACAGACACACACCGACCTCGCCGGCGAGGTCGAGGACCCTCCGGATCTGTCAGAAGATCGGTTAGATTCTCTCCAAATAATCAACCAGCTCAACCCATTAGGGCCACAGGGCACACCCCTTCTGGGGTGCCCGGGCAAGTCTGATCTCCCCCGCCGGGTGACGGCCCAAGCCTTCCGCTCCGTAGCAAGTCCGTACCTTCTCAGGTGCCCTTGCGCTAGTTACCATATAACCTAATCTTAGGGCTCAGCCGCCATCCGCGCTCGCCCATGTCCGGTTAGCTGTAGAGGCCTCAGTGGCCAACAGCTATAAGTCATTCAAAAAAAAAAAAAAAAAGAGGGACAACTCTAGCGTAGTTTGACTAGGTGTGTGTCGGCGATCACCAAAGTTGAGCAACGTACGGCACGGTCAGTCTTCGGATGGGTGACCGCGGGTGGCATTTACAACGGAGCGCTATCGTGGCTCGGATGACACGTTAAATTGTAGGCCCCGGTTACATTGACCGTTTATCCATGTTTCATGCCTTTGAGCGGTTCACAAACTCTGACACCAGCCCGGCAAGGGGAGATAACTGTTTATCCACTCTTAATGTCAGCTGTCATTGTCAATCCATGCTTTATTTCCTCTTCGAGGGGATATAATGGTGGAAAGACTATTAGTCCCTTTGCCATGCTTCCCGTGCAGGGCTAGTTACTCAGCCTGCACGAACTTACTTACTTTGAGGGAAAACTTTATGGATCCGTCTTGAAAATGTTTGAAATGGATTCATTTTTTTTTGTGGATGTTGACTAACTTGGTCGGAAAGAACCTAGATAATTTAATGTAACTGGCTAGCGGTCAACTTGGTCTCTTTCTAACAGAAATGTTCAATCGTCTTGCAAAACTTTCTTAAGTTTTAATCGATTGCTTTGATGATTGCTTATAGATCTTAAAATCAGATTAGTACAAGATACGATGAACGTTTTAGAATGCTTTAGTATTAGCAAAGGTATTTTTGAGTAGTTTACCTGTTTGTTAAGCAGCGCTGCAAGCTACTTTAAACAAAATAATTATTGTTCGCAAAAAATGGCAAAGCCGCCTTCCATTGTGTACAAAATTCGAATATTTCGTTCGAATTGTTTACATTTTGGTTGATTTTTCAAAAACGGCTCAGCCGATTTCTGTAAAATTTAAATAGGACTACCTCGGGTGTATTAAAAAAATTTGTATTATTTCGAACTGAAAAATAAGTTTTCGATTCGGTTCACAATTGGCGGAATTATCGATGAATATACACAAAAAAAAACACACAGACGAAGATAAAACCTCCTCCTTTTTGGAAGTCTGTTAAAAATGCCTACGAAACTTCAGATTATACAAAGCTGTGACTGGAAGTGAAGTGATTTTATTGGTGGAAATTTTCTTTGGACATCGGCCTCTTAATACACATCTCAACTTTCGATAGGCATCCTAGCGAAAAATTAAGTAATTAATTGTAGTAAATCCATTAAAATAATAAAGAACGAACGTCACGTCATAATTTTCGCAAAGATTTCAAATAGTTTTACAAATGTAGAACCAGATATTGTGTACCAGCCTTTGTGATAGTCCACTGCAGGACGTAGGCCTACCCCAGGAAGGGTGATTGGGTCATACCAGCACGCTGGCCCAGTGCAGGTAGGTGGATTTACACACGCCATCGAATTCCTTCTACGGACGTATGCAGGTTGCCTCACGATGTTTTCCTTCACCGAAAAGCCAGTGGTGTGAAATTCCGTACATAAATTCCTGATACGGGATTGGGATTTGAACCCACGACCTTACGTTTGTGAAGCGGGTGTCATTTCCACTAGATAACCACGGCTTACCACCACCAGAGCCAGATAAGCGCTACCTAGTTTTAGCGATTTTCAAATTCAACAAGTTATCCATCTGTTCTTTCCATAATTGGTGTGTCCGCTAATATCGCTATAAAATGGCCATAAAAGCGGCTAATTTTAATATTGTCTTTGAATCGGCGTAGATTGTGGCTGTGGGCAGGTGACAATTCGCCGACTATGGACGTGGATCTATTAGAGTCCCGTTAGGATTTATTTTTTACCTCTATCACAAAAATATATAATTTTAGCAAAGTTATTGTGAAGTTTGCGTGGGTTCAGTGAAAGATGCGATGATTTTTATTTCCGACTAGCTCGTGCTTGCGGCTTCACTTACGAGATATTTAGATATTTGTAATTCCCATAAGATCCTTTTATTTTTCCGGGATAAGAAGTAGCCTGTGAATGTACATTACGTACATACATACATTTATAAGAACCTACATATCAAATTAGACAGACAACTAATTTTTAATACAACAGTATTAAAAATAATTTTAAGTCATTTCAGTAGGATTTAAATACAATTATTGCTCAAATAACACGTTATTTCACTAGTTGCCCACCAGTTTTTGAACCAAGCGTTTCGAGTCCTCATTCTTCATACGAACAGCCAGAATGTGGAACGCTTTGCCTGGATCTGTCTTCCCGCTAAAGTACGACGTGGGTGTCTTCAAATCCCGCTTGATATGCTTCCTAATAAAAAACGTATGTTTTACTGATATAAGGTATACGTAGATATTCCTGGAGGATTCTTCTTGATGGTCATAATGCCATAAACACCTCTTTCCTATCTTCGAATTACATTCATGACAAAAATCATGTCCATCCGTTACTGCGTGAAAGAACTACAAACAAACCAATAAAACAACAACCACATTTTCGAATTTTGATACCTATAATAATAGTAAGGATTAGGTACGGGGATACGACTTTGTATTCTCACAAATTAAAAGTACCTTAAGCACGTTTTTTAGGGTTCCGTACCCAAAGGGTATAAACAGGATCCTATTACTAAGACTCCGCCGTCCGTCTATCTGTCTATCTGTCTCCAGGCTGTATCTCATGAACGGTGATAGCTAGAACGTTGTTTTCACAGATGACGTATTTCTGTGGCCGCTATAACAACAAATACTAAAAATAGAAAAAAAAAATTGTGGGACAACAAACCTGAATTTTTTACCGCTTTCCACTCGATATTAATAACGGTGACAGGTAGATATATTCACAGAATATTTAGTGAAACATTCCAAAAATAAATAATTAAATAAAAATAAAATAAATATATTTTTTTTATTTTTGTTTTTTTTTTCCATACAAGGAAAGTGATTTATTTGTCTGATATTAATAACGGCAACAAAAAAATGCTTGAAATATTTACAGATTAAGATGAATATTCCCTTCAAAAATAAATAACTAAATTAAAATATATCATGGGGGGCAATGTTGTCCATACTTTAATTTCGTCCATATTTTGAGTTGAAGTGGTCACTGAACATAAATAAAATACTTTTTATGATTGTTTTTATGACGAAGTGCTTTCCCAGGGCCCACAGGTTCTTCGTTTTACCGTTTGTAGAGAAGCTTATGTTTTAACCCTATAAAAGACTAAGGAATCTAGGGGTGATAGCAATGATTGGACTCATTTCTGGTGCCAAACTTTAATACTTTTCGATTTTTTTTCATAATTATAATTAATAATAATATTCATTTTCAATATGTCCACTTTCGAATTCTTTATCACTCTTTTCTAAGCTATTTATTTGTATGGTTTCAATTGTAGTAAAATTAAACCTCTATTTTTCAATAGATTTTCTAGATTCAAAAGAAAACTTTTTTCGTGACATATTTTTAATTGCCTGAATAATATATAAAATAACGATATTTTAGTTTATACTTAAAAGTCTATAACAATTTTTTTTGACCCGTGTAATCTGTTGGTACAGGTATCTACAGTCCAACATATTATTAAACAGAATGTGAAAGATATGACATATACGTTAAGAATACCTACTTTTAAATTAATAAAAACTTAAATTTAAAAAACCCCCGACACAAAAACCTACCTAAAAAAAGTACGAAAAGAATTTTCATTCTTCCATCCCCACTTTAACCCACCATAACTCTTAAACGGCTCAATCGATTTTTATAAAACATAGCTAAGAACACTCTCGACTAAGTCTCCTTTCATCCAAAAAAAACTAAACTGAAATCGGTTCAGTGGTTCGGGCGCTATGATGCCACAGACAGACAGACAGACACACATACAGACACACAGACAAACAGACACGTCAAACTTATAACACCCCTCATTTGCGTCGGGGGCGTCGGGGCCGCGGGGGTTAAAAATAATGTTATTGACTTTTTTTGATATTTTTTGAAATGTTTATCGACTTCAATTTTAACATTTTACTAGAAAATCGATTTTTTAACTAAATCGATCTATTGAAAAGAAAATAGCTGAGATTGCTTATATTTTAAAAATAAAATAGGTAAGTATAATAAAAACTTAAAAGGGTCATGCTCTTTCATAGATTAGAGTTGCTATTAGCCACTAGAGTCAATGACAAAGGTGATAAGATTATCCAGAGCAGAATGAGACAAAAAGTGCTATGAATAATTGAATATATAGTAGAGCTTTTTAAAAATTTCTGTATGGAATATCAATTTTTTTGCGATTTTGGTATTAGCCTCATAGTGAAATTTGGTTATAACGATGAACTCTACGGTAACCTAGATTAGGTGATTTCAATTTACAGTTATCCCGAATGCGTAGGTATTGAACAGACAGACAGACAGGAAAAAAAAAAAAAGCCAAGTCGGTGTACTCTACCATAGACTCTCTACCTAAGTTTTCTTCCGTGCCTCGCTTGAATTTTAATCTGAAATAAATATAAAACATGCCCCTTCCTTTAATTATTTCTAAGCAATTCTACTAATGCACCTTAGATTAATGAT
The DNA here is from genome assembly GCA_964007245.1 of Hypomecis atomaria. Lineage (NCBI taxonomy): Eukaryota > Metazoa > Arthropoda > Insecta > Lepidoptera > Geometridae > Hypomecis > Hypomecis atomaria. The sequence goes on from OZ023291.1 coordinate 19,407,159, forward strand.
TGGTCTCGCCACGATTGACCAGTTTTTCCTAATTTGTAAAATAGTTTAGTGCTCAATATTGTATAAGAATAAAAAAATTACCACCTATAATCTTTGCTCTATTTATCATTACTTATTTACTAATATTACAAATCCGAAAGTGTGTTTGTTGCTTTGTTTGTTACTATTTCACACGGCTACTTGCTCTACAGAACGACGGGTTGACTTGATTTTTGGTAGTCTACGTTATTACCTACTACATAGTGTAAAAACAAAGTCGCTCCCCGCTGTCTGTCTGTCCCTAATGCTTAGATTTTTAAAAATACGCTACAGATTTTGATGCGTTTTTTCAATAGAGTGATTCAAGAGTAAGGTTTATAAGAATAATACACATGTGCGAAGCCGGGGCGGGTCGCTAGTTAAATTATAATTTACAATTTCTGTTGTACCTATTTGTTACTCAGCACTTCATTACATAAAAATCTCTTGCTACATTTTGTTTCTGAGTTCATAGTCTCGCAGAGTGACGTACCTACTTAATGGCGTAGTGGAAGGCTTTCCCATTAATAGGTATATTGTGACCCTCCTAAGTGACGTACCGTACTTAAACCACAGATAGATCGGTTTAATAAATATAAATATATTTGCATGCCAATTAAATACCTATCACGGATAGCAAAGGTAAATTCCACAAGGAAAATTCATGCTGATAGAGGAAGTTGTAATATGAAATAAAACGATCCGAAAAGTTGGAATTATTGGTCAGGTTAGTGACAGTAAAAAAATATTGCTGTTACAAAGTAAACGATGTAAGTTTGGAGTTTCAGCGCAATGGAAAATATTTTCCTAACGTTAAAATGTAGGCATGGACTAAACGACTGAGCTATAGGTAGAGGTATAGGTAGGTACAAGTCGAAGGCAGTTTGTAATGCAAGTATCATTCAAGACGTGACGAAGTTTTTAATTACGATTAGACGTGAAAATCGCCGGCTGCAAGTAGGAGGGATTTCAGTGGCCCCCATTTGACCGTCGATTGCCATATTTGGCACGGCTCGCGTCTAAATATGGCCTGGCACGGCCCACCGCCCCGCGCCGCGCGTGCAATCGCTCCACTTCCGACTCTATTATTTCTATTTACGAAATAAACTCAAAATAAAACCTCTATTTTAAATACGGATTTCAGCCGCTGAAAACTGTTCGCGGGTTCCCGGTTTTTCCTACGGATGTGTCGGGTTACCGCGCGCGCGCGGCCGTCTCGCTCCCACGCGGGTTCGGTTTTCGCGCGCGAGCGGGACGGGTAGCAGTCGAGGCGCGCGGGACGCAGTTGCGCGAAGTCAGTCGCGGTCCGAGCGGCCGACTCGTCAGTCCCGCCCTCGGTGTATTCGCGTTTTCGGTCAGTCTCCGTTCGGCGTTCGGACGGTGAGGTGTGTGTAGCGCTCGTGCGCACGTTTACTGTGGCGTATTGCGAGGTTATCATGGACGCGCCCGGCGGAGCGCGAGACCGCTTCGGGTCGCCTTACGGCATGGGAATGCAGCTCAGCGAGATATCGGAGATGTACGGACGGCCGCCGCCAGCGCTGGCCGCCGGCGGAGCCCTACGGCCCGGCATGCAGCCCTGCCCGATGCAGCGCGGCATAAAGCGGCCCTCAGACCAGTGTTACGATGAGAGGACCTCTCAGAGCGTGGGCCTCGAGCACTGCTCCATGCCGCCCGACATCGCCGACGACGGCTATGCTTCCCTCCAACCCAAGAAGTCTCCACCATCCAATGGCAAGAAGACCAAAGGCCGGGTCAAGATAAAGATGGAGTACATAGACAACAAGCTCCGTCGGTACACGACGTTCTCCAAGCGGAAGACTGGCATTATGAAGAAGGTGGGTCGAGACCGCTTTTGGCAATATTCCATATGGGTCACACAAGCCGGCCTGTGTTTGTGGGACAGTGCATAAGACTCCTATAATTTAGTACGAGAGAACGGGAGAAAAGCAAATAGTGTTGGAAACAGTTGACCAATAAAAATGTGATGAGTTAGTATTTCACTGCGAGATGGTGGAACGGGCAAAATTTAATAACTTTAAAATTTGGGAGCGCTCTCCATAAAAATGTATATTGAGATAGTATTTAATATAATTGATTTTATGGAGTATTCATGCAAACAATTAAATGACTGGTTTTACCCAAACATTCCCAAAAAATCTTTTGAACGGAATGTGGCAAAGAGAAATGGTTGTGAATTTAATTCATATTTTTACTGCTAAATTATAAAAAGATATGTCATAAAACAACCATAATCTAGTTAAATCTTGTATTTAAAATTATAAAATACCACGTAGTGTAATGTTTTTATAAAAAGACCTGAAATTAGAGGCTTTTCAGAACATGAAAACCTACACATACATTATAAATATTCTCCATTCAAAAAGTGTTCTAAAATACTGTTTTCTTATTGAAAATTATAGGATTTGTTAGTAAATTGTGCTCCTGCATGCTAATCAGTTCAAATTTCAGTAAAATCAATTAAAAATCTCCAAAATAGCCCTGTGTTTTGGTTTATAGGTTATGTTATTACAACCAGTGAAATCTTATGGAATATTGCCAAAACTGTGTGAAAATTATTTTTTACCTCAATAGTCTTGTAATTAACTATTGCTCTAAGCTGTAGTAACGTGTTTTCGATGAATTTAACGTGTTTTTGTGAACATTTGTGACGAAAGTTTTGACAGATGTCAGCTGATACAAGGTTGTTTTCGTGAGTATTTCTTGGATAATTACGGTTTCTCTCAGTGAAATATTATTATAATAACCTTGTTTTCATACAAAATAAGTATTTAGAGCTATTTATGCTTATGTATATTCATAGTTTCTTAGACAATTTACGTAAATACGATGACAGCTGGTTGTCATGCGTAATTTAAGCTAGACTCAGTAGATGGCGCTAGTGGTTGCGAAATGGAAGATTAACATAGATTTTTCTTCCGAATTTAGGGGTGTAGGGATGTGAAACATGCAGTTCAAGTTTTCGGTTACTGCGAAAGTTGAGCTATTAGCTGTTAAATTATTTCATACCTTCAAATCTTTATGATGTGATATCATAATGTGCAAGAAGATTTTAGGTAGTTTTATTTCATGTCTTAGGTATGTCAATAAAATATTGTGCGAACAATATTTGCCTACTTACCTACTATGTTGAAAGTCAACCTAAATTGCTTTGTACATAACTTACAAAACTAAATAATCTTCTTATACCTATATAAAATTCTCGTATCACATTGTTAATTACCTTACTCCTCCGAAACGGCTTTACTGATTTTTACCAAATTTTATACGTATATTCAGTAGGTCTGAGAATCGGCTACTCTCTATTTTTCATACCCCTAAGTGATAAGGGTTGTTCACCCTTAACATTTTACATGACAAAACAATGTTTGCCGAGTCAGCTAGTAATTAATAAAAATGTATTACTTATGACTTTATTTTGTGATTAAAAATAAATGAGGTACCTAAATAATAATATAAAAAAAAAATTGTTGATTTTATTAAATAAACATGAGACCATTATCGGCCTGTCAAGTACCTAAATCTAAATAGGAAATTTAAAAAAAAAATTCAGAGGTACCTAGTCTTCTTAAGCAATAAAAATGCCCAAAATTGGCCTACCTAATGTAAATACAGTCAAACCTGGATAAGAGAGAGTTGAAGGGACCGCCATCTAATTCTCGCTTATAGAGGTTTTTCACTTATCCAGGTTTCTCACTTATCCAGTTTCGGAAGTGGCTACTCTCTCTTATAGAAGTTACAAAATACGTCTAATTTGTATGTAGGTATCTACATGCGTGAAGACGATTTTTTTAAATATTTCCATGCCCTTTAGAGCACTGAGACTTTATAGGGACCTAATATTTTTTGATTTTATAAAAGTAATTCTGATAAGTCAAATTCATTGCGTATTTCATTTCGAGATTTTCCACTTTTGAACGCATACAATACCTAACTATCTTTAACTTATCACTAACAACTTTTTTATTTATTCCTAAAGATTTATTTACTAACTGAACCTTTCTCCTCTGATACTTATCAACTGGAGTAAGTTTGATCAATAAAATAGTATAAACGCACGTGTAGCTATTCCAAAAGAATGTGATACAAAAATAATGTTAAGTAGATTAAAGAAAACCACAAAGTAATTTTAAATAGAACACTATTTCAACAAACAGGATAGTTTAGACGCACGTGTGGCCATTCCAAAAAAAACCATACAAAAACAATGTTACTTATTTCCACAAAGTACAAAAAAATGTTTGAATAGAACACGATCCGAAAGCAACGGTAGTTAGTTCCACGAAATTTAAGAATGGATCATAAAGTGCAGATGTTTTATTACCCTCAACTCTCGCTTATAGAGGTTCAGACAAGTAGTACTCTCAGTTATAGAGGTCCATGAGGGAAAAACGACTCTCTCTTATAGAGGTTTTTGTTTCTCACTTATAGAGGTATTTGAGGGGTAAAATGACGGGACCTGGCAATTACTCTCACTTATAGAGGTTTCTCACTTATCCAGTTCTCAGTTAGCCAGGTTTGACTGTACTCTTTCATTGTAAAATGCACCAAACGGTATTTCTACAACTTTAAATATTTGCAGTGTGTAATACTATATAAATATCATTATTAATGTATTGTATATTTTATTAATATACTTGAGTGTACAGTACACGCAATTAAGTAGGCACCCCGTCGGTTTCTCGCATGCGTTTTTGCCTTCTGTTCCGCTTGTAGTTAATTTACTCCGTACAACTTTGGTCGTTTAGTTTGCATGCCTAGTAATTACCTAGTTCTAATAAACTCATAATTGCCACGAGATGCATTTAGCATGCTATATAAGGTGTATAATGTTTATAGTAACATTCAGATGCGTATTTTTTTATTCTAATATGTAGTGCTTTGTTAGTTTTCTCTTGTCTTGCAAACAGAAGCTTATATTAATAAATAATAAAGTTTAGCTGTTTTTTTTTCTATTGGGATTAAAACTAAAAAAAATCTAAAGCATTGTCTAATCTCTTTGAACTTCTCGGCATTTCTTGTAGTTTGGCAATAGTTACATGTTCAATTAGATTGAACAATAGCCGTATTTAATAATAATAAGCTTTTAAATTAAGCTGCATTACATGTTTGAAATTTACCAAATTAATCATATAGTTATCTTTAAAAATAGTACTTATTTGATCTGCCATCTGCAACCTTTTCTAATTCAGTACTAAGTATAGGCTTTTCTCTTGTAGGTCATCTGCTACGATTCTACCTATTCGACTTTTTTTTGACGATATCGTTGACTTACCAAAAATACTTCGTAAATTAAAATAGTAGTCAATTTATCTAATTTAAGTACCTATTTGATATACGACATGTCCTTAAAATTATTCAAGAATTGAATGATGTTACTAAAAATACTAAAGGCACAATTATCAATAAAATGCACAAGTAAAATCTTACTTCATTACTTAATGTAGGATAAACAGTGAAATAATTGATGATGAATAAAATAATGTTATTTAATTTCGTTTGAACGATTTCTGATTTAAACGTAATACTTGGAATAAATTACTTTTAGTGTCAAGTCCGCTAGTTGTTTTGCTACCTTTAATTTTTTTGTTTCCATGTATGTATTAATTTGTAACATTTGATGTCTACTTTACCAAGTAAAATTATAAAATCGTATGTTGTTATTTAACGGCCACTCCGTATTAGGTAAGCACAAAATTCTCTATTACAATAGATAATCTGGTGCCAAATACTATATATTAGCATCAGCGTTTCTTGTCAGTAAAGTAAAAAATGTAAAAAAAAATATAAAAATATTTATTAGGTATTACAACAAGTGGAGGTACTTACAAATAATAATCTTAAAAATAAGTTGTGGTGGAATGTCGCAAAAATACCGTTTAAAATATTTGGACCTTACATTAGGTCTCGTAGAAGACTATAGCAGGGTACAACTTTAGGTGCAAAAGTGCATAGGTACCTATTCTACATTCCTATGCTCTATTTCCACATTGAAGTCGGTTTAGCCCTAAAGCCAATATTAAACATTAAACAGTTCAGCGCAGACCTGACGAAAACTCGGATCGAATCTAATCTTGACGCAATTGAAAGAAGAGAACCCATTCGAACGGTCAAAAGGATGAAACAAAATCCCGCTCACGTCGTACATTTTCCAATGTGTCGGGAAATGCTGGTACCATAGATTGTACATAGAGGTAGTACGACGTTAGCTTCATTAAGTGAGCAGCAAGCAGACATTGTCAATCGCGCATCTCAGCGGTCCGTGCAGAAACGTCGCCGCGGCCCGTGTACGAATGTCCGTCAAAATCCACCATTAAACCTGGATGCAAATGGCGACTGAACCGTGATGTCCTGATCCTGACTTGCGACTAGGATTACATAAGGCTTGTCAATCTAATGAAAGAAATAGATTGACTTTTCTAAATACTCGTTAGGCCTAGACTGGAATATTTAATAACGAAATTGGTTTCCGTTTCTGGTCTTTGTTTTGCTAAATATTTGATGGTTTTAATTTGATTAGCAAAACAATCAATTTCTGCCCTTAAATAACTGTGAAAGCACAAACCGCCAAGGTAAAGTTTTGTAAATTTTTATACCTCTACTGTGCACACCCCAATCTGAAGATCATAGATTCTTTAAACCCATGTTTCTATTTCATGAAATGATTTTCATAGTGATTCCATACTATCTACATCTCAAATATTACTTAATGTTTTTATTATTTATGTTTTTTATTAACCATTAAATAAATTCTTGCCACGAAAATTTCAATCTGCTATTATTCATTTGTATTTTAGACATTTTGGTACATAAAAATATGACAGTATACCCTGTATACCGTACACGGTGTGAATACATTGACAAGTCGACTTATTTAAAATATTAAATTACAGCAAAATTGACTTCTTCTGCTTTATATGCTTCCCATATCCTTACTAATATTATAAATGCGAAAGTAACTCTGTCTGTCTGTCTGTCTGTCGCGCTTTCACGCTTAAACTACTGAACCGATTTGAATGAAATTTGGTACACAGATAGTCTAGAGCCTGAGAAAGGACATAGGCTACTTTTTGATTCGAAAAAATAGTTTTAAAGGGTTGAAAACGGGGGATGAAAACGCATTGGCTAGAATCTTAGAAGAAAAAACTTATTTTCTACCATGACAAATGGTAATTTGCATCTTGACTTTCCAAATTACATTCTCTATGCCCAATGCCCATTCAAGGCTGCTCGAGTTGCAAATGTCAAAGTCAATCAATCTTTTCCTGTAAAATTTAGAGAAGGTTACATGTATTTTTTCAGTTTAATTACGTAGTTTTCATTCTAATAGGTATGCCTACAAAACGCAAATCGAATCTAGCGCGTAGTTCTAGCGGAGCTCGCGTAAAGAAAATTGCTAGAAGCCAAGAGTCTGAAGAGCACACTTAAATGCGTTTGACATTAGATGCCGAGCGCCACGCATCTCAAAGAGCTGCTGAGACTCAAGAGCGAAACTAAGCGCGTCGAATTTTAGATGCTGAGCATCACGCAGCGCAAAGAACTGCTGAGACTCAAGAGCAAAAAACCAAGCACGTCGAATTTTAAATGCTGAGCGTCACGCAGCTCAGAGAGCTGCTGAGACTTAAGGAGAAAGTCAAGCGCAGCGACTTTTAGATGCCGAGCATCACGCAGCGCAAAGAACTGCTGAGACTCAAGAGCAAAACCAAGCGCGTCGAATTTTAGACGCTAAGCATTAGACGTTAAGCAAAAAAATGCATAGTTCCTGTAGGACAGGACAAAAACTATCGAAAGCAAAACTGTCGCCACTATCACAAAGACGCTAAGTGATTAATTCCTCTATGACACTTAACGAAACGTCACAGCGAAACGTAATTAGATGACAGGTGACATTGTCTGCAGACTTTTATAAATCACAGGTAGCATGGCAAGGGGACAAATTGTTTTTCCACCATTATATCCCCTTGAAGAGGAAATAAAGTATGGATTGAAAATGACAACTGACATTAAAATTGGATAAAATGTTTTATTCCCTCTGCATGCTACATGTTACTATGACGTTTAATAACAGGCCGTCATTTTGTCTGACATTAAAAATATTTGTAAATCTTCTATCATTAGAGGTTTATCATGTTTCTTTATTCTACCTTTATGGTACAGAATCATCATACTTTAATATTATCAATCCGAAAAGTTTGTTGGTTTGTTCCTCTTTGACGCAGCAACGGAGCAAAAGATTGAATTGATTTTTGGTATGGATACCTATGGTTTAAAAGACAGAAAGTGATAACAGGAAACTTTTGTATCCCGAGAAAATTCGTGATTCCCATGGGATAGGACAATAACTGTTTCTCAGCAATGGAGCAACGGATTGACTTGATTTTTAGGGTGGGCATAGTTTGGAAGACGGAAAGTGACATAGGATACTTTCCTTTCCGAAAAAATTGCGGTTCCCGTAGGATAAGACAATAACTTTTTCTCAGCAACGGAGCAACGGATTGCCTTGACTTATTGTATGAATATAGTTTGAAAGACGAAAAGTGACAAAGGCCACTTTTTATCCCAAAAACTTTAACAGTTCCCGTAGGATATGATGAAAAGCAAGCGAGCGGGCCGCGGTAGCAGCCGTCTAAGCGCCAGAAATAACCTGTCATGGCAAGTTTAGGACGTTCCTACATTTTTCGCACTCCTTCACGACACTCAACAGCGCTAGCCCAGACTCGGGCTCCATAACGGAGCTTGCGCTCCCGCCATAATGACGGTGTGTTCCGGAGCACAAGACACATCGTCATCCACCACTCGGGAGTAACCAGCACTGAGCGTCGGACAGCATTCCAACGTCCTGATCCCAGTGCAACGGGTCAGTCATAGTAGCCCAGCGCCTGCCTCTTCAACTGCAGAGGGCTGTGAGAACGGCCATCGCGATACCGACACTTCTCTTCCCCTGCAGCCCCACTGCGTCTTCCAACAGGTTGACGACCTAGCGGAAGGTAGGGTAGGTGGCGGCACCCACACAACCAGTTCCATCCCACCGCAGCCCCTAATCCTCGAATGCAGCGTCACAAGAGCGGCACTGCAGCCCGCCTCAGAAGCAACACTCCTCATAAGGCAGGCAACCTACCGGCCATCCTCTCAGCTGCTTTAGTTAAAAGCGGCTGCACTACGAGTGCCGGCCTCTAAGCTGCCTTGGGGGAAAGACCCAAAGAAGAGGGAGACTTCGAGCGCCGCCTTTTCAGCTGCCTCAGACCTCCCCTGCCACGACAAGGCGGGAATACACAGGGGGGTTGTATATACACTCCAACCGTAACTTAACCAACAAAAGCATTCCTCTAAGGTATTTTGATGTTTGTCGCTTAGGTTAGGTTTCGCAGCCGACATAAACATTAGCCAAAATCAAAATATAACGCGGGCGAAGCCGCGGGTAAAAGCTAGTGGGAAATAAATGAGTAAGTCGATTAACTCACATTTTTTTTAGCAATGTTGCATTTGTAAATTGGAACCAGAAGATTCAAATATTAAAAATGGCCGCCCTGAAAAATATGCATTTTCGACTTGTCAATGTGTCCAAGCCGCGCCGTGTACAGAATTTATTGTCATTGTGTGTTGTGAAAAACAATATTTCATATAATACGAGTATGTATTGCTGATAGTTTTAAAAATTGGCTTCAGTAATGTTGCACCACATGGCTTGCTGCAGCAGCCGCGTAGCCTGCACGCAAGGGTCCTGTCCTGTCTCGCAGCGGGTATCAAAGTCGCCGCCGCTGTTGTTCCATACTTGTTAGCCGAGCCGCATCCGTCCGCTCTCGTTATCTTGTGTAAACTTAGAAAAATAGATACACAAATTGATGTTCCTTTTGTAGTTGAAGCAGATGTTGAACTTAAACGTTACTAACTAACCTTCCAAATTTTAACAAAATGAATTCATTTTGGGTTACAACACCCTGTACAATAATCCGTCGTACTGTTGAAATGATAGTATACTTAATTGATAAATAATCTAAACGTGTTTATCTATATGAATTATGATCTATACAATTAAACTTAAAGTAATTATCAATACTGTAACGTGCTTCTATAGTGTATTGTATTTAATAAAGGATGTGTAAAAGCTCTAGTCAAATACTGTAGTCTCGTGTGGTTCGTACTTGCTTGTTATCCCGCTCGTTATTCCAGGTATGCTAGCCATTCCTCTTTTTACCATCCTAAATTCGTAATTAAATTTGTGCACCGTAAATCACCTTTTTACCGTGGGCGGATAATTGTCCGTTGATTTCTCTTTAGTCTCTTGAACCTCGATTTTGGTAATTGATTCTAAATCACCCACGCGTTGGATTTCGAAGATTTTTCTGTTTATCTCTTGAATTTAGTTGCTGCTGACTGTTATTACTTCATTTAGTTTTGATTTTGTTTTATTTGTCTGTCTTAAATCGAAAATCTATCGTCAAGTACCAAACGGAGTACGATTGCATCGTAATATTCTGTTCATTCTATTTACATATGCTCCGTTTTATCTTTTTCTTCAACGTTACAAAAGATGTGGCAATAGTTTGCGGAGTCGATTATTATCACGATACTGCATAAATCTGTTCACTCTTGTCCAGTCATTCTTAAGCAGTATCAGGCGGTCACCTTGCCAGGACTTTAATTGCGACGCCCCGGGGGCCTGGGGCCAACACGACGGCATTTGTTCCCGGCAAGCCCCGCCGACTTTGTCATGAAAATCGTCGGCGATATGTTGTTAGAACAGCCTGACCGTTTAGTTCAACAAGCGTTTAGACGGGCCCATAAAGTAACGTTTCCTGATGTTATTTATCAATAAAAACGGGAAAGCTTTGTTATGGGAACTAAGTCGTAAATAAGATAATTCATATCTAGTTTCGTGTTCACAATTAGCGGTTCATTAAATAAAAACCTTCATTATGAAATCGTGTCAGTGACACAGCGCTTGGAAAATGGCCATTCTTAGATGAGTCGTTTTTCAGTCTCGGATTTATAAATCAAAACGTGCTCTTTAAGAAATGATAATGGCCTTCATTGTTTAGCCGCTGCATCCAATGCAAGAATAAATTATACAGTCCGATATAGGCGTTCCGATATAGTCCTTAAAGAGGACATTTTAATAAATTTAAAATAACGATTATCGTTGTCTTACGGAGTCGTGATTTCGTTAGGTTCGTGGTTCGCTCTTGGGCCGGAATAAGTCGTCACGAACGATTACTAAATTAATTAGGACCTAGCTTGGATGTAGATTGCGCCTGAGATTATTTTCCCACACGACCTGACGACGTTTAGATTCTGAGATTCCGCAAGTATTGTTTATATTTTACTAGATAAACGTCAGTGTCGACTCGTGCATCTTAAACTAACAACTCTATTAACGCTCAGGTTATCTTTTAATCAATTCCATCGAAACCATGCCGTACCGAATATTAGCTAAGCAATTTAAAGACCTACTTTAATTTGCAATTACCACTTATTATGTATCCTCCCTCACCTTTGAAGTAGGGATAAGTAGTTAAATTTTACACGACTGTCCAAAACAGGAGTGTTCTCACAACTTTTTATTTGTAATTTTATCGTACATTGGTTATTTGTAAAAATCCGGTTCATTTCTTACTTTCTTGCAAAACTGATTGGCTTGTAATTTACTCGAAAACCGTAGAATGAGCAGCAAAACAAGTAGGCCGCCCTGAAATGAAACAATTATTTGTTGCGTGCGGTAATTACGCGGGCGAGCATCTGCGACCCATATCTCACGCCCCACAGTTTTGTAATGCTAATTCGGATGCTGTGACCCGCACTTGCAAAACTATGAATTCGGCTGCTCTATTTTAATAATTTTGTTTTTAATGTTTTCAGTATTAGGATAAAGTACTGTAGTAAATTACTCATTTCTTGTAATGGATATAAACATATTTTTGCTCTTAGATATTTCTCGATCTTGCGATATATTTTAATTGCGATGCGTAGAATGTACGACACAACTAGTGTGTCGAATGCAATTAATCTTATTTCACCAGATTTTATAAATGTAACGTTGCGCGTTGGAGGTAAGGCTAATAATACTTTTATTCAAATTGAAAGTTCCAAATATGGCACCGAAACTACCAGGAGTGCATACATTTCAAGGAGTTCACTGGGATTCACAGTTCTCCTAAGTCAATGACTTGGTGCGGCGGGCGGCGGGTTGCCCAACAATTTCGGGTTCGCCTTTTGTGAACGTTGCATCCCTCGCGTCTCAACTTTGTTAAATAGTAGCTAGGTGGCGCTTTCATAAATTGTAGGACAGCGTGGTGTAAACTTTATTTTAAACATTTTTAGCGATTGTAGTATACAAATGAATTGAACTTATAATTAGAATTTATTTACATATTTATTAACTAAAGCTTTTCAAAATTGTTTCCATGTTAAGTATTGTTAGGCAATTTTAGCGATTGTAGTAAACAAATGAATTGAATTTATAATTAGAATTTATTTAGAACTAAAGTTTTTCAAAATTGATAATCTTTATTTAATACTAGACGACCCGCCCCGGCTTCGCACAGGTGTATTATACATATAAACCTTCCTCTTGAATCACTCTATCCATTAAAAAAATTTATACTATGTAAGGATAAGGACGAGGACGTACGACGGACGGAGGAGAATTATTGTTTTAGTAGCCCAACTATTGAATGGTAACCGTGCAATGACAGCCATTTTGTTCTAAGAAGTCGACCCTTTCACAAACTTGGCAGGGTTCGTTAGACCGCGCGATCTTGGCTCATTTACCAGGGCACTACGTTGATAGTAGAGGTAGCGGGCCGTGACCAGTATGCAAAGATCTACACCAATACAGTGAATTTCTCCCCTTCACAATAAAGAGAGTAGACAGACGGGGGACGGAATGGGTCTAGAGTTATTGGGCGATGGGAAGGGAACGTCTGTACCGCCCCCCGAGCTAGCGTCGACGCCTTGTTGGTATGAGCACCTAGTACGCGGTTTCTATTGCGATACCAGTTACGTTATGCCACTGGTTGATTGTTACGCTACTTGTTTTTATGCCGATTACTGGCGATATTGTTACTAGCTTCTGACTAATTGATGTGACGAAGAAATATTTCTCACGTTGAAGCCATTGTCCATAAATCTAAAATAAAAAAACAAACCATTTTTTTTATAAACATGTAGAAAACTGGTTTGAATAAAAAAAAGTAAGTTGCACATAGCTTTTATGCATATGATCGCAATATTAATATCATCTATATGTACACAAAACAATGTGTCATACCTACTTCTTAAATATTTTTTTAATATCGATACTTAAAGCTCAACTTTGAAACGAATGAGAACAAAGTCACTCTAACAAATTCTAAAATAGAATTACGTGATCGAATCAATTTTCTGTTCTAAAAACAATATATTGATTGTGCAGTGTGATTGATCAGCCTGCTTGACAATAAATATTGGTAAGCTATTTAGAGCCGTACACATAGTGTTTCTATTCTATTTGAGCTGTACAGTGTGTCACAGCACTAGCGTAGTGAAGCGAATACAGTAGCGCGTGACCGATCTGTCATCATGTGTAGTCGATGATTAGTCGATTATAGTGATGTACGCGTTGTATGCATCATTCGACTAAATCTTCAAATTATTGACTTTTACGGGCGGGCCATCAAAGAACTTGGACTCACGAATGCGACGCGTTTTCGAGAAAACTGAGTTTATGTGCACGATTGTGATGTTAGGACATTTGTCGGAACTGGTAAATCTGCGATTGTCTTTTGGATAAATAAAAGGCCGCTATACGCTATTAACATCATAATCACCTTAGATTTGTATCGCTCATAGCGTAGTTTGACTAGGTGTTTGTCAGCGATCACCAAAGTTAAGCAACATTCGGCTCGGTCAGTCTTCGGATTGGTGACCGCGTGTGGCATTTACAACTTAGTGCTACCGTGTTAATGACTCGTTAAATTGTAGGTCCCGGTTGTTTTAACCGTTTAGCCATGTCAGAGACCTTCAGACGGCTTAATAACTCTGACACCAGGGCTAGCCACCCGGCGTACACGAACATACTTACTTTTTACCCAAGATTTATCAATGTTTTTTTTATTCAGAATATATTGTCATGTTAATTGAAAACTAGGACGATACCTACAAGTCGTAGCTACGTCACAAAGTGCACTACGAACATCTCGTAGGTACATAATACTTACCTAGGTATATGTAACGCGCTCTATCTTGTATTATATTAAAAGGTAGATTTTCAAGATTACTGAATGCGCAGAAATTTGTCAATAAGCACACAATTTATCTAACACAGGTTTCACATAACTTTGTGGATAAGATTATAAGAACATTAAGTGCTATGTACTACTGCATCTACTAGCTTTTTTTACCTTTGTTCCAATAACAATATTTCATTTTTAAATTAAAATTCATAGAGAGGCGTCTTCAGTCCGAAGCTGTCCATTAAACGAAATTGTAAAGGTGTGCTACTTTGTCCTAGTTCAAAACTGGTTGCCAGGTGCTGGAAAAATTCTAATTCAATGCGGTGGCAATTATAAGTGAGAAAATATTACTTCCACGGCAAAATTGACACTTGGTTTGTCCTGAGGAAAAATAATAATGATTGGATTCTAATAAATGGTTTTTATTCGATTACGGCGAAGCCAAGGGGGTTAAGAGTTTATAGTTTAGGGCGCCAATTATGAACCGATCTTTGATTATGTACTGTCCCGATTTTGACGATTCTTTCTTTCCTTAGTAGATCATATTTTGGTCACATTTAAATTTCATCGTAATCGGTTGAATCGATTTTAGGGTTCCATACCCAAAGGGTAAAAACGGGACCCTATTACTAAGACGCTGTCCGTCAGTCTGTCTGTCATCAGGCTGTACATATATCAGGAACGGCGATAGCTAGAAGGTTGAAATTTTCACAGGTGATGTATTTCTGTTGCCGCTATAACAGCAAATACTAAAAACAGAATAAAATAGCTGCCTAGCTATCATGGTTCATGAGATACAGCCCGGTGACAGACAGACAGACATCGAAGTCTTAGTAATAGGGTCCCGTTTTTCCCTTTGAAAATTTTTCATGACTGGATTCTGATTGATGAATTCATGATGATTCTGATCCATCTGGGCCAGCGTGACGAATCATGGCCCAATCACATTTCTTGAGGTGGCCTATGTTCAGAAATGGACTATAATTAAAGGCTGATACAGTGCAGCATGTTTATGTTATTTATATTATCATTAATTATGTGAGGTTTCTTACCAACTTTTCAACCCCCTCTGCTGATATTTGTTGCTTGAAATCGCAATTCATCGGTCGTTTCATATTCTCCTGTAATTAGCAAACAACAAAATAACGAATGATTTAAGTAATCAAAGCCACGCGTGGCCGCCTCTCATCCATTCGAGCAACACAAAACATGTGCATATTGTGCGTTATCTCCCGCCCATCTCTCATTAACGTCCAGAAACGCGTGTCGCGAATAAATCACGTATTTACCGAAACAAATATTAGCATATTTGGGTAATTCTGGTTCCATCGTTCCGACGGTATTCCGCTAAGATGTTATCGGGTCAGAGAAAAACGGCCAGCGATCGGCAGGCACCGTGGAGATTACCGATATGTGACGCGCCGTCAAAATTGGCAAAGCGGCCGTGCCAGCGGGGCCCCATCCATAATACATCGTCCGCGGAAACATCATACATAAAACATTAACGAGTAAGGTTTTTATTTGATTGCGATTCGAGACCACGACGAGTCACTTTTTACTTTTTTGCGATCAATTAAAAAAATCCACAGATTTCGGTGGGAAACCGCGGCGTGCTCGTTGTCATGCAATTGGACAATACCGACGGTTTTTGCCCCCGCGTTTTTTTCCGAGGAATCTGCGATATTTTGAAACTGCGACTGCGTTCTGCGTGCTTTCGAAATCGATTTTGTTTTTGCGGCGGACCTTGAGCCGCCATCGATGAATTGAAAGTTGACAGCTGAGATAAAAGCTACCAAGTACTTGTGTTAGGTTTTGAACCTTTAGCTTTGTAGCGCTCAGTCTTCCACCCACATTCCATTCCGTTATATTTAATATCCTAGTTTAATGATCCTGAAAACTGGATTGACAGTTGCGTCCACCAACTTCTATTGCCAATATCAAGCGACTTGTATTGAATGTTCCACTTTACTAAAGCTTTGGGGGCTTAAAATCCAATTTCACTAAAGAGCACGGCCAATCATCAGCTCATGATGCGATCCCAAGTACAAGGTTGGAGGTTCCCAAGCGGTATCCTTGCCAGTGTCTCGCTGGACGCCCACGCGCGCGGTCGTGGCTGGCACGCAGTCAGCCAGCTCGCTCACGTGCGCGCCCACTGCCCGCCTACAAACTCACAACATTGCGAAAAAAACCAAATCTCCGAGCGTAACTCTCGTCTCAACCTTGAAATTTAATGCCTTCGTTAAATTGCCTCACGTGGGCTACTTAGGACAACTCATAAGTCCTCCGCAGTACCATTGTCCATTGTATTCCGACTATTCGACTTTCCATTTTTACACAAATAATTAATGAACCGAATGTGAACAGATCGTCCTGTGACCGGCGTAAATATCACTAATTGGACGTGGGACCGTGCAATAATTTGCGAGGATCGTCCTCGAGCGATCAATCGAGCGCGGAAGCCCAAGCATTCGGATTATCTCAATAAGTTACGTGTCGCATGTTGCCGTTAATTAAGCTATTTGTCCGGCGGCGGGACAATTTACATTTCTCCCGGAGTCCTGGGACTCGCTCCCGGCTCGGAAATGGCGCATTATTATCCTTTTAGGGAGGGCGGCATCCTCAGACGCTGCCTAACCCTTTATCGAGCCCACCTGTGTTAGCCGCTGGACGTATGAATTGTCCAGTAAATAAGTTTTGCTGAATATTTGCAGCTTTAATGCTATTTAGTGACACCGCCGGTCATTTGCATGCGACCGAGACGGGAATTAGCATTTAACACGGAGCCAGCGAGCATCACGGGAATTAGAAATTCGATCGGTGGGAGGAGGCGTCGCGTCGTAAACTGACGACACATTAAGTAGGCTAGTACACGCTGTCCGACAGAGGTATAAAAATGTCTCGCGTGCAACACAATTCTCGCAAACTGGTTCTGGGGACAGAGACGGCCCATCAAGCGGGTCCAGCTCTCGCAGGTGAAATGTATTGACAACTGGTCTTCCTTGATCGATATCGGCGTGATGGTATCGAGGTGGCGGCGCTTCAGTCGGCTCCTGTTACCCTCGGACCCGTTGCATTGTGGAGATCACAGATAAACCTTGTTTATTTAACGCTAAAATGTATCCCGGACCATTAAGAAGACAATTATTAATGTTTTGTTATGACAGTTGTACGTTCATAAGCTGAGTGATGGGATGTTTTAGTGTTTCTTTAATGGACACGTTAGTTTTTTGGGTTCCGTACCCAAAGGGTAAAAACAGGACCCTAATACCGTACTAACCCGTAACCGTAGTACTAAGACTCCTCCGTCCGTCTGGCTGTCTGTCAGCAGGCTGTATCTCATGAACCGTAATAGCTAGAACGTTGAAATTTTTACTGATGACGAGTTTCTGTTGCCGCTCTAACAACGAATAGTAAAAATAGAAAAAAAAAATTAAGGAGGGATCCCATGCAACAAACTTGAATTATTAGATGTTTTTCGCTCGATATTAATATTAATAACGGTGACAGGTATAAATAATATAACGGTGACGGTTGAAATATCCACAGAATATTTACTTGGTTAAGTAAATATGAACTTTAAAAATAAAATGAATATTTAAGGGACGTGTAACAAGTAACGTGTTTTTTATCGATAGTAATAACAGCAAAAGGAAAATGCTTAAAATATTTAGTGGCACATTCCTTTCAAAAATAATTAATAAAATAAAATAGATTAAGGGGGCTTCCATACGGTGCGGAACCCTACGTGCGCGAGTTTGACTCGCACTTGGCCGATTATTAATAAATCCATAACCAGTGTCGTACACAATGTCTGAGCGATTACTCGATAAGTGTTATTATTGTGCGGATTACTGAATGGAGTCGTTAAATAATTATTCAAGGTCGGGTTAGGCTGCTAAGTAAATGATACGTAAACAACATTCGATAAATGGTAGCAGCAGGAAACTGGTGTTGCCTGGATTGGAGACAATATATTAAGGATATGCGACGGTCATTCATAACTCGGTCTTGTTTATGAATGAAGCAGTGTGTAATTATCGACGCCATTGCTGTTCGACGGGATTAGCATACCGCTTTAGTCTTGCGTCTATAATGTTACAATAGAGAAGAAGCAGTATGTGTACTTCCAGTAAGCCGTTTATGCCGTGGTGGTCTAATGGTTGTATCGCTGGCCTGTCATTCTTGAGGTCGTGGGTTCAATCAAGTCAGGTCCCATACCAATGAGTTTCTTTGGAACTTATGTACGGAATTTCACATCACTGGCTTTTCGGTGAAGGAAAACATCGTGAGGCAACCTGCATACGACCGTAGAAGAAATTCGATGCCGTGTGTGAATCCACCAACCCGCACTGGGCCAGCGTGGTGGATATGGCCCAATCACCCTTCGTGGGTAGGCCTACGTCCTGCAGTGGACTATTAAAAAGGCTGGTGCAGTACATTAAAGTACTCCCAGTTTCTATTGGAGAGTTTGTAGCGCTCGTTGACAGGTGTTTGTCAGCGATCACCAGTGTTGTCAACCCCAGAAAACTAATTAACAGCAGCTCAACTTTAAAAAAAAAACAGTAGATAAAGCAGATTTCTTACTTTTATCTTATAATTAAAACAATTATCTCTTTTTAGAAGTTACTAGGACTAATAAACATTGTTATAGCTATATAACTAAGGATTCCAACCTAAAAAAAAACAAATTTAACGTAATATCATTTTCCACTTTAGTCCTCAATTGTCTCATCTTCAGTATTTTCAGACTGTTTTTTATATCTCGTAGTGTAATTAGGTGACGCTGAACGGCAATTGAAAAACAGTATAAAATAGAAATGAAACAGAAAACGTTATCAATGTGAAAACAGCAAATCTACCGTTAAAGAACTTAACTTTTTTTAATTTTAAATAAATAATTTAATTTTTTAAGAAATTTTGAACGATTGGGCAATGATTATGATTTAATCTTGTTGTATTTTTTGAATTAAAATAATGAATTATAATTTTAACTGGTTGGATTTTTACGTTTGTAAAAAAAAAAGACGTGTGGCACTCGGGGACTGCCGCGGTAAAGCTATTGCATAGCATTTTGTATCAACTTATGCAATTCGTGCGAGTTTCGTAGAGTCGTACAATACGTCTAATCGCACACAACGCCGTGTCGAAGACTGCCGAACTGAAACGACGTTAGACGATGCACGGCCTTCTTGTTATTATTATTCAAGATTATTATAATATTATTATTAAGTAAGTACTAATTTTAATGACTTCTAACTAAATGTTATCAATAAATTGATTATGATTAAATCAGTAGGGTTGGCAACACTGGCGATCACTGAAATTAAGCAACGTAACGTTCCGCACCGTCAGGTGGGTGATACTGTATGAAAACAAACACGTAACGCGCTCTAACGTGCTTCGTGTGAAAAATATTTATTTTTCAATAACATTACTTAAATGTATTAATTTAATTTTAAATTTTACTTATTTTAACGTAATTTATCAAATATTTCTCCAAACGAAATTCACGGATATATAAAAAAAGTACCGCGTTACGTTACTTTTTGTCGATAGAGAATTAGGCCCCTGTATTTGGATGGGACCGCGGCTGGCATTTTCCAACTGATCGCTACCGTGGCTCGGATGACACGTTAAATTGTAGGTCCCGGTTGTTTTAACCGTTTAGTCATGTCAGAGGGCCATGGAGATCGATTACAGTTCTATTAGCACACGACTGTGACTAAGAATACCTATCTTTGTCTGTCGCATCTACAACTTCCTTGAATCATTTTGTTTTTGTAGAAATCTGGCAGAATACGATGGCGATAAATTTATCACGTTTGACTCATTCCACGCAGCAAATTAAAGCTCTTTGCTGTCATTGAGACAGCTAAACTGAGTATCAACCATTGTTGCGATTTAGTCATATCTCGTTTCTTATTTTATTATTTACAGATAATTTATATTCCTTTCCATTGTCAGATCTGAAGTCAACCGTCGGCTTGCGGTATTTATTTGCATGTATCCTACTGTTCAGATCCTTCGTCTATATTGATTCAGGGATAGTCCATTGTTCGTTGGATTGGGTATTGTCGCCAGCCGCCCATTGTCGCCTAACATTCGGTCGTTTAATTGGATCTTCCTTATATTGTTTCTCGGATAATAGCTCTAATAACTCAGTGGATTTTGGTGCGTGTCCTATAATATCTGGTGTTGAGCTCATAGCGTAGTTTGACTAGGTGTTTATTAGCGATCATCGAAGTTACGCAACGTTCAGCACGGCCAATCTTCGGATGGGTGACCACGAATGGTAATTACAACTAAGCGCTACCGTGGCTCGAATGACACGTTAAATTGTTTTAACCGTTTAGCCACGTCAGAGGCCTTCAGGCGGCTTAAAAACTCTGACAGTAGGGCTAGCCACCCGACGAACTTACCTTATCTGGTACAGTCGAATCAAACAACTTGGCGGCTGGGATGTTAGCTGCGGATCGCCCAATCTTGACTGAAGCTCACTTAACAGCAGCGCCAGGATCGGGTTACCTGCAGCTTGAAGCTAACATCTCAGCCGCCGAGTTGTTTGATTCGACTGTACCAGATAAGGTAAGTTCGTCGGGTGGCTAGCCCTACTGTCAGAGTTTTTAGTACTATTTCTGGTTCGATATTTTGTGATCTTTATCATACTGGTTTATTCAGTATTACATACATGCTAGTGAACATTTTCTTTCTGTTTTTCATTGTGTTAACCGTGATTGCCTTCATTGCATATCACTACATAGTATAAAACAAAGTCGCTTCCCGCTGTCTGTCCCCATGTATGCTTATATCTTTAAAACTACACAACGGATTTTGATGCGTTTTTTTAATAGATGGAGTGTTTCAAGAGGAAGGTTTATATGTACCGTTATAATACACCTGTGCGAAGCCAGGGCGGGTCCCTAGTTAATATATTGTATGAATTGTGGTAATTATTTTGATGTATTTATTTAGACTGACATTTTATCATCATGAATTATTTTTGTTCCAATTTTACTTTTTACTATTAATTTTGTAATTGTACAATTTTATTTCATTTTCATAATTTTATTTTGACTATAGTATTACATATTGACAACCATTGTTTTAAATACTAGTGAATTATTGTTCTATATGGGTATATTTGCCTGAAATAAAGATATTTTGAATTTTTTTTTTTGAATATTAAACAAATATTATTAGATAATAAAAAAGAAATAATTGACAAAACGTAACTAGGCAATAAAATTCAGAGTTGAATGTGTCATGAATTAAAATTAAAAATAACTCTATGATCGATTAACACTTAAACCAATGCAGGTATCACTCCATTGGAATACACATAGCTGTTATTATCACTATCACTACATAGTATAAAACAAAGTCGCTTCGCTGTCACCATGTATGCTTATATCTTTAAAACTACACAACGGATTTTGATGCGGTTTTTTTTAATAGATAGAGTGATTCAAGAGGAAGGTTTATATGTATAATAAACCTGTGCGAAACCGGGGCGGGTGCTAGTTGCCTATAAATATAAGAACATCAACTCAATTAAAACGATAAATATTCATTACAGAATCAGGAAAATTACTTGTGACCTATTAGAATTTTTTAACACTCGCAATAGCCATTAATCTAGTGGCAATTCAGTCGCTGCCGGTGTTACACCGACGATAATACACCGGTTCTAGTAATCGGTAATTATTGTTTGAGCGGCGTTTAAAGTAATCGCCCGAGGCTTGGCGCTAACCAGCCCCGCCTGCAGACACCTAGTGCCAGCGCTGGGGCCGCTTTAACCATCGATAAACTAGCAAGCTTTGCTTTGAATAACACTAAACAAGATAATTATTTTTGGCAAAAAAGGCAAAACCGCCTTCCATCGTGTACAAAATTCGGATATTTCGCTCGAATTGTTTACATTATTGTTGACTTATCAAAAACGGCTCAGTCGATTTCTGTAAAAATTAAATGGGACCACCTCAGGACTATATCTTTTCGAAATAAAAAAAAACGATTTGGTTCACAATTGGCGAAATTATCGATGAACATACACAATAAAAAAACATACAGACGAACATTGAAACCTCGTCCTTTTTGGAAGTCGGTTAAAACAGGAAAGGTAGGTATGCTCTCGACAGAGATTTGGGTCATGTGTGAGATGTAGAGGCAACTCTTGGACACAGTTTGCATTATTAGGAGGCTCTTCTAGCCCTAACTGTAGGTAATTTATAGGCTTTGTGTTGCTGTAGACACGTAGTGCCAGCGCTGGGGCCGCTTTAACCATCGATAAACCATCAAGCTTTGCTCTGAATAACACTAAACTAGAAATAGAAAAGGTAGGCTCTCGACAGATATATGGGTCAAGTGTCAGATGTAGCAATACTACTTGCATGTCCTTTATTTGTTTTTAATCTTTAGATTTACTCATTTGGACTTGCATGTCCTTTATTTGATTTGATGTTAGATACTAGTTATTAACAACCGTTTACACATACGGATAATTACATTATACTTGCGATAGTATTTCTAGCTGCATTTGTGCATAGGGTTCATTTTTTATTTTTTTCCTTTGTCATGCCTTTCACGGTCTCACTACTTTAAAGTTTAAGAAAACGTGTAATTTATTGTATTGTAACCTGAATACGTACTGTTTCGTATAATATGTAACCTGAATAAGAAGAGCCTGGATCCCACGACACAGGTCGCCCTGGTGTGGGGTCCAGTGTACATCTTAATCTTAATTACAATTATTAATCTTACATCTTAATAAATTTATCATATTTATAGACATGGTTTGCATTATTAGGAGGCTCTTCTAGCCCTAACTGTGGGTAATTTAGACTTTGTGTTGCTGTAGACACGTAGTGCCGGCGCAGGGGCCGCTTTAACCACCATCAACCTTTGGTCTGAATAACTAAAGTAGAAAAAAATCTGGGCTTGCCCTCGACAGAGATTTGGGTCAAGTGTCAGATATATAGTCAATAATCCTAGGCACGGAATGCATTATTAGGAAGCTTTTCTCTTTGCTGTAACCCGAAATACGGGTAAATGCCCTGTTTCGCTTCAGACACCTAGAGTTAACGTTAAGGCCGCTTTAACCATAGATCAAGCGTCAAGCTCAGTTTAAATGACAGGAAAAATTAAGAAAATAAGTAGGCTTGCTCTCGCTAGAGATCTGGGTTAAGGGATAGAACGAAGTGCTGAACAGAGTGCGGAAATTCTGACCCATTGCTAATAATAGTAATGCATCAGGAATTTTAGTCATGCTGCTGCAGCCCAAGCTAGTGGCAACTGAAACTGTTTCTCTGCACTTTAGTTTTTGTTTCAAGCAAACATGATTTTGGTAATTTTATTCTGAGAAGTTTTAACAATACCTATAAATACATTTTGTGCAAAATAATGCCTTCAATTCAAATGTTGGAGACTACATCTACTTTTTAGTAGTTAACTAAATGTAACCAACCATTAATTTTATATTGATTCGTACATGCTCGCACATTCGTACGTGACTATACTGTTTAAAGTACCAAGATACTTTCGTTTAATATTTGTCAACTTGTCAGAAACTTTGCCATGAGTCACAAATATCAAACGAAAGATAGACAAATATCTAGCGCCAGTTGTAGGGCCGCTTTAACCATCAAGCTCATGCTTTAAATTACACTCAACAACCAAGATACAGATTTACTAACTTACTTTACTTAACGAACAAGACTAACAACATTCACTTCGTAATTAACGCGGTAAGTTTTCATTATCAGCTAATTTAAGTTTCGCTTTACGAAATCCGCTCCCTTTTGCTTTTCATTATCTCCCTTTTTTACTGTCGCAATAGCATCCCAAGCGGTTTTAAGATCATACTTTTATAACTTATTAAAATGCTATGTACATTTTGATGAGGCACGAGCTCGCGACCAAATGTCGATATTCCACTAGACGTTTTCATATTCGTGAAAAGTTTTGAATTTCAAATCGGACCCCAATTACATATCGGCCGTATCGAAATGAGCTGGAAATTTTATTGTACCATTGTTGGTTTTAATAATACATTCTTCGTATGCGTAAGTTTTCGGCGCAGACTCGTGCGTATATCATCGCGCGACATTTACATATTGTACCGCTATTCAAGAAAACCTCCGACTGGGCGCTCCGCGACGAATCATTACTTTTTTTTCTGTAATCAAGTTTCCGTACGCATCTGACGAACGCTCAAAACAAACAAGCCGCCAATTTTCGCAAAACCCATTCGAGCCTTTCTCGAATACAAACTTATGATTTTCGATCTTACGCGGACGGCATTCTTCACGGATGATTATGTGAGGCTGCACAGTTAACTTGGCGTCATTTGCGCTCGTATTTGAGTAGTCTTAATCGTGATTAAACGTGTGGCTTCCGATTGGATTGCGCCGGCCGATAATGAAGCTTGAACTTTCCCTTTTCGATCATTACTGGCGTCGCGGCTCTTTCGAGCACTTCGTTGTCAACCCCCTACAGCTTTCCCATGACATGTTAAATTTACGTCTGCAGTGACAACTTCATCTCCGGAGCTCGCTACTGCAAAATTATCCTTGAAATTATACTAAAATTTATGTTTGATGTAAAGGTGATTCAACTCGCTGACCTTAATGCAAATAGCAGGGCATCCTTGCCTTACAGGGTGTGCGATGACGTCGGCAACTGGCAAACAAATAAAGCCACGTGGCGTCGCACGCTCGAGTAGGCAAAAGACGAACTCGGCCCGTTTAAACCTTTTACGACTAATCCAGTCGAGAGCCGCCCACAAATATGGCAACCTGGCCTTTCATAACCTGTTTTTGGGGTTTCCTGCGCCCCTGGCGCTTGGCTTACGCTATATTTTTTATTCACAAGCACGTGCTTGATATCTTTTATCAATAGCGCTTCTTTCGTAACATGTGAAAGCGTTTAGGCCGTTATCACGCGATGCGTTTGCATTAACCGTTTCCTATTTCTCGTTCATGTCGTCATCATCGGTTTTATTTGCTTACGGCTGCGTACAGCTTAGAGATAATTTAATAGGTATAGTTTCCTGAAAAGTAATGAATGTAAATGCGAGCGTTTAGCCTTGGTTCGGCGTCAGTGGACCAGTCTTCGATTACCATGCGAATGGCCGTCGTCTGGCCGCTACACGATAATAGCTAACACCTTAGGGCCCAGTGAAAGTGGTTAGAACACACTGAAGAGCTCAGGGAATCATTTTGAATTCCTGGGATTACACAGTTCTCGGGATATTGAAAGTGTGTGAATTCTGCGAATAGATACATTAGTAATTCAAATGCTAGTAAATGTACGATTATCTTCAATTATTATTTAAATGGCGTTAATTTATAGCTAGCTTCAAATGTACTTTGGTATCTAGGTCAATATTGTCACTGGCCAGAACAGTTGGTAATTTCGTAATCAAATCAATCACTCAGTCTTACGCATAAGTCACTGCTTACTGCTCCGTCAGTACTTTCATCTTTGACGGGAGTCTGATATCTTAATTAAAAATATGTGTTGTCATTTCAATATCTATGCTAATGACGCTTTCTTAATTATCGCGTCTCTTATCTCGTATATTTATAGAGCTACTAATATGCGGTTGTAACCGAACGTATTCTTCATCGTCGCCGCCATACGCCGCAAGATTAACATTTATGTCACATTTAATGGTTATAATACAGTTCGCAGTTACATTATCATCTCTCGCATCTGCCCCAAGTGCTACATTGAAAATTATCGAAGAGCTCGCATCGCATCCAAGAAATGTCAATTCGCTCTCGTAGCTATAAAGTTGTAAACCCGAAATTGCACAATATCGAATGCGCTCTCGCTAAAATGTAGCATTAACCGATAAAATTAAAATGCAATAAAACGTCAATGTGCACCGAAATCGACGAGAATCATGGGGTATTACTTATATTACAATATTATTATTCGGTTATTGAGTATTTTATGAGTTTTCTGGTCTTGTTTCGTCGAAATGTTACTGTTAGTGTGACGGGTGGTGCTCTGTGGGCCGGGTTTAACAAGGCTGGCTTGCAATTAAGGACTGTTTACCGGGCATTAATTTTTGGCAATAAAAGAGGGGCACGCTCGAAATGATCGGTACGCATGCGCGACGGATGCTCCGTGGGAACAGCGGCCGCTTTGTACTCCATTGTACTCGTAATTAACCACTTTTTTGCGGCGATGTCGCAACTCGCACTTGTCACCGAAATGTCGCATGTCGCAATGCCTCCTCCTGAATGTTTTCGGTTAATTTGTGACTTACGCACAACTTATTCCACAATGCATTCATTTTTTGTCCGGGGAAATTTTCTCGCAAAATTTGCACAAAGCCACTTGAGCATCAAATGGGGTTTTTGAAATTCATAAGTGGTTATTCACGTGTGGACGGGTTGATGGACGTTTTTCATTGTCAGTTGACTCGAGTTTCTCCTTTTGCTTTATGATTGTTTGTTTTAACTTGATTGCCCGGTGCTGTATCATGCCGTTAGGATGCAATTATATTATTTTATTAATTGAGGGTCACCAATGTCATTCATACGCAATTTGTAAATTATTTGTGTTAGATATGGGATATGTATGATGTCATATATGTGTACATATTTTCAAGTAAGCCTTCACGTTTTGACAACATAATGTTTTGTTTATACTTTAAGGATACTTTCGTAATTGTTATTTATAATGTCTTAGTTAATCTTTATAATGTGTTTTGATAGTGGTATGTTGTCAAAGAAAACGGGGAGATAATAATTGTAGTATTACTTATTTAGTTGATTTATTCGTAGATGATGGTGTCTGAATTCATGTAGAACGTCACGAAAGTATGCCAAAATTCTAGAACGGTCATATTTTGCCCTTACACAAGAACATGGCATGTTCCCAGCGTTAACTAGCCGATTATCTTGTTTATAGAGCTATTAGTTGCAAGCTATCGGATTCTATATCTGATCCGGCAAAAAGTGCCGTTTTCATCGCGATTCGCGGCCCAGGCACCGGGGATAGTGCCGTCCACAGTATTTATCTAGGGTTGCTGCTATTGAACGGTCTCTATTCGACGAATTATAGTATGACGATATCTGTAGAGTAAAATATAATATTATGAGGCTTTTAATACGCAGGGAAGAAAATACAGCTTGCAGAATGAGTGTCTTCTTCTCATTATGAAATTGGTTTGATATATTTGATAGGTATGTCTTTTGACCTTTTAAGGTTCCTTATGTTGCGCACCCCACTTTCTTATCGACAAAACTGCACTTCCTTAGCTCAAATAAGTATTCCATTTTATTACTATGCTTACTCTTACAGAATAATGCTGACATTTATGTGTTCACGCGATCCTTTTATTGTAATTTATCTGTCAGATTATTCAAAGAATCTCGTCTTTAAACGAACCGGACGGGCTGGCTCGTTGTTATGAAATCTAAATGATAGTCAGGACATGCAGCAAGAGAGTAATGGATTCATAATATCCGTATCTTTCATTACTTAACCTGTTTTACCGTATTTTAAAAAATATACGTTTAAGTTGTCCAAAGTTTTACAAAATGCTGTGTACTTCTACGTCTCATTCACCGCTGACGACGTTGGTGACAGTAATCTCTTCGTCTTAAACTTGGTGACAACCGATAAAAAAATGTCGATCAAATCAGGCTGAGTCTCACTTAAGCATATAAAGCTGGCAGCTGTTTTAAACACTGTTAAAATCGCAGCTAACAATTAAATTTGTAAAGCGGTTATTTCTACCCCGCGCGGTATTATTACTCTTTTTGACAGGCGTAGATCGGATTTCGATATTGGTTCGGCACCAGTTCTGACTGTCTCGAAACCCTCGGTAGGTACCCTCGAAATACTTTCTTGGCACACTTCAACAATCTCCGACTTAATTGGAGCATTTATCACGTACTTTTTGCAATATCGATTTTAATAATTCAGCGGGAGTCCGATCTGTCAATCTGGCTGGTAGTTTTTAATTTAAGATTATTATTGCGTCACTGATTAGTCTGATTGCGTTTAAAGGGATTATGTATGTGTGTGGGGAAAGCTGGTCTGTCATTAAAAGGACTTGCCAAATCTGCTTCAGCATATGGCGATGAGCTGATGACACTTGACACGATCAATGGCCATGCATTGCAACATCAAGTTATATTCCAGTCCGATAATATACTACCATAGACGAATACTCGTATATACTACAGACTTGCAACGTCCTACAAAATTTCGTACGTCGATAAATAGTAATATTAAATTTTAAAAGCTGTATAAATATTCAAAGTTCGAGTACCAATTAAGTATGTAGAAATTTTGACTTAGAACTATAAAGTCACCGATAATATAACATACATATATGTCACATCTTATCATAAACTACAAAGTGTGAAAATAAATTATTTAATTATTATTTATTAAACATGTTTTTTTGGTGTTAAAAATTTTTCGTAGTGTATTAACAAACCAATATTTTGTACGTAAAAATCCGTTCAGTGAAACCATGTTGCAATCTGCATGATTAAGTACCCACACAGTTATATTTTGTTACGATACCAAATCTTGACCAAAATCAGAATAAAAACAGTATCTTACTTAACAGTAATTACGCATTAATTATAAATTAATACATATCTTTACTCGATATTGGATATTAATGCGCCGTCTAGTCGCTTAACCTTCGCAACCAAAGAGAATTTATCATACTTCTACGAATTCTATTTGGTTTTTGTTTGACTTATGACTAACACCAATTAGAGTTTCTCAGAAAGTTACAAGAATAATGTAACAGCTTCGCCAGCCCTAAAATACTACGATCCTCAGGTCAAGTGGTAGAGTCAAACGGAGGTTAGCGGATTGTTTGCTTCAACTAATCATCGTTTAAACTTAGCTATTTGTTTAACTTCGACAAAGTAATTTCAGAGTAACTGTAAACATTGTAGATAATTTTCGAACCGTGGTATTTATTTTTCAAATATTTACTCCCAAATGTAGAAATTAACCGAGACAAACTTGTCTCCTAATTGTAGATATAATGAATCTATCGTCGCGGTTGACTGCGCTCTAATTTCTCGTTTTAGGTACTTCAGAATCCTTTACTAAATGCGTGCCATTGCTTTCCCAACATTGTATTGCGTATTTCAAAAGTTTCAAATCTTGTTCGAGCTTAATTACAGTTTTAATTTGATAAATGTTTATTAACTTCGCTACTGTTTCGCGGCGTGTAAATTTATGAACTCTCGAATAAGATAATATAATCAATTGGGGTAATAAACCTGATTTTTAATGCATTTTGTTCAGTTCTGTAATCGTTAACTCATTTATCTTAACCGTTGATTATGTTCTTGATTTTAAATTCATTTGGTTTGAACTTTTTGTAAATAAGGAAAATATTACATCAACACTAACATTTTAATTTGTAAGATGATTTACTGAGAGTTTCGTTAATGAATTTTAATATCTTTATGCGACATCTGCCAATTTTAGCGTAACCTTTACAGATTCATATTGTGAAATATCAACTTATCACTTTTAATTAACTCGAGTTTTTTTTCTCAAAGTAACCATCGGGGAACATCAATGCACTTTCGTCGTATTAATGAGATGTCCATACGCCTCGTTACCGAAAAGAATATCTTAAATACGAGTTTTTATTTTGAAATATATCGATCTTCGAAAATTTCACTGAACATTCATTAATCATGTTTTAACAACAAAGCTCATTATTGGTGCATTTGTAATTGTCAATTTTGGCAGCGTTGCGACGGAGTGCAAAGTTGATGATTGTGCTGATGACAGCCTTATTTTGTAGGTAATAAGGGTTGGCATCGGTTGTTTGGGTTGTTTTAAAGTTGGTGCTGGTGTCACGGATGCAAGTAGAGTTGCTAATTACAGAGTTATCATCAATCTTCCGAAGGGAAGTGGTCTTAGGGCGCGGAAGCCGTCTCTCCGAAATTAAATTGAATCGTACTTCTGACAAATGGATCGTCGAAAACAATTTGGTTTACAAATCAATTGGTGTTAGCCACTGCGATCATTTGAACAGCTTTACATATACGTGATGAACTATACATAATTTTTAGTTATGAGTAGGATTCTTTTGGAAAAATTCTCTATGAACAAAGCTTATTTGATCTGATAATACATATTTGTTCTGCTCGATATAGGCACACCAGCTTCTGAAATTCCGTGTTCACCTTTAAACGAATAAATAAATAATAAAACCTACGCTAAAATTATTTCTGAACAGATAAGAGGTGATAGTAATAGACTTATCAAAGTTAGCGATCTAAAATAGACTAAGAAGATTCATGTTCATTGCACAACAAGAACTAAACAAATAAAGATTAAAATAATAGCTCAATATATTACACAAATTGACATGACATATGAAACCCGACATCGCATTACAAACAAAGAATATGATAAGATCAGAGTCCTACAAACATCCATCCGACGTGAATAATGGTAAATGTTATTAAACAGTTTACACACAACTCCGTTACCAGCGCCGATAATAAGTGGGCGAATTGTGTCGCGACCGCAGCCTCCATTATGCAATGGAAAAGCAAATTAATAGAACCAATGTTAACACAATCGGCATCCTTCACACAGACCTCTATTGCCTACGCACTACGGTTTACTAGCTGGTTAACATCAATTTGGGGACCGAATATAATAGCGTGGCAATAGCTACCTGACTTTTGTCAATTGTCCGACGTTTTGCCATGCGCCTGTCGCGGTGCTCTTAATTCAAGAGCACTTGAGTCGAAATTGGTATGCGCTGGATCGGATAAAGGTGTAGGTGTCAGGGCGCCAGTGGGTGTGATAATTCGTCGTGCATACACAAAGAGTGCCGTGAGAGAGTGATATGCTTCCGAAACCGAAGCGGTAGGTTTACACACGAATTAGGGGCGTGGGAGAGGTGAAAGGTCAGGAGAACTCGGGACATCTTCGGTAACGGAGCTTCACTTTGAAGTTCAGCCTCTCAACAAGTAAACGGACTCTATAATAAGCCACTTCCGCGCCGTTTCATAGAAACACAGGAACTTGCTCCGTAAGCTGACTCGAAAATGTCGTCTCTAGATAATTCAAATTCTCCGAATTCGCAGAACTTAGCACCGTCTAGAGATCCAGACGATGAAAGATGCGGCGTAATTTATACTTTTTAATCGTCAAAACTTTCACGAAACTGACAAATGTTCACAAAAATTACGTCCGACATGGAACCGTTTAACATGATCATAATTTAGTTTAAAATGTGAGTTCTTACTTCGTATGCTAATGAGATGGTTTTGTTGCAGGCTTACGAGCTATCGACGTTAACGGGGACACAGGTGATGTTGCTAGTGGCCTCTGAAACGGGGCATGTGTATACGTTCGCGACGCGGAAGCTGCAGCCGATGATCACTTCGGACTCTGGCAAGCGGCTGATTCAGACGTGCCTGAACTCGCCCGACCCGCCCACCACCAGCGAGCAGCGGATGGCGGCCACCGGCTTCGAGGAGACCGAGCTCACGTATAACGTTGTAGACGAAGACATGAAGGTGAGGCAACTGGCGTACGCGGGCTCCGCGCAGTACCCAATAGAGCATCACCCGGGGCTGGCGCCGTCGCCGCTGCAGCAGTACCACCAGCACCCGCCGTGTCCGTCGCCGCTGCCGCTGGGCTCGCTGGGCCAGCCCTACTCGCACGCGCACCTCTCGCACCCTCACATGTCGCACCATCCGCAACGGTAGTTCCGATTAGGGCCAATCCGGGAGATTTCTCCGACACGACTGTTTTGACCGGGGCCCCCTTTGAAGAGGCCGCTCCTCATGCTGGCTACAATCGCTACGGATTTATCGCATGTTTCCGAGAGATGCCGTAGATAAGTACGCAGATTTGTCAGTTTTATGAGTTCGCGGAGTAACTTTCGAAAATGGGGCCCAGATAGTCACGTTCTAGATTAGCTTTTAAAATATAGTTAAGAAAAGATTAATATACGAGCGATAAAACTATTTTGTTAATATATTTTTGTAAATACCGTGCGAGTAATTTGTTCGCGATGTCTTCGCTGCGTGGATTTGAGTTTCGGAGCGAGCTTTAGAAAGTTGCTTTGATTTACGTGATAATGTTACAAACATACTACAATGTGGACCGTTTCATAAGCCCGATTGCGAATCGAGACTGACGGATCCATTCAGATCGAAAACGATAAGCGCCTTGGAACAAAATGAATTACAATGAAATATTATTCTGTAGAAATTCCTCGTCAGGCTAGACATGACAGGTGAATATGTCGACTCCCACGAGATAATATTGATTGCAGGTCACTATATTTTCCGATTGACTAGACTTTAATATTCAATTTAGAAACGATAAAGCAATAAATCATTTCATTTAAAAAAACGGACTTGAGGAAATTGATGATCTTTGTATAGGCAGTGTCGAAACAGAGATGTTCGGTAGCAATATGATCGGATTCAAATCTGTTTATAATTAACGTTAGAACCGGTCGGAGCCGCGGAAGCGTTCGGCTACCGGACCCTCATTATGATCAATGAATCGGGCTTCTATCTCAAAAACCCCATACACAATCGAAACGGGGCTTAATAGTCTTGATTACGTATTACCAAATTGTAGGAAGTCGCTCGCATTGATCGCTCTATTAGCATACACATAGCCTAGGACCTCGTTAAAATACAAACTGACAATCAAAATGGAAAACCACACATTTATCTAAATTACAAAAAGTAACAGAGATAGAGCGGCAGGTGTTATTTGTAACTGGAGACAGTTTCCAATTATGAAGGGGCTCCGCTGTCGCCGCGGGTTCTAAGTCCTCTCGCCGTCCGGATTATCAAGAAATTTAATTGAAAATTACTTTCGGAGGTACTAGCGGTGATTATTATAAATCTCGGCCGCATCGAGGTTGACGCCTGCGATCGTGTCTACCGAGAAAATCAATCTGTGTAACGCAGTAGCTTTCTCGTAGTAAACGTTGCCCTCCGCCACATTCTAGCCAGCACTGATATCTGGCGCGATGATATCTGCTTCCTGGAGCGTCGATTCGATTCGGTGCGTGCTCGTATCGCCTCCGCGCTAACAGCTAATCAATGAAACCATACAGCTGATCAAATAGCACCAAATACGGCGCGGTCGACGCCTCGACTCATTGAGCCGCTCGGATTCGATTCATCCATTAAACCTCGCACACCTCGCGTCGCTAATCGGACACTATTTATTCATCGATTTGTACCCAGTAGCGGCTCTCGCCGCTGTCGACTCGATTGCACCGATCGATTAATTCCCGCTTCCCATTTGCATATCGTTTTAATTTCGAATCCATCCGGCGCCCACTGCGTCTTCGCCCCCGACCTCGAATATTGCTTGTCAGCTTCAATATGTTGAAATCGATTACATCGATTCCTTCTTTTCGCGACTACGTCGATAAAATCTTTCTTCGGGTGTGGGTCGTTCGTTCTCACCGGGACGGAGACGTTTGACGTACGGAAATAATGCGTCCTCGCCGATATCGATCATCATTGTTCGCGCATCGTCGAATAAGTTGATTCGATTGAAATATTCACGCGGTAATTACGATTCTGAAAGATAAGCGAGTCCCGCGATGACCGCGCGCAGCGCACCGAGATCTTAATCGTGAGGTTCTGTGTTCTATGCCCCGTCGTTGTTCATGTTTTCGTGACCGTGTTGTGTGTCGGACATACCGTATCTCGTTTATGCGCTTTATTATTCAAAGGCGGCATTTTTCTCTCACTCTAGGAACAATTTCACCTGTCATCGTCGTGCCGTCGTTTACATAAATATAAATCTTTACGTATTCTCGCCGTGTAATATGCGCTGACCGGTGTGTCTGTTGGTGAATATAAACAGTATTAGAGGGATTTGGCGTAACGTTGCGCGGCGCTGGGATGCAGATGCATGAATTAGCGGTATAAATGTGGAAGTCGGTCACTGGCCTCACGTCGGCCGTATTCCCTAATCGAGCCCGTTTCGTAACATCTCGCATAGCTCTTGAGATTTCGCTTTCGGTGTGCGCACGTTTCTTAATCGCATTCTCGAGCGAATTCTTTCGGTGCCGCGTTGAGACTTTGGGGTTCGTACGATCGCAGGCACAGGGAGTAGCCGACACGAGTTGTGAATTCTTCGTCTTTTTAGAGGTAATCGTGATCGAAGAGCGGTGAGTGAGTCACGCGGTAACGTATTCAGTCGCGGCGTGCGCGACGCGTGTTTATTCCCCGGGCGGTGGTAATCGCTCGTTAGTCTCGCACCTCGCTTTATTAACTTATCAATACTATTGTTTTGATAAACGTTGGAGACGCAATTTTGTTGACTCATCGCATTGTACCACATAATTGTCCGCCTCTAAGCCGATTGGCCGTCTTGTGCAACGTGAGACCAACAATAAAGCTAATTTGACTAATAGGTGCGTTGTAATCATCGCCGCGTGTGGTTCTAGGATTACAGTGTTTGTGCACGCCCCGCTCGTCCCGGACTAATGAACGTCTTTCTTCGCCTATTGTTCTAGTTTCGTCTTTATTTGTCGTTTTGTAATCCTAATGTCAGATCGTTAAGACTGTTTTGTTTTTATTTTTAGAGGTCACAGGATTTGTTTAATGTCGGTGTCGCGGCCGGTGCCTTTAATTTATTATTCAGCGCGTGAATGCGCCGTCGCTTCGATTAAAAAATATTTAATGTTAGCGTTTTCGCTAAATGTTCGGTTCTTCCTTGTAATTTACGTGGTGCCGCCGACCACCCAGTTGCAAAATCGATGGACCCAAATTCGATACCCATAAGAGCAATATTGGCAGTGCTGCTTCTGCGCCGCACCGGACAAATGAAGAGATCCGCCGCCTTCGTCGGTGTCAGACCCTCCCAGGAAGCGCCGCAATTTGACGAAATTTCCACAAGAGCAACGACCGTGATGAATTCCATTCGCGCCGTCATTAAAGTAATGGATCTGCTTATTAATTTTGCGGGAGACAGTGACCAAAACGGTTAATTGCCGTTTGGGCGGCGTGTCACATCGAGGCGGGCTCCACATGCCCGTATTATTTTCGGAGCCGCTCGAGTGCACGAGCGGGCAGGGAACACTGGGTGCACTATTACGGAGGCTGCGCCCGCGCCGCTTCTTGCATAATGCAGGCACGAGCCCCGCCGTTTGCATTCCGATACTTGATATGTGCTTTCACATGTATTTATGGACGAGATTTTGTGTCTCCGTAATGTTTGGCGAATAAATAAATTGCGTTTGAGGCATAAATACAATGGGTGAGTCGGCGGCTCTCCTCGTTACGTCGGCGAATGTAAAGTCCGATGCTTCTTGTGCTGTCGCCGTGTCAGCGGAGAGATACAGCCGGGGCGCGCGCCTATAGCGTTGTTTAGGACCTTCGTTACACTGTCCTCGGTTTATGTCGCCGCTTACAAATTGGCCAGCGGAGATTCATCGCTCGGCCGCGTTGCAATCCCCAAGGAAATTATACTCGGACGTTTACATTGTCCGTCATTCTTCCTCGCTCAGAATCTGACACGTTTATTAATTCCGTTTATTTTGCTGTTTTGATGTTCTCCGTTGCGAGACTTTTGAATGTAACATTTCAGTACGGTCCGCTTTCGACCGCTCCACTCGCTAATTTATCATGCAAAATCTGACCCCAAAAGCTCGCGCAGTCCTCCGGCAAACATCCTGCAGCGCGCTGCCAACTAATCCGACCGAGCGGCCATTATCAGCAGGCTGGATCAAAGCGAACAATTCCGCTCACATCTCACTTACCGCAATTCTAATGATTTGCGGCGGAGGTCCTCCTTTGTATGCGCGGGAGGGGATCATTCTAATGCGCGAGCGGCCCTTATCCCCGCATCTGCCGATACTTCCGCGACGACACTCCTGTTTGCTCTAATTGAAATTTATTCGCTGCGACGACTCGACGCACGAGGGCCGTTTACCTAATCCTTAATTCTCGATTACCGAGTAAACCTCGCATTAGGTATGCGGCTGCGCTTATGCGCTCTCGTTTACTGGATTGACGCGGGACGCGCCTCATCCATTATAGATCTAGTCCGAGGATCGTATCGAGCGGCCGTCTGTGTCATTTCGATAATTGGACCCGCGATTATGTTTCCACTTGCGTAACTCTCAACATCTGCGCCAGATCCTTTGATTGGCAGCTGTTACGTCATTCGGATTTTATCTAGCTCCAATTACGCTTTGTTCGTAATTAAATTTTGATCTGCGAAACGAGCTACTGATTTGTTTTTTCTCGGTATCGATATGTAATTTAACCTCGTCAAAATTCCAGCGTGAAGTGCTTCATCATGATGATCGCGTGCCGCGGTGTTCTGTATCGTCGGAGGCGTTTGATTCGGCGAGCGCGGGCCGGCCCACTTCCTAAAGCTAGTCTGGGAGACGCACATGGTTAAAATTAGGCCCGCGCCCAGAATAGCGTAAACTCGCGTCCCGTCACCGCGCTCCGACCTGCTTTCGATATTGTGTTACAAATCAAAACGGCCGTTTGTTTGCACATGCCCATTACTCATAACTCCACTCGTAAAGAAAACACTCGGAACCTGTTCCACAGCGCCACTGCGATACCGTTCTGGAGCCTAGCGAGATTTGTCAAGGTTGTCAACTACTGGAAAAACAGAAATAAAAACATTTATCGCTGTCGTTTTGGGAGCGGCGCTAATAAAATGAATGGCTTTTATTATAACCGCATCGAGGACATAATCGTTGAGTTTATTTGCTAGAGATACACTAGGATTGGCAACATTAATCTCTAGAACGTCTTCGAGCAACTTTCGCATCGTAATTCCTTATCGCAGCATGACAGCGAATTTCGAGCATAGTTCAAACAATGTTTTCTTATGTTATTGAAAGAAGCAACTTATCGGTCATGCTTTTGTATCGCGATCTCTTTGCGCCGTTTTGGCGGTAACGATTCGCGGCGGTATCGTTTGTTCGCGCTACATCTCCGGTTTATTGAGGAGGCGCGCGCTGTCGGCGGAGGGAAGGCGGGATTCGACAGCGAACGGGTCGATAGTTCCGCGAACATAAATTCAAACTAGCGTCCCGGTTGAGACTCGACCGTTACCGCGTGGGAAATGATTGGGTCCCGCCGGTAAGGCTTTGTTAGGACGATTGTCCACTGGAGTGGTAGATGCGGCGATATGCCGCGCGCCGGCTCCGCCCGCGGTGACAGCTACGTGGGAACACGGACCGGGATTGTGTGTAAACACCGCGGTTATTTGGTAACAATTGTTATATTCGTGCGCTTGATTTATGCTGGGATCTTCTGCGTTCTGCGCTTTATCATTGTCATCGCTCGCGGCTCTTCGAACTGCGAGACATTTTGTGAAATCTGTTTTGACGCTGCTGAATGCTTGCTCATTAGTATTACTATCGTATTCTAAAATAACGATCACAGAAATGTCCATAACAGAAAGTTATGGTAACGGTGCAGGCGGGCTTCAAAAGGCTTAGAAGTTCAATTTTGAAAGACATCTAAGGCGGGGCTGATACGTGGTCGTGTGTATTCCATATATTGTGTTGCAACTTCATTTTTCCTCCGAGCACTTGTGTACACGGCCGGCCGGCGTGGAAATGGAGCATAATGTATTCCGGCCGCGTACGCGACTAACTCGACGACTATTCAGCTTTGAAAACAAATCTTCGCTTTTGTGGCGGCGCCGATCCATCATACTTTTTCTATTGACCGGTATCACCGAGCTTACACAAACAAAGAGCTTTCAAATGCTAATTCTGAGTACGTGCCGCGGATTAGTTCCGCGCGGACACTCACGTGGGAAATTTTGACGAGAGCGTTCGGCTCCTTCGAGCGGTCTGTCAAGTTCTGTTCGAAACATTAACCTTATAAGGCCACCTACATAAACGGTGATATAATCGTCGTATTGGCTCATGGCTGCATTAGAATGAGGCGTGGGCGACGTCCTTCCGCGGCGGCGGCGCGGCTCTAATGCCGCGGAACTCGCTCGGCGCGTGCGCGCGATGCTCCGCGCTCCTGCGCATCATTTATGCATGATGCTATTCCTCGGCTCATTTAACTAGATATATTCCGGAATTATTGTGTTCGCAACGCAACTCTCGTACCTCGCCGATCGTGTCGTGAATCGGAATGATGTATCGCTCCGCTATCCGATCTCGTTCTCTTAATGCGTAATCGATGCCTGTCGCCGTCACTTAATCGGACCCGTTACCGAAATTGCCTTAATTAAAGAAAACGGACCTTTCTTTTCTGAAAAAGGAAAAAAAAATGTATCAAAAAACCCGTTCGTCGAAACTCTACAATCGAATGTTGCTTTCAAAACTGTAGCAAACGAAGCCGATGGAGTGGTTTCGAGTCATTATCGGAACCTGATTAACCTATTATACGAGCAGCATTCTTACCGCCTCGAGCTGACTTCCAAAATGCTGAAAAGGGTTTTCTGTGGACATTAATTGCGCATTAGACTTTTAATTGAAGGCTGGCTGCGTAAATATGGTGTGTGGGATTCCTGACATAGTAGCCGCAGCGCGGATCGCTCGCACCGATACGTTGTAAATATGCGAGGGCGCCGCGCGGTTGCACCATTCATTCGTTTTATTATGACATGAAACTAATACTCGTGTAGGAATCGTTTGATTTATGCCACCTATATAATTTTTAATATCAGTAGATCACAGATTGTATCAACATATAGAAAACTGTGTCAGTTCTTTCCGTGTTAATAACTCTTACTTCAATCAAAGTGTGAGTTGTAGAGACGACTCGCGTCATCTAACTTTTTATTACCGCACTTATCGAGGCCTATTGTTTCTGATACGGCTATTAATTCTTGTCACTAATCAAGAAAAACGACCTATAAAATTTTCATTGGTTACAGTTTCTAAGCAATCGAATGTTGTCTCTTTGTATTTGTCATTCAAAGCTCTTGTGCTAAGTTATGTACGAGAAGGGCCGGAACTTTCTCCTTTTCACATGCATAAGTCTCATGAACATATTTCAGAATTAACTCCGTAAGCCGAGAAGGAACTTCATCAAAACAACCGATGTTTCATAATAAGCATTCATATTTCTTACTTCGTAATAAAGTTATGTGCGCAGAATTTCGCACGCGAATTTTAAAGCGTCTTGATTGATTAATGATATTGACTCTCCCACATGAATAATGAGCGAGAAGAGGCCAAATTCAAAAATTGCACTCGTATGATCGATTTGATTCGATCCATATCAAGTACATAAAACCCATGTTTATTGCAATTTTTGCGAGCGTTCACGACAAAACGTGACTCGAATATCATATGCGACGACCACTTACACGATAATGTCCATATTTTTCTCAATGAAAGGCGCGTAAACCCCGAGTTACGAGATCCGATATTGCGTCACTTTTGCGACCGAAAGTGGTCATAAACCAAAGAGCCTTGGCAGTGCCAATCCTTCAATCCGACGTCCCGCTCAAGTTCAAACGTTTAGCTAAACGTTAGATAAGGACGCCGAATCTCGAGTTGACTCTCACTTCCGTCCGCCCACGACGTCTTCCTACGCGGTCTAACCTACCTTTTTTTTGAAATCGCAAACCGGTGGTCTTGTCGCGACAATTGTTTCTGTCACGGCTTTTATATTGCGTTTCTCGTTTTAAGAATTTAGCCCTTATCTCGCAGGCGTGACATCAGGCTTAATCCGTAGGTGGTTCGCGAGATAAAATTCGCGAGCACTTCGCGTCGCCCGGCCTTTCCAAATGGCCATCTTCTTTAAATTATGACTTAATTCTGAAAGGCTCTCTTTTGTGCTGTTATTCGATACATTTTGCTGTAACGGTACTGTGCCTACTTTGCGATCGGGAGTGCCACTATTATTGTTGCAGTAAAGAATCGAGTATCGACAGCGTTGTCCGAAGGACTCGGAAATCGTTTTTTAACTCGAATGCAGTCGGGCTATAAACGTGCCACGTTCCGATATTTAAAAGCATAAGTTGTACGATTTCACATCGATAAAAAATTCGAATGAAGATCCGAACGCTAATGCATAAATCGGACTCGATTTATTCGATTCTTTAATAACAACTCAAATCCACGTAAACGAAGACGTATCTGTAAAGTCATTACATTAAAATCATAATAAGTAAATAGTCGTTATGAAAACCGATCGATACATGCAATGTATCGATACATGAGGCAAGCAAGACAAACAAACATACATTACGTGACTCGATTTACCAAATCATGTGAGACGCGAGGCTTAGCATAATAAACGATCGCTATGTAAATTTTGTTTATATTTCGCGTTATTTAACTGTAAGTTTATACTCTAATGCATTTTACTCATTAGTTCTCAGGCCATTAAAGAAGTGCCATCCTCTTTTTAGTTTTTAAGTACAACGATCAATCTGAGCAACGAGTAGGTTTAAAGATCTTTTTACACGGTCAAAATGCGGTCAGTTTTTCATTGGTGCTATTGGTGCAGCGGCGACGACGGATTCAAGGGTGATCTCTATTTAAAAAAAAAATGTTTCTTAATATATTTTATACTGTAGTTTGTAGCGGTCCTTTTGGACGTCCTGATATTGATACCTGTATGAGTAACGTAACATTCCCAGTGTGCTTCAGTGTTGTAACATGTTTGTGATCCATCCAATTTAACGAGAACAATTTAGTTTTAAGGCATGATGTGTGAAAGCGGGTGTTATTCTATATTGACTGACGCTTTATTGAACGTGTCAAATTATGTTCGGATATTTCCATCGTCTTTACAGAAAAAAATAAAAATGTAGATGTAAGGCTAGCTAAAGCCAATGAAGCGTCAGTCGATAGTTTTCAATTTTACTAGTATCCAAATTAATGAATTACCTAAGTTTAGAATAGAAATGTTGCTAGTAAAATTGGATCTCGCGACTTTGATACATAATAATAAATTAATATATTAATTCCTAAGTAACGAATGTATCCTAACAAGTGAAGCGGCAGTGCAATTGGCTACAATACTTATGAACTATTTAAGAAAGTGACTCAAGTGTCTTAAAAACTTAAATATGATAGTTGTGTTTTCAAAAGACTTTTGAAGTGTCTTATTTATTGTGCCTTAATAAGGCTACCATGGTACTTAAAATCAAAGAAACGACTGTTGTATTTTCAGTATTAAAGGCGAATCAAGCTGGAGAGGTATTTAATTAGTGAATTTATTGATGAGCCGATGTTATGGGCTCATTAGTATCGATGCTCATTGTTTTAAAGATCTGAGAAATCATTATTGTATTTTTACTTAAGTTGTGGAGTTGGTTAGGGTTCGGCTAGACGACAGAACGGAGAAAGTGAAATGACTCATAAAATAGAATAACAGCTTGCATCACTAGTGAAGTGGACAGAACAGCCTACTTTCGTATTCGTTAATGCGTTCCACGCGTTTTGTCTCAAATAACATGTGCTTTTGTAGCGCGCTTTCCACTTTAATGATGATGCAATCTAAAGTCACACGTTCAGTGAATCTAGTTTCCGAGATGGAAACGTAGATCCTTCTCTATTTTAGTATTTCCACCATCTCTATAACATTAATGCTGTTTTGACTGACCGTGTGACCACTCCACATCAAACCGTCAAACAATTTGACAGAGGCATCAATCGCGTCGCACTCGAGCGCGTTGACAGCGCTCTTTACTACACTCACGAAAAACGTTAAAACAAAAAGCCTCGAAATCATATATTTAAATATGAAATTAAGTTTTTCGACGGACGCTCATTTCTTTCCGACGCGATTATTCATGTTCCCTGATAAATGTGCGACGTGCAATAATTTCATTCTCGTTTAAAAGCTTGTCCGTGTTAAGGCATTTACACACGACGGGCACGCAGGAGCGATGTATATTTTGTATAAAAATTTATAGCTCTCATTATAATGTTTATAGAGTTTCTGTTGTGGCTTTATCGTGTGTGTATCGCCTTAATTCACTTTGTATCGAATCAAGGGATGTATTAGTGAGGCGTAGCTGTTCTTTACACGAGCTAGAATACTAGTGAGTATGAGGAATTGATTTAAGGATCTGATGTAAGTCTTATTCGCGCCTTGTTCAAGGCTGTTTCGGCAACTCTCTAGTAATTTATGTAATAACATGACAAGTGTTGTGACAATATTTTTTCGAAAATTAAATGTATGGTTGTGAAAGAGCCGTCTGCAAAGGAACGAATAACGATTCTATGAATTAGTTTTACTTCCAGTCACCGCTTTTTCTAAAGTGACTTTCAATATACAATGTGATAGAAACAATACCTAAAGACGCTAGATCATTGTTACTGTAAACATTTTTGTAAATATGTACAATATAACGAAATAAGCGAGAATAATTTTAATACTAGATGCAATGTTGTACAAGTTTTTTTCTATTTAAAAATATTTTTTTGAAAGATTTAATCTACTCTATTTTTAATAATGACTTATTTTTATCGTTTCGAATAATTTATATTATGTGTTTGTACAATGTCGTAGATGAAATCGGAAGAGACATTAAAAAAATTATAAAAAATAAAATGTTAAAAAATTTGTTCAGGTTTTGTTGTGAAATCCTTCCTTAGGTTTACGCTGTCGGACTATCCTGGGAATTGATGCCGAGTGTGTCCCGTGCCGGATGTTGAACTTGCAACAAGCCTCTCGGCGCCTCCAAGCCACTTCCACGTCTAACGCGTCGGCTTCTATTCCAATTTTCATTTATTTACTCAAAAATAAATTGCAATTTCAACGTTCGGCACCTCAAAGAAAACTCTGTATTAGGGGCGGCGATCACGGGGCCCCGGTCGATTACCGACACTATTTTATCGATATTCGGCTCATCCCTTAAAGGCCTAAAGTGATGTGCTCGCATTCGATATAATTTTGTCGAGAGTCGACTCGATCGCCGCCACGGACCGCGCGGATCATCCTCCCGTCGCGTTTTCATAATCATTTTATTATTACAACCGTAAAGCATTCGATTCGACGTTTTTAATTACGTCGCGAAATTAATATCGATGTTTTAAGGGGTGTGTCCGATAGTGTTTGCTTTTATCGATATCGATTATCTGGACGAATTCGAACGGCCTCGCTGTCAGCGTGTGCGGTACAGGGAGGTGTGTCTTCGAAATCGGCCGGTTGTTAGTCCTTAGTCCGTTCGATGCCAAAAGCAGTTCGCTGTCCCCATAATTACTTTCGCCGTTCGATCTTGAATATTACAATCATAAAGATGCAATAATTGCTCAATGATCCACCTACAGTTTGTGACCGCTACAGAGGAAAGGCGTTTTGCTCGAACAGCTTTCTTTTGGCATCGATTCAGTTTACTAGAATAAGATTGGCCAATCGTTCGCGAAGTGATCGAAGAGAGAAAAGCGAAGAAAGAAGATTTGTCAAGGTAAGTGCTGTTTTGTTTTAAAATAACGACTAACGTTTTACTGTTTGCATTTTGAGTGTTTTGATGTGTCCTTTTCAGGTTGCTTACAGGTATCAATAACTTAATCTATTTTCAGTGGCAGCAAACGAACTATACTTATCTATCAGCGGATCTTAAATTACAAAATCAATACTTTTATTCAGGCATACCACTTTATTAAAACAAAAAGTATGATAATCGTTCCCGAACATCAAGTAATTTGGAGCTATAGCCAAATAGCCGGTTTAAGTAAATAGCGGCGTGAAACAAGACATCATAGCATATATGTAATGTCTAATCATATCTTATTATGTTTAATAGTGCTGGGTATATCGTCAATATCGATATCCTTACGATTCCTAGCACGTGCAAGAAAGTTTGTTAGATCAAAGTTTTAAATATTCTATCGCAGACAGTTCAATACGATTAACCTTCACTATTTGATTCATTAGCAATAGGAGAACTTCCGTGTATCTCTACCGATTTGTCTCTTTTGTTCCGAGTTGAAGTATTACATATCAAAAATTCGACATTTAGAATTATTTAAATATTGATACGCATTATCGTCTCATCTTCAGCCTACATCTAGTCACCTACTTTTAAACATTTTAATTTGACTCCATAATAATATGCTGGTAATTTTTAATTATAAATAGCTTTTGTTTTCGTTAAAAAAAAAATACAATACGTAAAAAAAGACTTCACTACTTCACTTGTCATCTGACGCGCATGTCGATCACAATATTTATATTTTGAGTACCTACTACGATTATAAACGTTAGCCACGATAATATCTATAATATCGACAGTAGACTTCGATCATCCCTAATATGTCACACTTGTACATTAAGACAAATCTCCGGAATGAAAAATGTGTCTCAGATTTATCATGAAAGCTTTTGATAAAAGCGTAAGTGCACCTTCGACAATTCTGACTAAGTCGGAAGTAAACGTTTATTCAGAAAAGAGCTTCAGTTAGGGTTACCGTATCTCAGATTTCAGGTTTTTCCATTTTCAAATCATTGTTTAGAATAAATATTTAGTGTATTTCCTCTCTGTCGTAGGCATATAAGTTATGGGTACCATTCAACAAACGAAATAAAATCACAAACAAAATTAGTAATTAATCATCTAACTGTATCATGGTTCGACTATGGTTAGGTTAAGATTAGATTAGGATAGAAAAAACATGTTAGGTTAGGCTTAGGTATATTTAAAAAAAAAAAAGAACTTGAAATTAAATTTGAATTAATTAGATGTTTCATTTATTTACATTTAATTTTTTAGGTTTTCTAAGATCTAGGATCTTTTTC
Organism: Hypomecis atomaria; assembly: GCA_964007245.1. NCBI lineage: Eukaryota > Metazoa > Arthropoda > Insecta > Lepidoptera > Geometridae > Hypomecis > Hypomecis atomaria. Next base: position 19,452,106 of record OZ023291.1, read on the forward strand.
TTTAGAATTGCGGCCGGTTTCATGTTTTTTATAATTAACTAGTCTCAATCTAGTCTACTTTGATCAGAAGCCTTCTTAAAAGCATGAGCAGTAAGTCGTTTAACATTTCCGACAGTTCCGCGCTTACCCCAGGGTATTATTATATATTCTTTGCCCCAGGGGTGTTTTACGAAAATGTATGGAGCCACTAAAACGCTAAACGAATGCCACAGGCTCCACCACGGGACTGGATCCCAGAGTTGAGTTTTTAATTTGATATTTTATTTATAATTATTTTACACACAAAGGTCAGAGAACAACCTTGTTCTCTGATCTTTGATTTTACATTATGACTCCAGCTCTCTCTACAGGACTGGCTTCCGCCCCTTTGAAGATATATAAATTGCGAATTATCTCATTTTTTTTCTATGAAAATCGGGTTTCTTCCGGACCTTTAGATTTTCTATCTGGTAACCCTCGTCGAGGCGTTAGAGAAAAAAGCTAACAAAGAACACTTTTACATGATAAAGTAAAACATTCCCTGTATGTGTCGAGCGTTTTCTTTGAAGCTTTAACATAAGTATTTTTGTAATGGCAGCTCTGGGACCTGGGGCCTTATTGTGTAAGCGCTCTGACGTTCGGCTTCGCTTATCCTCTTGCTCGGTCTCGTGGCGTGAGTAACTGGCGCGAGCAGGAGAAAAAGCGAAGCCGAACGTCAGAACGCTTACACAATAAGGCTCCTGCACGAGGATCGGTGGATTGTCGCGCTTTGAGTTCGGATTTTCGACTTTCCGTTACTTGAATATTAAGTTTCATAATTGAAGTTTGATTTGTTTTTATTTTTTATTATTGTTGCATTACAATCTCGGTTTTGTAAACATAAGTTACCTTACAAAATACGGCGTGTGTCCTAAAATGGCGGACTATGATATCACTGTTTTGATCATTTTGAATTTATGACCAACTCTTACTTAAAATCGTGACAAATACCAGCTGTTCTATACAAAAAGTTCATTAGCTTAAAATTAAATGTATGAAACTGCTATTTTTTTTACGAATTCAGTACCAGAACTCAGGATTTGTAACTTGGAAGTCTAAATGAGTAAAACGATATCTTAGAATACCTCAGTGTAATTTCTTTTTTTTCAGTCATTGTACCACTATTATTACAATATAAAAGTAATTTAAACTAAAAGATATCATAATTTTTAATTTGAATTTATCCCTTTGATATTCTCACATCGCAATGGTACTACTGACAGAAAACCATTATTACAATATTATAATGTACTCGTAGGTACTTAATACCTGCCATTTAAAATTTCAATTTTACCACACTTTCCCCTAATTTTGTTGCAATAAAACACTACTACAGGGACTCCCGTGTTCGTTACGCGAATAAAAAAAAATACCGTGCCATAAGTAACGCTCCATATACCTTCTGTTATTCTGTTATGCTACGTTCGCCGATTGTTTACTGTCGCATTATGTAGATAGAGTCAGGTTATGCCGTTATGCTTGACCGTTTTATTGTTTTCTTTGGTTTCTGCTAATTGTTTGTTTGACTCTTTGTAATTGAGACTGTGTTGAAAATATTTAGTGAGTAGATGTGAGTGACGCGGAAAATGTTTTGAAAAACACTGAAAAACAAGTACTATATTTAAAAAAACCTTTTTTTTTAAAACAAGCTTTTACTGAACAAGTACTCGCCAAGACGAATCAAACGAGCCGAAACTCGATAGGGTTGCGTCGTTTCATTACAGAGTTCCTATGACCACCTTCCAGCTCCATCATCAGACCGACAGACAAACAACGGGACAGGTGAAACTAAAATAATCGGTAAAGTACGAGTCTGACTCGCGCACGGAGGGTTCCGTACTGTATGGGAGCCCCCCTTAAATATTTATTTTATTTTAATTTTATTATTTATTATTGAAGTGAATATAAAACTAAGTATTCTGTGAAAATTTCAAGCATCTACCTGTTACTATTATTAATATAGAGCGAAAAACGTCTAAAAAATCAGGTTTGTTGTATGGAAGCCCCCCTTAAATATTTATTTAATTCTCTTTTTAGTATTTGTTGTTATAGCGGCAACAGAAATACATCATCTGTGAAAATTTCAGCTGCCTAGTTATCATGGTTCATGATATACAGCCCGGTGACAGACGAACAGACGGACAGACGGACATCGAAGTCTTAGTAATAGGGTCCCGTTTTTCCCTTTGGGTACGGAACCCTAAAAAGCTTGTAATTAAAGGTAATGAAGGTGTTACACAGCGCGATAAGTATTAGTTAGAATAAGTTAGGACGGGGTAGGAGATATAATGCGCGATTTTGTTTAGTCGCGACCACACTTCACTGTTCATCTGCTGGTGCTTCGAGTTCTTCGTACCTCGACGGCAGAGGCGTCTCCCAGTGGAGCCCGTGCTAGCACGAGTTGCCTCGCGTAAATTGCATAAATCCAAAATAAATAAAATAAGGCCTCGCAAAATGTAACCTACTCACAGGAAGTTTTAGTCTTGCTCCGCCAATGGTCATAGCACCTGGCCTAGCAGTTAGGATTCCTAGTCACACCAAACACACTAGATAAATAAAGACAACCAGTACACCCAGAAACATATTTAAAACCGACATATTTAATAACTTTGTAATGCATAGTTCCAGCCCACATTCTATGGGTTAAAAAATATTTAATAAACTGCCAAATAATCTAAAAGATATCGAAAAGGAAAACTGTTTCATAAAACAACAAAAAATTATTCTCTTATCCAAATGCTTTTACACATTACACGAATTTTTAACGATAAATAATCTAGAAAACAAAATAATACTCGTAAATCGTTCCAATACAAATCACTACATAGTATAAAACAAAGTCGTTTCCCGCTGTCTGTCCCCATGTATCTTTAAAACTACGCAGCGGATTTTGATGCGTTTTTTTAAATAGATAGAGTGATTCAAGAGGAAGGTTTATATGTATAATACACCTGTGCGAAGCCGGGGTGGGTCGCTAGTATGTAATAAAATTGCCATACCCTTATAGGGCCATGTGTATAACTGTACAAAACATGTTAATCAAGAACCGTATGTAAATTTCATATCTTGCAATAAATGATTTGAGTTTGACTGGGAATCAAACCTGAAACCCTCTGTACAAAGGCAGAGGCTGTGCCAGGAGGGTCTTCAAAGCGAACTCATAAGCACGCAAATGACCTCGCATTCTGCATTTTGTAACTTTCAAAAACTTGAAAGATTTGTTGGCCTGGTTCAACTTTGACTCACCGTTCGAACGCTATCAACAGCCCATCCCGTCTGCAAGATAACGTGTATATCAGGGGTTCTCAAACTTTTCAGATATTTTGCCTTGAGCAGCTCTACCTAGTCGAAATAGGGCACATAGAGGTCTGATTAGAGTACCGCAGCTACAGTTAATTTTGCCGTATCACTATCACTACATAATATAAAGCATCACTATACATATTAAAAGAAAAGTCGCTATTTCTGTTTGTCTGTCTGCCCGTCTGTGTATCCGCTTATATCTTCCAAACTTCACAGCAGATTCGAATGCAGTTTTCACTATCTTTTAGTGTTTCAGCGAGAAAGTTTGCAGATATAACAATCGTACCTGGGCGAAGCTGGACGGGCAGGTTTCACTTATAAATACACAGAGGTAATCCAATTACATTTAGATAAATCTGAGTTTATACTTTAGGAAAAAATATTAACAACTTGGGCAATGCAACGTAGTGCTTGTAAGCTTGCATATCTTCATACATTTCCCACGCGGTTTGAATAGCTTTAAGCTATCCCTACTAAAGTCTAAAGATTGATAGATAGTCTTAATTGTCCACACCAATGTTACATATTAGTATACACTATATTATGCCGGGTTGCTGGAAAGTGAAACAGGATCTCACCATGCTCTCTACTTCGGAGAGGGGCACCGTGGCCCACACTTTGAGAACCCCTGGTATATGCTATATTAATGCAAATTGCTGCCAGCACCGGCGACGTTATCGGCCACCTTACACACCGACAAATGAACGGTATGAAAAATTGCAACACGTTTTTATTTTGTGAAAATACTGGTAGGTACGTAAGTTGATGACGCCAACGGCCGAAAAAAGTTAAACGTCAACTTTGTTTTGTGGGTTGGCGCGCGTTGTCCATTTATTTAGCCGGTGAAAAGAAAAAAGAAAATATTGAATAAATTTAGCAATATGATTTATAATGGTAATAACGGGATTTTCGTTTCAATTTATAGGATGAGTTCCCGATATTTCTCTGATAAAAACCACGAAAATTTCAAAAAATATGTAGCAATGCCAGCAAATATTTAGCGAAAGTATTATACTTTGGCCAAAGAATATATAATAATACTACGTATTTGGCTATGAGCTATGGTCGTGACACTCTTTGGAGTTTATGGTCCTTAGACATTTGCGCATTATATTTTGCTTAATCGACAATTTCCGACTACATCAAAGAGTTTGGAACGGGTTTTTCACCCGACTTTAAGAGTAAATAGTTTGCTAGCTCAGTATAATTATGTAGGATATCGTGCAATTATCACTAGTCACATTCGATTCGATTTATTTCATTACATTAGTTCAGTCTTGTTGTTAATGATTCCATTATTAAAATTCAGTTTACACAGGTTTTTCTCCTTAAAATAATATGACATTTACTTTACATGTAAGGAGTAATGTACCGTTTTAAAATGTACCATCAATAGCCATTACTTAGTCGTTTTTGCTAAAATCGATCGTTATTCACAAAAAGTCAACAGAACGACTGCGCAGGCGCAAGTTATGGTGACGGCTAGACTTGTAAATTACGGTTATGACGCCGCCATTATATTGTGAAAACTTCGTAGCTGTTAACTATTGTCAGCACAGAGATACCAGCGGGATAATCTGGTCGATCGAGAAAAGTAAGAAAGAGATGCAATGATTTAATATGGCATGATTTGGAAAGAGACATGAAAAATAACAAGTGGCCAGTTGCCGTAGTTTTCTCTTAGTAGTGTCAAATTCACACACACTTAAATTGACACTTAAAAATAACAAACATTTTTAGGGTTCCCTTACCCAAAGGGTAAAAACGGGACCCTATTACTAAGACTCCGCCGTCCGTCCGTCTGTCCGTCTGTCTGTCTGTCTGTCTGTCACCAGGCTGTATCTCATCAACCGAAATAGCTAGGCAGCTGAAATTTTCACAGATAATGTATTTCTGTTGCCGCTATAACAACAAATACTAAAAACAGAATAAAATAGATATTTTTATTCCCATACAACAAACGTAATTTTATTTGCCGTTTTTTGCTCCATATTAATATCGGCAACAGGCTTGAAATGGGGCTAAGGGGGTTCCCATAGGGTACGGAACCCCTCGTGGGCAAGTCTAAACATCTTTTATTTAATAAAATTAATACAGTATTATTATTACAGAAGCTTCTTCTCACATGAGAATTTTCCACGCCCTATTATAAGCATATTACTTATCTTCAGATAAAAAAAGCTTACAATAATTATTTTTGGCAAAATAACCCACCTACCTTCACCTAGTAATTTTTGAAAGTTTCCCCTCGAAATGAACGCTCTTACTCTACCATTTCAATTAACTCATGATGCTTTATTTCAATTACACGTTACGATAATTGATGGCCCCAAAACCATCATTTAAGAGTTACGAGCTTCGTACAGAGCGTGCGCAGTAAGATGACCTGGGACATGCAAGCACAACACGTCGATAAAATTAAATATTTAACCATACACAGTGTCTTCCCTATTGTCACAGTCTAGGTAGTTTTTATTAGAAAATCCATCGGCCTGTGCAGCCCGCGCGCAGAGAGCAAGTTCTGTCCGTGGACGCGGGGTGGAAGTGAGGAAGACTCAAACGGGTGGGGGGTAACGAGTGGCCGTTCTATACGTAGTATTATTATATCTTCTTTGACTCGGGTGAAATGCTAGCAAAAGAGTTCAAACATACGTAGGCATAGCACAATATCTGTAAAATAAATATCGCGTCGTATTCTATGGCAAAATGAATGGTTGATTCGAAATTCTTACCGGTTACTATTATGTTTTTGCTATTGTTACGCGATGATTACCCAGTACGTTAACTGTTGTGTTTCTTCTACGTCGTGTCAATGGTTGAAAATTTTGTGCTAAGCGTACAGCACACGGTCTACTGTATTAGCTCGTATTAAAAGTTAATAGTTTGACGAAAAAACTATTATTTTCACACTAACTAGTCGCATCGAACTGAGAAATAATGTAAACATGTGCACTCGCACACGTAATTAAGATCCATTTTCTATATTTATACAGGGTTATTTCTAATCAATTAGCATCCTTTTAGGGCTGATTCTGTACATCAAAACTAACAACTTTTGTTCTGCAACTTTTGTAAAAACTGAAAAAAAGAATCAGCTGTTTCATACATTTTGTAGCGAGTGAACGATATTTTTCTATGGAACGACATTTTTTTTAGTTTTGTTAAAAGACGCAGAACAAAAGTTGTTAGTTTTGATGTACAGAATAAGCCCCTAAAAGGATGCTAATTGATTAGGAATAACCATGTATGTTTCAAGATGAGAAACAATAATATATTTTACCATTGTTTCTGATTTAATAACCATTTGCTTAAAGTACGCAAAGTTAAGTTTAAGTTGCTCTACTGTTTCGGTTCTATATGGAAAGGACCACACGAGTATTTACAGTGGGCAGGCGCGAAATCACGTAGATTACACAAAATGTTGGCTGTAAAATTATAATTTACGTGTTACGTTCTTTCTTTACTTTGACAGATAACATTTAATGCTATAATACCGAGATTCGAGATTTTAATTAATAATGTTATAAAACCTGGATGTTTGACATGATTTTTTTAAAAGTTTACATATCTAGGTACTTTTATTCTACACTGCGCCCTACTATACGCGGGTATTACCGCTCTAGCCCGAAATAAAAAGTAGCCTATGTGTTAATCCAAGGTTTAATGCTACCTTCATACATACCTTCTAAATAATTTTATCCAAATCGGTTCTCTCGTTTGTGCGTGAAAGAGTAACAAACATCTATACATACAAACTTTCGCGTTTATAATATTAGTAGGATATCATTGTGAACAACTTTGTTCACCGGACCAAGCCTGAATTCGGGAAATAATCTTCAGCTTCAGGGTGAAAAGAATCACCTACATCTTTCCGAAAAGTCAATGTGACCGTTTGCGTAGGTAGAATGACTGCTGAAACATTTAATTGTCAGTAGTTTAGTAGAATTCGTAAATGCGACTTTCGCGCTGGCACCATTCCTCTTGGATTGCGATTTTGGAAGACAGCGAAGGTACAATTGGTGATAACATAACAAAGGCTCCGAGGCACCGCATTCACCCCCCCCATCCTCAGTAGATTTCAGTAGTAGAAAAATTGGTTACGTTTAGTAGTCTACATTGGTTTTGAAGACGGTCACATTGCGAACAGTCCAAGATTAGCACATTTTAAGTCAAAAACCTAATTTTGTACTATAATGTTGCTAGCAATTAGAAATATCATCTATTGTGCGACCCTATTTATTATTACAGTAATTCTATTTCGCAAGCTGTATTATATAAAAATCCCATCGAACCTTTTTTTATATTTTACGCGTCCGAAATTTCACGCGAGTAAATTACGCGCCACAATTCTTGTCAATATTTTTTAACACTCAAAAAAGAAACCCAAACGAGTTTGGCATCAAAGAGGATCGATAATTGCAGTTGCCATTAACTCAGCACTTTCATTAAAATGCTAACATAATGCGAGAGAAATTAAAACGTTGTCGTCAATTCTCTTTTTAATAATCGTTTTCTGAGGGAATTCGATTTTTGACGCTTGGGAATAAATTTTGTATGTTACTACAGGCAACACAGCGGTAGCACGGTAAAAGGTGATATTTTAGGGTCTCGCGGCAGATTAGATAATAGTTACTTTGTAAACTGTGGCTAAAAGTAAACACCAAGTTTCAAATCAAATATTTTCTGTTCTATATTATTTCCTAAATAAATAAATCTAAGGGCCATATTCACCACGCTGACTCAGTGCGGGTTGGTGGATTCACATACACCATCAAGTTTTTCAACGCACATATGCAGGTTGCCTCACGATGTTTTCCTTCACCGCAAAGCCAGTGGTGTGAAATTCCGTACATAAATTCCAAAGAACGCATTGGTACGGGACCGGGATTTGAACCCGCGACCTCACGATTGTAAGGCGGGTTTCACTACCTCTAGAGCAGAGCACCACGGCTCCATTGCTGATAGACAGATTTTATAGAGAGGTAGAAACTATAATCCAGAGGTTTGCATTAATCACAGAAACATGGCGTGGGTGCCATTGAAATGCGTTTCGTTAATTGGCACTAATTTTAGTATTTTGTCATAAACACGTTTATATAATATCTAAATTTCGGTTCATTGAAGAGTTATCTCGATAATTAGTTTAATCTTTTTGATTTATTTCTCAATGCATAATAGCTGTCATTATAAGCTTGGTGTAATAAAAATTATGAAAAGCGTGTTTGTAAATTAAAGCATAAATGTTATTACTTAGTTATTTTTATAAATTTTTAAAGCGGGATTCACATTGCAGGAAAATTTAAGTAGGCTTAGTTAAATGTATAAATTAATCTAATAAGCTACGTGTCTGTACCAGCTGAGCTATCTGGGTTTTCGCCAAAAATACGTGTGTACTACACGTCTTTTTAGGGTTCCGTACCCAAAGGGAAAAACGGGACCCTATTACTAAGACTTCGATGTCCGTCTGTCCGTCTGTCACCGGGCTGTATCTCATGAACCATGATAGCTAGGCAGCTGAAATTTTCACAGATGATGTATTTCTGTTGCCGCTATAACAACAAATACTAAAAAGAGAATAAAATAAATATTTAAGGGGGGCTCCCATACAACAAACCTGATTTTTTTGACGTTTTTCGCTCTATATTATTAATGGTAACAGGTAGATGCTTGAAATTTTCACAGAATATTTAGTTTTATATTCACTTCAATAATAAATAATAAAATTAAAATAAAATAAATGTTTAAGGGGGGCTACCATACAGTACGGAACCCTACGTGCGCGAGTCCGACTCGTACTTGGCCGATTATTTTTTCGAAAGAGACAACTGTACTATGGAAAGTAACGTGGTTTTCGCGCATTTTATTTTGAATTTGCTGACTATAGTCAACGTTAAAGGCTGAATTCAACTCGCTTGTAAATGTAACTCACGACTAAAAAATGTATCTTATCTTATGCGGAAAGATGTTCTACGCTGCGCTTGCTGGTACGTGGTCTCTACTCGAGAACTTTACGACTGCCACGGCCAACAGTCCTGCGTATCCACACACTGCCGACTGTCATCAGCGGGCCAATTAAATTACGATCAGACGTATTATCTTATCTATTTTTTGTTTTGGCAAATGTCAAAAAATCACACTAAGTCATCACCGTAACTGAAACGTCTCTTGACAACTTTCGATAAGCAAAATTAACTGAAAAGTTCAGAAACGAAAAGAAATCTGGAATAGATCTCCGTCGTCTATGTGCTATTGGATCAAAACATCTGGTTACTACTTTTATTTATATACTAGTTAGTCTTACACGTTATTTTGTTTGATTTGTGAAATGTATGGACTTTACGCTTTTGAGCGTGCGGGGACGTCTGTCAGTGTGAATCGTACCTACTTTAAAGCTTGTTATGTAAAGTAACCTGACGCCGCCTGTTGACAGGTGCGCTCAGGATTTATCGTGGTGATTACCGTCGCATTGTGGTGAGCTTTAATATGCAAAAAGCCTAAACGTCTTGCAGCATCTCGTACGGCCAAGTTGTTGTAAAAAGCGCGTAGAATGTCATATTACATACTTATCAGAGGTATGTGATATTTATATAATTTACAAACGACGAAAGACACTAGGATCTACAACACCATGATTGATATGAGTTCTCCGTGTGCAGATACACGAAGAACTCGTATATCTCTTAATCAGTCCTATATCCTATAATTCCTAATCGATGAATGTTGATGTAGGGTTGTGGGGTTTCCATTGTCGAAGCTTTTGTCTTAAATTTAACTTAAATACCGTCAGTCCACCTAGTCGTTAGACGTCCTAAGCTGCGCTTGCTGGTCCGTGGTCACAATTCCAGAAATTTAAGGCCCCGTCCGCCATCCTTTCTTCAAACTATGTGCCCTGCCCACTGAAATTTCAACTAAGATCGCAGGAACGAATCGTTTGAAACCGGACTTAATGGAAATCCATAGAAGAAGCCTATGTCCAGCAGTTGACGTCCTACGGCTAATAGCTGGACGGATGAACCACACATATCAGTGTTTTTTTTTTGTGAAAAGCTTTACACCGAATTTCTCCAGCTCAAAAATATCTGTACCGTTTCGTTTCTGGAAAATTCGTCGCATGCTACCTAAGAAACTTTTTGCCGACGGCGGAAGCATGACGCCACATGATATCAAGGAAACTGTTAGACCTAAACTCCACTAAAATATAGCATAGCGTGGTATAAATATAGCAATGTAGCTATAGGCGCAACTAGTCGGTACCCACCATAAAAACTGCCCGAAAACTTGAAACTCGAAAACGTTATCCGTCTTACCACAAAAGTTTTACGCACGCTTTAGGCAATGTTTAACAGTACAAATTACACGGTCAAACAGTGTTTTAAGCGTGTTTAAATGATTTGTGGTAAGGCGGTATTTATTTGGGCCAAATGTGTAGTAAAGAGAACGTACGAGTATGTGTAGATGTGCGGACAAAAATGCCTCCCGTAATTAAATAGACAATAGACAATATTTTATTGACGAAAACAAAACACAGGAAATACAGCAACAAAGATTAGAAATACACTAAAGACTAAACTACCTAGTGTTTTATTTTCGTCACCAGCCGGTCCCGTCTCAGCATAGTGCCGGTTATATCCCCGCTCGCGTCCCGCGCGCTGTCGATGCTCCAAAGGTGTGCCTAAGGAATATGCGCGGGAAACGTCACTAGCGCGCTCGATGCTCCAAAGGTGTGCCTAAGCCGCGCGCTCTGATTGACGGATTTTTAGTAATTTTTGTAGCCGGTCCTGTTGGTTGATAAATTTTCTGGGTGTTCATTGGTTCAATTCGAATGACTTCATTGGTCTGTCCTGTCAATCTAGACAACCAAATAAATCAAATTTAATATTTTTGCAAAGATTGCCCATAGAACGCCATTTTGATTTTCGCTTACGAATTTCGCCGTGCGAGTGAGGTGACCAGTGCTTGTTATTTTTGAGATAAACAATGGAAAACCGAAGGAAACGGTAAGTTAAATGCTTCTAACATACTGAAAAAACTATGATAAAGCTATTAAAAGTGTTGTATTTGTGTTTCAATGGATATTTTGTGGTGAAAAAACGACAAAACTTTGAAATAAGCATTTTTGTACATGACGTCTTACATTTCACTAGCTATAATTTTACAAGTTTTCATTAGTTAGTTTTGGTTTCTTGGTGCCTCCGTGTAGATTATTTATCAAGGATCATTTTGATATATGCTTTTGACCACTTTTAGTGTACTATGGTGAAATGGTGAGCATATTTATAACCAAGAGTCTGCCATTACGAGTCCTAGTTACGGCCGTGCCGGCCGTGTACAGTTAGCGAAAAAAATGTTTACTTATCGTAAATGAAAACAGAAAATAAAGGTCAAGTCAGTAGATATATTGAGATACAGATACTTTTTATCGTCGTTATTGAAATATATGAATTATTTTTAGAAAAAAAAAATTTTTTTTTCCTCAAATTATTCTTTCGATTCATTTTACTGCATAAATGCAGTGCAGAACTTTTTCGTAGTCCGCTTTTGAAATATGTGTTTTATTTTTAGAAAAAAAAATTTTTTCCCTCTAATTATTCTTTCGATTCATTACGTACAAATAAGTCCGATATATGTTTATTTAAACAGCTTATAAAAAAAATTCTTTGACTTCATTATACGGCTTATTTGTATACGAATAAGTCTATGAACAAATTGATGTATTTTTTAAAGTTTTTAGCCTAGATATATGTTTTGATTTATATTTGTTATTGTTTTTTTTTTAGAACTGCTCGACTGAGGCCGTACGCGGAGGAGCAGGCGTTACGGTCTAGATCCGTGGCAAGAAATGTACAGACCACAGCACGCCGCGACCGGCATCGCGGCGTGCACTTATAAGGCAGCTGGTGGAGTCTGGCCCGCCTCGCGAACCCTCGCCCTTGCCTTCGTAAGTTTTTCCTTTTGCTATAAATAATCATTATCGGGATTTTTATGTGAGGTGTTGCCAGATTTTTCAGGACATGACGCAGACACTTCGCTCACTCGGTCAATAATGTGATGTGATTTGTTTTCTTTATAGGTCGTTTGGTCTTGGCGTGCAGAGGACTCCCGGAGGTAGCCTGCGTTTGTCGGGCAGGAGGGCTGTGGCAGTGGAGCGGACCCCGGGATTTCATCGTCAATTTTGTAAAAGAATTGAGAAATTGTGTGTTTCATTACATTTTTCCATATAAATTATGCATTATTTTGTCTTGTAACATTGTAAATTTTGGAAACAGTCGGATTTTTAACATCATTTTATGTTTTTTTATACGATTTCATCAGAAATTTTGTAAAATAATTGAGAGATTTTATGTTTCGTTGCATTTTTTTCGTATAAGTTATGTATAATTCGAATTAATTATGTATAATTATGTATAATTTTGTCTTTTTAGCATTATTTCGTGTTTTTTGTACAATTACATCGTCAATTTTCTAAAAAAATTGAGAGATTGTATATTTCATTACATATTTCCATATAAATTATGCATTATTTTGTCTTGTAACATTGTAAATTTTGGAAATAGTCGGATTTTTAGCATCATTTTATGTTTTTTTTTTACGATTTCATCAGAAATTTTGTAAAATAATTGAGAGATTTTATGTTTCATTGCATTTTTTTCGTATAAATTATGTATAATTCGTATAAATTATGTATAATTTTGTCTTTTTAGCATTATTTCGTGTTTTTTGTACAATTACATCGTCAATTTTGTAAAAAAATTGAGAGATTGTATATTTCATTACATTTTTCCATATAAATTATGCATTATTTTGTCTTGTAACATTGTAAATTTTGGAAATAGTCGGATTTTTAGCATCATTTTATGTTTTTTTTTATACGATTTCATCAGAAATTTTGTAAAATAATTGAGAGATTTTATGTTTCGTTGCATTTTTTTCGTATAAATTATGTATAATTCGAATTAATTATGTGTAATTATGTATAATTTTGTCTTTTTAGCATTATTTCGTGTTTTTTGTACAATTACATCGTCAATTTTCTAAAAAAATTGAGAGATTGTATATTTCATTACATATTTCCATATAAATTATGCATTATTTTGTCTTGTAACATTGTAAGTTTTGGAAATAGTCGGATTTTTAGCATCATTTTATGTTTTTTTTTTACGATTTCATCAGAAATTTTGTAAAATAATTGAGAGCCCTTCAATCGCCTAGTGACCTCAATGAGGTCACTAGAAGATCAATCGCCTAGTGACCTCAATGAGGTCACTAGAAGATCAATCGCCTAGTGACCTCAATGAGGTCACTCGCTTATTTTATTCGTTTCATTGCATTTTTTTCGTATAAATTATGTATGTACTGTACTGTACCAGCCTTTTTTTTTTAATGGTCCACTGCAGGACGTAGGCCTACCCACGAAGGGTGATTGGGCCATATCCACCACGCTGGCCCAGTGCGGGTTGGTGGATTCACATACGCCATGGAATTTCTTCCTTGGACATATGCAGGTTGCCTCACGATGTTTTCCTTCACCGAAAAGCAAGTGGTGTGAAATTCCGTACATAAATTCAAAGGAATTCATTGGTACGGGACCGGGTTTGAACCCACGACCTCACGATTGTAAGGCGGGTGTCATTACCACTAGACCACCACGGCTTACTAGACCACCACGGCTTATTATGTATAATTCGTATTTATTTTAAGCATTATTTCGTGTTTTTTGTACAATTACATCGTCAATTTTGTAAAAAAATTGAGAGATTGTATGTTTCATTACATTTTTTCCAAATAAATGATGTATTATCTTGTCTTGTAACATTTATTATTATTTCGTGTTTTTTTAATTAAATGTTCTACAAACGAAAAGCTTTTTTTGTGTTATTTGTCTAATTTATTTCTAACAAGTATATCATTATGACTGCCTCGGTGGCTCAGTGGTTAGTGAACCTGACTTCTGGATCACAGAGGCGTGGGTTCGATCCCCACCCAGGGCAAGCATTTATGTGATGAACATAGGTGTTTGCTCTGTGTCTGGGTGTTATTTAGGTATTATCTATGTAAGTATGCATTTAAAATATGTATAATGTAGTATATCAGTCTCTGGCAGCCAAATCACAAGCTTTGCTTAGTTTGGGGTCAGAGACCGTGTGTAAGATGTCCCCCAATATTTATTATTATTTATTGATTAGCGAAAAACAAAACCCTCTTTTCGCAGTTAGGTAAAAATCCCTTTCCGAATCAGGCGAGTTACTAGTCAAATATAGATCATCCTTACATAGTATAAAATAAAGTCGCTATTTTTGTCGTCTGTTTGTCTGTATGCTTAAATCTTTAAAACTACGCAACGGATTTTGATGCGGTTTTTTTTAATGGATAGAGTGATTCAAGAGGAAGGTTTATATGTATAATACACCTGTGCGAAGCCGGGGCGGGTCGTCTAGTTATGTAATATTCGTAAGTATGTGAAGGTTAGTATCAGAAGAGACCGTGTGTAAGATGTCCCCCAATATTTATTATTATTTATTGATTAGCGAAAAACAAAACCCTCTTTTCGCAGTTAGGTAAAAATCCCTTTCCGAATCAGGCGAGTTACTAGTCAAATATAGATCATCCTTACATAGTATAAAATAAAGTCGCTATTTTTGTCGTCTGTTTGTCTGTATGCTTAAATCTTTAAAACTACGCAACGGATTTTGATGCGGTTTTTTTTAATGGATAGAGTGATTCAAGAGGAAGGTTTATATGTATAATACACCTGTGCGAAGCCGGGGCGGGTCGTCTAGTTATGTAATATTCGTAAGTATGTGAAGGTTAGTATCAGAATATATTTTCTCACTTGAATAGGTATGTACATAAATATTTTTTTGTAAATTTACTAAATACGATAAATAGTTAAAAATTATAATTTCTAATCAAGCGAGTTGGTGTCCAAATCCTTACATAGTATAAAATAAAGTCGCTATTTTTGTCTGTTTGTTTGTCTGTATGCTTAAATCTTTAAAACTACGCAACGGATTTTGATGCGGTTTTTTTTTAATGGATAGAGTGATTCAAGAGGAAGGTTTATATGTATAATACACCTGTGCGAAGCCGGGGCGGGTCGTCTAGTATACTCTATTATAGCTTTACAACATATATACATACATAACATATAATTCGTATAAATTATATGTAATTATGTATAGTTTTGTCTTTTTAGCATTATTTCGTGTGTTTTGTACAATTACATCGTCAATTTTGTAAAAAATTCAGAGATTGTATGTTTCATTACATTTTTTCCTAATAAATGATGTATTATTTTGTCTTGTAACATTTATTATTATTTCGTGTTTTTTTTTATATGTTCCACAAATGAAAAGCTTTTTTGTTTTATTTGTCTAATTATTTCTAACGACTATATCATTAGCGAAAAACAAAACCCTCTTTTCGCAGTTGGGTAAAAATCCCTTTCAGAATCAGGCGAGTTACTAGTCAAATATAGATCATTATGTAATATTCGTAAGTATGTGAAGGTTAGTATCAGAATATATTTTCTCACTTGAATAGGTATGTACATAAATATTTTTTTGTAAATTTACTAAATACGATAAATAGTTAAAAATTATAATTACTAATCAAGCGAGTTGGTGTCCAAATATACTCTATTATAGCTTTACAACATATATTGCTCAAGCAAAAAACTTTTTTCAAAACACGCTAAACACTTTTTCTGTAATCTGTACCTCTGAGCGACGTGCGTACGTGACCTCTGACCGCGGTCAGTTCACTTCGCGAATTCCCGCGGTTTTAGCGGAATGTTTTTAGGCGCGGTTATTTATTGTGATTTTTACTGTGTAAATTCGCATGGAATTACAATTATTGAATATAGATTGAAGGAAAAATGACCCCCTTTGTTGTGAGAGTGTTAATTACATAATAATGTTGTGTTGTGATGGTGTAATTACCGTGAAATTGTTACATGAAATGAAACCATGTTTTAAATTCAGTGTTATTTCATTACTGGTAAGTCTTTTATATTACAAACTTAGCATCTATGTATAGTCCAGTTCAAGACCTTTTTTATGGTATATAACACTTAAGACTTAATTAACGAAAACATTACATTATAAGCGTATCCATAGGCGCGGTCGACAAATTTTCGAAATTTTTTCAATGTTCAGGACACCTCAGGGAACCAGGACCCGCGATCTGGTGACGGGCCATGGGACAACCGGCGCTGGTCTTCCGTCGAGACCGGCAGGTGACGTCGCGTACAATTCGCTGTTCGCTTCTAACAAAGCTGAAAGTAAAAACAAACATGAAATCAAAGTTTGTAAAATGAAGATCATACCACAGACAAACATAAAAAAAATAACAATTTATAAATATTCAATAAGTAAACTAAAATAAAACGGTAAGTAAATTTTTATCAATTTTATAATTTGTCGACGACGCCGCCTAAGTAGTCTATGAGTTGTAGTGGTGTATGTATAAATGATGGCATTAAGTAAGTTCGTATAGGCCGGGTGGCTAACCCTGGTGTCAGAGTTTTAGGCCGCCTGAAGGCCTCTAACATGGCTAAACGGTTAAAACAACCGGGACCTACAATTTAACGATGGCATTTATACAAGCATAGCATACACCATTACAACTCATAATTATTTGCTTGGTAAGAACCAAAACACAATAATAACCGAGCGGAGTTTTTATTGTGTTAGCAAAGTTAATCTGAGCAAATATAGCCGAGCTTACAGTCTACAATGTTCTACCAAGTTTTGTGAATTTCCGCTTCGTAAATCTTCGCTCCTCTTTGCTGGAGTATTGGCCTTTGTTTTATGTGTGATTCCAACATGTTCAAAAGAAGACCACCTGATGGTAAATTGTGGGAGTGAATGTGGCCAGAACCCGACATCCGACGGATAAAGAATGCTGAAGTGACAAGAACTGGAGCAGTCGTGCTTGATATTTATCGCAAATAATTAAAAAATAAAAAATGAATGCCATTGTTCTTCTTCTCTGCAGTACAGAAATATTAATTATGCCTCGATGACTGTATTATAAGACGTGTTGTGCCAAAAAATAAATTTTGCATTTTTTTGTGCATGTTCAATTGTTCATCGATATTTTCGCCAATTGTAATCCGATTTAAAAAGATATTTATTTTTTAGTTCGAAAAGGTGTAATCACGAGGTGGTCCCATTTAAATTTTATCGAAAGCGGCTGAGTCGATTTTGATAAATCAACACAAATGTACATGGATGTCACATCGATTCGTGCAAACTATTTGAATTCTGTAAACGGTGGAAGTCGGTGTTGCAATTTTTTGCGAAAAATAATTATTATTATCAATGGCTCTTGCCAATTGTAGAAAAATCAGACTGGGTTCATAATAATTGGCCAAGTGCGAGTTGGACTCGCGCACGAAGGGTTCCTTGTACCATATGGGAACCCCCTTAGCCCTGTTTCAAGTGTCTACCTGTTGCCGTTATTAATATGGAGCAAAACCGGCAAAAAAGATACGTTTGCTGTATAGGAGCCCCCCTTAAATACTTAATTTATTCTGTTTTTAGGGTTCCGTACCCAAAGGGAAAAACGGAACCCTATTACTATTATTATGTCCCTCTGTCCGTCTGTCTGTCACCGGGCTGTATCTCATGAACCATGATAGCTAGGCAGCTGAAATTTTTACAGATGATGTATTTTTGTTGGCGCTATAATAACAAATACTGAAAATAAAATAAATATTTAAGGGGGGCTCCCATACAGTACGGAACCCTCCGTGCGCGAGTCCGACTCGTACTTAGCCGATTATTAGTATTTGTTGTCGTAGCGGCAACAGAAATACATCATCTGGGAAAATTTCAGCTGCCTAGCTATCACGGTTTATGAGATACAGCCCGGTGACAGACAGACAGACGGACAGCGGAGTCTTAGTAATAGGGTCCCGTTTTTACCCTTTGGGTACGGTAAAAAGAGTAAAAAAAAAGTTGCAGCATAAACTCGATGTCCCTATTACACATCGTTTATATTTATTAGGTGTTTATCTAGCCAAAATAAATTAATAAAACATTAAACTACATGCTTCATGGAGTATTCACGGCCAATATCTATGTAAATCGATATACAAAACGATTGTCCATAGTAGTATTAAAGGTGAGAAAAAGCTCGTAAAATATGAAGGTTAATTCATAGCCGTATAAAAAAGCCTATTGATTAAATATCAATGCGTAGATGAAATACAATCACCTTATAATAGAGCTAAGCATATTTATATGCTAAAATACCTTTATAATATTCTTTTATGCAGTGAAATTATTTTGTTGTTTTACTGTAGTTTATAGTTCGTTTCTTTTGCTTGTTATTATAAAGTTATCGCATCTAAATTGTGAGCTTTTGGACGATAATTATTATTTGTAGCTGAAACAATCTATCATTTGACGTCGTATTATAAAAAATACTCTGCTTATAGCACAAAACTGGTTAGGAATGTTTCAGATCTGTAATATCTAATCTCTAAACATATAAGTATATGACGATGCTAAGCTCGTCTATCTACGACTTATTTCTACCAAAACATAAAAGATTTTGATGGGATTTTCACTGGTATATTAATTATTTTATTGTACACAAAATTACCAAAGAACCAAAGTAACCGACACAGCTCAGCGGATTTGCAAGTAGCAGTAGGCAGGGAACAATGCATGAAGTCTGTTGATCGGGTAAAAAAGTTCTCGAGTAGAGACCACATACCACAGCGCAGCTTCCACCCTCATGGTGGACTGCTGGATCTTTTTGGATGAGACTCGCTTTCACAGGTCTTATTGGAAATCTATATAAGAGGCCTATGTCCAGCAGTAGACGCTGAAATGGCTAATAGATAGATGGATGGGTGGATGTAAGAAAGGGCACGACTTCACTATTTACGGTCTGCATTCCACACATTAGATAGATAAACGCTTTGCTCAAACAATCAACAATATAACAAATAGAGAGTACAATATTAGTGTGACAACCGGCCGCTTTATCGCTTAGAGGAATTTCCTCCAGGCAACCTGATTGAGAGTGGAAAGGATTATAGAGGAAGGTAAAGGACGGGGCATATATAGGCTAATTTAAAATTCCTAAAAAATATGACTATTTCAACTAGCGAAACCACAATCAAGCCTGTCGGAGCAGGTGCGCTGCAGATGTCTCGATAAACCACATCGATATTAATCGACTCGATCTAAACTATCGATTATGTTGTTAATTGATTTAATCGACGCGAACAAATGGTTCGATTCTAATCTGAATTGTAGGAACACGGTAATGTGTTGTAATGGGAGCGTTAAACTGGAACAGACAGACAATATAAAAGATAGTAAGATAGTCAAAAGTTTTACTTCCCATACTGCACAAGACTTAATTTTACAATCTTGATTTTCGTAACTTTAGATTTTTTAGAAAACGATTTTACTAATAATGTATGCGCTGATTCAATATATCTTTTCGTAATCTTCGTAAATTGTAACGTTTGGTTGATGCAACATTTCCCTACCTTTTGTCCCGCTCCTGCACATACCTACTTGTGTATGTACGAGCAAGACCGCTACACACAAGCGCGGATTCTATGGACAGTGCTGCCTCTTGCGCTGGTGTGGAGAAGTGGGAGAACTAATTCGATCGAAAATTGAATGGCGGCAACCGCTTTTGTTGTCGTATCAAAAACTCCAAAAACCCGGTACTAAATTAATAGTTGCCATGTGTTTACCTGTGCAACAATCGACCCTGGCCATCTCCAAGGAATCTCAAGGTACTGTGCACTCCTTTTCCCTTCGAAAACTGCATCTTTCTTTGGCTACTCCCGCGCAGTTTCGTTTTTTCATCCACCGCATGCATCAACCAAAAATTATACAGTCCATTTACTTAACTTTAGCAAAATCCGCGAAAACAAATATTCGATATAATTATTTTTCTTTGAGATAAACTACTTATAGTTCGGCCGTTCAGAGAATGCGTTCCTGACACGTCATCTTGAAAAAATGTTTGTGGCCGATATCTCGGAAACTATGTACTTAAGGCCAAAAAACATTAAGATCTTTACTGTAGAAAATAAAACTTCGCATCTTTTGCTTCCATTAAGCTTTTTTGTAAAACATACCGTTTACGATTTATGGACCATTTAATGTTTTAAGGTCCATTTAATGAAATTTCATTAAATGGGCCATAAATCGTAAACGGTAAGTTTTACAAAAAAGTTAACTGGAAACAAAAGATGCGAAATTTTATTTTCTACAATAATGATCTCAATGTTTTTTGCCCTTAAGTACATAGTTTCCGAGATATCGGCCAAAAACATTTTTTCAAGATTACGTGTCAGGAACGCATTCTCTGAACGGTCGAACTATAATGTTTCTGCTAAAAATTATCGAAATCTGTTAATAATTAAATATTTTTTTTACCTAATGGTAAAATATTATCGCAAGTAAAATGATACGAGTTTGTGCGCAGATGCGTCTACTGTTAGCAAAACAATTTGTATTGTATTTTTTTTTATCGCGAATAAGTCCGCGCTTTACCACCAACTCGCCTGATGGTAAGCGACATTGTGGTCGAATATGAAGCACGCAAACCTAGAAGATACCTATTCACTCTGACCTTGAAAAGCTTTAGATTATATCTCTCAGGAAACAAGAAAGCAGGAAGACTGTTCCATACCCTGGAGGTACGAATCAGAAATGTTGAGTATAACCGCTTCGTACGTATCGAGGAAAAATCGACAGTGTAGGGGTGGTAATGTGGCGTCCTCCTACTTGTCCTGTAGTAAAAAGGTGACGGTAGGATAAGGTCGTGCAGCTCAGATGCACACTCTCCGAAATGAATCCAATAGAACATGGACAGACTCGTTGTCAGATGATCTTTAAAACTATTATATCAGTATACTCGTACCTACTAAATAATACATTAGTACCTACTGTGTCAGTTAAACTTCGAAACTAACAAGCTTTTGCCTGCGGCTTCGCCTGCGTGGTATTTTAATTTTTGTGCCAACCAGCGGCTAGCCGACCGAGTACCACAGAATAGTCCCTTATTCCAGCGTTTCCTAACCTGTGGTATACCCGGACCCCCGGAGTATATGTATGGGGGTCCGCCGACTTATCGGTGAACATTTGAATTAGTAAATAAATGCCAGCCAGTTTCGCAATATTTGTGAGTAAGAACGAAATCGGTCAAGAGCGAGATTTAGTTTAGAATTATGAAGATTAAGTTCAGTTAAACAGATGCGAGGTCTACTGTTTGGAGAACAACTAGTATTAAGGGGGTCCTTGAAACTGTACTTAATTTTCTAGGGGTCCGCGAACTGGAAAAGGTTAAAAAACGCTGCCTTATTCTATTACAGTGATTAGCGCATGATTTTGTTTACCAGCCTTAGTTATAATGACGCTTTGAATGCAGCCGTGTAGATTACATCTGCATAATCAGCGCGAGCGTGGAATGGCTAATAAATACCGCTTTAACATGTGCATGTAACGTTACACTGATGTCGGACGGTGAAGGAAACTGTGAGGCAACTTGTGTGAGATCTTTATATTCTTGAAGATCCTGCTAATATTATAAGAGAAGCAATTTTTTGGGCTGTTTCTTGAATATTTCACAAGCTTACAATAAGATCAGATGAATGGTTTAATGGGCTGATATTTAAAATTATTTAGTAAATTAATGCGACAGGTAAACATGGACAGAAATATAAAAACAATTGGTCCGATATGTAACACTAAAATGTCAATATAATAATTATATGGGTAGGAAAACCGATAAAATGGGCAAAAAAAGTCGGGCGGTGCACGAGATCGGAAACACCCGATCATCAATTCGATTGAAAAGAGAGGTAAACTGGTGGTTGGTATGGTGACCCGGGTCGCGAATGTTTGTTCCCTTTTCACGCAAAAACTACTGAACGGATTGAGATGAAACTTTGCAATAGTAGTGTTTATACATTAGAATAACAAATAGGCTTTAATTTATAAAAGTATTGCGTGAAATGAAGTTCGCATGGTCAGCTAGTATGTCTATATGTGTATTTGATTTGGTCTCGAAAGACAAAACGCGAATTAGGTAGAACTGCAAAAAAATATCGGTATATTCGTACAAAAAATCGATATGATAATTTTCAGTGCCCTCGTTTTCATATCTGATTGTTGAAAACTTGAAATTCGGAAGAATTTGTCCCAATAGACAAACATTCTTTGTTGGAAAATTGAAATTCGTTAAATAAACTGAGAATATTTACTAACAATCTTAGAAATCGTTGAAAATTTCCTTCATTTTCTGATCTACTTAGTTAATTTGAAAGACTTTAATTCATATTGGTAACGGTTAAATTTCCTAGAAGTGGGTCTGGGGTCTCAAACTTGTATTAGATGGGTCGTCAACTTTGGGAACCACTGGTCTTAGGTTGTTTTTACAGGATTTTAAACCTGGGAAAATCCGATTCTTCCTGTTGCCTGGAAGAGATTGCTGTAAGCAATAAGGCCGCCCTTTGTTGCACTAGTTTTAAGTTACTTTATTTGTCCTTTCTGTGTATTTTTCTGTAATTTGTGTTAACAATAAAGTGTTCATTCATTCATTCATTCTTCTCAGCTACAGTAGCTATCGTAAAGTAGTGACGTAACAGCGTAAGTAGTACCATATGCTCCCTTATTACAAAATTAATATATTTTTACGACAGACATGATTATCCACAACATCGTGTAGGAATAATTTATGGTAAATCAACAGATTGAAATTGAAACATCATTAAAATATAATAATTATGTGGCGGAGTCGGCGTAGGCGATCCTTAATTGCCTTGGTTAGGTTAGGACTGATGGATACAAAATAATCGTGTTTTGACGTGTTTGTCAAGGACTAGTGGTGAAACGCGGTTTTGTCCGGAAATTTATACTCGGAATTTTAATTCGATTCCAGATTTGACATTAGCTACTGTCATTTTTGACAGTACATACTGTCAAAAATGACAGTATCTAATGTCAAATCTGGAATCGAATTAAAATTCCGAGTAGTTGACAGTACATACTGTCAAAAATGACAGTAGCTAATGTCAAATCTGGAATCGAATTAAAATTCCGAGTAGAGATTTATACAAGGGTAAAGTCAACTATAGTAGATGCACCGATTGTGGTCACTGCTCCGGTTTTGGCCATTTGAAGTCAAAATTATTGCATAAATAATAAACAATGTAACTCCATAAATATTGTCTGTGTGAATGTTTAAGTTTAATAAACAATTATTTTTCGCAAAAAATCGCAACACCGACTTCTACCCTGTACAGAATTCGAAAAATTTGCATGAATCGATGTCACATCCATGTACATTTTTGTTGATTTATCAAAAACGGCTCAGCCGATTTAGGTAAAATTTAAATGGGACCACCTCGGAAGTATACCCTTTTGAACTAAAACAGATTATTCAAATCGGTTCACAATTGGCGAAAATATCGATGAAAATAAACAAATAAAAATACATACTGAGGAACATAAAATATCGATGAAAATAAACAAAACAAATATACAACTGACGAACATAGTACCAATCCTCCTTTTTGGAAGTCGGTAAAAATTTCGTTAAAAATATTTTACTAAAAGCTTTTATTTAACTTGCAATGTACTCGTATGTATGTATGTAAGTACGTCTGTTCGTGTGAAATTTTTGAACTCAAATTTGAAGTAGATTTATTTTCAACCAATTGAGCTGAAATTTCGTTAAAAATATTATTTTAACATTAAAATAGTTTACACAATCATTAAAATTAAAGTGGCGAAAATTACACTAAATGGCACAACCGATGCTTCTACGATACTTGGGTCAATTATTTAACTACCACTTACTACGAATTAAATTACCTTAATAACGAAATTTCTATAGTAAAGGTACGCTAACAATGTTAATTCCTTTTCCCTCCGAAAATAACACAGCCGCAAAACCTTCGGTATTTAAAAACTACCGGTTCACGCCGCGAACTCTCCGCAATCCTACCAACTCACTTACAGAGAGCGGGGTGGAGCCACCATCGCATTTATCGGAAAAATAGAGAGCTTTATGATGTAACTTTGATAGTAGAAAGCGTTGTAGAGCTTAGTTTTATAATGCCTTCTTTTTATTAACACTTACGTTTACGTTACTCTAAACTCTAAACAATGGTGTTATATTGTTTTTTATTCCTGTGATGAGGAACAACAAAGCCAAAGAATATATTTCGCTAGTTATTATTTCATATTTTGCTTATTTTCTTGGCATATTTTTATCACAGGTGTGTTAAATTTCAATTAATATCCAAAAATAGATAATGAAATTGAATGCATTGAAAACTGCAAATTTTAGTTCCCCAATTTGGCCACGTCTGCAGAAAAGTTGGCAGCACTGCAGCGCCACAAACTAACTCTCGTAGTTAGCGAATTTAGAGAACTAAAACTTTCCTCTGGAACCTTTACGATTTGTTCAGAAAAACTCCATCACTTAAGTTCTCGTCTCGATATAAGTTGGTACCGTACTCGAATAATGGAATATCCATCGATCAAGAATCGAATGGTTCGATTATCGGTAATTTCGTCCGCCAAAAAGCGAGGCCGAATGCCTGCGACGAGCGAATTCTTCTATAATGAAATGACAATTACTACGGCGGCCAGTGAATTCCGATGGAAACTCGAATGAGCCTTTCTCGAATGCAATTTGCTTTCGAGCATTATTCGAATAAAAAATACCATTGTATTGTGCTTATTCTGTTACTTAAAATTTGTAATATACAGTAGAATATCGATATCTCGGATGTCAAGGAAAATGCAAAAAACTTTTTACTGATTGAGTCTTCGACTTACCACGTAGTTCCAGTTTAGAAGTCGCGATTTTTGAGTATATTTTTTGCGGTTTTGAGTAAAAAATGTGGTAGACTAGCTTTTGCCTGCAGCTTCGCTCGCTTGATATTTTATTTTTGAGCTAACCCACAGGAACCTTTCTTTTTTCCGGGATAAAAGTAGCCTATGTTACTTTCCGTCTTTCAAGCTTCAGCAACTTCCGTTGCTGCGTAAAAGAGGAACAAATCAACAAACACACTTTCCGATTCATAATATTATTAGTAAGGTTTGGTAGGTATGTAATTATATATGTACAATTTTTTTGATGTGCGATACTTCATTACACTATATCGAAAGTAATTGTGTTTTTTTTTTACAAAATTATTTCAATTACTTCCCAAAAACATTATCCTCTTAGGGATGTCGGGTAAAAAGAGAAGGAGTCTATGTTTCATTAAAGGTACATAGATTCTCAACCTTTATTTCTAACTGCTCGCTTTGAGAATGTAATTTTTACAAAGCCACTCAATTTACTTTTGAATGTGCTAGTCTAGTATGTTTAGTAGGTATCTACGTATAAATGTATGTATAATATATTTATTTAATTCAATTTAGTATAGTTTAGCTAAATTCCTCTGGCTCTTTTACTTCTATCAATAGATTACGAAAATTATAAGTTATATTACTTATACATTACTTACCTACAAAAAATATTTACGACGTCAGTTTGCAACTAGATTTAATTTGCAAAGATGGGAGATAAAACAAAAATTATAGCCTTAACGAGTGCATCGCTCCTGGCGGTAACATAAAAGTTCGGGGGCACTCATAATATAAATCATGCAACTATGCAACACCTAACCTGCTATCTTGATAACCTTTATATTTCAACGGCATCTTTCGACAGTCCGGCAAGGAATGTTAAAACAATCATTAGTACTTAAAAGCTTGACAACAATGTATTCTGACGACCCTAAACGGATAAGAGTACCTCTGGCTTCTGCGATTCTCGCTGAGGATATTTGGGTGATGAATATTGAGTATAACCCCAGTGGAGCCGGACCACAAAGTAACGACGATAGACTTAAATTGCCATAATTATATTACTACTAGCTGCCCCAGTGAACTTCATCTCACCATCTGTCAACTGTAAAAGTTGTCTTTTACATGCAGGAACATTTTGTATAGGAAAATTCAATGAAAGTCTTTATTATTTTACTCACTATATTTTTATATTTTCTCACCGTTTAAACCTTCCCTTAGCTTCCACAGATATTTCAAGACCAAAAGTAGCCCAATCGGTCCAGCCGTTCTCGAGTTTTAGCGAGACTAACAACCACGATTAATTTTTATGTAATAGAGATACAGGGTTATCCAGAACTGGTGTATTAAGCCGAAAGGGGGTGATACGAAACTGCAACTCGGAATCGACAAAATGTTTGAAACAGCTGATTATTTCTCGAATTTTGAGTTGGTCTCATAGTAAAAGTTGTTCGTAATGATGGTCTTAATCACCGCCTTTCGTACAGTGTAAGCAGATAAATCTGTATAGCCTGGATGAAATCGCTTAAAGCGATAAGGCCGCCAGTTAGAAACCTATAAATTGTATTATTTTGTCCCTGTAATTTGATTCTTATGAAATGTGTTGTCTAAAAAAGTGTTATTGCTTGTATAGAAACGAAAAGTTAATAAAAGATAACTCAAATTACCGTTTCGATAATAACTTTGCATTTCAATGTTCTATCATTCTATGTCTCTACTCTATGTTTATATTCGCTACTGTACTGTACCAGCCTTTTTAATAGTCCACTGCAGGACGTAGGCCTACCCACGAAGGGTGATTGGGCAATATCCACCACGCCGGCCCAGTGCGGGTTGGTGGATTCACATAGGCCATCGAATTTCTTCTACGGACGTATGCAGGTTGCCAAACGATGTTTTATATTCGCTAGATGACTTATAAATAAAAATACGAAAAAAACCTTAAGCTTTTTAAACTGGAAAAAGGTCTACTTCTAGCTCAGACAAAGAAAGTGCTTATAGATTCGAGTTTTTCCGCGCATTCCTCGAATATTTTTTACCAGTCCGTGGTAGGGGTCTTGGCTTTTATCGCGAGGGAGACGTTCAATTGTTTTATAAATAAAGCCACGCAAAAAATACTATCGATCAATCGTGCGAATCTCATGCGATGGCACCAGATTGCGACACTGCTATTACATTTCCTTCCTTCTCGGTTATAAACTAAAGGTTCTATTTCCTTTGACATCGCCGTAAAAGCGTTCGTCTTCTACGTACGCAAGGTAGACGATTTAGTGCTTTTTGTCGAAGAGAAAAGGAAGGTTATTGACTGAAGCTCACACGAAGAATGCGTCATATCCTATACAAACGTGAAACCATACGAGAAACTGTCCAAACATTTTATACTTTCAAAATACTTCCCTATCTATAGTGATGATCTCGAGAGGCTTATCTCTGATCAGATTATGTTTCTATCTTTATTAAATGCGCTTCAGGGCCGCGATTTTGACGTGCCGTCAAATTATCCCATTGTGAGACGTGGTCACTTTATTTCCGATTGTCAGCTCTCTGACGTATTTATTGGTGAAGGTTGATAGATAGTTGATGTTGATAAGATTATATTCACTTTTTCGACGCCAAAACGATGGGAGCGCTGGCCCTTAAGGGTAGGCAAAAAATCGTCACATTATTTCGCGATGGCGGCTGAAAAAGCGCTTATTGAAGGTAAAGCTCGGTACAGACAGAGGCGATACGCAAGCGGATATCGCGACGCGCAGAGCGGAATTATTTCTGAACTAATTCCTACCTTATCTTTTGAAATTGAATTGAAATTGAAATTGAAATTGAAAAACTTTATTCGACATTACAAACACAAAAAACAACAATAATGATATAAAAATAATGAATTTAGAAATGTCGAAAAGGGCTCACCTCAGCATTATGCTGAATGCAGGTAGGAACCAAACACTCAGCGCTGGTTTTCAGGTGAGCCCTTTTTGAGGGGTAGGTAACACACAAACATAAAATAAGAAATAAGAGAAAAATATTTAACAAACAGTGCAAAGCTAAGAGAAAATCGAACAACATAAAGTCAACGTACATTATCTGATTATACGTACGTTATCTGATTCTAAACTGATTCCTTCATCTCATTTTTACAACAGAACAAGCCGGAAGTCGCTTAAATACCATCCCTACATAGTCGGCTCATCAGCTACACTCACCTTAAGTACAAATTGAAAAAATGGCTTATCGAGCAAACAATCTATGAATTTATAAATCCAAAATAATTTAATATTGTACATTGACGTATATAAATTATATTTAATTGAAATGACATGTAAACTATGTGTTTATCAATAAAAGACTTTGA
Organism: Hypomecis atomaria; assembly: GCA_964007245.1. Classification (NCBI taxonomy): domain Eukaryota; kingdom Metazoa; phylum Arthropoda; class Insecta; order Lepidoptera; family Geometridae; genus Hypomecis; species Hypomecis atomaria. Next base: position 19,480,621 of record OZ023291.1, read on the forward strand.
CTTTGTCGACATACCACCTGCTCGTACTAAGCGATTTGCTTCTTCCTTCATAATGCGGACCGCTAGAGATTGGAATGCCCTGGCGTATCCAGTACCTACTAAAGTGTTGCGTGAAAAATATAATTTAATCAAATACAATTAAAATTATCGATTTCACGCAACGCTATAGTACTTAACACGACTATTCTAAAAGAAAAGGCAAACTGCTAAAGAGGAAAGCGTCAAATGGAACATCAAAAAGTCGTCGATTTTAAAACCGCGGTGTTAAAGTCGAAGACTTTTTTTCCGTCGGTTAGCGGCTTTGTACAAAACATGATAAGTATTTAAGAATCGCATATGTGAATCCCGTAAATCCTTACTAATCACTACATAATATAATTATAAATTAAAAATTTAAAAAACCCCCGACACAAAAATATTTGAAACAAACTTTCAATTGACAACCATTTTGGGCACATTTGTAGAATTTTGGTTCTTCCATCCCTACTTTAACCCACCATAACTCTTAAACGGCTCAATCGATTTTTATAAAACATAGCTAAGAACACTCTCGATTAAGTCTCCTTTCATCCAAAAAAAAACTAAACTGAAATCGGTTCAGTGGTTCGGGCGCTATGATGCCACAGACAGACAGACAGACACACAGACAAACAGACACGTCAAACTTATAACACCTCTCTTTTGCGTCGGGGGTTAATAAAACAAATTCGCTTCCCGCTGTCTGTCCCCATGTACTCGTATGCTTATATCTTTAAAACTGCACTACGGATTTTGATGTAGTTTTTTAATAGATAGAGTGATTCAAGAGGAAGGTTTATACGCATAATATACCTGTGCGAAGCCGGGGCGGGTTGCTAGTATAATATTAGAAATCCGAAAGTGTATTGTTTGGTTTGTTTGTTACTCTTTCACGCAGCAATAGAGCAACGGATAGACTCGATTTTTGCCATGGATATAGTTCATATGTCGCAGAATGTTATAGGATATTATAATTAAAGGATCCTGTGGAAATCCGTAGGTATATACCTAATGCAATAAATGATTGCCTCTGTGTGTAGCGACCTTAAACGTATCTGGTTATTTATCAAGCTCATTGCAACATTGTTGGTAATCAGTTGAGACTAAGATCGATTCCGTTCAATATCTATACATTTTCATCGAAAAAGCTCCTTAAGTCAGAAGACTCAATACTAACCATCGTAAGTATCGCTAACTAGTCGTTGCGTTGCAAAAAAGGAAATATCAGAGATAGATAGTTTTATCTGTCTTTTATTAGATTGCTGACAGCTGCAGTTAATTAATTGTTCTAAAGAATATAAAAATATCGTTTGATTATGCTGTATTAGTTGTGGAAGCTATAATCACCATCGCTATCGTCATCAACATTTTAGTTCAGCTACATTCACGTTATATACGTATGTCAAAGTAATTAGTCTAGTTATTATGTATACTATTCAGCGATTATGTATAATAACTATTTGATTTAGTGAAAGTGATAAATGACATATAGTGTTTATTATTATTATTTATGTTATTTAGGTACTATCTATATAAGTATGTAGGTATTTAAAATGATATGTATATGTAGTATATCAGTCTTTGGCAGCCATATCACAAGCTATGCTTAGTTTGGGGTCAGAGACCGTGTGTAAGATGTCCCATAATATTTTTTTTTTTATATACACGACTCACGTACATAAATTTGTTTCTGTCTCGTACATATTTGGACTTTAGCATATTTATTTTGATATCTTCATATTTGAATCTTTAAAATACAGGAATAAAAAAAATATTTTTCTTTGTTTCTTGAAACGAAACTATTCTAAATATAACTTTTATTTTTGTTTGTTTCTTAAAACGTATAGTAAAGTTAGTAACTCTTAAGCGAATCACATTTAATTTCCATGTAAAGATGTGTAACTGTACAGTTGTACACATACAACTCAATTAATTTTCAGTTTTGTCACATTTCACTTACAAAACACTTGCCTTACTTTGGAATTAACGTTGAACTTATTATTACTTACTATTATATATTACTTATTACTTTGGAACTAAGACGATTTTAGGGTGACCGTATGTCAATCCCAAAATAGCCTAATTTTAGGGAGAAGAGGGAAACTTTGATACAAAGGCCGTATTGTTAAACACTCGTAGTTTACATATTAAATATTTTTCATGAAAATCCGGCTTTAAAAAAACAGCCTTTTTTGGTTTCTAGAGGGTCTGAAAACCATATGATACGGCAATAGACGAATCAAGAACAACACTGTTTAGAATTCTTGACATTTTTAGGCAAAAAAACTGAATTACATGCAGAATTGCGGATATAGGCATATTCATTTCCGCCAACTTGTGTCACGCGGCCTATAGACGAAATTATTTTTACATTCATAATACTAACATATATTTTTATATTTAAAACGTTAACCGCAAAATTGATTACAAAACGCATCGGCCATAATAGACAAATTAATTGTAATTATCATAGAAAACTGACAAAAACAATGCCAGACGAAACTGTTTTAACATCGCAAAGATCAAGGCAATTTAGATTATTAATGCATGAATTATGACACCAGACATTATTATAAGGTCCAAACTCTACTAATGCGAGGCGGAACGGCAATGAGTGAAACTAAGAAGAGCGTTATAGTCCGTAAATCATTTGCAGAAAGACGTTATTGGCTAAGCGAGAAACAAAATAGTCGTGAGCAGAGCTGTGTTTAGTTCTACACCAAGTCGTCATCATTATTATCAGCCGTAGGACGTCTACTGATGGACATAAGCCACCCGTATTACTACGCCATTATGTATTTTAGTAATGGTTTTTATACCGATTCCACGTCATTTTTAGGTTTCCGTACCCAAAGGGTAAAAACGTCCGTCTGTCTGTCACCAGGTTGTATTTCATGAACCGTGTTAGCTAGACAGCTGACAATTGAATTTTGTTGAAACACAGATGATGTGTTTCTGTTGCCGCTATAACAACAAATACTAAAAATAGATTAAAATGTTTATTTTAGAGGGGGCTCCCATACAAGAAACGTATTTTTTTGGTCGAAATTAATAACGGCCACAGGTAGACGCTTGAAACGGGGCTAAGAGGTTTTCCATAGGGTACGGAACCTTTCGTGTTTCGGAACCCTCCAACTCGCACTTGAAACGAACCCGAAATTCGAAATAAAATTATTGAGACACGTTGCGATAAGACCGAGAATCAATGCCCAGCTAATATTTATATCTAAAGTAACACCCAGAACAATAATCCTACGCTCGATTGCTTTTTGTTTCTCGCTAAGCAAATAATTATAACATTTACGCAGTGGCGATGCGGACTACAACGATTCCAGGCTCCACACCACGCATCTACATACTGCTCTCTTTCGCTTTGATGGAGTACAAGACGTCATAGGCAAAATTGCTACAACGTCCTATGATTTGAATATTGATAAATACATTTTGTTTCGCCCACATGGCAATAATAAACAAGTGGTTCAGTTCTGCGACGAACCAGATCGATTAGACGATAATTTAGATTAAAAATCTTTTGAATAAGGTTTTGAATAGATAGTGCATATTATTTGACGCCTCATCACGTATATATAAAATGATTGCTTGAACATAAATTTTCCTTTGTTGATGCCATTCAATGTAGTCTGAGCTAGCATACGTAGGTACCTATACCTAGGGTTCACCAAACGTGATTTTTAATAGTTTGCAATCAATTAATTTTTTTATCATTGAATTCGTAAATTGCATGCTAGCCCTACTATATGCACTGTTACAGGTCAAGTATTGTCGATTTCTTTAAAATCACTGAGGCGAATAAAACTTAAAACTTATTTGGGACAACCTCTGAAGTACGAGTATGATCAACCAAACAAAAAAATAATCATCAAAATTTGTCATTATTCGCGGAGTAATAGCGTAACATACAAACAAACGAGTTTAGAACTTACTTTTGTGGAGTAGGTAAAAAAAAATACTATAATAATTATTATTATAATAATTATTTTTCGCAAAAAACGATGGAAGGCAGTTTTGCCTGCCTTCCATCGTGTACAAAATTCGAAAATTTCGCTCGAATTGTTAACATTTTTGAAGATTTTACAAAAACGACTCAGCCGATTCCTTTTAAATTTAAATGGGCCACCTCGGGAGTATACCCTCTCGAACTAAAACGTAATTTTTCATTCGGTTCATATTTGGCGAAATTGTCGATGAACATACACAAAAAAAAATACATACAGACGAACATAGAACCTCCTCCTTTTTGAAAGTCGGTTAAAAATCGATTCAACATCGAAAGTCGCTAACCAAAACTTATTTCAGGTCGCTAACACCTAAACAGATCTCGTTATTCCTAGCGTTAAAGTCGCTACGTTGGCAACACCTATAGTCAGTCTAAGTATCTCATAATTTCAACCTAAGTACTTTCAGACCCCATCATGCTAAGTGAAGTTGCATAATTAATAAAGAAGCCGACCAAGTTCCAGGCTGAAAGAGCAACTTTCCGCAAGTTATTTTAAGTTATTTTTGCAGTCAACAAGTTAAGGAGAGTACTTGTCGTTACTGTATTACGGTCATGGATGTAAAAATAAGTGGATTCGTTATAAGGTTAGTAAAACTGAAGCTAAGATTTTTCTTAAAATGGCGTCGGGTCCGCGCACATCGCATAGACACTATACGGACGGAGTATTTCTCTTCACGACAAACATACGTATTATTATTCTAGGATGTTATTTTTAAACTTTCGCGATTTGAACACATTAATTATTATTATACACTACGGGACTAATTGCGCGCTAAAATTACGAGATAAATAAATACCTTTTCATCCTGACGTTCCGACCGAGTTGTATCGATCGTATATAGTCACGGGTAGACACGGGTATTCTAGGATATCATTTTACTCATCATAAATGCCAACTTTCACTCTGTGACCAACCCCGAAGTCATAAATAAAAAAAAGAGCCAAGTGCGAGTCGGACTCGCGCACGAAGGGTTCCGTACTGTATTGGAGCCCCCATAGCCCCATTCCTCTTGCTGTTATTAATAGCACGATTATTGTATGGGAGCCCCTCTTAAATATTTATTTGATTCTGTTTTTAGTGTTTGTTGTTATAACGGCAACAGAAATACATCTGTGAAAATTTCAGCTGTCTAGCTATCACGGTTCATGAGATACAGCCTGGTCAGACAGACAGACGGACATCAGAGTATTAGTAATAGGGTCCTGTTTTTACCCTTTGGGTACGGAACCCTAAAAATTGTCTAATCTCAATGAATGATGAACGATGAGTGAAATGTTTTAACTACTAAAATGTCACATTAGCAGTTTTAACAATATGGGAGACATGCAAGAAGGAACTTATGTTTCGAACACAGATGATGGGTTTTACAGCCGATCCACTAGTCAATTTATACATCTATGACACTGCACTCGGGGAAACAATGTCCTGGGGCAGATGAAAGCTTTTCTTTACTTTTACTTTGTAATGGCTTTTAAAGTGATTGGGTGAAGAGGTTCTTTTAAAGTAATTGTTTGAAACCTTCATGGTTTTATTTACTTTCTGTGCAAAAAGAAAAATATGGGCGGTACTGTGAGCCTAGGCCACAATCTATCGAAAAACTTATTGCCACGTATTCTTTAGCAATATAAATGGTGGTTGATTCAAATTAAAGCGCAACACCATTTCGGACATCGGATGTTCGTAAGTGGAACATTTTTTGACAGGTTTCGTGAAGAGATAAGATTGAATTAAAATTTTAATAAACCTCCAGCACCATAAGATTGGGCCAGCGTGCTGGATATGGCCAAATCACAGGCCTACGTCCTGCAGTGGACTATTAAAAAGGCTGGTAAGTGGTACAGCACCGTACAGTACGAGTACAATAAGATTATTTCAACAAAAAAGGTGATATTGATGAAACATAGCTAAGAACACTCCCGACTAACTCACGTTTTAAACAAAAAATCAAAATCACATCAATCATAGTCGGAGTTTAAAAATACGTTGTCACAGGCGTCCCAGTTCATTTTCCTACCTGAGCCCTTAGTAATGGTTTTGCATAGTTTACTTGAACATGCGAGTGTGGCTCATACGGAAACTCCTGTAGTTTCAATTTACGTGTAAACCTGTACGAACCCCTCTTGCAGCTGAACAGTTACTTGTATTGTACAATGCAATTGTACGCGACGCCACCGGTCAGTAGGCACATTCAAATCAAACTAGCACGCGTTTACAAAGTCCCCCAACAACACCACAATAAATAGCATTATCAGAAGCAGTCATAATATTTCAGTTATTCTGATATGTATGGTCTAGGAATTGCGTCCGAACTTGTGCCACCGCCCCGCTTGTCCTACCTAAGAATGCGCTTCCACCAGATTTGCGCGATGCGTAGTGAAAGATATATTTTTAAGAACTGAATCCCTTGATTTACTTAGCCTTGCTCAGCGCAGCTCCTCTGGAAACGGCTTAGCGGAGTGAGGCTAGGTAAATCAAGCGATTCAGTTACGAGTAGTTCTTAAAATCATATCTTTTGCTACGCATCGCGCAGAATGATGCGATTCTATTGATTCTTAACAAACCTAACCTTCGCTACGCATCTCTGGTGGAAACGCAGCCAGGTAAGCAGCAAGTTAAGCGGCGTTTCCAACGTAGCTTTAGGGTGCGTTTCCACTTGAGATGTACAAAGCAGCTCAATTGGAAGCGAGTTACCAGTACTTACCAGTAAGCAAAAAAATGAAACTGTAGCGGAGTTTTCAGATTTCAGATCATTTATTGGTCATTTATAACATGTCAGTCATTCAAGGCCAGACATTATACATAATTAAAATATAGTTACTATAGGTATAGTTATAAAACTCGTTGTTAATAAAATTTTAAAAAGTAAATCATACGAGTAGTAAATAAATAAAATAAAAACGAAAAATCAAATCAATCAATCAATCAAACAAGTATTATACTAAAAAAACATTTTTTTAAACTGGTTTTTACTGACCAAGTACTCGCTAAAAAGAATCAAACGAGCCGAAACTCGATAGGGTTGTGTCATTTCATTACAGAGTTCCTATGCCACCTTCCAGCTCCATCATCAGACCTTTGTTATCATTGAAAGACAAACTGTAGTATTTTTAGACTTCTATCTACTGGCCACACTTTTCCCTCGCCCTTCTCTCTGTGGTTGTCATCTGTCATCGTGATATACTTAAAAAGAAATTGTAACTAAAAAGGTGTAAAATCATTTAATGTGTAAAATATAGTGTGCAAATAAAACGAATAACAATTAAACAAAAACTTTATATTTCATTTAATCCAAAATATGAAAATGGCGACGAGGATTTTTCAAGAAAACACACGTGGATTAATCGCGGTGCCGGCCACGCCATTTTGTTGAAGCAATGCTACGGCAATTTAAAACGTTCATTAGAGAAGGAAAAACTAGCTGGATTCAGGAAATAAACAAAGAAAACCTCTTGACATTATTTGGAGAACTCGGGATTACCTGTGAAAATGCGAGTTTGGAAGAATTAAGAAAAACTTTGCGTGAATTGGTAAGAAGCGGAAAATTAACCTCTTCGCTACCAGACAGTGACGATCAAGTAAAACTTGATCGTATTCCAGATCCAGAAGTCGAATTTACGACCACAATGAACGTCCATAAATACGGTGCTATAGACCCTTTTAATGGTCAAAATTACGAACTTTTTGAACAACAGCTCGAATGCATTATAACTTTGAACGATGTCCCAAAGAGTAAACACACTGCTTTGCTGATCACAAGCTTAACTTCTAAAGTACTTGAAACCTTAAATCATCTCTGCGCGCCAGAAAAACCTAGCCAAAAAGAGTACCAAGACCTCTTAAAATTACTAGAAACTCGGTACAATCGAGCAACCTCACTGCCATTAGAAAGAGTAGCTTTTCGAGCTAGGAATCAAAGGCAAAATGAACAAATTGAGGAGTACATTATGGAACTAAAAAAGTTAGCCAAAAGATGTGGATTTAAGGACATGGAAGATCAAGTGAAAGAAAAATTTATAGACGGCGCCTACAAACCAATGATAAAGTTTGAACTGCTAAAAAATGGAGATGCAAGCCTGGACAAATTGGTTATCATAGCTAGGACTGTAGAGGCAGCATTACAGCATTCACACCTTCAAGGGCAAGAAGCCATGGAGGCGGCCCAAACTCCAGAAAAAGAAATGTTCCTCCTAAATAAAAAAACTCCACGGAATAAAGGTGCACAAGGGCCATCACAAAAGCCCCGAAGCAATTCAACCAAAGTTAATGTAACATGTTATGTGTGTGGAAAAGACAATCATGTTAAATCAGAGTGTTCATTAAAAAATAAATACTGTTCTGAGTGCGGTAAACAAGGCCATATTTTTAAAGTGTGTCGACAACGTCAAACAAAAAAATTGGAACTGGAAGATGAAAATGTAGACTATGAAAGTGATATCCAAAAATTGTTTGATAATCAAGAAAATTGTGCAAATGTATTCAGTATGTATATGAACCACACTAGTGAAGGCAAGGTACCACCACAATATGTGAATATGATGGTGGAAGGCAAGACAGTAAAATTCGAGTTAGACACAGGATCTGAAGTGAGTACTTTGACTCTTAATGATCACATTAATTTGTTTCCTAGTAAAAAAATTGAAAATTGCAACATTACATTCAAAAATTTCGACCAAAGCCTGTCCAAACCTATAGGTATAATAAAACAATTAAATGTTACTTGGAACAATGTAAACAAACTTACCAATATATACATTGTAAGCAATGATAAACCTAGGATATTGGGTAGGGATTGGTTGAATATATTCAATCAGTGGCCGCTGCAGCTTGGCACTGTTGTTGACATTAAATTAAATGACAATTGTGATCCTATAGAAATGATTAAGGATAAATTCAGTGAAGTATTCACCCCGGGGTGGGGTGATTTTAAAGGGGAGTGTATCACTTTGAAATTAAAAAGTGATAGCAAGCCCAAATTTTTACCAGTCCGACAAGTCCCTTTTGCGTTAAAAGACAAAGTCAAAAATGAAATTAATAGACTTTTACTCAATAACCGAATTGAACCAGTAAAATTTAGTCAGTGGGGAACTCCAGTAGTACCCGTCTTAAAACCAGATGGTTCAGTGAGGCTGTGTGGGGATTATAAGGTTACACTTAACCCATGCTTGGAAATAGATCATTTCCCATTACCCCACATAGATAGCATCTTTGAAACATTGAAAGGTGGTGAATACTACTCAGAATTTGACCTTAAAGAAGCATACTTACAAGCCCCGTTAGATCCTAGGTCACAAGAATTAACTGTAATAACTACAGAATTAGGTATATTCAAATACTTATATTTGCCTTATGGTGTGAGTTCCGGACCAGGCTCTTTTCAAAGACTGATGAGTAACAAATTGAGCCACATACCAAATGTAATTGTATTCATAGATAATATATATATGCGCGGAAATGACTTTAATGACATGTGTAAAACCTTACATGATGTACTCTCAGTACTAAAAGAATCAGGCCTCAAATTAAAGCCGGAAAAATGTAAATTTTTTAGAAAAAGTATAGATGTATTTGGTTATAGAGTTAACAAAGACAGCATAAGTGTTATAAAAGAAAATGTAAAACCAATTTTAAATTTGCAGCCCCCAGTAAATGTAACAATGCTGAGATCATTTTTAGGCAAAATAAATTACTATTCAAGATTTTTGAAAGATATGGCTACCAACATTGCACCATTGAATGAAATGTTGAAGAAAGATAAGTTTGTATGGACCAAAGAATCTCAATATTGCTTTGAATTAATAAAAAAAAAATTGAGTACTGCACAAAGTTTACAACACTTCGATGAAACACAACCCATTATTTTGTCATGTGACGCCTCTACTGTAGGTATAAGTGCGGTCCTCTCGAACCGAGGGCCAGATAATGTGGTTAGGCCAATTGCATTTGCAAGCAAAAAACTAAATGACACAGAAAAAAAGTACTGCACTCTAGATAAAGAAGCAATGGCCATAGTATTTGGTGTTACAAAATTTTATAATTATGTGTATGGCAGAGAATTTGAATTGGAAACTGATAATGCAGCTCTAGTGAGAATCTTTGGCCCTACCAAACCAATACCAAAAATGGCAGCAAAAAGATTACAACACTATGCCATCTTTTTGTCAGCTTTTTCATATAAAATCAGACATATACCTAGCACTAAAAACCCAGCAGATTGTCTATCACGCCAGCCAGAAAGTGAAGAAGTATCACTAAATCTCATTAAAAGTTTAGAAATTAAAACAAATTACATTGATATATCTGAAACATCAATAATAAACTGGGAAATAATACAATCTGAAACAAAAAAAGATATTATATTGTCACAGGTTTTGAGATACAGTACAGATGGTTGGCCTGATACAAAATCTATTGAAAATAATTTAAAACCATATTTTATGCGAAGAAATGAAATCAGCATTGACCGAAATTGCCTATTTTGGGGACATAGAATAATAATACCTACAGCTGTTAGAGATAAAGTATTAATAGAATTACATAAAAGTCACTTTGGGAGCACACGCATGATAGAAATAGCAAAGTCGTATTTTTGGTGGCCTAAACTAAATGAGGAAATAATAGAATTAACTCAACAATGTGAAAATTGTTTATCATACAGAAATACCCCTGCAAAATCAAAATTGAAAACATGGCCCGTACCACCGTCACCATGGTACAGGATCCATGCCGATTATTTAGGTCCAGTACAGGGGAAAATGTTTTTAGTAGTAGTAGACAGTTATAGCAAATGGCCAGAAGTTTTTCAAATGGCCAACATAGGAAGTAATTTAACAATTCAAAAATTTAAGGATATATTTCTGAGATTCGGTTTCCCAATTCATTTGGTGACCGATAATGGTAGTTCGTTCAAAAGCTGGGAATTCCAATCATTCTGTAAAACATTAAACATTCAACATACATTCACACCACCTTATCACCCAGCTACAAATGGAGCTGCTGAACGATTTGTGGAAACTTTTAAGGCCAATGTCACCAAGATCATGGACAGTGGCAAATCATTAAACTATGCTGTAAATATCTTCTTAGCGGACTATAGAGTCACTCCACACAAATCCACCGGTGTGTCACCAGCTCGCTTGATGTTGGGTAGGGAGATTAGAAGTAGATTCTCATTACTTAGACCAACTCCCATAATCCAAGACTTGTTAGTTAAGCAAAATAAAATAAAAGATTCACATAATGGTCCCCGGAATGTAGTTTTCAATGTTGGCCAGACAGTCATGACCCGTGACTATAGAAAAAATGGTAAACCATGGACTGTCGGGACCATCATTGAGGAATGCATTCCGGGCACCACCTATATAATTGATGTAAGTGGCCTCCATTGGAAGAGGCATGTTGATCAAATGTTAAGGTGTAATTTATAGATTAAGTTGGTATTATTTAAGTAAATAAATAAGTTTTTTTTTGTGGGGGGGAAGAGTGTAGTATTTTTAGACTTCTATCTACTGGCCACACTTTTCCCTCGCCCTTCTCTCTGTGGTTGTCATCTGTCATCGTGATATACTTAAAAAGAAATTGTAACTAAAAAGGTGTAAAATCATTTAATGTGTAAAATATAGTGTGCAAATAAAACGAATAACAATTAAACAAAAACTTTATATTTCATTTAATCCAAAATATGAAAGTTATCATTGAAAGACAAACTGCTCGCCAAGACCATTCAAATGAACCGAAACTTGATGTTGTGTCGTTTCATTGATATGTTTCTTTGGCCACCTTCCAGCTCCATCATCAGATCAGCATCATGTCATCATAATATTGCATTGTCTCGCGATTTACACATGGATGCAAAATTTCAGCTCAATCGGTAACCGGGAAGTGATTCAAAATTAACTTGCAAGATTTGATAACAGACCGACAGACAGACAACGGGACAGGTGAAACTAAATAAAAGCTTGTAAAAGAGAGCCCCTCTTAAATATTTATATAATTATAATTGTTGTAAAATAAACACAGACGTTTTATGCTAGTGCTAAGATAAGCTACGTTTTGAAATAAAACGATAATAACTAGTCTTCTAGTGAATATCATACACATCCTTAGCTACACAGCCTAGCATATCCCTAGTGGAACAGCACCCTAACTCGGTTTTCTTTGACCGTTCATATTTATCGTCCGACGTCAGTGGACCCATTCTCATTAAATACCAGTGGAATCGTATTACTGCCTTATGAAATTACGATTCCGATTGTGATTTGTTTGATTTTACGATCGATTTATATTTTTTCCGTTCTTCCTATAGAGTTTTACATTGTATAAATGGGTTGCAGTAAGGTCACTATGTAAGCATGTTTGAAAAATCGGATGTTTTGTTGCTGAATTTCATCGATTATTTCTAATCAATTAGCATCCTTTTAGGGGCTTTTTCTGTACATCAAAACTAACAACTTTAGTTCAACGACTTTTATTAATTCTCAAAAAAAAAGTTGGTGTTCTATAGAAAAATATCGTTAACCCTCGACAATTATGTATGGAACAGCTGTTTTTTTTTTACTTTTGACAAAAGTCGCAGAACAAAAGTTGTTAGTTTCGATGTACAGAATAGGCTCCTAAAAGAATGCTAATTGATTAGAAATAACCCTGTACTTCACTTTATTCAATGCTCTTTATATTTAAGACACACGCGCATTATATCATCTGAAGTACCTATTTAGACGTTGTTCGTCCGTGATGAATTAGAATTAGAATCGTTTATTGATGTATTGAGCTTAATACTAAAATTATATATACAACAGTTTGTACAATAATATAAAGTACCGCAAAATACATCTCGTCATTTCACAATACATAATACGTAGCAACGAATTTAAACAATGATTAAAATAATAGCTATCTACTTTAAACTATTAACAGACGATCGCACCGCACCGTGACCTTGGTGCGCTCCGGACCATATTCGATAGTGTGAACATCGGTCCGCCGCACATTATTATTATTATTGACGGTCCGCTCGGTCGGATGGTTCTGTCAAAGGATTTGGTGCGGTTCGCGCGTTGTTCGCTCGTGTGGCCCACGCACCGCACCGTTTAGCGCTTTAGTCGCAATTCTGCCTCCGAGCGAGACACGCGTAACGAAGTTGTAATGGCGGCGGCGTCGGAGCAAGAAGCCGTAAATATTACGGTAAAAAAGTTGATTTTAGAAATCATCCAAATTTATAAGGATTTCCCATATTTATGGGATTCTTCCTGACGCGAGATACTTTAAGGTTGCTAATAATCTTTCTTCAGCAGTCACAGCTTTTCTCATATCGGTTTTAGTAATATATGGTTTCACCATTTCCAGCAATTCAGCAAATAGATCAGAACTCATGCGAAGGTATATACGAAAGTCTTCATCGTCTAGTTCCTTTATCAGTCGCATATGACTGTATGAGTCTCTGTATTATAAAATTTTGCCCATTCTTTCCTTTTTTTCCTTTGCCTTTGGATAGGCGTGCTAGCTACGACGGTTGCCGCAATTAAAGCTATTTTAGCTTCCTTTGACAAGGTTGGAGGCATGTCTGACGCGATCAAGCACGGATAGCACACTGGACCATCTCGTGTGCGGTGCGGTGGTGTGGCGTGTCGAGCGCACCGTACCGGTCCGGCGGTTCGGGCGGACAAGTTCGATCGTCTATTAATGCTTTTACAATTGAATACAAAATTAAAAAATGTCAGAAAGAATATGTAAATGAAAATGTCATGGTTTTTTTGTTCAATACATAATTACAAAACTAAATTAAAAAAAAAAAAAAAAAAAACAAAAAAAATGGACGACCAGTGTAACAAAGCCGGTGTTAAATTTAATCGATCGTCTATTATATTAAAACTATCTTCTGAATCTCTACAATACTGTAAATTGTCATTTTGTACTGAGTTCCTGTATTCGAATTTTTAATAGTTCAATGGTGAGCATAGGCGGTAAATGGCCAATATTATATCTACCGTGCTATGATGACTTGGTGGACTTCTTAAAAACCTTTAAAATTCTTCGCCATAGAATTTATTCTACAGACGAATGCCGATTAAACCTTTCCTCTCGATCATCGAACCGCATCGAAAAGACAGTAGTGTCATATCATACCACTCGTCAAATAATACCGATCACTTATAATCCGTTTTTATGTACTTAGGTACTCCTACAAAATAAAAATAGAAAATATACTTTCATATTCTACATGAACTACTACTACGTAACAAGCCATTGGATCATCCATAGACCCTTGAAGGTCTAAAGATAATAATCCAAATGCTCAAGCCCACTGCCAGTTGGCAGCGTGACCAGCATGCTGGCAGCATTGGCACGCTGAATGCACCAGCATTATTTGCAATCTGGTATTTAGTGGTTGTTAATAAAGGCACATGCCCTATTTAAAAGAGAAAAAAATCTACAGCTTGGACTAGAAATAGTCTCCCTTTGACACGACACATGTGTGCGTGCGTCGCTCTAAACTTTTTCCAGCAAATTGATTCACTCATTATTTTCTGTACTGCGACCGCTTCCTACCGCTTACGCTTGAGTAGCGTCATTCAATCATCTGTGCAATAAATATTTCGCTCATGTTTTCATAATGCGTACACATATCTCCCGTAATGTGCACATTATGACATGGGGAGGCAATAAAAACCGCTAAACGGTCGGCGTCCACTGTTCTGAGCCGTGCGTCTTTTTGAACGTAAGTTTGGCGCACGCGTGGTTATAACTGAAGATTTATTCGTACGACTTTCTTAGTTTCCTTTTCAAATGTCTTGTTAGCTCCTCTAAATCTGCGTGCTTCATCTTCTACCATAACGTCGCTTACCACCAGGCGAGTTGGTGGTGAAGCACCTTTATTTGCGAAAGAAAAAAACTTTGTTCGTTTTCTATGGATATAATGCTATCCTAGGTATGATTTAAATGGTTTTGATTATTTTAATTGCATTTAATTTTGATATTTTAAAAAGAAAAGAAAATAAAAAACTTTGATAAATAGTATAAAAATTAGGGAACATCTTACACACGGTCTCTGACCCCAAACTAAGCAAAGCTTGTGATATGGCTGCCAGAGACTGATATACTACAAATACATATTATAAATACATACTTATATAGATAGTACCTAAATAACACCCAGACACAGAACCAACACCTATGTTTATCACACAAATGTTTGCCCTGGGTGGGGATCGAACCCACGCGTCTTTGACTCAGAAGTCAGGGTCACTAACCACTGAGCCACCGAGGCAGTCAATTCAAATAAAAAAAAAAAATTAAAATACAATTACATTTTTTACGAAATAACATAATTACACTTTAATCAAAAACCTCTAAAGTCAAATTTTGGGCATAAATTAAATCCCTTTGGTATGTTGTATCTCCTTGTAACTTAAATTTTAGGACTTTCTATATTTACGCATTTTCTTAAAATTGAACTACTTGACTCTCATTTTACATTTGTTTCTATTTATTTACATTTTTTACATGCAGTTTTCAACATTTTTTAGAATATTTCTTTTGGGGAGGTATAACTTTAATTCAAATTCATTCGTAGCCGAACCTTGGGTTAGTATGCGCGCCACGAATTATTTCGTTCGTAGTGTCAGAACGAGACTGCGTTATGGCAAAGTATATAACTATCACTGTTTCACACGTCGAAATGAATTCTTTTCGTCGCTTTTCGTGGTTGCATGCTTTATAGCCCCTGATTTTCTATCAATAAAACGTAACGTAACGCGGTAAGTATTTTTTTATTTCCGTGAATTTCGTTTGGAGAAATGTTTGATAAATGTAAAATTACGTTAACATAAATCATAAACCGAGTTCAAGTTATGTTATTTTAAAAATAAATATTTTTCACACGAATTTTTTAAAAACATACAGCACGTTAGAGCGCGTTACGTGCTTGTTTTCATACAGAATCACCCACCTGGACGGGCTAGTATGGAATAAAAATGTCAAACATTCTTATTTACATTTCTCACGTGGCATAATTATATCGCTATCTTTTTCCACCCCGCAGCTGGTAAATCGTTAAACAATTTGAACGAGATTATAAATCGCTTAGCTGTTAACTCAAGGCGTGCTATATATCAATTACTTGTGGGTATATTTTGCATAATATCAATATTAGTCCGCGTCAGACGAAATGCATCGCATTACTTGCATAACACCTTGTCGATGGTTTATGTGATGGTTTTCTGTGGAAGACCAGGCGTTGTTGTCCTCGAATAATGATAATATCTGTCGTTAAAATAAGTGGAATTGGATGAAAGTCATTAATGAGAAGAAAGGGGTCGGGAACTAGTTTAGGTATTATAATAATTTTTAGCAAAAAATAGCATGACCGACTTCACCCGTGTACAGAATTCGCGAATATTTCGCACGGATCGATGTTACATTTTTCACATTATTGTTGATATATCAAAAATGGCTAAGCCGATTTTAATAAAATTTTAATTGGACCAATTTCGAAGTATACTCTTTCCAATAAAAAATAATTATTGAAGTCGAACAACTGTAAGAAAGTTATGCATGGTTACAAATAAAAAAAATATATATACGCGTCGAAATGAGTAACTCCTCCGGTTTGGTTCGTCGGTCAAAAATACGTCTTTCGCGTTTGGACAGCCCTCGATTTCTCATATTTTATTGCGTGCCTATCATAGATAAATAATAAGCTAAGGTACTGTAAGAAAAGTAAAGCCGTGGTGGTCTAGTGGTAATGACACCCGACTTACAATCGTTAGGTCGGGGTTCAAATCCCGGTCCCGTACCAATGAATTTATTGTAATTGATGTACGGAATTTCACACCAATGGCTTTTCGGTGAAGGAAAACATCGTGAGGCAACCTGCATACCTACGTCCGTAGAAGAAATTTGACGGCGTATGTGAATCCACCAACCCGCACTGGGCCAGCTTGGTGGATATGGCCCAATCACCCGTCGTGAGTAGGCCTACGTCCTGCAGTGGACTATTAAAAAGGCTGGTACGGTACAGTGCTGTAAGAATTTAATACTTTACTTACCTACTTACCTAAGTTAGAGCTTTGTTTTGGGTACGTAATCGGTATTTTAATAGACTGTTGAGCATAGGCCTCGGAGAACGCGATTGGGCATTCACCACACTGTCCCAGTGCAGATTGATGGATTCATATTACTCCATCGAATTTCTTCTATAAGCTGCAGGTTGCATTCACCTAAAATCCAAAGGCATAGAAATCCATACATAAATTCCAAATAACTGGACGAAGTTTATGAAAAATCAAAGCATTTTTCTCTTCTTTTCAATAAATCACACTAAAAACCTTCATTATTTTATTATTTCATTACGTTATCAAAAGTAGATAATAATATGGCATAACCTTTGATTATATTATGCATCTGTGTAGATGGACACATATAAACATCAATCACAAACAAAACGGCCCAGGCGTACAATATTGTGTCTAAAATGTCAAAATTCACAAGCTTATAGTCCATATTTATGACTGGCTCGGTGGCTCAGTGGTTAGTGAACCTGACTTCTGGATCAAAGAGGCGTGGGTTCGATCCCTACCCAGGACAAACATTTATGTGATGACCATAGGTGTTTGCTCTGTGTCTGGGTGTTACTTAGGTACTATCTATATAAGTATGTATTTAAAAAACAATGCATAATTATGTGGTATATCAGTCAGCTTTGGTTAGTTTGGAGTCAGAGACCGTGTCTAAGGTGTCCCCTAATAATATATGTATAGGTAATATTTTTTGGGCCGTTTTGCTCTGCCAATTCGGTATCTAGATAAATACCTTATCAAAGCATAATCTCTCTCTCTCTTCCTGGCTATGTATCCCAAATGGTGATGGGGTCAGCTTTCCTCACTTTTCTCCTCCACTTCGCTCGATCTTCGACATCGTCTTCGGAAACACTACACTCTCTCATGTCCCTCAGCACTACATCCCTCCATCTTGTCTTCGGTCTGCCTCTGGTTCTTCGACCCGGGATAGAAAGTTGCAGAGCCAAGTTGCCTACGTAGTCCGGTGGTCTTCTCTTAACGTGGCCATACCATCTCAGCCTACTCTCCTGCATCTTGTCGGCAATGTCGCGTACGCCCAGACTGCCTCGCACGTACTCGTTGCGGATTTTGTCGAGTCTGGTGACGCCGCACATCCACCTCAGCATCTTCATTTCGGCAACTTGGATGGTATGGACGTTCCTTTGAGTAGCAGCCCATGTTTCACTGCCGTACAAGAGAACTGGTCTTATCATGGTCTTATAAATCAAGCCTTTCAGCTTGACCTGCATCTTTTTGTCACAAGTAACACCAGTTACTTCCCTCCATTTTAGCCACGCTGCGGCAATTCGGTGCTGAATGTTGACTTCCAGATTTCCAGAACAGTGCATTAAGTTTCCCAGGTACTTGTATTCCTCACATGAGGTGACAATTTGTCTGTCGATAGAGATTGCATTGTTGTTGTTTGGGTCAGATTCGTTAAAGGACATAAACTGGGTCTTCGCAACAAATTATAAAATAAAGCATAATACAAAATATATTTTCATGTTACAAAAACCTCACAGATTATATTTCCAAAAAATAGATCCCATTTGCTTCGTCTCCCGTTAGATAAGGAACCAGTCTGGCTGATCCGCTGAGCCCACGTGCGAGGGCGAAGGTCGCCATCACGCGATCTTCCGAAACCGAGTGACCACGACACAGTACCTTACACCATCAGATAGGGACAGTCGCAAAAAACTGTAGAGATGGACGTTGAATCCGCCAAATAGCGAAAAAATCGGCCAAGTACGAGTCGGACTCGCGCACGAAGGGTTCCGTACTGTATGGGAGCCCCCCTTATATATTTATTTTATTTTAATTTTATTATTGAAGTGAATATAAAACAAAATGTTCTGTGAAAATTTCAAGCATCTACCTATTACCATTATTAATATAGAGCGAAAAACGTCTAAAAATTCAGGTTTGTTGTATGGGAGCCCCCCTTAAATATTTATTTTATTTTGTTTTTAGTATTTGTTGTTATAGCGGCAACAAAAATACATCATCTGTGAAAATTTCAGCTGCCTAGCTATCATGGTTCATGAGATACAGCCCGGTGACAGACAGACAGACAGACAGACGGACATCGAAGTCTTAGTAATAGGGTCCCGTTTTTCCCTTTGGGTACGGAACCCTAAAAACTACACTCGTTTGGCGATTTTTGTACGGTTGCTCCAAAAGTAGCCTTCGATCGTCTTGACAACTAACCTTCGCAGCTAATTGCTAAAGAAAACTTTGTGTTATATAAGTTCACATAATATTGGCTTATTTTTTAAGCTTTTTTAGGGTTCCGTACCCAAAGGGTAAAAACGCGACCCTATTACTAAGACTTCGATGTCCCTCTGTCTGTATGTCACCGGGCTGTATCTCATGAACCGTGATAGCTAGGCAGCTGAAATTTTCACAGGTCATGTATTTCTGTTGCCGCTATAACAACAAATACTAAAAACAGAATACGAGTAAAATAAATATGTATTCCCCGTACAACAAACGTGATTTTAGGAGTTTTTTGCTCGCTATTAAAAACGGCAAGAGGAATGGGGCTCCCTCACGGTACGGAACTCTTTGTGCGCGAGTCCGACTCGCACTTGGCTGATTTTTTGGCTACTCGTAAAAAGTTATGAATGATAGCAATGCTCATTTGCTCAGTGTTTTTAAAAACAATCCTTTTAAATTCAATTGGTTAATTGTTTTGCAATTGGGAACATGAAAATTTTATCGAGATTTCATGCTCCTCATTTCTACTTAAACAAGTTAGGTTTTTCAAATCATCTTGTGACTTTCGAATGTACTCGTATTTTCTATACAAACTTTATTTAGATTTTTGTCTCACCTTAAAGTTTCTTTCTGCATTACTCCATCCATCCATCTATCAGCCATAGTATCTCCACTGCTGGACATTAATCTCTCCTACAGATCTACAATAAGACAGGTTGGTAGCGGCTTGCGTTCAGTATTCAGATTCAGATACTTTATTTGTCAGAATATGGTAAGTACACTTCATACAAAATAGCATACAAGTTGGAGTTCTTACATAATGTTGCTCATGTCCTTGCCAAGTGTGGCGTACAAATATAAAAAATAAAGAGTGAAATAAATAATAGCTACGAGTAATGACCGTAACTTTTCCAAAAATTACCAATAAAAATAAAATTTACAAATACAAAAAGAAAATTAAGTTACCAATGTCAAAATACAAAATTATGAATGTCAAAGAAAATTAAAAATGTCCAGTTAGTATTAAGTACCTGATCCCTGATGAATAAAACCGCAGTCTTAAAGTTTTCTCTGTGATTAAACTGTGACGGTATGATGGTATAACGGTATAACCACGGAAAACTTTAAAACCGCGGTTTTAGTTTGAACGTCGATCAGGGGCTTTACAATTCCGTATATTTCTTTTTAGCAATAAACTTAACAAACCCCAATTTTCCGCCAAAACACGAAACAGACATCTCTACACTTCCCCGAACCTTATCCGCACTGGTTTACAGATAATATTTCAGATGGAACAAAGCTCATACAATTTCGCCAACCGACAAAGCGGCATCGCAAATCTCATTCGGACAACGCAGATAACTATCTCACTCTTTCAACAATGGCCGTGCGTTTATAAACAGAGCCTAATTAGTAATATTCCGAGTGCATTGTGGGCTTACAATAAGATGGGTTTGGTTATCTAGGGCGATAAGGGTACGGTTGCAGAGCGACAATTATCAGCCGATGATGTTTGCACGCGTGCGCTTCCATTGTGCGATCGCAGAAGTGCACAACCACTGCTGGATTGTGGCGGTTATATTTCTGCAGGGTAGAAGGAAGGCGAGCAATGGTCAGCTTGCTTGGTAAAGCAGTTGCTAAGTGCAGATATGCCGTGGTCGGAATGCGTAATGGGCAGTAGTGCTCGCCCGTGTAGCGCCCGCTTATTGTTCCAGGGCAGCCAGGGCTGGCGCTCTGCTGATAACGTTACGATACGTGGAAGCGATCAGAGAGGGATAAATAGGGCCTTTTAAAATTGATACTCTTAAGATTTTAGCTAAGTAAACAGCAAGTGAGGATATTTTCTAAGACATAGTTTTAAGTTTAACAACGCAAATCCTGCTGGTAGAAATTCTATAGAGCTTCTAGATTCTACAGTGAAGCTAGGTGGTACGAAGAAAGTTAGTCCCTTTTAGACCAAGTTGCTTCGTATTTGAAGAAAGTTAGTCCCTTTTAGACCAAGTTGCTTCGTATTTGAAGAAAGTTGGTCCCTTTTTAGACCAAGTTGCTTTTTATTTGAAGAAAGTTGGTCCCTTTTAGACCAAGTTGCTTCGTATTTGAATAAAGTCGGTCTCATTTAGACCAAGTTGCTTAGTATTTGAAGAAAGTTGGTTCCTTTTAGACCAAGTTGCTTCGTATTTGAAGAAAGTTGGTCGCTTTTAGACCAAGTTGCTTCGTATTTGAATAAAGTCGGTCTCATTTAGACCAAGTTGCTTAGTATTTGAAGAAAGTTGGTTCCTTTTGGACCAAGTTGCTTCGTATTTGAAGAAAGTTGGTCCCTTTTAGACCAAGTTGCTTCGTATTTGAAGAAAGTAGGTCCCTTTTAGACCAAGTTGCTTCGTATTTGAATAAAGTCGGTCTCATTTAGACCAAGTTGCTTAGTATTTGAAGAAAGTTGGTTCCTTTTAGACCAAGTTGCTTCGTATTTGAAGAAAGTTGGTCCCTTTTAGACCAAGTTGCTTCGTATTTGAATGAAGTCTGTCTCTTTTAGACCAAGTTGCTTCGTATTTGAATAAAGTCGGTCTCTTTTAGACCAAGTTGTTTCGTATTTGAAGAAACCTTCGCACTGCACCCACATGAACAAGTAGGTAGGTTCGCTTAGCACGTACAATCGTACAGCGTTTGAAGCGGCATCCAGCGATCTAATCATCTGTCCACCTCGTGGGTAGACGTCCTACGCTGCGCTTGGCGGCTTGTGGTCTCCACTCGAGAACTTGTCAAATTTTCGACCTCATCAGTCATCAGTCCTTTAAATAAATCAAAGCCTGTGACGGCCCTATTACTGAGCAAGTAGAGTACAGTGTAAATTGAATAAGTGCGTTGAAGAAAGCCGCCTCAGGCAGAGATTAGCTAAAGTAAATTGGAACCTAAATCATACGTTGATTTGTTGAGCGTTCTACTGCATTAGCGATACCATTACAGACTAGATAGTAGCGGTACGGTACGGTATCTGGTTTATTAATTAGTGGAATCTACAAGAAATATGACGACTTTAGATGTAAAGACATAAGAAGACATACTAAATAAAATAGAGTGGAATTACATTACAGCTTACAGATTATATAAGACAGTGTAACTGTTTTTCAGTTGTAATTTTTAAAGGACTGTCTTGTTAACGGAGTTTGCCTATTCAGTCAATAGTAAGGGTGGATCCTAGAAAATGTTATTATAATCTTTTGCACGACCGCAGATGGTATTTACGTTGTTCCGATAACACACTAAGCCCCGAGTTCACCAACGCTTGTTTAAGTTAAACGTGTGATTACTGTATTCAACCAACGGTTTTTGCTTGCTGAACAGCAAAATTTCGTTAAAAAGCTGTTTAAGATTCAACTAACGGTTTATAAATTAACATCTGTTGGTGTTATAGGGTCTAAAATCCGAGTTAAATCGTCGTTTAAATACAGTAATCGTACGTTTAACTTAATTAAGCGTTGGTGAACTTGGGTCTAAGTAAGTTGTACGCACTGGTTATTTCAACCGCAAATCATCGTCAAAGGCTTTTCGGGTTTCGAAATTCCAAAATTCGTGATAATATCATCTTGTACCCCTGATGTTTGTATCATGTGTTTCATCAAATGTTAGTTACGACGTAATATTTCCTCGTTACATACCTAGGTACGTGAATTTGAAATCAAAATTGAAAACAGAAAAGCACACTTCTTCAAGTAATATAATTTTTTGTTAACATCGTCAAACGGTATAATAAAATCTGAAGCCGAGAGGCGCATGTTTATTTGCTTTTGACCAGTAAGAAGCGAAAAAATCAACGTATTTGCAATCACCACGGAATATACTGCCGAATCGTAAATGCCATGTGGGGGTGTAAGTAACTGGCAACAAGTTGGGCCGAGTTTTATGCTTCTTTTCGTCGCTCTCTGCAGACCACCTTTGCTGCTGATATTATTATCATCATCCATTGTCGATGATGTCGAATCAAATCAAATTTATTTATTTAACATTAAAGAATGTACGATTACAATGTAGTGCTCTTCTTCTTAATCGGTATCTTCATTGCTGAAGGTCGTGTCTACTATGAAATGTTCGCTACTTGCTGCACCATGCTCTTCCATGCGGTTCTGTCCTCGGCGGTCTTAATGGCTTTAGTTATAGGCAGGCCAGTAAGTGTTTTTATTTGGTCAGACCAACGGGTAGGAGAACGCCCGCGTGGTCTTTTTCCGTTGACCTGCCCAACCACCATTAGTTTTTCCAGACAACACATGTAGTGCTAACAGGCCCCAAACTAGGCAAAGCCTGTATCTTGACAATTTACAATAAAAAGTACAAACTAGTTCCTAATAAACTATTGTAATATAACTGAAAACAATATTGTAGTAATGTATGAGCTCAATTTAAATTAGTCTAAATTATGTTTTATTACATAGACTTTTTTATTTATGTATAATCGATTCGAATGTTTTAGTCGACCAATAATTACTACTATTTTATTGACGTGTACTAAACTGTATGAATAGATGAATATCGCAGATCAGGGAACAAGGATGAATATGAATATGTTCATTTGAATAATTCTTAAATTAATGAGTAGCAAATATGGGAAAAGCTTAAGCAACTTCAGACATATTTTACTAAAACATTTGTTCTCTTTCATTTATACCTAATTTGTCGACTGTTGCAGAAATCTAGCTAGATAAAACATCCATCGGAGAACAGCTAGACTAGCTAACAGAGAGCTTTCTAATACAGAGTAGGGGTTCGAAGGGTCTTTCCGTTTTTTGAGCTCTACCTTATCTCTAACATTTTTAAAACAATCAGTACGTACAGACATAGAAGTACTCGTAGACGTTGTATTATGTATTATTCAGAAATTGACAATTTCAAATACTCTTCTTTTTTTTCCTGATCGCGTGGTACTAAACTCTGGCACAGAGAGGTGTTCATTATGAGTTGGAGTTTACTTGTGTGTATATGGCAGCGCTACGTAAGAAAGACGACTGGCAAATACATCATGATCTCCAGTACCAAGATTTTCAATCTCTGACCTAACGACAACGCAGTGATAGGTAGATACCTACCACTGCGGCTACCACCACACCACCACACTACCACCGTTCTTGACCGGTAGCATAGTGCGCGATGATAGATCTCCACATAATATACGAGTATATCGGTGGCTTGTTTGAAAGGATATTCCGATGTTCTCAGTTAAATAATCTCTTTAAGTGTCATTTAACTATACTTAAGGTATCTTTTTGTTTGCATGTGCTTACTCTACATTTTTATCCACATACGGAAGTGTATAGTTCTATCCTGTTAGAAATAGCTCTAAAATCTTTTGTTTAAATTATGACAATAAAATTATCTTACAGGATGTGGTCAAAGGCCTATCTTAAAATCAACGAGACGTAAAACAGCCTATAGGTTTCCTCTAAAAAATTCGCTCGCGTATTTTGCTGTCCCATTTACTTGCTAGATAAAATCGCATTTTGCGTTTATTGCACAATGAACTGTAGCGTTTTATGTTAATAAACGTACGTGGGACGGAATGTCGAAATACTGACTAATCTGGCCGTGGGTTGCCAGAAAAAAAATGGCAATTTTAAATTATTCACGCTACCCACACCGCGCCGGCCGAAATATGTTCTTTATATCAAATATATCTAGATTTTTAATTACTTAATCATTTATTAATCGCGAATTAACATGTCGATTTTCGCCCACGACGCGTGGCGGGTTTTTATTTTATTGGTATTTAATAAGGACGATATGTTAAACGATTCTAATCAGTCATCGGAAATTGCCAGAATGACCTCCCACTTACTCGTATTTATTTATACGTCTCTCTTTGTCTAGTTGACATTGTGCTTACTTTTTAACCGATTTCCAAAAAGGAGGAGGTTCTATGTTCGTCTGTATGTATTTTTTTTGTGTATGTTCATCGATAATTTCGCCACTTTAAACCGAATCGAAAAATTATATTATAATTCGAAAGGGTGTAGGTACTCCCGAGATGGTCCCATTTAAATTTTAAAGAAATTGGCTAAGCGGTTTTTGAAAAATTAACACTAAAGTAAAACAATTCGAGCGAAATATTCGAATTATGTACACGATGCGATGTAAGGTGGTTTTGCCATTTCTTGCGAAAAATAATGATAAATGTTCGATTATATATTCAAATAATTAGGTTCTTCTTTCGATTCTCTGTCGGAAGGTATTTGAATGACGAATTTGTATGATTTGAATGTGGATTCATCAATACCTTGTTCAATATTGCCCAGAATGGTAATGGGTGCTGAAGCCGTTACAAACCAATCTTATTGGAAATGTATAAGGGAGGCTTATGTCCAGCAGTGGACGTCCTGACTGAAATGATGATGATGGGTCTATTTCAACTATGTCAACTTATTTCAGCCGACTTAAGAGCATACTTCCTCTTTCGTAAATCACCACTGTTTTGGGCTAGCGATTTAGTATTGTAGGTACTATACCAGCTTATTTAATAGTCCATTGCTATACATTAGCGAAAATCAATAGGAATGATGACTGGGTAAATAAACATTTTTATAATTAGTCCGTGAGTTAGATAATCAAAAAAATATTGGACACGTATTTTTCTTTTGTTAATCAAACAACAAATGGTCAAGATAAACCTTGTCACAGTTTGGGAGTGGGATTCGTGGCGTCACCTCTCTTACAGAAGTCTATACATGTTTATGGCATTTGTGACGTCACGCGGAACTTGGACGGACTATATCTTCATAATTTTTTGTTTAATTGACAAAAGAAAAACTACTTGTCTAATATTTTTTGATAGTCTATCTGACGGCCTAATTATAATTTTTTTTGTCATCATTGAGCCGTATTCATCACGCTGGCCTGATGTAGTCTGGTAGATTCGCATACGCCATCAAATTTCTTTTACGGACGTATGCCAGTTCTTATTCTTATTCGATGTAGGGGTGATAAGTTCTGCACTGACGTCCCGCATAGGGTGTTTTGAACAGCGTCCAGCGTCTACCCGAGCCAGCCCAGCTCCTTAAAGTAACGGAGCGTGGCTCTGGGCCGCTGGCATAACTGCTCCGTATGCCATGTATGCCAGTTATTTAGTACTTACAAATAAATAAGTACGTTCAATATAACCGCATAATATTAGTGGATTCTTGCAATGGAACCATCAAATTATCACTTTACGAACCCCAAATTGTCATGGTCTTTAATGTGCAACCATTTCTTGAATATTACAGACTAGCGGATCTTCTTAAAGAGGTGAAATCACACCCCGTGGTTATTGTCGCATCATGCTTTACCGTATTTCGCTAAAGTTCTCTGCAAACGTGTCGACTTTTAGTTGCTGGTAGTGGCAATATTTCTTGAGACTATATATTTATAATTATGTGACTGAAATATACTGAAGCCATTTTAAGGTTTTGTAGAGAAACAAAAAATGAAATCCCGTTTTTATATTTTATGAAAATGAAATGAATATATCGTTTTACGAACTATTTATAAGATAGATTTCTTTAATATTGATTAAATCGCGACCTCAGTATGTACTGCATTTTATGATGTTAAGTCAACAAAAGTTGTCACGTATAATCAACAAATCGTTTCTGTTATACCCAACTCACAGTTGACGGCAACTAAGGTCGCCCCGTCCAAACACTGCCCGTAGATATTATCGTCGAAAGTTAGACATCGAATTATAATCGATTACGAGTATTGAGTGAAAATGTCCAAATATGATCAACATCAAAGGAGCAGATTTAGGTAATTGCTAGAGCGCTTGAGTCTCACTTGCTGGCAACAAAACACGTAGAAAACAAATTGTTTCTGTACCTAGCATTCCGCTCACAGTTGCCACTTGCCAGCAACAAAAGTCGCCACGTCTAAACTCCTCAGGCTACAGCATCGAAAGTGAGACATCGAATTACAATCGATTACGAGTATCGAGTGAAAATGTCGAAAGCCTCCGGCCCCGCCCACGGCCGAGTGTGAAGATACCCATCTTATTAAGTCGTTACGTCCGATAGTCGCTGTTATTGGTGTCTCTCGGACGTAGATTGCTGGTTGAGGACGCGACTTTGCCTGAAGAAGTTTAAAGTTTTAATAACTGTTATATGATAGGACAACGGTACGCTTCCTCATCCTCTTTTCAGCTTAAGACACCCATAACATAACTAACTTCAAAGAACTGATGTTGTAACCGCAAAGTTTGTAAAATTACGTCACAAGGACATTAAATAGCGATAAAGTATTCATATTTTTGTGGGGGCGATAGGTCCTGCACTGACGTTCCGCATGGGATGTTTTATGTACCCCATGTGTAGTCTTCCGAAGCTAGCCCAGCCCCTTGAAATAACGGAGCGTGGCTTTGGGCCGCCGGTATAACTGGCCCAGTAGCTTGGATGGTGTATGAGATAGCGATGAGGATAAAGTAGGTATTTATTAGTTATTAGCTGTTATTAGGGTTCTGTAGTAAAACGAGGAACCCTTACAACTTCGTTGTGTCCGTCCGTCCGTCCGTCTGTCCTCATGCTACAAAGCCTTATAACTTCCACAAATATGAACGAAATTGCATGAAATTTGTGAGTAGGTATAATAGTTTTAGTTATAGATCTCAATTTCTAATACTTAAAAATTCAAAACTGTTCATTTAGGGGTAGCTCCCATACATGTAAAGTGGGGATGAAACTTTTATTTCAACCCCACCCCCTCGTGTGGGGTATCGTTGAATAGAGTTTCTAAAATGAATGCAAGGTTTCTTGAACCATTTTTTTGTCACGAGTACCATTTGTGAGATATAGGTCGCCAAAGTTGAAAAAAAAGTTCCCCCCACCCCCTTAATTTCTAAAGTATACGAGATAGCATTTTGAGTATCAAGAAAAAATTAAATTCTTAAGCTTGCACATAGCTTTGCTAGGTCATTGTCCTCACAAATTTATTTTTTAGCCAGTTTGGTTTTTCTAGCACTCAACCATCTTATTATAACATTGTAAAATCGGTTAATATCATCATCATAATCATCGTCACCATCTACGGAAGCTTATCATACGCGTGTCTCGACACGCACTTGACAACTTATATTTATTCAGTCACTCACGCGATTCTCACTCGTTTTTCGGATAGTCCTTTAAAAAGTAAAATACTCTTCATATAGCAAACGAAAAACATCTGCGTTCAGTGTCCCTCGTTGTAATCATCATTATGACCAAGCATTATTATCATCAATATTTACTGCGAAACCAATCCTGAAATGGCGAAAAATTTAGTTTTCAATTTTGAAAGAAAGATTTAGAAAAATTTTGATAGAGAACAGTTTTTTTTATTATTACAAGCTTTTATTTAACTTGAAATGGATGTACTCGTACCTATGTAAGTCCGGGTGCAATCTTGCAAGTTAAATATGACAAACTTCCCGGTTTCCGATTGAGCTGAAATTTGGCACGCATATGTATATCGCGTGACAATGCAATATGGTACCATGGAGCTGGTCTGATGATGGAGTCGGAAAGTGGCCATAGGAACTCTTGTACTAAACAAGATAGACCCATCGTGTTTGGGCTCGTTTTACTTGTCTTGGCTAGCACTTTGCTGCTACATGATATCCAGGAACTCAAAAGCTTGTATTTTTAAAAAGTTATAATTTATTTTAATTAGTTATTTACCCCATAGTAATAATAATTCCCATAGTGATGTTACGAAACTTTAAGTATACCTACACTCTTCTTCAAGCATCTGTGCAATTCCGTTTTAATCAATATCAAAAATCAAAAATCAAAATATGCTTTATTCTTTAGACATTAAAATGCGCTTAGAATCGTCTTTTTACAAACATAATATAATTATAATAGGTGCAAATTTACATAGGTATTCTCCAAATTATGAATACCTAACAATTCAATTAATTACATATAATAATCTTCAAATTCAAACACCCTAACTTAAAATAATCTAAAAAATTAAAAACAATATAGTAGGTATCTGCAATAGCATCGTCATAAAAAGATCAAAAGTAAATAAAATTAAAACATAATTCAGTCAAAATTACATTTTTAATGCCTTCTATAATACTCGTACGAGTACAAACTACGATAGTAATATGAAAACACGAGAATGTAGGTAGTTTGCTTGTTGTAACGTTTTATAGCCGAAGTTAAATACCTATCTGAAGGGTTTGTGGCAGAAACCAGTTGTAAATAAATACGGTATATTTTTAACCAACAAAAACATTTACATGTGAAATGAAGCCAAGTCACAGTTCCCACTATCAAAAAGTTGTCAGATCTCACGTAAAGCCAAGCTTCTAACTCTACACTCCTTACTCTACAAGCCCTTAGAGTTTGTGAAGTAAGGACTTGTAGAGTAAGGAGTGTAGAGTTAGAAGCTTGGCTTTACGTGAGATCTGACAACTTTTTGATAGTGGGAACTGTGACTTGGCTTCATTTCACATGTAAATGTTTTTGTTGGATTTCACTTCTTTTTGTAGTTTACTACAAGGAGTAATTTTATCGATTTTCACATCTCTAGCTTCAAAACTTGCTGAAGTCTCATACCAACTTTTAACCCCTAGTTTTAAAGGTTAGGGGGAGATTTACTGAAACCCCGGTTTTTAAACGTTAATATTTCATTAACCGTCAAAGCAAAGTTAATGAAATTTTGTATTGTAGATAAGCTAAAGAACTTTAATAAATGTGTTAATTTTCACATATATAGGTTAAATTGTTTTCGAGTTATGAAGGGGTCAAAAGTGGCTCGAAATGGTTCGTGTAACACGTCGCGTCGCCAGTTCCTTTTTTTTTGACTTGGCTGGACACGCTTTCGCGGATCTAGATTGACTTTTAGAGAATTTCTACAACATTGGTTCTACTCATTTTATGCGGTTGAAAATTACTCATTCTATCTTTATCGTTATACCAGCTGTAACACGTCCACTGCTGGACATAGGACTTCCATATATTCTCTCGATCTCAACAATTTATCTTGCACATCGAGAAATTTCCTTAGATTTTTTTTGTGGGTTAAAACACCAGTCTAAGTAAGCAGAGCATATTGAAACTGCCATAATTATTACAATATTCCCTTCTGTTCTTCTTGGCTAGACGGGATGACAACAGGTAGACCGAGTGGTTCCCAAGAGAAGGACGAAGACATAGGGGCAGACCACCAGCACGATGATCAGATGACGTCATCAAACTTGTCGGGAGGCAGTGGTTGAGGCTAGCACAGGACCGGATAGAATGGCGAGAAAGAGAGGAGGCCTATACTCAGCAGTGGGTGGAACATGCTGAATAGATAGATGAATTATTCTTTCTTCCCTTATTCAACTGATGAATAATCATGTTTGATATTTCTACTCCATTTGTCGAACTTGAAGTAAACAAACGAGACGAATAAACTTTTTACTACCTAACCTTTCGGCTAATTACGCCTGGACTCCACTATAACAGCGAAGCGGTTAAATGCGGAGATGGCTTCGAGCAAACATCTTTAGAGTCACAATCATGCAAAAGAAATGTCCGAGCCAAAACTCTACCCAAGCTACGTAGTGGGCAGGCTTTTTTTTAAGTCGTAAGGCGATTGCGAGCCGACTACAACGCCGCGCGATACCAAAGTGCTCTTACAAGCACTAATTAGGTGACATCGAGATTGGAGAAAACGGGTCATTGTGAATTATTTAATTTAAATATTTAAGTCGATATGGATGACGGCGCTCGGACATTTTTAGGGTTACGTACCCAAAGGGTAAAAACGGGACCCTATTACTAAGACTCCGATGTCCGTCTGTCTGTCTGTCACCAGGCTGTATCTCATGAATCGTGATAGCTAGACAGCTGAAATTTTACTTCAATACTCCAGAAAAAATAAAATAAATATTTAAGGGGGGCCCATACAACAAATGTGATTTTTAGGAGGTTTTTTGCATAGTGCTAAGAGGGCTCCAACACGGTACGAAACCCTTCGTGCGCGAGTCCGACTCGCACTTGGCCGTTTTTTTACTACTTTCACTTAGTGACTGTGCCTCTGTAGATATTT
The DNA here is from genome assembly GCA_964007245.1 of Hypomecis atomaria. Taxonomy (NCBI): domain Eukaryota; kingdom Metazoa; phylum Arthropoda; class Insecta; order Lepidoptera; family Geometridae; genus Hypomecis; species Hypomecis atomaria. The sequence goes on from OZ023291.1 coordinate 19,511,960, forward strand.
GCTTGAAGGGAGATAGGTAGAGTGTTGTAGTCCGTACAAACAAAACACAAAGTGAGAGAAAATTGTAAAGCTGTATGGGCTTGGTCAGTAACTTTAATTTTTCTATGGATCTTCTCCTTTACTGACTCGATTTGCGATTCGTTGAAAGACTCGGAATCTCTCTGCGAGTCGCAAATCGAGTCAGCCTTGTAAGATCCAAGCCTAACGAATTGGCAGTGGGCAGGGCACCACAGAGGACTGATGACTGATGAGGTGGTAAAGTTCTCGCTTGAGTGGGGACCACGTAGCGGCAAGCGCAGCGTAGGAAATCCATCTGCTAGGTGGACAGATGACTTCATTAACACCGCTTGATCGCGCTGGATCTAAGCCTCTTCCAACCGGTCTTATTAACGAATTAAGGGAGGCCTATGTTCAACAGTGGCCATTCTACGACTGAGAAGAAATATGGCATTTCTACAGTACCCTTATAGACTACGTCGCTTTGCTTAGCTTCGCATATCTCCGCTTCGCATTGGAGTCAAGCCTTAAAAGCCAACCTTTCAGCTAATTAGTCAATGTTACGGTGAAAATAATTAGCTTTTTCTAAGTATCGTAATGTATACAGGGTGACATTTTTCTGGGGTATTGATGTATCGGTGGTCAGGTGTGCGCGCCCCGCTGGTGAATTATTATTGCTGTTGGAGGAATAAGTGCTGTTGACATCTCGGTTGATGTGCGATGACCTTTTTTCAGTAGGTATCTATTGTACCTACAAAGGTACTTTTGTTTGTAGGCGTTTTTTAACCAATCAGAAAAGAGTTATAAGTGTTTATACAGGGTTATTTCTAATTAATTAGCATCCTTTTAAGGGCTTATTCTGTACATCAAAACTAACAAATTTTGTTCTGCGTCTTTTTTCAAAACTGAAAAAAAAACAGCTGTTCCATATATTTTGTCGAGGGTGAACGATAAAATTAAATGGAACAACAACTTTTTTTTTTGAGAATTAATAAAAGTCGTAGAACAAAAGTGGTTAGTTTTGATGTACAGAACAAGCCCCTCAAAGGATGCCAATTGATTAAAAATAACCCTGTATATCTTAAATACGTGTCTACTTAAAAAAAAAAATGTTGTTATAGCTCCCAATCGAATTAAACGATTTTAATGCCGATTTCATTTTTAGTAAAGAAAAAAAAATTATCAGTATAAAAATAATCGGCCAAGTACGAGTCGGACTCGCGCACGTAGGGTTTCGTACTGTATGGGAGCCCCCTTTAAATGTTTTATTTTAATTTTATTATTTATTATCGAAGTTAATATACAACTAAATATTCTGTGAAAATTTCAAGCCTCTACCTGTTACCATTTTAATATAGAGCAAAAAACGGCTAAAAATCAGGTTTATCGTATAGGAGCCCCCCTCAATTATTAATTTTATTCTGTTTTTAGTATTTGTTATTATAGCGGCAACAGAAATACATCATGTGTGAAAATTTCAGCTTTCTAGCTATGACGGTTCATGAGATACAGCCTGGAGATAGACATACATACAGACGGACAGCGGAGTATTAGTAACTAGCTTAAAACCCGCGGCTTCGCCCGCGTGGTCTTAGTACATAGGTACTTGCTTAAAATGAAAATAGCCCGCGGTTAGACCCGCGTTGTATTGGTACTTGCTTAAAATTAAAAAAGGGTGTCTGATGGCCTGCGTTGTCATATTACTTGCAATGATAATGGCCCACGGTCTGGCTCGCGTTGTTTTAGTAATTGCTCAAAATAATAAAAACCCACAGTTTGGCCCGCGTTGTCTTGGCACTTGCTTAAAATAATAATAGCTTGTGTAGCCCAGCATTGTCGTATAATATTACTTGCAAGGATAATGCCTACGGTTTGGCCTGAATCGTCTTAGTATTTGGCTGGATAAAAAACGTATTGTATGGGTCAGAGTGTTCGGCCACCATAGGGAGAATGAAAGGAAATTGCATGCAGCGGAGATACGAATGCTGAGATGGATGTGCGGAGAGACAAGAATGGATAAGATAAAAAATGAGTATGTTAGAAGAAGTCTGAAAGTAGCGCCAGTGACTGAGAAATTAAAGAGTAGCAGGCTTTCTTGGTAAGGGCATGAGACGGGAAGAGAGTAATGTCACGAAAAGAACCCTAAATATGATGGTAAGCGGCAGAAATAGGAGGTGACGACCAAAAAAAGTGTGGATGAATTGTGTGCAAGATAATATGCGAGAGAAATGAGTTTATGATGAGATGGCGTATGATAGAGTGAAGTGGCGAAAAGAAACGTGCTGTGCCGACCCCACCTAGTGGGATAAGATAAGATAATATTTATTGTCATCAAGTAAATCTAAGGGCAGGATGATGATGATAATAGGTTACGGTTTGGCCTGCGTATTCTTAGTACTTGCTTAAGATGGTATATAAATTACGCAGCTTAGCCCGCGTTGTCTTAATACTTGCTTAAAATTATAATAGCTTACCGTTTGGCCTGTGTTGTCGTATTATTTGTAATGATAATAGCCCACGGGCTGGCCCGCGTTGTTTTAGTAATTGCTTAAAATGATAATAAACCACAGTTTGGCCCACGTCGTCTTGGCACTTGCTTAAAATAATAATAGTTTGTGGTTTCGTCCGCATTATCGTATAACGTATTACTTGAAGGGATAATGTCTACGGTTTGGCCTAAATTATCCCAGTATTTGGCTAGAATAATAACAGATCGTGGTTTGGCCTGCACATTCTCAGTACTTGCTTATAATGGTAATTTATAGCACGTAGCTTGGCCCGCGTTGTCGTAGTACGTGCTTAAAATTATAAGGGTAGTATTTAAACGCAAATCAAAAAATATCCTTATTCTATGCAATAAGATTCCAAATTCCCATCAAAATTACTGATTGCACAGCATAATATTCAACTCAAAATATCACTAAACACACTACAATTTATTTTCGCAGCGTACAGCGATTTTTCCTAAAGCAAAAGCTTTTTCATCAATGCACAGCTAATAATCTTAATGCACATTATACCTGTTAACTCTTTTTCTTTTAAATATAGCTTCTATTTTTATATTATTTACAGCAGTTTTTCTAAATAAAACAGCATTTTATTAATCACAGTCGTCTTAATATTTAACCTAAACTAACCTTTTTTTTTTTTTTTTTTTTTTTTTTTTACCAGGGGAAATCTTTTATAGATACCACCACACCTCGAGGGCAGGCGGGTGGTTATGTGGGAGTCCTGCCGACTGGACAGTATACCCACCAAAACCCCTGGGTGTTCCACCACTGCGCCTGGTGTCGGGGCTACGGGCACGCTTTCGCACTCCTCCGCGGCACCCGACAGCGCTGGCCCAACTTGGGCCCCACCACGGAGCTTCGGCTCCCGCCAGAATGACGATGTGCCGAACACCAGACACATCGTCATCCACCACCTGGGACCAACCAGCACTGGGCGTCAGGCAGCACCCGTGTCCGACAGCCCTGGTCCCGATGCAACGGGTCAATTAAAGTGGCCCCGCGCCTGCCACTACGGCTGCAGAAGATAGGGAGAGCGGCCATTGCGATACCGACACTCCTCTTCCCCCGCAGCCCCACCGCCTCCGCCAACACGTTGGCGGCACCCGTTAGGGCCGCTGACAGGACGGATAGACAGCGGCTTCCTCGCCGCCCGTCCATCCCGTCGCCGCCCCCGCCTCGATGGGCTCGGCCGCGGTATCGCGACAAGCGCGACACCGAAGTCCACCTCAGTCGGCAAGCCGACCTACTGGCCAGCCTCCGCACGAGCTTGTCCAGGCCCAAGACCCGGAGAGGCCGGCCCCACCTCGGGTTCCTCTTCGTTCACCAGGTTGAGGCAGACCTGGCTACTAAGCCCCCCCGCCACGACAAGGCGGGAACCCACTCGGGGGGGAACCTAAACTAACCTAACCTAACCTAAACTAACCTAACCTAAACTAACCTAAACTAACCTAACCTAACCTATTTTTTGTTTCACACCTAATCTATAAAGGCGATTCGCTTCTGGCACTTCGCCGGCCGCTGCCGCTGCCGCTCGCTTCGCTCGCTCGGCTCGTGCGTTGTTTTGTCATGTTCTAACATAACCTAACCTATTTTTTGTATCACACCTAATCTAATTTCTTCACTAATTTACCCTAAAGAAACCATCCATTGATCTAGACCCCTGATAACAGAGCATTCCCTAGGAAGCGAGGGTCAACTTAGGGATTATGCGACTGGGATAGTTATTTTGCTATGAAATATGAAAAATTTGCTGTGCAGTCAGTATTTATGCTATGTATGTAGTATTTTTGTACAAAAATAAATTTAACTGTATTACATTATGAGGAAAAAAGTAATGTCATATTGATGTAAAATTTCGAATTATCTGCAGTTTGAGTTTTGTTAAACATTTAGTTTATTTGTAGTGAAGTAAGTTATTTGATGTAAAAAAGAATATAAATGATGAGTATGTATTGATAGGCGATTATTTATTTGATATGCAATTTATATTATCCCAAATTATAATAGCCTGCCGTTTGGCTTGCGTTGTCGTATTACTTGCAATGATAATTAATAGCCCATGATAATAGTCTGGCCCGCGTTGTTTTAGTATTTTCTCAAAATGATAATGAGTACTTACTTTAAATGGTATTTCCCCACAGTTTGACCCGCGTTGTTTTAGTACTTTTTTGCTTAAAATAATAGCTCATGGTTTAGCTCGGGTTTTCGTATTACTTGCAAAGATAAGATTAGCCTGCTTTGTCTCAGTATTTGCTTAAATTCGCTCGTGTCTAAAGCTTATTACGGAGTACCTACGACAATTTTCAGATGAAATTGATTTGCAAAATATTTGAAATTAATTAAATAATAATTGTATGATTTATTCATGTTCAAATAATGATTTTATGGCCGCATTGGATTTAACGGTTAATTCAATATTTTTGTTCTTAGTATTAAGATCTCAATGTAACACAGTTCAACAGTAAATATTTTCTTTGACTTTAATAGCCTACGGTTTGGCCCGCGTTGCCTTATAACTTGTCAGAAGATAAATACTTAATAAAGTTATATGTTAAAATACCTACTCATTCTTTATGTGGTAAAAAGAATATTTTTCGGTACATTGCTCACTCATGAACCATGTAGTTTCCCACTCGCATACCAAATTATATCCAACTCCATTCGCATGTCATGGTCCACATCACAATCGTAAGGTCCTAATCCTGGTCTGACCACTGAGCTTTGAAACTTATGTACGAAATTTACACTAATGGCTTTTTATTGATGGAAAACATTGAAGCAACCTGCAAAGGCACGTCCATAGAGAAAAATCGATGTATATGAATTCAGCAACCCGCGCTCGGCCAGCGTGATGGATATGGCTCAATCACCCTTCGTGGGTAGGCCTACGTTCAGTAGTGGACTATTAAAAAAGCTCAGTACAGGTATTCAACATGTTTCATTAAATTATTAGAAATTTAATTTTGATTATCCTGAACTCAATGACAATCTTGCCCAAAACCGTTCACCCAGTCAAAAGTGGCCGAGACACTTGTAGGACTTTCAGGCATTCTCTGACCCTGTACAGATGAAAAAGTAGCACACAAGTAGGTATATTTTATTTGAGAAATACATATTGTACCTATATCTAGACGACAGGCATGTTCTAGGATTCTATTATACTCATCATTTGACTTACTTTTACTATGGTACCAACCCCGAAATCACGTAAATAAAATCTGCTGTTCAACATAAAAAGTTCATCGACCCGCGGCAAAATGTAAAGAATAGGTAATTTTCGCTTTTTCAGGTAGAACCCATAGTAAAGTAAGTTTATTTATCCGTATGTACCCTAAGTTCAAATCTATTGGCTCACAAAATAAAATCTTTCGTAAACTATTAGGGGCCCATTTTGCCCCATTGACGGATGAGTCAATATCTAAATTTTATTCTAGATACTTCACTATATTACTAAAAAAATGCGTTCAAGTTATTTTTCATGCTTTTATAGGACGTTTGGTCTAGATTTCGACAAGGAATCTGGGACTTTTCCCAAAACGTCAATATAGTCATCTATTAGTTAAAAGGGTGGGCTATTTTTAAACAACATTGCATCGATTTACGAATAGATTTTTAGCATTTTTTTAAGAAATTGTTATCGTGACCCACTGAAATTTTCCTGGATAGCAGTAGGTACCCCAAGTGGTAATTTGTGTTATTGTCTAGCATCGTACCAAATTTTGTTAGAATTCATTTACCCGTTTTATCTTAGCTTTATCTGATAATTTTGGCTATCCCTAAGAGACCCTATAGATTTTCCGGGATAAAAATAGTTACTGTATTGAAACATGTTATGTGCTTCCTACATACCAGATTTCATTCATAACCGTTCCGCTCGTTGGATGTAATTTATGTTTTTTTCACCAACTTTGGGACCCTATTTGACCTCTTAGATAAAGAAAATTCAGAAAAACAGGAACAAACGTATTTTTCATTTTGTCTGAGTAGCATATTAACAAAGTTTTAAGTCAATCGGTACAGGAATACAAAACATACTTACAAACGAAAAGAGCCCGTTTTACCCCGTCAAAGGTCAAAAGTTCAAAGTTTTCGTCTTTAGTGCTCCATTACGTCATACAATGTACCTATATTCCATATTTCAAGTTTATATCTTTAGCGGTTTGGGCGGCAGCCGAAACTGATTAATTTTGGCTATCCCTAAGGATCCCCATAGAATTTCCGGGATAATAATAGTTCATGTGTTGAAACATGTTGTGTGCTTCCTCCATACCAGATTTCATCCATAACCGTTCAGCTCGTTGGATGTAATAGACGCTTTTTTCACCAACTTTGGGACCCAATTTGACCCCTTAGATAAGGAATATTCGGAAAAACAGGAACAAACGTAACTTTTATTTTGTTTGAGTAGCATGTATACAAAGTTTCAAGTCAATCGGTAAAGGGAATAAAAAGTTACATACAAACGAAAAGGGCCCGTTTTACCCCTTTAGAGGTCGATTTTTCAAAATTCCGTTCTTAGTGCTCCATTACGTGGTCCAATGTATCTTTGTTCCAAATTTCATGTTCGTATCTTTAGCGGTTTGGGCTGTAGGCTGTCTGTCAGTCAGTCACTCAGCGAAGCCTTTTATATAATAGATAGGATCCCGTTTTTACCCTTTGGGTACGGAACCCTAAAAATGCTCTTGTTACCAACATTACTTTTTGTACGCGTATTACGCGTTTGACTACACACTGCTTGATGTTAAGCAGATATATGCGGTCTATGGTGTAACACGCTCACCTAGAAGATTACTTAATTACTTACATTAAAAAAGAGGCGTAACGTTGGTTATCGTATTCATTCATAAAAGTTACATTTAATTCAACTACGAATCCCTCCAAAAGCGTTTTCATGTAAATTGTTGACAAGACAAGACATTGGTATGCACAGTTAAAAAGTTATTAGGTCACTTGTAGAGCCAAGCTTCTAACTCTACACGCCCGCATCGATTTTCCTTCGATACGTACGAAGCGGTTTGACTCAACATTTCTGATTCGTACCGCCAGGGAATGGAACAGTTTTCCTGCTTTCCTGTTTCTTAAGATATATAATCTAAAGCTTTTCAAGGTCAGAGTGAATAGATATCTTCTAGGTCTGCGTACTTCATCTTCGACCTCAACGTCGCTTACCATCAGGCGAGTTGGTGGTCAAGCGCGGACTTATACGCAAAAAGAAAAGTCTCTGATGAATTTTATGAAAATAAAATTCATCAGACGAGTTTTACAACTAAAAAATGTGAAATTCCGTTAAACTTCCGGAACTAATTATGTATTACATTAATACAATGTAATAAAACATATGCATAGGCTGGTGCTCAGTGAATAACTAAGTTGAGTTTTTGCAATACAATGTTAAGTGAATCTAATGTAAAAATTCCGTGAATTTCATCGTTCATTTGTTGCACAGAGACTTTTTATTTCATAGACATGAATGAACAAAGTATTGCGGTCTAGTCATTGGCTCTAAACGTCCTTATAAACTGTTATAACTGCACGTAATACTATGCTTGTATTGATCCTTATCCTGACACTACTTATAGCTTGACGACTTGACGGTTGGGTGACCGTACGTGGCATTTACAACGTTCAGCAAGCATTCGCTCGGACACTTTATTTTGCAGGACCCCGTTATTTTAACCGCTTAGGCATTCTTCAGTCCTTAGGTGGCTTGGAAACTGTGTCTCCAGTACTTACCAAATATTTATTTTTTACTGTTGAATCATAATGTTAAACGCTTTGCAGCGACCTAAAGGTCTTACTATCAGCAGGATAATTCTGTATGAAACTGTGCGCGTAACGTGCTCTAAGTTAAGTTTTGTTTTTAAGAAATTCGTGTGCAGAATATTTATTTTTCAAATAACATAATTATAATCAGTTTTAACGTAATTTTACATTTATATAACATTCCTAAAAATGAAAAAAAAACGGAAATTAAAAATGAAAAATAACTCTTAGTATGATTATAATTTCTTGACGTATTGTCTATAGAGATACGGGCTTAGGCCAAGAGCTTTACTTTTAACTTACTGCAAAGCCCCTGCTAGATGTACAAAATAAAACCGCGGTTTTAAAGTTTTCTCTGTGATTAGGTATACTATGACGGTATAACCAACTTTAAAACCGCGGTTTTATTTTGCACGTCGATCAGGGGCTTTATGAGTGTCACGTCTATACAGGCAGTCGTCGGTGGATATTTGGTAGACAGCGGGACGTCGCGCGTATTCCTTGGGAAAATTCCTATTTTTCTATCGGGACACAGAATTTGTAATAGTACAAGAAGGGGAGAGTACAATGACGCGTCTTTCTTATGTAGTTTATGTTCACCCTGTCCCAGCTCAACAATGTGCGTTTTTAGGGTTCCGTACCCAAAGGGTAAAAACGGGACCCTATTACTAAAACTCCGCAGTCCGTCTATCTGTCTGTCTCCAAGCTGTATCTCATGAACCGTCATAGCTAGAAAGCTGAAATTTTCACACATGATGTATTTCTGCTGCCGCTATAACAACAAATACTAAAAATAGAATAAAATAAATATTTAAGGGGGATCCCATACAACAAACGTGATTTTTAGTAGTCTTTTGCTCGCTAATAATAACGGCAAGAGGAATGGGGCTCCCATACGGTACGGAACCCTTCGTGCGCGAGTCCGACTCGTACTTGGCCGATTATTATTTTTAAATTTCACATAGTAATGTAACGTAATATGATGGAGTCATTGTGATGACTCGTAGTAGCGCTCCTAACGTAGTTTGACTAGGTGTTCGTTAGCTATCATCGCTTCTAAGCAACGTTCAGCACAGTCAGTCTTCGGATGGGTGACCGTGGGTGGCATTTACAACTGAGCGCTACCGTGGCTCGGATGACACTTAAATTTTAGGTCCTGTTTGTTCTAATCGTTTAGACATGTCAGAGGCCTTCAGGCGGCTTGAAACGCTGACAGAAGCTAGCCATCCGGCCTATACTAACTTAATTATTTCGTAATGACTCGCTTTTGTGTTATTTTTTAGATTTAGCGATGATAATTCGGTATTTTTATTTAGTGTCGATCACATATTGCCATTGATGCGGTTTTCAAAGGAGCGTGCATTATTAAAGATCTTCTCTCGGTTTGATGTCGTCAAAATTCTCACATTACTCGTATGCATATGTTTAAAATATTACATTGCATTTTAATTATTTACTTTTGACGAAACAATATAATGATATGAAACGAATAATTTGAGTTACTAAAAAAACTGTTCATAGACCTTCGATCGGCGCAGTACAATTGTTTTATACTTATGAGCTGTTACCACCACGCAGGACCATCGATTCTGAACTCTACTGCGAACAACTGATGAGATTAAAGCAAGAAGTTGAGAGAAAGCGGCCGGAATTCATCAACAGAAGGGGTGTGGTTTTTCATCATGATAACGCTAGACCTCACACATCTTTAGCCACTCAGCAAAAATTAAGAGTTTGGCTGGGAGGTGTTAATGCATCCGCCGTATAGTCCTGACCTTGCACCTTCAGATTTCCACCTTTTTCGGTATCTTCAGAATTCTTTAGGTAGTGTCAGGTTAACATCACGAGAGGACTGCCAAAACCAATTGTCGAGGTAATTTGATCAGAAGTCCCAAAATTTCTATCGCAATGGGATCATGTCTACCTACAAGATGGCAAAAAGTTATCGAACAAAATGGTACCTACATACTTTAGTTAAATGTAAACAAACTAGAAATATATATAAATGTAAAAAAAAATGAAATTAGAAATTGACAAACTGTATTGTAAAGCGATAAATATTATAAAATCGATATATGTTTAAATAACACTCGTTGTTTCTACTACAAAAAAAAAATTTATCATACGTAGAAGCGCTTTCACGATAGCACCCGTTCACCTGACGTCTATGTGTGCGTTTCTCAAATTCGCTTCTGTCTCGCTCACTCCTACGCGGCGCGAATCGCTTCAAAAATTCTTAAGCAATAAGCAGTTAATCAATGCCACTGTTGGTGTCTAAAACTATAATGTAAATTGTCCTTGCTTAATTTTATTGTGTATGTACCTAAGTTAAGTATGTAATATTGTAATTGTAACTTAAGTTTGTACTTGCTGCGCCCTCAATACATAATATATTTAGTTAAACTAGTTTTTAACCGAATTATGTATATATTTGCAATAAATAAATGAATATGAATATGAATAAACTACATTAAAAATGTTTTGAATTTTCTTAAAAAATGCCATGACACTTTTTCCCCAACATTCCCCAATATAATAGTATATTTAAAATAAGTGGGAGATACCTTTTACCTAATGTAACTAACTATACAAACGCTAAAGTAAATACCAGAAAACCTAGCAAAAGCTTTCAGCAAACCGTGAATAGTAAAGTCAAGTTACATCACCGCTGGATTCGGCCCACCTAGTTAAATTATACGGAGCTCGAATTCTCTAACAACGTTACTATAAAGGCTAGTGCACATAAAGTGGCACGAGCCGCTCTCTGTTCCGTTAGGTACAATTTACTACACTAGGTAAGCAAGTGCACTGTCAGTTGACACAGGCGAGTTTTCCATGCTTTGGCAAAATATGCTCTCATGCACAATTTATGTCACTGTACCCGTTGATAATAACTAAGAGATAGTAAACTAAATATAAAATACAAACATATTATTTTTATTTAATTTTATTCTATATGCTCAATGCCGTGTAATGTTCTCCCACCAGACGGTTTGCCATACAACTATAAGGTCGCTTCAAGAAATAATCTGCCAAGTACGAGTCGGACTCGCGCATGAAGGGTTCCGTACTGTATGGTAGCCTCCCTTAAATATTTATTTAATTTTAATTTGATTATTTGTTATTAAAGTAGCCATGCAGCTAAATATTTTGTGAATATTTCAAGCATCTACCGGTTACCATTTTTGATATCGAGCAAAAAGCGGCTAAAATTTAGATTTTTTTGTATGGACCTTCCATTAAATATTATTTTATTCTATTTTTATTCTGCTCAACATCAGGCAGTATGTAACCTCTACGGAATAAAAAAAAATAGTTTTTTGTTATAGCGGCAACAAAAATCTGTAAAAATTTCAGCTAGCTATAGCGGTTTATGAGATTCAGCCTGGAGACAGATAGACAGACGGACAGCGGAGTCTTAGTAATAGGGTCCCGTTTTTATTACCCTTTGGGTACGGAACCCTAAAAAGTGTGTAGAACGGGATGTTTTCCCTTTTAGGGTACATGTTTAATGCTCGCTTTTATTCTGGTTTTTCACAGTGTTTCAAGTTACACTTTCGTCTAGTACATTAAAAATATGTGGGTATCTACTCTGACATTACAGTTTGGTCCTAAAAATAGATATAGGATTAGCAACGCCATAGCGCTGTAGTTATTCATTGGTGGTGGTTCACCACTAAGAGACTTGCCAGTATCGCTGCTATTTTATCACTAGCTTTTATTTAACTTGCAATGGATGTACCTATGTAAGTTGATGATGTATGTAAGTTCGGGTAGAATCTTACAAGTTACATTAGACCAACTTCCCGGTTTCCGATTGAGCTGAAATTTTGCACGCATATAAATAATATGATACCGTGGAGCTGATCTGATGATGGAGTCGGATAATAATTTATTTTGTATATGTTTTTTTTCAAATGCAGCGTTGCCATGCGGTCCGCAGCTTCATATCTGCGTAACCTTTATAACCGTCTGCTTGTAACGGCGGCGCTTGGACTGGACTTAATTAAGGGTGCTGAGGGGTAGCTCGGAGCCTTAATGTTAAGGGCGCTGAAGGGTGGCTCGCAGCCTTAATGGTTACGGGGAAGTTGGGCATGTAGGTAGTTTTATTGGATGCTTTGAGGAATGTAGGGTTGTACAGGTAAGCTTAGAAGGTTGGGGGCGATTTAGTTGATGAGAATAATTGCTTGCAAAGCGAATATAGAGTGTTTTGGGATAATTATGCAAAAACTAGATTTTTAGAATTTGAATTTCAGTCTGTTACCTTGACGTAAAGAGAAGTGTTATAAGGTTTACTCACGAGGTTTGACATAAACAGGCGGCCCGATTTGTAACTAGTGTTTCTACTCAAATTTTAAGTAAAAATAACCATAAAAGAAACAGTTTTTTGGCTTTTACTGCGCTTCACCTTGTAAATTAGATTTTTAAAACCACGCTAATGTTAGATAACTGTTGATCCAAAGGGGACCTTCTTCTACAAATTTGACTTGCATCGCCCAGGAGCCGTTGGTTAGGTTAACTTTATTTAAACATTTTAACGGTGTCAATCTTTAATTAAATGTTTTTATTCGACATTATACATGTACAGAATGACTTAATTTCGTACTTTATCAGTGATTTTATCGTTTGAAGTGTCCATTGCATTCGAAATAAATTTAATTCAAAGGTAGGTAAGTTTTAATTGATCATTTCGTCACAGAGTTATTGGTTAAAATTAATCGAATTTTTACATAGAGTATTTAAGGTGTAGCCATTAAAATAACTTAAAAATATACTTTCAAATAAAAGTGAATTATATGTCAGGGCGAGCTTGCAATTTGGTTTGCAATATTACTTGCAATCGGAACGACTTATTGCGTTTGCAATATTTTAGGACAAAGTGGTAATTATCAACGAAAATATAGCAGTTTCTCAACAGATACATTGTATTACCCTGGTTTATAAGACCTATGTTGATAAGCGGAATAACATGATGACGTTGCTAAAAGTTGATAAAAAAACCTTATGTGATTGATGAATTATCCCATTGTAAGAAAAGTATCCTAAAGGTACAATTCCGTTGCTGATTGTATGCTGCAGCTGCAGACTACAGTGTCGTCGATTGACACATAATATGACCTTGAGTGACACGTAATCAACTGCCTCGGTGGCTCATTGATTGGTGACCCAACTACTGGATCAAAGAGGCGTGCAACCATTTAAGTGATGAATATCGGTGTTTGAATCAAAGAGGCGTGCAACCATTTAAGTGATGAATATCGGTGTTTGCTCTGTGTATGGGTGTTATTTAGGTACTATCTATATAAGTATGTATTTAAAAATATGTATATGTAGTATATCAGTCTCTGGCAGCCATTTGACAAGTTTTGCTTAGTTTGCGGTCAGAGGCCGTGTGTAAGATATTCCCCTTAATATTTAATATAGGCGCAGCCGAAACCAGTAGTGCCACGATGGCACTTGTTTTTATGTCTGTACCTACCTAGAAATATAAACTTGCCAACTAGTGTGCTCAGATTAAATTTCAGAAAAATACCGAAACACCAAAAAATACTTTTCGGTATATTTCACTATTTTCCGCCAAAAGTTCTTCGTAAATTGCAAATCCTAGGGTGCCAGCGCATAGCCTGAACAACCCAAAAATACCTTTTTTCAAAAGAAAAACAAAATGTAATCAAAATACCGATCTCCGTAAATGTTCGAAACAGTGACTAAAATATAGGCACTGAAAAAGTAATAATAACTGATTCTGGTCACACTGAAACCGGCTAAAAGCGTCATCTCTTGTTTAGGTTTAGGGCAAAACGCGCAATCAGCAGAATGCGTTTTTTAAGCAGTTTTTTTAAGTACATTAAATTATAAGAAGCATTTTACCTGTAACACAGAACTCTGAAGGCACACAGGACTTTCGTATCTTCATGAAAGCTTAGCTCATCTTTGACAGATGATGACTTGCGTAATGAACTTTCCACCGATTTCATGGAAATAAAATTTCGCGGTTAATTATCACTTTTGTGCATATTTTTTCGACAACACTATACGTGTCAACGCAATATTTCACGGGCTAATAACACACCGGCACCGCGCGTCGCTCAGCGAAGATGCGCCAGAGTCCGTGGCGGGGTGGCTGGTGAAAGGCACAAGCGGGTAGCTTGAAGTGGATTGTAAACTGGCACTTCTGTTTTATTAAGTCCTAAAGGTGCTTTCTCTATTCAGTTAACTTTGGTACAGAGATAACAGCTGCCAGCATGCTGGACACGCTGTCAATATTCAATCTTAAGCATTTGGGTCTGTACCCATGAAGTTCTAAAGATAATCCAAAAGAGATAAAAAAAAATCATTCACAGCGATGATCTCGTAGCTTTTATATAGTAGTAGTTTGTAAGTTTTTTTTGGTTATGTATGTATTGCATACTGCACGTCATATTGCATTTAATAAGAACACTCACCCTATTAAAAAAAAAAAAGACGTGTGGCAATCGGGGACTGCCGCGGTAAAGCTATTGCATTACGTCTAATCGCACACCTAGACCGCATATCTGCTTAACATCAGGCAGTATGTGGTCAAACGCAAACCAATTCAGAATAAAAAAAAAAAAAAAAAACACAACGCCGTGTCGAAGACTGCCGAACTGAAACGACGTTAGACGATGCACGGCCTTCAAGCCACACCTCCTTGCCCGTCGGAGTGGGGAGCGTGAGGATTTTTCGTTACGGAATTTCTGGATTCGGTCCCCGCGCTCAAGGCCCGCGATAGAAGCTATGCAATAGCTTAAAAATTAACTTTGTAAAATTGAATCAGTATTAGTCTCTTAATACTGCAAAAGGTCGCTTATGCAATTTTGAGTATGATACAAATAAACGTGCCCAAATGCGAAAATTGTAACAAAACATTTTGGCTGCTCTGATAATGATTAAAGTATAAATTGTTCTAAACATATTTGAAAGTTTAAGCAGCTACAGTAAGTTAGATGAAAAAAATATACATCTGGTTTTGTCAAAAACATGAAAATAATTCCTCTTTCGCCGCAACACATACTAGTAATAAGTTAAAAATTTCAACAATTCAAGTCTTCGTTCGACTATAAACCGAGTTCCTGTCCAATTTGCTAATTATAACATCATCAAAGATTTATGGTGCTGAAAATTACAACATGGACACTTGACTCCGCCGCCCGCCGGCCGTCACTTACACCGAACCGTAAGCGTCGCTCGCAACCGTTCATTAACGTACGCTTTTCGGATAATTACGTACTGATAAACCAAGCAAATTGTTCGCGAATTATCTTCTCCGGCCGCGAGTGATGAATATCATCGAGCGTCCCAAAAACGCTTTTTTTACCGACAAACTGTCACCGTAATTGCGCCATTTAATTACATAAAATTAACCAGAAAGCTTTATAGTGTGTTAAAAATGTTAAATCTTGGTCTTCATTAAAATAGACGACAGAATCGAAACAGAAAACTGAAGAAAGTGAACTTCGTAGTAATTACTGGTGACTCAGACGACCATATGGAGCGTCCTCAATTTCTCGGTTCAATGTCAAAAATTGCAGACAAGTTGTGTAATTATACATCAATCATCGATTACTCCTCTCGAGAATCGATTACAGTGACACGATCGAAATCAGGTCGATCTGCCACGGCCATTGCACAAAATCACACCTTATTTCATTTAAATTACAGTTCAGGTTAAACGCATAACCTTGAAAACACACAGCCCCGGGTGTGTCCGAAAATCACTGGTCCCGGTCTCCGCATTCTGTTTACTTTGAACCGGGCACTGTTAATTATCGTATCCAATTTAATTTTATGCTCTCAATTTGTCGCCTTCCCTTTCAGATCGCATACGAAGCGAAAGAGATAACAGATCAGGTGATACAATTTTTAATACAAAACTACAATGTAAAATTTTACGATATAATCGGCTCGTTCGTAACGGTTTGATAGGCGGCGCGAGAAAAATGGCGTTCGTGTTAAAATTCGTATCGCGCTTGTAAAATAATCAATGGATATTGTTTCTAAGAAAAGCTGAAAGCTGGGAGAAGATTCGTGAGAAGGTGTAGCTGTTTAATCTGTGGCTCCGTGGTTAATTATTGTATTGATCAGTAGTGGCGAGTTCCAACTTCCGATGTTTATGTTGCGGAGCGGTGGGCGGACGACGTGAACTTTGTATGTGGGTACTCGGGAAGTTCGTAATGTAATATTTGCGCTATTTCGGTAGAACATGTGCGGAAACTGGATACATTTTAAACAAGGACTGAAGTTTTTTGAAGTGATTAAACACGTCGCCAATGGTATCAAGCATGTACTGAGAAAACCTCGTTGAAAATAGATGACTACAACATTTTAAAAACCACAGTCTTTGGGCAGTCGTGTAAAACCACGAGAGATACAGTCAGGCACTCAGCCTGTTATCTTAAATGGAATCAATGATATTGAAGACTTGTAAAATAATTTATCTTTTACGTGACTAAGGTCGTTAATTCCTGTTCTAATTTTTTAAATAATTTCACACAGAATCACCTAAAGTTAGCAAATTATGAATTTCAGCACATGTATTTCTGTATTCTGTCTTTGCACGCTAGGATTGTTAATCTTGATACTACTATGAGGATCTTTTTACAGTTGTATTCATCCATCTATCAGCCATAGGCCGTCCACAGCTGAACATAGGCCTCCCCTATGGATCTCCAATAAAACCGATTGGAAGCGACTTGCATCCATCGTGATCCTGCGGTCTTAATGAGGTCATCCGTTCACCTTGTAGGTGGATGTCCTACGTTGCGCTTGCCGGTATGTGGTCTCCACTCGAGAACTTTTCGAACCCATCGGTCATCACTATGTGCCCCGCCCACTGCCATTTCAACTTGCCAATCCGTTGGGCTATGTCGGTACCAACTTTTGTATCAATATTTGGCATAGTAGTATATGTATAAATACTCGGTGCAGAATAAGACGTTGTTACCATACACATTCAACTCAATTTCTGAATAAAATTATAACTAATATAAATTAAAAATTTAAAAAACCTCCGACACATTGACAACCATTTTGGGCACATGTGTAGAATTTTGGTTCTTCCATCCCCACTTTAACCCACCATAACTCTTAAACGGCTCAATCGATTTTTATAAAACATAGCTAAGAACACTCTCGATTAAGTCTCCTTTCATCCAAAAAAAACTAAACTGAAATCGGTTCAGTGGTTCGGGCGCTATGATGCCACAGACAGACAGACAGACACACAGGCAGACAAACAGACACGTCAAACTTATAACACCCCTCTTTTGCGTCGGGGGTTAAAAAATAACATATCAAACATTTCGAAAATGTATACTTCTGTCGTCTAACAGAAGATTCTTGCACATGCTCACAGACCCGAAGCTATTGTGGACCGGAGAATAGCTATAACATATAATATATTATAATAAGTTGTACGTATGTTTGTGTCGCTGGACATTGTATCCAGTGTATAGCAGCACTTATGATGATAAATGTACGTGGACATATTGTGTTCGAGGTACGGTCAGTAAAAAAAATGTGATGAGACCACTTGGTACTGTTTGGGTATGAGGTTTTATGTACAAGATAAAGGTGTTATTATTAACCATAAAAATATTCCTGTAGAACGTTATTTCTTTGACTATAAATATAAGTAAAAATACAATCATTCAAATAAGCATTGCCATTCAGCGTGGCAATACAGGCAGCATGCTGGGCACGCTGTCAACTAGCAGCGGGCTTGACGATTTGGATTGTATCTTTAGACCTTCAAAGGTCTGAGGATGATCCAATGATTTTTATGTAATAGTAGTGTAGTTTTGTTGTAGTTAATAAATGCACTTTTGCCCGATAAAAAAAATCATTCAAAACATTGCTAAACAATAATTAAAAAACCTAAAAATGTATCTGTGAAAAAAAAAACTTTAATGTCCAAACCAGGGCTAGCCACCCGGCCTATTACTAACTTATCTTTACTAATGTATTTGTGGTAAGAAAGCATAGTTGATTTTTAAAGAAGCAGTGAATTAATAATATAAGTTTTAATACATTATATAAAAAAACTATAGGAACGATATCAAAAGTTCAATCGAAATAAACAATGTTAAAAGTAGTTTCTAGTTTCGAGTCTGTCCATTTTCTATGGGATTCATTTCGGAGACTGTACATCTGAGCTGTACGACCTTATCCCACCATCCCCTTTTTTCTATAGGACGAGTAGGAGGACGCCACATTACCACCCCTACACTGTCGATTTTCCTTCGATACGTACGAAGCGGTTTGACTTAACATGTCTGATTCGTACCGCCAGGGAACAGTCTTCCTGCTTTCCTGTTTCCTAAGATATATAATCTAAAGCTTTTCAAGTCAGAGTGAATAGGTATCTTCTAGGTCTGCGTGCTTCATCTTCGACCACAACGTCGCCTACCATCAGGCGAGTTGATGGTCAAGCGCGGACTTATACGCGTTAAAAAATCATATTAATATCAAGTTTTAGACACTAGCTGGAAATGTATGATTTCCAGTTGCACGTGGTATTAATTGTATACTATTTCCAATTGGGATTTCCATACACTCATTATTCTACGCAACTAAGTATTCAGTGGAGTATTACGAATTCATCGTCATTTTCTCGTATAACATCAAATAGCTAGTACATGTTATAAGTAAAATTAGTATTATCTGGGAAAACCACGGAATAATCCCTACTGTAACTCCAATTACTCAGAGGAAAGCAGTACGTAACATTTTATCCGTAAGTGGCAGTTAATGTCAAAAACAAATTTTAGGATACCGCACCCAAAAGGTAAAAATGGGACCCTATTACTAAGACTCCTGTCCGTCCGTCCGTCTGTTTATCTGTCACGAGGCTGGATCTCATGAACCGCGATAGATAGACAGTTGATTTTTTTTCACAGATGATATGCATAAACAGTACATATTTCTGTTGCCGCTGTAATAACAAATACTAAAAGCAGAATAAAACAAATATTTAAGGGAGCTCCCATAAAATAAACGTGCAGTTTTTGCCATTTTTTGCTCGATATTAATAACGGAACCCTTCGTGCGTGAGTCTGACTCGCACTTGGCCGATTTTTCACGTAACTCACAAATTGCGTCTCTCAGTCTCGTCATACTCTCTCGCTCACATTTCACTCTCTTTCTGAAAAAGAAATCAAAATCATGTTACCATTTGTATTGCGGACGGTACTTATGTGTGAATCGTTTCAAGGGAGGCGGGACAATATCTTTTCGGAGGTGACCAGACATTGTCCGAGGAACGTCCATCATGTTGTCTTCGGGACGGATGTATGCAATACCGAGCCTATTATACATATGATTATATATTTATATATTTTATTAAACGGTTTTATTCACTTGCCCGTTTTTTGGGTCAAATCTAGTAATTGAAATTTGACCCCCTTCCCGTAGACAGATATGATATTTGATACACAGCTTTAGTTTCGCTGACAATACAATTTTTTGTACTCATTATTGACGTAAATACAAGATGGCCACCGCCACAACGTGGCGGATTACATTTTTTTACACAACCCCCTCAATATGGGTAATCAAATGAAAGGGATTTTATGTAGAACACAGTTTGTAGTAACAAAATAACAACTAAAATAAGAAAAATAAAATTAGTGAAACTCTTTTTTAAATTAAACGGTTTTATGTAAGTACTAAAAGCTAAGATATCACTACTCAAAAGTAGAATCGTGGGGCGCAACGTACATCTTTCATGCGCTTTCTTCTATTGTACGGCTAGACAGACGCGACCAAAGCGCCATCCTTTTATGGTGGACATTCCGCGCATTAGAACCAAGCGTTTCGAACCCTCATTCCTCATACGAACAGCCAGAATGTGGAACGCTTTGCCTGGGTCTGTCTTCCCGCTAAAGTACAATGTGGTGGTCTTCAAATCCCGAGTAAATAGTTATCTTCTAGGTAAGCGTGCTACAACCTAGACCGCTTATCTGCTTAACGACAGGCAGTAGGTGGTCAAACGCAAACCTATTCTGAATAAAAAAAAAAAAACAATGAAATCTTCCTGGCGAAGGCCCCACGATTTTATTTTTGAGTTATTATTTCTTAGCTTTTAGTACATAAAACAGTTTATTTAAAAAAGTTTTTTGCCAATTTTATGTAAGTACAACCTGAAACATAATAACATTTAGTATTTTTTTCTGATTTATCCAGGGCTATCTAGAACTGGTGTACTAAGCTGAAAGGAGGTGATGCAGACAGTCATAATGAACAACTTTTACTATGGGGCCAACCCGGAATTCGAGAAGAAAAAACAGATCTTTCATACATTTTGTTATATCGAGTTGCAATTTTGTACTCGAATGTAACAGCCTTCGTGCAAATATCTACAGAGCCACAGTCCATAAGTGAAAGTAGTAAATAAATGTCCTAGCTCAGTCATACATACCGACTTTATTTACATTAAATAATTCACAATGACCCGTTTTCTCGAATCTCGACTTTATGTCACATAATTAGTGCTGGTAACCGAGCACTTTGGCATCGCGCGGTGTTGTAGTCGGCATGCAATCGCCTTACGACTAGCTGAAAAGACTGCCCACTACGTAGTTTGGACAGAGTTTTGGCTCGGACACTTTTTTTGCACGATTGTGACTCTATAGATATTTGCTTGAAGGTAACAATGATTTTTTTCTCGAGATCCGAATTAATTAAAACATTTATTTCTAAAATAAATACTTAATAAGAAAGCTTTACATTTTGCCACCTTAAAAAATTAACAGCAACCATAAAAAATTAACAGCAGGCTTAACAAAAAGAAAAAAAAAATACTTACCACTTAATTATTTACTTTTAATACGTATAATACATATGGCTTAGGTACATTTTTAGGGTTCCGTACCCAAAGAGAAAAACGGGACCCTATTACTAAGACTTCGATGTCCGTCTGTCTGTCTGTCACCGGGCTGTATCTCATGAACCATGATAGCTAGGCAGCTGAAATTTTCACAGATGATGTATTTCTGTTGCCGCTATAACAACAAACACTAAAAAGAGAATAAAATAAATATTTAAGGGGGGCTCCCATACAACAAACCTGATTTTTTAGACGTTTTTCGCTCTATATTAATCATGGTAACAGGTAGAAGCTTGAAATTTTTAGAATGTTTAGTTTTATATTAACTTCGGTAATAAACAATAAAATTGAAATAAAATAAATATTTAAGTCGGACTCGCGCACGGAAGTTTCCGTACTGTATGGGAACAGTACGGAACCCTCCGTGCGCGAGTCCGACTCGTGCTTGGCCGATTATTATAAATATCGGATAAACAATACAACGCATGCCACACAGACAAAGAAACGTGTCTGCAGTCATAAAAAATCCCTCCACTCGGCACTCGTTAAATTGAAATTACTCATAGTTAATGGCGTTTTACATAATTAAAAGTATTAAACGCCCCATTTTAAGAAACTATCTGCTAGCAATACGCCAAAACAATTTGCAAAGTAGGAAACATACCAAACACGCAATTAACATATAGAATAATATCATACACCTGTCAATTCTTAACGGAAAGTTCTTATTCATTATTAAAAGACGTTGTTCTTTATTCAAAAGATGCAATTTTTTATTTAAATTGCGCGGACTCATTTCAACTAGAATCTAAATAAACATTATAATGTCAGTTCTGTAAATGTCTTTTTGCCTTTTAAGAGAGAAAGAGACAGCGACTGTTATCCCTATTTTGTCAATGTTCATTTAAAACTGTTTTGAACTGTGCCAGGATATTCGGAACGAGTAACGTTTATTTTTTATTACGTATATGTTTGCGTTTAACGTGACAGATGAGTTTAAACAAAACGTTTTAAGAATACACAGACCGACTAAGATTACTGCAATAAGAGATTTTTTTTAAAATAAGTAGCAGAATATATTAAAAAAAAAAATTATTATAATAACATATTTGGTGTTTTTGTGTCGGTTTTGTTCATTGTAATTGATAATTATGAATCTAACCGTAACTGATACCGAAGACAGCTTTTTTACATTTAAAAATGTAAAGGAAAACAAGTAATGTTTTTTTTAAATATTTGCCTCGATTAAATGTAGCTTATGACTGGCTACCATATTTCATGCCAAAAATTAAGTCGAACAAAAATCAATGAAGGCTTCGTGAAAGAGTAACGAGCTAACAAACACACTTCTGTATACATAATATGTATCAGTAAGGGTGATAATATGATTAAATCATTGAGCCCCTTCTGTCTTTGCATAGCCTTTCAGAACAGCCTCATATGTAAATGCAGCGGTATAAACTTGACCACGCCTTTTCATAAAAAGTGCATATATATTACATACACGTGTTTTAATATTAATGAATGGTAATATAAACTAGATCTACGATTCCTGGTTTGGTTATATGGGTACGCTTAATTGTAACGAGGTCGTACCGAGTTGTTTATTACGTAGGACAAACTCATTCAGTATTTTAATAATTTTAAATCAATAACTTAGATAATAAAATCATGTTGCACTATTTTTATTTGTAGAAGATATTCTAACGGTTTTCACGTTGACTAAAAATGCAATATTATAAATTTTATATTTTGTGTTTAAAAATTAGCACGGTAAGGGTAAGCGCACGTTAGTACCGACCGAGTATGGCAGATGTTTAGTTTTAAATTTTAGAATTTCATAAAGTAACCAATCAATAAATCACTGATAATAACTTTCTGTCTCATTCGCACTAACGTAGATTTTCATTTCTTGCTTATGTGATTTCATTAAAATATGTATTACTAGCGTTTACCCGCGGCCATGTTTAATCAATGAATTTAATGCACTTGAAAATAAATGTAAGCAATTATTGTTTTCCATTAATATTAATATGTAATTTTGTATGGTTTCAGGTCAGTGTTGTAGTCGCAGTGAAAGGTCGGTCGATGCATGGTTGTGACGTATGTTTTGCCGATGTTTTTAGTACATGAAGCTTTTTAACTACATCGCTGTTTAAAAAGCTCCCTGTATACTGCTTTTATAGAAATGCGTCATATACATATGTTGTATGATAATCATATTCATAGTTCGGCCGTTCAGAGAATGCATTCCTGACACGTCATCTTGAAAAAATGTTTTTGGCCGATATCTCGAAAACTATGTACCTACTTAAGGGCAACAAACATTGAAATCATTATTGTAGAAAATAAAATTACGCATCTTTTGTTTCCATTGAACTTTTTTGTAAAACTTACCGTTTACGATTTATGGACCATTTAATGTTTTAAGGTCCATTTAATACGAGGGTCAAACTGAAAGTTCTTAGAAAATCAAAAACTGATTACATTAGCCAGTTATTAGTTTTATTATATCTTTTCAAAATATTGTCCATTCACGTCAATACACCGCTGCATGCGATGGAACCACTGGGAAAAGCACTTTGCCCACTCGTCCTTAGGGGTCTCTTCAATGGCATCGCGATACGCAGCCACCGCTTCTTCAGCATTCATAAACCGCTTTCCTTTAAGTTTTTCTTTAATTTTTGAAAATAAATAAAAATCACAAGGCGCGAGGTCGGGGCTATACGGCGGGTGACCCAGTAATTCAACGTTTGATGTCGCCAAATAGTCGATCGTTCGCTTGGCGGTGTGCGATGAGGCGTTGTCGTGGTGAAGGAGGATCCTACTGCGAGGTCGTTTCTCTCGAACTTTTTCCAAGACAAGTGGCAAACAATTGGTAGTGTACCATTCTGCAGAAACTGTTTTTTGATCCTCTAACACAATTGTCGCGAAATGACCTATCCTTCCAAAGAACGAGGCCACCATTTTTTTCCCCGCACTTCGATCTCTCTTCACTTTAGTTGGCAACTCCTCGAAAGGAAACACCCACTGAGCAGATTGTCTTTTGGTTTCAGGATCATAACAGTAAATCCAGCTTTCGTCACCTGTTAGTATGTCGAACACAGCATTTGAGTCACCTCCGTTAAATCTTTCAATCATTTTACGGCACCAATCCACACGATGGAGTTTTTGAGCCTCAGTCAAATTATGAGGTATCCACCGGGCGCAAAGCTTCCTGACCGCTAAATGTTCGTGTAGGATTTTGTGCACTTGACTCATACCGATGCCTAAGCTTGTCCGAATCTGCTGATAGGTCACTCTTTTGTCAGTCTCTATCATACGCCGCACAACACAGATGTTATCTTCAGTCGTCGCCGTAGAAGGCCGTCCCTCACGTAAATCATCAGTGAGATTAGTGCGACCACGTTTAAACTCATTAAACCAGTTGTAAACAGTCGCACGAGATGGGGCTTCATCGTGAAAGGCCAATCGTAGTCTATCATAACTTTCTTGTTGACTTAAATGACATCGAAAGTCATAAAAAATCATTGCACGAAAATTTTCTCGTGTTAAATTCATGTTGACGTGACACAGACAATTTTCAATTTGCCGCCAAATCGTAAAACAAATGACAAATGAATGAAGTATATACTCAGTAATATTGGCAAAGAGTTCTATTTTCAAATTATAGAATTATTTTTTTATTATATTGTTTATAAGTGGCCAGTTCTAAGAACTTTCAGTTTGACCCTCGTAAAATTTCATTAAATGGACCATAAATCGTAAACGGTAAGTTTTACAAAAAAGTTTACTGGAAACAAAAGATGCGAAATTTTATTTTCTACAATAATGATCTTAATGTTTTTTGCCCTTAAGTACATAGTTTCCGAGATATCGGCCAAAAACATTTTTTCAAGATGACTTGTCAGGAACGCATTCTCTGAACGGCCGAACTATAATGTTTTGATGATACTTTATTCTTATAAATAAAGATGATTTATAATTTCTTTGCAATAATAAAAAAATGACAATAATACCTTATCTCGTTGCTGCATATCCATTGTAAGATAAAAAAGGAACCACCATTGTTTAAAATAAAAAAATACAGTTTTTTTGCCATTTTAATGGAAATTATGTCTCGTTATTGCACGCTGCCGTCCGTTTGACACAATTTCCCAAGTTTTCGTTCACAAATCGCCTACCCGCGTGGCATGATGCATGGGAATGTCGTGGATAGTAGCTCATATTGACGTTCTATATTTAATTTACTATTAAAACGAGATTTAGAGCAGTTTGAAAATTGACAATTTTGTACCTAAAATAACACTTTTGTGTCGTTATTGCTTGCCGCCGTCCGTTTGGCACAATTTCCCAAGTTTTGATTCACGATTCGCCTGCCCACGTGTCGATACGTATGAGAACCTAACAAACCTAACTGCGTAGATCGACTCATGCTGACAACTCTGTATTCTATTTTTGAATATAAATAAAACTATAGGAAATTTAAAACCTGATTTCGAATCTTGTGTCATGGTTGCATATCGTCGTCCATTTGACACAATTTCCCAAGTTTCGGTTAACGATTCGCCTGCCCACGTGACGTGATGTATGGAAACTGACATGTGTCGCGTTAGATCGGTTCGTATTGATAACTCTGTATTACTTTACTATTTTTGAATTTGTTTCTATTACAATTTAAACAAAACTATAGGAAATTAAAAATCTAACTTAAATCGTGTGTCATGGTTGCATGCTGCGGTCCATTTGACACAATTTCCTAAGTTTCGGTCCACAATTCGCCTGCCCACGTGACGTGATGTATGGAAACTGACATGTGTCGCGTTAGATCGGTTCGTATTGACAACTCTGTATTCTATTTTTGAATTTGTTTCTATTTATAAATAAAACAAAACAGTAGGAAATTAAAAATCTAACATAAATCTTGTGTCATGGTTGCATATCGTCGTCCATTTGACACAATTTCCTAAGTTTCGTTCCACAATTCGCCTGCCCACGTGACGTGATGTATGGAAACTGACATGTGTCGCGTTAGATCGGTTCGTATTGACAACTCTGTATTCTATTTCTGAATTTGTTTCTATTATAATTTAAACAAAACTATAGGAAATTAAAAATCTAACTTAAATCGTGTGTCATGGTTGCATGCTGCGGTCCATTTGACACAATTTCCTAAGTTTCGGTCCACAATTCGCCTGCCCACGTGACGTGATGTATGGAAACTGACATGTGTCGCGTTAGATCGGTTCGTATTGACAACTCTGTATTCTATTTTTGAATTTGTTTCTATTATAATTTAAACAAAACTGTAGGAAATTAAAAATTTAACTTAAATCGTGTGTCATGGTTGCATGCTGCGGTCCATTTGACACAATTTCCTAAGTTTCGGTCCACAATTCGCCTGCCCACGTGACGTGATGTATGGAAACTGACATGTGTCGCGTTAGATCGGTTCGTATTGACAACCCTGTTTTCTTTTTTAATTTGTTTCTATTATAATTTAAACAAAAGTATAGGAAATTAAAAATCTAACTTAAATCGTGTGTCATGGTTGCATGCTGCGGTCCATTTGACACATTTTCCTAAGTTTCGGTCCACAATTCGCCTGCCCACGTGACGTGATGTATGGAAACTGACATGTGTCGCGTTAGATCGGTTCGTATTGACAACCCTGTTTTCTTTTTTAATTTGTTTCTATTATAATTTAAACAAAAGTATAGGAAATTAAAAATCTAACTTAAATCGTGTGTCATGGTTGCATGCTGCGGTCCATTTGACACATTTTCCTAAGTTTCGGTCCACAATTCGCCTGCCCACGTGACGTGATGTATGGAAACTGACATGTGTCGCGTTAGATCGGTTCGTATTGACAACTCTGTATTCTATTTTTGAATTTGTTTCTATTATAATTTAAACAAAGCTATAGGAAATTAAAAATTTAACTTAAATCGTGTGTCATGGTTGCATGCTGCGGTCCATTTGACACATTTTCCTAAGTTTCGGTCCACAATTCGCCTGCCCACGTGACGTGATGTATGGAAACTGACATGTGTCGCGTTAGATCGGTTCGTATTGACAACTCTGTATTCTATTTTTGAATTTGTTTCTATTATAATTTAAACAAAGCTATAGGAAATTAAAAATCTAACTTAAATCTTGTGTCATGGTTGCATGCTGCTATCCATTTAACACAATTTCCTAAGTTTACGTCCACGGTTCGCCTGCCCACGTGACGTGATGAATGGGAACGTGATGACGCGTTAGATCGACTCAAATTGACAAATCTGTGTTCTAATTTATAATGAAAAAATAATTAACACTCAATAATTTTGTGTGATTTTTAGGGTTCCGTACCCAAAGGGAAAAACGGGACCCTATTACTAAGACTTCGATGTCCGTCTGTCCGTCTGTCTGTCTGTCACCGGGCTGTATCTCATGAACCATGATAGCTAGGCAGCTGAAGTTTTCACAGATGATGTATTTCTGTTGCCGCTATAACAACAAATACTAAAAACAAAATAAAATAAATATTTGACGGGGGCTCCCATAAAACAAACCTGAATTTTTAGACGTTTTTCGCTCTATATTAATAATGGTAACAGGTAGATGCTTGAAATTTTCACAGAATATTCAGTTTTATATTCACTTCAATAATGAATAATAAAATTAAAGTAAAATAAATATTTAAGGGACCTATACAGTACGGAACCCTCCGTGCGCGAGTCCGACTCGTACTTGGCCGATTACTAAATTACTTATATTGCATTTCGATTGCACCGCTCCTCAAAAAGATATTCTCCGCCTCAGGGAACAAACAGTAATAAGTCGTATAAAACAAACTTATCGTCGTATAAAAATTAATCAGTAAAGTCGGTTAACTCGCCGCGTGTACGATTCGGCGATTTTATTAATTAATCGATCGCATTCGCAATAAATATCGAATGGATATTAAAGCGCAGCACTAGTATTTATTGGGGGGAGTCACGAGCTCGTTGTTTTAGGGCTTTTGGAGATTGTCGTAAATGAATCTTTGTTTTTAACCGACTTCCAAAAAGAAGGAGGTTCTATGTTCGTCTGTATGTGTTTTTTGTGTATGTTTTGGTATTTTCGCCAATTGTAAACCGATTGAAAAATCATTTTTGGTTCGAAAGGATATCCCAAGGTGGTCCCATTTAAATGTTATCGAAATCGGCTTCTCTTCTTCGTCTTCTTTTCAGCCATAGGACGTCCGCTGCTGGACATATGCCTCCCCTAACGATCTCCAATAAGACCGGTTGGTAGCGGCTTGCATCCAGCGCGATCCTGCGGTCTTGATAAGGTCATCCGTCCACCTTGTGGGTGGACGTCCTACGCTGCGCTTCCCGGTACGTGGTCTCCACTCAAGAACTTTACGACCCCATCTGTCATCAGTCCTCCGAGCTATGTGCTCTGCCCATTGCCATTTCAACTTGCCAATCCGCTGGGCTATGTCGGTAACTTTGGTTCGTCTGTATGTATTTTCGAAATCGGCTAAGACGTTTTAAAAAGTCAACAATGATCTTTGGGTTAAAAATCTACTTTTCCCTGTATTAAGTACGTAAAACTAAACCCCGAGAAGTTGACTGTGTGCAACCTACATATCTCTGTAATCGCCACCTTGATTGTAGCGCCACCATTATCTACGTATTTTAAACGTCTTGCTGCGAGCCGGCAGCTTAATCTCTATCATAGACTTTAGTATAAAGTAAATAGCGTATTATTAAGAACTATTAGTACATTGAACAGTAGAATTAAACACTAGGCAACAGAATTCCTCAATTATTGCTAGAACACTTATCTCAGGAAAAATAGACGTTTTTTTTTGGTCAACTTTGCACTAAATTTCCGATCCAATGTTTTTCTTTATAAAGGTAGGATTACTTACTGAGTATAAAAACACTAAATGCTGACAGATCCAGGTGTAGCTTCAAGCGCCATCTTGAAAAAACGTTTTTGGCCGAAACTATGCACTTTAGGGCAAAAGTTGTGGAGACCATTATTGTAGAAAAATGTTCATTGAATTGGCTATAAATCGTAAACGGTTAGTTTTACAAAAACTTTTGCATCTTTACTTTCTAGTAAACACTAGAAAGAAAAGATGCAAAATTTTATTCTCCACAATAATGACCTACATGACTTTTGCCCTCAAGTGCATAGTTTCCGAGATATCGGCCAAAAACGTTTTATCAAGTTGGCGCTTGAAGCTCCACCTCAAAATCTGCCTTGTAAAAAAAATTGGATTGGAAATTTAGTGCAAAGTGAAATTCTATTTTTCTTGAGGTAACTCAATCAAATCATTTTTTAAATAAAGGTCTATATGGTTTTTTTTTTTGCTTGGGAGCGTTTATAAATCAGTGGCATCAGTACCACTGATTAAACACACGTTCAACTCCTTGAAGGTTAAGGTGTTATACGATGGTGTAATGATATGCGTTATCGATTAAAAATAAATTGATATAAATAAACAACACTGCGTTTTCTCATTCAGCTCAACACAAATTGCTGTACAAAATTTAAACTTATACTTATACTAAACTTTTTTTAACCCAGGGAAAATCCTATATGCATAGCACCCCACCCCGGGGCAGGCATGGTGGTTATGTGGGAATCCCACCTGTGGCGATGTACCCACAAAAAACCCTGGGGTGTTCTTTCTCTGCGCATCTGCGTCGGTATTGTGGGAACGCTTGAGTTGCGCACACTTCCGTTAATACTTAAAATACTAACCTAACCCTTCAGTTCTCTTATGTAACTGGCAGTTGACATGACAACACCAATTAAGTAATTGGTGCATACACTGCATTTTTGTTGGGACTAACCCTTTACTTTTACTCCTAAGTACTATAGGTATGTTATGTTTACTACTTGTACAGTATTTTCATTATATTCTTTTCTTCTTGATTGGATGGATCGCAAACTAACTAGCAATGCTTCCTTTCCTAACAGTTTTCTTGCATTTTACTAACTATATTAACGGTTTGCTTTTCTTTTTTCCTCTACAGAAGTTGGCAAGAAAACTACAAAATGAAAACAAGAAAATAAAACAGGTAAGTGAGAGTCATACCTATTAGCCTATTATAATATACCTACTATAACTAGATCGTTAGCCGCCACAGCTTGTACGACCACCCTATGATATAACCTCGATTAAAAAGCCGCATAAGTTTTCTTAGACACACAAAACCCCTAAACTCACACACGCCCGACTAGAGATGTGGTTTGTGGCAAGCGAGACACCCACCCCCTTCTGACTCTATATCGCCTTCAGAGAGTCTCCCACCAGGACACTACTGTAAACACTACCGTGTGGAACACGGAAACAAATCAGTTCCTGGAAACATCTTCTTGATGTTTCAAAAACTGTGTATCCGAAACATTGCTCAGTGCTCATTGTTGCTCAGTGAATACATGGCTTTAAACTTCGTTTACTTGATTGGAGTATGTTCACTATGAAAACCGATGGCAATACATCGGTGTTCAGTGAACTTAATCACTGGAAACAATCGTAAAGAACATTAACATCGGTCGATATCATGAAATCATGACTAAAGTCTCCACGGACCCATAACTCCCAATTACCGAGTGCAAAACGTTGAAGCCATGGAATATTAGAACACATTGAAAATCTCAATCTGACGTCATAGCGAAAAAAATGCTGCACTGCTACTTTCCATAAAAATGGTCAAATGTTTCTTCTGATTTCATATACAGGCTGTGTATTAATTAGATTAATTTAGGTATTGTTTAACTCTGTATCATTTATTATTGGTTTCTTTATAATATTTTGGCTGTCTCTGCACAGTACGGTACTATTTACGGCACATCTAGTACTTTATAAACAATCTAACAAATGAAAATAATTGGGACATAATATGTTCCTAAAAAGTGTTACATTCATATGTAAAATCTGCAGACTAGTATGATCATGATTTAATTATTCTCAATCTGGTTTTATACTTTTGATGCATCCACACTTGTTACTCGTATAACATATTAATATTCCAGCCTCTTGATATGTCAGCATTTCAAGTTTATCAGTGCAATACCAATGGTGATTATTTACATGACCACTTCTTTATTTTTAAATTTGCTCATACTTGTTGCAACATCCGTATGGTATCAATGACCATACTAGCTTCTGATATCCTAGTCACAAGCACTGCATACATGTGACGATATCGTGACGCTGTCGTGACGAGGGCTTTACAAGAAAACATCGGTTCGTATTCTAGATCTTTTTAAACTATCTCCGTCGCTGTTACTCTTTCTAGACTTTATTCGAGAATAATAGAGAGGTAATTTTGATTCAGCATACCCTAGTTAGCGAGTCTTTTCTTTTATGAATTATGGTTATGAGATTTCGATCTTTGAATTTGAATTTCGATTCTTGACTCGTGATAGAGTCGGGTTGTGTTAGATTGTACGTAGTCACGTCTCGGAAAAGCCATGGTAGCCTGATGGGAAAATGCTCGCCTTATCAGTGTGAGGCGTGAGTGAACCCGTTGCGTACTAATGAGTACCTATTGTAATTTGGAACTTGTGTACCACTGAGTTTTCGATGAAGAATAGCATCTTGAAGCAACCTTTATACATCCGTAGAAGAAATCGATCTCTTATGTATCCACCATCCCGCATAGCCCGGAAGGTAAGCGCCAAAAATTGCAACTGCTTTCTAAAAGCTGAATTTTGGACGGATATCCCCTCCAAACGCTAAGCATCCCAGCTGACTGACTCCGGGGTATTGTTGTACACCAGCATGACATATGACAACGTAATACCAAAAATTCAGCTTTTAGGAAGTAGTTGCAATTTTTTGCGCTTACCTCCCGGGCTAGCAATACGCCAGCAGCCACCACGTAGGATAAAGCTCAACCGCCCTTTCTGAATAGGCATTCGATCATCGGTGGACTACTAAAAATCCGGTAAAGAATTAGTGTTTCAAATGAATATCAGTCACTATGCTAGCTAGCATTAGATGTAAATCAAAAGCAAGCTACAAGCATTAATATGTTGATTTACAAACTCAAGGCGAGTTAATGAATACCTAGATAACTAGCTACTAAACGCAGTTAGCTCGGCCACTTATCAGTAGTTATCGATAACTGGATTGCTACTGTTGAGTTACTGGTCGTATAATCAGCAGAAATAGAATTTAATTTTGTCACCAGCTTGCCTGGAAGCGATCACTTTTAGTGATAAGGCGGCCAGTTGTTTCACTAAATTAAAGCTAAATTTTGTCTATGTTTTAATGTCTGATGTGAATTAATATAAAGTTAACCAATAGAGACCCACGGTACGCACCGGCAAGCATATGGTTGGACGGTATTCGAATTCTACGATCAGCTGGGCTAGTATACGCACAACGAAATAATTCTTTCAACGTCTCAGAACGAGACAGAGTTATGGTGAAATATATATCTGTCACTTTTTCACAAGTCGACAAAACTCTTGTCGTGATCGTATGCTAAGCTAGAACGAGCTCAGTTTTGGAAACGTTAGAAAATGACTTTATAATCGCATACTAATGAGGTCGATCGAGAAAAGAAAGAAAGAGATGCAATGAATTAATATGGCATGAGTTAGAAAGAGACATGTTGCCGTGTTTTCACTCAGTAGTGTTAAATTCCAATTCATATTTGACAATTTTGACAGCTCTGTCGTAGTCATATAAGTTAAGGGTACCATTCAAAATCCAAATTAAATCATAAACAAAATTAGTAATTAATCATCAAACTGTATCATGGTTCGACTATGGTTAGGCTAAGGTTAGGTCAGGCCAGAGAAAAAAAAAATGTTAGGTTAGGCTTAGGTATGTTTATAAAATATTAATGAACCTGAAACAAAATTATAATTAATCCGTTAAAAATAATAAAAAATAATTAAACCTGTAACAAAAATAGTGATTAGTGATCTGTTTAAAAAATGTTAGTAAACCTGAAAATAATATTTAATTAAAATGTTAAAGAACTTCGCAAGACTTTCTTGCGAGTGAGCTCGAAGAGTCAACACGTCCTGAAGATGCCTCGTTTAGAGGCGAAACACGCGTGGAATAGAGTACAGTAAGAATAGGGGTGCTATTTATTGACTAAGTATTTTTTCAACTATTTTATACCATTTTTTATAAATAAATTATATTTGTAATTTTAACATTTAACATTTTAATTAAATATTATTTTTAGGTTTACTAAATTTTTTAAACAGATCACTAATCACTATTTTTGTTACAGGTTTAATTATTTTTATTATTTTTAACGGATTAATTATAATTTTGTTTCAGGTTCATTAATATTTTATAAACATACCTAAGCCTAACCTAACATTTTTTTTTTTTCTCTGGCCTGACCTAACCTTAGCCTAACCATAGTCGAACCATGATACAGTTTGATGATTAATTACTAATTTTGTTTGTGATTTAATTTGGATTTTGAATGGTACCCTTAACTTATATGACTACGACAGAGCGGAAATACACTAAATATTTATTCAAAACAAGAATTTGAAGATGAACTTCCGCAAAGTAACGCCTGATTCAATAAACTAACCAATTTTGACAGCTTTGGTCAAGATTTTCTATATATTTTTGTGGTTGCGAATCGCCTCAAGCGACAACAGCGCTATCTCTCTAGTTGTTATAGCTGTGCATGATGCAGCCAGCATTGCAAATGTACCCATGTCCTTGTCTTACTCGGATCGCGAGCATTTACGTATACGTCCTAGCAGAGAAGGCTAGACGGCTTAGGCGCTGGATTCAACACGCTTCCAAATGGAACTATTCAAAACTTATACCGTGCTTATACGATACGTAGGCTAGATGCACTGGTTGTGGCCACTGTCCCGGTTTTGGCCATTAAATGTTAAAATTATTGCACAAATATATTTTAAACAATGTAACACTATAAATATTGTTTTTAATGCCAAAGTTAGTAAATATCTTTAATAATATTTATAATTATTTGACATTTATCAACACAATCTTGTCAAAATTTAAAGTTGTCAAAAATTACATTAAGATGGCCACAATCGGTGCAGCATGCGACCACGAAAAGCCACGAAAAGAACTTTTTTCAACGTGTGAAAAAGTGATAGATATATACTTCGCCATAACTCTGTCTCGTTCTGATACGTCGAAAGAAATATTTCGAGGGGCGCATCCTATCCCGGCTGAAATAGATTTGTTATTTCGCTGTATGATGAATTGACGATTCCTTTATCTTCACGATCTTAAATTCATCTCGACACGGTCTCTTTGACCCGATACGAAGATATAAATTTCCGTCATCCTAATTTTATCACCTCTGTTTAAATCTCATTTTTATACATCCAATAAATAATCCTTATCATGCGCGAAAACTATATATCAAAGAGAATTCTTCAGAAGTGATACGGATCACATTTTACAAATGTGACGAAATTCGCAAAAGGTTACTTACCGAATCATTTTTGAGATAAAACTGAATATATTTGCACCTGCATTATAAAAATAACTAAATATGTCTAAGATATGGCTACTGAATAATACGAGTAAGTATAAGTATAAATTGATTCAAAATGTAAGAGCACGGCTTTTGTCGGTGTGTCAATTTCCACACTTCTCGAGGTCCTCTGCCAGACTGACACTAACTCATACTGTCCTGAAGACGTTATGTTAATTTTTAAATAATGTATTGGTTTCATTTAAAAATATGATAACATATGAATATAAGAAAAAATTATGACCTATAATTTAAAAAATAACAACCATTTATCTTCTTACTGAAATTTGGTATCGAGGTTAAAATACAGTTTTAAATTCGCGTTTCCCGAAAATAGGTTTCCAATGTTTGCAGCGTTTTGTTGTAACTATAAATATAATCTTTATTGACATCAAAATACATGAGATATACAAAGATGTGTTAGCACCCGGACAAGAATTTCTGATTCCCGGATGCTAACGTTTTCCAACGTTCTAAATAATTTTGAAGTAAATGAAAACTGAAAAATAAAATTAATTCTAAAAATACATTCATGTGATAAATACAATGCCAAGAGTATATTAAAGTTATAAATTTGGAATTTAGTTCTTAAGTAAGAACAGATTATAGAATATATTACTCATGTTACAATATTCGAAACAAAATATAATTATAAAAAGACTAGATCTGTATGGCAGAAACTGTCATCAAAACAGAGAGATAACTATAAACGCATACAACAAATCTTGACTAATTTATTCTCTTTTTTGGGTATCCAGATAAAAACTATTGAACTACATACATATTATAAATATGGCACCACTGATTTAAACGAATAATCTCAAAAAATAAAGCGGAGCGAGACCAATCATTAATCTAAGTTTCTGGTATTAAAAATTTAAAAGGAGAGCTAAATATCAGAAACGAGTATTCATTTATTTTATTTACTTGTAAAATAGATTGTAGGATAAGTTGTCGCCTATTTTATTTAAAGGTTTTTTTTCGATTTTACTACTTTAGGTTTAACATCAGGTGTCATTTGCATGGTTTTAAATTAGATAAACTGTTACCCAATCTCCGCGTGTCTTCGTTCAATTAATGTTGTATGCTTCGCGTATTGTCAACAGCGGGTGTCGATATCGATATTTTTCAATTTGATGCACCTGGTTTTAGCTATTTTGACCTAGTGTTAAAAAAACTTTTTTTTTAAAACAAGCTTTGTTGAACAAGTACTCGTCAAGACAAATCAAACGAGCTGAAACTCGATATGGTTGTGTCGTTTCATTGCTAAGTTCCTTTGGCCACCTTCCAGCTCCATCATCAGATCAGCACCATGTCATCATAGTATTGCATTGTCACGCGATTTACACATGAATGCAAAATTTAAGTTCAATCGGTAACCGGGAAATGGATCAAATTTATCTTGCAAGAGTTGATTACAGACCGACAGACAGATAACGGGACAGGTGAAACTAAAGCTTGTAAAAATCGTTTATATTGATAAATAGGTGAATCGCCTGTTTTATTTAACGGGTTTACAGTTTACGGTTATAGGAATATCGTCCTGTTTCACTTGCATAGTGTTAAATCAGTCAGCGCAGCAACTGTTACGCAATCTGCGCGCGCGTCATCGTGAATTAGTGTTGCGCGCTCGCGTGTCGTCAGCAGCGGGTGTCGATATCGATATTTATCGATGTGACGCGGCGACTTATAGCCGCCGATCGGCTGATAACGAGCCAATTTGTTAGCCCGACTGTCCGGAGACTCGACAAACTTTTGTTTGTTTTTACGCCGCCGTGAAGCATCGATGATGAGATTGTACTGTACTTACAAGTTTTACAAGGTACTTCGTTATGTGTGACTGAATTTAAATGTAAGGTTTCTTAACTTGTTTTTTTTTTTCTCGGTGTCGTGGTTTTCTTTTTTTGATTTCGTAGTAGAAAACTGAAATACTATAAATAGTAATTTGACTGTCAGTCTGCACAGTAGAGTACCTAGTGATTATTTAGTATTTTAACCAAACGTAATCTAAACGAAAAAATAATATGAATAATTAAATTCTTCTTCCTACGATAGAGAAGAAGTCCAAACGTTTCCTCCGCATAAATTAGCGAACACTTCCGATCGTCATACCTTCTTGTAATCAGTCCTGTTATAGTAAAAGAAACATCTCAAGGAAACTTTTATACTTTCTAGAGGAGAAAAAATAAAATTTATTTAGGTATTTTAGGAAGGTATGTTGTGATTAATTTCCCATAATGTTTCACACTCATATTGCTTCAAATTAAAAAAGTGTATGTGAATCCATTAATCCACAGCTGGATCAGGGTGATAGTTCTGGCGAGATCGCCTTGCGAGGGTAAGCCTATATTCAGTAGTAGGTACCGTTTTACATTATTGTTGATTTTTTAAAACAGCTCAACCGATTTCTATGAAATTTAAATAGAACTACTTTGGAAATACGCTCTACACAAAAATAAAAATAAAACATCAAAGTCGATTCGTAGTGGAATAATCGCGTAATATACTTACAAAAAAACATACAGTTGAAAACATTCTTCTTGTTTTGAAATCGGGGTTGGTATGAAAATTAAAAGTTGCTGTCTTTTTTGGCTGTGGCAACATGACACACGACAAAAGCTACAAACCATATGTTTGCGTTTCATCCATCGATCCAGCCAATCAGCAAATTTACACGCGATCTGAGACCAGCTGCACAATACAAAGTGTCGGTGCGGATGACGGCTTCAGAAATTCATATTTCCATCGTAAAAAGTGATATCGATAGCGATTGTCATCACTAGCTCGTTAGCTGCGGGTGATGTGACGACGTTCCTGTCGCGCTAGCGGACGGGAGTTAAATGGTATATTATACCACAGTAAACTGATTAATACTGTACGTACAGAATGGCCAGCTTTAGATACTGTACCGGTCTTTTTAATAGTCTACTGCTGAACATAGGCCCACGAATTTTCCACGAAGGGCGATTGGGCCATGTCCTCCACGCTGCTGCTGGTCCAGTGCGGGTTGATGGATTTACATTACACAGGTTGTATCGCTATGATTTCTTTCACCGAAAATCCAGTGGTGTAAAAATCCGTAAGAAAGTTGTAAACTTGTAAATTACCTACTTATTAGTATGGGACCAGGTTCAAACTCACGATGTCCTGACGAGGCTACTACGACTTTTAAATTTTGACTACGTATTTTAAAATCTACTATAAACGAACCCTAGGCACTGGTTAATGCGATTCACATTGACCGTGCAAATGAACAAAATCAAAACAAACCACTCAATATAAATGGTTTAGCCATGTCAGAAGCCTTCAGGCGGCCTAAAAACACTGACACCAGGGCTAGCCACCCGGCCTATACGAACTTATTTACTTTTAATGTGAATCTGACTTTATGAAAATTAAAGGCGGGCACATTTAAGAGTTGCGACGTCGGACACACGCTTTAAAGTGTAAATTTAAAATATTTACTTTGCTCACTTAAATTATGAAAGAAACAACGAGTAAATAATTTAAATGCACAAAGTCAACATTGCTTCTGAAGAAGTCACCCGTGACACCAACTAATTTAAAAAGCTGACCGTTCCATCCCCACCATAGTTTTGAATTTCTGAAAATTTGTACTTTGAATCTGTATTATATGTCTAAGGAAATAAAGTGTATAATACAAAAACAAGCGCATTGTTAACATTAACACCTGCAAAGGCAATTTTGTAAAAACATCAGATTAATTACGAAGATTCATCTCGCCAGACGGACTGGTTGCTGTTAAGAGGGACTGACCGCTGTTTACTCATTCTGTCCTTTACAAAAGATCCAAGGAGTTTGTAAAATGTTGCACGTTACAGCATTTCATGGACATAATTTTGTACGTACTAAACACGTTTAATGGATTATTCGTCTCTGTACCAGCCTTTTTAATAGTCCACTGCAGGACGTAAGCCTACCAGGAAGGGTGTGATTGGGCCATATCCACCACGCTGGCCCAGTGCGGGTTGGTGGATTCACATACGCCATCGAATTTCTTCTACTTACTACGAATTACTTCACCGAAAAGCCAGTGGTGTGAAATTCCGTGCATAAGTTCCAAAGAAACTCATTGGTATAAGACCGGGATTGACCCCACGACCTCGAGAATGACAGGCCAGCGTTACAACCACTAGACCACCACGGCCACCTTATTCGTCTCACAAAATATTTTTGATCCTAAGAAACTTTTTTTTTCATTGAATGAATAAATTAATGCCACTTTAACAGCTTAATAAGGTTTGCGAGATAACAAATGCTAAAAAACTTCTAGCCGATTTATTTAAATGGTAAACGTTAAATGTTTCTTACTGACATGCGACCTATATTTTGAAGAAAAAAAAAAGAAATCGACCGAAAAATTATTCCACATCAATCAGAAAACAAATTAATAAATTTTATACCACAACACAACAGTCAGAATTGTGAAATCAATAACTCATTTGCCCAGTAGTGAAACTTATCTGGCTAAATATATTACAACCAGCAACTTTGCCCACGGTGGGCATTTTTTAGATCAGATCAAAGAGAAGGTAGTGAAAGACCAGAAAAAAAGTGTTGATTAATTGTGTGAAAGATGACATGCGAGAGAAAAGAGTTAATGATGACATGACGTATGATAGACTGAAGTGGCGAATGAAGATGATGTTCAAAGATGAGGTAGATGTCATGTTTTACAGGGAAGTGAACACTCTTGCCGAGGACCGCAAGTTGTGGAAGTTGCTCCACTGACATAAGCCGCGCTCTTAAATTCGGAAAGAACGAACTACACGTAGTCAAATATCAGGTGCCCTCAGATCGCGTAATGTATCAAACCGCTCTTGAGCGGTAACTATCTCATAACGGTTAAGTTGACACTTAAACAACATGAGTTTAGCGGAAAATGCTGCAATTAATTAAGCTTAATTCTTTGAAGAGATAACATCCTCTCGTTTGTGGGTCAATGCGAGACGCTAGTGAAGGCATCATCATCATTTGTAAAACTATGTATAGTCTGACCGTTTAACTGAGTCCTCGCCTGCGCGGGTACAGGGGCGCGCGGGTAGACGACAAAGGGGGACTGAGACCGGTGCGGGCGGCAGGGACCCGCCGCCCGCACCGGTCTCAGTCCCCTTTGTCGTCTACCCCCGCGCCTCTGTACCGCGCAGGCGAGGACTCAGTTAAACGGTCAGACTATACCTAGTCAGGTCATAAGTATTGTCACACAATAAAAACTTTTCTTTTAGAATGCTGGCCACAAAAAAGTTTATTGAATTCGAATTTCGAATTTTTCATGAAAATAAAAATGTATACTTTTTAGAATTTTACTCATTTTTAAATATGGAGTGAAAGCTTAAAGAAGACCGTGTTGCAGTTATTGCGTTGCATCGTTGCGGTTACACGCCAATTCAAATTTTTGACAAACTGAAAAATTTGAATGTGTACTTACAATAATACCACGGACTTACGTGATAGGTGGGACTAAGCGATAGCCGCGTAAGTCGAGGTTTCACTTTGCATACATAAACACGTATAAATAAAGAACCCATGATATAAGAAACGTTCGAATTTCTGTAAACCGATTCCAATCAAAAACATTCTTTAAAAAACTATAGCCAAGTCTCGATGGAGCTGCTTGTTTATCTCTAATAATCGGCCAAGTACGAGTCGGACTCGCGCACGGTGGGTTCCGTACTGTATGGGAGCCCCCCTTAAATATTTATTTTATTTTAATTTTATTATTTATTATTGAAGGGAATTTAAAACTTAATATTCTGTAAAAATTTCAAGCATCTACCTGGTACCATTATTACTATAGAGCGAAAAACGTCTAAAAATTCAGGTTTGTTGTATGGGAGCCCCACTTAAATATTTATTTTATTTCGTTTTTAGTTTTATTTTTGTAGTGGCAACCGAAATACATCATCTGTGAAAATTTCAGCTGCCTAGCTATCATGGTTCATGAGATACAGCCCGGTGACAGACAGACAGACAGGCAGACAGACAGACAGACAGACAGACAGACGGACATCAAAGTCTTAGTAATAGGGTCCCGTTTTTCCCTTTGGGTACGGAACCCTAAAAAGTAATGAAATCTAGACAAAGTTGTGCCAAGTCTAAGGTTCCTTACTGCGATTTCTTTATTCTTATAGTTTATGTTGTGTGACTTGGCCGTTGAATTTCTTCAATCCATCTACCCTCGACTAAGGCAGTGTGGCGAATATGGCCCAAATGCTCTTCTTAGGCCTTTTCTTTAGAACTCATTTATAGTAGAATCAACCTTAAAACCTGAATAAAAAAGTTGATGTGTAATTAATTAATAATTCAATAAACAATACCCTTCCTTGGCAGTCGGGTAAATATGAGTAGTGCGTGAAAGAAACATTACCATGCAATTAATAGCATGCGATACTTAATTCAATACAATATGTTAAATATCGATAAAATAACATTTAAATACTGTAACGACATTGATACACTTTTTAGGGTTCCGTACCCAAAGGCTAAAAACGGGACCCTATTATTATGACTCCGTAGTCCGTCTATCTGTCTGTCACTAGGCACTATCTCTTGAACCATGATAGTTAAATGGCTGAAATTTTCACAGATGATCTATTTCTGTTGCCGTTATAACAACATATACTAAAAATAGAATAAAAAAATATAATACGGAACCCTTCGTGTGCGAGTCCGACTCGCACTTGGCTGATTATTATATAATATTAAGCCTTTGTAGAACAACTAACGTATTACCTACTAAAGTTAAACATTAATATAGTTTTATGAGAAAAATAC
Organism: Hypomecis atomaria; assembly: GCA_964007245.1. NCBI lineage: Eukaryota > Metazoa > Arthropoda > Insecta > Lepidoptera > Geometridae > Hypomecis > Hypomecis atomaria. Next base: position 19,553,362 of record OZ023291.1, read on the forward strand.
GTACTGAATCGACGCAAACAGCAGATGTTCTGCACATTTACATTAACAGAAAAGGAAAATAAAAGCTAAAGTAATATAACGGCAAAATAAATAAAGCTTACTCTTGCAAACCGTGTTATACAGGGCGTTGACATCTATGACACTAAGCCCATAACCGATGTGTCGGGACACCCTGTAGAGTGTATTACTTTGAAAATAATTTACTGTGCCTATGTTGGCTGCTGACTTTATTCATGGTATTTTTATGTTTCTTTTTTCTTTAGAACGATGGAATAAAATTCAATAGCATAATTATTTTTCGCAAAAAATGGCAAAACCGTCTTCCATCGTTTACTAAATTCGAATATTTCGCTATAATTGTTTACATTATTGTTGATTTTTTCAAAAACGGCTCAGCCGATTTCTTTAAAATTTAAATGGGACCTCTTCGGAAGTAAACCCTTTCGAACTAAAAAAGATTTTTTCGATTCAGTTCACACATACACAAAAAAAAGATACATACAGATGAATATAGAACCTCCTCCTTTTTGGGAGTCGTTTAAAAAGACATAATGGTATAACTAACACATGGAGTTGAGATTCGTCAGAAATGTAAATTTCGAATACTGAGTTGGCCTATTGTCAAACTTAATCAGTACTGTAAGACTTAATTATTTATAAAATATTTCATTAACATAATTTTTCAAAGTACAAAAAATAAGTTAAACCCAAAAATCTAAAAAGTTGATCATAAATACCTGCTGTCTGAATCACCCCCTTTCGGTGTGGTATACCCTATGCGAGTAACCTTGCACTATCCTCTAACCCATCAACCCGTACTAGGCTATCGCCTTTCATGGGTAGGTTGTATGTTCATCAGTAGAAAATTTTAAAGTCTGTAGATTACTGTATTATGGTTCTGATTGATCTATGCTTTATATTTAAACGCAGTGGAGAATATGGTAAATTGTGATTCTATTCAAATTATTTTAATCAAAACCAAATAAATGCATTACAAAAAAACTCTGACACCAGGGCGAGCCACCCGGACTAAACTAACTTATTTACTTACAAGAAAAATACACGAAAATATCAATAAGAATCTGTCATTCATTTGATTAAAAGGAGCACTGCGTCATAATTAGCACTTCTTTATCCTTATCCTTACATAGTATAAAATGAAGTCGCTATTTTCGTTTGTTTATTTGTTTGTTTATTTGTTTGTCTGTATGCTTAAATCTTTAAAACTACGCAACGGATTTTGATGCGGTTTTTTTTAATGGATAGAGTGATTCAAGAGGAAGGTTTATATGTATAAAAATTCCCGAAATTCCCACGGAACGGGCACAACGCGGGTAAAACCGCGGGGCGCTGCTAGTTAAGTATAAATGGACATCAGTTTCATTTTAATACAACATTAAAGGACCCATAGTATTAATACTGGTCTATCAACGTCTCTCGACTACCGTTGCATGACGTCACCAGAGCGAGATGCAGTTACATCACCACCAAGCGCCAGAAAAGGACGAGCGAACGGTAAAAACAACATACCAAATAGGGTGATCACATGTGGCTAAATATCCAGATAAAAGACGATCGCGAGGAGATATCCAAAAAGGATTTACACTGTTTATTCGATTTTCGAATAGTTTTCCATTTTCAAAATGGCGCTGACTGATTACTGTCACTGAAAGCGCGGGAGTTGACATTTTGGTGACATGTGGCGTGCAGATGTGTGTGTGAAGATGGTCGTGCCTGTATGCCGTTACCAACCAACTTTTAAATGGTGCGATCGAATGATTGAACTAAGGTTTTTAAATAAGCTTAGTTCAGAAAATGTAACCGTGGCGCCTTCGATCAGTGGTTGAGGAAAGTTGGTAGTTCTGTAGACTTTTTTGAACTGAAAATTCATGTGGCAAGTTTTCTATCGAACGCCTTTCTAATGAGATGGTTCAGATGGTTAATTAAAGAAGTCTTTTGTTTTTGTGCCGTAAGTGCATTGAATGGTTGATTGAATTCTAGTTCTTAGATTTCTAGTTTTATGGGTTTGATCGTGTAATGAGTTGTTAAGTTATTTGATTAGTCTACCTATAATTATGCAATTTTAACAAGGCTGCCTCTATTCATTTCTTACCGACATGACAGTAGACATGTTAAGTTAAGGCCGGGAGGCTAACCCTGTTCTCCTACCAGGGTACCATAGCTTAAGTAGGTAATTTAATTAATCGTAACCGCAGCATGATAAGGCCACTGTGCGGCGCCAAATGTGATCGGCGTCAAGTGTCGATAGTCAATCTCAATGTAAACAAGTGGGCTCGCGTGGGCGTGGCCTTGACTTCACCCAATTATTGACCTATCGTAGATTTAGTGAAATTTATTCTACGCACTTATAGGCACGCTAATACTAGTTCGCACACTAATGTAAGATTGGTAGATTGTTTACCAAGGGCAGAAACCCATCTGTTGACCTGTGATTTCCTGGTGTAGTTGGTAGTTCCTGTGTCATCGATGCATGTGTGTGATCTTCTGTGATAATAGTGCGCGCTATAATAGTCCCATGTTGGCATTGACAGCATTTTACATAAAATAAGTAAGTTCGTATAGGACGGGTGGTGTCAGAGCCCTGGTGTCAGAGATTTTAAACAGCCTAAAAGCTTCGGACATGGCTAAACGGTTAATACAACCGGGGCCTAGAATTTTGTAAATGAAAATGTTTTTGGTACGATCTATTTATTTAACAAACATTATGCAAAGTGCAATAATAGATGGTTTCGGGCAGAAAATCATCTGTTTTGCCAAATAATTGTAATTCCTTAAATGTTTTGCTCGGGAACGAAAGGAGGGCACTTATTATAATTTAAATGTGTAATAGATGGATTAATCGAGTTAAATACTCATTTACTTATACTTACTTACCACTACTTACTTATCATTGTGAAGAAAGTTTAATATTTTTAAACAACATCTTTACCGTTTGATAATTAGGATGTCACTGATGAATAAAGAGATAGAGATAAAACAATAAATATTAGACATCTTACACACGGTCTCTGACCCCAAACTAAGCAAAGCATGTGATATGGCTACCAGAGACTGATATACTACATATACTTACATATTTTTAAATACATACTTATGTAGATAGTACCTAAATAACACCCAGATACAGAGCAAACACCTATATTCACCACATAAATACTTGCACTGGGTGGGGATCGGACCCACGCATCTTTGATCCAGAAGTCAGGGCCACTAACCACTGAGCCACCGAAGCAGTCAGATAAAGAGATAGACAGACACAGAGAGAGAGAGAGATATGGAAATCCAATTTGAGACAAACTCTTCCGTTACAGTATCCCATTCAGTATTTTTAAATTTGAAAATAGAACATGATGCGCGTGTAAGTCTGCCTATCAGCCTGCGCCTTATCAGCACAGATAAAGTACTAGTCGCATATCAGCTTCATCAATGCGCATGCGCACAAACATCAGCGCTGTTTAAGTGTTTATTGCGCGCTGATATCGCACTTAGATTTCACTTAACACGCACTTAGGGCTCGAGCAGACGGGGTAGATATAAAAAAAAAGTTTTTCGTTCGTGCTTAGTATTCGAATTCTGTACACGGCGAAGTGGTGCCATTTTTCGAGAAAAATGATTATGATAAGCCTTTTTTATTGAAAATTGCGCGTCTGATACGCGATCACTTTTTGCCTTAAAAAAAACTGATTCATCTTTAAAAAAAAAATCTTTATCAATGCGCATACATCTTGCGCGCAGATATCGCACTTAGATATCAAATACATACACAAAACCCATCTAGTTTCGGCTCGTTTAATTTGTCTTGACGAGAACTTGTTCAGTAAAAGCTTGTTTTAAAAGGTTTTTTTTAAATCATTTATTCATGTTACATAGTAAATTATGATACCCAGTCAAATTATTTTTTTAAATTTTGTATGTTAGAAAATATTATGAATTATTAGATGACGTAGAACAAAAGAAGCCGTGGTGGTCTTTTGGTAATGACACCCGCCTTACAATCGTGAGGTCGTGCGTTCAAACCCAGTCCTGTACCAATGAATTCCTAGGAATTTATGTACGGAATTTCACACCACTGGCTTTTCGGTGCAGGAAAATATCGTGAGGCAACCTGCATATGTCCAAGGAAGAAATTCCATGGCGTATGTGAATCCAACAACCCGCACTGGGCCAGCGTGGTGGATATGGCCCAATCACCCTTCGTGGGTAGTCATAGTCATTTATTTATAACACCACTGTTACAAGTCAAATTTTAAATACAAATAGCAATAATATATTTCATACTTACAGAACACTTCAATGTCATATACATCGTATATGAAATTCATGATTATAATTATAATGTCAATAGTAGTAGTACTGGTAGGCATAAGTCCTGCAGTGGACTATTAAAAAGTCTGGTACAGTTTGTTCTGATGTACAGAATATGACCTTAAAAGGATGCTAATTGATAACCAGTAACCCTGTATATGAATTTCCGAGTCAATCTGCAAAAACTCCACAAGATCACAATTGTAAGCTTTTGCAATTACAAATTAATTCCGATCGATATTTTACGATGTTCGTAACTCGAGTGGATAGAAGAGATAGGATGTGAAATAAATCAGTCTCTTTCATACCTCTAAAGATAAGATATTGGCGTCTCGCTTCCTCATCAGCTATTTTTATAGGCAGGCTATCTAAAGCTTAGTTAGGAAATTTATTTAGACATTTAGACTTACTTTGGATTAGACGCGAGTTGATTTGTTCTTCATAGTTGTAGAGTTTCTATACAGGGTTTATATATACATTTTTGTTTTTATTCCTCTACGGAATAAAAAAGGGTTATTTCTAATCAATTAGCATCCTTTTAGGGGCTTATTCTGTACATAAAAACTAACAACTTTTGTTCTGCGACTTTGTCAAAACTAAAAAAAAAACAGCGATTCCATACATTTTGTCGAGGGTGAACGATATTTTTCTATGGAACATCAATTTTTTGAGAATTGATATAATTCTTAGAACAAAAGTTGTTAGTTTTGATGTACAGAATAAGTTCCTAAAAGGATGCTAATTTATTAGAAATAACCCTGTATAGATCCTGAAGTAGGCTGAGCCTGTGTCACATCACAGGATCAAATTTCATTCGCTTAGACAATAACTAGTAGTCTATATCTGATTTTTCTTAAGCCTTTATTTCGACTCGTACTTGACCGATTTGGTTGATCCTCACAAATCTTGTTAAAATTTAGAAATTGAACGATTTTGCTAAACACGACTGATAAATAGCGAATAAAATAGTGAAAAAAACTAACACCTCTAACTTTTTTAGTATGGCCCATTTAATGAAATTTCATTACAACCTTAAAACATTAAATGGTCCATAAATCGTAAACGGTAAGTTTTACAAAAAAGTTTATTGGAAACAAAAGATGCGAAATTTTATTTTCTACAATAATGATCTTAATATTTTTTGCCCTTAAGTACATAGTTTCCGAGATATCGGCCAAAAACATTTTTTCAAGATGACGTGTCAGGAACGCATTCTCTGAACGGCCGAACTATAGTCGATGAAACTCATAAGTGCTGAGAATGTTTTTATAGCGTACGCTTGGCGTACAGGGCACTGAAATGCTATATTGTCCTGGCGGTCAACAGGTTAAACAACTATCGCAATGTAACATGGTAGCATGTGAAGGAAGCTCTGATTACAACCCTATGATAGTTTACATATCATTCAAGATATGTATTACTTAACAATAATTTGTTCTTTTCAATGTTTGAACCTTGCTTGTTATTTTTAAAAATCCATGTGCAATTAAACAAGATTAGAAAATAATATGTCGAAATATACTAAATAAAAAAAACTCACTCGTAATAAAAATCTTCCTCAGCCCCCTACCTATAGTGACAGACAGACGGCCGGATGAGCATGTTTACTCACTCGTTAGTAATGAGCGGGTATTTTAAGCTTTAAGGTGCGAATTCTTTTTTAGGGTTCCGTACCCAAAGGGAAAAACGGGACCCTATTACTAAGACTTCGATGTCCGTCTGTCCGTCTGTCTGTCTGTCTGTCTGTCCGTCTGTCACCGGGCTGTATCTCATGAACCATGATAGCTAGGCAGCTGAAATTTTCACAGATGATGTATTTCTGTTGCCGCTATAACAACAAATACAAAATAAAATAAATATTTAAGGGGGCTTCGATACAACAAACCTGAAATTTTAGACGTTTTTCGCTCTATATTAATAATGGTAACAGAAATGCTTGAAATTTTCACAGAATAATTAGTTTTATATTCACTTCAATAGTAAATAATAAAATTAAAATAAAATAAATATTTAAGGGGGGCTCCCATACAGTACGGAACCCTCCGTGCGCGAGTCCGACTCGTACTTGGCCGATTATTCCGGCTTAAGCTGCTTAAAAGCCGCATTACTAGCTTTTAGACGCATGCTTTCAAATATGTATTAAGATGTACGTACAAGATGGTAGAGAAAATGGGTATTTAAAGTAACATATTCATATTTCGCGATCGGCACACTCTGTTGCTTAGTTACTTTGTTGCAGTGTTTGTGCTTTTCCGTTTTTGCGTAGGTTTGCGTCTAAAAATACAAAACAGAGCTGCGGATTCTTTAAAAACTTTATCGGTTTTTCCGTCTTGGAAAATGTCAAATATTACCTACGTTTTTACTAAAACTACCGCAACTGGAACGTTTATTGACAACTTTTGCTGTAAGTACGTATAGGCCGGGTGGCTAACCCTGGTGTCAGAGTTTTTAGGCCGCCTGAAGACCTCTGATATGGCTAAACAGTTATTGTTAAAACAACCGGGACCTACCAAATACTGACCGAGCGGAACGTTGCTTAATTTCGGTAATCGTTGACAACTCCTAATCAAACTACGCTACGTGAAATTTTGGAGTTAACATAAATCACTATCTTTATCACTACATATTATAAAACAAAGTCGCTTTCTCTATCCCTTTATTCCTATGTCCTTAAGTATGCTTAAATATTTAAAACTACGCAACGGATTTTGATGCGGTTTTTTTAATAGATAGAGTGATTCAAGAGAAAGGTTTATATGTATAATAGACCTGCCTGTGCGAAGCCGGGGCGGGTCGCTAGTTTCAATATAAAATAACCAAGTTATTTAACTTGTTGCAAAGGAGAGGCTTGTAAGAAAACGCGGAGACAAAGAATATAAAAATAAAACAAAGGATTGTATAGTTTTACAAATATAATAATATTAAATTATTGGTTACTGTAACTACTTGTACAGTATTTGTACGATATTTTTCTATGGAACAAAAAATAAAATTTCTGAGTTTTGACAAATGTTGCAGAACAAAAGTTGTTAGTTTTGATGTACAGAATAAGCCCCTAAAAGAATGCTAATTGAATAGAAATAACCCTGTATGTCTCGACTCTTCACCAAATATTATCGAAATCACCTGATAAATAGCGTGTCATCAAATTTGCCGAAATTTAGTGAAGATTCTTTGTAAAATGCGACCTGTAGAGGATAATTAACATCCGGACTGATGGAAGTAAAATTGTCAAGCGTCAATGAAAATCCACAATTTTTAATTTTTAATCACCGAAAGAAACAAGTTTTCTCAAAATAATATAACACGACGCCATGATTCCTCCAAAACTCTAGTAAGATCACAGAGATACCAGAGGGATAATGTGGTCGATCGAGAAAAGAAAGAAAGAGATGCAATGATTTAATATGGCATGAGTAAGAAAGAGACATAAATAATATCTTGATTCAGTGGCTAGTTGCCGTGTTTTTCTCCCGTAGTGTCAAATTCTAATACATATTTGTCAGTTTTGACAGCGCTGAGCAAGATTTTCCATACAATTTTGTGGTTGAGAATTGCCTCAAGCGACAACAGTGCTATCTCTCTAGTTGTAATAGCTCTGCGAGTAAGGTCATTTGCAACTTACCGGGGTTGCCATATAATATTTATTTTCCTATTATTTTCATCACAACCAATCATTTCTAATTATCATAAAACACGGCATGTGTTTGTGTTTAGAATAAATCAAATATAATATAATCAAGATATTGAGAGCAGTCTGCCTGTCTGTCTGTCATGGGCTCTCCTTATGGAGAATGTACGAAACAGGAAGTTAAGTATGGATGCTGGCAACACTGAACATGGTCATGCAATGTGATTATAAATTTATGAGTATAATGAGCTGCCATCAATCACATAATCAATTCAGCCTTTGATTTATCTCGGATAAAACATCACACGCTGTTATCTAATAAAGCAATTCGCAACCACAAAAATGCATGGAAAATTAGAAGAAGAAACGTCCTACGTCTTGCAGTGGACTATTAAAAAGGCAGATACAGTACAGTACATTTGTAACTTGAGTACGTATAAGTCTCGTATGTAGGAAACATTAAAATAGTTATTATTAAAAAAAAATATTATTATTATTAATTAGCATGCTACGTATTACGTACGTATGTAAAGTCAGTGACAGAAAGTAAACATTGCTAAAGAATGACGGAAAATAAACATTGTTAAAAAAGTCTTAAAGTTATTACGAGATATTCAAGATTTATGCCTAGCAAGTATCTTTAACTTTTTCAAGAGTTACACTAACCATAAATTAATCAATTTTTTCTGCTCTGTAGTCTAATTTGTTTATCTTTTCTTAGGTAGGTACGCAAAATCTCTAGCGATTGATTTTTCTAGCATTAGAAGATAAAAAAAAATTGGATTATTCATTTCAAATATAATAAAAATGCAAGAACGCGCTGGATGAAAACCGCTTCCAACCGGTACCTATTATCGAAAGTCAATTAGGGAGACCTATGTCCAGCAGTGGACGTCCTATGGCTGATGGATCGATGGAAGATGATATTAAGAATAATGAACCGGACAAATATGCTACCATGCTACAAAAAATGTTTTTAAAACATCGCAGTCATCAATGCAATTTGATATCTCGCGGATCAGAGATTTGCAACATTTTATATTCCGTCAGAGTATTATATTTAAACAAATAATGGCTGCGATTGAGAATAAAGTACGAATATATTGAGTGGAGCGTGCGTAAAGTTGTCATCACAATCTTCGAATAATTAAAATGTAATCGAATATCAAGTACCTGTGTTTTTAATTGTGAATAATATTCTTTGTTTATGAAGAAAAATGTGAGGGTTCTGAAGCTTTGTGCAGCTTTTTAAAAGATTTTTAGGTAATGTTTAGTTTTTATTACGGTTCCGTACCCAAAGGGTAAAAACGGGACCCTATTACTAAGACTCCGCTGTCCGTTCGTCTGTCCGTCTGTCTGTCACCAGGCTGTATCTCATGAACGGTGATAGCCAGAACGTTAAAATTTTCACAGGTGACGTATTTCTGTTGCCGCTGTAACAACACATACTAAAAACAAATAAAAAAAATATTTAAGAGGTCTTCTGAATATTTAGCGGTTTTCCGCTCGATATTAATACCAGCAACAGGAAGATGCTTAGAATTATGCACAGAAACTGTTGAAAACCTCTGAACTGTCGACATATCTCTAAAATCTGCCACATCAACGTTTAATATTCTTGGAATTTCATTCTAGCGCACAATTTTAGTACCTACGGATATTATTATACTCATAATATAAGATCAAACGGTAATCGTGACAATACCTATTACCTTGTACTACCTATACTATACTGTATATCTTGACTAGTTTATACCCGCAGCTTCTCCCGATAAGTATTTTTACCCGAACATTTTTTTCACTTTCCAATTTTGAAACTACAAACAACCCGGTCAGAATATCTGTGCACCTCGCTGGAATGCGGCGCCTCTCCCGCTTCCCCTGTCACCTCTCCGCGCACTCTCCGGTGCGATAGTACGGTTAGCATCTTCGTTGCCGATACACATCCCGATAATAATTTACGTCCGGATGGTATACTAGACGTCCGGTAATGTATATACGTCCCGATAATTCGATATGACGTCACGAAGTCAGGTGCACAGATATTGTGACCGGGTTGTACTTATATCCCTTTAACTACCTTGTACCTGCTATATACATAAAGAAAAAATACATTTCGACCCGTTGCTCCGTTGCTGCGTGAATGAGCAACAAACATCGACTTTGCATTTTTTTCTGGTAACAAACTAGCCAACGAACCACCTCGATCTCGTCAGGGATATTTCGCTTTTTAATTCGTAATATTAATAGCTTTATCCGCGGCTTCCCACTGGCCCATAATTTTTTCCTGGTTAAAAAGTATCCTATGACATTTTCCAATGAACACGCTAAACTTGATTGAAAAAAATTGGTTGTCATTGAAGTCGGTTCCTGGACGATAATTTTATGTGATAACGTCATATGCGTCACAAGCCGAACGCTTAGGCCGATCGTGCCTCTCTATTGCTTGTTCCGCGCTCTTGCTTGCACGCTCGGCTCAGGCGGAACGTGACTACGAGTCATGCTTTTTCATGCGTGCAGCCAGCGTTCATCGATTTTTAGGAAGTTATCACGTTAAATAAAAAGTGCAAGTGGAGTCCCTCCGCGCGGAGAAGTGAAACTTCGACGTAACAGTGCTTTCATACCCCCTCCATGGTAGCGTTAAATGTATAACGCAACTTTATTTTTTAATCGCATGAGAAGTTTCACTTCAATAAACTTGATTTTAGCATGGACCAAAATCAAGTCGTTGGTGTGAAGAATTGAAGATACGAACAAACTCACTATCAGATTAGTAATATTAGTAAGGATTATCAGTTTATTATGTACCTACTTTAAGAGGTATTGTCGGCACGTGCCGATAACATGACTAGTAGCTTTGTAACTTGATCCGATTCATGTTTTGTGTAAGTTTATGACTGTATAACTTAGTCAGCTAGTCACATATCTGATATCTTCTTAGCGCGTATTGTACTGATATTAATCAGTACTTATTGAGACAGAAATTGGCTTAAATTCTGGATATACTTACTTTTGAGTAAGAAAAGATTAAAAATGTGCACTTTATATAAGTACCTGCTAATTCGATATATTTAATGCCTTTGCAATCTTCATTTGCTCTACCTGTATGTACCTATAGGTAGACATTTTATCATCAATAAGAAATTTATGAGAAAAAATGACAAGTCGATGGCTAGTTCACATCCAAAAATTGACAAAAGATACTTAAGAAGTAACTTACAGATCTAATAATATTACTCCGAAAACACAAAATACAAGTTACACAAACAACAGTCAATTGATAAATTTTCGCTTACTAGCATGTGACGTCATCAGAGTTGCCGCCCATGTTAGAGAGTTCACGTTAAAAATATCGTGCATTTTATTACGTGCAATTTGCGAAAATTATACAATAAACATATTTTAGTTGGAGAAAAAAGTCGGTGCATTTTATCCTTACTAATATTATAAATCAGAAAAGGTTTGTTGGTTTATTGGTTTGTTACTCTTTCACGCAGCAATGGAGCAACGGATTGACTTGATTTTTGGCATGGACTTAGTTTGAAAGACGGAGAGTGCTTTTAGGTTACTTTTTATCCCAGAAAAATGTTCCCATGGGATAGCACAAAAATCAAAATACCACGCGGGCGAAGCCCCGTGCAAAAACTTGTTTTAAGTAAACTAAAACCAAAAAATTTATGGTAAAAATTGTTGTTAAAATATTGGCGTAAATGATGGATAAATTATAATTTTCTTATACTTGTGCCGTGACTAAACTAGAACAAGTGTAGAAATACAGATATATGACTTTTCATTCTGAAATTATCGAATGCTCTCTTGAAACATTTTTTCCTTCAATGCATTTCCCAGGAAGTGCTTTTTAATAAATCTAACCTTTAACGTAACGAGAAAAACAACCGTACTATACCCCAGCTAGCTGTTTGATACAGGGCCATATATGTATACATTTTCAATTGTACACAATCTACAATAAGCACAAAAGGATTTTGATTTTTCTCTAAATATTATGCGGGTAAAGACGAGCGGATATTAAGAGGTCGAAATTGCCTTAGCATATCAATGTATCGCATGCAGGATATTTTTTTTTTTTAAATAATTTGGGACATCTTACACACGGCCTCTGACCCTGGAACTAAGCAAATCTTGTGATATGGCTGCCAGAGACTGATATATGTGTACTACATTTACTTATTTTTAAATACATACTTATATAGATGGTAACTAATTAACACCCACCTAGAAAATTAATCAAATAACCCGCCCCTCAACGTTCCTCATCGTTTAACAAACTCTTTACTCTCTAAGCTTGGTATAAATATGTATGTAATTTTTTTGCCAAATAAAAAAAAAATATAACACAGAGCAAACACCTATGTTCATCACATTAATACTTGCCCTGGGTGGGGATCGATCCCACGCCTCTTTGACCCAGAAGTTAGGGTCACTAACCACTGAGCCACCGAGGCAGTCATACAATGCTGAAATGTATATCATATATCGAGTTGTACTTCTGATTACTCTGCACCAGCATCCGAGCCACATTTCAGTCCAAGCTCTTCTACAGAAGGAAGTGTTTAATACCAAGAAGGCCATGATTATAACAGTAAGCGCCCATTCCCATCGTCCTACATGACACTTCTTCGTACCACGGACATCCTAGCTGACTGCGGACGCGTTGAACTCTTTTACTAGAAGCACCAACTTACACGTCGCAAACCATTGCAATATAACCCTTCACTTCTTTCTTTTAGAGTTCATGTAAACTGTATGTTACATGTGGTGATTCTTGGAAAATTGAACAAGTTTATTGAAAAGGCTGTCATTGGAAAATAGGGTTTAGTGTAAGGTGGTAGGGTAGTAGGAAAGTGTAAGTGTGTTGGTTGGTAGACGGAAGCGATACGGCCTCGTGGTTTCTTGTAGTACAAGTATATCCTAACTTAGTATGAAGGAATATTTAAAAAGAACGCTAATTTTGCATCATCATCTTCAGATAACCCACTGCTGGTCATAGGCCTATCTTGGTTTATGCCATTCACCTCTGTCACTTTCCAAGTAGATCCATTTGCAGCTTAAAGCCTAATTTTTAATGCATTTGATAAATATGAATATTTTCGTTTTTTTTTATATCTTTTGTCATCATTTTCGATTACGCAGTTGGTGCTATAGTAAAAACTGTTCACAATAATTATTTTTAGTAAAAAACGGCAAAACCGACTTCCATTATGTACAAAATTCGAATAGTTCGCTCGAATCAATGTATACAATTTTTACATTATTGCTAATTTTATTAAAATGGTTCAGCCGTTTTTGATAAAATTTAAATGGGACCCTTTCGAAATAATAAATAATTTTTTGATTCGGTTTACAATTTTATTGGCATAAACATCGATGAACATAAACTAAAAAATACATACAGATGAATATAGAACCTCCTCCTTTTTGGAAGTCGGTTAAAAATGAGTTTAATGACCTTTGAACGTTTCTGCACTTGGCAAACAGCTACAGTGTAATGCTATAAATAAATAAATAGATACACAAAGAAAACATGATACTTAATGATCTTATTGACTTCTATAGCTTTTCCGGTCCTCTTACTACTCCGTTTACTACAACTTATTATCATGCCTCGCAATTTCTCCTAGCAACATAACCTCACGTACGTTACAGCAAAAAAACTAAGCCAAGTTCGATGTGGTCCGGCGGAAATAGGAGAGATAACAAGCGGACGGGGCGCGACGTGACGTCATTTCCGTGTCAACGCGTGCGCGAGCGCCGCTCTACTGACACTGATATATACTCGTAGGACACGAGATGGTGTAAAGAAGTTTATACCCGTGATTATATTGGATGATAAAGAAAAAAAATCATGTTTGTAATTTTTAGGGTTCCGTGGTTACCCAAAGGGTAAAAACCGGACGTTTGTCCGTCCGTCTGTCTGTCTGTCACTAGGCTGTATCTCATTAACCGTGATAGCTAGACAACTGATTTTTTTCACAGATAATGTAGGTATTTCTGATGCCGCTAACAACAAATACTAAAAACAGAATAAAATAAATATTAAAAGGGGGCTCACATACAACTAACGCAATTGTTTCGCCGTTTTTGCTCATGTCATCAAAGGCAACAGACGCTTGAAATATTCACAGAATATTTAATTGTATGTTATAAAAATAAATTGTAGTTTTTTTTTTTAATTGTACATATGTTGATTTATTTATTTCAGTCATAAACAAGTCACAATAGTAGATACAATTAATAGTCAAACTTAAAAAATACACTAAAAACATGACCCATCTGCGATTACACCTACCTGGTGCAAAAGAGCCGAAAATGCTGGCCGCATTGCCCCGCTGTATGGCGATAGTTAAATTAAAATAAATTAAGGGGGGTTCCCACACGGTACGGAATCCTTCGTGCGCGAGTCCTACTCGCAATTGGCCGATTTGTCTATTTGCGTAGATATAATTTACTCTATACATACACTCTTAAATATATGGATTATTGATCATGGATCATTGGAACTTTTTGTGGCAGCATTCGAAGCGACCCATACAGTTTGATTAAATGTTTTAATCAGATTTTCAGTTCTGTTCGTACACCTATATTTCTACTTCGTCTTACGCTGTGTTTGCTAATGTCTAGTTTTCGTCCAAGGCATTTATTACCTCATCGGCCATCAATTTAAATGATCTATTAAATTTTAACTAGACATTGCAACAGCTTGGATTACTACATACCTACCTGTTCGTACATCTGAGAAATTCTACCCGCAAAAAATTGTCGCAATAACTTGTTACAACTACGTTTTTTGCGCTCGATGCTAATTCTCGAAGTTTATTTAAGTTAATTACGATTAAATTAACAATTCATGAGACCGCGGGGTTCCGTTCAGCACTAAGTATTGAGGGCCGGTGGAGAAATGGCGCCAAAAACGGGTTAACGCCTGTGGTGGATATCCAATTATTTATCCACCAGATGCCTGTCAGACTGCCTCGGTGGCTCAGTGGTTAGTGACCCTGACTACGGGATCAAAGAGGCGTGGGTTCGATTCCCACCCAGGGCAAGTATTTATGTGGTGAATAGGTGTTTGCTCTGTGTCTGGGTGTTATTTAGGTATTTTCTACCCCTATTTAAGTATGTATGTATTCAAAAAAATATGTAAATGTAGTATATCAGTCTCTGGCAGCCATATCACAATCTTTTCTTAGTTTGGGGTCTGAGACCGTGTGTAAGATGTCCCCTAATATTTATTTATTATATTTATTATTTAGATAAAAATTCCAGAAAGAGGCCAAGCACCGAATATAGCTCGGCTTGGCCAGCGTTTGGAAAGCTGCGTAGTGTCTTCTCGTCTGACATACCTCAATGCCTCAAGTCAAAAGTTTTTGGCCAGAGTGTGTTACCAGTGATGCCATAATGAAAACGGTCTCTTACTATAGGCTTCATTAATGAGCTACAGTAGCCCGACGAGTTATGGATATATTGGAGATCTATAGGGGAGGCTTATGTCCAGCAGAGGAAGTTCTATGCCTGATGAATTGATGGATCAGATACAACTTGACTATTATTTTAATTCTAATTGTAACTATGATTTATTTAACTTAATTGGTGTAAGTAAATACCGTGTTAATTGAAATAAATAATAAATAAATCGAAATACAACGTTGACGGGCAGCATTCTGAAAATTGCGTAACATTTTTTAATACGACTTACATACCTCAATGCCTCAAGTTGAAAGTAATCGACCAGTTTGCGAGATGGAATTTGGCGTATAAAATCCCCTCAAACTAGATCAGCGTAGTGGATATGGCCGCATCGCCTTTCTTGTATAAGCCTAAGTTCATCTGTGGACTTTCATAATCTACTGATGAACATAGAACAACATGTAAACCGCTCTGCAGTATTCATTGTAAATGTATAAATGAAAGATGGCGTGGATCATTATGCTAGAACAGCGTTTACCTGAAACTCAACAAGTTATAAAGGAACTGATTTTCGGTTACATGAAAAAAAAAAACATAAAAGTAAAACAAATTACAAACTGAACTAGAACTGTACATGTTAAGCCAAATTAAGTAATGTGTAGATTAAATTTTACGGGATTTCACATACTAATACAATTTCACTAACGATTTACTTTGACGGAATGCAACTTCATACGAGTTATACATTTGATTCAATTTCGGAACGCTATACGCGACAAATCTGATTCGTTCCAGCCTGATAAACTAAGGTTCTACCCTAGCTGGTGTACTCGTAGCCTATTATATCTCTATATTCTACCCTAATTAAATCACTGATTGGACCTAAGTAATCCAAGTATGCAGAGTGTTCGGCATAAAAACTCTGACACCAGGGCTAGCCACCCGGCCTATACGAACTTACTTTATTAGGAGACTTGTCATGACAAAATCAGGCTATCGAAAGTCAAAGTTAACAGTTTAACTTTTATGCTAACCTCGGTAGTGGTTACATATTTGACTCGTTTGGAGTTAAGAAATGTCTTACCCGGAGCGCATTTTGATTTCAAAAGTCTTTCTAAGCGTCTGGTGGACGCGACGCGTGATCAAAATGCTGGTGTTTATTTGGCTTAACGTATAAGCATTGCCATTCAACGTGGCAATGCTGCCAGCATGCTGGTTACGCTGCCAACTGGCAATAGGCTTGAGCATTTGGATTATCTTTAGACCTTCAAATGTCTGTCGATGTTCCAATTGCTTTTCATGTAGTAGAAGTTAATGTAGTTTTAGCCTATGTAGGTTGTATTTTATTGTAGTTAATAAAGGCACTTGCCTTATTTAAAAAAAAAACTTCAAACGGTTTGAGTTGACTACATACTGCCTGATATGCGGCCTAGAGAGTTGTACGCTTACCTAGAAGAGTAAAAGTATGTCATAATGATGAGTGAGTACAATGGCATCCTAGGATGTGTCCGTCGCTTATCCAGAGGAACGCCCCTTATAAATATCTGTAACATCCGTATTACACTAATCGGTATTCAAGACTATATTATATGAGGAACGTTAAGGCGTTTTTGCTCTCTAACTACTCACTTACTCTGCCTGAATTTAGAGTAAAGTTCCCTTATAACCGATATGTGCAATACCCTTGCTACATCTATGAATTGTCCCAAGATATATTACCAACTAAATGAAAATCCAATCCCCCAAATAAGCTTCATCAGCCTAAATCATCGCATAAATTGAGTATTAGATTTCACGGTATCTCTGAATCGTAAATATTCATGAGGCAATAACCCTTGTATTTTAATTTAATGATAACAAAAGACAGTTAAATAGATCGTTAGCCCTCCACGGGTAGCATTGTTGGATACCGAGAAATTACCATAGAACTGGCATGAAAAGGACGCGCCATAAATGTTTGGATTAAATCTTTGTAATTGTAAGTAAATAGATTGGAATAGCTGGAGGATTTGTAACCTAATGTTTTTTTTTGTAAAATTTAGTCACATGACGGAAATGCCTATAAATGCCCCAAGATACGGGTGTTTTATTGTACCCTGTTTGGGGAATGGTGTCAACAATTGTATAATTTCGTATCGTGTGACAGTCGACCAAATAAAAAAATCGAGACAGAATGTTGAGAAACAAACAAGTGAAGCCGGCAAAACTACGCCTCCCCGTGTACTGACACAATTACACACTCAAACACGTACAACGAAACTACGCCTTGACTCGTTAGTCGAACTATGGCGGCGCAACATCGACGCACTCACCACAATTATAAAAAACTGGCCTCACTTGTCTGTTCACGACGTTCTGTCTTGATTTTTTTATTTGGTCCGAGGTGACAGTGAATAATCTTGAATTGATTAGCTAGTTGAAATGGCAACTATGCAAATTTATCCTGTTTAATTTTAATAATTAATAGCTTTTCCACCTATGTTTAACCTAATCTTATATTTTACTAGCTTAAAACCCGCGGCTTCGCCCGCGTTGTCTTAGTAGACAGGTACTGGCTTATGAAAATAGCCCGTGGTTTGACCCACGTTTGTCTTAGTACTTGCTTAAAATTATAAAGGCTGCCGGTTGGCTTGCGTTGTCTTGGCACTTCCTTAAAATAATAATAGGTCGTGGTTTAGCAAAGCATTATCGTATAACGTATTACTTGCAAGGATAATGCCTATGGTTTGGCCTGAATTGTCATAGTATTTGGCTAAAATGATAATAGGTCGCGGTTTGGCCTGCGTATTCTTAGTACTCGCTTAAGATGGTAATTTATAGCACGCAGCTTAGCCTGCGTTGTCTTAATACTTCCTCAAAATTGTAATAGCCTACCGTTTGGCACGCGTTGTCGTATTACTTGCAATGATAATAGCCCACGGTCTGGCCGCTTTGTTCGAGTAACTGCTTAAAATGATAATAAGCCACAGTTTGACCCGCGTTGTCTTGGCACTTGCTTAAAATAATAATACTTCGTGGTTTCGCCTGCATTGTCGTATAACGTATTACTTGAAAAGATAATGCTTAGTAGGCATTATCTTTTCGAGTAATAGGCATTGCCTACGGTTTGGCCTTAATTGTCCCAGTGTTTAGCTAGAATGATAATAGGTCGCAGTTTGGCCTGCGCATTCTTAGTACTTGCTAAATATGGTAATTTATAGTACGTAGCTTGGCTCGCGTTGTCTAAGTACTTGCTTAAAATTACAATAGCCTGCCGTATGGCTTGCGTTGTCGTATTGCTTGCAATGATAATAGCCCATGGTCTGGCCCGCGTCGTTATAGTATTTGCTTAAAATGATAATGGCGCGCGGTTTGGTCCGCATTTTCTTAGTACTTACTTTAAATGGTAATTTCCCACAGTTTGGCCCGCGTTGTCTTAGTACTTTTTTTGCTTAAAATAATAGCTCTTGGTTTAGCCCACGTTGTCGTATTACTTGCAAGGATAATAATTAGCCCACGGATTGGCCTGCTTTGTCTCAGTATTTGCTTAAATTTACTTGTATCTAAAGCTTATTATGGAGTACGACAATTTTTAGATGATAAATTGCAAAATATTCGAATTAAATCTAATAATAATGATTGTATAATTTTTTCAGGTTCTAATGATTATTTTATGGCCATATTGGACCTAACTGATAATTCAATATTTTTGTGATTAGTAGTAAGATCTCAATGTAACACAGTTCAACAATAAATGTTCTTTGACTTTAATAGCCCACGGTTTTGACCGCGTTATTTTATAACTTGTCATAAAATAAATCCTTACTAATATATTAATATATTAATATATATTTTTAATATTATAAATGCGAAAGTAACTCTGTCTGTCTGTCGCGCTTTCACGCTAAAATTACTGAACCGATTTGAATGAAATTTGGTACACAGATAGTCTAAAGCCTGAGAAAGGACATAGGCTACTTTTTGATTCGAAAAAATAGTTTTAAAGGGTTGAAAAGGGGGGATGAAAATGCATTGGCTAGAATCTTAGAAGAAAAAAATTGTTTTTTACCATGACAAATGGTAATTTGCATCTTGACTTTCCAAATTACATTCTCTATGCCCAATGCCCATTCAAGGCTGCTAAAGTTGCAAATGTCAAAGTCAATCAATCTTTTCCTGTAAAATTTAGAGGAGGTTATATGTATTTTTTCAGTTTAATTACGTAGTTTTCATTCCAATAGGTATGCCTACAAAACGAATCTAGCGCGTAGTTCTAGCGGAGCTCGCGTAAAGAAAATTGCTAGAAGCCAAGAGTCTGAAGAGCACACTTTAACGCGTTTGACATTAGATGCCGAGCGCCACGCATCTCAAAGAGCTGCTGGGACTCAAGAGCAAAACCAAGCGCGTCGAATTTTAGATGCGGAGCGTCACGCAGCTCAGAGAGCTGCTGAAACTGAAGTTGAAAGTCAAGCGCGGCGACTTTCAGATGCTGAGCATCACGCAGCGCAAAGAACTGCTGAGACTCAAGAGCTAAAAACCAAACGCGTCGAATTTTAGATGCTGAGCGTCACGCAGCTCAGAGAGCTGCTGAGACTTAGGCAGAAAGTCAAGCGCGGCGACTTTTAGATGCCGAGCATCACGCAGCGCAAATAACTGCTGAGACTCGAGAGCAAAACCAAGCGCGTCGAATTTTAGATGCTAAGCGTTAGACGTTAAGCAAAAAATTGCATAGTTCCTGTAGGACAGGACAAAAACTATCGAAAGCAAAACTGTCGCCACTATCACAAAGACGCTAAGTGATTAATTCCTCTATGAAACTAATGTGAATTAACGAAACGTCACAGCGAAACGTAATTAGATGACAGGTGACATTGTCTGCAGACTTTTATAAATCACAGGTAGCATGGCAAGGGGACAAATTGTTTTTCCACCATTATATCCCCTTGAAGAGGAAATAAAGTATGGATTGAAAATGACCACTGACATTAAAATTGGATAAAATGTTTTTTCCCTCTGCATGTCACATGTTACTATGACGTTTAATACCAGGCCGTCATTTTGTCTGACATTAAAAATATTTTTAAATCTACTATCATTAGACGTTTAACATGTTTCTTTATTCTACCTTTGTGGTACAGAATCATCATACCTACTTTATTATTATCAATCCGAAAAGTTTGTTGGTTTGTTCCTCTTTGACGCAGCAACGGAGCAAAAGATTTACTTGATTTTTGGTATGGATACCTATGGTTTAAAAGACAGAAAGTGATAATAGGATACTTTTTTATCCCGAGAAAATTTGTGATTCCCATGGGATAGGACAATAACTGATTCTCAGCAATGGAGCAACGGATTGACTTGATTTTTGGGGTGGGCATAGTTTGGAAGACGGAAAGTGACATAGGATACTTTCCATTCCGAAAAAATTGCGGTTCCCGTAGGATAAGACTATAACTTTTTCTCAGCAACGGAGCAACGGATTGCCTTGGCTTATTGCATGAATATAGTTTGAATGACAAAAAGTGACATAGGCCACTTTTTATCCCAAAAACTTTATTAGTTCCCGTAGGATAGGATAAAAACTAAGCGAGCGGGCCGTGGTAGCAGCCGTCTAAGCGCCAGAAATAACCTGTCATTTCAAGTTTAGGACGTTCCTACATTTTTCGCACTCCTTCGCGGCACTCAACAGCTCTAGCCCAGACTCGGGCTCCATAACGGAGCTTGCGCTCCCGCCATAATGACGGAGTGTTTCGGAGCACAAGACACATCGTCATCCACCACTCGGGACTAACCAGCACTGAGCGTCGGACAGCATTCCAACGCCCTGGTCCCAGTGCAACGGGTCAGTCATAGTAGCCCAGCGCCTGCCTCTTCAACTGCAGAGGGCAGTGAGAACAGCCATCGCGATACCGACACTTCTCTTCCCCTGCAGCCCCACTGCGTCTGCCAACAGGTTGACGGCCTTCCGCTAGGCCGTAGGGTAGGTGGCGGCACCCACACAACCAGTTCTATCCCACCGCAGCCCCTAATCCTCGGCTGCAGCGTCGCAAGAGCGGCATTGCAGCCCGCCTCAGAAGCAACACTCCTCATAAGGCAGGCAACCTACTGGCCATCCTCTCAGCTGCTTTAGTTAAAAACGGCTGAACAACGAGTGCCGGCCTCTAAGCTGCCTTGGGGGAAAGACCCAAAGAAGAGGGAGACTTCGAGCGCCGCCTTTTCAGCTGCCTTAGACCTCCCCCGCCACGACAAGGCAGGAATACACAGGTTGTATATACACTCCAACCGTAACTTAACCAACAAAAGCATTCCTCTAAGGTATTTTGATGTTTGTCGCTTAGGTTAGGTTTCGCAGCCGACATAAACATTAGCCAAAATCAAAATATAACGCGGGCGAAGCCGCGGGTAAAAGCTAGTACTTGATAAAGTTATATTTTAATATACCTACTGATTTTTTTTATAGCGAGAAAAGAATATTTTTCGATTTATGATGAGATATATGACGATCATGAGTTGAGCCATGTAGTTTCCCACTCGTATACCAAATTTTATCCAACTCCATTCGCACGTCACGGTCGGCCAAGTGCGAGTTGGACTCGCGCACGCAGGGTTCCGTACCGTATGGGAGCCCATTCCTCTTGCCGTTATTAATAGCGAGCAAAAAAATCCTAAAAATCACGTTTGTTGCATGTCCCTTAAATATTTATTTTATTCTATTTTTAGTATTTTTTGTTATAGCGACAACAGAAATACATCATTTGTGAATATTTCAGCTGCCCAACTATAACGGTACCTACGGTGACAGACAGACAGACGGACATCGAAGTCTTAGTAATAGGGTCCCGGTTTTACCCTTTGGGTAAGGAACCCTAAAAAAGGCCAGTACAGGTATTCAATCATGTTTCATTAAGTCATTAGAAATTTAATTTCGATTATTCTGAACTCAATGACAATCTCGCCCATAACCGTTTACGCGGTCAAAGGTGATCGAGACACTTGTAGGACTTTCAGACATTCTCTGACCAAGTACAGACGAAAAAGTAGCACACAAGAAGGTACATTTTATTTGAAAAATACATAGCGCACCTACATCTAGACGACAGGCATGTTCTAGGATTCCATTATACTCATCATTTGACTAACTTTTACTATGGTACCAACCCAGAAATCACGTAAATAAAATTAGCTGTTCAACACAAAAAATTCATCGACCCGCGACAAAATGTAAAAAATAGGTAATTTTCGTTTCTTCAGGGTAGTTCCCATAGTAAAGTAAGTAGTTATTGATTCGTATGTACCCTTAGTTTAAGTCTATTGGCTCACAAAATAAAATCGTTCATAAACAATTAGGGGACCATTTTGCCCCCATTGAAGGATCTAAATTATCTCAATTTAATTCTAGATATTTAACTACGTTTAAAAAAAACGCGATCAAGTTATTTTTCACGCTTATATAGGATGTTTGGTCTAGCGTTAGACAAGGAATCCGGGACTTTTCCCAGGACGTTAATAGTCATATATTAGTTAAAAGGGTGAGATATTTTCAAACAATATTGCATCGGTTTTCGAACAGTCATTTAGTACTTTTTTAGGAAATTGATATCCTGAAGGACCCACTGAAATTTTCCGGGATAGCAGTACCCCAAGTGGTAATTTGTGTTATTGTCTAGCGTCGTACCAAATTTCGTTAGAATTCATTTATCTACCCCTTTTATCTTAGCTTTATAATTGATTATTTTGGCTATTGCTGAGAAACCCAATAGATTTTCCGGGATAAAATAGTTACTGTATTGAAACATGTTGTGTGCTTTCTACATACCTACCAGATTTCATTTATAACCGTTCAGCATGTCTGATGTAATTATTGATGCTTTTTTCACCAACTTTGGGAACTTATCTGACCCGTTAGATAAGGAAAATTCGGAAAAACAGGAAGAAACGTAACTTTTATTTTATTTGTAAAGCATAAATACAAAGTTTTAAGTCAATCGGTAAAGGTAAAAAAAATTAAATGCAAACAAAAAAGGCCCGTTTTACCCCGTTAGAGGTCGATTTTTCGAAATTTTCGTCCTTTGTGCTTCATTACGTTGTACATTGTACTTATGTTCGAAATTTCAAGTATCTATCTTTAGTGGATTGGGTTGTAGCCTAAACTGATTAATTTTGGCTATCCCTAAGGATCCCCATAGAATTTCCGGGATAATAATAGTTCATGTGTTGAAACATGTTGTGTGCTTCCTCCATACCAGATTTCATCCATAACCGTTCAGCTCGTCGGATGTAATAGACGCTTTTTTCACCAACTTTGGGACCCAATTTGACCCCTTAGATAAGGAATATTCGGAAAAACAGGAACAAACATAACTTTTATTTTGTTTGAGTAGCATGTATACAAAGTTTCAAGTCAATCGGTAAAGGGAATAAAAAGTTACATACAAACGAAAAGGGCCCGTTTTACCCCTTTAGAGGTCGATTTTTCAAAATTCCGTTCTTAGTGCTCCATTACGTGGTCCAATGTTTCTTTCTTCCAAATTTCATGTTCGTATCTTTAGCGGTTTGGGCTGTAGGCTGTCTGTCAGTCAGTCACTCAGCGAAGCCTTTTATATAATAGATACGTAAGACCTTATGTATGAGGCAATATGTTTTCTTTACTATGAAAATTAATAGCCAATAAATTAATATAATGAAAACAAATAGCCCAACGAGCTATGGAGAGGGCTATGCTCGGAGTCTCTCTGCGAGATCGAATCAGGAATGAGGAGATTCGCAGAAGAACCAAAGTTACCGACATAGCCCAGCGGATTGGCAAGTTGAAATGGCAGTGGGCAGGACACATAGCGCGGAGGACTGATGACCGATGGGGTCGAAAGGTTCTCGAGTGGAGACCACGTACCGGCAAGCGCAGCGTAGGACGTCCACCCACAAGGTGGACGGAAGACCTCATTAAGACCGCAGGATCACGCTGGATGCAAGCCGCTACCAACCGGTCTTATTGGAGATTCATAGGGGAGGCCTATGTCCAGCAGTGGACGTCCTATGGCTGATGGATGGATGACTATGAAAATTGCGTACATAGTGACGTCATTTCGTCGTGTCCTGATTCTAATAGGCATGATGACTGGGTAAAAAAATCAATGATATAATTAGTCCGTCAGTTAGATTATCAAAAAATATTGGACACGTATTTTTTCTTTGGTCAATCAAACAACAAATGACAAAGATAAACCGTGTCAAAGTTTGGGAGTGGGAGTCGTGACGTCACCTCTCTTACGGAAGTCTATACATCTGTATATCACGTGAAACTTTGACGGACTATATCTTCATCAATTTTTAATTAATTGACCAAAGAAAAAACACGTGTCTAATATTTTTTGATAGTCTATCTGACGGACTAATTATATTTTTTTAGTCATCATACCTTTTATAGGAATACAAATCATCTCGCATGATGCCATCTCGTCTGTAATAACTCTATGGAAACTATTCTTGCTTCGCTCTGCAAAAATTTAACGCACCACAAGCAAAAATCGTAATTAAGTAACTTATTATAATAATGGCGGATTGTTTACATACGACTAAATGTTTTAAAAGTAATTTAATTTACAGACAATGATGTAATCAAACTTTAAAGTTGCGAGGAAATGAGTTGAAAGGACAACTTTGTAGCGAGATTGAAAGGAAAGTGGTCCTTCCTTGTATGGCAATAGGGGTTAATTTAAATAAGCTTTACAAGTATAATGCGCGCGCGGTTCGAGAAAGGAAGACAGGCTTGTCCGTCTTTGATAAAGACTGGTCATAGTTTGACCACCGGCGCCGCTGTCCGGAGTTAGCGGTTTTGACAAATATCAACAAATTATCATAAATAAATAAAATTCTTTATTTCGGGCAACGGAGCCCATACAAAATAATACAAATTAAGATAATAAAACAGAAATATTAAATAACAACTTCATACATATCTATCTTAGTAACATTGACCACTGCTTCCTAAAATAGAAGCAGTTGGCAAATATTACATTAACAATGGCATTTCCAGATTTAGAGAGCGTATCTCTAAACCTGGCAACGCAATGTCGGATCAGAGCGTCAAGAGCCGGCACGCGGGCCTCGGCGAACATTGTCGAGGCGCTGCACCACCTCGCCAGACGAAACATAATGCGGAAAGAGTCATTATACTGTAGTATTTTGCACATTATTGTTGATTTATCAAAACTGGCTCAGCCGATTTAAAAAAAAAATTAATGGGACTAATTTCGAAGTATACTCTTTCCAATAAAAAAATAATTATTGAAATCGGACTACTATGAAAAAAGTAATGCGTGGTTATACATAAAAAAACATATACGCGTCGAATTGAGTAACTCCTCCGGTTCGGTCTGTCGGTCAAAAATAGAATTTGAAAGAATTGTCTTCATATTATTTATTAAGTAAATTTTGATAGTCTTTCTAAAGGAAAACAGCAAGTAGATCGTATTAAAAGTATTGCATCAGTGTGTATAAGGATCCGCGTCATATAGCGGGGACGGTCGGTCCTTAGTTATACAACTTTTGTACAATAATGTTATCGAAACTGAACGCGACGAATCAGCATTACTTCCGAAACTCGAAGACACAATGTCCGGAGCAGAAGTCATACTTTGTTGTTTTAAAAATTGACATTACTTAAACTTATTAATGTTACTCCAATCCTTACTAATATTACAAATCTAAGAGTGTGTTTGTTGGTTTTTAACTCTTTCACTCAGCATTAGAGCATCGGATAGAGTTGATTTTTAACCGACTTCCAAAAAGGAGGAGGATCTATGTTAGTCTGTATGTATTTTTTTGTGTATTTTCATCGATAGTTGCGCCAATTGTGAACCGAATCGAAAAAAAATTCGTTCGAATGGGTATACTCCCGAGGTGGTCCCATTTAAATTTTACAGAAATCGGCTGAGCCGTTTTTGAATAAACCAACAATAATGTAAGCAATTCGAGCGAAATATCCGAATTTTGTACACGATGAACATCGAGAATTTCGCCAGTTGTGAACCGAATCGAAAAATTCTTGTTTAGTTCGAAAGAATATACTCTCGAGATGGTTTCATTTAAATTTTACAGAAATCGGCTGAGCCGTTTTTGAAACATCAACAGTTATGTAAACAATTCTAGCGAAATATTCAAATTTTGTCCACGATGGAAGGCGGTTTTGCCATTTTTTGCGAAAAATAATTATTGGCATGGATATAAGTAGTTTAAAGGTTGGAATTCATACATAAGCTACTCTTTATTACGGAAAAATTAAAGTTTCTTATGCAATATCACGAGGGCAAAGCCGCGGACAAAAGCTAGTAATGTCATATTACAGAGGTGTACTAACGGACCCCAAACAGGCAAAGCCTGTATTACATTGTTTTATCGTTAGAGTTTAGTTAGGGCTAGTCCCGTCATATACGAGCTTACTTACTGAGTAGTACTTTTTATTTTTAATGGTCTTCCATATAATCGCGCCGAATAATATTATTCCTACTTATTTACTTTAATAAAATTGACAAAGAAAACGATTAAGCACCCTAATATTAAGTTCGATAGCCATAAGTATGTGCGACTGCCGTTAAAAATATTTATAAGTAATATGTTTAATAGTTTAAATGTTTGTTGTTTGGAAAGTTTTGAAATATTTATGTTTTTTGGATAGTATTTTGGAAACATGCGTCAAAATCGATACGAAATTAGTAAACTTTATCACATTTATCATGTAAAATTGTATTTTGGTTAAAAATTAAACTTTAAAATAAACAAAGCCTCCGATCAAGTCCGAGGAAACTAAGAATTTAAAACAAAAATGTTCTTTTCAGCACTGTTCCATATTTTTGTATATCATAGACATATATTACAAAGAGCTTCATCTAGCCACCCTGCCTCGAGTAAATAGGTATCTTCTAGGTAAGCGTGCTACACCCTAGACCACATATCTGCTTAACATCATGCAGTATGTAGTCAAACGCAAACCTATAAGGAATAAAAAAAATCCCTGCCAGCGTCCGTTTTTATGCTTCTACATTTTCAATGCGTGGTCTACAATCTGAATGATTACCTACTATTCACAAACGTAAAATCGCAAACCTCCAAATTTTCCCACGGCATTTTGTTACCCTATGCCCGGGCGTTAATAACCGCGAGTCGGGAGAAAGTCCCAGATTTACGCCCGATGCGATCGAACCGACACATCCTTACGCAACAATCGCACGTAATGGAATTTATTTACATACCTACATAGTGTCTTGAAGGCAAAGTAAGCAAGTTCATACAGGGTTATCCAGAACTAGTGAATTAAGACGAAAGGAGGTGATTTCATCTTTACGAACAATTTTTACTACGGGGCCAACTCAAAATTCGAGAAAAAATCAGCTGTTTCAAACATTTTGTCGATTCCGAGTTGCAATTTTGTTACAGTTTGGACTGCTGATTTTTAATTCTCGAATGTTGATTTTTGGTTTAGCTCCATAGTAAAAGTTGTTCATAATGATGGTCTAAATCACCCCCTTTTGGCTTAGTACAGGGTAAGCTGATAACCCTGTACAGAGTTTTAAAGATACAGTAAGCAAGTTCATATAGGCCGGGTGGCTATCAGAGTTTTTAAGCCGCCTGAAGGCCTCTGACTTGGCTAAACGGTTAAAACAACCGGGACCTTACAATTTAACGTGTCGTCCGAGCCACGGTAGCCCTCGGTTATAAATTTGTTCAAATTTGCAATTTTTCCTGTTAAAAAGTTTACTTAAAACTTCTATGGTAAGACGGATAGTGTCTTGAAGGTATTAAGCACTAGGTTCAATTCAATGCAGAAGTTTGACTAGATGTTTCTCGATCACCGAAATTAAGCAACGGTTGGCACGGGCTGTCTCCGGATGTGCGACAGCGTGTGTATTATTTTGCAAATTGCATGGATTTTCAGAGGTGAATAAATTATTAAACAACTTTTACTATGGTATCGACTGAACAAATCTAAAAAAACAGCTGCCATGTTCTTCCAAATCAAACATTTATCGCGTTTACCAAGTATTTAAATCAGATCTGTCATGAAGTATGTACGAGTACATACATTAGCAATCAATCACCTTAGATATGTATAAGAATCAGGACGTGTCCCGCGTGTAAACACCACGTGAATCACGCATTCCGGCAGCCCAGTGTCAACTTACCGACTTACGTGACGACGTGATGCCGCTATAAAATAGAAAGAAGTTATAGGTACTCATAGAGAACGGGTCTTTTAAGATCGAATGATTCAAATTAATAATTAGCCAAGTGCGAGTCGGACTCGCGCACGAAGGGTTCCGTACTGTATAAGAGCTCCCCTTAAATATACATTTTATTTTAATAATTTATTATTGAAGTAAACATACAATCAAATATTATATGAACATTTCAAGCGTCTACCTGTTACCGTTAGTAAATCGAGCGAAAAACGGCTTAAAATTCAGGTTTTATTGTATGGGAGCTCCCCTTAAATATTTATTTTACTCTGTTTTTAGTATTTGTTGTTATAGCGGCAAAATTTCTTCTAGAAATTTTATTCAGCTGTCTAGCTATCATGGTTCATGAGACAGTCTGGCGACAGACAGACAGACGGACATCGGAGTCTTAGTAAAAGGGGCCCGTTATTACTCTTTGGGTACGGAACCCTAAAAAACTGCAAGTGGAGACCCTCCGCGCGGAAGAAGTGAAACTTCGACGCAACAGTGCTTTCATACCTCCTCCACGTTAAACGTTTAACGCAACCGTGTTGGAAGTCGCATTAGAAGTATCACTTAAAAAAAAAAACTCCAAAGTCTAAGTTAATACACTCGCTTAAGCGTTGTTTACCCAAGTTACATTTGCAGTTGATCCTCCGTGACCGGGTCGGTACAAATACAGAGTTACAGCAGAGGTGAGCCGCGTGGGTGCCGTGACTAAGTGGACTCTGGCTTGTTTTACTCCGGAACCTCTCTAATTTGTGCTAAAGTGCTGCACTTTTATTTGCTTTGCCGTTGTTACATGTTTTGTTCTTTTGCTCTACGATACTTTGTCATAAAAAAAGCTCTGTGTCTGAGTATATCTGCAAATTTTTTTTGAAAAGTAAGTTTCTAAAAGGGGTAGTTAAATAGAGAAAAAATCACGTACCTAACTAATTTTGATGATATGTACTTGCCAAAAACTTTTGGTACTCAACTTCAAACTTGAATGTTTATTAAATTATAAAGAAAATCGTTTAAATCATGAACAGAAGATTCAGAATAATTGCTGAATAATGTTTGTAATTATTATTTTGTTTTAAATAAATATTAGGGGACATCTTACACACGGTCTCTGATCCCTAACTAAGCAAGGCTTGTGATATGGCTGCCAGAGACTGATATACTACATATACATATTTTTAAATATATACTTGTATAGATAATACCTAAATAACACCCAGGTGCAGAGCAAATGCCTACTCATCACATAAATGTTTGCCCTGGGTGGGGATCGAACCCAGGAGTCAGGGTCACTAACCACTGAGCCACCGAGGCAGTCAAATTGTTGATGTTACATATTGATTTGTTTATTACGCATTTGTCCTACTTTATTCATTTTGTCGATACTTGTCATTAGTTGTAAATGTTCTTAATTGTAACAAAACAAACTTTCTTTCTTTACAGATTTATTTAGTTCATATTAGCATATCTACTTTATAAATACCCTTGACCGCGTGAGTCAGACGCGCGAGGGCAGGATGTCACTGCAGCGTCGCGGCGTTGGCGAAACTGCTTGGACTTGTTCCGTGAACTTTGTCTTTGTTGCTTAACCAAAACTGTACACTTTCATTGATGAAGTGACTTTAAGAGTTACTTTTTATGATAAACATTTCAAAAATTCGTCGCGGATGCAGGATTCGAACCTTGCGTCTTCGGATCACTAGCCCGACGCTCTAGACCACTGAGCTAACCCGCTATACTGGACTCGCGACGAATTTTGTGAAGTGTTTATCATTTTTAACCAACTTATAGCGTAGAAGTGACTTTAGTTTACTTAGTTTTTTTATTGGGTAAAAGTGCCTTTATTAACTATAGCAAGGTACACTACTTTACATGCTAAAACCTCCTACACTACTACTACATAAAAATCATAAGTACTTAGTCCAATAAATAACTATGTAATTTCATAGGTTAAATTATACGCCATATCCTTTTTTGTCTCTCTGCAAAATATCTAACTTATTAAGAGAACCCTTGACCGTATTTAGGTATTTATTTTATTTTGTTAAGTTTGAATTGATGTGTTAACTTTATTTTGTGAAGAAGTAATTTGAATCGACTATCTTTTTATATTCATAACTAGCGACCCGCCCCGGCTTCGCACAGATGTATTATACATATAAACCTTCCTTTTGAATCACTTTATCTACTAAAAAAACTGCATCATTAATAATCCATTATATAAGCATACATAGGGACAGGCAGAGCGGGAAGCCACTTTGTTTTATACTGTGCAGTGAAAAGACAGTCGATTCAAATTACTTCTTCTAAAAAAGTACAGTAATCGTAAACATGTTTACAAATTTAGCGATAATTTAATTTTTTAAGGCCCTGTAACAAAATGTTGTCAATAAATTGAATATGAATATGAGTCAGAATTACAAGGGCAGGATGTCTCTCGGCGTTGGCGAAACTGCTTGGACTTGTTCCGTGAACTTTGGCGTCTTTATTGCTCAACTGAGAATGTACGCTTTCATTGATAATGAGATTTTTGTTTACTTGCGCCACCAATAATATTACAGTATAATCTTATTTCAGTATACCGATACGTCCAATAATCCGACACTCTCCGATCGCGCCTCCTTCGTCCATATATGCATAAGCACTCCGTCGCCGCGTCATCGTCTAGCAGTCTAACCTCAAAACTTATCACGTGCACGTTCGTACATGCATTGTATTCTCACTAGCGGCCCACCCGGGCTTCGCACAGGTAAAATATACATAAACCTTTCTCTTAAATAACTCTATCTATTAAAAACCGCATCAAAATTCGTTGCGTAGTTTTAAAGATATAAGCATACTTAGGGACAGATAGACAGGGATGCGACTTTGTTTTATACTATGTGATAATGAAATGCTTTGTGCTTTGTTATGATTTTATCCTACTAATACCATAATTATAATTATGTACAGTTTATAATTATAAACGTGAAACTTTGTATGTATGGATGTTTGTTCCTCTTTCACGCAAAAACTACTGAACGGATTGAGATGAAACTTGTGAACGCGAATGCTTATCGTTACTTAGAAACGAGCCTAACTGAACTTCCTCTTTGACGTTTTTGTTGCTCACCCAATAATGTACGCTTCCATTGATGAGGATGGTTTTACTCTTTAGATTGATTCCGCCACCAATATCATCGAATTATTATAAAAGAAGTACATAGTAACGAAGCACGGTATTTTAGTCCTTTGATTTAACATTTTGTTACAAATAAGACTATAAAGAGACAGAACAAAAAAATCTCTCTTTTATAGTAAGGTCTCAATATTGTCTTTACTTACCTACATTCGTAGTAGCAATTATAACATGAAATGTAGCCCACATTTTGTATTTCTGCAAATGTTTTTTTAAGTTACACCTTACCGTTGTTTATTATGAAGCTATTTAATTTCCTTTGTACAACATACTAATTAGCATTACCACGTAACGAATGTCATGCAAAATGGCCGTTTCTTTTCTCGATGCGCTCGAACATATCGATAGCTACCTATAAAATTAGCATAACAAAGAATGGGTTAAATGGCCACCTATTGGTGGGTACCTAATTATCGCTAATTAAGGTGTTTGAGTGAGAATCGAGTGGGCGGGGCGGGGGAAACGAGGGTGTTTGTGACTACATATGACTCAGACGCGCAAGGGCAGGATGTCACTTAGGCGTCTTTCAAAAATGTCTGAACTTTTTTTGTGAACTTGGGCGTCTTTATTCGTCATCCAAGAACATACGCTTTCATTGACCAAGATATTATAGATAACTTAAATTGTAGGTCCCGGTTGTTTTAACCGTTTAGCCATGTCTAAAGCCTTCAGGCGGCCTAAATACTCTGACACCAGGACTAGCCATCCGGCCTATACGAACTTACTTAACAAACAAACAACAAATAACTCTTTATTGTACACAAAAATAAAAATAACAATTAATACAACAGTGAAATTCTTAAGGTAGTGCAACACTAGGCGGCCTTATTGCTGGAAGAGATCTCTTCTAGGCAACCCATACTTAAATTACTTATGTTACATTACTTACTTTATAGATCACTTGTAGCGCTTGTTTCATCGAAAACAACAACATTCGGCACGCACGATCGGTCTTCGGGTGGAGCAACGCGGGTGGAATTCACGTCTGAACGTTCCCGTTGCTTAAATGACACGTTAGATTGTAGGCCTGTAGCAGCCTTTTTTTATATAGCCCACTGCAGGACGTAGGCCTACCCACGAAGGGTGATTGGGCCATATCCACCACGCTGGCCCAGTGCGGATTTTAAATTTCTTCTACGGATGCATGCAGGCTGCCTCACGATGTTTTCCTTCACCGAAAAACCAGTGGTGTGAAATTCTGTACATAAATTCCAAAGAACTCATTGGTACAGGATTAGGATTTGAACCCACGACCTCACGATTGTAAGGCGGATGTTACTACCTCTAGGCCACCACGTCTTATTGCAAATCTTATTGTGGGCCTAAGTGTTTTTAACTAGCTAGCTTTCAGACGGCTTAAAAAGTCGGACAGCAGGGATAGCCACAGGCCTATACGAACTACAATAATTAAACATATGATTGTTATTCGATCCTCCGCGTTATCTCTTGTTCTATCTTTAAAATCCATCGATAAGTGTAAAATACCAATCTTATAAAAAAGCATATGTTTGAGTGCCCTTAAATGACCACCTATTGGCGGTTATCTAATTATCGCTAATTAAGGTGTTTGAGTGAGCATCGAGTGGGCGGGACATGGGAAACGAGGGTGTATGTTAGCTTGCTTGCTTTCAGTCGGATGGGGGTTTGGTACAATTTGTAAGAGATTGTACCTTTTACAAAGTGACTGTCCTCTGCTACTTTAAGACTTCTTCTTCGTCGTGTCGATCCTTTCATACTTAGCCACGCTCGTCCCGCCGGGGGTGGCTTTTTAGAGGGGTGGCTTCGATCGCACAATGCAAAAGCATTGTGCAAGCATTCGCACACTGAGGGCACGAAAGGAGGTGCTGCATAGTTTGCACTGACGCTCTGTAGTCGCACTGAGGTGCGTTTACGCACTCCAGACTAAGATAAAAATTTACCGGGTTGAATCCATGTCAACCGTTTTGGGCATCCGTCAGGAGGAAAAATGTTCTGGCTAAAAATTAATCTGCCCCGTTCACGCACTCCCACTGGTATCATTTTTCTTCTGACTAGGCTGTTTTATCGAGGTTTTTCGGTAGATAAATGTTATCTTGTATATAATTGTCCGGAGTTGCTGGAACAGGTCACACTGAGGGTGCCGCGTCCTGGCTCTTTTGTGTCGTTAAGCAGAGGTACTTTTGCATATCCGCCGTGCAGAACCAACATGTTGATGCATTCTCCGATCTATCGCATGTGTAAGCATTATGAAATGATTAGAGATAGCATTGATATATTTTCGTCCTGTTCGTTGACCTCACTTAAGTTTAAACTGTGTAGAGCTTTTACTCATGTTATTTGATTGCCGTTTTTGTAATAAGTCTTTGGTTTTCTTTTTATTGTGTACTATGCAGACACGTTTTAAACATAATTTAATTTCTGTAAAGTTGTGTTCTAATACTTTATTTTTGTGTTTTATCTTAGTTAAGTTGCGTTCTAGATGTTGTTTCTATTTATTTTCAATTTGTTAATGTTAAGATGTAGCGTGTATAATTTGCATGTTAGGACTACATCGTGAAGTGTAGATGTACTCGTGAGTAATTTTAAGAATGTTTGTTTTGTAATTGACACATTTATACTGTTTTGTAGTCTAATAAAAAAAAAAAAAAAAAAAAAAAAAAAAAAAAAATTGGTCGGCTAGTAGTCAATGAATCGAGTTGGACAGATCGTTTCAGAGTTTGATAGATGTGATAGGTTTGTTGTAGATTTAAGAGCTATGATGCCGTTCACGGACGCACTTCAAAATCATATTTATCCAGTATAAAAATTATCTGGCAAGCGTAAACGCACCCCTGCACTGCTGCGGTGTCCGAATATCCCCACTTGGTCAATTTAGTCCTGCAACGACCCACTTGTTTCCGCAATTGGTTCAGAGATTTCGACTTCAACGATCTGATTTGCCGGTTAACAGGATTTAACCTTTGCACTAATAGCACAACCGTATTTTACCGTGTACGTACAGAATTCGAACAGTTCGAAAACATTCGAACACGAATCGATGTATTTGTTGATTTTTTTAAAACGACGTACCTATGATTTGCCAAAAAAAGAATCAGCGAAATTGGTGTATAATTGACGGGCTAATTAAAATACATGAAAAAAACAACGAGTTGCACTCCGGGAGTGCCGGCAGGAGTTAAAAATTTAACTTATTAAGAACTATAATTTATGTCGTAAAATATGTGTACAATATCACACACGCACACTCACGCAAGCTTCCTACGCCGCTTAAAAGAAACAGCAGGAGCAGGCATACATTTTTGCCGCGCGGTAGAAAGGGAGACGGAATATTACTTCCTCTTTACTCCGTGACGGCGGTCTACTCTCCCTCCGTCTTTACGAATTTTTGATCAGGACACGTGTCCTGACGCGAATTTTTTAAATATTTTTTTACCCATCGCAAAAAGTGCACAATGCCGATAAATAAGTTTTCACATCAAAAACAATTAACCGAGTAAAGAACCTCCTTTTTTGAAGTCGGTTAAAAATCGCTCAAATCTTATATTTTTGACCAATCTCGATCAGCCGAACGCTAACTCAGGAGCAAACCCAGTTAAGTGCCAAACGAGAGGGTAATTGTTTTACTCCCGAACAAAGGAGGTGTTTGATCTGGGAGGTTGCTCTTCCTCTTAGTGCCTGCTCATTTTTGGACCTCTTATTGTGTTCTTTTTTTTTTTTTTTTGTGAGCGTGGATTAAGTACGTGACTTTCTCCATTGGAAAGAACGTTGATTAAAGAGTTTAACCGTAATTAGTATGTGAACAGAATTCTGTTTGAGTTTAGATTTTTAGTTTTTATAGCAGTGAATTTATCTGTGGTTTAGTTTGAGAAAATGTTAACTTCTTACTTATTAGTCAAAAATCGCTTATATAAAAATTATAAAATGACACCGTTGCACATTTAAACTTTTTTTTTTTTTATCCTTACATAGTATAAAATAAAGTCGCTATTTTTGTCTGTTTGTTTGTCTGTATGCTTAAATCTTTAAAACTACGCAACGGATTTTGATGCGGTTTTCTTTAATGGATAGAGTGATTCAAGAGGAAGGTTTATATGTATAATACACCTGTGCGAAGCCGGGGCGGGTCGTCTAGTTCTGTATATAGGTAGGTTTCATATTTTTGGCGCATTTGTATATATTAGGTAGTTTAGAATTATATTTCAATGTTTTTTAAGTTAGAAAAATAGGCGGTTATTAATACTATATTTTCAAACCATATTCCTTAAATAGTAAATGGAGAAATGTTATCGCGATGAGTTGGCTCAAAGGAAAAATAAGCACTACAAAAACTCATGAGATGAATAGATTTAGCCATTATCATCATTCACAGCCTTCCTTTGTTCCATTGCTGGGCATAGGCCTATTCAGCCTATTACTGTACCATCTGCCTCGGTCCTGTGTCAATCGTGCCCAGTGAGACTTCCTCAGTCGCCGAGTGGTATTCTGTGTCTGGATGTTATTCTTTGTAAATGTATATATTTAAAAATATCTATGTACCTCAGTAATATATCAATCTCTGGAAGCCATATCACATGCTTTGCTTAGTTTAGAAGCAGATACCGTTTGTAAAATATCTCTAGTATGTTTATATTTTTAGATGTCTATGCCACTGAGATGTCTGTGCCAATCGTAAGATCTATAGATATGGTACTTACAACATATTACAATTGTATTCGTTAGTCCCATGATGAGACTGTGTAAGACCGGCGGCGAAAGTCTATTGTTCGCAAGCTTCTATTTGTCACTATCAAAGTGACTTCAATCTGATGGATGGGTGTCGTAAGTGACCTTTTATAATGACACTTTGGGGCATTGGGCATTGTTCTGGCGAAAATACTTGTAAAAAGGCTTTTTCAATACTAGAAAAGTTAAAATTTGACCCATCTTGCCTGATTTTATGGAGATGTGGTTTAGAAACACTACTTCGCGGGAACTTTCCCCAAAATGATCACATATCACTCTAAAATTCAAATGTCGCTTATTACCATTAGGTGATTCAACTTACTTCCAAAGAGGTATAGGTTCTAGAAGACACTCACGAAATGGTCTCGAAATAATAACTTTGGCGGAACACTTCTCAATAGCTCAAAACATATGAAACAATAGGTCGGGTGTCACGCAAGGCACTACGGCAGGGCCACGATTGCTTTGTAGTCAGTAGTCAAGAAAAGTGTAAATAAACACGTAAATACAGTTAATTATTCCATTTTTATAAAATAAAACTAATTCTACGAGTATTTTAGTGTAACAATAGACACAAACAGAGCCACAAGCGAAAACTAGTTTCCAAAACACAATAGTAGCATGTAATGTGTGTTTTACAATACACCTACATGCGCGATACGATCACAGCAATTAATAAGGTGGGCCTCTGACGCGTCACGGGTGTAAGGTCGTATGTCACATTTTTGTGGTTTTATATTATAGCCAGGAAGGCGTGTGCGTAGAATAAAAAATAAACTTTTGCAACATACTGAGTTATGAGTTATTAGTCATAGGTGAATTGAGGGACGTCTTCTGCTGCTTATTGTGTTTACGTATAATATGGGAATATGCATTTTTTATTGAATTGAAATATTAAAACTGCAAATGCCACAAAGTCTTGATTCACATTATAATGAGTGCGTGAATTTGTTAAAGGTATGAATATAACAAATATTTCATAATTAAGAGTTATTGTGATAAAAAAATCGACAATATGTAAGATAAATCATTATTAAAAAATTAAAATATTACGCATTACTATTTTAGAAAAAAAAACGCATAGGATAGCAGTGGAATTTTTAAGCTTTTTTTGGTTGATTGTTAAATGTTGTTCTTAATGCTAGTTTTGTAAATCTAGCTTAATCATGTTAATTCATTTTTTACACCAAAATTGTACGAGATCCCTAATTTAATTTATAAATATCTCATTTAGCGCACAGCACTGATGAAGCAGACTATTAATTACAGTATCAATGTTAAAAGTAGGCATACATTTGATTTATATAATTTAAAATAGCTATTAATTATAACAAAAACCTGAGCAAAAACTCGATTCAACGTTACCAGGTCGCCTACACACTGGGCTTTAAATACCGGCTCTAATATGACGTTATTTATTAACCCCAGTGTGCCATGGCCCTTATCTGGGTTAACCTTTTGTTGTCGCGGTTTACAACGAATAAATATCAAGTTGAATTAGTTAATATGAACGTGAGAAGATGGATGGTACTGAATAGGTTGATTGTTTGTTAGAAAGGGCCAGAGGTGGGTTATTGTGCTCCGCGATTCGTATTTGTTAAGTGTTTTTAATGAATTAGATAATATTTTGTGGATAACAACAGTCTTGTTTGGTTTTGTTCGTTGCTTTGTGGAGGCTTTTCTATGGTGTTTATTGTTGCTTTGTACTTTGGTGCATTTCGGGAAAATAATTTTACTGGTGAAGTAAACAATAGTATAATAGGTATGTGTAAGCTAAGGTATCCCCATATCTTATAGCTACTTAGCACAGTGAAGTAATGATAGAAATTATAGCTTGTATACATATACAGGGTTATTCCTAATCAATAAGCATTCTTTTAGGGGCTTATTCTGTACATCAAAACTAACAACTTTTGTCAAAACTCAAAAAAAAAACTTGTTCCATAGAAAAATATCGTTCACTCCCGACAAAATTTATGTAAAAATTGTTTTTTTTTTGAGTTTTCACAAAAGTCGCAGATCAAAGTTGTTTGGTTTTGATGTACAGAATAAGCCCCTAAAAGGATGCCAATTGATTAGGAATAACCCTGTATACTCAAGCTACTTAAACGACTAGAACCTACTAAACTTCTTAATTTAATGAAGTCTACCAGGTACCTACATAATTGTAAAATATTTAACTCTTTCATTCGTCAGTTTAAAATTTTACCCACATTACAATAAATAACATCACTTTCAATCCATGCATGTGCCATTTAATAAAAGACAGTGACAAACGAGAGCAACATTAAAATAAAATAAACATTTCGGTTACATCAAATTTCTCTTCATGCAAATCCTAACATACAAGCAACAAAACAAGCCAACAATGCACTGCACATTGGTAGCAATTTCAAAAATTAAAAACCTCGCGGACGAAACATTCAAATCACGAGCGCGTTTTCGACATTGTTGCGAAGAGCATTATCAGTGTAGGTGGGGCGTGGGTGTGTCCCGCAAAAAGGTTCAACTTTTAAATTACTGTTTTTGTGATAAATCATCGCACTAAATGTTATGAACATGGAGTTTGCTGTTTTGTTTGTGGTGTTAGCGAGTCCTATTGCCACGAACATTTATCTTTGATAGTAAATTATGTTTATAATGATTTGATTGGCGTTACGTTTTGATAGTCGACGTTGATACTTTTTTATAGGACTGGAAGGCATAGAAAGTGGAAAGTCTATGAGTTGGATAACTGGTTACCTACGTTCTGAAAAATATAATCATGGTCATTAATAAACAATGTTTTCCGATACAATGGAATCAAGACCAAAATTCATGATTATAAATGTAAAAATATCGTATTAACTGCTATTAGTCCTGGTGATCTAGTGGTAGTGATACCCGCCTTACAATTGTGAATTTGCTGGTTCTAATCCTGGTCCCATACCAATGAGCTCTTTGTAATTTATGTACGGTTTCTCACACTACTGGCTTTTCGGTGAAGGATTACATCGTCAGAAAACTTGCATATGTCCGTAGAAGAAATTAGATGGCGTATGTGAATCCACCCGCACTGGGTCAGTGTGGTGGAAATGCCCCAATCACCCTTCGTGAGTAGGCTTACATCCTGCAGTAGTAGACTGTCAAAAAAGGCAGTACAGTACAGTAACAACTGAAGTACAAAATTTTTCGAAAGTATACAGGGTTACTGGTAATCAATTAGCATCCTTTTAGGGGATTATTCTGTACATCAAAACTAACAACATTTGTTCTGCGACTTTAGTCAAAACTAAAAAAAAACCGTTGTTCCATACATTTTTTCGAGGGTGAATGATATTATTCTATGGAACAGCATTTTTTTTAGATGTGATAGAAGTCACTGAACAAAAGTTGTTAGTTTTGATGTACAGAATAAGCTCCTAAAAGGACGCTAATTGATTAGGAATAACTCTGTGTATAGGTACACACATAAAAAAAAATTGTAGAGAAAAAAAGATGTAAGTAAAGTCGGATGAAACTGGTGAATCCATAAGCTTCTGCCCGCTGACCCGTCCGTGACTTTTGTTTACCCGTTCCGCAGACTGCGTGTTGCGCAACGCGCGATCGCTTCGATTTATAAAGGTTTTTCTCATTCGTTTTGTTGTAAACAAGTCGCTGTTGGCCAACTTTTACTTTTGTGTTTTCTCCTTTATTGAAATCTGGAGCTGAAAAAACGAATGGATTAAAATTAATGATCATCTGATATGTCTTACAAAAAAAATGCAGAACAAAGACGCTTTCGTTTTACTTTATTTATCCTACTAATATTATAAACGTGAAAGTTTGTAAGGATGGATGGAAGGTTGGATGTATGGATGTTTGTTACTCTTTCATGCAAAAACTACTGAACGGATTGAGATGAAACTTTGCAATCATATAGCTTATATATCAGAATAACACATATGCTATAACTACAGACCCATCTCGCTTCTGAGCCATGTTTATAAGCTGTTTTCAAGGGTCATTACGAACCGTCTCGAGCGCAGGCTTGATGACTTCCAGCCTTCCGAACAAGCCGGTTTCCGAAAGGGCTTTAGCACCATGGACCATATTCATACGCTGCGGCAGGTTATACAGAAGACCGAAGAGTATAACTTGCCACTTTGCTTAGCGTTTGTGGACTATGAGAAAGCCTTTGATTCGGTCGAGACTTGGGCTGTGCTCGAGTCTCTCCAACGATGCCGTATTGACTATCGGTACATCGAAGTGTTGAAGTGCTTGTATAATAACGCCACTATGTCGGTCCGAGTACAGGAAGAGAGCTCCAAGGCGATCCCTTTAAAAAGAGGCGTAAGACAGGGAGACGTCATTTCTCCGAAACTGTTTACGGCTACTTTGGAGAACGCCTTCAAGCTCCTGGAATGGAAAGGATTCGGCATCAATGTCAATGGCGAATACCTCACTCACCTTCGGTTTGCCGACGATATAGTAGTCATGGCAAAATCGATGGAAGAGCTCAGCACGATGCTCGAAGGCCTCAATCGGGTTTCCCAACAGGTGGGTCTTAAGATGAACATGGACAAGACGAAAGTCATGTGTAATTCCCATGTTGTACCCACCCCGATCTCTGTTGGGAGCTCGGTTCTTGAAGTCGTTGACTCGTACGTCTACCTAGGACAAGTAGTACAGTTGGGTAGGTCCGACTTCAAGAAAGAGGCCAATCGCCGAATCCAACTGGGCTGGGCAGCGTTCGGAAAATTGCGTAGCGTCTTCTCGTCCGACATACCTCAGTGCCTCAAGTCGAAAGTTTTCGACCAGTGTGTGTTGCCAGTGATGACTTATGGCACAGAAACGTGGTCTCTCACTATGGGCCTTATTAGTAAGCTCCAAGTAGCCCAACGAGCTATGGAGAGGGCTATGCTCGGAGTCTCTCTGCGAGATCGAATCAGAAATGAGGAGATCCGTAGAAGAACCAAAGTTACCGACATAGCCCAACGGATTGGCAAGTTGAAATGGCAATGGGCAGGGCACATAGCGCGGAGGACTGATGACCGATGGGGTCGGAAAGTTCTCGAGTGGAGACCACGTACCGGCAAGCGCAGCGTAGGACGTCCACCCACAAGGTGGACGGATGACCTCATTAAGACCGCAGGATCGCGCTGGATGCGGGCCGCTTCCAACCGGTCTTATTGGAGATCCATAGGGGAGGCCTATGTCCAGCAGTGGACTTCTTATGGCTGATGGATGGATGGATGGATGGACATATGCTATAAATTGTAATGATAAATTGTGTAAATTTTCCATATTATAACAATAAGTGCTAAGTAAGTAGGAAAAATTCTGCCATCTGCGAACTATTCTAGCGTGCGCTCCAAGAAATGTCAAAAAAGAACTGTCAAATCGATTTTTTTTGTTATTTTCATTTTCCACCTCCATTATTAAGGGCAGTAAGATAGGGCCTCGAAATATCATGCGGGCGCAGCCGCGGGCAAAATCTAGTTTTATATAATTTATCGACGCAAATTTTACCTAAACCGGTTATTATAATTCAGTGAACCAAAGTACCTATTATTAATATTCACAAAGCTTTATTAAAAATGCTTAGCGTGTCCGTAGATGATACTATAAAGACTATTCAAAAAAAGAAAAACGCCAACAATACAACAGAACAATAACAAACGAGATTAATACGATACAAAGAGCTATTACCGCGATATCTCGATGTTATCTCACAGTTTTGTCTCATACAGCGCACATGTAAACAGCTGTCCTAGTGTCGTCGGGCGAGCATTGTCCTGTCATAATAATTATGTATTGCGAAGCGTTAAATATCTGGACGATTCCAGAATTTGCAGTTGCGGCGTTTTGTCCGTCGACCGTGCAGCGATGGCGTATCTACAAGATTATCTTCAATGGAGCAACTTTTTGGGGTCCAGTACGTTTGTATAAAACATTAAATTGTTCTTTACTATTAAGACTATGCTATGATTATGTTAGTAAGATCCAATGTAAATCATGACTTGCCTGTAACGTTTAAATGTTATTTTATGGCCAATAAATATTTCTTATTCTTATTCTATCTGTCTGTTTCTGAGACACCGCTCTATTGGTTGGTTTGAATGCCTAAAGATAGTATGAAACAATATACTGTTTCATCAAGCCCTAATAAATTAAAAATATCAGATTCGACTTATCCGTTTTCGTAGGATCATTTCTTCCTACCGCTCTACAGCTCTAGA
The DNA here is from genome assembly GCA_964007245.1 of Hypomecis atomaria. NCBI lineage: Eukaryota > Metazoa > Arthropoda > Insecta > Lepidoptera > Geometridae > Hypomecis > Hypomecis atomaria. The sequence continues at coordinate 19,596,016 of OZ023291.1, forward strand.
CAGATAACTGAAAATGTCTATTTTGGAGTAAAGTGTGAAAAAAAAATGGTTGTCTGTAAAGTCGGTTTACTGACGATAGTTGAACGTGACAACGTCTTCCGATTGTGCTTCTTTGTCTCGCTCGTTCCGCGCTCTCGCTTGCACTTCAAGCCTTACATGGAACGCCTCAGAGCGAGGTAACGCCGCATGAGTCATGTTTTTTCGTTTCGTGCGTGCAGCCGGCTCTATCGAATTATAAGACGTTGTTACGTCAAAAATGTAGAACAAAATCTTCTCAATTTGTAGAATTTTTTTTTTACCCACGACGGAAGGGAGGCGGTCTACGCGTTTGTTGAGTAAACGCGTTATTTTTAACCGACTTCCAAATAGGTGGAGGTTCTATGTTCGTGTGTATGTATTTTTTTGTGTATGTTCATCGTTAATTTCGCCAATTGTGAACCGAATCGAAAAAATCTTTTTGTTCGAAAGGGTATACTCCCAAGATGGTTCCATTTAAATTTTACAGAAATCGGTATCGTTTTTGATAAATCAACAAAATGTAAACAATTCGAGCGAAATATTCAGATTTTGTACACGATGGAAGGCGGTTTTGCCATTTTTTGCGAAAAATAATTATGTTTCTTTTTGTCTAAGTATACAAAATACCTACTTCATACGTGTTGTACACTTGCACTGGTCCAATATTAGCTGAAAGCAACAAATGGGTAGATACTTACTACAATTTGGCGTACTGAATTTGGACTAATTTAATACGGAACTCAATAAAATAAGAAATAGATGTGCAAAACCTCGAGATCGCGAGTCCACCTCGCGCTTTGTCATTTTACATAACGGTACTTTATACAAAGTAGATAAGATTTAAAATTATGAAGGGTTGTTATATTGTTTAAAAAATAAAAACAATGTCCCTGTTACAGAGTTACCGTTATTATTCTGCCGTTGTTCGATCAGATTGTCCGCCATTACGGCTGTACAGCTTTTATCGAGGATTTTCTTTTTAAAATTAGGTCATCATTAGCATCATCAGCCATAGGACGTCCACTGCTGGACATAAGCCTCTCCTATGGATTTCCAATGAGCCCGGTTGGAAGCAGTCCATCGCGTTCCTGCGGTCTTAATAATATCGTCGGTCCACCTGGTCGGTGGAAGTCCTACGCTGCGCTTGCCGGTGCGTGGTCTTCATTCGAGAACTTTGCTGCCCCATCGGCCACCAGTTCTCCGAGCTGTGTGCCCTGCCCATTGTCATTTCAACTTACTAATCCGCTGGGCTGTGTCGGTAATTTTAGTTCGTCTGCGAATCTCCTCATTCCTGATTCGATCTCGCAGCGAGACTCCGAGCATAGCCTCTCTCCATAGCGCGTTGGGCTACCTTGAGCTTATTCATAAGGGCCTCAGTAAAAGACCACGTTTCACTTTTTTTTTCTCATAAAAGAATTAGGTGATTTTGTGGAATTATCGTTTATATTGGTAAATAAGTATGTGTCGATTGCAATAACAACGAAATACTTAGTTTTGTATTTTATAAGCTGTTAAATTGTAGGCCCCGGTTGTTATGATCGTTTAGCCATGTCAGAGGCCTTCAGGCGTCTTAAAAAATCTGGCCTGATTCTCTATCGACAAAACGTAAGTACGCGGTAAGTTTTTTTTTTTTCTAACCATTTCGTTCGGAGAAATGTTTGATAAATGTAAAATTAAACTAAATTATAAACCGAATTTAAGTTATGTTATTTGAAAGACAAATATTTTTCCCACGAATTTCTTAAAAACAAAGAGCACGATAGAGCGCGTTACGTGCTTGTTTTCATACAGAATCACCCATCAGGGCTGAGTAGCCACCCGCGCGAACTTACGAGTACTTAACAAAATGGTTCTAGGGATCGTTCTACTGAAATTATATTCTGTTAAGTTATAGTAAGCGGTACAATAAAATACGTATGAAATACAAAAAAAAAAAATACTACTTATATAAGCTAAAACTAAATAAACTACTACTTCATAATAATATACCTAATTAAAAAACCCCGACACAAAAATATTTGAAAACAAACTTTCAATTGACAACCATTTTGGGTATATTTGTAGAATTTTGGTTCTTCCATCCCAACTTTAACTCACCATAACTCTTAAACGGCTCAATCGATTTTTATAAAACATAGCTAAGAACACTCTCGATTAAGTCTCCTTTCATCCAAAAAAAACTAAACTGAAATCGGTTCAGTGGTTCGGGCGCTATGATGCCACAGACAGACAGACAGACACACAGACAAACAGACACGTCAAACTTATAACACCCCTCTTTTGCGTCGGGGGTTAAAAAGCAGTAGGATTATCAGACTCTTGAAGGTCTAAAAATGATTCAAATGCCCAAGCCCACTGCCAGCCTAGTTAGCAAGGGTACCCAGCATGCTGGCAGCATTGCCACGCTGAATGTCAATGCTTATACGTTGAGCCAAATAAACACCAGTATTTTGGTCACACGTCGCGTCCACCAGACGATCAGGAACACGTATAAAGTCTGAGTATAAAATTGACGTTCTTCTCTTATCTTTACAAACTACATTATCAGAAGCGTTGTTACTCAGCTTCGAGCATTGTAACGAACCTAATCGTACAAAGCAAATCTTGTTGCGATATATATCAGCAAATACTGTCCGAGTGTTTTGCGGTCCAATTCAGCTAATACGAGTTGGAAATGAACTGCAACAAATTCACGTTCGTGAATGTTTGTGGCGTTACTCTAGACGACGGTTGTACAATATGTACAATAAAGTGCCATGTACATGATGTATCTACTCATCATTTTGGGCAACTTTTATTGTTTGCCAATTCTGAAATAGCAAAAAAATCCATGAATGGTAACAAATATTCCACACATAACGAAGATCTTGCAAAGCCGGCCCAGACTTTGTACACTAGCCCAGAAAAAGCGTTTAAGTATGGTAAACAAATTCACAGAAAAAAAATGGTATTATTTAATTATGATGGAATTTCATATTTTCTAATTTGATTTATATTCAACGCCGTCATCACGCCGCCATGTTTTGCAAGAAATGTCAAAGATAATGAAATCCGAAAATATGAAATTCCTTTTAAAATGAAGATTGTTACTGAAGAAATCAATAGGAAAATTATTTTCCAAAATAAAAAAATAAAAAATTAAATTCTGTACTAATGGCCTAAGGTAATGGCCTAAAGTTGATATATTTTTGCATTTCATTGTTGGTCTCACAGTAAATAGTAAAAAAGTTCGTCATAAAGATGCAACGACAGTTACATACTAAAATATTTCCGACGTCTCGATATACATATGAAACGAAATATCCCAGCTACTACTGATGACGTATAAAGATATGAGGTTCTTACACTTGATGTCAAAGCCTTCAGGCGGCTTAAAAACTATAACCATGATAAGCCATCCGGCCTGATTGCCATTATAATCACCCTGCCTCCCCTACGCCGCGCCCCGGGTCGCGGTGGTATCCTTAAAACATTTTCCCTTAAAAAAAAGGATTAACCGCCCGATTAACGAACTTTTATAATATAAAGATAATAGAAATACTACTTTATATGCTAAAACTACCTACACTACTACTACATAAAAAGCTTTGGATCATCCACAGACCCTTGAAGGTCTAAAGATAATCCAAATGCTCAAGCACACTCCCAGTTGGGCACGCTGCCCAGCATGCTGGCTGCATTGTCACGCTGAATGGCAATGCTTATGCGTTGAGCCAAATAAACACCAGCATTTTAAATAAGCAATAGAAATTATGTTGTAGAATGGGATAAGGTACAGTGTCTGAGACTCTCTCGTCTCTCTCTCGCCTTCTTCTTCTTCGTGTCGATGGTTCTAAGGTGATAGATCTAGATGGTGATGATCTATCTATGGTTCTCTCTCGCCTCTTGTCTCTGATTAGCTGAATGGGCCCCCTGGTGTACTGTGTACTGTGTCTCCGGCACAAATATTTGACATCCGCGCGTCTTTCCGCCTCGTTTCCTCTCGTTAGTCACGGCGACAATCACTGGGATTTTCAAAGGTTTTTTTGTTGTAAATGCAAAGATTTGTCATCTTATTTAGATTAAATATATTAAAATTCATGTACTCATACTACTACGTACCATAAATAATTTTCATGAAATTCAATAAAATGGTACAGATTTCTTCTACATAAGGTTGACAGAAAGTTGAACTTGAGAGAAATAGATCAAAAATTCGCGACGACAAAAATCCGAAATTAAACAGGGTCATAGTCATAGGTATTAAGAGCAAAACCTTTTAAAGGCGGGTCTAGTACATCTAGACAAACAACTTTTGTACTACGACTTTTGAAAATCCGCAAAAAAAATCGATTCTCCACACATTTTGCCGCGCGTTGACGAACTTTTTGAATTAAAAAGCTGATTTTTCTTCGTGTTTTAGCAAAAGTCCTAGAACAAAAGTTGTTTGTCTAGATGTACTAGACCCGCCCTTAAAAGGTTTTGCGTTTAATACCTATGACCCTGTATAGAACCCATGTACCAAGTTTCGTCAACTTTTTTTGAAAAATGTGACCTGCAGAGGAGAATCAACATCCGCACTGGCGAAAGCTTTACAGGGTTCATCATCATCATTATCAGCCGTATGACGTCCACTGCTGGACATAAGCCTCCCTTATGGATTTCCAATAAGCCCGGTTGGAAGCGGCCTGGACAGAGTTATTCCTAATCAATTAGCAACCTTTTAGGGGCTTATTCTGTACTTCAAAACTAACAACATCTGTTCTGCGACTTTGTCAAAAGTAAAAAAAAAAGTTGTTCCATAGAAAAATATCGTTTACCCGCGACAAAATGTACAATTGTTTTTTTTTTTGAGTTTTGACAAAAGTCACAAAAGTTGTTAGTTTTGATGTACAGAATAAGCCCCTAAAAGGATGCAAATTGATTGGGAATAACCCTGTATATTGTCGATTCAAAACTGAGACTCTCTCATTTCGTTTGGTTGCTCAATTAATGCGTACCACACATCACCCATCGCATCCAAGCTGACTAAAGCCCTGTAGAAAGCTGATTTATCTCCCTTCTCCGCACACTAGTTATTGTCTAAATACTCATAGATGTAGCGATTGTTACTATGTAAAGGGTATGATTGAAATGGTGAGCAGAAGGTACTCTTAGAATTATTATAAGTCCATAATTAATTTTGGTTAGCAAAACTTCTATCCGCAATAAATAAAAATAAAATAATGTTAATTAATAATGCAACAATGTTTGATTAATCTAGCTGATTAATATAGCTAAAAAAAATAAGTTCGTATAGGCTGGGTGGCTAACCCTGGTGTCAGAGTTTTTAGGCCGCCTGAAGGCCTCTGACATGGCTAAACGGTTGAAACAACCGGGGCCTACAATTTAACGTGTCATCCGAGCCACGGTAGCGCTCAGTTGGAAAATGCCACCCGCGGTCACCCATCCAAGTACTGACCGTGCGGAACGTTGCTTAATTTCGGTGATCGCTGACAATATAGCTAATATTAATTGATTACATTTAGCCACTGGTATAGTGTTATTACTTACGACACTTATGGTCCAACTAATAAAGCATGACCGAGTGACCGTGCTATAATATAATTGTCAAAAAACTAACTCTTTACAAAAATTGTAAAATTAAAAATGTAAAAAAGAACTACACTAAATACAATTATTTTGCTGGCTTATAGCTAAACCAAAGAATGAACTCTCTAAAGAAAATCTCAGAAAGAAGAAAATCTCTAGTTTATGCACCTAGAGAACAAAGTAGTGTCTTGTTTTGAGCAAAGGACTCTAGAGCTCCTGAGCGTAGAGAGGAAGTTTTTTTTTTTGAGTAAAGCGAGGTGATCTGATCTGATCTGAAGAAGAAAGTTATGCTGACCAAAGTACTAACCACAGAAATACATTACCTATACAAGTGTCAACAGATGAAGCATTTGTGCGTAGATATGGCGTCTACGTAAGTGCGATTTTCTACAAAAAAGCCGTGGAATGCTATGCTGATCAAAGTAGCTGACCATAGAAATACACTACCTCCTTAAGTGTCCACAGATGTAGCAAGAGTTTGTGCGTAGATATCGCGTCTATGTAGGTGCACAAAAAAGCCGTGGAAGCTATGCTGATCAAAGTAGCTGACCATAGAAATACACTACCTCCTTAAGCGTCCACAGATGTAGCAAGAGTTTGTGCGTAGATATCGCGTCTATGTAGGTGCACAAAAAAGCCGTGGAAGCTATGCTGATCAAAGTAGCTGACCATAGAAATACACTACCTCCTTAAGCGTCCACAGATGTAGCAAGAGTTTGTGCGTAGATATCGCGTCTATGTAGGTGCACAAAAAAGCCGTGGAAGCTATGCTGATCAAAGTAGCTGACCATAGAAATACACTACCTCCTTAAGCGTCCACAGATGTAGCAAGAGTTTGTGCGTAGATATCGCGTCTACGTAAGTACTATTTTCTACAAAAAAGCCGTGGAACGGTGGAATGCTATGCTGATCAAAGTAGCTGACCATAAAATACATTACCTCCTTAAGCGTCCACAGATGTAGCAAGAGTTTGTGCGTAGATATCGCGGGTGTTATCGCGCGGTCGTGTCGCGCGATGCTATGATTGCCGACAGAAAGGGCACCGCGCTTTGTTGTTACCGCGAGCACGAAAATCTCGGCTTGGCGCGCTCTATGGGACCTGGAGATAATAGGCTTGTCTGCGTAAACATTCCCCTTTGTATCTGTGAATAATCAAGTAGCTGGGTGAAGGGACAGTTTACAATACAATACAACAACACTTTATTGACACCAACAAGAAAACATAACAAAAGAAACAAAGACAGAAAAGGCACAAAAGGCGGTCTTATCGCTAAAAGCGATTTCTTCCAGACAACCTCTCTTGGATGCAAGGAACCATAAAGACGACAAGGACGGTGTAAACGTAAAAAAAAAAAAAAAAAGTTAAATAATGAAGAAAGTTACTACAAATTCCTAATCAACAATAAAATAAACTACATAATAATAGCCATACATAAATACTTATAATAATACATACAATAAAAATAAACATACTTAGATGCATAAATATATTACAAATAAATTAATGACGAGGAGTGATATGAGTAAAAGTTAAAAAATACTTGTTCGAACTGAAAACCAACGCTCTGCCACCGGAGTAGATGTTTGATCTGTGTGTTGCCAGTGATAACTTATGGTACTGAAACGTGGTCTCTTCCTATGGGTATTATTATACCCAATTGACTATGGAGAGTGCTATGCTCAGAGTCTCTCTACGCAATCGAATCAGGAATAAGAAGGTCCGTAGAAAAATTAAAGTTCTTCCAAGTTCTTTAAAGTTCCGATCTAGCCAACTTGGCAAGTTGAAGTGGCAGTGGACAGGCCACACAGTTCGTAAAAAGGATAGCAGATGGGGCCGTCAATTTAAATCAACATAGGAAGGAAGGTGGATTGATGCTCTAATTGAGACCGCAGGAACAGACTGGATGCAAGCCGCTTCCACCCGTATTTTTGCAAATCCAGTGTAGTCCTTACGGTTGATAATGGTGATGATAATGACTAGTCTCATGAACGATTGAAGATCGATAAGATCTACTCAAATAATCGTACATCGTTATTTATATTCACCGCAAAATGAATCGAACACATTGTCTCAAAGCCATTGAATAGCTACAAACATTACCGACCCACCCCTCAGCAACACAGACTTATTACACACGAAGATAAGTTAATAACCATAGACTATCCGTTTCTCCACATGGTCTAAAGCATTCGCCACCCATCGCTACTGCCAGGACAATTTATAAGCTTTGGCCACCGCACGCCCACCCATTCAGCGGGATCGAACCAGCACAATTAAACGTAGCCTCAGGACCGCTCGGTCACCCGATACTATCTGTGTGACCCTGCGCCGCCTGCGGAGATCTCCTTTAAAACTTAATTTTAACTCCAAACGGCACAACTCTAACCCAAAACCACACAAAACTAAGACCTAAAAACTAGAAACTAAAGATCAGATTCAATCCTTTTGGTAAAACCTTTCCTAATCGGCGAAAATAGACTTTTACCCGTTACGATAGCCAACAAAATCGCAGTTTGAACACTAGATCCGGCAACTATATAGTTGTCTTTGGTCGGTAACAGTATCGCAGTACGCTCTGACCCCGTCCAATGGTCATAGTTAAGGCCAGAACTGAAATATGGAGTCAGAGAAATTGGTTTGGGTCGTGCAGGACGTCGGAAAGTGGGTAGTTAGTGATTTAAAGTGCTGGTCTGTTATTGGTTTAAGAGTTTAGAGCTTGATGGAAGGTATTTTAATCGAGATATGTAATATTATACTCAAATCGATGTAGATACTTAGTCTTGTACTGTAGAGTACAGAGAGGTTCTTATTCGGTTTGGGAGCGATAAGTCCTGTACTGACGTCCTGCATAGTGTGCTTTGTGTATTTTCCTTCCAGAATCTACCCGAGCCAGCCCAGCTCTTTAAAATAATTATTTTTCACAAATAATGGTAAAACCGGCTTCCATCGTGTACAAAATTCGAATATATCGCTCGAATCGTTTGCATTATTGTTGATTTTTCAAAACGGCTCAGCCGATTTCGGTAAAATTTTAATGGGACCACCCTGAGTATACCATTTTGAACTAAAAATATTTTATCGATTAAAAAAAAATACATACAGACGAACATATAACCTCCTCCTTTTTGGAAGTCGGTTAATAACAGAGACTAGCTTTTTAGCCGCTGTTCCATTGTGGTTTGAATGGTGTCTAAGAAAGGCAAAAAAATCTCCAAAATGTTTAGTCGGAGGTCACCCGTTCACCTTGTGGGACTTTTCGGCCCCACCATTCATCAATCCTCCTTAAAAAATAGGAAAAGTGCTTTATACGTAGCTCTACATGACATTGCACGTTGGGGAAAAAATCCTAATGCGAGCCGGACTCGGCCACTAAGGGTTCCTTACCGTATGTATCGTACCGTAAATATTTATTATCTGCATGTGTTGTTATAGCGGCAACAGAAATACATCACCTGTGAAAATTTTAACTTTCTAACTATCACGGTTCATGAGATGCAGCCTGGTGACAGATAGACAAACAATAGGGTCCCGTTTTTACCTTTTGGCTACGAAACCCTAAAAAGAATCAAGATTTCTCTCATCACCTGTGAAAATTTTAACTTTCTAGCTATAATGGTTCATGAGATGCAGCCTGGTAACAGACAGACTATAGGGTCCCGTTTTTACCTTTTGACTAAAACCCTAAAATGAATCAAGATTTCTCTCATCGGCATATAAATTATTGCAGTTTCAAAGTGAAATTAGCTTCTAAACACACCGAAATGAGGTCCAAATTCTGCGTGGCAACTTTCATCCATAACAGGTAGCAATCAATCCTACTAATATTATAAACGTGAAAGTTTGTAAGGATGGATGGATGGATGTTTGTTACTCTTTTACGCAAAAACTACCGAACGGATTGAGATGAAACTTTGCAAGATAGCTGATATATCAGAATAACACAGAGGCTATAAATTATAATGATGTTGCGTAATTTTTCCATATTATAACAATAAGTGTTAAGTAAGTAGGAAAAAAACTGCCATCTGCAAGCAATTCTAGCGTGCGCTCCAAGAAATGTCAAAAAAGAACTGTCGAATCTATTTTTTTGTTTTTTTTTTATTTTCCACCTCCTTTATTAAGGGTGGCAAGGTTGGGCCTCGAAATATCATGCGTTCGAAGCTGCGGGCAAAATCTAGTACAGAATAGTCATAGATTGTAAATCTCTTAACAATATGGCTCCACGCAGCCGATCAAACCAAACGGATCAATAACGATCTGCTCAATTAATAAATCAATCGGAGAAACAATTCGGTATTCAAACGCCAACGGACGCTTCTATTGGCCAATAAAACAGCGCGCGGTGGTGACATCTGCATAAATCTGCTGCGTAGATGCGTAAGCGCAGCTATTATAACTAACTTAGGGCTTATTCATACTAAACTAATAATATAAGGGGTTGTTTAGCAATATGTAGGGACTTGGAGGGGAGCATATAATATGGTAAATTAATAACTACGAAAAAAAACAGCTGCTAAAACAACATTGGAAAATAGACATAAATAATAAATATTAGGGGACATCAAAAACACGGTATCTGACCCCAAACTAAGCATAGCTTGTGATATGGCTGCCAGAGACTGATATACTACATATACATATTTTTAAATATATACTTATATAGATAGTACCTAAATAACACCCAGACTCAGAGCAAACACCTATGTTTATCACACAAATGTTTGCCCTGGGTGGGGATCGAACCCACGCCTCTTAGACCCAGAAGTCAGGGTCACTAACCACTGAGCCACCGAGGCAGTCAATATAGATAGATAGATACAAAATAACCCTTTATAGTGTGCACTAATAGGTACTATGAACTACAACAGAAGGTACAAAGTAGATACTTGTCTTAAATTATTGTCTCAAATGGCGGCCTAATCGCTGACAGCGATCTCTACCAGGCAACCACTGAACGGAAAAAGATCACAAACAAGAGTAGAAAATGTATTTATAGAAGGTTTGACGTCGATTGTTTTTCCCAATTACTCGTATTCCGTAACTTTAGTCTAGTTATTGAAGTAGAGTACTCGTAGCTATGAAGTAATGTAAATATGAAGTTTTTTTTTTTATTTGAAGTGTCGCTGAACTTGATATACCATATCTTTGAGATTCGTCTAAAATCGTGTTATTCATTCACTAAGTCAAAGTAAGTAAACACGATTTAAATGTAGTAATAATCGGCCAAGCACGAGTCGGACTCGCGCACGTAGGGTTCCGTACTGTATGGGAGCCCCCCAAAAATATTTATTTTATTTTTATTATTTATTATTGAGTTAATATAAAACTTAATATTCAGTGAAGATTTCAAGCATCTACCTGTTACCATTATTAATATAGAGCGAAAAACGTCTAAAAATCAGGTTTGTTGTATGGGAGCCCCCCTTAAATATTTATTTTATTCTCTTTTTAGTGTTTGTTGTTATAGCGGCAACAGAAATACATCATCTGTGAAAATTTCAGCTGCCTAGCTATCATGGTTCATGAGATACCCGGTGACAGACAGGCAGACAGACAGACGGACATCGAAGTCTTAGTAATAGGGTCCCGTTATTCCCTTGGGGTACGGAACCCTAAAAATGATGTAATCTTAGTCGTCGTTTTGTACTTTTTGAGGATACTACTTGAATCAGTATCCGCGAAACGGTTACAAAGATTTTTGTAAATAAAATGCGATCTAATATTTTTTCTTAGTCTGATGACTTTAAGTTCTTTATCTACACTAATGTTGTAACATTCTACTTATGTTTCCAATACTTGACTTATAATGACTACTGTTATAGCGCAGACAACAAAACACTCAATTTAAGCAATTTCACATGATGTTATAATATCCACATCGATATCGTAAAATCTCATTATAACATCGCGCGCTCGCTCTTGATTGGCCCTGCGCGCGCAGCTGCGCTCTCATTGGTTAGATTTTAATGGCGCCAAGTTCACTGTCACAGTGAACTTGGCGTACACGTACGCGTGAATTTAATGTTTCGCAATATGTTTTTTTTTTTTTTTTTTATTGGTGAAGATAAAGTAGCGTATGCAACTGCATATAACACGGGTATTAAAACACGAGTGTGAGTTTATGAAACGAGCGCAGCGAGTTTCATAATAGTAATGAGTGACTTCATTATATGACAGTTGCATAAACTACTATATTGTTAAAGTTTCTATGAGACTTGCGTTCTATGATATAATTATTCAAAGACAGAGGCCACCATTAAAGACATATAAATCGGTAGGATAATAGTGTGGACATGGCGTACAATGCTCCGCGCCGCGTATTGACTCGCGAGCCTGGATAGTGTGACGCGGCACCTACTTTGTGTATAATATAACTAGCGACCCGCCCCGGCTTCGCACAGATGTATTATACATATAAACCTTCCTCTTGAATTACTCTATCTATTAAAAAAAAACCGCATCAAAATCCGTTGCGTAGTTTTAAAGATTTAAGCATACAGACAAACAAACAGACAAAAATAACGACTTTATTTTATGCTATGTATGTAAGGATATAAACCTTCCTCTTGAATTACTCTATCTATTAACAAAAACCGCGCCAAAATACGTTCGTAGTTTTAAAGATATAAGCATACATAGGGACAAACAGACAGCGGGAAGCGACTTTGTTTTATACTATGTAGTGATGTAGTGAAGTGATTTATAATTATTTAGCAAATGTATTTTTTTTACTATAAAATGTGTTTTTTTTTTAAATTTTATTCGCGTCGCATTTAACTGATTGAATTCTGTTATACAAATAGTTCTTGTTGTAACGAAACACAAATCAGTCAGTCACAAATATTGACTAAGGTGTAGAGTTTGTGAAGTAAGGACTTGTAGAGTTATGTAGCGTTAGAAGCTTGGCTCTACATGAGATCTGACAGCTTTTTGATAGTGCCAATTGTGATCTTGTTTTGGCCACATTTCGTATGAAAATGTTTTGGTTGGATTATTTTTTCGAGGAATAAGAAGAATAAGAATAAGAATAATATTCTTATTCTTATTCTACAATATGTACTACCTAAGTGTTACCAACCAAAATTGTCAACAGCGTACCTACACTGAGCTACCTTCTGATTTCAATTTTGAGTTATTTTTATCTTTTGCGCATGATTCTGTAAAATATTACTATGGTAAATAAATATAAGGTAAATAAATACATATAGGTAGTACATATTGTTAGCAAAAACAAATACTACATCACTGAGTACATCATCTTTACACTTCGTTGGCGAGTAAATGTAAAAACAAATAGGTATTTGCCGATGTTGCGCAGTGCCGGTGGGCCCCAAACTAGGCGATGCCTGTATCTTAGGAGTACTAATGCAATTATTCTATAAGTTATTTAAGTGTCGAGGTTATTTTTTGTCGTATTGTTTAGGTTACTTGTATTTTGTTATCAAATAAAAAACCGTTACTGAAGAGAGATTTGCTAAACTATAACTATTCAATTTTAAATACGAGTAACTCTCTTTGTGCATAATGGAATCAGAATTAGAAAACATTTCAATTAATACCTACTAAGCCATTTCGTTGTTAATTACAATTAAACATGCCTATCAATTCTGTCGTGGTGGTCTAGTGGTAGTGATACCCGCAATCTTCAATCACAATCAAATTACAATCGTGAGGTCGTGGGTTCAAATCCCGGTCCTGTACCAATGAGTTCTTTGGAGTTTATGTACGGATTTTCACACCGCTTTTCAGCGAAGGAAAATATCGTGAGGCAACCTGCATACGTCCGAAGAAGAAATTCGATGGTGAATTCACAACCCGGACTGGGCCAGCGCGGTGGATATGGCCTAATCACCCTTTTTGGGTAGGCCTACGTACTGCAGTGGGCTGTTAAAAAGGCTATTAATTAAAGGCAGTATGTTTACCAGTTAGTTGCACATAGCAAAAATGTTTTAGTAATTGAATTTTCTTATAAAAATTGTTTTCAAAAGCTTGTGCGCTTCATTTACGACCCAAAATAAACAAGCTCTTAAAAGTAAGCGCTGAAAATCCAAAAAGTTATTCCATTCACGTGCCGAGTCACATCTTTATGGGTCCGTGCAGCGCGCCCGTCGTAAATAGAGCAGTGTCACGCGCGCCTACAATGTACAAGCCACCCCGGGAGCCAAAACTAGCTCTTTGAATCACTGCGCTTACCAATACTAGCCTCTAAAAACCAACCTTAATTCCTCAATGTTGAGATTAGTTTGTTAAACTACCAATTTGCAGATACGACTTTACTCTTCTGAGGCGATGGGAAAGAAAATGGACATAGATTGAGAATGAGGTTTATCGAATTAGGCTTTATGTGTGGGGAATAGGGTAGAGTCTTGTGTGGTGTTCTTTTATAAAGAGATGAAACACAATTAAATTCGCGTAATATTTATGCAGATTCAGCGGTGGCTGACTCATTTTGCGCAGTAGGAAATGTGCAGAAGAATAACTCTTATCGGTGTAAATTAGTAATTTTGTGTTGAATGAGTAATTTTAAACGTAGTTTTACATATATTGTTGATAAGTATTCTCTGCAATATCTTCATTCGGATCCTCAGGAAACAGAAGGCGAACTATCGACAGCTTTGGAAATATAAGTAAAATGATAACTTTAATGAATGTCAATTCTTAATATCCAGCCTCAACCAGGGCACAGACGAATTCAATTATTGAATTTATTATCATCCTCTCAAATTAATTTAAATTACTAGACCAATTTTCGATTGTGAAGGGTTTCCCGCCGGGCTTGGTTACGCAATTACGCACCACGAATTCTTCCTACGTGTCAGAACGAGACAGAGTTATGATAAAGTATATCTGTCACTTTATCACGCGTCGAAATGGGTTTTTTTGTAGTCGTATGCTAAGATAGCAGGTTATGCGTGCGGAATGAAAAAATAAACCTGCAACCATCTATCTGGTGATTTTCTCTTTGTGGTAATGACCTCTTCTCGTACACATCGTTGCACTGCGCCAAATTACTCATGCAACTGCTACAAATGTCAGGACCTAACTCTCTCCAAGTGTTCTCCTCACCTCTAATTCGCGTAAGAAATGGGATGCCTATGAAAACCTATCTATTGTTTATACTAATGAGGTGGCATTACTGATTGTGATGTCAGTCATTGTGTGGCGCGTGGAAATTCGATCCTAATGCACTTTGGATATGCTTTCGGTTGTTGCGGTGCAAGCAAAACTTTTAGCTCAAGACCTAGTTGGAGAAAGTTTCGCCTTTCTAAAAGGAATATGAAAGGTTAATATTTTTTTTTCGCCTAAAATGTACCAATAAGTTCTATTTTAAACTAGTCATACTACTGCCGCTTCGGTAGTAGATATTTATTTCCATAGAACATTAAAATTAGAAAACAGACGAATTATTTCAAGTCCTACAGTTCAAATTTATACGTACGTAATAAATTAAAATTAATATATGGTTAAATTATTATTTTTAATTAACATTTACATTGTCTGTGACTTATCAATGGGCGGAATGGGCCCCAAAATAGGCTAAGCCTCTATCTTGGCAGCCTTTGATAAGTAAAGTATAAGTTCCGCGCGACTACGTGAGAAAAGAAATTAAACAGGTTAAATAATAATTATTTTTCGTAAAAAAATGCTAAAACCGCCTTCCATTGTGTACAAAATTTGAATATTTTGCTGGCATTGTTTTCATTATTGTTGATTTTTCAAAAACGGCTCAGCCGATTCTGTAAAATTTAAATGGGATCACCTCGGGATTATGCCCTTTCGAACTAAAAAATAATTTTTCGATTCGGTTCACAATTGGCGAAAATATCGATGAACATACACAAAAAAAACATACAGACGAACATAGAACCTCCTCCTTTTTGGAAGTCGGTTAAAAATAAGATACTAAGCTATAATGTCTGGAAAACGATTTATTTCTATACTGTACATGAATTTACCAATCTCGAACTGGGCGTGCGTGGTGGACATAGCTCAACCGTTCTTCGGAGGGCTTATGTTCACCAGTAGACTGTTGAAGTTTAATACGAAGAATTTTTTAAATAAACTTGTAAAACTCGTCGTTGAGCATATCCCTAAGAGAACATTTCATGCTTCCGAGAGCCCTAGGGCATATTTATTCGTATATTTATTAATTTGCTAATAGGTATTAAGATTTCAATCGCCTCATCCCGCATACCGCGAACTTTCGCTTGCGTCACCAAAACTCCTTGGACCACCTGCAGAATTCCTACAAACAAACCTAACATTGACTTTCAACTCTATACTTGTATAAATAAAGTCGCAAATTGATTATGTTGGGTAGTCATTTTCTGAATTCACTGAATTTCGTACTACTCTACCTGTTTACACAAAAATATACGCTAAACTTTTGAAATAGAGTTGATAGTCGTTTTTATTTAATTGTGGTATCTGAATACACTTCAGGCTAAACCTTTAAATTGATGCGCATTTAATTCGTTAAGATCGCAAATTATTTTCGATGAAATTAAAATCGTATTATTACTTAAGTAGAAAAGCGTTTTTTCTTCAGCGATTCGAATGATTTATTACGGTAGAGAGTTGTTTTTCTCGATTGAAATTGAAATATAAAAGTTAAATTGAATTGTTCATTAATGATGGGTGGGTCATTGAGAAACGATATTAACCAATTTGGATATCTGTTGTGTAAGGGTACTGAGTAAGTTCGTAAAGGCTGGGTGGCTAGCCCTAGTGTCAGAGTTTTTAAGTCGTCTAAAGGCCTCTGACATGGGTTAACGGTTATTACAGCCGGGACCTACAATTTAACGTGTCATCCGGCCACGGTAGCGCTCACGGCACTGAGGATACGGATAAGTACCTACTTGAATGAAAACGGTATGAATGCATTGTTAGGCATAGAACTAGGCTCGCACGTAAGTTGGAAAGTACGTATTAAAAAAATTAGAAGAAAATTAAGTAGTTTCACTCTTAAAAACTTCAGACTTGCTAGACTTAGCGACTGCCAAAAATGCTTATTATGCTTTCGTGTGGCTTCGAATAAAAACTATATGGGGAAATAAATGCAAACTTAGTGATAGACTAATATTAGATAAAAACGTACAAAGATTCATATGAGACAGATCAAGATGAAATAGTGCTGTCAATTTTCAAGATTCATCTCAACGGTCTTGCAAGACTGTGCCTGTATATTTTCTTATCATACCTAACCGCTTTTTAATTAAGTAAAACACAGGTGTTACTCACGTTTGATTATATTAGGATACTACTATAGTTTCGATCGCATTTGGCGATCTTTCTCAAGGTTGGAGCACTAGCACGCGGGCTCGTCTCGCATAGTACTCTAGTACTCCAACCTTGAGAGAGATCGCCAAATGCGATCGAAACTATATTAGTATCCTACTAAAATCAAAAGTGAGTAACACCTGTGTTTTACTTGATTAAAATGTACGAAAACCACGTTAGTTTCCATAGTAATACCTAACCGCATTACCTTTTACTGCGTCGTCAGCACTCGTTAAAAATAATTTAAATTGAATGCAATACATTGCAACCCTACAAATTATCGAACAGAAATTTTATTTACTAATTAAACTTTGAAGTGTTCTATATCTTGAGAGTCTTGAAAAACGCTATTGTACATACAGTCTTGCAAGACTGTATATCCAATAGCGTTTTTCAAGACATAATATTTGTTTCCTGCTTGTCTCAAACCGCACTACCATTTACTGTGTCGACACAGGGCCGAATCTCCAACTATACTGATTCCGATTTAGTAATTATTTTATCGCTTTTTTATCAATAATTTAAATTAAATACAATACATTGCAACGTTTAAAACTATAGATTAAAAATTTAATTTACCAAATAAACTCTGGAGGGTTTATTATCTTGAGAGTCTTGAAAAACGGTAGTGGACAGTCTTGCAAGACTGTACCTATGTTTCCTGCTTGCCTCTAACCGCATTACCTTTTACTGCGTCGTCACAGGGCCGACAAAGCATCGCCAACTACACTAATTCCGATTTACGGCCAATCCTGCTGTTAACTTGACATTCTTGACAGCTTCCGCCATTTTGTTTTACTACCGCTAGATTAGATTGTACCCTGTTACCTGTCTTTAGCTGTTAGATAAAGTGTCTCTGTAGAAAACAATGTATCAAAGAATATATTGTCGTAAAGATTCAAAAAGTTTGGTTTTGGAATCTTAAAAAAAACGAAATAACGAAATAGGTGGTTGATTCCCTTCCGTGACAGTCGGGTAAAAAGTGACTTATGTATAGATCCGAGTTCACCAACGTTTGTTTAAATTAAACGTGTGATTACTGTATTTAAACAACGATTAAACTCGGGTCTTAGAGTCGTTTTCACAAACATATGTTTAATTTATCAACTTTTTTAGGTTAAATATTAAACGGCGTGTTGACGAAATTTTGCTGTTCACCAAGCCAAATCCGTTGTTTAAATACAGTAATCATACGTTTAACTTAAACAAGCTTTGGTGAACTGAAGGTGTAGTAATTCTTACATTTATTAGAGTATGTTTATTTAAGTTGTTTCTCTAATATAGGCGGGCGCATTGGGGCGAACTTGTAACAGCTCACCTACGAGTATGTGTTAAAAAAAACTCGGGTCTAAAAATGTTATAAATGATCTCGGCTACATTACCCATTCAAAATTTCGTACTCGTAACTACTTACCAATTAAACATCCTATAAAATAGTATAAATAAATAAATATATTTGGGGACATTTACATTACACACGGTCTCTGACCCCAAACTGAGCAAAGCTTGTAATATGGCTGCCAGAGACTGATATACTACATATACATATTTTTAAATACATACTCATATATAGATAGTACCTAAATAACACCCAGACACAGAGCAACCACCTAAGTTTCATCACATAAATTCTTGCCCTGGGTGGGGATCGAACCCACGCCTCTTTGATCAAGTAGTCAGGGTCACTAACCACTGAGCCACCGAGGCAGTAAACATACTCGTACCTGACTGGGCTGTTACTTCCACCATATGCATTTTTTTTTGGAAATCTATACAGATTGCTATATTAAACCATCAATGTACACGAAAAATATCACTGCTGCTCATAATTTTGGTAATTGGTCAATTGCACATTTCTGTTTCATTTAAATGCTGCTCAAAATAAGGGACTGCTTATTTATTCAAGCTATTTCGGTAAATACTGTTTTATTATGTTAAGGCTAAAAGAAAAGACATTAAAGTTCACATCATACTCGTTGTACTTTAAATTTTTTGCCATTAAGTCCCATGCGTGGCATAAAATGAAATTTGTCGAAACGCGGAGAGATTCTAACCACGCAGCAAAGAAGCTGTCTTAACCCAGTCGCAATTAGTGTGGTAATGGCTCCCAGCATTGTTTTTAGCTAAATTAAATCCTTAAAATTCACACCTCACCTTTGAGTCACAAAACAGTATTTGAGAGTAACAGTGAGGTTGCAGAAGTGGAGTTTGACACAACGCGCGTACTAACAACGTACACATAGACTTTAACTTTAAATTATGACATAATTACTTATTTAGCTTATGATTTTGTTTCTTACTATAAAAAATATATAGTTTGAAATAATAAGGAATTTATCTATCGATTTGTATGTTAGATACGTATGTGCTTTCTGAGCTTAATTAACTTGGATTCTTTAAGACAATCAGTTATATCTTACTGGAGCAAAAAGACGGCTATCTTCCTCAGCCTACTCGAACCAATCGAAATCTTTTAGTAACAAAACAAAGACTTAGATACCAGCTTATTTGATCCTATATTGGGACAAAAGTTTCACTGTTTCACCACTAGCATAGCAAAGGGATTACACCATTTGTCAGATGTCACTGTCAATCCATTAGTACTTTGTTTCCTCATCGAAGGGATAAAATCATGGAAAAAAAACTTGTCTATTTGCCATGTTAAGGAGGCATGTTTTTGCAATTTTTTTAAAGAGTCTTGATCTTTTTCCTGTATCTTCGCAGGCTACCGTTTCATTTTTCAGTACACAATGTTGCTTGTGCGCGTATTTTATGCAACTTTACTTCTGCACTCTCTGTGTTTTGTGAACTGGTCGGGGGCAAAAATCTCAGAGCCTTAACGACCCATTGATTCGGATAAAGATGTCGCCGAAAAACTGGTGGTGGAGGATCTGCACCATTGTGGTGGCACAATAGGCTGTTAGCGGTAAGGCTGCCACCACACTTGCCCTTTAATTGGGGAGCTGGGAGCTTATTGGTGCATAATTTCGAGAAACAATACCCCCTTAAATATTCTCGTTCTTGTTCTAAAAAACCATTTAGGCATGGTAATTTTGTCTTTGGTGTTTTTGTTTTGCAGAATTGCAAATTATCTTTGAAGATTTAATTTACTTGATTGGTTACTGAAATGTTTTGTAAATGGAATGTGAGTTTTTCATTACAGTAAGTACACTTCTATCTGCTTTGCAAAATAATATCATGCTATAGTGACTATAATTATAGCGTAGAATACCAATAAATGCCATACAAAAGATCATTCTCGCGCTACCACCACAGCCGTCACTCTACTTCACGTTGGATACGCTTGTCGACGTGTCGACAGTTACATCGGCCATTTTAGACCAGAAGAGCCCTAAATACTGACGTTGATTACCACTGGACATCACGTCGCGGCCGTTGAAGGCCTCATCGACGGGAGGCCATTAATGAGGCCGATCCTGATCGGAGGGCTTTTTGTGGCCCTCGAAGAAGTGGCCCAACGTTCGTGGTATGATTTAGAAGAACCTAATAGTTTTTTATAGCTGCTATGTCGTTGTAAAGGCGTGATTGTTCCATCGTACATTACATCATGTGGAAATATTAGAAAAAGTTACCAGGATACCATAAATGCAAGGCACCAAGAATTTTTTTTTATGATCTCTTTACTGGGTTATTTTTTAGGTCTTGGTATCAAATTAATTTCAACCGCCCGTGAAGGAAGTAAAGAGTCTTTCATATTTTTTTTTTGTTTTTTTAAGTTTCACATAAATATATCAGGATAAAGTCTGTCAAATAGTTTTTTTTAACTGCTATGTTGTTGTAGAAGCGTGATTGTTTCATCGTAGATTACATCGTGTGGAAATGTTAGATAAAGTTACCAGGATACCATAAATGCAAGGCACTAAGTAAATTTTTGTATGATTCGTTTACTGGGTACTTTTAGGGCTTGGGTTCAAACTCATTTGAACCGCCTGTGAAGCAAGTTTTTTCAAATTAATTTTCATATTAATAAATCAGGATAACATTTTGTTATGAGGTACGCACATACAGAGTGTTGATTCGCAAACTGTATTGATGGTTTAAAGAGGATGGTCATCATTTAGGTAAAATCACAATTGACTGTTGATTTCAGTCTTCATCCTCATATCGGCAGTAGTACATCCACTAATAGGGTCATATGTATAACTTATACTGAACATGTTATTTAATACCCGTATGTAAATGTAACATATGTTGCAATAAACGGTTAACTATTGTCAGCACTAGACATTATGCCCTATATATTTTCAATGAGATCGGTAAGAAGAGGCTTGCATCGAACCCATCTCTGCAAATACAAAGGTACAAATATACACTTATGAAACGTCATTCGCTAACTTGAAATAATCATAAAAACATCAATGTCGTTCCTAATTATCACAAAAACAACAATAATTAATTTGTCAGAAATAAAAAATAAACACAAGCCAATAACAATGAAATTAAACAATTTGACAGTCAGACAATGTTGCTAATATGAGTTTTGGAAATCAAGTCGTCTGTCCACCTTGCTCTATTTCTACAGTGCAATCATACTTAAAAATTAAAGAATGTCCCGTATAATACTGCCTTATATCCGATAGAGCAATAGAATTCATCCTCTAGTGTGAACTCTCCGTTCGTCAGTGGGCACAAAAAGCGCCGACAGACGGGCGGCAACGCACGTGTTACGTATTTCGCAAAAAACCGGCGCGCACGCAACGCGTACAAAATACGCACCGGCGCGGAAAACTGAGAAAATACCGACAGATGTCGCGGCTATTTTTTTTTCGAAATATATAGCGCTTTATTTGATCGCTAGCTTGATGATTAGTGGCCGCGCCCAAGATGGTAGTTGAAATAGCTTCCAGCTAGAAAAATATTCCGTTTACTGATCAGTCTGAAATAACTCGTGAATATCTTCACGAGTTATTTCAGACAGATTTTAAACCACTTGTACACAATACTCTATTCAAGGGTCTGTGGATGATCCAATTGCTTGTTATGTAGTAGTAGTTCATGTAGTTTTAGATTATGTATCCTTATTACATAGTATAAAATTAAGTCGCTTTTTGTCTGTTTGTTTGTCTGTATGCTTAAATCTTTAAAACTACGCAACGGATTTTGATGCTGTTTTTTTTAATGTGATTAAGTGATTTAAGTGATTCAAGAGAAAGGTTTATATGTATAATACACCTGTGCGAAGCCGGAGCGGGTCGTCTAGTATTTTATATTATAGTGGTAGTCAATAAAGGCACTTGCCCTATTAAAAAAATACTCTATTTACAAACGCTACGTGGAGAGCATGGAAATTAAATAAACATTTCTGTCAATAGTAAGGAATTTTTCTAATAAAATGCCTAAAATATTTTTAAATCTTTGTGCAATACCAGTTGTTACATTTGATTAAAGTTTTTAATTTAACGCTTTCTACATGCTACGTTTTAATTAATTTGGCGTTAACAATGAAAAGTTTCTCTATTCCTTATCTATGTTTTTTGGAAATCAGTTGTTTTTGTCACAATTGAATCTACTTAAATGTACAGATAAAGAAGTGGATCGCGGGGCGAATCGACGAAGACTCTTTTTGAATGCCCCTTTTCGCCCCGCTCCAAACAATGCGGGGCGAAAGAGGGCCTTGGCATTATCCAACTGAGCGCTACCGTGGATCGGATGACACGTTAAATCATAGGTCCCAGTTGTTTTAACCGTTTAGTCATATCAGAGACTTTCAGGCGGCCTAAAAACTCTGACACCAGGGCTAGCCACCCGGCGTTACGATGTTGCATACTTTTTACAGTTGAATATTGACGTAAACTGCTACACCATAATCAAGCAACACAATCACTGCGAAAATATTATATAGTTATTACTGTCACCACTAAATTCACTCTGAAGCAAACAGCAATCCACTAAAAGTGTCCTACACGGGGAAAACAGAAAAATATTTCACTAATCTCTATCACAAATCTGACACACTAAAACCACAGTACACATAAAACAGTAAGTCATCTTCATAGAAATTGGCCGCTGTCGGGTTTAAATGTGAGCATGCGTCGCTTAAGCACCAGTGTTTCCACTTAAGCTGGCGACTGACATGAGCATTTGGCCGTAACGTAACATTCAAAGCGAGCGTGTTACGTTATTACCTGACTGACCAGTACCCTTGCTCATGGCGAGCATAGTGCTCGACTGTGCTCCGCCATTGGTAATGACATGTGCACTCGCCACGACTCTCGGGGTTGTACTGACCTATAATTAAGGCGTAACGTAACACTCAAAGGGATTTGCGAAAATACCGACAACCGGGTAGAGCACGCGGCGCTCGGAGCGAGCGGATCGGCTCGCTGTACTGACCTGTAACATTTCGTCATAACGTAACGTTACGTTACGTTACGACGAAATGTTGCAGGTCAGTCGGCGGCTTTAAGTTTTTTGTTTCTGTCTAAATTTTGTAGAAATAATCCCTAAGTATCCTTAAATGCTTATTTAGAGATATTTAGGGTTCAGCAAATCAGTATTGTTTGACTTCACCAAATTACCTCCTGCATTAATTTGGACCTGAAGTACAAACACAAGTGTAACAAGTGAAGTTTTACCCTAAAAATCCCTAAAACCCTGTTCCAGTTAAAAATGCCCTTAATAGTATATGAAATAGGACCTTTCGTTCTAAACTAGGGCTTCCAACCATCCCTATTGGAAATAAATAGGGGGTGCCTATGTCCAGTGGTGGACGTCCTACGGCTGATGGATGGAAATTAAAGCTTATTTCTGCTTCTACTTTGTGTTTACAAAAAAAAATAGCTTATAATTAGTATTGGCCAAAAATGACACAGAACCGACTTCAACTGTGAATATAATTCGAATAGTGTAGTAATTTTACATTAAGTATTGGTAAGTTTTCAAAAACGGCTGAGCTGATTTCGATAACATTTAAATGGGACCACCTTGGGAGTATACCTATTCGAAATAAAAAAGATATTTTAATCGGTTCACAATTGGCGAAAATATCGATGAATATAGATAAAAAAAAAAACAGTTAAAGACGAGACGTACAGAGTTACAGACGAACATAGTACCTCCTCCTTTTTGGAAGTCGGTAAAAATAAAAGTGACAGCCATAAGAATCAACGCATGAGTAAGCTATTAACTCGCTGACTGGCTTTACATGAACTACTGTTCTTCTTGTACTATGCTAAAACTATCGACGAAGTAGGAAGCTCAGTTAGTAAACTTCACAAATAGAACAAGATCTTATCAAAACGAATACCTATTAGTTACTCGTAGCTCGAGAACTGACGGTAGATGACAAACAGATAACATAGTAAGGCTATGTCCACACTAGTGATAGAACGATAGGCTTTGACTGGCTTTTCAGTGAAAGAAAATATTGTAAAGTACCTATTTAATATGTCGGTAGCACCGGACGTATAGACTGAATCATACAAGTCGGCGGATGTGAAGTTAGCTACACGAAACCCAATCAACGCGTAGCTTTATATGAGCAGGATAGGATATTGCGCAGCTTGTAGCTAACTTCACATCCGCCGACTTGTATGATTCGGCCTGTACCCCAGGTAGGCCTGGAAAGTGGATACCTTATTGTCTTACCAAATATAAAGTAGCGTGCACACTGTCGCAGCAATAGGGATCGCGGGACTCGATCTTAAGGTATCGCGCAAATCGATTGATTTCATTACTGAACGATTTAATTGAAATTTTAAATTGAATGGTTTCCATGTAAAAACCCCCATAACTTTCGAATGTTATCTTTATTTTTGTTTTCGTTTTTTTGGGTGTGTGTGTTTTTTTGTGTGTAAGATATGCGTGTGAAGCGATCTTTATAATTATTGTGTGTATATTGTTTGGCTTGATTCAGTTTTTTTAGTTTAATTCAGCTTCATCGCTATATCTGTTTGTTCAATTACCAAAGAATCATTCCTAACATAAAGCAGCCTGCACACTATCGCCGCGATTGCAATCGCGCGGTCGGTCCCACGGTGTCGCGCGACAAAAACGCAGCTCATTAGAATGCGGCGCGCGACACGGGCGCGACCCGGCCGCATTGTGCCGGACAATTGCGCTTTTTGACGCACCGCCGTCCGCAGCTTCAATTATTAGAAAAACGTTTTGTTGTTAAATTGCGAAGATATCCTTTTGTTTAACTTTTAATTCCATAACTGGCCCTGGAAGGATATGTGGTTTTTGAGGTGTCTTTTATGGTCGACTGTAATTATTTACAAAATCCTTTTTATGTGTGTCGAAAGTCACACACCACGCTACATATTAAAAATTTAGTGATAATGTCATTGTGTTCTTTTTTAATCGTATATAAGTGACCACCACATTTGACCACCAGCTCGCCTACTCGTAATACAGGGTTATCTGCTCACCCTGTACTAAGCCGAAAGGAGACGATTCTTCCATAACAAACAACTTTTACAATGGGATCAATTCAAAATTCAAGAAATAAATTCTTACAATTAAATTAAAAATTTAAAAACCCCCGACACAAAACCTACCTTTGTAGAATTTTGGTTCTTCCATCCCCACTTTAACCCACCATAACTCTTAAACGGCTCAATCGATTTTTATAAAACATAGCTAAGAACACTCTCGACTAAGTCTCCTTTCCTCCAAAAAAAAACTAAACTGAAATCGGTTCAGTGGTTCGGGCGCTATGATGCCACAGACAGACAGACAGACAGACACACAGACAGACACACAGACAAACATACACGTCAAACTTATAACACCCCTCTTTTGCGTCGGGGGTTAAAAATAATCAAATGTTCCATACAATTTTTTAACTCTGAATCGACAAAATGTATGAAACAGCTGATATTTTTGGCTCGAATTTTGAGTTGGGTCCATAGTAAAAGTTATTAGTAATGATTGTTTTTAAATTACCCCCTTTCGGCATAGTACACCAGTTCTAGATACTCTAAGAATTTTCGTTACTACATATTATTGTTAAGGGATGCACCTGATTTCCCTTATTTTGTTAGTGGTCGACCGTGGGCGTATTATAAAGTCTAGTATAGCACCAATTACACTTTTTAATCCAATTTTTAGCAATATTATAAAAGATACTATCGAGCGCCATTGCGCGTTCCTGTCTTCTTTGTCGCCTCTCTTCTCTTGGCGCGCGTTAGGGATGTGCCGATACCACTCGACTCGGAGAGTCGATTATGCGGCTAACAATATAAACCAAACCACACGTCGATCACCACGTGGTCGGTCGAGAAAATTTTGGATGCATCGACTTCATATGGCTCGAGTTAAAATGAGACATGAAAAATATCTTGATTCGGTGGATTATTCCGGATTTTCCGACAGGGAACGCCAAATTCCAATATATATTTGCAACAGCGTGATCAATCTGTTAATTACAGATATTTGTGAACAAAACATTGTCATCTGGCATTCAACTCTCTCAGTCGTATTAAAAAGTCGCATTCAAACCTTTTAACAATACTGTCATAAAGGTCCCACTGACTATGCTTCTGAATTCTGAATGGAATGCCTACATTGAATGTTGCCAATTTCGTGTCTTTGTCGCTAGAAATGGTAAATTTTTGACCGACGAACCGGAAGAGGTACTCAATTTGACGCGTAATTTTTTTTATATATACAGGGTTATTTCTAATCAATTAGCATCCTTTTTTAGGAGCTTATTCTGTACATCAAAACTAACAACTTTTGCTCTACGACTTTTGTCAAAACTCAAAAAAAAAATGTTGTTCCATAGAAAAATATCGTTCACCCGCGACAAAATGTATGAATAATAATAATTCATGTTGAAATATGTGATCGATTTAAGTCGTGGTGGTCTAGTGGGTTCAAGTCCCGGTCCCGTCCCACTGAATTTCACGCCACTGGTTTTTTGGTGAAGGAAACATCGTCAGGCAACGTGCATACGTCCGTAGAAGAAATTCGATATCGTTTGTGAATCCTCCAACCCGCACTGGGCCAGCGTGGTGGATATGGCCCATTCACACTTTGGTAGGCCTATGTCCTGCAGTAGACGTTTAAAAAAAAGCTAGTACAACCATTACTCTGCTTGTGCCTCTCGTCAATCTACATTTTCAATAGTTTAATAATTATTTTTTGCAAAAACTAGCATGACCGACTTCACCCGTGTACAGAATTCGCGAATATTTCGCATGGATCGATGTAGCATTTTTCACATTATTGTAGATTTATAAAAAATGGCTTAGCCGATTTCAATAAAATTTGAATGGGACCAATTTCGAAGTATACTCTTTATAATAAAAAAAGAATTATTGAAATGGGACTACTATGAAAAAAGTTATTCGTGGTTATACATAAATAAATATATAAATATACGCGTTGAATTGAGTACCTCCTCCCGGTTCGGTTCGTCTGTCAAAAAATAAACATAATTTTCATGACAAGTCTGTAAATGCAATAATTTGAACTTACAAGGTGAACAGAGGTAAACAGAAGTGAACAATACAATATTCGTTCGACTCGGTCGTGCCCCGATCTGATCGCCTTTTGTCTGGTCGGATCTTTTCACTATCTGAGCATCGTACTGTAATAACTGTGTACGGTACTGATGGCAAAATCAGTTAGCGCTCGTAGCGTAGTTTGACTAGGTGAATGTCGGCGATCACCGAAATTAAGCAACGTTCCGCACGGTCAGTACTTGGATGGGTGACCGCGGGTGGCATTTTCCAACTGAGCGCTACCGTGGCTCGGATGACACGTTAAATTGTAGGCCCCGGTTGTTTCAACCGTTTAGCCATGTCAGAGGCCTTCAGGCGGCCTAAAAACTCTGACACCAGGGCTAGCCACCCGGCCTATACGAACTTACTTACTTATTTAAGTCTCGTGGTGGACTAGTGGTAATGACCCTCACCTTGCAATCGTGAGGTCACGAGTTCAAATCACGGTCCCGTACCAATGAATTCTTCGGAATTTGTGTACGGAATTTCCACCACTGGCTTTTTGGTGAAGGAAAACATCGTGAGGAAACCTGCATATGTCCGTAGCAGAATTCGATGGCGTATGTGAATCCACCAGCCCGCAGTGGGCTAGCGTGGTGGATATGGCCCAATCACCCTTCGTGGGTAGGTCTACGTCTTGCAGTGGACTATTAAAAAAGGCTGGTACAGTACGAAATTTGGTGATAAATAATAAATTTGACTGCACAACGACTTTTACTCGTAGCTCACAATAAATCGGTGCGGAAAAAATATTGACAAAAATTTACCTATTCTTAGCTGGAAGACAGGAATTAAACAGTAAAGAACATTAAAAAAATCCTCCCATTTGTAAGTCGGTAAAAAATTTGAATTGATGAATTTTCTTTACATTTTTTCCGTTAAATTTAATTTGTTTTCTGTCGGTACAAATTAATTAATACAGTATTTACGTGATCCCACTGCGTCGTGTAGGAGCCCGACCCGCCCCCTGCCCTCCGTGCGGCTATATACACAGTATGGCACCTCATTCATCAATATATTTATTTCAATGTATAGGCCGCGCCACACAAGTTGGCGGATGTGAAGTTAGCTACAAGGTGCGCAAATAGCCAATCAACGCGCGGCTTTATGCGAGCTTCAGTCAGAATTGGATATTGCGCAGCTTGTAGCTAACTTCACATCCGCTAACTTGTATGGCGCGGCCTATACCTATCTGAATCAAATAAACTATTTTCTTCGTGATCATCATTAGGGTCATAGGACGTCCACTGCAGAACATAAGCCTTCCTCATGTATCACCAATAAAACCGGCTGGAAGTGGCATTGCACATTTACCACATTGCATTCAGCGCGAGCTGTCCTGATGAGGTCATCTCTCTACCTTGTGTGTGGACAGCCTAGGCTTCTCTTGTCAGTATGTGGTCTCTACTCGAGAAATTTTCTACGCCATTAATCCTCTGTGCTATGTGCTCTATCAACCAACCATTTCAACTTGCCCATCCGCAGGGTTACTTTCTTAACTTTGTACCTTCTACGGATCTGCTCATTTTTAATTCGATCAGAAATCAGAAAACGTTTATTGCAACACTATGTACAATGTTCTTACAAATAAATATAATAGTTCCAATAGTGGACCCATAACGGGCGTGCAATGTCATAAGATGTTGTATCTAAACTAGAAATAAGTAGGCACTTAGTATATCAATTACACGAATTCGTACATGAAATATAATGTCAAATTTCACAAATAAAGTACAAATTCAAAGAGTTACTTTTTATGATAAACATTTCAAAAATTCGTCGCGGATGCAGGATTCGAACCTTGCGTCTTCGGTTCACTAGCCCGACGCTCTGGACCACTGAGCTATTTATCATTTATCATTTTTTACCAACTTATAGCGTTGGCGGTTAAAAAATGATAAACACTTTCACAAAATTCGTCGCGAGTCAATACAGCGGGTTAGCTCAGTGGTCCAGGCGTAGGGCTAGTGAACCGAAGACGCAAGGTTCGAATCCTGCATCCGCGACGAACTTTTGAAATGTTTATCATAAAAAGTAACTCTTTGAGATAAACCTAGTGTGGGATGCACTATAAAATTAAAATCAAAGTACAAATTATTTAAAGTATTAAAAATGTCAAAAAACGAGAATAAACAAACTATCTACTTAAATGTCAAATATCACAATCCAATTGCAAAATTACAAAATATTAAAAATGTCAAAACTAATGTCGAGCAAACTTATAGTTATAGTTATCCAAGTCATCAGATCTCTCAGAGACTCCGATCATAGGCCTCTTCATAGCTTATTGGGCTACTTGAAGTTTACTAATAAAACCCTTAGTAAGTCTATGCCCATACTGTAAGTATACAATGTAGTTAGTGGTGCACCCCTGGAGGCGACACAACAGTGTAGTTCGTGATCCATGGCACTGCATTTAACGAACATATGACACTGTTCACTACTTTCAGTTATACAACTATAAAATATATTTGTTGTTTTAAACTTTCGCGATTTGAACACATAGTTATTATATACTATTTGACTAATCGCGCTCTAAAATTACAAGATAAATAAATACCTCATCATCCCGACGTTTCGACCGACTTACATTGATCAGTCTACTCGTGACCACGATCGATGCAACTCGGTCAAAACGTCGTGATGATGAAGTATTTATTTATCTCGTAATTTTAGTGCGAGATTAGTCCCGTAGTATATAATAACAATTTAAAATATATTTGTACATAAATTTGTCTTGACTCTTTCACTCACGGCTTACTCTTACGTTTTCTAGAAATTATTAGAAATGTTGAAACAAAATTCAGTACAATTTTTATGTATGTATTTGTAAGTACAATTTTTATTTGAATCTAACATTTTTCTTGAATAAAAAAAGGAATAGTAATTTTGTACCTTTCGACTTTAAAAGTTGTATAGAAAAGACTTCAACGCGCTAATACCACTTTTAAATCGTCCTCATCGATAAGAATAAAAGTAAGTGGCGTTTTAATAATTAGCAGAAAAATGATAAATAACAATAATTGGCCAAGTACGAGTGGGACTCGCGCATGAAGGGTTCCGTACCGTATAGAAGCGCCCCTTAAAATATTTTATTTTAATATAATTATTTATTTTTACACAGCCAATATTGAAACGGCGGGCGCGACGCGCTGTCGAGTCACAAAAGGCTGCCCACAAGGAGGAGTTATGTCACCTTTACTATGGGTAGTAGTGGTGGACGAACTCGTCGCACTCCTTAACAAAGAAGGCATTGTCACTGTGGCATATGCTGACGACCTGGTGATCATGGTGTCCGGACTATTCGAGTCGACTCTGTGTGAGAAGATGCAAAAGGCGCTCAAGATCGTTGAAAAATGGTGTGAACGCCATGGACTTTCTGTGAATCCACAAAAAACCGAGTTAGTGTTATTCACACGAAAAACCAAGAAAACAGACTTAAAAACTCCTTCGCTGTTTGGTACTAAGTTATCACTAAGCAAGGAAGTTAAATATCTAGGTATCTGGCTAGACAGCAAACTTTTGTGGGGAAAGCAACTTGAATATGTCACCACGAAAGCAACAAATATTCTGTGGCAGTGCACCAGGGCGGTGGGAAAAGACTGGGGTCTTAAGCCAAAGCTCTGTCACTGGCTCTATACAGTCATAGTGCGTCCAGTTCTCACATACGGCTGTGTCGTGTGGTGGACACGTACGAGTCTAGCGACCGCTATAACTAAACTACAACAAACGCAAAGACTTGCGTGCTCTCTAATCAGCGGATGTATGAAAAAGACACCCTCAGCTGCTCTCGAAATCATCTTAGGGCTCACACCACTGCACCTGCATATACAGCAGGAGGCGATGGCTTCTGCCCTACGGATTAAATCTACAAATCAGTGGAAAAGTACGGGTGCCACGACAAACCACTGCAGAATAATAGATCGGGCGACAGCAATAATTCCCGAAGCAAGCCGTGGTACGGATAAAATAGCTAAAACTCATCTCGACTGCAAAAAGTATGAGTTGATCATAGAGAACGATGTATCAAACGATGTATTGCCATCTTGGAATGTGTACACGGATGGTGCAAAAAACAAGGAAGGAACAGGCTGCGGATATTACTCGCCGGAGCTTGGGCTCAGAGAGTCCTTGGCCGTGAGTAAAACTACAACAATTTTGCAAGCGGAGGCCCTGGGCCTGCTACTAGCCGCAAAAGCACTTGAACCTTTAAATGAGCTTCTGACAGCTACTGGAAACAGAGAGGACAAAGAAGTCATCGTGTTCACGGTTGACAGTGCTGCTACTATCTACGCACTCAGAAGACCTGTAACAAGGTCTAGAGTCATTGCTGAGTGTCATACAACACTCCAAACTCTATCAAGTAAGCATAGAATCATCGTGCGATGGACAAAGAGTCACGGTTCATGTACGGGTAACAACATAGCCGACACCCTTGCCAAAGAGGGTACGAGAAAACAGGTTAGGGACGGGGCAACAATACACTGTAAGCCGACAGCAGTGGAAGTGCGTGAATTGTTGCGCCGTCACACTGAAAAAGAACAACAGAATATGTGGAACAAAAGGGAGGATTGCAAGCATTCTAAGGCTGCTTTTCCAACCCTGAATAAAAACATCACGAACGACCTATTGAAGTTGCAGCGACAAGATCTCCGACTTATGGTAGGCCTCATAACTGGTCACTGCAACTTGAATAGTCATCTGTATAAACTGGGAGCCACTGACAGCCCACTTTGTCGTGGCTGTTTGGAAGAAAACGAAACTGTGGAGCATGTTCTGTGGCATTGCAAAGCCACAGAAGACACTAGAATAGCTAACGGGTTGCATGACGCTTCTGCATTGGCATTATCATTAGCTTTGTCATCCACATCGCTATCATCTTATTCACCATCTAAGCTACTGGAGCAGTTATGCCAGCGGCCCAGAGCCACGCTCCGTTACTTTAAGGAGCTGGGCTGGCTCGGGTAGACGCTGGAGGGGGAAATGCACAAAACACCCCATGCGGGACGTCAGTGCAGGACTTATCGCCCCCACGTCGAATAAGAATAAGAATAAGAATATTTATTTTTTATATTTTGTAAATATTTCAATCATATTTCTGTTGTTGTTATTAATATCGAGCAAAAAAATACGTTTCTTGTATGGGAACCCCTCTCAATTTTTTTTTTCTATTTTTAGTATTTGTTGTTATAGCGGCAACAGAAATACGTCAACTGCGAAAAATTCAATGTTCTAGCTATCACCGTTCATGAGATAAAGCCTGGTGTCAGACGGACAGACGGACAGACGGACGGACAGCGCAGTCTTAGTAATAGGGTCCCGTTTTTACCGTTTGGGTACGGAACCCTAAAAATGTACTTTGCACATTTTTGAATGAAGATCTCGTATCAGCAAACGCAGCCTAGGACGTCTAACTATGGTGGACAGAAGGTCTGATAAAAGCAGCGTTGGATACTTGTCGCTTCCAACCGGCCTTATTGGAAATCTGTAGGGAAGACAAAGGGATTATGTCCAACCGGTGGACGTTCTACGCTGCGCTTGGTCTGTAGTCTCTATTCGAGAACTTTACGGCCCCATCGACCATCCTTCCTTCGAACTATGTGCCCTGCTGACTGCCACTTTACTTTACTAATCAGCTGGACTATGTCGGTAACTTTGGTTCGTCTGCGGATCTCCTCATTTCTGATTCGGTCCCGCAGAGAGACACCGAGCATAGCTCTGTCCATAGCAAGTTGGGCTATCTTGAGCTTATGCATAAGGCTTACAAGATTATGTCCAACTGAGCTTTTTACGGCTGATATGATGATGATTCAATGCCCACATTTTGTCTTATTTTTGTGTTAAGTAGACTTGTATAAGATATTGAAATAATAATCACTTGTACTTAGCAATTTTCATAAAGATGATGTCCGCATGTTTTACTTGATAACAATCATTATTTAAGTTTTTGTTATAGGGAAAGTGCCTCTATTAAATACAAGACTAACATAATCTAAAGATACATAAACTACTACTACCTACACAACCAGCAATTGGATCATACGCAGAAGGTAAGGGTAAGGTCTAAAGACCATGATTGATAATGGCTTAACTTGATAAAATGTGACTCTAGCCAGTGGTAATTTTAATAGAAAGACGTGAAACGGGATGGGCTTGGAGTATTATCATATTTTATCACGTCTTTTATTAGCACTGACACCAGGGCCTATATGAACTTTTACAAGCCTTTGCGATGAGCATAGTAAGTGGTCTACCCAGCCCCTATATTATTGATTTTACCCTTTTTGTAGTAGTTTTAGTTTGTATGTACAAATCATAATATGTATTTATACGTTAAATAAGACCTCATAAAAGGTTGATAGGATAATGGTATGTACGATATTTCTCAATCTTTGCTAGCTAATTTTTAAATTAACTTAATGTATCCAATTCCAAGAATTACCCCCAAAAAAGATGACAATATCGTTATAATTAAGCACTAAAAACGAAAAGAAAAAAGAGACATTACAACTCTTTCCATTTTAGGGTTCCGTACCCAAAGGGTAAAAACGGGACCCTATTACTAAGACTTCGATGTCCATCTGTCCGTCTGTCTGTTTGTCACCGGGCTGTATCACATGAACCATGATAGCTAGGCAGCTGAAATTTTCACAGATAATGTATTTCTGTTGCCTAAAAACAGAATAAAATAAATATTTAAGGGGGCTCCCATACAACAAATGTGAATTTTAGGTGTTTTTGCTCGCTATTAATAACGGCAAGAGGAATGGTGCTTACATACGGTACGGAACCCTCCGTGCGCGAGTTCGACTCGCACTCAGCCGATTTTTTTCTCAAGCGTCGCAAAAACTCTTGAAAGAATACATTTCTTTTTACAAACAAGAATTAAGCTCCAGATTTTGACTTACATTAATTTTATTCTTATCGCTTTTTTATCATCGATCGCACGAGCTGATAATGGAATCGTGACATTAAAATGACCTTTAATAGTTAAATTTTAGGGCTCATTTCGCAACGAAACGACGTTTTGCATAGCAAATGAGCCGTTTCTGACAATTATTGTTCTTGAGAATTTCATTTACATTCTTACGATTGTGCAAACGTTTTTCTGATATTTCGATACTTTTATCCAGGAGATGTAGTTCAAGGGCTGAATTTATTTAACGAATAGGTATTTTTATCTCAGCTATCTGATATCGGTATTTATTAACCTTCACTAGATGATTGAACTCAGGTTAGTATAAGTATAAGCAGAAACCTTACGAGTATAACTTGGCTGAACCTCTACCAGATTTAGTTCACATTCATCTGATTTTCATTTAATAAGCATTTAGGCAGAATCACACAAGTCGGCGGATGTGAAGTTAGCTACAAGCTGCGCAATATCCAATCCTGACTGAAGCTCACATAAAGCTGCGCGTTGATTGGGTTTCGCGCAGCTTGTAGCTAACTTTGCTTCGACCTACTTGTATGATTTTGCCCATATGCTTATTAAATGAAAGTCAGATGAATTTGAACTAAGCCTGCGGTCTTAGCATACGGATCATAAAATTATACTATCGACGTGTCAGAACGTGACAGAGTTATGATGAATCACATATCTGTCACCTTTGCACACGTCGATAAACTCTTGTCGTGGTCTAGTATGCTAAGCCAGCTGGAAGAGGTCTAGCCAAGTTATAAGGTTCCTGCTTTGAAAAATGAAATAATTATTTTTCGCAAAAAATGGCAAATCCGCCGTCCATCGTGAGCAAAATTCGAATATTTCGCTCGAATTGCTTACATTATTGTTGATTTTTCAAAAACGGCTCAGCCGATTTCTGTAAAATTTAAATGGGACCACCATGGGAGTGTACCCTTCCAAACTAAAAAAGAATTTTTCGATTCGGTTTACAATTGGCGATATGATCGATGTTCATCGTGTACAAAATTCGGATATTTCGCCCGAATTGCTTACATGTTGGTTTTTTCAAAAACGGCTCAGCCGATTTCTGTCAAATTTAAATGGGACCACTTCGGGAGTATATCTTTTCAAACTAAAAAATAATTTTTCGGTTCGGTTCACAATTGGTAAAATTATCGATGAACATACACAAAAAAAAACATACATACACACGAACATAGAAACTCCTCCTTTTTGGAAGTCGGTTAAAAAGTACACATTTTACGTCATTAACCGTAACTGAAACGTTTTTTGACAGCTTTCATGGAGCAAAAATACGTATTAGGTTCATAAAGGTTAATTCAGTTCAGTTTAGTTTCTGGTCACCCTATTTAATTTTTATCTGGAAACTGGTTAGTAACTATTTTTCATTGCAGAAAACACTGCTAGCACAATACTGCCTTATAATTATTATTTATTAAAGGTTTGCGTTTGACTACGTACTGCCTGATCATAAGCAGAACTTACCAAGAAGATAGATACCTATTTAATCGAGATTTGTAGACACCTAAGTTGCATTTTAGTGGAAAAATATTTGGTTTATTATAAGGTTAAGCGTGCCATCAGATGGAGTGGCGTGTAAATAGCCAACTCCTGGGTGTGATTGCTCACGAAAGGTATTGAAGAAAATAAAGAAAAGAAAGGGCGCGAAGATCATATAATATGGAATAATTTGGTGTCGACGATATTACAGGCACTAAGCTAAGACTAACCTGCAAATGACCGCCTTCATCCCCTCGTAGTCGAGACCGGCTGGAGAAGAGTCGTCTGCCACTGATGCACGGCGCCTGCTGGTATCGTCCACTAAGTCCTAGGTCGAGGCAAAAAAACTATTGTACAAAAACTGCACTGCACACAATAAAAGTTCTCGAAATAAACTTTAAAGACTTAAGTTAACTTCAAACTTAAGTTTTCGTATAGCGGATGAAGATAAACTTGCGGCGAATAGTAGTACATCCTAGACCGCATATCTGCTTAACACCAGGCAAACGCAAACCTATACGATATAAAAATAAATAAAAAATGTTTAGTACATCTAAGAGCAGGATTGTCCACTTCATATTACAGTCGATTCGCTAAAACATTGGACTATTGAAAGCAAAGCAGGCCTCACTATCAAGCCTGAACGAACCGCAATAAATCCCGCTGGCAAATAAACGGTGCAACCTTTGACCGACGCCATATTCGACCGGATCTATTGACAAAACTATCGAGACGTTCATCGGCTAGTGATCGAACACTAGTGGTGGGACTTCAGTGAGATGACCTGCTAAACTTGTAAAAGCATATCGAGTATTTGAACACTAGTGATGGACTACACTAGGAGTTAGATGACTTGTTCCACTTGTCGGGGTTATGTAAATTAATCAACGATACATGGGCTTTAAATGAGATTTTTTTTTTATTAAAAAAAGTTACTAACCACAGACTTTATGGTCTGTGCCCTTTGTTAACTAAAATTTACAATTATTTGATTGTGCTGTACAAAGAGAGTTAGTAGGTACCTACTTGAAATCTTAGCCTTAGTTAGTGGATGCATTTCGTGAATGCCACGTGCAGACCGGGGCAACCCGCAAGCAGCACCCGATGGCTCTTTCGTGGGTTCGCCCCACAAGCTGTTCGGTCCGCGGGGCGAATCAACGAAGCCTCTTTTTGAACGCCCTCTTTCGCCCCGTGGGGCGAATCGCCGAGAACGATAAAAGAAGAGGCCGTTTCGGTCCACGTTGATAAAGATCAATGTCCCGCATCAGTATTACGTATTTCTTATGGTACAGCCACGCTTAAAATTACATGAGATAAAATAAAAATCCCACTACAAGTAATCAACAGATATGCAACGCTATAAAAAAACTAAACAAGAAAAAACAAACTACCAAAAACTTACTATATTGATATAACAGACATTATGAGCTGAGGGCTTAAGTTAAATTGAATATTGTTTGGTAGTAGGCGAACTATAAATTGTAAGAAAATTAACAGGTGTGGGACCTGTTACTCGTACTATGTAATATTTTCGATATTCATTTTATTCATAAAAAAAATGTTACACGACATTACACAATGAATAGATTCAAAATTGCAGCAAAGTAGGTACATAGATAACAAATAAATATTCACATTAACTACCTACTACATCATTATGTTTACAACCACATATTATAATTAAAATGTCAAAAAAATAAAATTAAAATAAATTACACCAATGAAGTATGTCATTGTAATGAATGAAAACATTAATAAAACATGTCTTAAAAAATACAAAAATAACAAAAAACATTACATCATTGTAAATGAATCAAATTGATAGAAATAATTCTTAACCAATACATGTTTCACTAATTAATTGTAAACATTTAAACATATCGAAATCATGAAATGCTTCCTCGATAAGCCAGCGTTTCAGGCGGGCTTTGAAAGAACCTACCGAACCGTTCCGTACTGCAGCACTGACTGCACGGTCGCGAAATAGCAACATCAGACCACTTCCGAGATAATATGGTTTTTTTCCCAAATCTCTTGTGATTGCATAGCTAGGACTAAAGGGTAGTTCTAACATTTCGAGCAAATCACAAATGTTCGAAGAAAAAAACATGTATCAACAGCTAAATGAAATCCAAATATTTTTTATATGGTGTGTTAAGTATATGGGACTATAGGTATACTTTGCATCTTTATATTTTTATATTAATATAATATTAAATTTATTAAAAAATATTAACTTGCCAAAAATTCATTACAACCGTCGTCCATAACCTAAACGTATAGATTTGAGAGCAAATAACTAATCTATTAGATGTACCGCATAAATTTCATCCTCTTATTTAGTTGAAATACTTATTTAGGAAGAAAAATGACGCTTTAAACTGGCATTAAATTTGGTATTTACTATCAAAGTAAAGCAAAATATTTTTGTACAAAAAATTCATTACCATAAATTCTTTATGCAACAAAAAAACAGCCTATAGATATGAGAAATAAATAATGCAATATGAGATTTTTTCTAGCTTTAAAAAGAATTACACTGAGCAACTAGTGCTCGCACTGTATAAAGGCTGCAAAAAGAGGTTGCATATGCAACGACGGCCTCTTTGCCATGGATGGATTAAGCACCGGCCGTGAAGGAAAAAAAAAGGATAGTGCGTGACAAGCCCCGCGTTTATCGAGGGTTTCGTACAAATTCCGAAAATTGCATGAATTCTGGAACTACGAGTAAGTTGCTTAACAACGGAATTTGTGATTTGGAAGCAGCATGCATCCAGCGTAACTTCTAGTCCTAGTACCAAAAAATAACAGGCCGTCTGTCTGGCCGTCTTCCCATCTGTCCGTCCTCAAGTCACAAACCCTCATAACTACCACAAAGAACCGAATGGCATGAAATTTGACATTATAATAGTTTTATTATAGAATCTAAACTTCCATCGAATGAAAACAATGTGCCAAGATTGTATTGATTTAGATAGCATATTCAAGGTGAAGAAAACTCATTTTTTTTCTTCACCTTGTACGCGGAAAGGTTTGACATTTCTCATTTTTTAAGCTTGATAACGATCATCGATCAATCATCAATAAACAATTTCATTTTTGTTCATACCCCCTACCTACCGTCATAGGACTCATAGAATGATGCCCTTGATAGAATGCAATTGTTTTTTTTCCATTAACTACTTTTCTACTTAAATGTACAGATAAAAAAGTGAATCGCGGGGCGAATCAACGAAGCCTCTTTTTGAAGGCCCTCTTTCGCCCCGCATTGTTTGGAGCGGGGCGAAAGAGGGCATTCAAAAAGAGGCTTCGTTGATTCGCCCCGCGGACCGAACAGCTTGTGGGGCGAACCCACGAAAGAGCCCACCCGATCACGAGTGTGACAAAAGTACCATAATGGTACTAGCGAAGTATAATACGTGAGTAGTATCATCAATGGTTCTCCTGACAGAAAACCAAAGCTGAACTGATTATATACATTTTAAATTCTATTGGACATTTTTAATTTTCTTGACATTCGTAATTTTGTTTTTGACATTGGTCTTACTTAACTACCTATGATATCTAAGTTAACCCTAAAATATTTATGTTAATATAACATAAGGTACTTACTATAAACATACCAGGCAAGGACAATAGTGAGCTATGAAACTTAATTTTTTTTATTGTATTTGTAAAATCTAATTTAATTGGTATTTTTTTATGAAACTTTCGATCACTATCTATTATTTATTTCAATTTTTATTCTTTATATTTGTACGCCGCAAGGGCATGAGCAACATTAGATAATAATATGTAATAATTCCAACTTGTATACTATTTTGTATGAAGTGTACTCACCATGTTCTGACAAATAAAGGATCTGAATCTGACAAATAGGTTGTGGCATACTTGCCGAAGCCCCATTACTTAATTACTTATTTCTATTATAGATATAACTTTAATCTATCCTATTCTAAACTTACATTAATAACTAAACAATATTAAACTTAGTTATTCTAAATTAAAATACTTAGTATAACTTGGCATTATATAAAGTAGAAACAATAATATTACGAGGGTCAAACTGAAAGTTCTTAGAACTGGCCACTTATAAACAATATAATAAA
Organism: Hypomecis atomaria; assembly: GCA_964007245.1. Lineage (NCBI taxonomy): Eukaryota > Metazoa > Arthropoda > Insecta > Lepidoptera > Geometridae > Hypomecis > Hypomecis atomaria. The sequence continues at coordinate 19,635,889 of OZ023291.1, forward strand.
AAAATAATTCTATAATTTGAAAATAGAACTCTTTGCCAATATTACTGAGTATATACTTCATTCATTTGTCATTTGTTTTACGATTTGGCGGCAAATTGAAAATTGTCTGTGTCACGTCAACATGAATTTAACACGAGAAAATTTTCGTGCAATGATTTTTTATGACTTTCGATGTCATTTAAGTCAACAAGAAAGTTATGATAGACTACGATTGGCCTTTCACGATGAAGCCCCATCTCGTGCGACTGTTTACAACTGGTTTAATGAGTTTAAACGTGGTCGCACTAATCTCACTGATGATTTACGTGAGGGACGGCCTTCTACGGCGACGACTGAAGATAACATCTGTGTTGTGCGGCGTATGATAGAGACTGACAAAAGAGTGACCTATCAGCAGATTCGGACAAGCTTAGGCATCGGTATGAGTCAAGTGCACAAAATCCTACACGAACATTTAGCGGTCAGGAAGCTTTGCGCCCGGTGGATACCTCATAATTTGACTGAGGCTCAAAAACTCCATCGTGTGGATTGGTGCCGTAAAATGATTGAAAGATTTAACGGAGGTGACTCAAATGCTGTGTTCGACATACTAACAGGTGACGAAAGCTGGATTTACTGTTATGATCCTGAAACCAAAAGACAATCTGCTCAGTGGGTGTTTCCTTTCGAGGAGTTGCCAACTAAAGTGAAGAGAGATCGAAGTGCGGGGAAAAAAATGGTGGCCTCGTTCTTTGGAAGGATAGGTCATTTCGCGACAATTGTGTTAGAGGATCAAAAAACAGTTTCTGCAGAATGGTACACTACCAATTGTTTGCCACTTGTCTTGGAAAAAGTTCGAGAGAAACGACCTCGCAGTAGGATCCTCCTTCACCACGACAACGCCTCATCGCACACCGCCAAGCGAACGATCGACTATTTGGCGACATCAAACGTTGAATTACTGGGTCACCCGCCGTATAGCCCCGACCTCGCGCCTTGTGATTTTTATTTATTTTCAAAAATTAAAGAAAAACTTAAAGGAAAGCGGTTTATGAATGCTGAAGAAGCGGTGGCTGCGTATCGCGATGCCATTGAAGAGACCCCTAAGGACGAGTGGGCAAAGTGCTTTTCCCAGTGGTTCCATCGCATGCAGCGGTGTATTGACGTGAATGGACAATATTTTGAAAAGATATAATAAAACTAATAACTGGCTAATGTAATCAGTTTTTGATTTTCTAAGAACTTTCAGTTTGACCCTCGTATTATACTAAAATCTACAATGTAACTTACCTTCCGACATAAATGTCGGGTCGCGGTCGTCGCTTGTAACCTTTGCACGGCTTCGACGGCCGGCGCCATGTGCGCAGGAGCAACGCGCAGCGAGCGACTACCCTCACTGAGAAAAACTACGACAACTAAGACAGTTCGTGTTACTTTGTCTTGCAACCGGCTTCTTTTGCTTCTTTAATAATATTGTATTATCATAATCGATGTAATAGATCGTTCTTTCCGCCGTTTTATATTTATTTGTTAACAGTGGACTTTCCTAAGATATAGACATTATTAGTTTGGAAGTGTTAGTAGTGTATGATTTTTTGTGGTACAGCTGTTTATGTGATTGCCTGGATTCCTGAATATCATAGCAAAGAAGCATCCAGGTATTTACGGTGCATCACACACACACACACCCTCAACATCACAAGGTATTGTAAACCACAAAACAACATTTGTAAACCACAAAATCGATGAATAAAAGTGTTATAACTATACTACATTTTAGGGGTTTCTTACCACATTTTTCATACTTTTGCCCCGGAAATGCTAAGTTCCTTTGATAAATGTTTAACCAGCTAGTAGAGGTGCCGAGGTAGGAAACGGCCGGAGTGAAGAGGGACGCGAATTACGGGCGAGTCGCCGCGAGCGCACACGCGCGCCGATTTACGCGCCTCATACCCGGTAGGGATGGGACATGGATACGTTCTCCTGGTATCGATGGATTTACTGGTCAAAGCTAAATAAATAAATAAATATTAGGGGACATATTACACACGGTCTCTGACCCCAAACTAAGCAAAGCTTGTGATATGGCTGCCAGAGACTGATATACTACATATACTTATTTTTTAATTATATAGATAGTAACTAAATAACACCCAGACACAGAGCAAACACTTATGTTCATCACATAAATAAATCCCTCGAGTAGGTAAAGATCTTCCAGTCTTAGGATGGGTGAAAAATAAAGTAACTCACTGTTATTCTATTTCTCAACTTGGAATGTATTTAATCCATCGAACCATCGTCGTTTCTCTGTTCTTCGGTAAACATGAGTTAACGACGATGTGAACGACAGACAGAGAGTTACACTATTGTACTATTGATGTTAAGGCTGCTGCAGTATCTGTATACTGTTACCGACTAATTAAACGATAATTAGTCCCATGTTAAAGGGCACATTAGATTCAATCGCAAACTTGGATAACATACAGTTTTAAAATAATCTTGCAAGTATCTAATTGTACAGTGAGTAAATAAATATTAGGGGACATCAGTAATATTCTGAGTTAGGTTTATATCAAGCAAACAAACAAACAATCAACAACACTTTATTAGACAACCACATTACATAAAAACTAATTGGCGGCCTTATCGATTTCTTCCAGGCAACCAAGCATCGATATTTTTTAAAAAGGATTTTAGTAAACTAAACAAATGTATTAATATGTATTCAATCAATTATCTGTTAACCCTACAATAACAGTTTTAATCGATCTCGATAAAGTTTATCGATAACGTGTCTCCTCACTAGCAAGCCATCGGCAACCACGCGCGATATAGCGCTAAAAATGAACCATGACCCCAACACTAACCGAATTATTCCCGCTTAGCCCAGACATGTTGAGACTACAACTACTACCGACAATCACACGATAAACACGACAGCTTGTGTTCTGAAAACAATGAATCATAGACGTGAAGATAGTAGGTATACATCTAGTACATAGTATTCTGTATGCACCATATTATATTACTATATCGACAGAACTATATTGGTCTTCAAATTCTTGTTTTGAATAAATATTTAGTGTATTTCCGCTCTGTCGTAGTCATATAAGTTAAGGGTACTATTCAAAATCCAAATTAAATCACAAACAAAATTAGTAATTAATCATCAAACTGTATCATGGTTCGACTATGGTTAGGTTAGGTTAGAAAAGTTAGGCTTAGGTATGTTTACAAAATATGAATGAACCTGAAACAAAATTTTTTTTTTATTAATCCGTTTAAAATAATAAAAAATAATTAAACCTGTAACAAAAATAGTGATTAGTAATCTATTAAAAAAAAAAAAAAAAAAAAAATGTAGTAAACCTGAAAATAACATTTAATTAATATGTTAAAATTACAAATATAATTTATTTATAAAAAATGGTATAAAATAATTGAAAAAATACTTAGTCAATAAATAGCACCCCTATTCTTACTGTACTCTATTCGACACGTGTTTCGCCTCTAAACGAGGCATCTTCAGGACGTGTTGACTCTTCGAGCTCACTCGCAAGAATGACGGCTCGCCGCGCCGGCGCTTCTTATATACTCGTCGTGACGCACCGAAGTAAAGGCGATGTGACGGTAGTTTGATCGTTCAGCAACTCGTTGTGTGTGTTTTGATGTTTCATTATTTCTAAATGCTCCAAAACATTTAAGCGAAAACCTTTTTCACATACATGTAGAATTTCAAAAGTGTTGTTGTTATCCAAATCGTGTCCAGTTTCTAATAAATGTTTCGCAAAATTCGACTTCTCTGGGTGATTGTTTCTAGATGCAGCTAAGTGTTCTTTGTAGCGGGTTTGAAAACTCCTTCCAGTTTGTCCCACATAAACTGCGTTACATGTGTCGCAGGTTAACTTGTATACCCCCGATTTCTTGCTTTTTTCTAAGGAGTCTTTCCCATTGCACATTCGTCTCATGTTGTGATTTGTTCGAAATGCCACATGTACATCATTTCTCCGCAGTATTTTTGCAATTTTTTCTGACGTAGTCCCTAAATATGTCAAACTACCCACATATTTATTTACTCTCACAGGTGGGCAGGAGTATAGCATAGATCTTGCTATGTTTCTATTCTTATCTCTGACTAAATTGTTTATCATTTTCTTGCTGTACCCATTTGTCACTGCTATTTGATAAATTGTGTTGAGTTCCTTGTTGTAGGCTTCTGGAGATAATGGGACTGTCATTAATCTATGTACATAGCTTCTAAACGCAGCCAATTTGTGCTGCATGGGGTGATTTGAAGACTCTGGGATTGCTATATCTGTGTGTGTGGGTTTGCGATAAATTTGGAAGTCCAGTTTGTTCTCTTTTCTCGTAATAGTTAGGTCTAGAAAATTCAGTGACTTGTTATCCTCCTTTTCTGTCTTGAACCGTATCTTTGGATGTATATGGTTGATTCTATCCATATATATGTCCAGTTGACGCTGCGTTCCAGTCCAACACAATATAATATCATCCACGTACCTGTAATAAAACAAGATATTAGGATTATTAACCATATGTGTACACTCAAACCTGTCCATGAAGTACTCTGCCATTAATGGGCTCAATGGTGACCCCATTGCAAGACCTTCTTTTTGTGTGTAGTACTGTCCCTCAAACTGGAAGTAGTTCTGTTCCATACATATTCTTGTTAACGTCATTATATCTTCTCTTTCTCCAGGATGTAAATGTCGTTTCTCTAAATGTTCATTCAAAATTTGTAATGATTCTTCACCCGGAACATTTGTAAATAAGCTTTCCACATCCAATGAAATCAGTTTACCATTTGATGGGATCTGTATATCTTTAATTTTTTCTATCAATTCCTTTGTATTTTTCAATCCATATTTCGGCTTAAATGATGATCTTTCCTTCAATAATCCATTCAAGTACTTAGCTAAATCATAGGCCGGGGCGCCTATGTATGACACCACTGGTCTTATCGGCATATCTTCCTTATGTAGTTTTGGCAAGCCGTACAGCATTGGTGGGCGTGGGTTCATTGGCACAACATTCTTGAGTGCACGTGGTGACATGTAGTCGACGTTTTCAATAGCCCTCTTTAACTCTTGAGCGTATTTCTTTGTGGGGTCGGTACGTAATGGTTCAAAATCTTCTCCATGTATTACATTGTGCACTTTTTCTTTGTATTCTTGTTGTTCTAAAATTACAATAGTACTGCCTTTATCCGCTTTTGTCAAAATTAAATTGTGTTGATTCAAGCGGTCCTGCAAGGATCGCTGCAGCTGTATTTCTGGATTTCTATTTGTCGGTAATCTGAGACTTTTCTTTATTTCGTTTGCTACTTGATGTTTCACTCCTACGTCTTGTTTTCCTCTAATACAGGCTATTTCTGTATCTACTGCCAGCTGTTGTAAAGTCGTTTTCGTGGTTCCTGGTTTGAAATTATATTTTAATCCCTTTTCTAGTAGTGCCATCTCTCTGTCGGGTATCTGAACATCACTTATATTTTTGACCCGCGGATAAAAAATGTGCGTTGGTTCCACCTCTGTATTGGCATTTGTATTGGGTTGTCTCTGTATTCTTGTTAATTGTTCCAACTTCCTGGATTGTATAATGTACTTTTCATGGGCTAATTTTGATGCCAAATCTCTTGCCTTGCCATCTAGGGCATCAAATTCTATGTTGTGTAGATGATAGCTTAATTCTGAAAGTAATATTTTCAGGTGTAGTTTCAGACTATCTCTCACTGAAAACCAGTATTTACATTCTTCGTTCAGCCAACATTCCTTCGCTTTTTTCATTGCTACATCACTGGCGTGAGTATGTGAACTTGTTCTTATGTTGATGTACTTTGGTATGACTTGGAGTCGCTTACATTGCTGATTAAACCAAACGTTTTGGGCCGCCAATCTATGGAGCTTTGTCAACTTTATGTACAACTTTGCCTGCTCAGCTGTACTTGCTGTCTTAAGATAGTTTATTGAATCAGGCGTTACTTTGCGGAAGTTCATCTTCAAATTCTTGTTTTGAATAAATATTTAGTGTATTTCCGCTCTGTCGTAGTCATATAAGTTAAGGGTACTATTCAAAATCCAAATTAAATCACAAACAAAATTAGTAATTAATCATCAAACTGTATCATGGTTCGACTATGGTTAGGTTAGGTTAGAAAAGTTAGGCTTAGGTATGTTTACAAAATATGAATGAACCTGAAACAAAATTTTTTTTTTATTAATCCGTTTAAAATAATAAAAAATAATTAAACCTGTAACAAAAATAGTGATTAGTAATCTATTAAAAAAAAAAAAAAAAAAAAATGTAGTAAACCTGAAAATAACATTTAATTAATATGTTAAAATTACAAATATAATTTATTTATAAAAAATGGTATAAAATAATTGAAAAAATACTTAGTCAATAAATAGCACCCCTATTCTTACTGTACTCTATTCGACACGTGTTTCGCCTCTAAACGAGGCATCTTCAGGACGTGTTGACTCTTCGAGCTCACTCGCAAGAATGACGGCTCGCCGCGCCGGCGCTTCTTATATACTCGTCGTGACGCACCGAAGTAAAGGCGATGTGACGGTAGTTTGATCGTTCAGCAACTCGTTGTGTGTGTTTTGATGTTTCATTATTTCTAAATGCTCCAAAACATTTAAGCGAAAACCTTTTTCACATACATGTAGAATTTCAAAAGTGTTGTTGTTATCCAAATCGTGTCCAGTTTCTAATAAATGTTTCGCAAAATTCGACTTCTCTGGGTGATTGTTTCTAGATGCAGCTAAGTGTTCTTTGTAGCGGGTTTGAAAACTCCTTCCAGTTTGTCCCACATAAACTGCGTTACATGTGTCGCAGGTTAACTTGTATACCCCCGATTTCTTGCTTTTTTCTAAGGAGTCTTTCCCATTGCACATTCGTCTCATGTTGTGATTTGTTCGAAATGCCACATGTACATCATTTCTCCGCAGTATTTTTGCAATTTTTTCTGACGTAGTCCCTAAATATGTCAAACTACCCACATATTTATTTACTCTCACAGGTGGGCAGGAGTATAGCATAGATCTTGCTATGTTTCTATTCTTATCTCTGACTAAATTGTTTATCATTTTCTTGCTGTACCCATTTGTCACTGCTATTTGATAAATTGTGTTGAGTTCCTTGTTGTAGGCTTCTGGAGATAATGGGACTGTCATTAATCTATGTACATAGCTTCTAAACGCAGCCAATTTGTGCTGCATGGGGTGATTTGAAGACTCTGGGATTGCTATATCTGTGTGTGTGGGTTTGCGATAAATTTGGAAGTCCAGTTTGTTCTCTTTTCTCGTAATAGTTAGGTCTAGAAAATTCAGTGACTTGTTATCCTCCTTTTCTGTCTTGAACCGTATCTTTGGATGTATATGGTTGATTCTATCCATATATATGTCCAGTTGACGCTGCGTTCCAGTCCAACACAATATAATATCATCCACGTACCTGTAATAAAACAAGATATTAGGATTATTAACCATATGTGTACACTCAAACCTGTCCATGAAGTACTCTGCCATTAATGGGCTCAATGGTGACCCCATTGCAAGACCTTCTTTTTGTGTGTAGTACTGTCCCTCAAACTGGAAGTAGTTCTGTTCCATACATATTCTTGTTAACGTCATTATATCTTCTCTTTCTCCAGGATGTAAATGTCGTTTCTCTAAATGTTCATTCAAAATTTGTAATGATTCTTCACCCGGAACATTTGTAAATAAGCTTTCCACATCCAATGAAATCAGTTTACCATTTGATGGGATCTGTATATCTTTAATTTTTTCTATCAATTCCTTTGTATTTTTCAATCCATATTTCGGCTTAAATGATGATCTTTCCTTCAATAATCCATTCAAGTACTTAGCTAAATCATAGGCCGGGGCGCCTATGTATGACACCACTGGTCTTATCGGCATATCTTCCTTATGTAGTTTTGGCAAGCCGTACAGCATTGGTGGGCGTGGGTTCATTGGCACAACATTCTTGAGTGCACGTGGTGACATGTAGTCGACGTTTTCAATAGCCCTCTTTAACTCTTGAGCGTATTTCTTTGTGGGGTCGGTACGTAATGGTTCAAAATCTTCTCCATGTATTACATTGTGCACTTTTTCTTTGTATTCTTGTTGTTCTAAAATTACAATAGTACTGCCTTTATCCGCTTTTGTCAAAATTAAATTGTGTTGATTCAAGCGGTCCTGCAAGGATCGCTGCAGCTGTATTTCTGGATTTCTATTTGTCGGTAATCTGAGACTTTTCTTTATTTCGTTTGCTACTTGATGTTTCACTCCTACGTCTTGTTTTCCTCTAATACAGGCTATTTCTGTATCTACTGCCAGCTGTTGTAAAGTCGTTTTCGTGGTTCCTGGTTTGAAATTATATTTTAATCCCTTTTCTAGTAGTGCCATCTCTCTGTCGGGTATCTGAACATCACTTATATTTTTGACCCGCGGATAAAAAATGTGCGTTGGTTCCACCTCTGTATTGGCATTTGTATTGGGTTGTCTCTGTATTCTTGTTAATTGTTCCAACTTCCTGGATTGTATAATGTACTTTTCATGGGCTAATTTTGATGCCAAATCTCTTGCCTTGCCATCTAGGGCATCAAATTCTATGTTGTGTAGATGATAGCTTAATTCTGAAAGTAATATTTTCAGGTGTAGTTTCAGACTATCTCTCACTGAAAACCAGTATTTACATTCTTCGTTCAGCCAACATTCCTTCGCTTTTTTCATTGCTACATCACTGGCGTGAGTATGTGAACTTGTTCTTATGTTGATGTACTTTGGTATGACTTGGAGTCGCTTACATTGCTGATTAAACCAAACGTTTTGGGCCGCCAATCTATGGAGCTTTGTCAACTTTATGTACAACTTTGCCTGCTCAGCTGTACTTGCTGTCTTAAGATAGTTTATTGAATCAGGCGTTACTTTGCGGAAGTTCATCTTCAAATTCTTGTTTTGAATAAATATTTAGTGTATTTCCGCTCTGTCGTAGTCATATAAGTTAAGGGTACTATTCAAAATCCAAATTAAATCACAAACAAAATTAGTAATTAATCATCAAACTGTATCATGGTTCGACTATGGTTAGGTTAGGTTAGAAAAGTTAGGCTTAGGTATGTTTACAAAATATGAATGAACCTGAAACAAAATTTTTTTTTTATTAATCCGTTTAAAATAATAAAAAATAATTAAACCTGTAACAAAAATAGTGATTAGTAATCTATTAAAAAAAAAAAAAAAAAAAAATGTAGTAAACCTGAAAATAACATTTAATTAATATGTTAAAATTACAAATATAATTTATTTATAAAAAATGGTATAAAATAATTGAAAAAATACTTAGTCAATAAATAGCACCCCTATTCTTACTGTACTCTATTCGACACGTGTTTCGCCTCTAAACGAGGCATCTTCAGGACGTGTTGACTCTTCGAGCTCACTCGCAAGAATGACGGCTCGCCGCGCCGGCGCTTCTTATATACTCGTCGTGACGCACCGAAGTAAAGGCGATGTGACGGTAGTTTGATCGTTCAGCAACTCGTTGTGTGTGTTTTGATGTTTCATTATTTCTAAATGCTCCAAAACATTTAAGCGAAAACCTTTTTCACATACATGTAGAATTTCAAAAGTGTTGTTGTTATCCAAATCGTGTCCAGTTTCTAATAAATGTTTCGCAAAATTCGACTTCTCTGGGTGATTGTTTCTAGATGCAGCTAAGTGTTCTTTGTAGCGGGTTTGAAAACTCCTTCCAGTTTGTCCCACATAAACTGCGTTACATGTGTCGCAGGTTAACTTGTATACCCCCGATTTCTTGCTTTTTTCTAAGGAGTCTTTCCCATTGCACATTCGTCTCATGTTGTGATTTGTTCGAAATGCCACATGTACATCATTTCTCCGCAGTATTTTTGCAATTTTTTCTGACGTAGTCCCTAAATATGTCAAACTACCCACATATTTATTTACTCTCACAGGTGGGCAGGAGTATAGCATAGATCTTGCTATGTTTCTATTCTTATCTCTGACTAAATTGTTTATCATTTTCTTGCTGTACCCATTTGTCACTGCTATTTGATAAATTGTGTTGAGTTCCTTGTTGTAGGCTTCTGGAGATAATGGGACTGTCATTAATCTATGTACATAGCTTCTAAACGCAGCCAATTTGTGCTGCATGGGGTGATTTGAAGACTCTGGGATTGCTATATCTGTGTGTGTGGGTTTGCGATAAATTTGGAAGTCCAGTTTGTTCTCTTTTCTCGTAATAGTTAGGTCTAGAAAATTCAGTGACTTGTTATCCTCCTTTTCTGTCTTGAACCGTATCTTTGGATGTATATGGTTGATTCTATCCATATATATGTCCAGTTGACGCTGCGTTCCAGTCCAACACAATATAATATCATCCACGTACCTGTAATAAAACAAGATATTAGGATTATTAACCATATGTGTACACTCAAACCTGTCCATGAAGTACTCTGCCATTAATGGGCTCAATGGTGACCCCATTGCAAGACCTTCTTTTTGTGTGTAGTATTCATTTAAGCCGAAATATGGATTGAAAAATACAAAGGAATTGATAGAAAAAATTAAAGATATACAGATCCCATCAAATGGTAAACTGATTTCATTGGATGTGGAAAGCTTATTTACAAATGTTCCGGGTGAAGAATCATTACAAATTTTGAATGAACATTTAGAGAAATGACATTTACATCCTGGAGAAAGAGAAGATATAATGACGTTAACAAGAATATGTATGGAACAGAACTACTTCCAGTTTGAGGGACAGTACTACACACAAAAAGAAGGTCTTGCAATGGGGTCACCATTGAGCCCATTAATGGCAGAGTACTTCATGGACAGGTTTGAGTGTACACATATGGTTAATAATCCTAATATCTTGTTTTATTACAGGTACGTGGATGATATTATATTGTGTTGGACTGGAACGCAGCGTCAACTGGACATATATATGGATAGAATCAACCATATACATCCAAAGATACGGTTCAAGACAGAAAAGGAGGATAACAAGTCACTGAATTTTCTAGACCTAACTATTACGAGAAAAGAGAACAAACTGGACTTCCAAATTTATCGCAAACCCACACACACAGATATAGCAATCCCAGAGTCTTCAAATCACCCCATGCAGCACAAATTGGCTGCGTTTAGAAGCTATGTACATAGATTAATGACAGTCCCATTATCTCCAGAAGCCTACAACAAGGAACTCAACACAATTTATCAAATAGCAGTGACAAATGGGTACAGCAAGAAAATGATAAACAATTTAGTCAGAGATAAGAATAGAAACATAGCAAGATCTATGCTATACTCCTGCCCACCTGTGAGAGTAAATAAATATGTGGGTAGTTTGACATATTTAGGGACTACGTCAGAAAAAATTGCAAAAATACTGCGGAGAAATGATGTACATGTGGCATTTCGAACAAATCACAACATGAGACGAATGTGCAATGGGAAAGACTCCTTAGAAAAAAGCAAGAAATCGGGGGTATACAAGTTAACCTGCGACACATGTAACGCAGTTTATGTGGGACAAACTGGAAGGAGTTTTCAAACCCGCTACAAAGAACACTTAGCTGCATCTAGAAACAATCACCCAGAGAAGTCGAATTTTGCGAAACATTTATTAGAAACTGGACACGATTTGGATAACAACAACACTTTTGAAATTCTACATGTATGTGAAAAAGGTTTTCGCTTAAATGTTTTGGAGCATTTAGAAATAATGAAACATCAAAACACACACAACGAGTTGCTGAACGATCAAACTACCGTCACATCGCCTTTACTTCGGTGCGTCACGACGAGTATATAAGAAGCGCCGGCGCGGCGAGCCGTCATTCTTGCGAGTGAGCTCGAAGAGTCAACACGTCCTGAAGATGCCTCGTTTAGAGGCGAAACACGTGTCGAATAGAGTACAGTAAGAATAGGGGTGCTATTTATTGACTAAGTATTTTTTCAATTATTTTATACCATTTTTTATAAATAAATTATATTTGTAATTTTAACATATTAATTAAATGTTATTTTCAGGTTTACTACATTTTTTTTTTTTTTTTTTTAATAGATTACTAATCACTATTTTTGTTACAGGTTTAATTATTTTTTATTATTTTAAACGGATTAATAAAAAAAAATTTTGTTTCAGGTTCATTCATATTTTGTAAACATACCTAAGCCTAACTTTTCTAACCTAACCTAACCATAGTCGAACCATGATACAGTTTGATGATTAATTACTAATTTTGTTTGTGATTTAATTTGGATTTTGAATAGTACCCTTAACTTATATGACTACGACAGAGCGGAAATACACTAAATATTTATTCAAAACAAGAATTTGAAGATGAACTTCCGCAAAGTAACGCCTGATTCAATAAACTATATTGGTCTTTACTGCAATACGACGATTTTGCTTTCGTCTGTCCGATTGTTGATTTTAGTCTACAGATCGCATTTTTTAACGAATCTCGACGAAATTTGGTGCACAGGTATTTTATCGTTTTTTTAGGGCCATTTTTGGTTCAGTGGACAGAAAGTATTTAAATCCTATATAACATTGTTTAGTATTTAAATCCTATATAACATTTGCGAATATGAACTAGATCGGCCAAGAGCAGTCACCAAACTGAATACATAAGTAGGTATAAATGAGCATAATTTCACTCATTCATACCGCGAAACCATATCATAAATCGATATCACTATAAATTGATTAAACCTTCCTACAATTACAAACAATACGAATGTTACATATCAAGTATGGCTGCGCCTCGCGGGTTCACCTGCCTGTATAGTTGGAAATATTACATTACTAGCGATCCGACCCGACTTCGTACGTAATGAACAATTGCCATTTTAGTTTATTGAACATCCTGTGGAATAAGCAGTACTCATTATGAACAACGTTTACCAACGTTTGGGGTCAACTCTAAAATTGCAAAAAGTAAAACCAACCGTTTCATACGAAGAGTTTATCATGAACTACTATATATTTATCTTATCGGACCAACAACGTATCGAATTCCGACCCAATGTTTTTTGAAGTGAAACTTCTAATGCGACTTCCAACAAGGTTGCGTTAAACGTTTAACGCTACCATGGTATGAAAGCACTGTTGCGTCGAAGTTTCACTTATTCCGCGCGGAGGGACTCGACTTGCATTTTTTGTCATGCTTTTCCCTGTAACTATCAACTAAAGATAGTCTCCTTATTATTTTTGCCATTATTTTGTTTCGAGGACTATTTTGGCCACACTGCTATTCCTTGCAACGTGGCCAAAATAGCCCTGGATATACGTAACAGCTGATAGAGAATCGTGATCCTGTGCCTTCCAAGCAGTTTCAGTATTGATGATTAATTAATTAATTGTACAACATACAATTATATCCTAGGCCTAGAATATTTCTTAAAATAACAAACAAACGAATATACAAACATACATGCCGCATTATAGTTCAATTCTCGTTCATCAAGCATTTATTATTCATCTCTCATTGTCCGGCACGCCTTGACTACGCCCCGCAAAATAAAAAATAAAAAATCTGCCAAGTGCGAGTGGGACTCGCGTACAAAGGGTTCCGTACGGTGTTGGAGCCCCCTTAGCCCCATTCCTCTTGCCGTTATTAATAGCGAGCAAAAAACTTCTAAAAATCACGTTTGTTGTATGGGATAATTATTTTATTAGATAGATACCATAGATAGATACCATTTATTTTCAGTAAGGAACATTACATTAATTAGTATACAATGTAATAGAATTAGAATTAGAATTAGAATCGTTTATTGATGTATTGAGCTTAATACTAAAATTATATATACAACAGTTTGTTTTTTTTATAACTGGCAAAAGTGCCTTTATTAACTACAACAAAACTACACTACTATTACACAAAAAGCATTGGATCACCCTCAGACCTTTGAAGGTCTAAAGATAATCCAAATGCTCAAGCCCACTGCCAGTTGGCATATACAGTTTGTACAATAATATAAAGTACAGCAAAATATATCTCGTCATTTCACAATACATAATACGTAGCAACGAATTTAAACAATATACTACAAGCAACGTCCAACGAATCGTCAGAAATAACAATCATTAAGTATTGACTTTCAAAATTATTAAGGACAATTTTACAATAAATTAGTTAAAAATTCGGTACATTACATTAAAAATATAATATTAAAAAAAAAAAAGATGTCAGATATACTGTTATAAAATATCTGCAATAGAATTGTCAGAAATAACCATTTAAAAATTAATAAATATATCACATAGCAGTTACATGTTAAAAATAGCATAATAACACTCTAAAGTATCTACAGTAGCATAATCAAAAGTAACTATATATTATATTTTTAGTATTTGTTGTTATAGCGGCAACAGAAATACATCATCTGTGAAAATTTCAGCTGTCTAGCTATCACGGTTCATGAGATACAGCCTGGTGACAGACAGACAGACGGAGATCGGAGTCTCAGCAATAGGGTCCCGTTTTTACCCTTTGGGTACGGAACCCTAAAAAAGGAAAACGAGTAAAAAAGTCCGCATATGATTACGGCGAGCAATATCCGAAAAGATTGCAATCTTATCCCGCCATCTTACACGGTGCATCTGATCTTTAGACCTTGCGATTCTTTCAGCGCACCTTTGACATACGACCTAGGGTGTGTAACCTATTTGCTGTCAATATTGGAAATAGGTTTTATTGTGACAGTTAACTGTTAATTGAAAAAAAAAAAACTAGTTATCGGAATGTGTCTCAAATAATAGAATTTTTAAAATAATTGCTGATCTCAAATAACTTTTATATTAGCGATCAAGTCACCTTTGAAAATAAATGACACGAAAATCTGTTTGTGATGTAAAACTACGGTGCCACAGAACAAAATACACCCCAAATAATCTCAAATTAAAATCAAAGCTTAGAAATTGAAAAAAAAAAAAAATAGGCCAAGTGCGAGTCGAACTCGCGCACGAAGGATTCTATACTGTATTGGACTCCCCCCTTAAATGTTTATTTTAATTCAATAATCGATTATTGAAGTAAACATACAATTAAATATTCCGTGAATATTTTAAGCGTCTACCTGTTACCGCTATTAATACAGAGCAAAAAACGGCTAAAAATCAGATTTGTTGTGTTGGAGCCCCCTTAAATATTTATTGTATTTTGTTTTTAGTATTTGTTGTTATAGCGGCAATAGAAATACAGCATCTGTAAAAATTTCAACTGTCTAGCCATCACGGTTTATGATATACAGCCTGGTGACAGACAGACAGACGGACGGACAGCGGAGTCTTTGTAATAGGGTCCCGTTTTTACCCTTTGGGTACGGAACCCTAAAAATTACATGTCTTCAATCGTATACGTACCCAGCTAATGTTTTTCCAACAGAATTTGTGATAGCACCTATACCTACCAGTAGTATAAAAGTAAAATGATTGAAATTATTAGTATCCAAAATCTTGAATAACGTAATATGATTACAAAAGCCAACTTCCTGCTAGTCCAGCATGCGAGCACGAAAAGAACACTTTTCGACGTGTGAAAAAGTGACAGATATATACTTTGCCGTAACGCTGTCTCGTTCTGACACTTCGAAAGAAACATTATCGTGCACATCCTAGTCGGACTGGATGTCTCTATCATAATAATGTCTTGTGTTATTTTCACACAACGGTTAAATTCTATTGACACTATTAACCATCCATTACTCATATTACAAGTAAAAACATACTTTTAAAACTGATGGATATCAGAAAAAAATTGAGTTTTCATCCCTCAAAAGGTGACAGAATTATTAAGGTATACCACCACGAGGTTAATTAATTTAAGTACCTATTCAAAATCGTATCGTCCTTTTTAAAATTCATCTTATTTATTCACTTTACTGTAATCTGTCTTGTTGAATCCTGCATTGTGTTTTATTTTCAAGTGTCCTGAAAACACACAATTTCGAATGCATTATGCAAGAATTAAGAAACGGTCGACGCTGCTGACAATGAGCGAGAGACTGACGATTTCGCCCGAAAACATTTTTAGGGTTCCGTACCCGAAGGGTAAAATAAAAACGGGAACCTAATACTAAGACTCCGCTATCCGTCTGTCTGTCACCAGGCTGTATCTCATGAACCGTAGGTAATAGCTAGAGAGTTGAAATTTTCACAGATGATGTATATCGATTTCCGCTATAACAACAAATACGAGTACTAAAAACAATAATATAAATATTTATCCCATACAACAAACGTGATTTTTTTGCCGAGGGGCTCCCATACGATACGGAACCCGTCATGCGCGAGTCCAACTCGTACTTGGCCGATTTTTTGTTTATTTTCAACTCCTCAAACTTAAAAATAAATAACATGCAAACTTTTTACGCTTTCCCGAAACAAACAATGAAATTGACTAAACGCTGCAACTTGAATGGAACTCATTCGATGTCGATACTCGCTCGAAAACCAATTTCGATTTTCGAATTTGAGCCATACAGCTTTCAACTTTTCAAATTAAGAACGCAGAATTTTATTTCTTTTTGTCTATGGCGGCGCAGATAAAAATATAAAGCCACGTCTACACATAAAAACTTTAACAATATTGTCTCGGGCGTTCAATTAAGCGAATCGCGACTCGAAAAGATATTTTCTCAGAGAATTTCTCGCGTACAGAGCGTCGCCGGCTTGCGGCCGTCTTGTCAATAAACTCCATATAAATTGCCTTTACCAAAGTGAATTTGAATATAATAGCCCCATCCTATGGGTCCCTTTTTACCCCCTTTCCTTGAAGTCGGTACGCAATCTTTGTCCGATTATATTGTAAGCAAATTATCTGCTCCGATCTGGCGATTGAAGTCGAGGAAAAGTTTATTCGTTGTCATATTTTATTTAGTTTATTAATATTTGTGTAAGTAGGAGTTTTGGCGGGAACACGGAAAAATCATGTCGCTTCATTGTATTATTTTGTTAAACTTTTGATTTCATCAGTGATAATTATTGAAAAACTGTGGTATTCGATTATGAGCTGATTTACGTGCTTGAGTGTAGGCAAGTGATTTACTTATTTGTTGTTACGAAAACTCCATAGACACCTCTAGTAAAGTCTCCACTGCTTTACTGAGGTATGACTTGGACTATGTTTGGACTTGACCGCGACTTTATTGGACTATGACGTGACTATGACAGTGATTATTTTGATAAAATAGGTATTATCATAAATTAATAATACTTAATACTTGACACTGGCAAATGCACAACAATGCGACGCCAAAACATAAAAGAATAAAAAAGTGTGAGTATAGGTACTAAATCTTTGTTACGTAAATGCCCAGGGGACTAGCAAATTGAAGTGGGACTGAAGCAGGGAACATAGAGAATTGATGACCAATGGAGTTTTAAAATTCTTAAACGGACGTACTAGCATGACTAGCAAGCGTAGCTTTCGACGTCAATTGATAATGTGTCAAAACCGCGAACATGCGGGATGCAAGCCGCTTCAAACCTTTCTTATTGGAGTTTAACGGGGAAACCTATGTTCAGCGGTGGGCTTGTAATTTACATTCAGATCGTAGATGTTTTTTTTAAATTAGGTTATACAGTTGCTATGATGAAATTAAGTAATATTCAATTTAAATTTAATATAATTCAATTTCTATAATTCAATTTAAATTTAAGTAAGTAGGTAGGTAATCAAACTTGTCGGGACGCAATGGATGAGGCTAGCACAGGACCGGAAAGAATGGCGAGAAAGATAGGAGGCCTATACTCAGCAGTGGGTGGAACAGGCTGAATAGATAGATAGATGTAGATAATGGTTAATATATTAATAGCCAACACTTGGCACCGTGGATATTTGTATTTATCGCATGAAAATTACGCATTTTAATAGGGTTGCGGCGCCTATTCATAGACGTGACAAATTATTTCGAAAATCGTACTTACCTCTTAAATAAATTGAATAGAGCTGTGGTGTAATGTGGCGTATATGTAAATTATGCAAGAATTTAGTTAAGTAGGTAGTAGTAGTAGTAGTAGTTAGGCACTTTATAATTTAGGCAAATATTAGGCTTTTAAATATCTGTTTTTCTTTTGTTTTATGTAATGGCTGAACATTCGTTAATAACCTCTCGATTATTTTTTGTGTTCGGTTTATTGCTTAAAGTTTTAAAACCTTTTAAATGTAAATCCTAAACTGGTCACACTGACAATATGTAAATAAATACGTGCCGAATACTGGTAACATTCACGCGCTCCCGCCACGCGTCGCGTCACCGCAGCTGTTTTCGAAATTCGAATGAAATTACTCGAACAGAAATTACGAGTAAATTAAATACGACACGGGAGCTGTCAGCCAGTGACAGTTTGGATAAGCTGTTCATTATATGAAACACGGCTAAATGCATAAAATGTGATGTGCCAATTTGAAAAAATTACGTTGTCTTCAGTTTTCTTTTTAAACTACACCACGTGACCGAGACACTATGTCAATTCGTACTTCTTAGTACCCGACAAAAGCATTTTGCTATTTATTTAAGTGAATGTATGTAATCATATAAATTATTATTGTTTTAATTGCGAGATAAGTTTTACCGTTCTTAGTACACTTTTACTACAAAATGAATTTGATTTTATATGTTAGCTATTTTAAATATGTTTAAAACCGATCAAAATTTATTGTCAATGATATTTTTAAAAGGAATTAAATTTTTATTTCATGGCAATTAAATTTATCGATCACTAAATTACAAATGTTAAAACACTTTGTTGTACACATAATTACTTTTCATATTAAAATAAGCTAACTGTGTGTAATTTTACGACCAGATGTTTAATAAACTAATAATTAGTATTACCGGCACTTTTGATTCCAGAAAAATAACATAAAATGGTGGATTTATTGTAAACGAAAGTAGTATAAGTCTGATTTACATGTTCTCTTTTTAAAATTCGTTCGAGCAGTAAATTTTTCTTAAATGTTTACGGCAATTAAAACGGTAGCATTTAGCGTTACGTCATAAATATGCAATTAAGTAAAGTGTTAATGAATATACTAATAAAATAAGTATAATATTGTTTCCTGAATTGAAAGGTATACCCGTAGTGTGGTAATTAAATAATACGAGTTTGTTTATGTTATGTGTTACTTATTTGTCGTGCTTAGTTCTTTTTCTGTTCTATAATTCTCAATTCTAGTAAAGAAAAATCTATGGAGCAAGGGTTAAAATTCTCTTTTTAAGAAAGTGGGGTGGGAAATGTGAACTTAGCAATGCATAGTTCCAGCCCGCATTCTATGGCTATAAAAATATTGAAATTGCCAAATAATCTAAAAGATATCGAAAAGGAAAACTGTTTTATAAAACAACTAAAAATTATTTTACTATCCAAATGTTATTACACATAAGACGAGTTTTTTAACGATAATCTAGAAAACATAAAAATAAATCGTTTCAATACGAATCATACGAGTAATAAAATTGCCACACCCTTAGCAGGGTCATATGTATAACTATACAAAACATGTTAATTAAGAACCGCATGTTAATTTCATAAGTTGCAATAAATGATTTGACTTTGACTTTGAATTAAACTATTAGCTAGCTGGCTTTCCTGTATAAGTAAAGTTTCTCTAGAATCTCACAGATTTCCAAAATGCCTTGACATAGAGAAATAATAAACTGTACTGTACCTGTACCACCTAAGTACAGGGTGGACGGACACGACCTCATTAATGCCGCAGCATCGCGCTGGATGCAAACCGCATCCAACCATAATCATCACAAATTTATCTCTATGTATAAAAATTAATCATTGTTGTTAGTCTCTGTGGTATCCCGAGATAATATCCGAGCAGATAATAGATACGTCTCGCTTCAACCCTCTCCTCCCTCGTTCTAACTAACAATTGTAGGTTACTCGTAACTCGTGTGCATATAAAATTATCGAAATAAATCAGCCTTTAATTAGTGGTTTTAATAAGATACTAAAGTGGCGACGAGGTTTGGATTTGAACAAGCGTGTAAAATTTTTTCTACAATACAAGTGATTTCAGCATTACAAATTACCATCGCAGTCAAGATAACCTTAAAGTGAAATTTACTAAAACTCTAGAATGGCTGAACCGTTTTGGATAATTTTTATCTTAAAATATTTTTGGAAATATTTTTATCTTAAAATATTTAAGTTAAGGGAAGGTTTAAAAGTCGAGAAACTATAAAAATTGCGAAAAAACAATAATTTCATTTTCCCATACAAAATGTTCCTTCATGTAAAAGTTGTCATTGACAGAAATTGAGATGAAGTTCACCAGGCCAGCTAGTAGGTATGTTTATAATTGGCGGAGAAATAGAATAACATTCATACTAAAACATACAGACGAATTGATAACCACGTTTTTTGAAATCGGTTAAAAAGCAACAATGTAGGGGTGGTAGTGACGCGTCTGTCTACTTGAGCTGTATTAGTAAAATACGGCTTGTGAGATCTATGACAAAAATGATCATTAAGTTAATGTAGTTATCAACAGGGTGGTATTACAGCAGGGCGCGGACTAAGTACGGCGCATCGCTCGATGAATGGGACGCCACGGGGCGGCCGCGCCCGCGCGTGTATGGCCCACATCTACTGCTATTACTAATATTTACTATTATTTATTTGTTTTGCAACTCACGGGTTGCCCTAGATCATTGAAAGGCATTGGTGGGGCCGAAACCAACACCAAGAGGCCCTTCTACAATCATTAAGTAAGTTCAAAGAGTTACTTTTTGTGATAAACATTTCAAAAATTCGTCGCGGAGGCAGGATTCGAACCTTGCGTCTTCGGATCACTAGCCCGACGCTCTGACCACTGAGCTAACCCGCTGAATCCTGCCTCCGCGACGAATTTTTGAAATGTTTATCATAAAAAGTAACTCTTTGAGATAAACCTAGTGTGGGATGCACTATAAAATTAAAATCATTTCATTACGTAAGTTATAAAAAAATACAGTTTTTTGAAAAAGTAACTGGCTGCGTAACTAATAATATGATAACAGTTGTGCATAAAGAAGAATCAGAGTCCAATGTCATCGTAACAAAACGCAGAGCTATTCCGCTCGGGGCAGGGCCGAATTTAAATATCCAATTATTGCAAACAGGGCCGGAGCCGCGGGCCAGATTTATCGATCAATTCGCCCTGTATACATGAACAAACTTACCTATACCTGTGGCAATATGATCGAACTAAAATGTTGAGTGGAATGATATAAGTTTTGTTCCAGGATTGGGATAGTAGCTCTCTCAGTGGACTCGAGTGGTGGATTGATTGTAGTCGTACATTGATTGTGTGGCCAGTATGTTGACAGGTGCATTTCGCTACCTCTTTTGATAGTGGCAGCACTGTATAGGGTGCGATTTAATCCAAAATAATCATGCAAAATTAGAAGATAAGTAGGTATGTACTTCTCGGGAAATAAAGTAATCTGTGGCCTGTTTTATCGCAAATTTTGTTGAAAATATGCAACAGGTTAAGAAAATAAATAAAAAAAGCGTGAGTAACATCGGTGTGCGGTGTGCGTCGAGCGCAGCGAGACCAATCATTAATCTAAGATCAGTGTCATGTATTCCAAAGTAGAGAACGACTGCATTTTGTCCGGTATTAAACATAAAAATATCGTCGAAATTCGCGTTGTCATGGAAATGCTGCCAAATATTTTTTTTGTAAAAAAAGATCTTTTTACAAAATTTCACCATATCGTTAGAGCTGTTATCTTCATTTCGTACGAACAATAAATATACCGACGTATTGCATTGTTCGTTAAAAGTATGAAATATGATTATTTTTCGCAAAAAATGGCAAAACCGCCTTCCATCTTTTCAAAACTTGTACAAAATTCGTTCAAAAATCGTTTACTGATTTCGTTTGTTGATTTTTCAAAAACGGCTCAGCCGGTTTCCTTTAAATTTTATTGGAACCACTTCGGGAGTATACCCTTTCGAACTAAAAAATAATTTTTCGATTCGGTTCACAATTGGCGAAATTATCGATGAACAAACATAAAAAAAACATACAGACGAACGTAGCACCTCCTCCTTTTTCGGTTAGTCCTAAGTCGGTTAAAAATATCTCCTTTGTCCCACTCTCCAGCCTCACGGATCAAAAACGTGGAATCAAAGAGCAGCAAATAACAAATATTGAATTAAATTCTCGCAGCCGTTACTCGTATTTCAATAAAATACTAATTAAATAATGAATGTTGCGTCGCCCAGCCGCACTAATGCAAGATGTCCGCCATATTTACTCACAAAAAGTACAGATGAATTACGCATCGTGTTGTTTAACCCCCGCTGTTTGGGCGTATTCTGTTAGACTGTCGTTTTAAACGTGAACCTGATTCGATACTGAGACATTTCGAACTGGAGCGCAGTGTTATGAACGTCAGAAAATTGCTTTTATAATCACACTAGCGACCCGCCCCGGCTTCGCACAGGTGTATTTATTATACATATAAACCTTCCTCTTGAATCCCTCTATCTATTAAAAAACCGCATCAAAATCCGTTGCGTAGTTTTAAAGATCTAAGCATATAAATTATATAGACAGACGGCGGGAAGCGACTCTGTTTTATACTATGTATAATAATAATAAAAGCCAAATAACATTGACTGCCTCGTTAGCCCAGTGGTTAGTGACCCTAACAATTGTGCAAAGGAGGCGTGGGTTCGATTCCCACCCAGGGCAAGCATTTTTGTGATGAACATGGGTGTTTGCTGTGTCTGGATGTTACTATCTATATAAGTTACGTTATTTGTCAACTGTTATTTTCTATCCGTGCTTGGTTGCCTGGAAGAAATCGCTTAAAGCGATAAGGCCGCCAATTAGAGACCTATTGTTTTGTTTTTGTCCTTATAATCTGTTTCTTTTTTTAATTTAATATAATTGTCTAATAAAGTGTTGTTGTTTGTTTAAGTATGTATTTAAAAATATGTATATATAGTACATCAGTCTCTGGCAGCCATATTATCACAAGCGTTGCTTAGTTCAGAGTTGTGTGTAATATGTCCCTTGACATTTTTTTACATTCAAAACGAGCGTGCAAAAAAAAGAGCGATCTAGTTTAAGTTGTATCCTTGGTTACTTAACGGGAGTCAAAAAAATGTGACACTAAGTCACGTTGCACTTTATGCTTTTTTTTTACTATGGAAAATACTACTTACCTTCATAATTATTTTATAAAAAAATGTGAGCAGGCTTATTTTACTCTGAAATCTACGGGATTTTCATTAAAATAAATTAAAAATCGTTTGAACAACTTCAAAGGTAAGGTTCTCGGTATAAATAATACAAATTAGAATTACAAGTAAGTATTCCTCAGGAAAAAAATGACAGAAAAGTTTCAAATTATTGGCATCCTAGAGTTACGTAGATTGGCTATGAAATAGTTTGAGGAAAGCTCATGTCAAGGAGGACGAAAACCGATATAATTTTTTCGTGTGTCTTAATTTTTTTTATGAAAATGCATAATAAACAAAAATTTTATCTCATTAAACAACTAACAACATTAAACATGCAGCAACATCAGAAATTCAGGACCATATCAAGTAGCTCGATCAACTGAAACGGAATTGAAATCGAAAAGTTACCGAATCAGCACCAATTTGCTATCGAATCTATCTTACAGAATAATCACCATCAAGCCCGGTGGTCGCTAAAATGTATCGCGTGTCCGGCATTAGATTCATAGAGCCTTTCTACTTGTCTCAGACACTTCAGACATTCTTTCAAGTGTCCCGAGAAAGTGTCTACATGTTTTATGTATCGCAGTGTCCAGTGTCCGCTAATTGCACCTTAATGTCCCGTCATAAGAAACAAATAAAGTAAGTGAAGACTGTCGTAGATTAGAGGAAATGGACAATAAAAATCTCAATCAGAATAATAGATCGGTATATTGTGCAAAATATGAGCGAGGCACTTGAAAAATGCAACTGATTTACTGTCGCTTTGTTTTTTTCAAGATGACGTTGCATTTTTAAAGGTTAGTAAGAAAAGATGCTTCTAAGGTGCTTTCAATAAAGTGAAAAAAAGATGTAACCTAAGTTAAAGATGTAACCTATAGATTTCATAAAGGCAGATGTAATATTGAAATCTAAGTAGGTATCTATTATGCTTTCAAGCAAAAAAGACGCATAAAAATTGCTCTATTCATTTGGAAGCTATGATATCACAGAAATATACAGATACACAATCCAAACCTTTATCAACAGTAGGACGTCCATTGCTGTACATAGGCCTCCCTTATGGATTTCCTATAAGACCGGTTCGCGGCTTGTAAAGGTTGCCGCATATAAGTGTAGCGCTGAGCGAAGTGTGGAGGGGATGGCTGCGCATGGGTTTAGTATGGCGGTGCGCAGCCATCCCCTCCATACCACCCTCAGCGCTAGACTTACGTGCCGCTACCTGTATCTAGCGTGTTCCTGTGGTCTTGATTAGATCAACAGTCTACCATGCACTTCGGACATAGCCTTCTCCATAGCACATTATGCTATTTTGAGCTAACCCTTATTGAAATACCACGTTTCTGTAACATAAGTCATCACTGATCGGCAACTTTCGACTTGAAGCACTGAGGCATGTCAGACGAAAAGACGTACGTAACTTACAGATAACCACCAGGTGGACGGATGACCTCATTAAGATCGCAGGATTGCGCTGGATGCAAGCCGCTTCCCAAGTCTTATAGGAGATCCATGGAGAAGCCTTATGTCCAGCAGTGAGCGTCCTGATGACGGGTGGAAGAATTTACAGATAACAATCCTCTTTTCGGAATCAGTATTCGATTCTTGCAGATAGCAACAGCATTAACGTACAATATTATGAACAACAATATTAAAAGAAACCATTTATTTTATTTTATTACCGAACTGCTTTTATTCTTTAGTTAGAGGAACACTTTGAAGTTAATAGTTACAAAAAATTATAACGAGATCTTGGTATATTTACAAGAATAAACATATGTATTTTATATATTTACGACAATCAGCAGCCCAAAAATATTTAAATATTATATATAAATTATTTTGAAACTTTATATAGCGCCCTAGTATGTAATTTTGAATGACCGACAAGGGCTACTAAGTCTTCAGTACTTAACATAAATTAAGATCTGTGCAATGTACATGTGGTCGTTTGAAATTTAGCGCCAAATATTTAAATTAATTCAGATTTGACTCGTGGCGCTAGTGATGAGTGACTTTGCTATGTCGTTTCTGTCGACGTGCATTCTTATAGCAATTTGGAGTGCTAGCTCAATATAATAAATTAAACCTTGACAACTTTGCAGTTGTAAATAACTTATATTTTTATAAAACGTTACTAGCTAATTTATTTTTGCTAAAACTTTTGTGTTAAAATAATAATTACATGAGCTGATGACAAGACAAGGGCTTCATCATCGCCAAAATATTGCGTAAGTAGAAACGTGAGCTGATTGTGAAGAAAAATTAAAAAAAAAAGAGATGTCAGATCATTGTCTTTGTTGAACTTGAAAAATAATCTCTAATTTTGGTTGTAATCGTTCCATTTTTAGTATTTAATCAATAAATTGTGAATTAATGGTTTCTATTTGTATTATTTAGGTTCCTGTCTCTCAAAGCAGCGGTGCTGGGATATCCATCATGACCTTTGAAGGGCTGTGTGATCTTCTGCGTACTGCAACTTGCGAACACGTGAAGAAACTGAGGAAAATCTGAGAAAGCCTTGAAGATTTAAACTTTTCGCAAGGAAACAAATCAGGTGATGTGTTTTGTTCAATATATTGGCAACGCAGAGTGACGAGATCGCAATATTTTACTTCTAACCTCAACTTTGTTCTTCTTTGGTTTGTGATATAGAAACGGTAGCTACCTAAATATTACATGCCATTGTGACTGCCTGTAAGTACTTTCAAAGGACTACACTCTCCTGTTGCATCTAGGAAGTGTTTTTGATGTAGGTAAAGTATGAGAATTGCAATAGTCTGTTACAGAGTTTTCTGCCGAGTGCTGGTCTTCAGCTGACATGGAGGATGATCCATACGGTTTACTTCCGTAGTCATTACATTATGACAATTGTGATATTTATCTCTTTATTTTCCTTCAAAAGCATTATCTGATCGTATAACACTCACAAACAGACGTACAAGTCACAATAATTAAACCTTGAAGACCTAGTTTCCTATTCGGCTAATTTAGAGTTAAAATTAACTAGCTACTTGGTCCGGCTTCACCCAGCTATGAATGAATTATAGGTATAAACCTTTTGAAAGAAATGTTTTATACAATAGCGGAAAACTGCATTGCAATCTGTTGTATAGTTTAGGTCATTTAAGAGAAAAAAAAGGCACACAGAGATAGAGACTGCTTTATAATACGTAGTGATATTGTTATAGAGCTAATGCAAGTTGTTTTTCTGGCAGAGAATGAAAAATGCAGTTCTATGCTGAGGCTGATCCAATGGCTCGGAAAGATGCTGCAGTGCTGGAGCAATGAGAGATAAGAGTGCTTCGAGGCATATGCCTCATGCTAACGGCTACATACTGTCTTCAATTCCCCGTGCAACATGATCATCTACGCTTTCCTCAAGAACAGAGAGCTGAAATCTAACAGTGGATTTTATATGATAAGAATGAGTAATAGGTAAATAATTTATTTTGTTCATGTTTATTTTTGATTGTTGCAATAATGCCAGAATAAGTGTTGGAGGTACTAAAGTATTTATTAGTGACAGCTGGCTATCTTCCAAAATTATTTTTAATCTAGAATAATATTACAATTTTACTGTTATGTTGGTTGTTGCAATGGAAGAACTGATAATTAATATGTTGTAATAAAATACCTTCGCTAAAACATGGCCAACCTATCATGGCTGAACTATCTGTCTTTACTGCTATAGAGGAAAATATTCAAAGACGTCTAATATCAGTCTACTATTATCATTTTCATAAATTGAGATCTTAATGCTGAGACATTTAAAAAAAAATAGACCTTATGATATATAATTGAATATAAACAATGTAATACAATATTGTAAGATCAAATACTAATCACTACATCTTTGATGCTCATAATAAAGAAATATAAAATGGAAACCAAAGTGTTCTGTTTAGCCAACTTCACATAAAGTAGCATGGTTTTCACCTTAGATCTTTAGAAAAACTGATTTTATCAAAGCTGTCTTGATATTTTAAAGGTGTGATAGTGTAAACTGTACTGAACATCATTTCATTATTAGGCTTAGAGACAAAATTAGATTTTTGACACAAATAAGTTACAAGATAACTAATAAATCCACTGGCTGTGAACTAATTTCACATATGTAATTTTCAGCCAGTGGCTTTTCTCAAGCTTTAACAATGTAAGAATGTGTAAATTAAATTCATGTTTTCATAGAATTTTACTATGGAAACTAACAGCTTTTTTTTAATACACATTTTAATTCTTTGTATAACGGGTGTCTACTCATGTATTAAATTAAAAAGAAAATTATTAAACTTTAAGAAATATAATTCATAGAACCAATTGATAAAATATTTGATATCATGTATTGTAAAAAAAAAAAAAAAAGAAAGAACTTGGTTAATTCGTAATTTTGTCAAAATATTAGTAATTAGTGCCTGAAATTAGTAATTCATTCCTGTCATAGCCTTGCTTTTCAGAAATGTGGAACGGGTTACAGGGCTGATCGCCAAAGTAGAACTAAAGTTATTGTATAAGTGTGAACCTGAAATAAGTTCACTTTCAGAGTTTTGTTTTTCTGTTTACCTAATTGAAGTTATTTTTATTGACATTACTTACATTTGCTTCTTTACATTCAAATCGCTCTTTCTTATAACTTCGCACTATTTTAAGCAATATTTATTGAACGACAACAACAAAGATCTCCTATTGCCTTTATTATCTTTTATTATAACGTTAAAGTTGGCATTTGAGTTAGATCTGCTTTAAACTTCGCTATGGTTAACATGAGACACTGATTCCTGAATTGGAAAGTTAAGGACACCAAATCGGAATTTCTATCAATATTTGTATTCGCTCGCCTCATCAAATAAATCCTTTTTTTTATGTCATCACTTACTGAATTTTATAAATTTTGACTTAATTACGAAGTTCATTTGTTGGCAATCTGTCACCTTCCTGTAAAGGCGACATATTAATTTTGTTTTTGTTTTTATTATTATTATTTTGATGCGTTGTAGTTCTGTAGATGCGCCGTTCTAAAATAATTGCTTTTGAATGTACCTAATAACCATTTCTTGACTGTCATTTGTGTCGGGTTATTTTTAATCTACAGATAAGTATAAAAGTACCTATAGAAACTCATTGGAAATTTTGAATAAGAATGATTTAAGTATTGGCCTTATAACATAACTAAACAATAGAAATAAAAATTTGCAGAAGCTTTCATAGATAATGATTTTAAAATGACTTCATAGCGGATCAGGGATGGTCGAGCAGTTTTACATTCTGATTGTTTTAGTGCCTTGGTTGGATTAATATGAAATATTTGATGTCGCTTATTTTTTTTTTATTTGTAACCAAGTCAGTTATACTAAATTAAAATCCAGAAATAGTCTGTATAGTACAGATATTCGATTCTTAGATAAGATGATGTTTCATTTCAGTAATGCAAATAATGTGAATGTAACTTTACTTTTCCTGTAAGTTAATGCGTCAAGTGTTATTTTTGCCTATTGATATTGCCACTATTTTGATGTTATGGTATATGGAATCTAGTAAGTAAAAATTCTAGGTAAACCTTGATTTTTATGTGAACAGTATATACAGTGGAAACTCCATTATCCGGATTTTTGAATATCCGAATGCTCAACGACACTAGTTAGTCCGGTTAATCGAATCTCCACGTAGATTGTTTTTGAAACTGATGTCTTTTTTTGCAACCATGGTTGAGCTAAGCATATAGATCATTTATTGATTATTATTTATTGATCATTTATTGTTATAATCTTTAATATTTCGAGAACAGCCGGCTGAATAAGATAGACATGCCATATCTGTTGTCTTTCCGGTAAGATTTAACGTATTTTCGCAATGCTTGCACTGATATATGTATGGTTTTTACGTGATTCTACTATTTCCATATCCTTGTCCTCTTTCCTTCTTCCTTCCTACTGATTCGCCAAAGTGAGATATCGGAATGGTTGAGCTTTGGCCTTCCTGGGCAATATGTCATGTGATTGTGATGAGCCTGGGGTCAGTAGGTGATACCTTTTCCTTCATCCTCTTTACTGATTTGATGAGCGAGACACCGGAATGGTGTAAGCTTGTAGTGGTGGTTGACTTGATTGGTGGTACCTTTCCCTTCATCCTCTCTACTGATTTGATGAGCGAGACACCGGAATGGTGTAAGCTTGGAGGGATGTTTGACTTGGTCGGTTGTACCTTTTTCTTCATCCTCTATACAGATTTGATGAGCGAGAAACCGGAATGGTGTAAGCTTGAAGTGGTGGTTCACTTTCTTTATTCTTTCTGATTTAAAAATATATCTATCCGCGTTTTTGCAAGCCGTGTTTTACCTTTACTATTTTTTTTTTTACTTAAACTTATGACAAGACAACGGAACTGGCAGTGTTACTTCTGTTTGTTGTATCGTACATTGTTTGACTTTCTATTACATCTCCATGCATCTTAAATTTCTAATTTAATTATTCTCTTCATAACAAATCAAACCTATTAATCTATTGTTTGCACTGTGAAGTTATCATTGCACTATCTACTTTTATTACACTCAATCAAAATGTTTCACAGTGAAAATAATAACTGTGATTTTAAAATGTTTATAAATATAATTTTACGCCATGGTACCCACTAAGCATGAAACTTGCAATAAGTTGTAGTAAGTTTGTAAATGTCACATTTGTAAATTTCAGACATCATGTTGCAGGAACATGTCAGTTACAAAAATCTTATTGTTATGTTGAAACTTATTATAAGTTATTTTATTATGTTACTGTTATATTTCGCATGAAACTTTACATTTCAACTTTGCAGGGATATAGCCTCCCAAACATACCTAAATTTGAGTAATCAACATTGTTGCAACATTGCGATTGGAACGTTACAAATAAAACTTTGGAGCAATATAATTTTACTAACATCACTGTCTGGTATTGCCTGTACTTTTGCGATAACTAAAGACAAGTTTCATTTGTAACCTTTTAGCAAGATAGATGAGACGAGTTACTGTTATCTTTCAAATTTAAAGTTGTAGAAATGTTAAACGTTATACTTGCGGAAAGTTAACTTTACAACTTTCAGATATATTTCATGTGTAATGTTACTGCAACTTCACGTTTTAAAGTTATGCAAAGTTTTGGAAATCAGCTCTGGGCAAGTTACATGGTTTATCTACAGCATGGCCGTTAGGGCTTCGTTTCAAGCTCGCTGTAAGCTTGCATGAACTTTGCGGCCTTATGTTTGTAAGTTACAAGCTCGTTGATGTTATTTTCAGTAATGTTATTGTTACTTTTGCTGCTTAGCGGGTAGTGATTATTTACTGACAATGTTATTACTATTACCCCATTTGTGAATAGAAGCAATCTTATTAATCAATATAATTAGGGCGCAATCTTATTAATTAATAACCTTTAGGGCTGTTATATTGTGATTTTGACACATTTCCTGATGTTTGTGTTTTTTTTCTTAAATTATTCAATTAAGCTAAACCGTAATAATTTTGTCGCATACACTTTAAAAAAAAAAAAAAAGTATTAATTGGTTAAGACAGTACTGCTACATTATTTCCTACATTGTTTATTGAACAACAAATTTAGATTCAAATGACCATGTGGTCGTAAAATATTAAAATAAAAATAAATGTTATTCAGAATGTCTTCCAAAATTTATTGTCTCTAATTTAAGTGTCTCGCACAATGCAATTTTGGCGTAACGTTTAATTTACGAATAAATTCCGTAGGTACCGAACATGACATGTAAATATTATAAATTATAAAGAGGATAAAAATATCTAAGATATTGTTAACTTATTAATTAATTAAACGTTGTGAAAAACAAATAGAACAATCATGGAAAATTCCATTATTTATAACCATATTGTAAAACTTTCCAGTACTGTCTATGTTTGTAACATTGTAAGGTGTAATAATTTTACGCCCTTTCTTTGTTTAGACTTAATTTATTTGTTTTATAATTGTTAGTTAAGGTGTTGATGATCCTTGTCGATGCATTTGACATGTTATTTTCACGTATTCGGTAAAGCCATAATCGCAGGGTCGCGATTGAGCAGAATGGCCGTGTGGTCGTTTGAAATTTAGCGCCAAATATTTAAATTAATTCAGATTTGACTCGTGGCGCTAGTGATGAGTGACTTTGCTATGTCGTTTCTGTCGACGTGCATTCTTATAGCAATTTGGAGTGCTAGCTCAATATAATAAATTAAACCTTGACAACTTTGCAGTTGTAAATAACTTATATTTTTATAAAACGTTACTAGCTAATTTATTTTTGCTAAAACTTTTGTGTTAAAATAATAATTACATGAGCTGATGACAAGACAAGGGCTTCATCATCGCCAAAATATTGCGTAAGTAGAAACGTGAGCTGATTGTGAAGAAAAATTAAAAAAAAAAGAGATGTCAGATCATTGTCTTTGTTGAACTTGAAAAATAATCTCTAATTTTGGTTGTAATCGTTCCATTTTTAGTATTTAATCAATAAATTGTGAATTAATGGTTTCTATTTGTATTATTTAGGTTCCTGTCTCTCAAATACACATACACATAGTGACAAATAAATTGAATTGAATAGCGGTAACAATAAAAGTATAGGTACCTAGCACGTACTGAGAAATTAGAGAATACCTCTGCAATTTGTCTCAAAATGCCTATGTTATACTACTAGAAACTTGCACGTGCTAGTTATCAATTCAAAGGACATGGAATCAATAAATCGCGTTTTGTTCAACAATGCGTCCATAAAGTCCATATTTAGACGTCAGCTGCCCCCCATTTGTCTAAATAACGTACGACCGCTTTATATTAGGAATTCCAGTTATTACAGCTATAGAGAATGTTAGTTGTACTGTTTGTGACACTGTAAGTACAGTTTTAAACTTCTAAATTGAATGTAGGGTGTGTTAAGCGGTACTTTTTCTTATCTTGATCGAATACTTTTCAAGGTTTTTTTTTTCAAATTTAAATTAATGATCCACAGACTCCAGGGTCTGTGCCCTTTGTTAACTAAGTTACAATAATTGAAAGAATGCGACTGTACAATAGAGATGGGTTAGTTTAAATCTTAGTCTAAGTTAGTAGTTTCAGTGCATTGCGTGAATGCCGCGAACAAACCGGCGACCCGCATGCAGCACCCGATCACGAGTGTGACGCATGTGCCAGCAACTTTTCAAGGTTCAGTGGCTAAGAGTTTGGCTAAACAAAACATATTTTATGTAGATTATCCATCTAGCTAGCAGTAGGACGTCCACTGATGGACATAGGCTTCCCCCATAGATTTCCAATAAGGCCGGTTGAAAGCGACCTGCATCCAGCTTTATTATATCGTAAATCCACCTAGTCGGTGGACGTCCTACGCTACGCTTTTCGGTTTGTGGTCTCAATTCGAGAACTTAACGGCTCCATCGATCATCCGTTTTTCAAATTATGTGCCCTGCCTATTGCCATTTTAATTTGCTAATCCGCTGAGCTATGTCGGTAACTTTGGTTCGTCTCCTCATAACATTCTGATTCGATCTCGCAGAGAGACACCGAGCATAGCCCTCTCCATAACACGTTGGTCTATCTTGAGCTTATAATGACCACGGAGAGCATTTTTAGCCCAAATTAAAGAAAAAGTAAAGATGTATCGTACAGGGAGGTGAAAACACTAGCAGAAGACCGCGAGACGTGGAAGTTGCTCCACCAACAAAAGGCTTGCTCATAATTTCATATGTTATGGTGATGAAATGAGAAAGATTTGTACAGAGCACAAACAAAAGAAAATAGCTTTATGTGACTTAAGGCAATCGTGAGGTGCCAACTTGACTATACAAAACCAATAAGCTGTTATCGACCTCTAAATATTTTCCGTTTTGAGTGTTTTTTTCATGTAATGAGCATTTCTTTGCTAGGATTATACCTCTTAGTTTTTACAGTTTTTTGTATGACCCTAAAGATATAAGCGTCTAATAAGTCATATTTTAAACAAAAAATTGGCTGAAAAGTATAAATAAACTAATAAATAATTATTTTTCGCAAAGAATCGCAACACCGACTTCCACCGTTTACAGAATTCGAATATTTTGCACGAATCGATGTGACTTCCATGTACCTACATTATTGTTGATTTTGACATAATTTTTATCAAAAGCGGCTTAGCTGATTTCGATTAGATTTAAATGGGACCACATTGGGAGTATACCCTTACGCACTAAAAAAATATTTTATTAAATCGGTTCATACCTAATTGGCAAAAATATCGATGAACATACACAAAAAAAATACATACAACCCGGTCAGAATATCTGTGCACCTCGCTGGAATGCGGCGCCTCTCCCGCTTCCCCTGTCACCTCTCCGCGCACTCCCCGGTGCGACAGTACGGTTAGCATCTTCGTTGCCGATACACGTCCCGATAATAATTTACGTCCGGACGGTATACTAGACGTCCGGTAATGTATATACGTCCCGATAATTCGATATGACGTCACGAAGTCAGGTGCACAGATATGGTGACCGGGTTGTACAGACGAACATAGTAGGTACCTCCTTTTTGGAAGTCAGTAAAAGCTTTTCTAGAAAAAAAAAAATTAGACGTACGGACGTACAACATTGCTTACTCCAGCGATTGACACCAAAAACATGACATTTTGTTAAAATTTAAGGGGTGTAAAGAGTTTTGTCCCGGAACGTAAATTTTGTCAAAAATGTACCACGAATTTTCTCGATGTCCTACAGAAAATGTGAAAACACTGGTCGATTCAGAAGTTATAGTGATACAATGTGAAAGATTGTTATAATTGTTCAAAGCTTAAACAAAAGAAAATAGCTATGTGTGACTTAACAAAGCGTAGATTATAACTAAATCTAATTCAAAGTACAAGCCGTAGGCCCCACTAGTATTAGCACAAGCACTTTGCGTTTCGAAACGTCAAATTACATGAGTAAGCTTTTGTGTGATAATCTATGACGTCACGGCAATTGAACCAGATTGCGTGAGTGGAGCGCTTTAGTGCGCCGACGCAAGGACGCTGGATGACTTACTGTTAGGAGATAACAATTACTGTTCAGTTTATATTGTGACCTAAGTGGTTCATTAAGATTCATCCTATACCTATAGTTTAATCGTACGTAGGTAAGTTAGATGGGTGTCTATTTTGTGTGTCTTCTGTTAAAATCTATCCAACAAAAACATATTCATGTGAAATGAAGCCAAGTCTAAATCACAGTTACCACTATCAAAAAGTTGTCAGATCTCACGTAAGGCCAAGCTTCTAACTCTACACGCCTTACTCCACAAGTCCTTCCACAAACTACAGCTTAGTCAACATATGTGACTTGGCCGTTTCGTTACAACAAGAAATGTTTGTATAACAGAATTAATGAATTAATCTTCACTTTACGCCCATGCGCAGTTAGCGAAACAGCCAAGACATTAAATGGACCTTAAAACATTAAATGGTCCATAAATCGTAAACGGTAAGTTTTACAAAAAAGTTTAATGGTAACAAAAGATGCGTAATTTTATTTTCTACAATAATGATCTTAATGTTTTTTGCCCTTAAGTACATAGTTTCCGAGATATCGGCCAAAAACATTTTTTCAAGATGACGTGTCAGAAACGCATTCTCTGAACGGCCGAACTATAGTGATGGTGAAGCGTAAGTAGGTAACTCTAAACTTAACTCTTAAATAAATTTTATATTGCCAACTATTATTGAAATCGGCTGATATATAGCGCGAAAGAAATTAACCCCTCTTTCCGAGAGAAATACCGAAAAACGCCGACGTTAAAAAAAACTGTTAATGCATAGAACCTGTTTACTAAGTTTCGTTGAAAGGAGATATTTCAAAATGGGCTCAGACTAGGTACAGTAGCTCAAAAAATCCGTTAAACTATGATAAATAAATGCGCAGAGTAAAACAACCGCATCAAATGCTTAATTTATGAGTAATTTCACATTTTCCAATTTGATTCTTGATCAGTCATTGAATTACTGTCATTTTGGTCACATGTAACCTTAATACCCGAATACACGAAATTACTTTTAATGGACACTGTTATTGTAAAAAATAACGGGAAAATCATTTTCCGATAGAAACAAAGCAAATTATGAAATACTGTACCCTTTAGTGGCCCAATTTCTATGCACATTTGCAATATCTCCTTTGTTGAAATATCTGGACAAACGAAAGCAAAATGGTTTTCTCACACTTCGCTCGATCAATTATTTTGTGAAATCCCTCTGATGAGGGTAACACAGGAGGCAATAAATTCTCACGTCCAGTTTAGCGGATGATGTATTCCTTCATTATCGCGTCAGGCATGTTCGACGTGAAAATGACAATTTACAAGCTTTAACACGCCATGCAAAAACTTTATTGAATCTAGGGCTGGCTCGTTTCATCACTGGCTTTTTGTACTGTACTTTATAGGCCGTGCCACTCAAGTTGGCGGAAGTGAAGTTAGCTACAAGCTGCTCAATAGCCAATCCTGACGTGACGTAACGCGAAGCCTCACGTTGATTGGCTGTTGCGCAGCTTGTAGCTAACTTCACATCCGTCAACTTGTGTGGCGCGGCCCTAATAGCATTTTTAATAGTCCACTGCAGGCGTAAGTCTACCCACGAAGGGCGATTGGACCATATCCACCACGCTGGCCCAGTGTGGGTTGGTGGATTCACATTATTTTATATTAGGGGACATCTTACACACGGTCTCTGACCCCAAACTAAGCAAAGCTTGTGATATGGCAGCTAGAGACTGATATACTACATATACATATTTTTTAAATACATACTTATATAGATAGTACCTAAATAACACCCAGACACAGAGCATACACCTATGTTCATCACACAAATGTTTGCACTGGGCGGAGATCGAACCCACGCTTCTTTGATCCAGAAGTCAGGGTCACTAACCACTGAGCCACCGAGGCAGTAAATATGCCGTCGAATTTCTTCTATGGACTAAGCAGATGTTTTCCTTCACCTAAATGCCAGTGATGTGTAATTCCGTCCACACAAAGTCCAAAGAACTCATTGGTTCGGGACCAGGATTTGAACCGAGGCGACCAAAGCACTAACCTTTTATGGTGGACATTCCGCGCGTTAGAAGCAAGCGTTTCGAATCCTCATTCCTCATACGAACAGCCAGAATGTGGAACGCTTTGCCTGGGTCTGTCTTCCCGCTAAAGTACAACGTGGGTGTCTTCAAATCCCGAGTAAATAAAGGTATCTTTTAGTAAGCGTGTAACACTCTAGACCGCATATCTGCCTAACATCAGGCAGTGTGTAGTCAAGCGCAAAACTATACGATAATAATAAAAAATTACCGAGGGTTGATTCCTAGTTGCCTTCCAGACTCTGATTAAAAATAAAACGACATATTTTTCTAAAAAAAATGTATATCTACGCGTTCTCGCCAAAAAATACAGTGGCAGCCTTACTATAAATTGTTACTACATTTAATCTATTCGAAATTGGATGGATTCCAGAGACAGACAAAACGTGAAAAAAAATGATTGTTTTCAGCATCGACTTGGCATTTTTTTTGTTGTATCAGCTTGCATCGTCTTTTGTTCATATAACGGACTTTTAAAGCATATAACAGACGTCATGGGGCATTTTTTTAAATTACATATTTGTTATTGTTATAAAATCGTTTTTAGGTACTTAAGTAATTATAAGTACACATTTTTTAACAATACTCTAGCTAGACTAGCTTGTTGATAAAATCCAAGTAACTTATCTACAGCGCCTAGGAAAGACTAAGTAAATATTAGTAACAAAAAATCAAATAACGTACTATATATCAGGATCTATCAGGGATTTCGATTTAAATATTAAATTGTTTTAAATATTTAATTTTAATCCGTCGCGCGGCCTTATGGTTTCGTGATTTTTGATGTTTAAAAATCATAACTCCGTCATTTTTGATGATTTTTGAAAAATAAAAACACCATAATTTATTGCAGACTTAATGTGATTTATTACAACAATTATTTTTTGCAAAAAATAGCACAACCGACTTCAACCGTGCACAGAATTCGCAAATATTTCGCACGGATCTATGTAGCATTTTTCACATTATTGTTGATTTATCAAAAATGGCTCAGCCGATTTTGATAAAATCTAAATGGGACTAATTTCGAAGTATACTCTTTCCAATAAAAAAATAATTATCGAAATTGGACTACTGAGTAAAATGTTATGTGTGGTTATACATAAAAAAATATACGCGTCGAATTGAGTACCTCCTCCGTTTCGTCGGTCAAAAAATTAAACTGGAAAATGGGAAACTTCCTTATTCTAACACCAACAAAATTACACAGACAAAAACAAATTGAAACTATAACAGGTGTGGTTTTCTTCCAGGCAACCTTTGGATAGACAAAA
Organism: Hypomecis atomaria; assembly: GCA_964007245.1. Taxonomy (NCBI): domain Eukaryota; kingdom Metazoa; phylum Arthropoda; class Insecta; order Lepidoptera; family Geometridae; genus Hypomecis; species Hypomecis atomaria. The sequence goes on from OZ023291.1 coordinate 19,673,527, forward strand.
TATTAAATTGTATGATGATGATGGCTTCCACGCCGATTTCGGCTTCGGCGACCATTTTCCGTATGTGGGTTACTGATGGGTCCTCACATAAATTGTAAATACTTTGTACCATCGATCGACAATGCCCTATAACTTTTACCATAATTACAGTCCGACCAACCGTGTAACATCCGCCTAAACCATCCTTAAACATCAGTTATCAACACTCACTTATCACTATCTAATAGTATCATGTGAAAAAATCGATACAAAACAACGATCGATCGATAATTGCATCGATACGATCGAATCGAGTCGAGTCCTGCACCAATTACCTATTAATGAGCGGTGGAAGTGTAATCATCGATTCTTATTTGTCATTCATCGAAATTGATGAGTGTGTGGTCTAAGTTAGGAACTGACAGTAATGATATTTTTTTTCGCAAAAAATGGAACCACAGACTTCCACTGTGTACAGAATTCGAATAGTTCGCACGAATCGATGCGACATCCATGTACATTATTGTTGATATATCAAAAACGGCTCAGTCGATTTCGATAAATTTAAAATGGGACCGGACCACCTCGGGAGAATATCCTTTCGAAAAAAAAGTTTTTTTTAAATCGGTGCACAATTGGCGAAAATATCGATGAACATACACAAAAAAACATACAGACAAACATAATACCTCCTCCTTTTTTGGAAGTCGGTAAAAATGAAAAATTATTTAATGGTTTTTGTACAATACACCTTTCGTGGGTAGGCCTACGTCCTGCAGTGGACTATTAAAAAGGCTGATACAGTACAGTACAATACGTGAAATACGTTACTATGGTCACCAAACTATAGCTAAGAACACCTGTATTTTGATGGACTGCCTTCCTTAAAATTGCATATTATGATCAACTTTTACGATGGAGCCAGCCCTAGAATCTAGTAAAAACATAAATTTCAAATCAAGAATACTTTACCACACAAACTTCATAACGCTACAGTAAAAGACATACTTTACGCTAGAATCTAGAATAAACCTGAAGTTACCTGTAAAAAAAAGCGTTTGCGCTCCTAACTTTGTTATGTGCTAAAAACTCTTCCAGCTTTTAACTTTGGCCAACTTAAAGCTATTCTTCAATTCAAACATAATAAAAACAATTTCGTCAAAATCGCTTCACGTTTTACCTTGCACCAAGCCACCTACCCCCAAAACATAATAGATTTAAACAAACATTCGTATTACAACGGTTAATCCACTATAAAGTCATCGTACATGAAAGGTGATAACTCCAGCAAATGATAGTGATTTGGATGATGATAGTGATACGAGTGATGGGGCGAGTGTTGATTGTTGTGGTGTTAAGAATAGAGATGAGGTCTATATTTATCGATTGACCGGAAATGGGTACGGTTAGCACCACTTTTTAGTAATAAAAATTAGAAGTAATAAAATAAACAATTTTTAATTCACGATATATGGGGATATCTAGAAAGGATATACTTAGCTAAAAGGAGAGGATTTACACTATAATTATTTAACAATTTAACAACTTTTACCTGGGGCCTTACTGCGTAAGCGCTCTGACGTTCGGTTTCGCTTTTTAGGGTTCCGTACCCAAAGGGAAAAACGGGACCCTATTACTAAGACTTCGATGTCCGTCTGTCCATCTGTCCCGTCTGTCTGTCTGTCACCGAGCTGTATCCCATGAACCATGATAGCTAGGCAGCTGAAATTTTCACAGATGATGTATTTCTGTTGAAAAAAAAGAGAAAAAAAATAAATATTTAAGGGGGGCTTCCAAACAACAAACCTGATTTTTTTAGACGTTTTTCGCTTTATATTAAAAATAGTAACAGGTAGATGCTTGAAATTTTCACAGAATATTTAGTTTTATATTCACTTCAATAAGAAATAATAAAATTAAAATATCATAAATATTTAAGGGGGGCTCCCATATAGTACGGAACCCTCCGTGCGCGAGTCCGACTCGTACTTGGCCGATTTTATTTTTTATGAGGCCAGCCCGGAATTTCAGAAAAAAAAATTGTGTCATACATTTTCTTGATCCTGACTTGAAATTTTGTATGGAACAGCTGAATAGCGAATCTAATTACTTTTAGGGCAAGGTTAAAACGCTGGCTTGTCAGTCAGACGTTCTACGACATAGACAAAGAATTTCTGACCCTAAAGGTGTCATTAATTATGTTTATTGCCAATATTTATCATGCATACCTACCTTAAGAAAACATTTCTAAGTACCCACATCTTTAAGTTTATGAATCTTTATATTGTTGTGTTATTTATACCTATATGTGTGTTATGTATGATAAATAAATGAAATGAAATGAAAAAAATATAAATAGACATTACTATTGAGTAATATTTTTATTTAGTTTTGACTAATTGTGTCTTGTATTTTATGATTTTTATGATATCGAATTTTTTGACATTTTTATAATTAATTGTACTAAGTTGTCTAATCTAAATTGCATATTTTTTATTATAATTGTCGTAATACATGTTTGTATAAATAAATGAGTATGAGTATGATTTTTATTTCTCGAATGCCGAGTTGGTCTCATAATAAAAGTTATTCATAATGATGGTGTTAATCACCCCCCTTCGACTTATAACAGGACAAGCAGATAACCTTGTAATACGGCTGAGATGATTATAATGATGATGATTAGTTCACATCTGACACATGTGTGTTTTTTTTTAATTGTATGTAGGTATTATAAGAAGTATGTACGCCTATTATTATGTAGTGTATTTTATTGTTTTTGGACACACTACCATCCATGTCAATCGCACGTTTCCACTCATTAGAGGTTGTCTGGAAGAAATCTCTTTTAGCGATAAGACCGCCTCTTGTACTTTTCTTCATCTTTTGTTATGTTTTATTTCTTGTGGAGTCAATATAGTGTTCTTGTATTGTATTTTTGTATTGTATACTCGGATTCTGAAACAGCGATATTTTCTTAAACCTCTCTCTACCACTTTATGTTCATATGTTTTAGGCTAGAATACCTAAAAATCTTACAAGAACAACAAATCGTCTATGTTAAAAATAAACTCATTGGACATTACAAAATGTCTCCATTAATCAAAGAAAAGTCCCTAGTCATTTAACCTAAACCCACAATATAATATTTACGGTCTCTCGAACCCTGAGCTTCGATTGTAACTGTACTATTTTTATGCTGTCTGTACTTTCTCGAAGACGCTCCTACAATGTAGCCAACAATTCTTTATCATACATTAAGAGCGCCACTGTAGTAGTTTATTAACGAAACAAATCTGAACATTAGTTCCTCCATTTGGTCACATGTACAAATAAAATGGTCGACCTGTGAAAAGAAAGTACTGTCGGAAAAAAGAGAATTATTTTAAGCCTCGGGCGTCCAGCGCGACTCCGAAACAAAATGTACAATTCATAATTATCGACCTGTACACTAGAGATGTGGTACAGTGATTTATCGATAAAAATGCTTTTTACTACTATGTTTTGTTCAATAGTTTAGAAAATTGAATATTCCTGCTGTTTCAATCAAAAATCAGTTTCGGGTTTGAAGTACAATTTTTGTAAAATACAAAATAATTAGTGATTAGGTAAGCCACTAAACAAATTAAAACTTTAAATTCATAAGCATGAAAAATAATTTTATCATTTCACCTCTGTCTCGTTTTGTAAATTGTTAAATTTCTTCGGCAGTTATTAATTACATCACATTTTTTGTAATGTATTTTCCGAATTAAATCGGTTATTTAGTAATTATTTATTAGATACGACTTGATACAAGTAAAGTCCTACTTACTAACCATATATTTCTAGTAAAGTCCACCTTACTATCCATATATTTCGCAATGTGGAGGAGTCATCTTGCAAATTTTGGCAAGCTGTTATTATGTAAATATCGATATTATGGACATTTAAAAAAAAGTGATATTTGTATAGGACATCCCTAATGAAAGCAATTACGTGTGCGATGAGCGTCACGTTTACTTAGCGCTGAACATCAAAGGCGCCGCCACCGCCGATATTCGCGCCAAAATTTACCAAATTTTACATTTTTTTACCTTAATATAGCCCAATTTTACCATACCGCTGCCGGGACCCTTATTTATTTACCACGCGATATATTTAAATTGTATTTCGGCGATCGAATTAAATAAAACGAATTACTTACGGTTTTAATTAAATTGCTTCCCATTAACCGTAATGATGAACTGAATGTTGGTTCGGTTAATTTTGTGAAAATTGCCGCTTGAGTTAGCAATTTTACGGATTATGCTAAACGGTTTTAATTTAATGTGGGATTGATTTGTTGGGTTCAAGTTAATTTTGTTTATTGATATCTTTTCTTTCTTTTGGTCCTTATTTAATTTTCACTCAAAACGTTTTTCTTTGAGCTGCTTCATTTTATATTAATTTATTTTAGGATTGAAGAAATGAAATTAAATGCTAGAATGATGTTACCAATAATACCTTTATAGGGTTCCGTACCCAAAGGTTAAAAACGGGACCCTATTACTAAGACTCCGCTGTCCGTCTGTCCGTTTATTTGTCACCAGGCTGTATCTCATGAACCGTGATAGCTAGAAAGTTGAAATTTTCACAGATGAAGTATTTTTATTGCCGCTATAGCAACAAATACTAAAAATGGAATAAAATAATTAATTAAATAATTAACAAACCTCAAGTTCAAGCCATTTTCGCTCCCATTCGGGTACGGAACCCTTTGTGCGTGAGTTCGACGCGGACTTGGCTGATTATTGAGTTTTTATAAATTTTGCCATACAAAAATGAACTTTATTTAGTTATACAGGATTATCTGCTTGGCCTTTACTACGCCAAAAGAAGGTGATTAAGAGTAAAACTTTTACTAGGGGCCAACCCGGAATTCGATTAATTTTATTTTTTGCAATAAATAGCGTGACCGACTTCAGCCATGTACATAATTCGCGAATATTTCGCACGGATCGATGTAGCAGTTTCACATTATTGTTGAAAAATCAAAAATGGCTCAGCCGATTTTGATAAATTGAAATAGGAGAATTTCGAAGTATACTCTTTCTAATATTTTTTTTTTAAATCGGACTACTATGTAAAAAGTTATGCGTGGTTATACATAAAAAAATATACGCGTCGAATTGAGTACCTCCTCCGGTTCGTGGGTCAAAAATAAAAAGCAGTTTCGAACATATAGTCGATTCCTAATAGCGATTTCATATGGGACAGCAGATTTTTATTTCTCGAATGCCGGATTGGCCCCATAGTAAACGTTACTCCTAATAATGGTCTTTATAAAATTAATTTTGACTGCCTCGGTGTCTCAGTGGTTAATGACCCTGACTTCTGGATCAAAGAGGCGTGGGTTTAATCCCCACCCAGGGCAAGCATTTATGTGATGAACATAGGTGTTTGCTCTGTGTCTGAATGTTATTTAGGTACTATCTACATGTATAAGTATGTATTAAAAATACGTATATTAAGTATATCAGTCTCTGGCAGCCATATCACAAGCTTTGCTCAGTTTGGGGTCAGATACCGTGTGTAAGATGTCCCCTAATATTTATTTATTTTGTTTAAAATCAAGCAACTCTACAGGCAAGCAGATAAATCTGTATAAACTTCAACTGTAACATGATACCTTAATTAACTTATATTTAAAATTACCACCGTATCATTTGCTAACAATATAATTAAAAAAACAAGAACCAATAACCATCAATCGATTTTGATAACTCAACAATATAGCTAAAATCAGCGACGCCATCTTAACCGTGTAATCTCAATAAAAACGAATAACACCGAAGCTTTGATTACAGTAACAGCCGAATGTTCATTAAACAATAACAATAAATATGTTTATTTGCAGGTAAGACAGCGTCTCAGCGGATTGAGATGAGGTTCCCGCCCAGGGGTCGTGCCACGACCTCTTAACTTTGCGCTTAAAAGCTTTATAAGTAAGTGTTAAGTAAATAAATATTCAACTAAATATTTTTAGGTGGTGACACGAAACCAAATATATCTATCACCCAGCCAGACTCAGAATAGATAATACAATAATCACCTACAAGGGCAAAATAGTCCAAGCCTAGCCACGAGCCCTGACCTTGTGTCTCAGTGTTCACACAGAAGATTTTTTCAAAATTTAGGGATTTGTGTGCGTAGAAATCCTAAAATAGAAATACTAGTGGAGGGGTTCCAGCCCAGCAGTGTCTGAATCATTTTACTCTTTAAAAGAAGTCATCTCACCCTAAAATTTCCTAAATTCCTGTTTCAATTAACAACGCCCAAGAGAGGAGGCAGTATATCCAGCAGTGGGACGACACAGGCTGATGATGATTGTGATAACCTAAATCTCTACCTGGTCGGGAATCAAATCTGTAACCTGCATCGATACTTTCAAATGAAAAGCAGTATTGTCTAAAATTGTCTGGTAAAATAATAAATATAAACAGGTTATCTACGCTGTCATGTTCATGCTGTCACTGCGCGTTCCGCAGTAGTTCACCTGCGATATTGCAGAAGTATTTAGGTTAATATTTTGTAGTAATCAGTAGCAGAGCGTAAACGCTAAATTAGCATGAATCTGAAACTTTTGACATCTCACTCGCCTTTTTTCTGACCGAAGCCAAGGCAATCCAATTAAGCTCATTCTAAGAGCTCATGGTATGGGCCCAGCTCTTGGCTGCAACTTGCTTGTAAAAGTCATTAATATGATCTGTAGTGCAGTCTGATGATGCTGGGGTGTAATCGAGATGGGTACAGTTTGACCACGCTCATTGCGACTCGTTGCTAAGCGAGGAGTATGCTTCTTATTGGCTCTTGACTTAAAAAAATCTGATGTGTGCAATTGAAACTTTTGTACTTAAATAAAATTATCATAAATAATTAAAAAAAATTGCCGGTTGCCAGATTGAACCAGCAGATGTACCTAATTGCATCGTATCGTATAGTTTTTTTTGTAGAAAAGATATTTTTTTGAAAATGCTCCATGTCATAATATTCTAATATGAGTTGACCCTTAAGATTTTTAAAAATGATATCAAAGTTTTTTCTGCAACGTTAACTTTTTATCGTGGTCATAAATATTCACGCTGACTAATGAAAGTTGTTGCGTTGCGCATACGATGCCATAATTATATCGATTTATCGATACTCTACCGACAAATCTGATGCATGACACATCACTATTAACATGAATATGACTTGTAAGTATATTGTAGCTAATTTTGATAAAATTAGGGTAAGTTCGCTAAGGGTTTTGAAAATACTCTCTATTTTTTATCGGAATGGAAAATGTTCACATTTCTACGGAACTAGCTTTTGCATGCAGCTTCGTCGTGGTCGTAATCGTCACTTGAGCCATTGGACGTCCACTGCTGGTCATAGGCCTCCCCGATGAATCTCCACTATGACGTGGCTGCGCCCGCTTTATATTTTGTCTTTTGTACTACTCGTATCCTATAGAAACGTTATTTTTCCTGGATATTTTTTTTTCGAGGTTTAATGTTGGGTATTGTACGAGTATGTATAGCTAATTACGAGTACTATAATTTTTATGATATTTAACTCAAGTTATCAAATTTGAATTGAATTGTATAGATAATAAAGCCTATGACACATTTCCATCAATACATAAAACCTTTGTACTAAATTTCATAGAAATTCGTCGAAATGCGACTTTTAGATAATAATCAACACCCGGATGGATAGACGAAAGCAAAATCGTCAAGTTGAAGCAAAGACCTTCGCTTCGCTTTGATCAATTACAATAAATTAAAACAATTATTTTGATTTATATGTTAATTGTCATATATAGTGTAATAGTGAAGTCATGTACTTAGTGGAATTGAGTTTTTTGTCGAGTCAATAGACGCCTGGATTTAAAACAATCTGGCCCGAGCACGCACCAAGCAACCATCCCAGGAATCCTCGACAAAGCAAAGCATACCTCTCCTATCAGAAATAATTGGTAACCGCGGCAACGTCTCTATCTAACGAATTTCTAATTTATTGTGTGCGATAGTCCACACCAGGCATAAATCCTCGCGCGCATCTAATCGCGCGCACTGGCGGTATCTAGCGGCGCCTTTGCGAACTAAGATGCTGAGGCGTGCCGCGAAACCGCTGGCTCCCTCCCTTAAAATATTTCTATTTTCCTATCTCCGGTTGGCGCTGTTGTGATAACGCTCGGTATTAATTGACCATTTGCGTTTCTTAAGTGCAGTTTCCGTGAGTGCAATGTGTAAAGTTTGTGTGATGTAAGCGTCTGCTCGAATTTGGAATTCGAATTTTGATTCTGTTGTCGACAACAGCGTTGTAGCGTTTATAGCGTAGTTTGACTAGGTGTTCGTTAGCTATCATCGAAGTTAAGCAACGTTCAGCACGGTTTCTCTTCGGATGGGTGACCGCGGGTGGCATTTACAACTGAGCGCTATTGGTAGCTCGGATGACACTTTAAATTGTAGGTCCTGCTTGTTTTAGCCGTTTAGCCTTGACAGAGGCCTTTGAGCGGCTTAAAAATCCTGACACCAGCCATCCGGCCTATACGAACTTAGATACTTATGTGTAAAGTTTGTATGTTTATGGCAAATGCGCCGATTGCGCGAAGCCAAATACCCCAAATGGGGAAAGAAGAAAAAAAAAGTTTGTGTGATGTAAGCGTCTGGTCGAAATCCAATTTGGTATTCGGTTTCTGATTCAGTTGTCGACACAGAAGTACCAGATCAGTACGAGAGGGATAATGTGGTCTATCGACAAAATCTGAAAGAGATGCATCGATTTAATATGACACGAGTCAGAAAGAGACATGAAAAATATCTCCATTCGGTGGATTGTGCCTGAGTTTTAGGAAGACAACGTCAAATTCCAATACGTATTTGACAGTTTTGACACTAGCTTTGCTAGATTTTCCATGCATTTTTGTGGTTGAGAATTGCTTTAAGTGATAACAACATTATCACATCAATGTTAATATTAGATATCTGTAATTGTCGACAACAGCGTTGATAAAACAGCTTCTGATCTAGTCTGGTCATAGGAATTCGTTTTTGGAATCTAGGTTCAGATTGATAAACTGGTCACAGGAATTTGCTTTTGGAATATATCTAGATCCAGATTGTAGCTGTCAATAACAGTTTAAAACAGTGGCTGATCTGGTTACAGGAGTTTGATTTTGGAATCTAATTTGGAATCCTGATTTTGTCTCAAATTTTATTCTAGACTAGATTTTGCCCGCGGCTTCGCCCGCATGATATTTCGAGGCCCTACCTTATCACCCTTAATAAAGGAGGTGGAAAATAAAAGAACATAAAAAAATCGATTTGACTTTTGTTCGATTCGACAGTTCTTTTTTGACATTTCTTAGAGCGCGCGCTGCCTCTACCACCACAAATACTACGTGATGACCACGACCGCTCTGTCAAGAGCGTAACGACTAAGAAGAAGAAGAAGAGCGTGCGCTAGAATAGCTCGCAGATGGCAGAATTTTTCCTTCTTACTTAACACTTATTGTTATAACATAGAAAATTTACGCAATATCATTATAATTTATAGCCTATGTGTTATTCTGATATATAAGCTATCTTGCAAAGTTTCATCTCAATCCGTTCAATAGTTTTTGCGTGAAAGAGTAACAAACATCCATCCATCCATCCACCCATCCTTACAAACTTGCACGTTTAAAATATTAGTAGGAAAGTAGGAAGCTAAAGGTCGACAACGTAGATTGAACAGTAGCTGATCTGGTACTGGATTCGATTGATTTGGAAAATAAATCCAAAGTGATGGTCATTTGAATTTGAATTTGAAATATTGATCGACATTTTCATGATTGCATCATCAACAACATAGTCGCAGGATCGATCAAAATTCCTCGTAGCCAAGTCATATACTCGTACAGGGATCCTAATCAATTAGCACCCTTTTAGGGGCTTATTTTGTGCATCAAAACTAACAACTGTTGTTCTGCGATTTTTGTGTAAACTCAAAAAAAAGGTTGTTCCACAAAAAAATATCGTTCACCCGCGACAAAATGCTGAGCAGCTGTCTTTTTTTAGATTTGTCAAAAGTCGCAGAACTAAAGTTGTTAGTTACAGAATAAGCCCCTAAAAGGACGCTAATTGATTAACAGCAACCCTGTATATTTATTTTAGACACACTATTGTAATTAGTAAGTTTCAACCTACCCACGAAGGGTGGTTGGGCCATAGCCACCACGCTGGCCTAGTGCGGGTTGGTGAATTCACACACGCCATCGATTTTTTTCTATATACGGACGTATGCATGTTGCCTCACGATGTTTTCCTTCACCGTAAAGCCAGTGGTGTGAAATTCCGTACATAAATTCCAACAGAAATCATTGGTACGGGACCGGAATTTGAACCCACGACCTCACATTTTTAAGGTTGGAGTCACTACCACTAGATCACCACGGCTTTAGCTAGGATCCTTCTAAGATAAAATCCGAAGTGTGAGTGCAATGTCAACGTCCTACGGCTAAGAGAGTGGTTCTAAAATGTGACGCCAGGGCCGCCCGCTAGGCCGCACGAACTTGCATAGCATTTGTTCATGTTCCCGGCATTTGTTTAGCATTCGGATCGAGATCCCGTGATGCGATGCTTGCTTTGTTGCGCCGACGGCTTTATCTCGCCACTGGGGCTCTACTATTGTATTTATGAATAAAAATCGGCCAAGTGCGAGTCGGACTCGCGCACGAACGGTTCCGTGCCGTATGGGAGCCCCACTTCTCATGCCGTTATTAGTAGCGAGCAAAAAACTCCTAAAAATCACGTTTGTTGTATGGGAGCCCCCTTAAATATTTATTTTATTCTGTTTTTAGTATTTGTTGTTATAGCGGCAACAGAAATACATCATCTGTGAAAATTTCAGCTGCCTAGCTATCACGGTTCATGATATACAGCCCGGTGACAGACATACAGACGGACATCGAAGTCTTAGTAATAGGGTCCCGTTTTGACCCTTTGGGTACGGAACCCTAAAAACACACAACAAAAAAGTTAAACTAGTAGTTCTCCGAACAGTAGACCTTCAGATTGATTCAGTTCAACGGATGTAAGGTCTTACATCCGTTGAACTGAATCTTCATGAGCCATTTTTTGCGAGGGGGAAATTCGAAAGATGCCCTTTGCTTTGGGGTGCAGTCGGGTTATGTAGGATTGTACCCACTAAAACCCCCTCGGTACAAAGGCTGGCCCTTTGTGCCCTCTTTGGAGCTCCGGGATCGCCAAAAGAACGCACCGGTGCTTCCAGAACTTTGTGTGACTACGCGACTGGTACTAGAACCAGGCTTGTGCGGTCCTCTACGACAGCGTTGCCACACACGCTGCCTCGGGCCCGTTTGAGTGGATGGCCAGACCCCCAAATCTGACCTCCCACGACCCCAGGGGTCCCCTTTTAGTGGGCTCTTACTACAGGCAGGGGATACCGATGCTGTATTATAGTGCCCCGGCATCAGGGCAAGAATCTCGACTCGCTCTCAGTAGGTATTATATTATCTTAAAATTATTATTGTACTGAGTAAACCCTTTGCAATTTGTAAACTTTGCGCCGATTGACATTTGTTAAGAGTTTGTTACATTTATCAAAGAAGATTGCAGTGCTTTATTGCCTTCGTGATTTGTTGTATACAATAAATCATTCCTAATCCATCTTTGAAAACACCATTGAGAAAAGTTACGATGAGTTTTAACCGACTTCTAAAAAGGAGGAGGTTCTATGTTCGTCCGTATGTATTTTTTTTGTGTATGTTCATCGACAATTTCGCCTATTATTGTGAAGCGAATCGAAAAATATTTGTTTAATTCGAAAGGGTTACTTCCGAGGTCCCATTTAAATTTTACAGAATCCGGCTGAGCCGTTTTTGAAATATCAACAATTCGAGCGAAATATTCGAATTTCGTACACGATGGAAGGCGGATGAAATGCCAGTTTTTTGCGAAAAATAATAATTATATATTTTTGGTGATATCATGACTAGTTTGTCCTAGTTCACTAAACTTGACTACGCAGAAATACTTCTGTAAAACTTTAAGACTTTAATACTGTCAACTGTAGACAACATAGGCCTATCAACGATCAGAGGTAGATATCTACCACGTGGGTCCAGTTGTGGGCTGGTGGGCTCACACACATCATCGAATTTCTTCTCTGGACACTTGCTTCGAAAGATTGCATCGCCAAATTACGAGCAATCGTCCTCATGTAAATCTGTGACGTTAAACTGAATCGTCCTATGTCCAGCAGTGGACGTCCTATGGCTGAAAAGAAGAAGAAACTGAATTGTCCAGTGTTTTCGCGTTTTCTCTAGAACATCGAGAAAGAAGAGATTAATAATTACGAGTAGATTAGGTTGATAATGTGTTTAGTATATATTAAGATTTATTGTATATGCTGTGCTGCTTGTTTTGTTAATTTTGTTTTTGACCCAATAAATAATTGTCTTTTGTCTCAGAAAAAGCTCTAAATTGGCTGATATGATGCTATAAATACAGACAAGCATACACATACTCACACATAAAACCCTTTTTGGGTCAAAGTTAAAAAGTGTAGTCAATTATTATTATTTGTGATACGAGTATGTTCTGACGTATTAAGATTAAAATTAGCTAACATTATTAGCTTCTTGAAACAACTGTCATAATAAATACACAGCTGGTACTTTATAAATAAAATCTTTCTAGCGGAGATTATCGTGGTGTAAATTTCCATTCATATCTTTTGTTAAAAAAAAGTCAAAACTTAAGTTCAGATACCTACACTTGTGTCAATATGAAATATGTTTCTATGTTATATTGAGAATGAGTCATACCACTTAATAAAAAAGCTCCACAATTGCTCAGATTACGTAGGTACAGTCACAATTTCAATACAAAATTACAGAGCTATTTAACTGTATGCAGTTAGTTTTTGCCGAGTGATATATAGCGCGAAAACGCTTGTAGACCTCGGCCATTGAATGGAGCCCACCGATTATCTCCCCAGTTACCTGTCATTCCATTGACTAAGATAAATAAACCTGCAACAAACAAGTCTATCATGTAAATTCATTGACAAAAACGCCGGCGCCGACACTACACCGCCGCACAAAAATACATTTTATTCCCTCGGGAAAAAGCGAAACAAAAGTGCACTTATATCATCTATCAAGACTTGAATCTTAAGACAATCGCAAGCCTTAAAAAGTAAAAAGTTAAAACCGTTCATCATTATCCCTAATTGACGTCCTCCACGAACAATGTCGTCCAGACTAGTGCTGTACCCACAAAAACAGTAATCTATCGATTCTTTCCTCGCACGTAACCGTTTTTACCACCAAACGCATGCCGATCGCTGCCGTGTTCGAATTGCGAACTATGTCGTGCCAATTACAATATCGCTCTTGCGAGCTAAGCAGAAATTCGCCAACAATTTTAGTATTAGTATGTAGATGGCTATAAAGTCGAAACTGCAGTACAGAATCCACAATACGCACTTTACGCAGCAAAAAGTAGTACTGGGAGTCATGAATTAATCATGAGTAGCGACAAATAGTGTAGGTAAAGGTCAGTCGCTTTATTATAGACGCGTCCACCTCACCTGTTTGATTGGAGCTTTGTCGTCTAATCGTTAATTAAATCTCGAATTGGAAAAAATATGATACTGGCAAGGTTGAAATCGCATAAACAAGATGGACGTTTCTGTAGTTCTTAATTTGAAAACGAGCGGGAAAAGTGATTGTCGTCGCGGCGCGAAGTGTCAGGCAGTCTCGCTCGTTGCGGCTTGGCGCGCACTGAGCAGTGTGCACACCCAGGCCCGCCTCCGGTCCGCCCACTGTTGTGTTGCCAACTTCACGGCGGTCGTGGAAAGTGGGAAAATCCAGGTAAGTGGGGAAGGTGGTATGGTGGACGGCCGCTGGTGGGGCGACGTGTGAGCGCGATTTGTCAACGAATGATCGATAGGACTGCAAAGATTTCTGTATTTCTGTTGCGCTTCTTGCGAAATTGCCTCAAGTTTTCTACTTTCAAAATTATCGACGTGTTCCATTAGTTGCGCAGATGGATCAGTTTTAAATCTATTAAGGCTAATGGCTGAACGTTTCCAAAATCGGCACGTGGTTTGATGATTTTGTCTTGTGAAATTAATTTTGCGAGTTTTTTTTAAATTTTCCATGTTATGTGAATGAGCTTGTTTGGGTAGGACTGCTACAAATTTTGTGTTGCTTGTTATGAAACTACACTAATACTTAGGTAATATGTATTTCAACGCAATAGCTAGGTACTACATTTTACTAGGTACTATCTTACTAAATTGATTTGAGAGTAATTTAGAATCGAGTTTTCTTTCTTCTGATCTATCAACTTAAAAAATTATCTCCACTTTGAAAAGTTTTAAGGTTTTAGTTGAATAAAATCGTTTGTGTTAGTATTGCTACCCATGACATTTTTTTTTCTAAGATGAAACTGAATTCCCATGATCGGATTTTGATTTTGTTTTTTTTTTTTTGCGGTTTTTCAGTTGTCCCTAAAGTAAACGTAGTTCATAATGATTAGATTATTATTATACTACCTACACTTCTATAAAAGTCCCCGCACTTTGCAAAACAATATTACACAGGGCTATCCAGAACTGGTGAACTAAGCCGAAAGGAGGTGGTTCAGACCTTCATTATGAATAACTTTTACTGTAGAGCCAATTCAAAATTCGAGAAAAAAAATCAACTGATTCATACATTTTGTCGATTCCGAGTTCCAATTTTGTATGTCACAGTATTTTTTTTTCTGGAATATTCAGTTGGTCCCATAGTAAAAATTGTTCGTAATGATGGTTTCATAACCCCCTTTCGGGCTTAGTACAGGGGAAGCCGATAACCCTGTAATATCAAGAAATCTTCAGGGAAATCTCCAAGTGCAGTTTTGCCTGCCACGTTGCGCTATATACATTTGATGCCTTGTAAAAGGTGACCTAAAAGACACGGTATTTTTCTCCTGTACGAGTAGGTACTCGTATTCTATTTGCATCGTGTAAGTAGGTTACGTCTCGGGAGAAATCTAGGATTACTTTTGCATACAAGTTGATCAGTTTCTAGTACTGGATACGAGGATAATATTTTATATGCTTTAACCTTTTACCGACTTCCAAAAAGGAGGAGGTTCTATGTTCGTTTGTATGTTTTATTTTTGTGTGTGTTCATCGATAATTTCGCCAATTGCGAACCGAACGAAAAAAAATTTTTTTTAAGTATACTCTCGAGGTGGTTCAATTTAAATTTTACAGAAATAGGCTGAGCCGTTTTTGAAAAAATCGACAATAATGTAAACAATTCGAGCGAAATATCCGAATTTTGTACACGATGAAAATCGATAATTTCGCCAATTGTGAACCGAATCGCAAAATATTTTTTTGATTTTCACTATGATTTTCACTATGATCATACCCAAAAAAACATACAGACGAACATAGAACCTCCTCCTTTTTGGAAGTCGGTTAAAAACAATGTTCTAGAATCAAGAATATATCTGTCATCTGGAAAACACGTCGTATGCTCAGTGTTGATGAACCACAATACCCGAGAAGCGGGAAGACGGAAGCGTCCACCACGTAGAGTACCACAGGAACAATAGTGTGCGGAATTATTATGACACGTGACAATAAGACCACCCACGCGGCTGCCGGGACGTCCGCTCGGTCACTATTGATCTTTTTCTGTTAGATAGGGAGATAAGATGTAGCAAAATATCTCTAGGTTGGTTTATTGAAAAACTGACTATGTGCATTACAATGAACAATATTATCCCTGATGAATTCAAAGAGAATACGTTCTTTAAATTTAAATGATTTTACTCAGTGGCTAATAAAATGAAGGAATTTTTAGACTATGGAAAATCAGTTAAAAAATATCATGTGGGTTGACCAAGCACTGTATATGATTTCAATTTTGACATTTGACTTTTTTATTATGATTGAAGTATCACTATCACTACATAGTATAAAATAAAGTCGCTTTCTCTGTCCCTATATCCCTATGACGCTACGGACTTCATAAAAGATTCGCCCTCACGGCAGACATTTAAATACAAAGCAAAGAATTGGCTTGTCGAGCAAGCATTCTACAAAGTGCAAGACTTTCTACCTAAGGTAGAATGAATATACTATAGTATTTTGTTTTTGTTAATTTTAATAATGTAAACAATTTAATTTTTTATTTATTGATTGAATTTATGACATTTTACTATTGTTTTGTTTGACTATTATTTCATTTAATTGGTGTTTAAAACTATTGTATTTGTTTAATAATGTAACTTCACTTTTTTGACAAATTTTTGACATGTAACTCTATTGTTATCAATAAATGAGTATGAGTATGAGTATGTATGCTTAATTCTTTAAAACTACGCAATGGATTTTGATACGTTTTTTTTAAATAGATAGAGTGATTCAAGAGAAAGGTTTATATGTATAATACACATTTTTATAATTATTATTGACATTATGCAAAACTTCATGCTGAAAGTATTATAATGACCAAATATTATTAATTGTATTTTGATTTAAATTTGACAATTTTAGAATGTATTCGTATGTCTGTAAAGCCAAGTTTTGGCATAAGCTCTTTAAAAATGAACCACCTTGTATGTACCTGAAACTTATGAACAAATGATTATAAATTATGAAACTGTGTTAATACTATTCCGAAGTCTACTAAAAGCGAATAACTTCAAAGTACAATGTACATCCATCACGCTGGGCTGCTACATACAGAGTTATCCAGAACTGGCATGCTAGGCTGAAAGGAGGTAATTCGGTGTGAATAACCTCCTCAATATGAACAACTTTTACCGTAATTCGAAAGAAATATGCATGTTTTCTCGGGATACTTTCATTCACCAAATAGCCTTTGGTGTGAAAATCCGTACCTATGTTTTAAAGAACTTGTTGGTAGGAGACCCGAATTTAAAACCTATTTAAAAAAAAAAAATGGGCGCTTGTCCTTAAGGGGGCATTTTGTGAGTACTCTCTCTAAAATAGGTTAGATTTTCAGTTCACAATCGGCGAAAATACTTATGACAACATCTACAAAAAATACTAAAGGTACGGTCTAAGTTCTTATTTAAAATGATTTAAAAGTATTTGATGTCTCTATACCTACATGGCTCAGTAGATAAAGATTGAAACATTGAATAAAAACAAAAAGGCAAACAATAACATTACACAACCAAACGCGAAACAAACATTACCATAATGCTGAAAGCAATTTCTTCCCAACAAATTTAATTTAATCTCTGCAAGTTAATTAATTCTTCATTCAACTTATAACGCCAGAAGTTTCGCTTGTCACTTGCCAAACGTAATATCTTCTTATTAACATACAAAATTATATGTAAAACCTGTAATAAAATATTCTATATAGGTATACAGGGCGGAGACCTGACGCCGAAATTAATTTGACCCATAAGTAGTGTTAGTGACCAGTAATCATATAATCAATAAGTAAAAAAATATCCTTAAATAAATTTAAAACAAAATTTTTATTTATTTATTTACAAAATTTTCAAACTAACTAAATAATAATTAATATAGAAAGTAATTAAGCATCATACTTCATAAAAAAACTCATTTATGATATTTTGACGTAGAGTAATCAAAATAACAAAGTATACATATATTTAATGGTTTAGATACTGGTAGCTTGAAAATGGTATTTTAGAAAATTGTACATAACTAAGTAAACAGTTTTATTTATTAAATTCAAAATATGTCGAAGGCTCACAAAGGCCTTACGCTTACAAAAGGCTAAATAAGTAATTTCATTTAAAAAGTCAGCGTCAGTTCTCCACCCTGTATATAAAATCTGGATAGATATTCTGAAGCAACCGTATAATATATAATGTGATGATTTAACAAGCAGATGTAACTATAAATCTTTGATTGAAATACTAGTTAGCAATTAGCATATTATTTGCCGAGCCACTTAGTCATACGGTTTTACTAATTTGGAAACTTGATATCATGGCAATAGCCGAAAAACTTCCAAAAATTGGTAAATTTATAAGCACAACTACGAGTAGTTAACAGCTCGCGCTAAAACTTGAGTGACGTGCGCAGTGAACAAATCAACACCCCCTCAAATCCCCTGCGCAAGGGAACATTTAAGGGAATTTGTGGAATAAGCCCCTCAGAGACCTAAATTGGTTTGTTCCCATTATTTCGATCGTCGAACTATTGCGATTTTTTTATCTCATTTGTTCGACCGTCGAACTAGTGCGAACAAAAAATCTCACCAGTTCTACTGCATTTAATTTGCTTTTTTTGTACCTAAAAACTGTGTTTGTTGGTTTGTTTGTTACTCTTTCACGCAGCAGCAGAGGGAGGGTTTGACTTAATTTTTGGCACGGATATAAGTTAAACGCGTCTACTTTTTATCCTGAAAAAATAAAATCAAGTTTCATCTTGATATCAATTAAGTTTTATTTTTCTGACATGAATTTGAAATTACTATTTGCTAAAGATTTTTGACCGACAAACCAAACCGGAGGAGGTACTCAATTCGACGCGTGTTTTTTATGTGTAACCACGCATAACTTTTTTCGTAGTAGTCTGATTTAAATAATTCTTTTTTTATTGGAAATAGTATACTTCCAAATTGGCCCTATTAATTTATTGAACTCGGCTGAGCCATTTTTGATAAACCAACAATAATGTGAAAAATGTAACATCGATCCGTGCGAAATATTCGCGAATTCTGTACACGGGCGAAGTCGGTTAAGCTATTTTTTGCCAAAAATAATTATGTCGCTCATAGTTATATCAATCTTACCTGGTATTTCTTCTACCAGGAAAAATCCTATTATGTCATTCCGTTTTACCTGAAATGCGTGAAAGAGAAAGCTCTGCGAAACATTTTTTATCATACTATAGATCAACGATATTATAGTCGTTATATTTATTTAAATATACATATAAACGCCAGTGCTTAAATATACATATAAACGTCAGTACTTACTACGCCGCTATGTATTTGTATACGCATTTAATTTTAAATCCCAAGAAGTAACTAATTACGTATGCATACAAATAAGAGAAAGCTGTCCAAAAACGCCTAACAAAGTGGTCCATCTGAGATCAGCGGACAAGAACAATTACCCATGAGGACCAAGACCAAGTGGTCCGCGCTGACACGGTAGCCAACCAAAAAAGGATAATGACTGTAGCAAGGATTCAGTATTTAAACTCAATCCGCCGTACCACAAAAGATTTAAACACGCTTTAAACACTGTTTTACCGTGCAATTCGTACTGTTAAACATTGTCGAAAGCGTGCGTAAAACTTTTGTGGTTAGACGGAATGATTCTAAAGCTCGAAGAGTTATTATCATTTAATAACTTCTGCACGCGGCTTCGCCCGCATGATTTTAAGTTGTGTGCTATAACATAAAAACCGTTTATTTTTTCGGGATAAAAAGTAGCCCATGTCACATCTTGACCTTTGTAGTATGTTCAAGACAAAAAATTGCCAAGTGCGAGTCGAACTCGCGCACGAAGGGTTCCGGACCGTGTTGGAGCCCCCTTAGCCTCATTCCTCTTGCCATTATTAATAGCTAGCAAAAAAGTCCTAAAGAATCACGTTTGTTGTATGGGAGCCCCCTTAAATATTTATTTTATTCTGTTTTTAGTATTTGTTGTTATAGCGGCAACAGAAATACATCATCTATGAAAAATTCAGCGGTCTAGCTTTTACGGTTCATGAGATACAGCCTGGTGACAGACAGACAGACGGTCCGACAGACAGATGGACAGTCTTAGTAATAGGGTCCCGTTTTTACCGTTTGGGTACGGAACCCTAAAGGTCAAGTCGATCCGTTGCTCTGTTGCTGTGTGAAAGAGTAACAAACCAAAAAACCAAGAAATAAACTTTCGGATTTATAATATTAACAAGGATATATACGTTACAGGCCTAGATAAGATAAGCCTTAAGATTTTTTCCTTTGTATATGCCTGATAGCCTGATAACCTTTATGCCAAATATCAAGTTTCTAGGTCATCTGGAAGTGGGTTAGGTTTTTGATCCATAAGTCAGTGAGTCAGTGAATCAGTGAGTGAATCAGTCAATGAAACTCCGGTTTTTAAACGTTAATATTTCATTAACCGTCAAAGCAAAATTAATGAAATTTTGTATTGTAGATAAGCTAAAGAACTTTAATAAATGTGTTAAATTTCATATATATAGGTTAAATAGTTTTCGAGTTATGTAGGGGTCAAAAGTGGCTCGAAATGGTTCGTGTAATATTACACACGTCGCGTCGCAAAGTCCTTTTTTTTGACTTGGCTGGACACGCTTCCGCGTGTCTAGATTGAGAGAATGCGACTGTACAATAGAGAGGGGCTAGTTTAAATCTTAGTCTAAGTTAGTAGTTTGAGTGCATTGCGTGAATGCCGCGAGCAAACCGGCGGGGCACAGTATAAACCCATATAAACCTAAAGTATATGCGGGGCGCATATACTCGTAGCAGCATAGTCACCATTGAAATATGACCATACTGAATTACCCGAAAAGCCACTAACCACATGAAGTAGAAAAATTCTATGGCGTATGTGAATCCACCAACGTGCACTGGAGTGGGACAGCCTGATGGATATGGCCCAATTGCCGTTCTTGGAAAGACTTAGTTCCGTAATGGACTATTAAAAAGCCGATACAGAACCGATAGAGAACCGAGATTTTTACGCATCAAATAAAATTGTACCGACCGTCTGAACCAAATGTAATAAAATTGTACTGGATGTCTGTTTGAAATATACACTAGATAACTGTCTACAATTATATATACAAATTATACCTCATTATTAATGAACCACTTTTACCATAAGTATCAAGGGACAATCGTTATGGCATTATTTTGACAAAGATTTACGAGGTTTTTTGCCACCACATGATAGCATAGCTAACATAGCCTCCCTAAGTACACAACACATCACCTACTCGCTCGAACCTGTTCCACCTCACTATGATTCAGATGGTCCAAAAATGGTAAAACACCGAGATTTGGTCGGAAACTCACGTTTAATTGTTGTTCGTCGTATTTGGGCCGGTAGGAGACGAAATGGCCAAAATAGGAGCGGTCGCCCACACGGGGGCAGATTCTAACACCGATCCGAGGCAATTTACCTGAATGTGCTCCGACGTCGGACTCTTTACCACTTTAATGTCGACATTGTTTGGTTTGCCGGTAATTGTTGGTTAGTTTTGAAATGGGTAAATTGTTTTTAGGGTACCGTACCCAAAGGGTAAAAAACGGGACTAAAAAACTCCGCGGTCTGTCTAACTGATTGTTTGTCTGTCATAAATCGAGGCAGCTGGACAGTTGAAATTTTCACCTATAGATACCTAATGTATTTCTGTAGTCGCTATAACAACAAATACAATATAAATACAAAAACAGAATAAAATATATGCTTAAGAGAGGCTCCCAAACAACAAAAGTAATTTGTTTTGAATTTCTTTGTTCGATATTTTGAATATTTAAATTTTGAGTTAGATTAAATCAAAATTTAATAAATTAGCTCCCATGCGGCACGGAACCCTCCGTGCGCGAGCCCGACTCATAAAGTGGGCATACACGATGCGATGATTTGATCAAATTTTCGCTTCATTCCAACTGGGAGCTCATTCAATTAATTCAAAGGTCCTCAATAACTACTAACCAGCTATAGTTAACTACCTATATTTGGCCTCCACTGAACTGATCTGATGAATTGATGCGATCATCGCGTTCTGTGCGCCCAGTTTCAGGTAGTAGTACAAATCGTTAACTACCAATTCCTACCTTTGAATTAACTGAATGAGCTCCCAGTTGGCATGAAGCGAAAATTTGATCAAATCATCGCATCGTGTATGCCCACCTTAACTGTCACTGTCTTACCATAATGGATATATCGGCATTGTCGGCACATATCAACATGATATATTTTGATAAATATACCACGCGGGCTAAGCCGCAGGCAAAAGCTAGCTGCTGCTATAATTTCGCTGTACTTATTTAGTTTTTTTTTTACCACGACTATGAAACAAGTTAACAATACTCAAATAATGTTTAAAAACAGATCTGAACCTCATCATGGATTAATTAAAGGTTAACGAAATTCTGGTATCTACGAGTATTTACATTTCCCGTTACATTTTTGTTCGATAAAATTTCGAACTCAAGCCTTTTCTATCTTCGAAGAAAGAAAAATTTACGAAAAATCCACACACTTCCGGAAAACCAATATTGAAAGTGATATCTAAGGAACAAAGTTATCTAACATCCACTTGAACCATTGACGTGGTTTTAAGAAATGGTAATTAATTATCTTGTTACACAACAGTTTTTTTTACAGATGATATAATTTGGTATAAACGTACGAGTGAATGAGCGTGACGCTTTTTGGGGTTCCGTAGTAAAACGAGGAACCCTCATAACTTCGTTGTGTCCGTCCGTCCGTCCTCATGCTACACAGCCTTATAACTTCCAAATTTATGAACCAAATTGTTTAATACACTAATTTTAAATTAGTATAGATCTCAATTTCGATTACTTAAAAATTACATGCATGTAAAGTGGAGATGAACATTTTTTTAAGCTTGCACATAGCTCAGAGGTCATTAATCTCGCAAATATATTTTCTAGCCAATTATGTATTTCTAGCACTCACCCTACTCACTCTTATGACATTATAAAATCGGTTATTATCATCATCATAATCATCGTCACCATCTACGGAAACCTATCATACGCGTGACTCGACGCGCACTTGACAACTTGTTAGATGTTTCCCATTGACTTTTAAACAGAAGGAGTTTATCATTTCGTCTATACTTTTTGTTTGTAAATAGAATATTTTACTCAATATCTCTACTACGAGTAATTGTAAACCTATTTGATCACCAGAATACCAGCGTTGAGTGCTGGGTCCTCCCAGCGCTCAACATTTATAGCTGAGGTGAGTCCCTTTCGACGCTTTTTATTTCTTTTTAATTTTATAAGTTCTTTGTACCTACCTATATGTCGAATAAAAATATTTCATATTTGCAAGTTGCTTTATCAATCGTACAAAAAATCTCTTCAATATTATTTATTTATTTGCTTATAGAAAAATAACATTACAGTTATAACCATTGCGTTACTTATCTTATCTTATCGTTACTTATAATCTAAGCAAATAGGAATTCAAATATCTATACATTCTAATAATCTAAACAATGTATAAAACTTATGAAATAGTCTAATCAATATAGTAACTTTGGTCTAAACAATATAAGAACTTTGGTTTAAGCTATGTAGGAACACAAATATAATCTAAGCAATATAGGAAATCAAATAAAGAAATTCTAATAGTCTATACGCCGGTGATATCATCATCTTACATCTTACATCTGGTTTGAATTTGGAAATGAATTCACTGTGGGGTTCTCTTTCTGTACATACCGTTAGCTCCTACAAAAGAATTTGGTACTGGTGCTTATTTGGTTCCATCATTTGCTATCTTCACCCTAATAATGCTGCCAGCATTCTGAACACGCTGCCAACTGGCAGTGGGCTTGAGCATTTCGATTTATCTTTAGATCTTCAATTTGTGAATGATTTAATTCCTTTTTGTGTACTCATCATCACCATTTCGTCACAATGGGAAGTTTCTACATGTTTTTGTGTTTTGTTTTCTAAGTTTTTTGTTGTTGTTATAATTTTTTTTATTTCTTGTTTTTGTACATTGTAATATTGTGTATCATATAGAATATTGTAAAGTAGTTTGATGTAAAGTTAATAAAGTCGATTGACGGGCTTAAAAAAGTCAGGTGCGATGTTAGTCGACCGTTGCCAAGTCCTTACAAAATAATACCTGTACTATGTCAATGATTTTTAAACAACTGATTCAAAGTAGGAGCACTCTGGAGCTCAAACAAGAGAGTTTTGTCAAAATTTCATATCCGTGGGAGATTACCCGAAAACTCTGCGGATATTGACATACAGATTATCGGAGAGGTTTGATGAGATAGAAAATAGGATAATGAACTCGAAAAATTACCTACTCTATTTACTGCCTCGGTGGCTCAGTGGTTAGTGACCCCAACTTCTGGGTCAAAGAGGCGTAAGTTCGATCCACTCAAGCACTCAGGGCAAGTATTTGTGTGATGAACATAGGTGTTTGCTCTGTGACTAGGTGTTATTTAGTTACTATCTATATAAGTAGATATGTATTTAAAAACATGTATATGTAGTGTGGAATACCTATATCAGTTTCTGGCAGCCATATCATAAGCTTTGCTTAGTTTGGGGTCAGAGATCGTGTGTAAGATGTCCCCAAATATTTATTTATTATAATACATACTCGTAGAATCGACTAGCTATTTGTCTGGAAGAACTGATTATTTTTCGGTAAGGATGAAACCCACAGTAAGATAATCATAATTATAAGTAAGAACATTGTTATCCGAGAACAGGTATGTATATAATTTATAAAAACCATAGATGACATCCGTTTTAAAAAAAAATCTAACACTTACGGGAATTTTATTAGAAGCGTTGTTTGTTTGTTATTTTTTTTTAAGTATTCAATATGACAAACTTAACCAAAAATATGGTTTTTGAACCAATCAGTAGTAGGTAAATATCTTTATCATCTTCTGGTAAAGTCAGGATATTTATTTACTTAGATGTATTCATGATTTAAGCACGTAACGTTTGTTAAATAAAAATAAAAATAACAGTAAATAAATATAGTTAAAAACTTTCAAGTAGTAAATTGTTATTTACAAGTTACTAACTCATCGTAACTTTCATGTTGTTCATGACCAAGATGTACAATATACAAGTTTAAAAATAAATTATATTTTTTAATATAATTATGTGTTTTCCTAAAGTCCCTTATTAAGATTTTGACCTAAAATTAAACGTACTCGTATAAATGCACGAAATCGGTACAGCTGGTGCTAGAAAAAATCCTCCTTATATTTTGTAATTAAGTATCAAGTTACTAAATTAGTTCTATAAGTAATTCAATATTCAACTAGAGGTCGTCACTGGTCTCTGACGTCATCGGCGCCTGCGCATCCCACACAAAGGTCTATTCATTAATAATGATATTGTACATTGTACTCTAATGTAATAAATCTTTTTAAATATAATGCATATTTTTATGATCGATTTAATGTTATTGAATTATATTAATGGGTTTTATTTTATTTCATGACGTTCCAGATTACTTTTAAACTGACTTTTAAAAAAGACGACGATCACAACAGCGAAATCAGTCAAACTTGACTGATTTCTTGTATATACTCGTAATCTTTGCCATCTCTAAGATAATTTTCGTGATTATATTCTGTAGCGTGTAAATGATGAGTAAAATAAGATTATAATAGGCTATATATAACTAAAAAATATAATGAGTCCGTCAGATATATTTTATCAAAAAATATAAGATACGTACTCGTATTTGTCAGACAAAAGAAAAATACGCGTCCAGTATAATTTTGATAATCTCACTAACGGACTGATTATAATAATGATTTTTTTTACTGTCATTATGCCTAAAAGTTTGTGCTATCCGTTTGGTACGTTTGAACTACCTAGCTCCAATAAGTAGGTAACAAAAAAGTTCAGTATTCGTCCGTCCAAAAATCAACGAAGTATGGCATCATTCAGGGTACTGTAGGAGTTGAAATAGGACTCGATTGTTTGCCGTTAAAATTTTTGATAGATATTTAAAAAAAAGTAAATATGTTCCTATAGGCCGGGTGGCTAGTCTTGGTGTCAGAGTTGTATGTTAAAAAATAATCAAGAAATTTCAATTCATTTTATTCATATTTCTTTATTCAAGGTTAAACATTGTTACGTAATTAATATTTTGACTAAAATCAATCCGTGTTATTCCCATAACAATCAAAACGCAATCACCGCTGATCGCAACCGTGATAAAAATAATGTATTACGAAAATAATATATTATAATAACAGGACGATAGTTAGGAAGTTCAAAAGCACGTACAAAGCTTCCGTTCAAATTGGTAGGTGAATGACCACGCTTGATAAAAAACTAGCATTGTACGTGATTGAAATGAAAGTTTATAAACTAGTTGACTTTGTAAATCGATTTTGTTTTTAGCAGGATCTGGATGTAAGCCGGTTTTATTCGATAGTTTAGAGTATCTCTACCAGAATGTGGTCTAACGCAAATCTATAGAATAAAAAAAGCTTTCTTTACTTTGCTTGCGTCAAATTCGCGCTAATGTACCTACATAGTCCTTATAATTGTCATTAAGCAGCAGAGCAGCGAGAAAGAATTTAATTTAAGATGAAAAGTAAAGAAAGGATACCATTTAAATTTTCACTACGCGCGAGCATAGCGAGCATGTATTTTTTTTTGTTTTTTATCAATCGTTACATTTCCATAAATTCAATGTTAGAACTTTACTGCCTTACCACAAAAGATTTATACACTGCTTAACCTTTCAATTTGAAATGTTAAACATTGTCTAAACGTGCTGAAAAGTTGCTAGTGAGCAAAACGATTAAACCTTTTCGTTGGCTCGAATTCGCATCCGCAAAGACACGAACGGAAGTTGGAAAACTAGGAAACAATATGTTTTTATTGATCTGGTGAAGTCTAGTCACGACCTCTTGCTTTAAAACTATTTAGAAATTGTACTCAGCTTAAGTAGATAATTGATAACTTTAAATAAAATCAGCCAAGTACGAGTCGGACTCGCGCACGGAGGGTTCCGTACTGTATGGGAGCCCCCCTTAAATATTTATTTTATGTTAATTTAATTTTATTATTTATTATTGAAGGAAATATGAAACTTAATATACTGTGAAAATTTCAAGAATCTACCTGGTACCATTATTAATATAGAGCGAAAACCGTCTAAAAATTCAGTTTTGTTGTATGGGAGCCCCCCTTAAATATTTATTTTATTTTGTTTTTAGTATTTGTTGTTATAGCGGCAACCGAAATACATCATCTGTGAAAATTTCAGCTGCCTAGCTATCATGGTTCATGAGATACAGCCCGGTGACAGACAGACAGACAGACAGACAGACGGACATCGAAGTCTTAGTAATAGGGTCCCGTTTTTCCCTTTGGGTACGGAACCCTAAAAAGTGCCCAGTGCTCCTGAATCTAAATTACCAAAGTCACCGACCTCATTCGGCAACGGAAGTCGTCTGCAAATGAACGAGGAAGTGGTGCCTGTTGTGCATTTTGTAATGGCTATTTTAGTCACTTCCACTGATTATTAAATTAAAGCAGATACGATGCTTATTAATTCCTCGTACAAAAGAAAGTTCCTACTTGAAGTTATTTGAATATAGTAAGTTTGTTTGAGGCCGGGTGGCTAGCCCTGGTACACAGAGCTTTACGACTAGAGAGCTAGCGCTGTTATCGCTTGAGGCAATTCTCAATCACAAAAACGTATGGAAAATCTTGCCCAGAGCTGTCGAAACTGTGAAATATGTATCGAAATTTGACATTACTGAGAGAAAAACACGGCAACCAGCCACTGAATCGAGATATTTTTCATGTCTTTTTCTAACTCATGCCATACTAAATCATTGCATCTCTTTCTTTCTTTTCTCGGTCGACCACATTATCCCTCTGGTATCTCTGTGCCCTGGTATCAGTTTTTAAGCAGCCTGAAGGCCTCTGTCGTGGCTGAAAGTAAGTTTGAAGTTGAAATTTGTCCGCAATATATGCTGAAACGCCAGTGTGACATTTTATTTACAGTTCAATTGTAATCAACTAGCTGCCCACCCCGGCTTTGTCCGGTTATGATTTGCTAAAGAAAACAGATTTTATAAATATTGTGCCCATATACCTACCACGTCATGTAGATATGGGAGTTTTAGTAATGATCCCTAATTTATTTGAAAATATATTAAAAGCCTACGATCTGGAGACAGTGTAACTTTCCAATAGTAAAAGATTTTTTCAAATCGGTTCAGTACCTAATTTCAGAGCCTATTCAATGAAAATAAACAAACAATTAAAACTTTCCTTTCCTTTTATAATATTGGTATTGGTATAGATGACAAGTTATGTCGTTAAGGACATCTCTGTACGTTTCTGACGCTATTTTGCGATCATGCCTTCAAATTGTCAACTTAGCGCACTTCCTCTGTTTTTCTTTCTTCCATGGTCACATTCGCAGGATATAATATTTTCGGCGAGCGTTGACTCGGCTTTTGGCGTGTTTAGAATGCGCGCTGCATTTTTATCTTCCGGCTTGGTCTGTTGTTGGGTTATTAAATCTAGCAGCGGGCTGCGACGCTTCGAATTTGCATTTTTAGGGTTCCGTACCCAAAGGGAAAAACGGGACCCTATTACTAAGACTTCGATGTCCGTCTGTCTGTCACCGGGCTGTATCTAATGAACCATCATAGCTACGCAGCTGAAATTTTCACAGATGATGTATTTCTGTTGCCGCTATAACAAGAAATACTAAAAACAAAATAAAATAAATATTTAAGTGGGTCTCTCATACAACAAACCTGAATTTTTAGACGTTTTTCGCTCTATGTTAATAATGGTATCACGTAGATGCTTGAAATTTTCACAGAATATTTAATTTTATATTCACTTCAATAATAAATAATAAAATTCAAATGAAACAAATATTTAAGGGGGGCTCCTCTACAGTACGGAACCCTCCGTGCGCGAGTCCGACTCATACTTGGCCGATTATTTTTATCTATCAGCTGTAAGACGTCCACTGCTGAGACTTACACAGTGTTTAGGGATTTCGCCCTATTTTAGGACGAAAGTGCAAGTTCCATGTACTACTTACTGTACTGTACCAGCCTTTTTAATAGTCCACTGCAGGACGTAGGCCTACCGACGCAGGGTGATTGAGCCATATCCACCACGCTGGCCCAGTGCGGACTGGTGGATTCACATATGCCATGGAATTTCTTCCTTGGACACATGCAGGTTTCCCTGTTTTCCTTCACCGAAAAGCCAGTGGTGTGAAATTCCGTACATAAATTCCAAGGAATTCATTGGTACGGGCCCTGGAAACTGGCTAGTTTGAAACCACTACCCCAAGATTGTAAGGCGGGTGTCATTACCACTAGACCACTACAGCTAATGTACTACTTAGGGAAATTTGAATTGAAATATGGATTTTAGGTTAAAATGACGTTAGTCACACGATTTAGAGAAAATTGAGTTCATAGCTGTGCGCTGGGATCCCCTTATTTAGTATCCCTAAATGTAGAGCAAAATACCGAAATAAAAATCTTGAGTGCAAACACTGAATGAATTTCCATTAGAAACGTCCCGTTTAGAAACGGTTTGCACCCGGCGCGTTCCTACAGTCGTAATTATACAAGGTTATTTCTAATCAATTAGCATCCTTTTAGAGGCCTATTCTGTACATCAAAACGAACAACTTTTGTTCTGCAACTTTTGTCAAAACTCAAAAAAAAAAAGTGTTGTTCCATAGAAAAAGTCGTTCACCCGCGACAAAATGTATGGAACAGCTGTTTTTTTTTTTTTTGAGTTCTGGCAAAAGTCGCAGAACAAATGTTGTTAGTTTTAATGTACAGAATAAGCCTCTAAAAGAATGCTAATTGATTAGAAATAACCCTGTATAATTACGACCGTAGGATATTATTGGCGTAGGACCCAGATAAGTGTAAGAGAGACCTATGCTTAGCGGTGGGCGATTGCTGTCCAAAATTGTTGTTGTCAATGACGATGATGAGACGACATGCGTCACAACCACAAGTGAGACACGCCCATTTCGACGAAGTCGTAATGTCGTAATATTATAATCACTAATTTATAACATTATGTAGGTACAACATAATTCAAATAATTATGTAAAGCCGTCAAACATCTTTTTAGGTATATAGATATCAATTCCTTTGATGGTTCATCATCTACTCTACGTATATGTATAACAATGCAATTGAAATCGAACAGGATAATTTAATTGTTTGAGAAAATTACGGATTAACATTTAGGTATTGCATTTTCCCTATAACCTATTGAGATAAAATTATGGGCCGATTTTAATTTCATTTATCGAATGGATACTACGTGACTCAATAGATGTGGTTTTCCCATTAAATTACGGAATTGAGGAATTAATGTCATTATAATTTTGCATTTGCTTAGTCACTTGATATAAACGTGAGTCCCGATAACAATTTCCTTGTACAATTGTTACCATGCGTAGATGTATACCTCATATATTAGCATTATGATGTAAATGTTAATATTTCATTAGAGTTGGCTTGATTTTTGGCAGTGGGCAGGGCACATAGTGCGGAGGACTGATGACCGATGGGGTCGAAAAGTTCTCTACTGGAGACCACGTACCGGCAAGCGCAGCGTAGGACGTCCACCCACAAGGTGGACGGATTACCTCGCAGGATCACGCTGGATGCAAGCCGCTACCAACCGGTCTTATTGGAGACCCATAGGGCAGGCCTATGGCTGTTGGATGAATGGCTTGATTTTGACGCATATTCGCTGAAAAGACACGTTAGTAAGTTCGTACAGGTCGTATAGCTAGACTTTGTGTCATCCGAGCTACGGTAGTGCTCAGTTGTAAATGCCACCCCCGTCACCCGAGGACAGGACGTGCGGAATGTTGCTGAACTCCGATGATCTCTAAAGAACACCTATGTAGTCAAACTAGTACTAATGAAAATAAGTTGTCAAGTGCGTGTCGAGACACGCGTATGATAGGCTTCTGTAAATGGTGACGATAATTATGAAGATGATAACAACACATTTTTATGATGTCATTATACAGGGTGATTTCTAATCAATTAGCATCCTTTTAGGGGCTTATTCTGTATATCATCAAAACTAACAACTTGTGTTCTGCGACTTTTGTCAGAACTCAAAAAAAAAAAATCAGCTGTTCCATACATTTTGCCGCGGGATTTTTTTTTTCTGAGTTCTGACAAAAGTCGCAGAACAAAAGTTGTTAGTTTTGATGTACAGAATAAGCCCCTAAAAGGATGCTAATTGATTAGAAATAACCCTGTATAGTTGACTGGTAGAAAATAGTCTAAGAAATATGTTTTTGAGGTGAGCGACCTTTGCGCTGTGTGAATTAGCCCATAGGAATATTTTATTTTTCTGGGATAAAAAGTAGCCTGTGTGATTTTCCCTCTTTCAAACTATATCCATGCCAAAAATCAAGTCAATCCATTGCTCCGTTGGTGCGTGAAAGAGTAACAAACTAACAAACACTCTTTTGCACTTAAAATATTAGTAAGGATAATATAATTCAAGTTTCATGTAATTTGGTCCATAAATGTGGAAGTAACAAAACTTTGTGACATTAGGACGGACGGACAGACGGACGGACACAACAAAGTCATATGTAACCAAACCCGAGGTTGCAAAAAAAATCACTTTGCTTTGCCATGCCATACAAAAAGTCCGTCAAACTCAGTCAAAATGTATGGAAAAGCTTAGTAAGCTACCCCGTATATTTACATCATGACTGCTGTGATATTAGCTACAAACTGCGGATAACTCAATCCCTGTGTTGCCACCTTTGTTTTAGTAATTGAGGCTGTTGAAGAAGCTAAAAAGGGCTAGATGGAGCACAAATTACCAAGAAAAAACTTACAGTCAAAAAAGACAAAAAAAACACCTTTCAATCATGTATTTATTTTTTGAATTTAAATTACAAAACATTTTTCAAAATTAAAACTGAATTTTATGACTATTGACACATCAACTAATGAAATAATAGTGTTTAGATACACATCTTTAATTATTCAGTTCATAAGAATAGCATGAATTACATAAATAAAAATAAATCAATAGTCCATGACACAAATCGCGAAAATTCGATGCTATCGCAATGTTAGAATGGCACAAATTTCAGTTTCTGGTGCAATATTTCTAAGAAAATTAGTAGGGCAAAAAGAAGTGCTTTCTTTTACAATAGTGCTAATTTGACGCATATTAGGTACGTAAAATACTGACCGTCTTACCACAAAAGATTTAAACACGCTTTAAGAAAAGTAGAACTTATCTCTCTTCTGTGCTTTAAACACTGTTAAACCTTGCAATGTGTACTTTACTGTTAAACATTGTCTAAAGCGTGCGTAAAACTTTTGTGGTAAGACTGTTGAACTTTAAATAATTATTGTAGTTATTAAGTTTCGTGATGTAAACGTGAGTTCAGATAACAATATCCTTGTTCTATAATAATGATTACTGTGCGTTCAGATTATGACGTAAAAGAGGTCATATCTCAGATGATTAACGTTTTGCTTTTGACGCAATTATGCGTAAAACAAGCGTGAATCAGGGTAGGTAAAACCGTTGATATAATCAATTTTACTAACCCCCGGGATAATTTTACTACCCCCACTAGATTTTGCCTGTATGCCCCAGTTGATTTCGGATATAGCGCAGCTTGTAGCTAACTTCACATCCGCCAACTTGTGCGGCGCGGTCTATACCTACTGTTTTTCTTTGGTGTAGAATAAATGTATATAAATATAGCTCAGGCTATTTCTGTAAAATTTAAATGGGACCTTGAGAACCTTGGGAGTATACCCTTTCGAACTAAAAAAACATTTTTTCGATTCGGTTCACAATTGGCGAAATTATCGATGAACATAAACAATAAAATACAAAATAAAAATAGAATACATACACACGAACATAGAACCTCCTCCCTTTTGGAAGCCAGTTAAAAAGTTATCAATTTATGATATCAATAGTTTTGGCTAACAATCACCACGTCAATTTTTCTTTTTCTTAGAAGTTTTAAACATTATTTCGAAAAGGTCATAAAATTTCGTGTCACGTCGAAGTGGCCATTACCACGTATACAGGACGCTCCTAATTGCTCAAATGCAAGTCGCATAGTTAATGCATCTTCTGATTTATGGAGAAATCCGCATAATTATTACCTTTATGGTGTAGGAAATAGAGTTCACTTCATGACGAGTGACGTTGGTTGGCGCCAAACTGCATTACTAGTGCACTGTTGGCTTATCCATGAAGAAAGATTGTGTGAAAGCCTAATGCGCTCGTAATCATATAAATGTTCATTTCTAACTTTGTAGCGCTCATAGCGTAGTTTGACTAAGAGTTTCTTAGAGATCACCGAAGTTAAGCAACGTTCGGCAATCGAACTTCGAATGGGTGACCGCGGGTGGCATTAATAACTGAGAGTTGTCGACGTTGTCGTGGCCCGGATGACACGTCAAATTGTAGTTCTAGGTTGTTTTGACCGTTAAGTAAGTAAGTTCGTATAGGCCAGGTAGCTAGCCCTGGTGTCAGAGTTTTTAGGCCGCCAGAAGGCCTCTAACATGTTTAAACGGTTAAATAACCGTTGGCCGTTTATTTAACCGTTTACTTACCCATATCAGAGGCATACAGGCGACTTGAAAACTCTGACACCAGGGCTAGCCACCCGGCCTATAGTACGAACTTACTTTATAAAGCTCACGTGGCCATTACCATATTCCAAGCAATTTATTATATTAATATTAATTTAACAAACGACGTACTTCCCCAATATCAGAACCAATTAGTTAGTCATTATTAAAACAATGGTAATAAAATTGATAACAGGACTAATTGAAGTCGGTTAATTTATTTAAACATTTAATCGAGAGGAAATTCTCTGGACGTAATTCCCTGTTCCCGTAATTAATCTTTACGTAAGTACATTATTAATATTCCAAATCGATGTACTTAAGGAAAATGTATATTCCTAATATGGTTACCTCTTGGTAACAGTGATATGCTTCCTTGTAATACCTATATCTAAGTACCTGTGATCAGTAGCACGTACGATTAGGGTTCTTTACCAACTGGTAAAAAAGAAGATAAAGTCTTGCTATTTGTCAGGATAGTCAGGGGGTATTGGGGTCTGGATGCATGTCGCTCCCTACTGGGGTTATTGGAAAACTATAAGAGTGTCCTATGTCTAGCAGTTGATGTGTTACGGCAGATACGATAATGGACTTACAGGACGTCACATCCATTTTCTGATTTTATTTAACTTCCCTCCGTACATTAGTTAATCTTGTTCTATCTTCTAAATATATAAAAATGAATCGTGATTGTTAGTCTCGCTAAAACTCGAGAACGGCTGAACCGATTTGGCAAATTTTGGTCTTGAAATATTTGTGGAAGTTAAGGGAAGGTTTAAACGGTGAGAAATTTTATAACAGTTGCGAGAAAAATAACAACAACATGGATTTCATTTTCCCATACAACATTTTCCGGCATGTACAAAATGTCATTGACACTTGACAGATGGTGAGATGAAGTTCACCGGGACCGCTAGTCTATTAATAAATTAATAATAATTTATAATTAATTAATAATAATGACTAATTAATTAGTAATCATTATTAATTATTTAATCTATTAATTAATTTTCATTACTTTGATTATTTATTAATTTTTGACATATCAGAGAGTTTCGGGCGGTTCGAAACTAAATTAGAGTTAACCTATAAATTAATTTATTTACTCGTTATAAGCGGTTTTGTTAACTGTCAATTATTTTACCAGTTCACAATTATAAGACGCTTTGTAGAAAACGCATAGCTTTGTATAAGACCTACTTGCATGTGAAATCGAAAATTAAATATACCTTATCAATATTCCCATCAAACTAGAACTTTTATCAATATAATCGTAAAAAGGTGCAACTACCTCTTCTTCCTGATTGGCAACGCCACTAGAATTTTTAAATCACACCGGATATACTGCGTGAACTTTTCAAATGACCAACTTAACTGCTGACTTTCAAAATTAAAATAAACATTATCCTCGTCCATACAGTCATAAAAATAAAGTCGCCCATATAAATAAGGCAAAGAAAGTGACCGCAAAAGGTAAATTTGTAAGTCTTTAGGGTTCCGTACCCAAACGGTAAAAATGGGACCCTATTGACTCCGCTGTCCGTCCGTCCGCCTCGCCTGTCTGTCTGTCACCAGGCTGTATCTCATGAACCGTGATAGCTAGAAAGCTAAAAGAAGATCTTGCAAAGTGGGACCAGACTGTGTACAGCAGTGGCGTGCACACAGTTTTAAGACAGGGTAGGCAGAAAATTTTACTCACCAAAAACACGTTGGTTTTGGTTCGTCGTCTTGTCGATTGATAATGTAGGTAATTGCCAAATGCCAGCTGAAATATCCATAGATTGACTGATTTTATAGACATCAATTTACGGATATTCGAACTGGCCTTTCGGCGCGTTTGTTTGATGTTTTGTAAGCTCTTGTTTCCCCAAAAAGCAAACAATGTCAATAAGTCGCTGAAAAATATTTCTGTTCCGATCGACTTTCGCGTTATTACTCGTATGTCTATCGATGTCGATTTGTATCTGAGAGTTTAAACGCGTCTCTATTCGATTTTTTCCAAAGGTGTGATATTTAAGCTTCTTAGTGTTTTTCAGAATGTTCATGTATTCTCGCGGCGGTAGGAAAATTATGAATATCAGCGTAACCGATGTCGTTCCAGACGGTTTTATTATTTGAAAATAGTAGACAAACGAATCAAAATAACCGATTACTGTGTATGCAATCTGTCAGCCAATGATATGAATCATAGTGTTTTTTATTGAATTTACGACTGACTTTACCTTTAATTTGTATTAATTGCAAATCCGGTGTAGCACGACCTATCCCGATAACTTGTTTTTTCACCGAAAGATAGTTTTGAAAACGCATCACATTTTATTTTCTCAATAAACACCCCATCTGAACAACTTTCACAGACAATATTATCCATTTTTCACTCTATTAACAACGTTAAAATCCTAAATATCTGATAGCAAACTTTCTTTCGGAAATGTTCGGTACGAGTCGTAATTGTTCGTGTTAGCTAAGCAAAAAGACACTGGCTTTTCATGCAGTTGTGTGCGTGATTTTTGTCATTGTGTGTCAGCAAAGCCCACGTAGCTATAGGAACGCACACACATTCAATCCGCATGACCACGACTTACCACGAGAGCACACATACAAAACATTAAGAGATCCATAGTTTGTGTCTTTGCCGTGGCAAGAGCGGGTGGCGCTCGTGCAGCGCGAATCGGTGATGCGAATATCTTAATGATACCGCCGGCACTCGATAGGTGGAGCTGATATATGATTTAAGTTTTTGTATGTTATTTTGTTCATTGATAAAAAAATATTAGATCTATTATCAGAACTAGGGTAGGCAGTGTCTTTTTGTCTTTATGAAGCGTCCGCCACGGGTGTACAGTAGCTCAAAAAATCAATTAAAATATGTTAAATAAATGCGCAGAGTAAAACAACTGCATTGAGTGCTTAGTTTGATTGGAATTTCATATTTTCTAATTTGTTTTTGTTAAAGACCGCCATCACTCCGTCATATTTTACTAGCAAAGTCAATCGATAATAAGATCCGAAAATGTGAAATTCCTTGATACGAGATTTTTTAGATTGAAATGAAAGTAAATAATAGAAAAATTATTTTCCAAAACAAATAATTGTATACTGTAAAAGGTAAGGCCTTAACTCGATATATTTTTGCATTATCTCTTTTTGCCAGATTATGCATTTTTGTTGCCGCTACAACAAAAAACACTGAAAACAAAATAACACAAATATTTAAGTATGTCCCATACCACAAACGTGATTTTTTGCTGTTTTTTAGGGTTCGGTACCCAAAGGGTAATAACGGGACCCTATTACTAAGACTTCGATGTCCGTCTGTCTGTCTGTCACCGGGCTGTATATCATGAACCGTGATAGCTAGGCAGCTGAAGATTTCACAGATGATGTATTTCTGTTGCCGCCATAACAACAAATACTAAAAATAGAATAAAGTAAATATTTGAAGGGGGCTCCCATACAGCAAACTTGACTTTTGTCAGTTTTTTAGCACTATTAATAACGGTAAGAGGAATGGGACTCCCATACGGTACGGAACCCTTCGTGCGCGAATCCGACTCACACTTGGTCGATTTTTTTTCGATATTAATAATAGCAACCGGTAGACGCTTTAAGTGGAGCAAACAACTCCCTTTGTGCGCGAGTACAACTCAATTTTGGCCGATTTAGCTCGATTTTTTCGCCGTTTTTTGCTGATAGCGATAACGGCAACAGGTAAACGCTTGAAATATTTCCAAAAAATATTATATGTGTATAGTCACTTTAAAAATAAATAAAATACATTTAGTGGGGGCAACCAAATATGGTACGGAACCCTTCGCACGCGAGTCCGACTCGCAATTGTCCGGTTTTTTAATGTAGAGGAAACACTAAGCTGTGTTGCAATGATGACATAATAGAGCGCGTGCTTTTAATAGCAATATGACTATTTTGGTACTTGCAATAGTATGGTAGGTGTAGAATAAAAATAAAGATGACAATGGACTTGCGAATGTTGCGGTCGGTGGTTTTTGAACTGTTGCATTGTAGTTGATTCATTTATGGATATGTCTGAAGGCATTATTCTTCTTCTTCGTCGTGTCAATGGTTCAAAGTAGTTAAATTATTTTCTCCCAATATTTGGCTACAATATTGGGAGAAGGCTAAGGCTTTGGCTAATATTTAAGGCATAATTAATAAAATAGGTTTAATAACAGAGAAGAAAAAAATATTATTTACAACTACCTAATTATGTATAGTTGAAAACTTATAATAAAATCACTAAAACTTAAATTAAAATCAAAATAAAACTATTCTAAAAGCCCTGTCGCAGAGGGTAACGTGGCCAGAATGCTGGCAGCATTGCCTCGCTGAATAGCAATGCTCAGCTTTTGGCCAAAGTAGATGCCAGCTTTCTGGTCACGTGTAACCTCTACGAGACGCCTGGCCAGCGGGACAATTTCTGTTAACCAATCTCGTTGCTGAGGTGACACGTTCTTGAGCTTCTCTCGTTTTTTTGACAGCTTTGAGCTATCAATACTGTCAAAAAAGCGAGAGAGGTTCAGAAGCGTATCACTTCGGTGACGAGATCAGTTGACAGAATTGCCCCGCTGGTCTTTGTATAAAAAGCGCGCGTCCGGCCCCCACGGACCTAAAGTTTCAACCCCAAACGGCAAAAAATGGTACATTCTGTCCAGCGACTCATATTTGTGCCGTTTGAGGTTTAGCTGCATTATTATTATGTGCTACGCGACTAATCGCGGACTAAAATTACGAGATAAATAAATATTATTTATGGTATTTATTTATCTCGTAATTTTAGTGCGCGATTAGTCTCGTAGTACATAATAATAATGTGTTCAAATCGCGAAAGTTTAAAAACAATATGTCTGAGAGGTCCAAGTTTAAGGATTGTCAATGTGATTTATTATGCGTATGCGTATTTATAAATAGGAATTATTTATTTTTTTGGACAAAAGCTTAGTATTGCTATTCAGCCAGCATTCTGGCTACGTTACTCTCTGCTACGGGCCTTCTAAATTAGTTTTCTTTGTATTTTAGTATGAGTTTTGGTGTTTTAGTTATTTGGATGCCAAGTGGCGAGAACGGTCGACTTACAATTGCGAGGCCCATGTTCAAATCCGGTCAATGAGTTTCAATTTTATTACGGATTTACATACCACTGGCTTTTCGATTAAGGAAAACATTGCAAGGAAACCTTTCCACCTATGTCCGTAATACATTTTTATTTAATAACGTTTTTGTACCGCTGCTGTCCCAATTAGGTGAAAACATCGCGAGGAAATTTGTTCAGCCATATCCGTAATACTTATTTATTTAATCACATTTTCATACCGATATGTCCCAAATTAGGTGCATGAACTTTCACGTCTTTTACCAATCAAACATAAAGTTAGAGTACACTTAATTCCTCTTATATTCGCTAGCAAAATGAGGAAGATTGTGCTTAAAATACCTAATTTCTGTAAATGGCGAATATGATACTGAAACTACCATTTGTTTAATAGATTTTTGAAATGGGATTACCCATTTCAATTACGGGTAGGATTTTGCGTCATTCTCGAGGGTTTTACGTGAATTATGCTATAAAATTATAGGTAACAAATTCTATTAATATATTGTACAATACTCGTATATGGTACAAAAAATAAAATATGACTACGTAGTACGTATAGGAGTAATAATGAAAAGAAAGCTGATTGAGCATATAGTTTTTTAACGGACTTCCAAAAAGGAGGAGGTTCCATGTTCGTGTGTAGGTATGTATTTTTCTTTTGTGTGTGTTCATCGATAATTTCGCCAATTGGGAACCGAATCGAAAAACTCTTTTTTAGTTCGAAAGGGTATAGTTCCAAAGTGGTCCTTTGTAAATTTTTCAGAAATTGGCTGAGCCGTTTTAGATAAATCAACAATAATGTAAGCAATTCGAGCGAAATATTTGATTTTTGTACACGATGGAAGGCGGTTTTGCCATTTTTTGCGAAAAATAATTATTTTCTATTACACGTAGAAAGCTGGCAGTCTGTTCCATTCTCTGGCCGTACGGATCAGATACTTAGAGTCAAATCGCTTCGTACGATCCAAGGAAAACGAACATAGTAGGAGTAGCAGTGATGTGTCTTTTTACTTGTCCTGTTATAAAAAAGGGATGGTAGGATAAAGTCGGGTAGCTCTGATGCGCATTCTCTGATATAAAAATACGAAAAGTTGCAAGAAAACTTCATAAAGTTTTTTTTGCAACTTTTTGTAGTTTTCAAAATCTTGTTATGATGATGACCTCATAAACACTGCAGTATCGCGAAGTCTGCAGTATTTGCCACTTCCAGTGGAGTGGACCACTTCACCACCACATCAAAAGGATAGGAGATATGTAAGAGAGACATATGTCTAGCAGAAGGCGACCCTACGACGAGAACGATGATGTTTGTAAAAGCTCGTTCAGTTTGCTGCGTTGCTTTTCAGTTTGTCTAGCTGATATATTAAATGACATTTATGACCGTATTTACTACACAAATAGCACATTGACCGGTAAGTAAGTACGAGTAAGTTCGTATAGGTCGGGTGGCTAGCCTTGGTGTCAAAATTTTTAAGCCGCCTGAAGGCCTCTGACATGGTTTACAATTTAACGTGTCACCCGAGCCACGGTAGCGCTCAGTTTCCACAATGCCTCTCGCGATCACCCATCCGAAGACTGGCCGTGCTGAATGTTGCTTAACCTCGATGATTATAAATAAATAAATATCAGGGTCATCTTACTTATCTCTGACGCCAAACTAAGCATAGCTTGTGATATGCCTGCCAGAGACTGATATACTAGGTACATTTACATATTTTTAAATACATACTTATATAGATAGTACCTAAATAACACCCAGACACAGAGCAAACACCTATGTTCATCACACAAATGTTTGCCCTGGGTGGGGATCGAACCCACGCGTCTTTGACCCAGAAGTCAGGGTCACTAACCACTGAGCCACCGAGGCAGTCATTTCGATTGTTATCGAACACCCAGTCCAACCACACTATGAGCTCTAGCCTCTACCTACTGTCTAGCTAATATTATGTTAACCTCAAATGTGATCTATGGCCAAAATCACCACAAGCGGCACATTGACCGGCGCGGCGACGCGCGCGGACTACAAAGCCGGTATTTGGCAGGTAATCTGGCCACTTCCGACCGGACCCGCGCCGGAAGCTCTCGCGACGTACCACGTCACGAATACTGAACGGGTCATAGTTCTTTGTGGCGTCAGACACTCAAAGTTCAATAGTTTTTTGCATAGAAATGTATGTTGTCTTTTTTTACGACGGGGAAATCTTCGGCTCTGCTTTGGGGTACAGCCGGGTTATGTAAGATTGCACCTACTAAAACCCCCTCAGTGGCCTGCCTTAGTGCAGTCTTGGGAGCTCTGGGATCTCCAGAAGAACGCACTGCAGCTCTATTGTGGCGAGCCTTCGCGGTCGCCAGCGCAACCGACCTCCGCGAGACGCGACAGAACTCAGCGAACCGCGCGCGCGCTTTTCAAATTGAGAATGCGATTTTCTTATGTTTTCACAAAGAGATAAAAAAAATCTCTCGCGGTGAATTGAACACTTTATTTTTACTGAAATATTATTTGGTGGATTTTAATACATACATATTTGTAAATAGCCTCTTAGTGTTTATTAATTTCAACGCCTACCTCTACTAAAAGTGAACCTGAGATAATTTAACTTCACTGCAATTACTTAAAGAACAATATTAGTGCAGCTATATTTATTACGCTTTTCCTGCTACGTCCTGTGTTTGGCACACAGCCACATATGACAATGTGGCCACTCAGCATTGTCGTCCTCCCTGAGCCTATTTGAGTGGATAATGCATAAACCATGCGACGCCAAAATATAAAAGAACAAGAAGAACTGCAATTTCAGTTTCAGCTATTAAATCCTACGACAACATCGTAATCGGATATCTCCCAACATCGCACAAACTCACCTCTTTATAAAAAGCAGCTTTTGGTAACAAAACACCTTTCTACAAAGCTTTATGCTTTCCTCTGAGCCCGGTGTAGAATTTCCTTTAAGGAAAACACGATTTGATCGTGGTGCAGTAAAAACTTGAACGCTTTTCCTGATGTTTATTTGAATA
Source organism: Hypomecis atomaria (assembly GCA_964007245.1). Lineage (NCBI taxonomy): Eukaryota > Metazoa > Arthropoda > Insecta > Lepidoptera > Geometridae > Hypomecis > Hypomecis atomaria. The sequence continues at coordinate 19,715,042 of OZ023291.1, forward strand.
ACTTTGTCAGTGAAAACTCTTTTGAGGAATTCGAGTGTACTTGGGTGAAGAAAATGTGTGTGCAAGCTCACGATGGTTTTCTAATTTTAAAATATCTTTAGCAAATTCCTGTTCTTATAATAATAAGCCAATTCAGTAGCCCTGGTGTTAGAGTTTTTAAAGCTTTCGAAAGCTCTATAAAGCTAAAAGTTTAACAAGACTAGCAAATGCGATGTTGCCATCCTGAGATAACTATTAAAAGACTTTGCGAAATTACTCTATACACATGATTGAAGTCCAAAAAATTAGCGCAAAAATAACACATATCACATCACGAAAATAATTATTTTTTGCAAAAAATGGCATAACCGACTTCAACCGTGTACACTACGCGAATATTTCGCACGGATCGATGTAGCATTTTTCACATTATTGTTGACTAGCAGCGCCCCGCGGTTTTACCCGCGTTGTGCCCGTTCCCGTGGGAATTTCGGGAATTTTTATACATATAAACCTTCCTCTTGAATCACTCTATCCATTAAAAAAAACCGCATCAAAATCCGTTGCGTAGTTTTAAAGATTTAAGCATACAGACAAACAAACAAACAAACGAAAATAGCGACTTTATTTTATACTATGTAAGGATTTATCAAAAATAGTGCATCTGATTTCGATAAAATTCAAATGGAATCAACTTCGAAATACACTCATTCCAAAAAAAAAAGAATTATCGAAATCGGACCATGTAAAAAGTTATGCGTGGTTATACATCAAAAAATATACGCGTCGTATTGAGTACCTTCTCCGTTTCGTCGGTCAAAAATAAAATCGAAAGTAATTCTTATTTATTAGGGTTCCTTACCCAAAGGCTAAAAACGGGGCCCTATTACTAAGACTTCGCTGTCCGTCGGTCTGTCACCAGGCTGTATCTTATGAACGGTGATAGCTAAAACGTTGAAATTTTCACAGATGACTTGTTTCTGTTGCCGCTATAACAAAAAATAGGTTCTAAATACAAGAAAAGATAAATATTTAAGGGAGCTCCCATACAACAAAACTTAATTTTTAGGCGTTTTTCGCTCGAAATTAATAACGGTTACAGGTAGTTGCTTCAAATATTAACAGAATATTTAGTTAAATATGTGCTCTAAAAATAAATAGTTAAATTAAAATAAAATAAGTATTTAAGGGGGGCTCCCATACAAGGAACGTGATTTTTTGCTCGATAATAATAACGGCAACAGAAAGATGCTTGAAATATTAACAGAATGACAAGTTGTATATACCCTTCAAATATAAATAATTAAATCAAAATAAAATATATTAAGGGGGGCTTCCATACGGTACGGAAACCTTCGTGCGCGAGTCCGACTCGCACTTGGCCGATTACTTATTTTAGAAGACGTCGAAAATACACGTAAAATGGCACTGAATCGTTTATCAGTTCCATGGCGGCTGTATCGCGTTTTTCATCGGAAGTACGACGGAAACCGCAATCTGGTTTACCGCAGCCGCGGCTTCAGGATTGATCCGGTAACAGATAAACTGATACTAATGGAGTTGGATTCAGGAGCTTTTTTTTTGAGGAGAATCCAGGTGTATATCTGTAAAGTGTGGAATAAGCTAATCCGTCTTAGAAGTATTTCAAAGTTATACGTTTGGATTTGATAGTTTGTTCCGTGTTCTCTCCATGACTCAATAAATAAAATCGGACAAGTGCGAGTCGGACTGGCGCACAAAGGGTTCCGTACCGTGTTCGAGCCCCCCTTAGCCCTATTCCTCTTGCCATTATTAATAGCGAGCAAAAAACTCCTAAAAATCACTTTTGTTGTGTGCCCTCCTAAATATTTATTTTATTCTGTTTTTAGTATTTGTTGCTATAGCGGCCACAGAAATAGGTACATCATCTGTGAAAATTTCAGCTGTCTAGCTATCACGGTTCATGAGATACAGCCTTGCGACAGACAGACAGACAGACGGACATCGGAGTCTTAGTAATAGGGTCCCGTTTTTACCCTTTGGGTACGGAACCCCTAAAAAAGAATTTTCATCCAAAACTTTTCTTCAAGTCACACACCACGACGACAGTCCGTATTCGTAAGCACCTTACGAGTATTACCATCAACTTCACTAATATTATAAATAGGAAAGTGTGTTTGTTGGTTTGTTTGTTACTGTTTATGCAGGAACAGAGAGAGTGATCAACTTAGATGTTTTACATGGATATAAAGCCCGATTACAGAGGCAACATAGCGTTCAGTTGTAAATGCCGCCCGCTGTCTCCCATCCAAAGACTGACCTTGCTGAATGTTGCTTAACTTCGATGATCGCAAACGAAACTTAGTTAAACTACGCTATGAGCGCTTGTACATGAACGTCTACAGATTTAAGTTGTATAAAAGTAATGTACTGTACTGTATTAGCCTTTTTTAAATAGTCCACTGCAGGACGTAGACCTACCCGCGACGGGTCATTGGGCCATATCCACCACGCAGGCCCAGTGCGGGTTTGTGGATTCACATACGCCATCGAATTTCTTCTACGGACGTATGCAGGTTGCCTCACGATGGTTTCCTTCGCCGAAAAGCCAGTGGCGTTAAACTCCGTACATAAATTCCGAAGAAGTCATTGGTACGGGATCGGGATTTGAACCCACGACCTCACGTTTGTAAGGCGGGTGTCACTACCACTAGACCACCACGGCGGTATAAAATTAGCTCCGAATATTTAAAATCAATCCATATTGTTCAATAAACAGCTACATTTCAATCTAAACCTAATTAAAAGTGTGCGTAATTATTTGGTAGTCGCCGCGTGTGGGTGTTAAGTATAATGACGGTAATAAATAATCTCGGAACCACACTAAATAATCAAATGTTAATCATTTCCGTAACCATTGTTTATATTTATCGTTTAACATATTTCACCGCGAAGATTGAGCTGTTAAACTGTTTCCCTTTCTGACTTGATAATTTATTATCATCATCGTCTACCTGGAGCCTTATTGTGTAAGCGCTCTGACGTTCGGCTTCGCTTTTCCTCCCGTTCGCTCTCGTGGCATGAGTAACTGGCACGAGCGGGTGAATCATTTCAGTAACCATTGTTTATATTTATCGCTTAACATATTTCACCGCGAAGATTCAGCTGTTAAACTGTTTCCCTTTTTGACTTGATAATTGATTATTATCATCGTCAACCTGGGGCCTTATAGTGTAAGCGCTCTGACGTTCGGCTTCGCTTTTCTTCCCGCTCGCTCTCGTGGCATGAGTAACTGGCACGAGCGGGTGAATCATTTCAGTAACCATTGTTTATATTTATCGCTTAACATATATCACCGCGAAGATTGAGCTGTTAAACTGTTTCACTTTTTGACTTGATAATTGATTATTATCATCGCCAACCAGGGGCCTTATTGTGTAAGCGCTCTGACGTTCGACTTCGCTTTTGTTCCCGCTCGCTCTCGTGGCATGAGTAACTGGCGCGAGCGGGAGAAAAACCGAAACCAAACGTCAGAGCGCTTACACAATAAGGCCCCAGGACCTCCATCGCTGAGCTTAGGCATATTTCCTACATATCTAGTTCAAGATGCCCTAGGTTTAATTCAGAACTTCCTGCCTAGGGTTAGGTCAGTTTACTTTTCAGTCTGCCTGTCTTGTCTACCTTCTTTTTCACTCTATTTTAGCGCTTATAGCCCAGTTTGATAGGTGTTCGTTAGCGATCATCGAAGTTAAGCAATGTTCAGCACGGTCAGTCTTCGGATTGGTGACCGCGGGTGGCATTTACAACTAAGCGCTTCCGTGGCTCGGATGACACGTTAAATTGTAGGCCTCGGTTGTTTTAACCTTTTAGCTATGTCAGAAGTCTTCAGGCGGCTTTAAAACTTTGACACTAAGGCCAGCCACCCAGCCTATACGAACTTACTTACCTACTCTAGACACCTTGCGATGTGACATCATTCATTCGCAAGTTTTTGTTTATAATAATGTTCTATCTATAATTATTTTAATTAACTCGAAAATGAAACGGAAAACTTCCATTCAGTTTGATTCTCCTTCTAGATTTATTGAAAGTCTCGTTTATAAACTTTCGCGATTTGAGCACATTATTACTATGTACTACGGGACTAATCAATTAATTAATTTAATTATTTTCTTTCCTTTTTAATTATGTAAGTAGTTGTAAATAATATTTATTTTTCTTCAATGTTATTTAAGGTTGTAGAACGTCTACCGATAATGTGGGTCAACCCATTTGAAGGTATTTTCTCGTAATTTTAGTGCGCGATTAGTCTCTTAGTACATAATAATAATATTTAAAGACTTTTTTATTAATTAGTACTCATGGATCCTTTATGTTTTGCTAAAAAACTTATATGTAAAACTGTCAATAACAATTATGTCAATTTGGCATTTATTGACAGAAATCAGTATTTGCCTGTCTGTTTCTCAGAGAATTTTACAAAGATTTGTCTACTTTATTTAATCCAAAACCTCGCATAAAACAAAGCGATGAAGGTAACCAAAAAGCCCGAAAAAGCCAGAGTTAAAGTTACCAGAAAACAGAAGCTAGAAGAGCTTGAACGCGAGACAAAAGCCTATGAGCTGCAGCGAAACAAGCTTGATGAGATTTATCGTAAAGCAATGATGAAGATCAAAGAATCAGAGTTAAATGAAAACATTGAAGTCATGTACCATGCTTTCGATCGCATCTACGATAAGAAGGACCATTCTATCCGTGGTATTTTAGATCTCAAGCGTGCAGCAGATGAGCAACACCAGCGCACCATCAACAGCTTCTCTGAAGTCAGAGATGGTGTTTTGGGTGATTTCGTAGCAGAGTTGGAAGCTATGAACAAGAAGAATGCAGTCCAGCTAGAGATCCTGAAGCAAGGCTTAGATTAGCACGATATTTTGCTAGAAACATACGTGTTTGATAGACTAAAATATATTTTTTAAATCTCTTTTTTTCTTCTAATTTTCCTACTTGGCTTTAGGTTTCTCAGTTTACAGTTACAAGCATCGGCTGGAAAGACATCCCAATGAGCTGGCTGTGACACTCACAGAGCAAGGATTTGTACCGAGGCTAAAAAGAAAGCCTGAAATTAATCCATGAATTAATAATCGGCCAAGAGCGAATCGAAGTCGTGCACGAAGGGTTCCGTACTGTGTGGGAGCCCCCCTTAACAATGTATTTTATTTTAATTTAATAATTACTTATTGAAGTTAACATACAATTACCGAAATATTCTGTGAATATTTCAAGTTTTGTCCTGTTACCGTTATTTATATCGACCGAAAAACGGCTTAAAATTGAGGTTTGTTGTATGGGAGCCCCCTCCAAATATTCGTTTACTCCCACCTGTTCTGTTGAGTAGCTACTTTATTTTGTTTTTAGTATTTGTTGTTATAGCGGCAACAGAAATACAGCATCTGAAAATTTCAGCTGTCTAGCTATCACGGTTCATGAGATACAGCCTGGTGACAGACACACAGACAGACATACAGCGGAATCTTAGTAATAGGGCCCCGTTTTTATCCTTTAGGTACGGAACCCTAAAAATTAATATGTCATGTGTGTAACGAATAAAAATTAAGATCTTGCAAATTACCAAATAAATTAGTGTGTTACCAATGTCTGATGTCCAAATTTTTTTAAAGTCGTTTCACACATCGTGTCATAGATAAAAGCGAACGACGCGACGCCTAAAATCCTCTCCACGAAATTAACTATCTTATCAAAAGTTGAATCTTATTCAACAATTGGATACTTCACATTTTTCTTCAAAAATATCGCTCCGATTACTTCTGTTATATGCGTTTCATTGTTCATTAAAATATCTCTTCATTATGTGTCGGATTTTATGTCTTCATTAAGAGTAACGTGATTTTTATTGGACTTAAACGGGCTATTATTGTTTGGGCGGCCATTTTATAACGCACTTCAACGGTGCCCTTACATTCTTCAGGTTTCTAAGCACCTACTTGACAGCCTACTCGGCGTAGTTAACGCTGCCGAAATACTTGTAGTACTCTGACTTTGACTTTTGATGTACAAAAATGGTTTCAATTTTATTTCTATATACTACGGGACTAATCGCGTACTAAAATCACGAGATAAATAAATACCTCATTATCCGCCGCCGCGACTGACTAACATATTCTGAGCAAATTAGTTACTATCTATATAAGTATGTATTTAAAAATATGTATAAGTAGTATATCAGTCTCTGGCAGCCATATTACAAGCTTTGCTTAGTTTGGGCTCAGAGGCCGTGTGTAAGATGTTCTCTAATATTTTTTTTTAAATTGAACGCGCCTCGGACGCGTAGGTATGATTCGCGTTCCAACCGTTTGTAATAAGACAGAATACTGTTAGATATCATTACCATGCTATAGGTATGCGGAAAATTCGTACTTAGGAACTGAAATATTTTCCTTACAGTCCATCCTGTCCATCCGGTCTTCTGCGATTAAATAAATTAATATTTTAACTATTCACAGATATCGATTGATGTATTGACATTCGTAGAATAATTGATTAGTGTTAATGCGATATCAATGCCATTGTTTAAAAATGTTTCGAGCATCGAAATGACCTTGCTACTTTAGAACTTTATCACAATCTGTAGTAAGTCAATATTAGTAGTTAGACTAGGCGTTCGTTAGCGATCATCGAAGTTAAGCAACGTTCAGCACGGTCAGTCTTCGGATAAGTGACTGCGGGTGGCATTTACAAATGAACGCTACCGTGGCTCGGATGACACGTTAAATTGTAAGCCCCGGTTGTTTTAACCGTTTATCCATGTCTGAGGCCTTCTCCTTATCTTTAGGGTCTATTTCCACTTGCCAATACCCGCTCTTCAAGTCCAGCGTAGTGAACAATTTCATGCCCGTCATTGTATCTAACGTGTCATCGATCCTCGGCAAAGGGTAGCTAGCTGTCCTTTTTCGTTACGTCGTTGAGTCGTCGATAGTCTACGCAGAACCGCATACTGCCATCCTTCTTTTTCTTAAAACTCTGACACCAGGGCTAGCCACCCGGCCTATACGAACTTACTTAGTCAATAGGCCCAATTATGAAGGCGCCATCGTAAATTAAGCCGTGATGGTCTAGTGGTAATGACACCGGCCTTACAAACGTGAGGTCGTGGGTTCAAATTCCGGTCCCGTACCAATGAATTCCTTGGAATTTATGTACGGAATTTCACACCACTGGCTTTTCGGTAAAGGAACACATCGTGAGGCAACCTGCATACGTCCGTAGAAGAAATTCGATGGCGTATGTGAATCCACCAACCCGTACTGGGTCAGCGTGGTGGATATGGCCCAATCACCATTTTTGGGTAGGCCTACGTCCTGCAGTGGACTATCAAAAAGGCTGGTACAGGCTATCCAAAAGTGTAGATAGGGCTAGCACATATACTGTTGAAATATATTCGATGCATATTGGGATAGCAAGTGGATAAGATAACGAATGACTGTACTCGTATCTAAATGTAGTTTAAAAGTAGAGCCAGCAGAAAAAACAACTATTGTAAAAGTTCTTGAATGGAGATCGCGTATTGGCAAGAGCCGCATAGGACGTAGGACGTCCACCCCAATGTGGACGGATGTCCGCAAGATCGTTCTGGAAGCAACCGCTATCAACCAGTTGTATAGAGGATCTATGGAGAAGTCCTATGCCTATTTTCCAACATTTGACGTCCTACAGTGGACATGATGAAAAATGCCATAAAAATATCACCATCATCATCATCCACAGCCTTCTTTATCCTACTGCTGGGTATAGGCCTCTCTCTTATAATGCCATCTGCCTCGGTTCTTTGCCAATCGGGTCCAGGTTCGACCTGCGAAATTGACGATATCGTGGACCCACCATCGTCGGCCAAAAAATATATCAGGTGCCCCGGTTGTGGCCATTTAGGTGTCAAAATTATTGCAAAAATGGTAATTATAAACAATACAACAACACAAATATTGTTTGTGTAAATCTCAAATTATTAGTTAGTATTAGTTAGTAATTCAACAGTTAACTAGAGAATACCACAAAACGCTTAGAGCGACTTCTTTGGGTAAATCACAGTCATGGGGGAAAAAGTTCACAGGTAAACATATCGACAGAGCCCGGTGGATTAGCAAGTGGAGGTGGCTGTGGGCAGGGCAGGGCTGTATGGTTAACAAATGAGGTGTCAAGGTCCTCGAATAAAGACCACCATTTTTTCAAGCTTTTATTTAAATTGCAATACATATACCTATGTACTCGTATGTAGGTATGTAAGTTCGGGTGGAGTGAAATCTTGCAAGAGAAATTTGACCAACTTACCGGATTCTGATTGAGCTGAAATTTTGCACACATATGTATATCGCGTGACAATGCAATAATATGGTACCATGGAGCTGATCTAACGATGAAGTCGGAAGGTGGCCATAGGAACTACTGTACTAAACAAGATAGACCCGTCGTGTTTGGGCTCGTTTTACTTGTCTTGGATAGCAATCTGCTGCTACATGATTTAAGTTTGTATTTTCAAAAAGATTAATTTTTAAAATAATTTATTTAATTTTTGGACAAGTGATTCTAAACAAAAGGTAGTACCTAGGTAATTCAGCGATAGACCAAAGAAATAAAACCACAAAAACGCTTACAGTGACAAGGGATCATCCAACATCGTTGACTAATGTGTCGTGCCAATATAAACTTACGTGACTGCAATGACGATGTCACGTGTCGGGCGTTAGTCATGCAGCCAAGGTTGCGAAGAGATTTGGGTAAAAAAGGAAAAAAAAATAAGAGAAAAAGTTCACAGGCAGAGTTATAGACAGAGCCCGGTGGATTAATTGAGGTGGCAGTGGGCAGGGCACTTAACAGGACGGACTGGTAACATACTGGACCGGCAAAACTATGCCTCGCCGTGAACAGACATAATTACATACACATATACGTACAAGGAAACTACGCCTTGGATTGTCAGTCAAACTATGACGGCGCAACACCGACGTACTCACCACATGTATAAAAACCAACCTCATTCGTCTGTTCAGGACGTTCTGTCTTGACTTTTTTATTTGGTCTATGTCCAAAAATTTGATGTCGTAAAAATGGATTTTGACAGAAACGACGAAAAAAATTAATTTGGACAACATAAATTGATATTCAGATTCACTGGACAAGGCCTCCTATGGCTCTTTAATAATACCGATTGGAAGAGACTTGCATCTAGCGCGGTCCTGCAGTCTTGATGAGGTCAACGTTCTGTGTCTGTCAATATGAGGACGTCCTACGATGCGCTTGCCGATACGTGCTCTCCACTCGATAACTATTTGGCCCTATCGGTATGATTACCGATGCGAGTGGACAGGGCACATAGCACGGAGGACTGATCTCCTCCGTGCTATGTGAGGCTTATAAGCCTCTAAAAAGTTATATTTATATGTAAAAACTTGGCTGAAAAGTAAGTATAAACTGAAAACTTTTCTAAAAAAGTAAGACGTACGAGCGTGCAATATTTCTTACTCAATCGGTTGATACCAAAAACATAACATTTTGTTACACAAGTTTTCTCCCGGAACGTAAATTTTATCAAAAAACTTCTGAACATTTTCTAGATGTTCAGTTAACGCGAAAACAGTAGTTGATTCACGATCTTCTTGATTAAAATTCCTTCAGGAAAATTTCCGTCTACTTACTCAGTCTACTTACACACTTTTTCTTCTGACTGTACTTCAATTAACGGAATCGGCATCGCAGGTGCATAAGTAAACAAATATTACTCACAATCTCTTCTCAAAACATCAGGCCTTCAATAAGTGGCAAAAAGATATCGGCCACATTCAAACCGCGTCTTTAAAACCATAAAAACACATTTTAACCATTTCAAACCACTTCATGGCTATAATTTACTTGTCATAATCAGCGTTGGCGGTTGCACACGGTACGATTGTAACAACTTTACCATATTTAAGTCCTTATTGTCCAAGAAATAAAGGCTTAATTTCCGTGCAGCTTTTGATATAAAATCCTTTCTGACCAGTCCTTAAAAGGCTACAATAAAATTGAGGTTACATTTGCCTCTATAAACACCGCTATCTCGTTCTATTGCCTACTTAATTTGTATCTTTGTCTTTTTCTATTTTTTATTTATTTGAATTTGATAGATTTGTCAGAGTGTCGATAATTATGTGGTTCATATTTGGGAATTAAGGACGATGTATTTTACGATGTTTTGAAATGTTTTTTTTATATGGATTTGTCATCTGTGGTGAAAGCTAGCAATCAAATTTTGAGGACAATTAAGCAAAATGGTAGAAATTGATTGTATCCGTTTTGTATTTGTCGTCAGCATATTGTTTATTGCTAAATACAGTGATGTACTAATGATTACGCTTAGATAAAAGAAAATAAAAATTGGAAAACGAGTTAAAGATGATTTTGAATTTTCATCAATATAACCTATTCTTACTAGTACCTACCTGTAGGTAATTCTTGGAAGAGGGATATTTTTACATATTTAATGTAAGAAACATTGATAACAACTCTTCACAACGTAGATATTCAAATAATAATTGGATTATACAATTTATTATTTTATAAATATCCAAAAGGTTGTTTTAAGGAATGTATAGGGAAGGCCTAATGGACGTTACATGGCTGAAACGACAACGAAAATCATATTGGTAACTCCTGGATTTATGAAAAGATTGGCGAAAGATCGAATGCCCTGTGCGTAGGATGAACTAAGCTGTTAGTAATTATGGATAAATTAATTTATTGTATAATCACAACTGGGTACAAAAATCATTTTTTTAATTAGTCCGTGAGTAAGATTATCAAAAAATATTAGACACGTATTTTTCTTTTGTCTATAAAACAAAATAAACCTTGTATTAGTTCGGGAGACTGTATTAGTACAAGGTTTATTTTGTTTTATAGACAAAAGAAAAATACGTGTCCAATTTTTTTGACGATTGACAAAAATATTAGACACGTATTTTTTCTTTACACGTATAGTCTGACGGAGTAATTAGGTATATTTTTTTAGGACAAGCACAATACACAAATTTTGACGACATTCTTATCTCAACGTGCTTAAGTCAGTTGCATTATATTCAAATCAACTTCGACCTAATATAACTCAAACTGCCGTCCTCGAACAAAATAACCAAACGCTGTACCAGAAGCAAAAAGAGAACTAAAAATGGCTGTCTCAGAGAATCGGAACGTCATTTCCGATACGGAATAAACAGACATGGGCCTACATGTCTACAAAAACGTACGACATGGGCCGACCGTGTTAGAACCGTGTTCGCGAATTTCTTTTTAGACGTAAATATTAAGGGTTCGTTTAGAAGGGCAAGAATTTTGAGGCTTACAATGTTTGCTGTGACATTGCTGTCGGCCAACAACAAGAAACTGTGCGGCAATTTCGAGTCGTTGACTTTTTTCGACGTAAATGTTATAGGACTTCCAGACATCACTATTAAATAAATAAAATTCATTTATTTCAGGCATGTGTAGCTCAAAAATCCGTTAAACTATGATAAATAAATGCGCAGAGTGAAACAACCGCATCAAATGCTTAATTTGTGAGTAATTTCACATTTTCCAATTTGATTTTTGTTCAGTCATTGAATTACTGTCATTTTGGTCACATGTAACCTTAATACCCGAATAAACGAAATTACTTTTAATGGAGACTGTTATTGTAAAAAATAACGGAAAAATCATTTTCCGAAAGAAACAAAGCAAATTATGAAATACTGTACCCTTTAGTGGCCCAATTTCTATGCATATTTGCAATATCTCCTTTGTAGTATAAAACAAAATCGTTTTCCGCTGTCTGTCCTTATGTATGCTTTTATCTTTAAAATTTTGCAACGGACTTTGATGCTGTTTTTTTTAATAGATTGAGTGATTCAAGAGGAAGGTTTAATTTTGTATAATGCACCTGTGCGAAGCCGAAGCGGGTCGCCAGTTGTGATTAAATTGATTTTGAGGTAGGAATGTTACGGTAATATTCTTATGCGGCATACGATAACAAACAATGCAGCAATTTTGAATAATTGTTACTTTTTCACGTAACTTTTTTTTATGTTAACTGTTGAGACGAATGACGAGGTGGCAAGCAGTGTTGTTGATAAATTTGTTGTAGTAGATCTTACATTAAGAGACATGAGAACAATTTGATATTTATCAAAGACAAAGACAATCCAAATTTTTTCCTCATTACCCATTGGTAATGAGGAAAAAATTTGGATTAATAACTGAGATGAGTATCTGCTGTCCTTTCTTTCATTAAATAATTCAAAATAGACTGAAAGAACATCGCTGAACATTGAAAATGTTTGCTGATGTATACACCTCTTTATCCTAAGGAAGTTTGGATATTTACAAATTCCCTTTTTTGACGTATCGTGTAAACTCCTATCTCGGTGTTCGAACATCTCCACCGCATACACTGATTTAATTACTTATTTTTACCATGGATGTTCAATAGAGCGGAATGGCTGTAAAGTCACTCCACTTCAAAAATTAAGCTCTGAATTGAACTTGTCTGCTATTTTAGGGAAATGCTCTTGAGACATTCATTTTCGACAAAAGCCGTGGTGGTCTAGTGGTCTCAAACCTTACAATCGTGAGGTCGTGGGTTCAAATCCACCCACCCGCGCTGGGTCCCGCGTGGTGGATATATCCTTTCGTGGGTAGGCCTAAGTCCTGCAGAGAACTATTAAAAAAGGCTGGTACAGTACTCTTGTGACATTTATAGAGTAGATCAAATGTCAGTTTTATCAAGTCTGACTTTTGTTTTATATCCGTTGTGGGCGAAGCTGAGGCCAGTTTTGGAACAATCTAAGCGTTGAAAAGTCGCGGATTCTTATGCCCGATCCCTTCCTTTTCTTACATCCGTGATATTTACGCTGGAAATTGTCAGGCCTCCACGGTTCGGATTTTGTTCTTGCGCGCATGTTTGATGACGGTTTTCTTATTTTATAAAAAAGATTTGCTAGAACGTGTGTTGTTTTCGTTATAATCACTTTTTTTGTGTTATTGTCTGTAAAGGGTGGATTTCTCAAATATGTGTGTTAGATTTCTCGAATGTTTTGTCCAAAGTCCGGTTGAGAGTTTAAAACTTCGAGCGTGTGATTTTGAGTTTCATGGTCAAAAATATGCAGCTCGTATATTTTTATACACGTATAAAAATAAATGGGAAGATAAGTGAGCGACACGCCGACCAACTTTGAAAACCTCTATTTAATGTAATAGGCATGTCTAAAAATCATCTTCAATATCTTTTTAGCAAAAAAACACACCAAAATTAGCGTACTTCAGTCTGTATGTTTAAGCACATACATAGAGTGTACCTGGCAAAACTTTAAACGCTGTCTATAAAAGCGACGGCTTTCCAGGTCAGGGACTCAATGGTATATTAATCTTACGCAACTAAATATTCATCAAAAAATTGTGCGATAAAACCCCGTCCTTGGCTATAACTATAAATAATAATCGGCTAAGTGCGAGTCGAACTCGCGCACGAAGGTTGCCGTACTGTATGGGAGGTCCCCTTAAACATTTTTTAATTTTTATTTTATTATTATTGAAGTGAATATAAAACTAAATACTTATTCTGTGAAAACTTCAAGCATCTACCAGTTACCATTATTGATACAGAGCGAAAAACGGCTAAAAAATCCGGTTTGTTGAATGGGAGCCCCCCTTAATTATTAATTTTATTCTGTTTTTGGTATTTTTTGTTATAGCGTCATCAGAAATACATTATATGTGAAAATTTCAGCTTTCTAGCTATAACGGTTCATGAGATACAGCCTGGTGACAGACAGATAGACGGACGGACAACGGAGTCTTAGTAGTAGGGTCCTGTTTTTACCCTTTAGGTACGGAACCCTAAAAAGCTCGGTCCACAAATTGCCAGCTATAAACGCGTCCAACGTGTCAAGTCCAGAATGCAACTCGCTCACCCCGAGCACGTCGTCCATAACCATCAAATGTAACAGCTTTCGTGTAAGACACTCTCAAATGCCATGCCACTGAATTCCCGTAAAAAGTTGCTAGAATGTTGCTAGCTAAGCGACTTCGTGATTACATTAAGCAACAGTGGCGACGCCCTCATAACCACAAAAATAATGTATAATTTTCGTCCTGTTATCGCCCACTCAAATCAAATGAAATCAACAGTTTATTTATTGATAACAAACAGGTGACAACAACTCTGGCTCCGAACTAGTCTTACAATTGTATTTCTAAAGCCAGTGGCTTCTCCCTTTTTGTAACCGTAAATAAATATAATAATAATTTAAAATAATCGGCCAACGAGTCGGACTCGCGCACGGAGGGTTCCGTACTGTATGGGAGCCCCCCTTAAATTTTTATTTTAATTGTATCATTTATTATTGAAGTGAATATAAAACTAAATATTCTGTGAAAATTTCAAGCATCTACCTGTTACCATTATTAATATAGAGCGAAAAACGTCTAATAAATCAGGTTTGTTGTATGGGAGCCCCCCTTAAATATTATTTTTATTCTATTTTTAGTATTTGTTGTTATAGCGGCAATAGAAATGCATCATCTGTGAAAATTTCAGCTGCCTAGCTATCATGGTTCATGAGATACAGCCCGGTGACAGACGGACAGACAGACAGACAGACGGACAGACGGACATCGGAGTCTTAGTAATAGGGTCCCGTTTTTACCCTTTGGGTACGGAACCCTAAAAAATAACATATTTGAATTTACAGCCAGATAAAGAAAAAAAAAATTGGCCATAATTAGAAAATGAAATTTAAAATTGAAAATTACAATTTACACTTTTCACTTACACGTGTTTCTTAGTCTAAAATTTTAATAACAAAGTAACACATTTTTTCTACCGTAGAAAATTGTGCACCCATCGCACGTATCGCTATACTTAACCATCAAATATAACAACTCTCATGTAAGAATGTAAGACACTCAAATGCCGCGCTACTGGATCGTGGCAAGAAGTTGCCAGAATATTGCATAGCTGTGTTTTTTGAATGTTGCAACAATGGCCGTTGGATTAGATTTGGAATGACGGAATTTAATACGAAAAACTTTAATAATCGGCCAAGTACGACGGTTCCCTACTGTATGGGAGCCCCCCTTATATATTTATTTTATTTTAATTATATTATTTATTATTTACGTGAATATACAACTAAATATTCTGTGAATTCAAGAATCTACCTTTACCATTATTAATATAGAGCAAAAAAACAGCTAAAAAACAGGCTTGTTGTATGGGAGCCTAAATTATTTTTATTATGTTTTTAGTATTTGTTGTTATAGCGGCAATAAAAATACATCATCTGTGAAAATTTCGCTTCTTAGCTATAGCAGTTTATAAGATACAGCTTGGAGACAGACAGACAGACGGACAGCGGAGTCTTACTCGTAGTAATAGGGTCCCGTTTTTACCATTTGGGTACGGAACCTAAAAAACTAACCTTATGTACTGTCCTGTACCAGCCTTTTTGATAGACCACTGAAGGACGTAGTACTAACCTTATGGCTTACCCTAACTACTTATCATTATTTTGATCATAAAAATTTAAGCTTTTCGCTGTCTCAGCAACAAAGTTTCATGGGGTTGATCTTTAAACTAGTTGAAAAAAACATAAAAAGGCTTGCACAATGCGCATAGTATACACTTCTTATTGCGCTCCAACAAGTCGAGTACAGATTGTCATGTTTTTTTTAATTATTGCGGCTTGGATTATTGTACCATTGGCCGATTTCTTATTAATTCAATCGAATTACTCATTATTTTCCTTTTAAATCTTATTCATACATCGAAGTCGAACTCCAAGAGAATGTCACGATTGAGTCCAAGTCACAGATCAGAAAAACAATGGTGACTTTACTAGATGGATAGATAAACTCTTTATTGCACACCAAGAAATAAACAAAAAGAAGAAACTAAGATACATAAACAGTGTAACAATGGGCGGCCTTATCGCTGACAGCGATCTCTGCCAGGCAACCTTAGGATGGAGAGGACAGAAAGCGTGTAAATAATGGACGGGGTGCGCATTAATTAAAAAAAATAAAATTAGATCATATATCATAAATATACATACTAATAAAATTGATATAAATACTTAAAATGCCTAAAAATAAAGAAAACATTACATATGAAAAAAAATAATAATAAAAGAAACCTATGACTTAATAATAAACTAATACATAATTTAAATTATAATACACTACTTACATAAAACAACATAAATAACAACAACAACAGTTACAAAATTAACGAAAGAAGAGAAAAATTACTAGAAGGTTCTGAGGAGATTGGCTTGTCTGACACAATATTACATGAGGTAAAGAATATTACAAGTCGCGCCATCTAAGTGTAGCGCTGAGCAAAGTGTGGAGGGGATGGCTGCGCATAGGTTTAGTATGGCGGTCGTCATGCGCAGCCATCCCCTCCACAGTACCCTCAGCGCTACACTGACGTGCCGCTTCTTGTACTGTATCTAGATATATTTTCCAACTACCAAATGAACGGTTTACTTGCTTCTTCGAATCATAAATAAACCACAAAACTTCAAAAATAAAACAAAACTGTAATGCCCCATTCACACCCGCCCATATCTCCTACTGATATCTATAAGTCCATTCATTAAGGACTGATCTATCGTACGCACCAACCAAATTATCACATTAGTGGCCGAATACAAAAACTAAACCTCTCCCAAAGATTACTGTAACTTTCATTAAATAAATTCGACAGTGACGCCTCTTGAGAGCTTGCATTTATAAATAGGTTGGATTTTTCAACCAGTCATTAGAGTGCTGAATGAACCCACGAGCTGCTGAGTGAATGAACGTGTTCATTATAATAATTTCACACGTTGAAAGCGGCGTAACTACAGGCAGCGACGGTGGCAACTTGGAAGGTTGCGATGATGAGGCGTTTTGGTTAATAAGCATTTTGGTGTATTTAATAAGTCGTACCTACTCGGGTAGCTATAGATTGATAGTTTTGTAGCCTCATGATATCAGTAGTAGGACGTTCAGAGCTAGACACAAGCCCCTCTTAAACGTAGATCTAGTAAGATTGGTCGGAAGTGGCTTGAATCCATAGTTTTTAGGGTTCCGTATAGAAAGGGTAAAAACGGGACCCTATTACTAAAACTCCGCTGTCCGTCTGTCCGTCTGTCTGTACCAATCTGTATCTCATGAACCGTTATAGCTAGATAAAAGAGATTATAAATTTTCACAGTTGATGATGTATTTCGGTTACCGAAAACAACAAATACTAAAAACAATAAAATTAATATTTAAGGGGGGCTCCCATACAACAAACCACATTTTTAGCCGTTTTTCGCTCGATATTTATAATGGTAACAGGTAGATGCTTGAAATTTTCACAGAATATTTAGTAGTATATTCACTTTAATAATAAATAATAAAATTAAAATTAAATACTTATTTAAGGGTCCTACAGTACGAAACCATCCGTGCGCGAGTCCGACTCGTACTTGGCTGATTATTGTCAGATTGTTATGCATGTCACTGAATAGAGTAACGTGAACATGAACAATACAGAATACTTTCTAAAACATACAGCATAGGCCGTTTAGTAAAAAAAACATCGGGCTGCACTCCGGAAGTGCCGGCAGAAGTGAAAACTTGAACATATAAAGTACTATCATTTATGTGGTAAAATACAATATACACACGCACACTCGCGCAAGCGCCAAAACAGCAGGAACCGGCATACATTTTGACCGCGCGGTAGAAAGAGAGGCGGATATTACTTCCTCTCTACGCTGCGGTGGTGGTCTACTCTCGCTCCATCCTAAGAATTTTCGATCAGCTTACGCGTTTGTCCTGACGCGAGTTTTAACATTTTTTACCCATCCCAAAAACTGCACAACACCGCTACAGAAGTTCTCACTTCAAAAATTAAAAATAGACCCTTTGCCTTCATTCTTCTACAGACGATAAAAGGCTAGCTGTACACTAAAACCAAGAAAAACTAAGGGCATGATATCATTATCATCACAATCTCGCTAACAGCTGACAAGTTATTAAGCTCCATAGCCCGCCCCCGATCAAATCTGATCAAATCGTGTCGGAGGTAATAGCCACCTAATTGCTACCTCAGTTCACATCGATGGAAGAACGGTTCTTGATTTCATTCATCATTCTTGACAATGAGCTTTTAACCGACTAAAGGCCGGATCACACAGAGGCGGGAGCCGCGAGAAAGCGATCCGATAGCGGTCCAGTGCAAAGCAATAGCGCCGGATCGCGCCCGCTTGTTATGTGTAAGGTTGCATACAAATTCGAATATTACAAAAAAATCCCGTCCCGGATCGCGATCGCTTTCCCGAACTTCCCGCCTCTGTGTGAATCGGCTTTTAAAAAAAGAAGTTTCTCTATTGAGACTATCGACTTTATGTTTTTTGTTGTATGTACATAACGCGATTACTTCATCAATTAAAAACCGTTTTTGATAATACTTTTAGTTTGGTAGATCATACTTCCATTTAGTTTTTGTCAAAGTTGTTTTTGAGAAATCAATAATATTGTGAAAATTCCCATATCGTTGAAACATTGATCTGTACGAACTATTCGAACTATACCTATTAAAGTTATGATATTTTTGGTGAAAAATATGTGATTTATTAATATACTAGCTGTGCCCCGCGGCGTTACCCGCGTTAGCCCAATATAAAATTTGCCTATGTGTTAATCCAAAGTCTAAGCTACATTCATAACAAATTTCATCTAAATCAGTTCAGCCGTTTGTTCGTGAAAGAGTAACAAACTTCCATACACACTCTCAAACTTTAGCATTTACAATATTTATAGGATAGGACATAACAGACAATTAGTTACAATATAACACAGGTGATACTGACACGTTTCGGCCTCATTTGGTGAACTTTATCAAGACGGAGAGACGGACGGACGGACTCATCTCACATATAATATAATAGCGACCCGCCCCGGCTTTGCACAGGTGTATTATACATATAAACCTTCATCTTGAATAACTCTATCTATAAAACAAAACGCATCAAAATCCGTTGCGTAATTTTAAAGATATAATCATACATAGGGACAAACAGACAGGGAAGCGACTTTGTTTTATACTATGTATTGATGTAGCACTAAGTGCCTTAAACATGTACAAAACCACACTAGTTTCCAAAATCACTTGAAACGATATTAAAACTTACCCGAAGTTAAATTAATTCTGTGGTTCTGAATTTTCCGTTAATCAAAGACCACCAAAGACTGTCCCACCCAAAATCTTCAAACACCTTCATAGGTCGAACAACTTAGAAAAAGCTCACGTTATAGCCTCCTAAAAATTCATTGATTTTGACGAAACCGTCATCAAAGGGCCTCATCCCCCCACTGAGCACCACGAGGGAGGTCCCCCTTTACCTTTTTATTTCTTACAATTTATTTCCAAAAAACCTCGTTTATTTCTCGCAATTAATTGAAGATATCGGTCGCGACGAAATCATTTTGCTTTGACAGTTTCTAAGGCAATTATTTGTTTTTGTGTGGGCTTTATTCCGTGGGGTTTAGAGGCTATATTTGTGGTGTAATGTTTTATAGTAAAAAGTGGTAGTTTTTGCGAGCTGATGGGCAGGGACCACACAGGTTGTGCGTCTCGACTGTCACGTGGACTCGACTTTCGAAATGCTATCGGCGAGACGACATGTTAAGGTGTGTTTCCTAGCCGCATTCGTTTGTAATGTAACAAAATAACATTCGATTAAGTGCAATGTGTTAAAATTGTTAAATAATCAGCCAATTGCGAGTCGAACTCGCGCACGAAGGGTTCAGTACTATATTGGAGTCCCCTTAAATATTTATTTTATTTTAATTTAATAATTAATTATTGAAGTAAACATACAACTAAATATGTAAGTATTCTGTAAATATTTCAAGCGTCTACCTGTTACCGTTATTAATATCGAGCAAAAAACGGTTAAATAATAAGGTTTGTTGTATTGAAGCCCCCATAAATATTTATTTTATTTTATTTTTGGTATTTGTTGTTACATGGGGTAACAGAAATACAGCATCTGTGAATATGTCAGCTGTCTAGCTATCAAGGTTAATGAGATACAGCCTGGTGATAGACAGACAGACGGACGGACAGCGGAGTCTTAGTAATATGGTCCAGTTTTTACCCTCTAAAAACTACTTCCCGTACAGATATAGGTACGCTTCCAATGTAATAATTTAGTGGAGATGAGATGAGTGGCGTACAAGAAAAGAGGCCTGTGGTCAGTGTTGGTCAATAGTGGGTGATAACAGCCTGACGTCAATGAATGTAACAATTACTAATTCACCATCACTGTTTTAACCGTAAGAGTTCATCGCTGGACACAGGTCTCTCCTATAGATTTTCAATGTAACTGACAAATATTCGTTTCTAATATGATATCAGTTCGACTTTACTATCATCATTATTTCAGCCATAACATGTCTACTGCTGGACATAAGTTTCTACTACACATTTCCAATAGGACCGATAGTATAAAATGATTGCGTCTGGTATGACTCTCCGATCTGAAACTTGACTATTCAGGTCACAAAAGTAGACAAATCAAAGTGTGAGTGGATGATAAAGCAAACGATCTTCATAGTTCATTTATTTGACAAATGGGTGTCACAGACACACTTTTGAATAGTCAACAAAAATCTACATAATGGTAAAAACTTAGCAAGAAACCAATTATAATAATAATAATAATTATCTAGCAATAGTTATTTATTTATAATTATTTTCATTCTACATTTTGTACACAACATTTTATGTTTTATAAAAAGTGATGGAAAAGGGCCTCTCAGTGTTGGCTTCGGCTCCACTGATGCTTACCAAAAGACCAAGCTTTGCTTGTGAGTTAATGTAAATAAAAGGAATAATAATTACAGCTTTGAGCTATCAAAACTGTCAGAAAAGCGAGAGGGGTTCGGGAGCGTATCACTTCGGTGACGAGATCGGTTGACAGAAATGCCCCGCAGATCCATTCAATTTGGTAGATTTTCGTCAGTCAGTAATAAACTAAATAGAATGTCAAATTGAATTGTAATATTCACAAAAGACTTTTCAATTACGAGTTTTGTAAAATTCTTGTTTTGAATAAATATTTAGTGTATTTCCGCTCTGTCGTAGTCATATAAGTTAATATTAATTATTATTATTTATTTTTTTTAAATAGATTACTAATCACTATTTTTGTTACCTACAGGTTTAATCATTTTTTATTATTTTAAACGGATTAATTAAAATTAATTAATTTTGTTTCAGGTTCATTCATATTTTGCAAACATACCTAAGCCTAACTTTTCTAACCTGACCTAACCATAGTCGAACCATGATACAGTTTGATGATTAATTACTAATTTTGTTTGTGATTTAATTTGGATTTTGAATAGTACCCTTAACTTATATGACTACGACAGAGCGGAAATACACTAAACATTTATTCAAAACAAGAATTTAAAGATGAACTTCCGCAAAGTAACGCCTGATTCAATAAACTACGAGTTTTGTGTCAATTACCTCACGGATGTACTGCTCGAACAGTGACGTTACATTACAGGCAGATTCTCGAGTGAAATAACACCTTAAAAGAAAAGAAGCAACTTGGTCCGATGAAGTAATAAACATTCATTATGTTTCATTGCCGTAGTATGTAATAGTTTCACTAATACCTACATGTGTGTATTGTTGGTAACCCGCAAAATTAAACGTAGTAAAGTATTTACTACTTATTGAAAATATTTTTTGCACTGTGCCGAGATTCAATATCTTGTTTTATTATTATTGTCGATCGTCAAACAGCGCTCTTCAAAAGACGGTTTTGACTTTAACCTAAGTTTGATCCGAGAAACGGTAAATGCCACGGTCACCCGCGGCCACCCATCCGCAAACTGACGCGAGAAGTAAATTGCCGAGAACCAAATTTGTTGCAAATTTAGTATGAAATTAGGCCCAATTATAGAGGCGTTATTAATTAAAGGCGTAATTATAACATAAGTGATTTAAAAAAAAACATTGTATCACGCTTAGATATTCAAACAGTATAAGTAAGTACCAGAAATTAGTAGACGTAAAATGAGATGCATAAAAAACAATAATAAAATACTAGGTAGCATGTAAAAAAATAGATATTAGATAATAATTAGTGATAATTTAGTACCTATATAATTATAAAGTTGTAGTTGTAGTTCTGTATCTTTGCAAGAAATAAAAGGCTATTTTTTTTTATTTATTTTTTTATAGAGGCGCCATCGTAAATTTAATAGCAACCTGAAATAGTGTTCTCTCTATCAAATGCATATAGTGAAAAAGAAACAGGGCTACTCTAAATTGCTATTATAATTACGATGGCACCTCATAAATTGGGCCTAATATATGTAAAGGTAATATAATTATAGTTTTAATCCATCCATCCATCCATAAGCTATAGGACATCCATCAGCTATAGGACGTCCACTGCTGAACTTTGGCCTCCCTTTTAGATCTCTAATAAGACCGGTTGGCAACGGCCTGCATCTTAATTAGTACCCGTCCTCACCTTGTGGATGGACGTCCTACGCTGCGCTTGCCGATTGCTAATTGATTTAACAAAAACATAAAGCTTCAATTTTCATTTCATCTCACAGAAACACTTCAAGCTTATTATTATCCTTTCCATAGATCGTTGGGGTATTTGAGTTTCATAAGGCCCATAGAGTAGGTATGCTAAGTTTTAGGACGGTAATGGTATCTATACAGGGTCATAGGTATTAAACGCAAAACCTTTTAAGAGCGGGTCTAGTACATCTAGACAAGCAACTTTTGTACTCCGACTTTTGAAAATTCGCAAAAAAGAAATCGCTTCTCTGTACATTTTGCCGCGCGTTGACGAACTTTTTGTGTGAAAAAGCTGATTTTTCTTCGTGATTTTCCAAAAGTCCTAGAACAGAAGTTGTTTGTCTAAATGTACTAGACCCGCCCTTAAAAGGTTTTGCGTTTAATACTTATGACCCTGTATATGCAGAATTTCGTCACGATACAAACGGCCGGAACGCGAATCTTACCCACGCGCCTCAGAGTTCGGTATGCAACAGTTCGCAGGGGCGCGCCGTAGTGACGAACGAACGTGTGATTTAGAATCAGTAAGCGTGCGATTTACCTACCAAGCGGGCAGCCCTAGCGCGTGTTACGTGTTGTGTGGCCATCGCGTACCGTATTTTTAGTATATTTAACAGTATCGATTCAAAATTTCACGTACTTTTTCTCCCTTGAATATACCTTCATAACAACTTCATAAAGATAAATTATCGGATCCGCTCACGCTCGAACCCACTTACGTCGCAATAAACAATACAAGGCTTTCCTCTTACTTTTTACGTTTCCAAATATCGTCTTAATGAGACAGGATGATGTGTGACCCGACTCATCGTGATCAGGGCTGCCAGGTGGAAAAGTCAAAAGCCCGGAAAAAAAGCTTGATTTTTGCTAAGAAATAGTTTCGGAGTCTCATAGTACTTTAACAGCCTTTTTAGGGTTCCGTACCTCAAAAGGAAAAAACGGAACCCTTATAGGATCACTTTGTTGTCCGTCTGTCCGTCTGTCAAGACCCTTTTTCTCAGGAACGCGTGGAGGTATGAAGCTGAAATTTATATCAATTACTCAGGTCTACTGTCCCTTGAAGCTGTGAAAAAATCAAACTTCTAAGCCAACGCAATCAAAAGATACAGCCGTTTATGCCGCAAATTTTGAAACTCGCAAGTACTCGCAAGGGAATCAAAACCTAAAGGGTACTTCCAGTCGACCTAGAATCTTGAAATTTGGCATGAAGCAACGTTTTATAGCACATATAAAGGGAAAATTCCGAAAACCTTAAATTTTTAGTTACATTACAAAATATATATTTTTTAATAAATATAAACTTATTACTTTTTTTGTCGTAATGAACGAACTTTGTAAACCTTGCAGGTTTGTACGGAACCCTCGGTGCGCGAGTCCGACTCGCACTTGGCCGGTTTTTTAATAGTCCACTGTAGGACGCAGGCCTAAGGGTTTCACTAACGGTGAAAGGGCCATATCCACCACACTGACCCAGTGCGGGTGGAAATATGCCATCGAATTTCTTCTAAGGACTTACGCAGATTGCCTCACGATGTTTTCCTTCACCGAAAAGCTAGTGTTTTCACCGAAAAGTTCACCGAAAAGTTTGGTACGGTACCGGGATTTAACCCACGACCTCAGGAATGATAGGCGAGTGTTACTACTAATAGACCACCTCGATTTTTGTAGTCACCAGTATCATAGTAAAAGTTGATAAATCATGTGAGTTTATACATATAAAAATCCTTGCACAAATAACTCGTCAGTTCAAGTTAGTTGCCCAGGTTTTACTGAGGGACAATAACAAGCGACATTAATTTGTAAATAAATAAAAATAAAGTATGAAGTTTTAAAAATTGTTGTTGTTAAAAAATGACGTTTTAAAAAAACTTACATGTTTTAACATCTGTCCCAAGTAGTCCCTCAGATGAGCATAACATTTTTTTTTGCAAAAAATGCATGACCGACTTCAACCGAACCGACACAGAATTCGCGAATATTACGCACGGCTCGATGTAGCATTTTTCACATTATTGTTAATTTATCAAAAATGGCTTAGCTGATTTCGATAAAATTTAAATGAGACCAAGTTAGGAGTATACTCTTTTCAATAAAAAAAAGAGTTTACGAAATCGGACTACTATGTAAAAAGTAATGCGTGGTTATACATAAAAAAATAATCGCGTTGAATTGAGTGCCTCCTCAGTTTCGTCGGTAAAAAAAGAACATATCTGAAATGTTTTTGCACAAATGAATCTCCAATTTGTGGTCCAAGTTCAGCCGAAATTTTAAGATGACCCTAAAAATCCGGATATCTCAGGACAAATTCTAAAAAAATGGTAACCCTGATTGCGATCGAAGCTTGATTCGAATGAAAATCGAGAAAAAATCGAATCAAGTCGAGTGACGTAAATCAGTGTTATTCAGTTGACATCGATATGATTAATTTCGCTTCAGTTCGATTTAATAGTGGGCTCGAATGCGTGGAATGTGCATCGGTAATCGTTTAGCAAGAAGATGTCTACACTCTACACCATCATCATCACTACATAGTATAAAACATAGTCACTTCCCGCTGTCTGTCCTCATGTATGTTTATATCTTTAAAACTATGCAAAGGATTTTGATGCAATTTTTTTAAAGATAGAATGATTCAAGAGGAAGGTTTATATGTTTAATACACCTGTGCGAAGCCGGGGCGGGTCGCTAGTCATTTATAAATCACTATAATATATTAAGATATTTTATCAAATCCATAAGGGAGACCTATGTTCAGCAGGGAACTTCCTACAGCTGTAAATTATTATTATCATTACAAATCACATCATTATCAGACGTCCACTGCTGGACATAGGCCCCCGGCACCTTGTCGGTGGAGACGGTGGACGTCCTAAGCTGCGCTTTCAAGTGTGTATGTGGTCTCCATTTGAGAACTTTAAGGCCCTAGCGGCCATCCGTTTTACGAACTATGTGCCCTGCCTACTGAATTTCAACGTTCTAACCCTGGGCTATGTCGGTAACTTGGTCGGCTACACTCCTTACCTCCTCTTACCTCCTTACTCCCAACCTATAGGTTTCTTTAATTTATTTTTTTACAAGTTGGGTACAAACGTTACGAGCATACTTAAAAACTTAATTAAACTAATCTATAAAAACTTTATTAATTTGTCAATCAAAATATTGATTTAGATTTTTTTGTTTAGATTTTTGTTGGTAGCCATCTTTGACTATTTACGTAGCCATATTACAAGCTTTGCGTAGTTTGGGCTCAAAGTCCGAGTGTAAGATGATAAAAAGAATGCCTTGACGAGAAATCCATACAATATAGCACCAAAAAACGCTGACTTATTGACCTTATAACGAAACGAATTGCCATAAAAGAGGGATCCGACCACTCCACTCTAATTGCAAGTAAACGCTTCAACTGTACCACTCAATAACATTTCGGTTAAAATAACACTTCAGTTAAACAGACACTTGGCGGAAATCACCACCAATCCACATCTCCGCTACCCTGCTCCTAACATAAACACATTTAGGCCTACATTCCACCAAAATGGAGCGAAGCGAAAATATGTGGAACTAGGCATATTTTTAACCGACTTCCAAAAAAAGGATATGTTCGTCTGTATGTCTTTTTTTGTGTAACTATGTTCATATATTTACGCCAATTGTGAACCGAATAAAAAAAAATTAGTTTGAAAGTCTCGAGGTAGTCCCATTTAAATTTGAACGAGATTAGCTGAGTCGTTCTTGAAAAATCAGCAATAATGGAAAAATTGTTTACATCAATTCGAGCGAACTATTCGAATCTTGTACACGATCGAAGTGGGTTTTGCCATTTTTTGCGAAAAACTTATTACAGGTCGATACTCAATCATTGGACCCTTAGAACAGAACTATAGGCTGCAGAAATGCTATTCACAATGTATTTCTAGACGACTAGTAGGTATATAATACTGTGAGATGCCATTGTACTGACTATTACAGTACTGTATCAGCCTTTTAATAGTCCACTGCAGGACGTAGGCCTACCCACGAAGGTTGCTTGGGCTATATCCACCACGCTAGCCCAGTGCGGGTTGGTGGATTCACACACGCCATCGAATTTCTTTAATTTAACACCACTGGCTTTTCCTTCACCGAAAAGCCAGTGGTGTTAAATTCCGTACATAAATTCCAAAGATCGCATTTGTACGACCTTATGAATGAAAGGCGAGTGTCACTACCACTAGACCACCACGGCATTAAAACTATGGTACTAACATAAAAAAAACTATACATATTATAAATAAAAATGTGCAAAGACGACGCTAGTTTCCATAATCAGACTAAAATTTAATTATCTGCCCATCTTCCTTCTGCTCTGCTCCGTTCGTTTTTGGTTGAGTGTGGGTCTCAGGGCTGGCAAACACCTCGCGTATCGTTCCTCGATAGGATAAATAAAATTGATTTGGGTAAGTAATAAAATTTTCACGTTCAACCCTTGCCTTTGACGAATAAGCTTGGACCCGAAACCTAGATTTCTTGACCCCGGCTCTTGTAGCGCTCATAGCAAAGTATGACAGGGTTTTTCTTAGTGATCAAAGAAATTAAGCAGCTTTTGGCACGGTCAGTCTTCGGATTGGTGACCGCGGGTGACATTTCAACTGAAGAAGAGCTTCCGTGGCTCGGATAACACTTAATTTCGTGGGTCTCATGTTTTTACTGCTGAGCCATATTAGGTGGCTAAGCAGTTAAAACATCTGGCCTAGGAGGGCTATATAATTAAGATCGCAGAAATGCGCTGGGTGCAAGCCACTTTCAACCGAGCTTATTGTAAATTCATAAGAGAAGCCGACGTCCAGCAATGGACGTCCAGTGGCTGATAAAAATGGCGATGATTCTGATAACTGTAAATAATAGGTCCAGTCCCTTATAAGTCCAAGCGTCGTATTCGAACGGGGCTGTCAATATTTCGCCGTATAACCGTAAATAATTTTCCGGGTCTGATTATTGAAATGCTTTCCTCACGCCTCCAGCTGACCGTTTTATTGACTACGTGCTGATTAAACAATATTAGTACCTAACAGTGGAATTATCATCAATAGCAAATGTAAGTAGGTAATTTAATTTGAAGAAAATCAATGTCATCTGTTGTATCGTGGATATATTGATGGCAAAAAAAACACCATAGCTTTCTGCACATCACTATGTGTTCACCACCAATACCATGGTCATCATGATTAGTATCAATATTGCCTGGAAGTAATCGCTCTAGGCCCTTGTACAACATCTATAAATTAGTTTCTATAATGTTTTACTTGTAAAGTGGTGTACAATAAGGGGAAATATTATTTTAATAATTTTATCACCATGAGTTTCCTTTAATTGTGTCTGGATGGATACTCTTTTATGCTGTTTTGGGACGTATCTGACTAATATGGCAATGATGGTCGAAAAACATTTTCTGAAACCAAGAAAAGTCTGCCGAAATCGCTATAATTCGTAACAATTTTCATTCCAAAATCCAAGACAAACAGGACCCAAGCCACGGCAGCGCTTAGTTGTTATTATTATTATTCGGATCTTCTCCTCCTGATTAAACGTAGGAGTCAGGAAACAGCGTCGAGGCGAACCTCCTTACTGTGGCTGGACGCTACACCACTCTGGATGTAGGGCATTGTAAAGGGAGGGCGCGAGTACCCAATCCCGACCGCGAGGTCGGGCGGCATCTCTCAGCGCCTCTCCCCGCCATTCTGGCAGACTAACGTCGGCCGTCTTGACTTATGGTTCTCAGATTCGGAGTCCTCACAACCTGCAACCGCCGGGTGCAGGCGGCATCTCCTCCTCTTCGAATAGGTGTTCGACGTGACGCACGTCGATCCGGTGGCGTACTCGGTCAGGCGAACGCAACTTCAGATGGTTGAACTCAGGAGTAAACTCGACCAAGTCCAACTGAAGCGCGGAGCAATGCTCTCTCGGCCTGCCGGTCTTGTAGCGATGCGGAGATGGGGAGTGGGATCGCTGGCCCGGCTCAAGCGCGCCGCCGCGCGAGCCAGGCACCACGTCTCTAACTGCCCCTTTGGTAGATGGTCGTCGAGCGCTGTGTCGACGACGATGGTCGAGCGGCGTCAAGCTCACGCGTAAGGCGGAGCGACGCCTACTCAGGTAGGTACAGTTGTGTGCCTCTAGGCACCGGTTGCAGTGAAGCGGCGCCGGGGGAGAGACTCAACCCCGGCCGCCGAGGCAGGCCCGCGTAGTGGCGGAGCCCGAGGGGGGCCGCGCGTCGCAAAAGCGACAGCGGCGGCACCAAGGCTGGACGTCGCGACGCTGGGCGTCGCGAGATGAGGGTCAGGTGATGTGGCGCGATGCGCAGGAAGTCAGGTGGGTTGTATGTCCGGTTGAGTGCGCCCCGATCAAAGTCAAGGGGCGCGTGAGGTCTTGATGGGAGTAGGCGGCCGGCTTCAGCCCATTCGGTGGGGCACACACAAGTTGGCGGAGCGGGCCGCACCGCCGTCGCTTCGGGTCGTCTGCTTCTTGACCGCCGCGCGCTGCGTCACCGTATAAGCCCTACGGGAGCGGCGCGGCTAGCTAGACGTCCCTTGTCGCTTCGGCGGGGTTGGAGGCCGCAGTCGTGTCAGGTCGTCGACTCATCAGGCCGCCGCGCGCGGCGTCGCCGGGCACCAACCGGGAGGCGGCGCGTCAGCGGGCCTGGCGCCAGCACGTCCCTGGTCACGTCTGCGGGGTTGTGGCCTGGACTACGTCGACAGGCCGCTGGAGTGTGCGTCGCTCGATATACGAGCGGCGCGGTGTGCTCGGGGCGCATTACGCGCACTCGCCGATGCGTCATTCAAAGTCGGCAGGCGCCGGGTGCGCTTGGGCCGAAGAGGGTGGTTTGCTAGGCCGCCCTCTGGTCGTCTTCAGGTATTGTATCGGGGGAGGCGAGCCTCGACCCCGATGGTGGCTTCAGATGCGGCGCGTCTCGGTGGTGTCGCCTCGTCCGCGGGCCGGTGGGTTTCCCGCCCGACGGCGTGCACTCCGTCAGGACATGGAGCCATGCAGCCCTCGGTCGAGGCAAGGCAGGCGATGGCGCGCCGGTGCGCCGGGCGAGCGACCGCTCGAGCCCGGCGCTGGTTGTCTTGTCAGGTGTGGGTGGACGACGCGGAGCAGCTCGACGCGTCGTTAAGTGGTGGCAGTGGTGGAGGGACGCGATGCTCATTCCGGGACAGGTCGCGCCCGGGCACAACAGCCGGCGGCGTAATCACGCCCCTCTTAGGTTATTCCAGGGCGGCTGCGGCTAGGTAGACATTTGCGGGGCAAATGCCAGTTCAGCAGGCGGCCGCAAGCTGGCGCACGGTGCGCACGAATGCGCTCGGTGCTTGGGTGCGGCACGCCAGTGCGGTCCGCTCGACGTCGCTAGCAGACGGAGCGAGGCCGCGGTCGGCGGCGCGCGCGGGGAAGCGCTTTTCTGTAGGCGCTCGATCGCTGCGGGGGTGGGGGGGGACCCGCAAGGGCCCGCACCCCCGCCCGTGGTCGCGGTTTACAGAAAAACTGTAGCCTCAAGCGCGTGTTGGGAGCCCGAGCTCTCGACCAAGCACGGCGAGACCAGCGCTTAGTTGTAAATGCCATCCGCGGTCACCAATGCGAAGACTGACCCTACTGAAAATGGCTTAACTTTGGTGATCACTAAGAATCATCCAGTCAAACTATGCTATGAGCGCTACAAAAGACTAGAACGAAATTACAATTCGTTACGAGTACAATTGGCTCGCTTTTACAGTTAATTCGTAGGTTAACCTTGTGAGACACAGGTTGTTTAAGAAAAACATTAGGAAAGTGCTACCAATTGATATTCGTTCTTATTTAGATGAAAGATAATATCACCGAGTATCTGAATTAACCCTAAGTTCAAACACGAATCTCTTGAAAAGCATAATATTTCTGTTTTCGCAAACGACACGATATTCACCAGTGATACTAAGGGTCTTAAGAAGAAGACTTAGCCCCTAGTTCACCAACGCTTGATTAAGTTAAACGTGTGATTACTGTATTTAACCAACGGTTTTTGCTTGCTGAAAAGAAAAAAAATCGTTAAAAAACTGTTTAAGATTTAACCAACGGTTGATAAATTAAACATCTATTGGTGAACTAGGGTCTAAAACCCGAGTTTAGTCAATGTTTAAATACAGTAATCACACGTTTAACTTAATCAAACGTTAGTGAACTTGGGTCTTACTCGTACACTAACTTTAAATCTCCTATGTTTCGTAGATGATGACGATGAATCTGTAAAACAAACAAAAGATCTAATATCAAATGCTATAAAACAAGCGAATCTCATTTCTCTCTTTTTAGCAAGGACTACCGTTTGTCTTTTTACTCTCACTCCGATTTGCGTATCCATTGCTGTGTTAGTCCAATTGTATAAGTTTTAGGTAGAGAACAGCGGTCTTTGAATGCGTTGTCGGTTTAAGATGTCGTAAAATGACATCTTTAGGTTTATGAATAACAAGTCGCGCTGCAGGACGCAAAACTGTTAGTGGAAAAACAAAAGCTTTAGTAGGGTCACCATGATTAAAGTTTTCTGGGAGAAAAAGTAATTTTAAGATAATACATTATGTTACTAACGAGTTATCGCGAAGCACTTCACTATCTTTTCAGTGAAGGACAACCTGCAACCTGCATACATCCGTAGAAGAAATTCTATGGCGTATGTAAACCAACCAACCCGCACTGGGCCATTTTTCTTCACAGAAATGGTCGCCGTAGACGTCCCGGGGTGGGATGTGGTCGAGAGATCTCGGTACTGTATTGAGCTCCATTGTCCTCATATTCCTTGTTTTATGTTGAACTAATTACAGAAGAACATAATAGTTAAAGAAAAAGGGACAACGCTTTAATTTACAATAGATTTTTTCAGTGATTTCATCAAATTTTTACATTTTTCGTACATGTGGTCGCCCTAGAGGTCCTGGGGTGAGGTATTTGAGATGACACGGTCGATACAGTGTCGGGAGGTCCCGCTCCCGTATTGAGCTCCATTGTCTAGTGACTCCTCGCTCCTGCTGTTTGCCTGGTAGCCTGGTACCTCATTTTGCTCGTTTTACTTAGTTGTTACATAATTTATTGCATGCATCTCCATAATTTTGTGTTTTGAAGATAATCGGCCAAGTACGAGTCGGACCCGCGCACAGAGGGTTCTGTACTGTATGGGAGCCCCCCTTAAATATTTATTTTAATTTTATTTTATTATTTATTATTGAAGTGAATATAAAACTAAATATTCTGTGAAAATTTCAAGCATCTACCTGTTACCATTTTTAATATAGAGCGAAAAACGTCTAAAAATTCAGGTTTGTTGTATGGGAGCCCCCCCCTTAAATATTTATTTTATTTGGTTTTTAGTATTTGTTGTTATAGCGGCAACAGAAATACATCATCTGTGAAATTGATGTCATCTGTGAAGAATTTCAGCTGCCTAGCTATCATGGTTCATGAGATACAGCCCGGTGACAGACGGACAGACAGACAGACGGACATCGAAGTCTTAGTATTAGGGTCCCGTTTTTCCCTTTGGGTACGGAACCCTAAAAAAAGACGAAACATTAAACATTTTCGAACAGTACGAGTAATTTACAAAAGCAAAGAGTCAGTCAGTTTCAAATACAATTACGAATTTTTTCATCCATCAGCGACATGACGTCCTCTGCTTGACATAGGCCTGCTACTAGACTAGCGACAGTTACAAACACAAGAAAGCAGTTTGCGGACCTACTCGTATGAATTGAAAGAAATAGCATAGAAATCGATTCTTTTTTTTTCGCGCTATGATGCCACATACTTACATGTACCTACAGTCTACACACACATCGCAAACTTATGACGCTTTCGTCCATCGGTGGTTAAAATAAGTTTTTTTTTGTAGAAAAAGATCATTTACCTTTTACATTACTATTTCCCTCGCAATTTTATCGCTACGCTGTAGAAAGTGTATCAGGAAATAGTAGTTTATGCAACTGTCATATAATGAAGGGTATTAAAACACGAGTGTGAGTTTATGAAACGAGCGCAGCGAGTTTCATAATAGTAACGAGTGTTTTAATACCCGTGTTATATGCAGTTGCATACACTACTTTATCTTCACTAATAAAAATAAAAACATACTGCGAAACATTAAATTCACGCGTACGTGTATTGTCACAGTGAACTTGGCGCCATTAAAATCTAACCAATGAGAGCGCAGCTGCGCGCGCAGGGCCAAGCTGTTCTTTTTTTATTTCATTGGCACAAGATCTTACCAAAGAGTTTTGTGTATGTAAGTTTAGTAGTTTCGACGAAGTTTTCACGTATAACCCAACTGTTTTCAAAAGCCAGCCTAATATCAAAATTTTATACAACTTGTACGAGGATTTTGACATAAGGCTCGCCAGGTTAATTGGTCGCGTTTTATTGATGTTATAATGAGATTTTACGATATCGATGTGGAAATTATAACATCATGTGAAATTGCTTAAATTGAGTGTTTTGTTGTCTGCGCTATAACAGTAGTCATTATAAGTCAAGTATTGGAAACATAAGTAGAATGTTACAACATAAGTGTAGATAAAATTTATTAATAAACCGATGTTCTGTAAAGTCATTTTCCCTGATAGACTTGATAATCTTTTAGTTTTACAGCAATTTCAATGACTTTTCTATAGTGGCATAGAGGCAATAAAGTTGTAATAGAAGGACATGGGTACTGCATGCGGGTCGCCGGTTTGCTCGTGTCATTCACGCAATGCACTGAAACTACTTTTTTTTAACGCAAATAAGTCTGTGTTTGACCACCAACTCGCCTGACGGTAAGCGGCGTTGTGGTAAAAGATGAAGCACGCAGACCTAGAAGATACCTATTCACTCTGACCTTGAAAAGCTTTAGATTATATCTCTTAGGAAACAGGAAAGCAGGAAGACTGTTCCATTCCCTGGCGGTACGAATCAGAAATGTTGAGTCAAACCGCTTCGTACGTATCGAAGGAAAATCGACAATGTAGAGGTGGTAATGTGGCGTCCTCCTACTTGTCCTGTAGTAAAAAGGGGATGGTAGGATAAGGTCGTGCAGCTCAGATGCACACTCTCCGAAATGAATCCTATAAAAAAAAAATGTAATAACGGGTAACCTCCTACGGACGCGGGTAACTCAGCCCCATACTACTAACTTGGACTAAGATTTAAACTAACCTATCTCTATTATACAGTCGCATTCTTTCGAATGTAACTCACTTAACAAAGGGAGTATGTGAATCATTTATTTAAATATTAAAAAAAAAAACTTTTATACACCAAGATTATTCATCCGGTCTATAAGAAGTTACGAACCTACTTTTTAACCGACTTCCAAAAAGAGGAGGTTCTATGTTCGTCTGTAGGTTTTTTTTGTGTATGTTTATCAATAATTCCGCCAATCGTGAACCAAAAAATTTATTTTTACTTTTTTAATTTAATTTAACAGAAATCGACTGAACCTTTTTTGAAAAATCAACAATAATGTAAACAATTCGAGTGAAATAATCGAATTTTGAACACGACGGAAGGCTGTTTTGCCATTTTTTGCTAAAAAATATTTATTTCATAGAATGTAGATCAACAGATATTGTTCTGTTTTACGATTTAGAAATATCATAACATCCAGATAACATAGAAAATATTTTGATAACATCAACAATGGAAATTATCAACAACGAAAGATGAAATTTTATCTCAGAATAAGTTTTTGTTGGGTTATGATTTTAATCAAAATAGTTTAGATCATCGTGACATATCAAAAGCGAACTTTCTGTTGGTTTGTTTAACAAACTTTAGGGCTTCATACCCAAAGGATAAAAACAGGACCCGGGAGACTTGGTTGACCTTCCGTCCGTATGTCTGTCTGTCACCATGCTTTATGTCATGAATCGTTATAGACAGTTAAAATTTTCCCAGATTATGTATTTCTGGCGCCGCTATAACAACAAATACTAAAAACAGATTAAAATAAACAACAAGTATACGAGGTACGACAGGGCATATCATAAAACTTTCAGGTGTTGTTTGGCAAAGTGTGGTGACTTTTAGAGTTGTATTTGTAAATGCTTAAATTTATGAAAAAAAAAATATCGGCCAAGTACGAGTCGGACTCGCGCACGAAGTGTTCTTCACCGCAATGGAGCCCCCTTAACATATTTTATTTTTTTAATTTTTGAAGTCTCAAGGTATATAAGTACAACTAAATATTATGTGAATATTTCAAGCATCTTCATGATGCTGTATTTAATATCGAGCAAAAAACAACCGTTTCTTGTATGGGAGCCCCCCTTAAAAATGTATTTTATTTTAATAAGTTATTTATTTTTCAATTAAATATACCTGTTACCATTATTAATATCGAGCGAAAAACAGCTCTCCTTCAAAATTCAGGTTTGTTGTACGGGAGCTCTCCTTAAATATATATTTTATTTTATTTTTTATTTGTTGTTATAGCGGCAACAGAAATACATCATCTGTGAAAATGTCAACTTTCTAGCTATCATGATTCATGAGAAACAGCCTGGTGGAAAAACACAAGTTTAACAAAATAATACATTGAGGCGACATGATTTTTCCGAGTTCCCGCCAAAAAACTCCACTTTGAATGTCATTGACATTTTGCTTTTTTGTGCTTTGGTATTGTGTTAATTTGGTTTTGTTTTTGAACTTGCGGTACCTATTTTGAGAATTTCTAGTAGTGAATTTTTGAAATTTATGTGAAATAATTAGTTAAGCATATAATCAATGTTATCGGAAGTTTTCAAGAACATGTAATGTGTCTACGAAATAAAGAGATTTTTTTTTGACTTTGACTTTAACTTTTTAAAGTTAAAAAAATATCTTTTGTAACTTTTGATTTGTCCCGTTGTTATAGGTACTTAATATGCCAATTTATGAGTAATAATCTACATTGTGACCAAGAGGAAAAATTGAAATTTAGTATTAATTTGCAAGATTAAAATAATGACGTAAAATCTTTATTTCACATGTAATAAAATACTCGCATAATGACGCTTAACAATGAATTGATGTAATTTCCTTGATGTAATGTAATTCCTTGAATTGTGGTACTTATTAATTGGCTCATTGATATGAATTGTTAAATTAAATTAGAAACCTACTTGTTGAACATTGCCGTGTTGTAAAGTACCTAATTATAGTACTCGTAAGTAATTATAACCATCAGTTAGCCGATTGATTGCTGCACTACGTTATTTTTACACAATGATTGTAGCATGAGTAAAAATGAAAAAAATAACAACTGTAAATAATTTACTAAGAAATGATATCAATAATACCCATATTTTTAAATCTACTGAAACTCCGTTCTAATGCTGCTCTAGTTTAATTCATTGTAAGATGTATTACGCTCACAGACTTGCATAGAGGCTTATCTATACTAAGCAAAAAGAGGGTGGTAAAAGGCCATCGCTTTGAACAATATTTACTAAAATCCGAGAAAACAAAACAGCTGTTCCATACAAAATTGCAACTCGAAGTTAACAAAATATATGAAACAACTGATATTTTTTCTTGAATTTTGGTTTGGGCCAATAGTAATAGTTCTTCATAAAAATGATCTGAATCACCTCCTTTCGGCTTAGTATACCAGTTCTGGATAACCCTGTATAACCGGAGAATAATTTTGATGAAATCGGGTGGGTACCCGAAACTGGGTCAGCAATATGACTATCGCCGAAAATAAATTGGGCGATTTTTAGTCCATTGTTAATATAATTAGGTGTAATTATCATTTTCACTTTTATCAGCCGTAGGACACTGCTGAACATAGGTCTCCCCTAAAGTTTAGCAGTTCTTTGACTAATAATGGTTGGTACTTGACGACAAATCCGATTGAAATCGTCTTTGCGATATAGTCGCATAAGGCTTCTTGCACAAACATTTTTTTAAAATGTTTATCTTCAGCCAAGTCCAAAGGAAACAACTAGTCCATCCATACTTGGTCTATATTCCAGAAATGTCCAACGAAAAACGTATCGATGACATCAAAAATGTTAAAGGCCCTTTCGCATCGAAGGCATCGAATATACGATATTAATCGAATCGAATCGATCCACGTATTAATTCGAATTGTCCAAATCGATCATCAATCATAACCGTCGTGCCTGGCGGACAATATCACAAAGTGCATCAGCGGGACCCGAACCCGCGATCTCCGTGTTTCTTGCCGTCCCCCAACAACAATTAACTATTGTTTATTGTATTGCAATCGAATAAAATAGCAAAAAGCGTTTATTCGAATCGAAAATTTATTAAAGTTTGAGTAAATAAATCGATTCGATGCGGAGCGGGCAAAAAGTAATTTTTGAATTATATTTTACGGTTTTGTTTCAATCAGTACACAATGGATTCGCACAGCAATAATTTTAATTTCGACGAACGTAACATTGTAGCATAATAATTTAATTTACTTCGGAAATTCCATTGTAGATAAAATCAGCCCAACGTAATTTATAAATATATGTTAAGTATTTTTTCCATGCGTTTTCAGGCAGCCACTATTAATTAATATTAGAGCTAATATTTTTGAGCTATTTACACCAAAATGATCAAATAAGTTGCCAGTGTCATTTATAAGTTGCCCAATTAATTAAAAGACTGTACACGTAGTAAATTATCTTTTATAATAAATAAGGTAACCAATTAATTACAAGACTTATACATGTATAGTTCGGCCGTTAAGAGAATGCGTTCCTGACACGTCATCTTGAAAAAATGTTTTCGTAACGTAATCGTAATCGGTAAGTTTTACAAAAAAGTTTACTTGAAACAAAAGATGCGAAATTTTATTTTCTACAATAATGATCTTAATGTTTTTTGCCCTTAAGTACATAGTTTCCGAGATATCGGCCAAAATCATTTTTTCAAGATGACGTGTCAGGAACGCATTCTCTGAACGGCCGAACTATAGTAGGTTATCTTTGGTGATAAAGTAGTTTTACTAAAAAAAATAAAAAATCTGTTCAAGTCTTCGCTTCAAAATATTTATAAAAGCGCAGGTCGAATCCGTTAAACCTTATTGCTTTTTGCTAAACTGCCGAATAACTAACCTGTTATATCTTTTG
Organism: Hypomecis atomaria; assembly: GCA_964007245.1. Classification (NCBI taxonomy): domain Eukaryota; kingdom Metazoa; phylum Arthropoda; class Insecta; order Lepidoptera; family Geometridae; genus Hypomecis; species Hypomecis atomaria. Next base: position 19,752,773 of record OZ023291.1, read on the forward strand.
AATAAGCTAAAATATAGGCAATGCAAAATTTTCACATACAGCGAGGAATAGAAATGATAAATGAATTATAAACATTTAAAAGTTATCAGTCTATTTTATTCTTTAGGTGTTGAAAGTTTATTTATGAGCTACGCCTATAAAAAGTATTTAATGTGATATCATCGCAAGTACTGGTTGCTCTGTAAAGGTTGTTGTTCGATCTCTGCAAGCAAATTGAGGGTAGATGGAAAAATTTCCTCCACCCGCTTGATATTCGCTACCGTCGAAGGGCGGAAGCGTCACTAAGTCGACGAGAATGGAACAGTGCGGACGTTGCGCCTACCTTGAAGACTAAAGTCATCATCTAAACAAAAATTACCCCGTGTTCGGTCCAACAAACGGTTCCGAGGAAAGTGTCCGGTCATCAATCAGTTATAAAAGTGTCCCCGTCGCGACTGAAGCTGTAGTCTGGAGGCGGGAGTGGATTATAAAGGTTGGTGGAGATTTCCTTTTACCGTCTTACGGCTTGCAGGGATACATACCTGGGTTTAAAATCATTAGACGCACCTCATTCGAGTACAGTCCACTCTTCTGTACAAATCGTACAGTTGTATTAAGAAAATATCACTATCAGATATGATTTTAAGCGTTAGAAGGTATCTACTGATGAGTGATATTTTAAGTAAGTTTAAATCTTAGAATTTAGTGTATAGCAAAAAAATAAATTAACTATCATGATGTCTAAAATAGTGCCTACTACTAAATAATTATACGGTATGTCATACTAATACTGTAAGTTTGAGGTATAAAATGTATTTAATTTAGTTCTGTTTCAATCACAGGAGACATATATACATACGTTACTTATGATATTATGTAATTAATACTCATAGTTTCATTCCCATTGATTTGTTTCATAGTTTCACATATACTGCACAGAATTCTTGAGTCAACCCTTTTCTGTGGTTTTTGTGCGTATACACGGGCGCAGGCGCCGGCAACCACTAGTCTAATATGACAATTTATTAATAATATTAATATCTTTCTTTTTATCCCTCAAAAGAGGGACATAAATATGTCATTATTCGCACTGGTCAATTAGGAACCGAAGAACCTTTTTTCGATCACTGAGATATTTTTTAAACATGATTTCTGAGATTACGATAGCATTAATACATTTAAGAGCACATGTTTCGAGAAAAAAAAAAGTAAGAGGGGCTCACTCGCATTTTTTTAAGTGTGCAATGACTGGAGTACGAGTAGGTACTTACTGTACTGTACCAGCCTTTCTAATAGTCCACTGCAGGACGTAGGCCTACCCACAAAGGGTGATCCCACGGGCACACCGTGATCCCGTGAATATAGGTACTTGCGTAAAACTTAATGTCAACTTTATATAACAGACTACCAATTATTTGAGTAGGCAATATTTTCACACGAAAAAGATTTCAACTGTAAAAGCCAATTTGAAGCAAAAAAAAAAGTAGTGTACACGCTTTTTATTAACACGATTGTAGAAAGATTATTTCTAATCAATTAGCATAGCTTTTATCGTAGCTTTTAGGGGGGCTTATTCTGTAAATCAAAGCTAACAACTTTTGTTAAAACTCAAAAAAAATATTGTTTTTCCATAGAAAAATATCGTTCACCGGCGACAAAATGTATGGAACAGCTGATTTTTTTTGAGTTCTGACAAAAGTCGCAGAACAAAAGTTGTTAGTTTTGATGTACAGAATGAGCCCCTAAAAGGATGCTATTTGTTTAGAAATAACCCTGTATAGTAAAAAATAAAATATTTAAACACGCACACATTAGTACACTACATAAAAGGTTTAGTTTTAATTATATATTTTTTGTACTTTATTTTACTAGTCATTTTATGCTGTCAAAATTGACGAGATATGCGTTTAAAACGTGAGCTCTTAACATCATATTCATTTACACTTTTTCTATTTTTTGTTGACTTTGGGTTGGATGAAATATGATGACTGCTTTCATAATAGCCATTATGTTATAATGCAGTTTATATTAATGTTTATGCGTGAATTAATTATACTTACATCTATTTGATTTAACGCATAAGTTTTCTTACAGAAATTTCTTAGAGTTTACATAAATACATCATTATAACTTACTTAAACTAAATCAAAAATTACTGTTGAATGTTTTTCATTTAGTAATATACAAGGTATTAAACGCAAAACCTTTTAAGGGCGGGTCTAGTACATCTAGACAAACAACTTTTGTACCTACTACGACTTTTGAAAATTCGCACAAAAATTGCTTCTCCATACATTTTGCCGCGCGTTTGAAAAAGTTTTTTTCTTCGTGATTATCCAAATGTCCTAGAACCTAGCGCTTAATACCTATGACCCTGTATAGGTATACATTGTAATAGTAATAATTGCTGGGACATTTTAAAAAATATTCAGCTAAACTATAATATTGCTATATTTTTTATAGAGCAATGTTATTTACTTATTACTCATTACTCTGGGAAGATTTATGTAAAAACATATTTGCATGTACTTATAACCATTTGTTTTGTTTCAGGTACGTTCAAAGATTAATTTTTCAAATCGTCGAATAAAACAAAACATGTCGTGTCGATTTCTCGAAGCGACGCGGAATACACAGGTATTTATTCATTTTAAGGTATCTGCTCACCGTAACGTACCATACAAAGACCGTGTTAGAAGCGAGTCAGGCAAAAACTATCCAACAAAAAATCTTTGATGTGAAATGTAGCCAAGACAAGACAACAGTTCGCACTATCAAAAAGTTGTCAGTTCTTATGTAGAGCCAAGCTTCTAACTCTACACGCCTTAACTCTACAAGTCCTTACAATTATGCATCTGTCTAGATGGACAAACATAAACATTAATCACTTAGAAAACGGCCCAGATCTTTGACAATGAGGTCGTACTTAATGTGTAAAACCTGTCAAAATTTGTATGAATAGGCACCATAATTATATAGACCATATTTTTGGGCTGTTTTGCTGAACTAATTCGGTATCTAGACAGATACATAATCAAAGCTTCACAAACTCTACAGCTAAGTCATTATATGTAAGTTGACCGTTTTCTTTCACCTTCAGTTTGTGTGCATAGTTCATAGTTTCCGAGATATCGGTCAAAAACGATTCTTCAAGATGGCGCTTGAAGCTCCACCTGGATTTCTCAGCATTTTGTGATTTTATACTTAGTAAGTGCTCTTAAGCCTTTAAAAAAATGGATTGAAAATTTAGTGCAAAGTTAAATTCTATTTTTGTGTGCATAGTTCATAGTTTAAATATCGGCCAAAAACGATTTTTCAAGATGGCGATTGAAGCTCCACCTGGATTTCTCAGCATTTTGCGATTTTATACTCAGTAAGTGACCCTATTGAAAAAAAAATTGGATCGGAAATTTAGTGCAAAGTAAATTCTATTTTTCCTGAGTGGGCAGACGCCTTTAAGGTTGTACTGACAGATCTAAAGAATCCCGATACAAATTACAAACATTTTTGCGATCAGTTCGTCCCGAATTCTTATAATTACTACAATATACAAGCCAGTGTGAGACTTTAAACAAATGAGTACGCATTAAAAATGTAAATCTGTACTTATTGTTACATGCATACAATTAGGGCTCTTATTATCCTTACCAATATTTATAAATCCGAAAGTGTGTTTATTGCTTTATTTGTCACACTTTCACGCGTTAACAGAGTAACGGATTGACTTGATTTTTGGTAAGGGTATAGTTTAAATGTTGGAGAGTGTTATAAGCTACTTTTTATCCAGGAAAATTTTGAGGATCGCGTGGGAAACTAATTTTATTTTACAAATAAATCTGTCGATTGTTTTGTCCCGAATAAAATTTTCTGTATTTCTGTATATCGCTTGTGGCCTCAGGCGGTGAACCACTACAATCGATTACTATTGCAGTGGTTTATCGAATTAGAGCAAAATTTTAACGTATAGTATTTCAAACCGAAGTAAAGTTAAATTAGAGATAAATTAGCCAAGAGGCTGATCGACAACGACACTCTGACTATGTCGCAGCTGCAAAGTCTCGAGCATCGACGTAAAGTAGCGTGTTTATCGGCCTTTTACCGGATCCGCTTCGGAGAGTGCGCCCAGGAGTTGCACAATCTGGTCCCACCTGCCCCTTTCTTCTATCGTACGGCTAGACAGACGCGACCAAAGCGCCACCCTTTTATGGTAGACATTCCGCGCATTAGAACCAAGCGTTTCGAATCCTCATTCCTCATACGAACAGCCAGAATGTGGAACGCTTTGCCTGGGTCTGTCTTCCCGCTAAAGTACAATGTGGGCGTCTTCAAATCCCGAGTAAATAGGTATCATCTAGGTAAGCGTGCTACAACCTAGACCGCATATCTGCTTAACAACAGGCAGTATGTGGTCAAACGCAAACCTATTCAGAATAAAAAAAAAAAAAAATTACTATATTTCTACGATACAATTAGTAAATGAATAGGTATAACTGAATATAGCGCAACATTAAATTGCATCGTACGCATAAAACAACCACTGCCTTTAATACTTACACTGTGTTTTGTGTTTAATATAATTTAGTGCGCATTTTTTTTTACTTATGAGTATTTTCAGTTTCAAACAATAAATATATAAATTAGGCCGTAAGGAAAGGGTCGTATTCACTAAATCCAGATCCCAAAGCATTGCATATCTTGGGCTCATAAATGGTAATACCCATTTATTTTATGCCGATTTCAAGGTTGGCCCCATGGTGAGAGTTGATCACAATGTAGAGTACTTTTCTTTCGACTTAGTACAGGGAAATTTTATTGATACCATAGCTAAAGTGTTCGATCATGAGGACAATGACCTTTCTTTTGGCTAAGTACAGAGGAAGTAGAGCAACTAAAGAATTTGCATTTCTCCAATTCCATGAGAATCTCCAAAAGCTGAAACCTGTTGTTTGGCGAACGGTAAACCCTGCCACGGGGCAGATGCGCAGATCAAAGTATATTAATCACACTTGTTACGTACCAGAGATGGGGAGATAACAGAGAAATAACGCCTCGCGTGATGTATGCGCCTTTTAAAAATGTACTGTTTGGGCTGTGCGCAGTTTGAGACATGAGCAGTATGGGACGTTACGCGAATTAGGATGACAATGTCATCAACGATGGTACTGGTTGGTTTTTCCATGGTTTTTCGGCTCTGTCGTTGTTTCTTTTCCAGGCACGACAAATGTTTTAATCTGACAACATTGTCAGTCTGTTTTATTGCGCGATAATTCCCGTATTAACACAGATATATACAATTGGTTCATCTTGTTCCTGAGCAAAGAAAACGGTTAATTCTACATGTATCCATCCATCCATCCATCAGCCATAAGAAGTCCACTAAAAGTAGTACTAAAAGTAAGAAGACATGTATGTAGAGGTAGAATTATCTCTGTACTCATTGTCAAGTTCAGAAAAAAAACATGTAGGTCCTAATTTGTAGAGTTTCTTATCCATAAGCTTATTTAAATGTCAAAAATCCGTGGTACAGTTCCTACTTCAAATAATAATATGTTGGTATCCTCACGCTATTCCAACCTGGCTTTCTTTACTTTCTTTTTTCGTGCTTAATAGAAACCATTTTCATCACATCTATTCGAAAAGGACTACTTGGTTCGCCTTTAAAGGTGGTGTTTTCAATAAGAAACTTTTAGCGGGCAGTAATGAGTTCTTAATCTTCTTTATAAAGCGCCGCAATTACTTTGCCGCGCACTTTTTGAATTTGGAAATATGTAATTGTAATGTTAGTGTCCAGCTCCAAGAAAATTAATGTAACGAATGTAAATTTAAGTGTTCAGTTGTTATATAATTAGATACAATTTAATTCAATTTAGTTGTTACTCTATGTTTTATTAAATAATATAATATTACATTCAAATATGAGGCGCCTTTTATTTTCTCATAGAGGGTGATGAAAAGTAGAGTGTACCACTCGGGCGAAATAGTACATTGTTCACCGAGAGGAGAAAGTGACCGATTACCGTCGAGCCGTAGGCGAGGGCTTTAAAACACCCGAGATCGGGAATCGCACTTTCTCTCGAGTGATACATAGTGCTTTATACTACACCTACGAGGAAAATAAAAAACTAAATCTTTACTAATTGAAATTTATATTGAAATTGTTGCAGTTAGTGAAGCTTAATGTAACACTTGAAAATGGCGCCAATGGCGTCTGCAATTTTCACATGTTCTTTTTTCAAATTGTTTGACACCATCCAACACACAGCTAGTGGCCAGTGTCATTTTGCGAACTTGGAGATAAAAACTCACTGTAAAAACTTTTTGGCTTTTGATATTTAGGTTACCAGCGCATAGTCTTACCCAAAATTAAAAAAGAAAAACCACGTAAGAAATGGATTTTCATACACTTTTCTCTCCCGCTCAGGTGCGTTTTCTCCCCGCATATTTGTTCGATATGTAATGACGTACTTTCTACCGTAAATTTGATAAAGTATCAAGGTACTTTCCGAGCAGGTGTAGTATAAAATATATTTTTGACTCGGGCGACGTACTTTGAATCCCTCGCTACGTTCAGGATTCTACTAAAGGATCCCTCACTTTGCTCTAGATTCAAAAAAGCTCCCTTGCTGTAAAACCATATATTGCTCCCATATAATACAATCTACTATTTTTTATTATGTTGCGTTTCATGAGGAAGGATTTTAACTTTGTTTTTGCCTTACTGTTAGCTCGCTGTAGTGCGTCGCTTGTATTAAAGGGATTATCACGGATGATAATTCCCGCGTGTTCCGGCGAGTGTAATGGGTGCTTTAGCGGCTTGCAGTACAGGCCGCCTGTGGGTGTGTAATGTATGTATTACTGTGTAGGTATGTCTGTGTGAACATGACTTATAGACCTGGAGATTAACAGCTGAGAGACGACACCGTGCGAAATTATTCTTAAGAGAGGAAATATTTCTAGTTATCATTATATCATTATCACTCGTAGGACTCGTAGCCGGAAGTTGTTTTTTTATTCTAAATAGGATTGCGTTTGACCACATACTGCCTGATGTTGTGCAGATATGCGGTCTAGGTTGTAGCACGCTCACCTAGAAGATACCTATTTACTCGGGATTTGAAGACGCCCACCTTGTACTTACTAAGCCGTGGGGTGCCGGCAGAGTAGAATAGCACCCCCCTCTAGTACCAGGTGTCGTAGGAGCCGACTAAGGTACAGCGGAACCGACTAATGGCGGTATAACCATTCAAATAAAAACGTAGCTAAAATGGCACAGGGCAGGGATGGGGAGCAGCATCCCTGTCGCGAAGCTACGTTTCTGCGATCGCCACCACGCTTGCCCAGCGCGGCGATTACGGGCAAATACCCAATATGGAACAAACAAAAAGACCAGGCCCCCAGTCCCCAGCAGCTTCGCTAGCCCGGGGCTACGGTAGCGGCCCCGGTAACGGCGGAGAAGGGGGTGCTAAGAATCGCTGGCAGACGCCCGGCTACCACTCCCGTAAACGACGACTGGCCCTGGTAACACACAACGTGCGCACGTTGAGGACTGACGAGAAGATTGCTGAGCTGGAAGAAGAGTTGAGTAGGTTGCGTTGGGATATTGTGGGGTTGTCTGAAGTCCGTAGAGAGGGGGAGGACACGATAACCTTAAAATCCGGCAACCTGCTTTACTACCGGGAAGGTGACCAACGGTCCCAAGGTGGTGTTGGCTTTCTCGTTCACAAGTCCCTCACCAACAACATTATTACCATCGAAAGTGTGTCGAGCAGGGTGGTATACCTAATACTCAGAATGTCCAAGAGGTATTCGCTGAAGGTCATTCAGGTATACGCACCGACATCGTCACACCCAGATGATGAGGTGGAGACTATGTATGAGGACGTAAGTCGGGCCATTCATATGTCTAAGACCCACTTCACTGTTGTTATGGGGGACTTCAACGCAAAGTTGGGCAGAAAAAACGACGATGAGCTGAGGGTGGGGCAATTTGGATATGGGCAACGAAACCCTAGGGGCCAGAGGCTGGCTGACTTTCTGGAGAGAGAGGAACTCTTTATGATGAACTCTTTCTTCCAGAAGCCGCCTCACAGGAAATGGACCTGGATGAGCCCTGATGGTTCCACGAAAAACGAGATAGACTTCATCATGACCACCGAGAGACGAATATTTAATGATGTCTCCGTGATCCACAGGGTGAAAACCGGCAGCGATCACAGAATTGTACGAGGCACATTAGATATTAATGTTAAGCTCGAAAGGTCCCGCCTGATGAAGTCCACGCTCCGACCTACTCGTGAACATATCCAAAACCCCGAGGACTTTCAGCTCGAGCTCTCGAATCGTTTTGCTTGCCTAGAGAACCTTGCGTCGGTGGACGAGATAAACAACGGGCTCGTAGAAACTGTCCAAACGGTGGGTGCTAAGTTCTTTAGACCCCGCCGTTCAAATAAACCGCAGAAATTCTCCGATCACACTGTAAATCTCATGGCCGAACGACGCTCGCTAAGATTGCAGTCTTCCGATGATGCAAAGTCATATAGGCGTCTCAATAGACAAATTTCGAAATCCTTGCGGCACGACATCCGTCTTTTTAATACTAAACATATTAAAAAGACAATAGAGCGGAACAAAGGCTCCAAAGTGTTCGCAAGAGATTTGTCTATTGGACAAAGCCAATTGACAAAGCTGAAGAGAGAAGATGGAAGTTTAGCGTCGACCAAGGCAGAGGTATTAGAGGAGATCGAAAGGTTCTATGGACAGTTATACGCTTCGGTCGCTAAGCCTGTTAGCAGCGCGGCCAAAGATCCAAGAGCCAAGCTGACCCGACACTTCACCGAAGATATCCCAGACATCAGCCTGTACGAGATTAGAATGGCCCTGAATCAGCTTAAGAACAACAAGGCGCCGGGTGATGACGGTATCACATCAGAGCTCCTGAGAGCGGGTGGAACACCTGTACTAAAAGTCCTCCAGAAGCTTTTTAACACCGTCGTCCTCGAGGGCATCACGCCAGAAGCATGGAACAGAAGCGTGGTGGTGTTGTTTTTCAAGAAAGGTGACAACACCTTATTGAAGAACTACAGACCCATCTCGCTTCTGAGCCATGTTTATAAGCTGTTTTCAAGGGTCATTACGAATCGTCTCGAGCGCAGGCTTGATGACTTCCAGCCTTCCGAACAAGCCGGTTTCCGAAAGGGCTTTAGTACCATGGACCACATTCATACGCTACGGCAGGTTATACAGAAGACCGAAGAGTATAACTTGCCACTTTGCTTAGCGTTTGTGGACTATGAGAAAGCCTTTGATTCGGTCGAGACTTGGGCTGTGCTCGAGTCTCTCCAACGATGCCGTATTGACTATCGGTACATCGAAGTGTTGAAGTGCTTGTATAATAACGCCACTATGTCGGTCCGAGTACAGGAAGAGAGCTCCAAGGCGATCCCTTTAAAAAGAGGCGTAAGACAGGGAGACGTAATTTCTCCGAAACTGTTTACGGCTACTTTGGAGAACGCCTTCAAGCTCCTGGAATGGAAAGGATTCGGCATCAATGTCAATGGCGAATACCTCACCCACCTTCGGTTTGCCGACGATATAGTAGTCATGGCAAAATCGATGGAAGAGCTCAGCACGATGCTCGAAGGCCTCAATCGGGTTTCTCAACAGGTGGGTCTTAAGATGAACATGGACAAGACGAAAGTTATGTGTAATTCCCATGTTGTACCCACCCCGATCTCTGTTGGGAACTCGGTTCTTGAAGTCGTTGACTCGTACGTCTACCTAGGACAAGTAGTCCAGTTAGGTAGGTCCGACTTCAAGAAAGAGGCCAATCGCCGAATCCAACTCGGCTGGGCAGCGTTCGGAAAATTGCGTAGCGTCTTCTCGTCCGACATACCTCAGTGCCTCAAGTCGAAAGTTTTCGACCAGTGTGTGTTGCCAGTGATGACTTATGGCACAGAAACGTGGTCTCTCACTATGGGCCTTATTGGTAAGCTCCAAGTAGCCCAACGAGCTATGGAGAGGGCTATGCTCGGAGTCTCTCTGCGAGATCGAATCAGAAATGAGGAGATCCGTAGAAGAACCAAAGTTACCGACATAGCCCAACGGATTGGCAAGTTGAAATGGCAATGGGCAGGGCACATAGCGCGGAGGACTGATGACCGATGGGGTCGGAAAGTTCTCGAGTGGAGACCACGTACCGGCAAGCGCAGCGTAGGACGTCCACCCACAAGGTGGACGGATGACCTCATTAAGACCGCAGGATCGCGCTGGATGCAAGCCGCTTCCAACCGGTCTTATTGGAGATCCATAGGGGAGGCCTATGTCCAGCAGTGGACTTCTTATGGCTGATGGATGACCTTGTACTTTAGCGGGAAGACAGACCCAGGCAAAGCGTTCGACATTCTGGCTGTGAATACCATCCCTACATAGTCGACGTACCACCTGCTCGTACTAAGCGATTCGCTTCTTCCTTCATAATGCGGACCGCCAGGGATTTGAATGCCGTGCCTCCGTCATTGTTTCCTGACAATTACAATTGGATGTCTTCAAGTCAAGAGTGAATAGGTATCTTCTAGGTCTACATACTCCATCTTTAGCTACAAGTTCGCTTTCCATTAGGCGAGTTGGTGGCCAAATGTAGCCCTAATATGCATAAAAAAGGACGTCCGTTGCTGTATATAGGTCTCCCGTCGTTATTTGTAATAACACCACTTGGAAGCGTCTTACGCTGCGCTTGCCGGTATTCGATCTGAGCCTTCAGTTTTGCATAGTTTACATAAACTTGCGCGTTTGCGTGTGGCTCCTTACATTTATGTCAGTTCTTCGTCGTTTTCGCCAGGGGCGCTGTACAAAAATGTATAGACAAACACGGAAACTACTGTAGTTTCAATTTACTTGTAAACCTGTACGTACCCCTCAGATCAGTCATTTGAGAACTTGAAACCACCACTGGACATCTCATTTTCTATGTACATGCGATGTTTGTAGCATGTAGACCATTTGTTGCTACCAATGTGCACCCATTGCTACTTCTACTTGCTTATCAGCTAGATTACATCACTAAATTTAACTTAAAAGAGGTTCATAAAATAATCTGCCAAGTACGAGTCGGACTCGCGCACGAAGGGTTCCGTACTGTATGGGAGCCCCCTTAAATATTAATTTTATATTAATTTAATTATTAATCATTAAATTTAGCGTGCAGCTAAATATTCACTGAATATTTCAAGCATCTACCTGTTACCATTATTGATATCGAGCGAAAAATGGCTAAAAATTTAGATTTGTTGAATGGGAGTCCCCCATTAAATATTATATTTATTCTATTTTTAGTTATAGCGTTAGTATATTTGTTGTTATAGCGGCAACAGCAATACATAATCTGTGAAAATTTCAGCTTTCTAGCTGTAGTGGTTCATGAGATACAGCCTGGAGACAGACAGACAGACGGACAGCGGAGTCTTAGTAATAGGGTCCCGTTTTTACCTTTTGGGTACGGAACCCTAAAAAACAGATAACTTTTACAAATCGATTAAAACATAAATCGACATCAGGGGTCGAGTACACGAGTCGAATACGTTACACGATTCAAAAATGGAGCATCATTACCATAGTGTCGTGACTAAAAAATAAGGAATCGAGTCGGTTACTCGAATGAATTGGTCATAATGATCGGTAATGGTCGCGGGTCGGGTCACCGGACACTGAGTTGTTATAATCATTCGATATTATTCGATAGATATTATTCCCGTCACTGTTTTGCATATAAGGAAATCGTGAGAGTGAGAGTGATGGATAGAATATCGATCATTAAAAATATTATCTGGTCATAATTTGCGGAATGAAATTTAAATGGCCAGCACTAAACCCAGTTAAAAAGCTCTTTGATCAGCAAATCGCGGCAGCCAAAATGATAAAATCGTTGATGTTAGATTTTGTTTTAAAATATGTATATAGTTATAAATTAAGCTGATTTGTGGTCCCTTAAAGCATTTTATTGACTTGGTCAAGTTCGAGAGTGAAAAAACCATTTATTGGCGTTTGTATCAATATAATCAGTATTAATACTTATCGACTTTTATTTTATTTAATAGACAGTCACTGACATTTTCGTACTGTCCATTCAGTCATCCAGTTGGCATGAACGGAATTAATAATTTTGCTGACCTCAACTTGCCAAGTCAAGCGCTACAGCGGATCGTTTAAATAGTGTCCTTAGTTCCTAATTTGGGGACATTTCTAATGATCCTTTGTGATTGAAGAGACTTCAAAGTGACAGTGACAGGCGTCAGGACGGGTGAAGCGTCACCTGCAGTCACCTCTGTACCTCATCTCGATTTTACACATTTGGTTCGTGAGAAAATTCGTAACTTAGCTTGAGTCATACTTGTTATGATTTGTATCAAAATGTTTTACTACTAATTTTCTGACCTACGTGACAAGGTGGAAAAAAGATATTGAATAAATATTAGGGAACATTTTACACAATGTATCTGACCCCGAACTAAGAAAAGCTTTTAATTTGACTGCCAGAGTCTGATATAGTTCATATATTTTTTTTAAATACATGTTTATTTAGATTTAACAATAGCTAACATTTTCAGGCACAGAGCAAACACCTTTTTTTTTTTTTACGAGGGGGAAATCTTCTAAAGATGCCCTAACTGCATTGGGGTGCAGAAGGGTTATGTGGGATTGTACCCACTAAAACCCCCTCGGTGGCCAGCCTTTGTGCCTTCTTGGGAGCTCCGGGATCTCCAAGGGAACACACCGGACAGAGCAAACACCTATGTTCAATATTACAAAAAAAAAATAGTCCTGGGTGGGAAACGAACCCACGTCTTTTCGGCCCAGGAATCAGTGTCACTAATCACTGTGCCACCGAAGCAGTATATTTTATTCGAAACGCAGGATACGAGTACCTACATTGGATGAAAACTGCTTCCAAATCTAAATTATCTCCTTATTGGAAATATTTACCTAGATGTGAATATTAATCTGGATTGGTTTGTTTTTTACTCTTTCATGGAAAAAGGAAAAGGTGAATTGCCTTTATTTTTTTCATGGATATAGTTTTAAGGTCAGAGCGTGTCGAGGTTAAAAAATAAATAATCTGGTAGGGTGGGTGGGTAATGCTAGTTAAATAATTAATATTAAATTAAAAATTTCAAAAACCCCCGACACAAAAACACTTCAACAAACATTTGTAGAATTTTGGTTCTTCCATCCCCACTTTAACCCACCATAACTCTTAAACGGCTCAATAGATTTTTATAAAACATAGCTAAGAACACTCTCGATTAAGTCTCCTTTCATCCAAAAAAAATTAAACTGAAATCGGTTCAGTGGTTCCGGCGCTATGATGCCACAGACAGACAGACACACAGACAAAAAGACACGTCAAACTTATAACACCCCTCTTTTGCGTCGGGGGTTAAAAATAAATAAACTGGCAATAAGAACTTTTTGCTTGTACAAGTAAAAATCTCGTATTTTAAAACACTCGCACGCCAATCTCAATAGAATAGTAGGTACTCGTATATAGAACCCAGACTCACATATCGAGACTGCATTTATAATTTATTTGAATACCTTCAATCTACATATTTACTTAATCTTTAGTTCATTCTTTCGTCAATTAAAAAATTACATCGTTTGATTAACACTAAATAAAACGACTGATAAGGAAACTGGGAACTCTTTGCCTTGATTTCATGAAATTAATTTGACTACAACCAGCGAGGTTCCTGGTACGGCTTTTGTTTTGACGTATCATACAGCTTTCACCCTCTGGGAACTCAAAATATGTACGTCTTTACGGCCGATCTTTTAAAGGCGTATAATACTTGTATGAAACGACGTGTATTTGACAATACGGCTATTTTGAGGTTAACACACGGCCACTCTAAAGTTGACTTAGAACAACATTCAATTTTTACAGAAATTATTTCCTCAATTTACGAGTTTCACATAAAAATACCAACAAACACGCATAGATCGAATAATCTATAGAATAACCTCGATTACAGGCTGATAAAGCTGTAGGCACACTCCGATATAAATTGCTTGCGTTGTCAAAACAGAAATTACCCTACAATTCTCGCTCCATCAACAATGTCCTCGTATATCGAACCCCGGCCCGTATATCGAGGCTTCACTTGTAAATATCTTATTGTATCGAGTCGTCTGTCCGACTGTATGTCCCCTTGATTTGCTGCGCGCTCCTGTATAGTAATGAAGGTGCAATTCCTTGACAGTGTACTCGCGCCGACCTCGAATCGAGAGATGATCGATTCGACGATTATAATCGATTGTGTGTTTAATCGATTGGAGGGATGTTAGTGCTGCTGTTTGATTATTTAGAGGTATTTAAAACGATTTATTCCATATTTTCTCTTCTATTATAACATTATACCTAAAAAAAAATATACGTTTCTAAAAATAATGTGAAGTGAGTCAAATAGGTTGAAACCTTCCTTGTAAACACAAATAGAAACTGTGATTCCAGTTGTAGAAATTAGGTAGGTATCTACTTACTCGTATCATAAAAAAATAGTTTATGTGCCCATTTTGTTTTTAAAGTCGAGTAGGTATTTATTAGTTTCTCACGGATTTTTGATTGTGTATATTTGTATGTAAAGTGTGACGACGAAATTTTGAAATGTGGGTTTAATCCCGGTCCCGTACCAATGAGTTTCTTTGGAACTTATGCACGGAATTTCACACCACTGGCTTTTCGGTGAAGGAAAACATCGTGAGGCAACCTGCATAGCAGTGCATACGTCCGTAGAAGAAATTCGATGGCGTGTGTGAATCCACCAGCCCGCACAGGGCCAGCGTGGTGGATATGGCCCAATCACCTTTCGTGGGTAGGCCTACGTCCTGCAGTAGACTGTTAAAAAGGCTGGTACAGTACAGTACTCCACCGAAAAGAGCAATTAAATTTTAATAAATGCTACTTTATTGCCAGGTATTTTCTTACTGAAAAAATCTTTTCAAAGATTTCATCAAAAATATCTCATCATGATGAGATCACGTAAAGTCCTCATTAATATCTTTGCATAATCTTTTCGCATAACATGTTTGCATACAGAATTCCTTCCTGTGCTGTTTTAGGCAGCGTTGGGCAACTGAATAATGTATTGTGATGTTTTAATGAATGACTGAGTGTAATATTCCAACGGTGTAAAGATGTGTACCGAATTTTAAATTAACTAACAACGCCCTGTGGTTTTACTCGCTTATTTACAGGGGTTGTAAGTAAAATATTAGCTATTACAGGCATTTACATTTGCTGATACATTTTATTGAGACTAGAAGAGCTTTTTGTAGGGAAAACTTTTTTTTTTCTCCGCGATTTTGGGGTCAGTCCCATAGTAAAATTTGTCCATAATGGTGAGTATGGATCGAGTATGAATTATACCTCCTTATTTTAGGGTAAATATAACCGATACAAGATTATTTTATTATGGTGTTCTTTTATTTATTTTTTACATTATTAGTGAAACACAAAATGATTTGCTATACTCTCTTAAGTACTTAGTTTAAGTCCGTTGTAAGTTGTAACAACGTAAATAGTCAGGGCTGATGACGAAAAATCCGCCGGCTCTTTTAAACTACCGAATAGAAACTAGTTTTAAATGTTAATTTGTGTGCATGAATGTCATCATTAACGAGTTACATTTTTATAAATACATCTTGATATTTCCATACATGAAAATGTACATATTTCCTCCTCCAAAGTTTACATTTGTAAACCGCACAATTTGTCGATATTGTGCGGTCGACCGTTTTTTTAATTTCAAATAGACTGATCAAACTTTTTATTTTAACTGACTTCCAAAGTGGAGGAGATAGTATGTTCGTCGGTTTGTCTTTTTTAACCCCCGACGCAAAAGAGGGGTGTTATAAGTTTGACGTGTCTGTTTGTCTGTGTGTCTGTCTGTCTGTCTGTCTGTGGCATCATAGCGCCCGAACCACTGAACCGATTTCAGTTTAGTTTTTTTGGATGAAAGGAGACTTAATCGAGAGTGTTATAAGCTATGTTTTATAAAAATCGATTGAGCCGTTTAAGAGTTATGGTGGGTTAAAGTGGGGATGGAAGAACCAAAATTCTACAAATGTGCCCAAAATGGTTGTCAAATATGTAATAGGTTTTTGTGTCGGGGGTTTTTTAAATTTTTAGTTTAAGTTTTTAACTGATTAAAAAAACCTTTTTAGTTCAGAGTATACTTCCGAGGTGGTCCCATTCAAATTTTATCGAAATCAGCTAAGCCGGTTTTGACAAATCAACAAAAATGTGCATGGATGTCACATCGATACGTGCAAATTCAATTTGAACTTTGTACACGGTGGAAGTCGGTGTTGCTATTTTTTACGAAAAATAATCATGGTTAGTCATAAATAGAAAAATAATCATAAATAGTCCGATTCATCAAATGTTTATTTTCAAAAATACCGGTCAATTAATCGGTTCTTTATTTGAAAAAGGCTGTTGTTCAAATATTGAGTTACAAAAAGTACCGGTTAAACGTTTGTTTAGTTGAAAAAGGCGGTCACCATAGGCTCTTGCCCGTCGGCGGCTACCGCAGCTACCATGTAGGGCAGTCGCGCGCCCAACGCGTGGCACCCAAACTTCTTCTGCCCTTTTTAAAACTTAATTGACGACGAAAAACTCGCCCCGCCACTCGCGGAATCTTGCCCCGTAAGGCCACCACCAAGGTTTTCTGGATACACATGAATATTGATCCAAAATACTTCAGATTTTCGTGTTTTTCATAGAAATTCTCACTCGCCGTGGGTGTTCACAGTTCACAGAGCTATATTAGATCTCGGACGTACCGCTTGCTCGCTCTTTGTGCTCTGATTGGTTTAAATGGTAATTATTGTTTTTTTAATGATGCCCTTATAAAAGGAGGAAGTTTTTGACGCTAATGTTTTATTTATGCAGTTAATTTATTGTGATGCGGAAAAATTGTAAGCGTTGTGATTACGAGTACAATATGGGCTTTGATAGTTTTTATGAGTGCGAGAGGAATATTTAAAGTAGGTAGTTTTATCTCGTTGTGAGTAAATTATTTCTACTTAATTACATACCAGCCTTGAAGACTTTACTACGTAGAAAGATCGAAGTAAAAAAAAACTTTTCTTACACGTTATGAAAAAAAAGTTTTATGGACAGCACTAGATTATAGAGCTATATGAATACTAATTGCTTTATACCGGAAGGATTCAAAATGTTTCCACCTTTCAGTATCTAAAATATTCGATTTTGTAATACCTAGGTATTATAAAACGAAAATTCCGAGAAATGAAGACCATTAAAACAAGAATGTATCTATGATAACAAAGTATGTATGTAACGATAAAATGTAAAAAGAAACTATGCAAAAAATTTAATTTTAAATAAAACACAATTCGATTGTGTTTCAAATATTTCCATTCTATATAAATACTCGTCCAATAAGTAATTTTTTTCATTGTATCTGCTTTAGTCTAGCAAGTATAAGAGTTTACAAGAAAAAAAATGTGGACTTTCATCCTCGCAAAACTCCTCATTTGTACCCTCGCGACAGCCGATCCCCTCCATCCATTTGCCGACAAAAAAGCTATCGAAAAAGGTGATCAGCAAACTAAGCAGTACTTGCGCGCTCTCTCCTACATGAAACTACCAGGAGTTGTACGTCATGAAGTACCTGATTCGATAGTTAAGCTTAGTCTTGAAGTGTCCGATCTACCAGAGAGCTTCGACTCCCGCGATAAATGGCCGAATTGCCCATCGTTGAGAGAAATAAGAGACCAAGGACGCTGCGGCAGCTGCTGGGCTCTCAGCACTGTGGAAATGCTGACCGACCGCGTTTGCATTCACGCTAATAAACAATTCCATTTTTCTGCTGAAGATTTAATTACATGCGATAAGAAAAATTATGGTTGTCATGGCGGTGATACGTATTCTGCTGTGAAATATTGGATCGAAAATGGACTCGTATCGGGCGGGAATTATGTCTCTAACGAAGGTTGTCGACCTTACAGCGTGCCGACGTGTCCAAATCACGTGAGAAATTGCACTAAATACATAGACACTCCAGCATGTGAGCAGACTTGCAGATCTGGGTACAAGGTTTCGTATGAAAATGATAAAGTTTTTGGAAAGAAAGTACATCGTGTCTCTGGCGAAAAGAGCATGATGGCCGAGCTGTATAAGAATGGCCCGTTCACAGTTGCTTTTAATATTTATGAAGACTTTGCAAATTATACTAGTGGTGTTTACAAACATGTTGATGGAGAGCTTATCACTGGTCATGGCGTCAAGTTGATGGGCTGGGGCGTCGAAGGTGGGGAAAAGTACTGGCTTATAGCAAATTCCTGGGGAACAGACTTCGGAGAAGGAGGATATTTTAAAATCCGTCGCGGAATCAACGAATGTGGCATAGAAGAGTATGGTATTGCTGGGCTCCCCTAGATACCAATATGACGTATTAATAAAATCTGAACATTCAATTTTTGCAATCGCGCAAAACAATTTTTGGAATACATTTTCAGCTCTCCGAACGTTATACTCGTAGTAAAAGTGATGGCTGCACTATTCAATTCGGTGATATAATTTTGATTTTGTTAATTTTATGCATATTAAAAAGGACATTCACAAAAAAGTGTCACGATTATGTGGCATTTGTAATTTGAGCCAACATCCTTTTAGTAGCTTGGTAAATTACTTGAGGCATTTTCCATGATTTTTTGACCCCTAAAAATTCTAAAATATAAGCACAAGTCAAATATTTAATTGTTTATTAGGTAGCTGACACTATTGTAATATTTTTAATAATAATATATTTTACTGTTATACATATAACAGTAGGGAACAATGGCACATAAGAGACGAGGCCTATACCCAGCAGTGGGTCGACACAGGCTGATGATGATGATGACATATAAGTGACAGAAAGAAATAATACACTTGATAAATAAAGTTATGTTATTTGAGAAATAAATATTTTTCACACGAATTTTAAAAAACACTTTACGAGCATGTTTTCATACAGAATAACTCAGCTGTTCTAAATCGCAAAATTTTGCTGGATGGCAAGCCGCTAACCGTCGTTCCTATAGGAAATCTATCAGAGTAGCTCATCAGTGCCCAGCTGACGATAATGATAAGGTAACCAAGTTCGTATAGGCCAGGTGGCTAGCCCTGGTGTAAGAGGTTTTAAAACCGCCTGCAGGCATCTGACATGGCTAAACGGCTTAAACAACCGGGGCCTACAAGTTAACGTGTCATCCGAGCCACGGTAGCGCTCAGTTGTAAATGCCACACGCAGTCACCCATCTGAAGACTGACCGTGCTGAACGTTGCTTAACTTCGATGATCGCTTGCGAACACCTAGTCAAACTACACTATGAGCGTTGCGATGATAATGATGAGGTAACTAATGTGTGTGCAAAATATTTGTTTTTATCGTCACTTTACCGCTGGAGACAAGGGAGCTTCAAAATAGCAATCTATATGCTAATACAGAACAACCCGCTCCTCCACGCCGCTTCTTGAAAACCTTACAGCCGCTAGTTTCTTTGAAAGAGTTTTAAAACTAATTACAGCTGAGTTTTAGTTGTGTAAAATATATAGGAAAAAGTTGCGAAGTTTGTTTCATTTATTTCTATCCTACAAAAACATTACTGTGTGAAATGTAATTAAGACAAGACCACAGTTCGTACTATCAAAAAATTGTCAGATCTCATGTAGAGCCAAGTTTCTAACTCTACACGCCTTAACTCTACAAGTCCTTACTTCACAAACTCTACACCTTAGTCAATATATGTGACTTGGCCGTTTTGTTACAACAAAAACTATTTGTTTAACAGAATTAATGAACAATTAATAATTAATCGTCATTTCACGCGTATGTGCAGTTAGCGACATGTAATTTTCACATTATTGAAGATTTATCAAAAATGGCTTAACCGATTTCGATAAAATTTAAATGGGACCACCTTTAAAATATGATCTACCAAACAAAATAAAATTACCAAAATCGAACTACTCTGTAAAAAAATATGCGTTTAATATTAAAAAAATAAACAATTTTGGTTGACTTGTAAACCTCCTCGGTTTCGTCGGTTAAAAACATAATAACTCAGAAAAAATCCATGTATTTAAAACCAGCCACTTATAATAAATACTCTTTTAATCGTTACGCCCGCGTTACGATTTTGTTAACAACTGGGATCCACAATTTAACATGTCATTCGAGCAACGGTAGCGCTTAGTGTATCCAAGTGCCATGGGCGGTCACCCGCCCGAAGACTGATCCGATGCTATGGCAATCACTCAGAACTCCGCTGATCGCTAGATTCCCGATCCTAATAAACGGTAAACGATTAATATCGAGCTTGAAGGACCAATCGATAATTTCAACCAGTTAGGAGGGTAGGTGAAAAAAGATAGATTTATGGCCACGGCTTTCCCACGTGCTACGGGGAACTAAACCCGGAACACTCGATGGGAATAGTGGTGTGGACAGCGTAGCGCGTTTTTATTCCATTTGCTGAAATAGGGATAAGGTGTTATCGATATGTGATGTCTAACGATACAAGGCAGATACTGATTAATAATAATATAATTCTCTCCAAATTCACACCAAAAAATTGAAAAACAATACAATTATCACTTAACCTAGTTAACACAAACGGCGGCCTTATCGCTGGAAGCGATTTTTTCCAGGCAACCTCAGTACGGAAAGGATACCGCAACGAAAAATCGACGAGGTGCAAAAGAATATAGTCAAAAGATACTAAATACCAGAACATAAAAAAAAAAATTACTGAGAAAATTAAAAGATTTTTGTATAGTTAAGGAACGTGTATAAACTCACGTGTTGTGTTATTTGTTTTTACGTGTGATTTGCGTGCTTTAGTAATTTACGTTTAAATCACAGTTTAAACCGTTTATTTTAATTATTTGATTTAAATTAAAAAATACTGGATTGACTATTGTTTGAAGATTGTGATAAAATGTTATTTCCAAAATAATTAATTCATTTTAACCTCTGAAATATTGAAGGGAAGAAAAGAGGAGGTGACTCCCATTTTACTTCGTTTCTGGCGCCAAGTATGTCCATCGCCATCCAACGCGGCAATGCGGCAAGCGTTAAGGGCACATTTGCACCAGGAACAATGAAGGACAGGTTATTCGATTTACTTTCTAGCTGTATGACCGGTAGTGTACGGCAATACGTTTATTAGAAGAAATCTACATTCGACATTATATGAATGCAGATGTAGGAAAAATATAAGTAGCGTCCACTTACTAGCATCAATCTTAGTATAAGCTTAACCTCAAACTATCTCAAAAATAAATGGTTCCCGTAGAATGACATGTTATACTGCGAAGTTTGTAAAAACAAACAAAAAATTCTGGTGTCGATAAAAATTAATCTATCGATACAAAACTCGCCTGACTCACTCGTATCCCATCTCTACAGCTTACTAGGACTCTAGTATCCGCGGCATGCTATGTCACCGTCCACTCGTCCATTTCTATACATAGATTACATAGGCTTACCTGTCTGTCTGTTGATACAATATTAATATCGATAACTAAGTAAGTGCAGAGTTTGTTTTAGTAATCAGGAAACTGAAGCGCTATCCTTATTCGATACACAAAGGGTTAATGATTGCGATTAAAACTTCCGGCATTTAAATTAAGGCGTGAATAGAATAGTAGAATTGTAATTGTACTTAATAAAATGTAGTAAAAATCTAACTGTACAATTATAATACCTACGTATATTATGTAGAACTCGTATCATTGATGTAATACATATGTCTTATGTCACAGATGAATAGTTATTGATATATTATATTAGTAATAGGTATTTATAAATTAATCGACTAGGTTTACAATTTATTTATTTCTTTATAATACCTATCTGCACAAGCGAGTTTCGTACCATGTCCAAAGCGAATATTTATTGTATTTTTAAGGTTTCCCGCTATTAGGAGCACAGACAAATTCTATTTAAATGCTAATAAAAAAGTATTTTTTAAAATTTCAATTCTTTACTTAAACTTGTATTATGTAACGACATAGTCGTAGGCCTATGTGTGCCGGCGGTCTATAACAGTCACCGTACAAGTACAGGAACAATATAAACTGTTAAACAATATGAAAACATGGTCTGTGTCATCTTGTTACTTGAAAGTAGAAAGAAGATTGTTCCTTTACATTTATAAATATTCCTTGTTCCTTTACATTTATAAATAGTCCTGTTTTCAGGGTTAACATTATTTTTCATCGATCCAAATAAGTCAACACAGTCTGAATAATATCTCTTCAATATTTAACATTCAGATTATATTTATATCTTCTGTAGACATGTCCATGTACAATTTATTATCTGATAAAAAAAAAAATTATAACTGTATTTTTTTACTTAATGATTGTAAAAGGTTGTTGTTGTGTTGGTTGTTGTTGTAAAAGGCTCTTGTTGTTGGTTTTGGCTCCAAAAATTCCAGTTGTAAAACAAATAAATGATATAATTATAACTAAAGTTACAGAATAGGTTTAGTAGCAATTATTCACAAAATAAAACATTAAAATTAATAAGAATAAATTAAATAAAATTTCGCTTGTCTATAAAAATCAAGCAGATATTATGTTCCCCGCCCTCGGCATCCCTACGGCCAAATGTGCCCAGATTTAATTATAATTTACTCCTGAACCAATTAGTCATACAAAACGTAAAGCCATATTTAAATAAACAAGTACCTAATACACATCAATGCTCAAAACGAAGAAGACCCTTATTCCGTTTTCAACTGCTTACTGCATACTGGTTCCATTAATATTCGAAGTCGAGAATGCTACTTAAAAATAAAAGTAAAGCTACGTTGTTGCAAGAATGGTGCTCTACCTGTTGCCACCGCCGCGACTTGCACCCGTGGCGCCGAAACAAGACGACAATCAAAACAAAACAAGCAATCATCAAACAGATCGTACAAGCTTCTAAGCATAACTACAACCCATCACGTCGCACGAAAATCCCGCACGCCTATCGCTGAAAAACGGAATCAATTTGCCTCGCGCGGCACGGAAGAAAATACTAATTTAAGCACTTTCGCGGAACGCGCGCTCGTCTCTTTATGTTATCGATAAATAAATATAAAATCTTTTTATTGTACGCACACGTCCTCAGATGGAATCCCGCTTAAGGGTCCGCCTTATAAGGTAGGGGGACCTCTGCACGGATTCTGTATTCAAGCGACGTCGCGCGACGCCGCAAAAAATTACGCTACGCGAGCGTACTCCAAGTTGTGCCGTATGTTGCTGAGATTGCCCGGCGGCCGCGGCCAGGAGCATTATTTTACTTGAGATTTATTGTAGTATAGTTACACAGGTACATGTGAGTTACAGGTGTAGGGACAGGCCTGATTAAGACCGCAGGAACACACTGGCTTCCAGCCGCTAACTACTTTATGGGAGGCCAATTTCTAACAATCGACTTCATATGGACGAAGTGAAGTTAGTGATGTATCTTTAGTTACGACTCAACAATTGTTTAAAATGAAACTATTATTTGTTATGAAAGAATCTTGGACCTGGTCTATAGCACAAGTCGCCGTCGTCAGGTGTACGAAACATCTGCATACAAATATCTATGGAGTATCTAAATGAATGTTTCATTTATTTTTAAAACTTTCGCCATTAGAGCATATTTTCATATTACGGTATTTATCGTGAAATGAAAATACTTACGAAATAAATAAATACCTCATTATGCCGACGTTTTGATCAAGTTTCAACAAGATGTGGTTGTCTTATTGAAATTTTTTAGGTATATAGTATAGGTATTTGTCCAAAAGTATAGTTAAGATGACAAAAAGGCTAATAATATTATTTATTTGATTTTTAAAAGTTCTTTATTAGTCAGAGAAATAGTTACGTAAGTACAAACTAGACATAGCACAAATTCAAAGCACAGATTTATGAAACTTGTTTTTCTTAGAGGATTTTTGGCTAATGTAACGGCGCCCTCGAAACAGTTAAAATTTTATTTGCGTACTTCTCGTTCCCTCACTGATAAGACATTATGGAGGGCTCCGCGATTAAAGATGAGGTTTGACAGCACCCGGGGACTTATAAAATTCAGAAGTAACCGATAAGATATCACATTTATAAACCTTCTTCAAATACGGAGGTTCTTAACGAAGCCCCTATACAGCGGATTTATAATTTTAATTTTTAGTCTTTAATTTAAAATTTACATAGCTTTATTTACATTATTGCTTAGGTATGACCTTACAACACAGTCATATTACCGACTATTCTATGTGCGGTAGAACACTTGTGGGTAAACCGTAATATATTTTCATACCTACATTTAGAATATTGTCGCTTTCTGACTGAGACATGAGATTAGTTTTGGAACATAGTTTTTTATTTCAATTTTTATTTATTAAATCATTATTTTTGAATTATTGAATTAGTTTATTTAATTATGTTGTGATATTTTTGTTGGACGAGTCCATTAATAGGGACATTGATGAGCATTTTATTTTATTTACTTAATTATTTTCAATGTACTATTATGACAATAAATTATTTCATTTAATTTTTTAATTCTACTGTATGTTGTTTTTTATATGTATGTTACGCTTAACTAAGTAGTCATTATTATGACGTTATGCTATAACTCCACCAATAATTATAAACCGATTTTGATGGTATATGGATGTTTCCTTTTTGTTTGATAGATCATACTTCAAATAAATTAAATATACTATGTTTAAATTTAATCGGCTAAGTGGTTTTTGAAAATTTACCAAAAATGTGAAAATTAATAGATCGATCCGTGCGAACAATTCCAATTCAATACGCGGATGAAGTTGCTTACGTTATTTTTGCCAAAAAATAATTATTAACTCTAAATGTAGGGAAAACTCGTATTTCGAGAATTATATGGAAATAAAAACTTAAATTAAAAATTTAAAAAACCCCCGACAAATTAATAAATACTGATAAAATATCTTATCTTTCATTTGACAACCATTTTGGGCACATGTGTAGAATTTTGGTTCTTCCATCCCCACTTTAACCCACCATAACTCTTAAACGGCTCAATCGATTTTTATAAAACAGCTAAGAACACTCTCGACTAAGTCTCCTTTCATCCAAAAAAAATAAACTGAAATCGGTTCAGTGGTTCGGGCGCTATGATGCCACAGACAGACACACAGACAAACAGATACGTCAAACTTTTAACACCCCTCTTTTGCGTCGGGGGTTAAAAATCAAATTCAGTAAGTACCTACTTAAGTTCATATGGTCCGGAGGGCTAGCCCTGGTGTCAGAATTTTTAAGCCGTTTGATGACCTTTGACATGGCTAAACGGTTAAAACAAAATATCACCATTCCTACTTTTCATCCCGCAAAAGACCTTTTTTTATGCAGAATAGGGCTACATTTGGCCACCAACTCGCCTGATGGAAAGCGAAGTTGTAGCTGAAGAGGGAGTATGTAGACCTAGAAGATACCTATTCACTCTTGACTTGGGCAATATTTTTTTATTTCTGTTTTTTTTTTGCATTTGTTCTTATAGCGGCAACAGAAATACGTACGTCATCAGTGAACATTTTTAACTTTCTAGCTATTACGGTTCATGCGCGCCTGGTGACAGACAGCGGAGTCTTAGTAATAGGGTCCCGTTTTTACCCTTTGGGTACAGAACCCTAAAAACCAAGTAAACTCAAGAATTTAAGCTAAAATATTTTGAGTGATTTTACAGCAATATATTGCTCGAGTTCACAATCCAATTTATAGTTTTAATTTGTGTGATAATTTGTTTTGAAACTTTCGTCAATTCAACGAAAATAAACTTTGAATTTGCAATTGAAATTGAAAGCAACGAATAAGATATTCAAATACAAATTATAATTTGTAATAATCAAGTTCAAAAGTGATACAATTGATTTTTATGTAGTAGTAGCTTAAGTGTGGAGCCTTGTTGTATTATGCTCTAGTTAAGTAATAACGATGTGATACGACCACAAAAGTTTTACGTACGCTTTGTTACTGTGTCCAACAGTAAAAATTGCACGGTTAAACAGTGTTTAAAGCGTGTACAATTTTTGGTTTGTGTATTTTGTATTTAATCATATATTTTGTACTATGACTCAATTATTGGTCGAAATAAATGGTTTTTGATTTGATTAAGGCGAGTGTCAATTGCGAACTTGGCCATACAAAAACAATAAGCTGTTCCTTCCTTTCCTTTCAGCCATAGGACGTCCACTGCTGGACATAAGCCTCCCCTAAAGATCTCCAATAAGACCGGTTGGTAGCGGCTTGCATCCAGCGCGATCCTGCAGTCTTAACGAGGTCGTCCGTCCACCTACAAGGTGGACGGACGCTGCGCTTGCCAGTACGTGGTCTCCACTCGAGGACTTTTCGACCCCATCGGTCATCAGTCCTCCGTGCTATGTGCCCTGCCCATTGCCACTTCAACCTGCCAATCCGCTGGGCTATGTCGGTAACCTTGGTTCTTCTACGGATCTCCTCATTTCTGATTCGATCTCGCAGAGAAACTCCGAGCATAGCCCTCTCCATGGCTCGTTGGGCTACTTGAAGCTTACTAATAAGGCCCTAGTACCTACTAATAAGCTGTTATCTCTAAATATTATCCGATTTGAGGGTTTTTTTTTGCAAGTAATCAGCACTTCAATCGCTATAGTTAAACGCCTTAGTTCTTACAGTTTTTAAATGATTTAAAGTTTTAAGCTTCTAAAAGCCATTTTTTACGCAAAGACTTGGCTGAAAAGTAAAAAAAAAAACAAAAACTTTTCAGGAAAAATAATGATATATGAGCGTGCAATATTTCTTAATCAAGCGATTGACACCAAAAATCATAACATTTTCTTAACTTCACCTTTAAAAATCCATACACTTGTTTTGTAAAATAGAAAAAAAAAAATATCCCCTTAAAAACATTTCTGGTGCATATATGATTATTTCTGATCAGTGCGGTATGTCAGTATTATAGAGACTTTTGTGTTGGAGAAAGTTTAGGTTAAATTAAATAACTTTTTCATTGTTGTACTTAAAAAAACAACACTTGGCATTTTAAAACACCTATTACTTAAGAGTAATTAGATAGATAGATAATTCTTTATTGTTTCACACCAAAAACAGAAAATAGAAAAACAATATAATTAACACTTAACATAGCTAAAACGCTTCTGTCGTTGTTTTGCCTCGCAAGCTGTTCGGCCCGCGGGGCGAATCCACGAAGACTCTTTTTGAAGGCCCTCAAACACACGGCGGCCTTATTGCTGAAAGCGATTTCTTTCAGGCAACCTCAGTACGGAAAGGATACCGCAAAGAAAAAAAAACGGGGTGCAAAAAAAGATACTAAAAATACTACAACATAACATAAAATAAAAATAAACATACCTATATCAATCTAATTAATCACGAAGACATTTTACTTTTTCAATGGAATCTTTGTTCACAACCGTTGCCATGAATCCCGAACATATTTCCGCATATACCATTCCTCATGGCATCTCCACATTACATACGATCCAAACTATCCCAGATATCTCACTCCATCATTATAGAAACAAACAATACTAATCACGACGTATCTACAATTCAATGCGCATTGCAATTATAACTATCGGCGATGGCACCCCGCTGGGGGCGGCAAAAAATCACTCCTAACTCTACTAGGATGTACAGAAAAACCAACTTATAAGCAAACCTGATCAAATGAACCAACTAAAACTTTCCACCAAAGGTAAGCAAGGAAAATGCGATGATAGCGCTGTAGGACAACTCAGAAGTGGCATGCGATGTAAGATCACGATATGAGAAGCTAGCCAGCAGACTGTGTGACTGTGGTTCGAGTATGCCTGGCACGAGGGATATGCCACAAGTGTCACAGTAAGGGTTCTGCTAATGTTCATTTTATGTCTATAAATTAATGTTGATGATATAAAATTATACATAATATTGAAAAATTTGTTTGAATGTCAAAACAGGAATTCGAAGTGTTTTTTTAGGGTTTCGTACCAACGGGATCCTATTACTAAGACTCCGCTGTACGTCTGTCCGTCTGTCGGTCTGTCTCCAGGTCTGTCTCCATCTCATGAACCGTTATAGCTAGAGCGCTAAAATTTTCACAGATGATGTATTTCTGTTGCTGTCTGATATATTCTGTTTATGTGTTAAGGTTTTATGAAATTTCATTAAATGGACCATAAATCTTAAACGGTAAGTTTTACAAAAAAAATTACTGGAAACAAAAGATGCGAAATTTTATTTTCTACAGTAATGATCTCAATATTTTTTGCCCTTAAGTACATAGTTTCCGAGATATCGGCCAAAAACATGTTTTCAAGATGACGTGTCAGGAACGCATTGTCTGAACGGCCGAACTACTCGTAGCTTTCGATGACTCGTCTGAACCACAAATAAATAACATTATGGCATTTCAAAACCGCAAGACATTTAAAAAAAAAGCTTATTGCGTTACTGTGAATACGGTAGCAGTCCTGTTCCCGGCTAATGGACAGATTCCAGGATTGAATCACGTACGTAATAAGAAATAAGGAAGCGTGTCGTGGCACTTTTTAAATACGACATAGTGCGCGATAGCTGGAATCGAGCTTTAAATGTGGCCCCGCCTTAATCAGGCTACGTGTGGTAGTAAGAAACATAGTAGGAACGTTTATGGGATTGATTTATATTAAAATAACGGCTGTAGATATTAATTTGCGAGGAAATAGTCTTCCAGTAACAAGTAACAAAGGAAGGGAATAGTCGGGAAAGCCTTTGTTCAGAAGATCGTCGTCATTTCTGCCATAGGGTGTTCACTGCTGGACATAGGCTTCCCTTATATATGTACAATAAGAACAGTTGGAAGCGGCTTGCACACAGCGCAATCCTACGATCTATAAAGTTATCTGTCCCATTTTTGGGGTGGTTTACGTGTGTGAGGGTATGTACTGAAAACTGATATACCTAAATATAAAATTGGTATAAATCTTTTTTTAAATTAAACGTTTTTTACGTACTAAAAGCTAAAAAATAATAGCTCAGCAAAAAAATCGTGGGGTCTTCGCCTGGAAGATTTCTTAATGTACGTTGCGCCCCACGATTTAATTTTTTAGTTATTATTTTTTAGCTTTTAGTAGATAAAACCGTTTAATTTAAAAAAAGTTTTGTACCAATTTTATTTTTGTGTTTTTAGATTTTACTTTGTTACTACAAACTGTGTTCTACATGAAAAGCCCTTTTATTTAAGACCCATGTTGATGGGATTGAAAACAATTCGTTATCAGATAGTGAGAGTGATGGCTAGTGGAGACGGAAACTTACCAAATAGAGATTAAACAATGACAAGTACAGCATGGTTATAGCTTATTTACGACCTTAGACTATAGATCAGTGGTCGTCAAACCGCGGCCCGCGGCCGTGATTGGTGCGGCCCGCGGTATAGGTCATGTGCTATTATCATATGTTTTCAAACCACACTAGAAAAGCGAATAAGATCGCGCTAGCTACACACGCGTATAATTAAAATATACTCCGAGTATACTTTAGGTATACTACTTTCTTAGTTACTAAAAATACCGAAAAAACGTTCACGCTCGCTGCACTCGCGCATATTACTTATGCGTAACGTGGTCCGCTTTCTTCATGCCTATTTTGAAATTACTGAAAAAAAACAGACAAAGTTGAGGCTCACTGCGGTTGCGCATGATAGCAGTGTAATTAGTTTGCTTTGCTCATATTATACTACTACATATTCACTGTTGTTCCTTACTTACCTTTATACTAAACTTATATTATTAGTATTTATCAACGCATGCTTCTAAATATTAATATTTTTAAATTACGTTTATTTATTACATTTTCACAAAGCCATTATTTCTTTATCCCTTGGAAGAGACTAGTCATCGCAACACAGGGTATCCTACAGCGATGACTAGAGTATTAAGTAGTATTCGAAAATTCAAAGATCTATCCATGTCAATCAAGTTCAATAATGTGCAATACCTATAAATTGTCATTTTATGTCACTTTTGTTACTGAATACTATGTTTAGCTTAATATTATTGGCTACAAATAAATAAATTATTATTAAATTATCTGTTTTGAAATTACTGAAGAAAAGTCAAAAAAATTTGGCGCGCAAGCGGTTTCGTTCCAACTTCGTTTAAAAATAACTAGAGGGAGGGGTATGTTTTGCAGATAGCCGTTGGAATCTTTCAATGGCAATTAAATAATGCAAAAACTAATTTATAAATGTTACGATAGTTTAGATTGGTTACTACTAAATCGATGTTGGATCAAATTACAAATCCCACAAAATTGTCACGGTCTTTTGGAGCTGTTGTTTTTAATGTTTAAGTAATAAAATGAATACAATACTATACGAGTATCACATAATTTAATAGTACAGCCGTTGCTTTAACAATACGTTCATAAAACAATTTTTTTACCGAAAAATGTTTTCTTGATGCTAAAAATTGAATGTTAAATAATCATCTACTGTATATCATTGAAATGATTTTAATTTTATAGTGCATCCCACACTAGGTTTATCTCAAAGAATTACTTTTTATGATAAACATTTCAAAAATTCGTCGCGGATGCAGGATTCGAACCTTGCGTCTTCTACTGTATATCATGTTAAGCATTTGGATTATCTTGAGACCTTCAAGGGTCTGTGGATGATCCAATGCTTTTTATGTAGTAGTGTAGGTAGTTTTAGCATATAGTACTATTGTATTTTGTTGTAGTTAATAAAGGCACTCTTGCCCGGTAAAAAAAATGTTACTTAGAGAATGCTTAGTTAAGGTAGCCCAGCGACACCATAAAGCTCTATGCCACACTCATTAGTACCGCGGCGTATTTTGAAAAAACCTTTCTCTCCAAAATCTGTTCCCCAAGAATTTGCCACCAGCCAGTATTTTTCCCCACCTTCGACGCCCCAGCCCATCAACTTGGCGGCATGGTCATCCACAACTATTCCATCAACGTGTTTGTAAACACCACTAGTATAATTTGCAAAGTCTTCATAAATACTAAAAGCAACTGTGAATGGGCCATTTGTATACAATTCAGCCATCATGTGCTTCTCACCAATGACATTATATACTTCCTTTCCAAAAACTTTATCATTTTTATAGGAAACCTTGTATCCAGCTCTACAAGTCTGCTTGCACGCTGGAGTGTATTTATACATTGGGCAATTTTTGTTATGATTTGGACATGACGGCACGCTGTAAGGTCGACAGCCTTTGTTAGAGCCATAATTTCCGCCCGATACGATTCCATTTTCGATCCAGTATTCCACAGCGGTGTATAAATCCCCGCCGTCACAACCATCATTATCCATACTGCATGTGAGTAAATCTTCAGCAGAGAAATGGAATCGTTTATTAGTGTGAATGCAAATGCGATCGGTCAGCATCCCCACGGTGCTTACGGCCCAGCAGCTGCCGCATCTTCCCTGGTCTCTTATTTCTCTTAACGATGGGCATTTCGACCATTTGTCGCGTGAGTCGAAGCTCTCTGGTAGATTGTGCTTGTACACTTTTCCACTAAGCTTTACTTGCAAGGAATCAGGAACTTGAAGACGAATGACTCCTGGTAGTTTCATGTAAGATAGAGCGCGCAAGTACTGCTTAGTTTGCTGATCACCTTCTTCGATAGCTGTTTTGTCGGCAAGAGGGTGGAGGAGATCACCTCTCACGAGGGTGCAAATAAACAGTTTTACTAGGATGCAAATATACATATTTGTTCCTTGTAAACTCGTATAGTTGCAGATACAATGAAAAAATTACGTATTGGTTGACCATTTATATCGAATGAAAATATTTAAATCTATTTTAATAGGGCATTCCACTGAAATGATTTCCATAGTTTCTTTTATAGATTTTATCTTTTGTGTCATACTTGGTTATCATGCCGTACATTCTTGTTTTAATGGTTTTCACATGTTAGAATTAGCCAAGATATTACGTAACCGAATATTTTAGATGCTGAAAGGACACATTTTGAAGTCTTTTGGCTTAAACATACCTATAGAGGTATAATATATGTCCAATCTAGAGCTGTCCACGTTAATATCAGTTTTTTCTTTTAGTTTTGCGCTTTCATACCTAAAAAAATATACGCGTCCATTTGAAAACCACTGCCGTTTCGTCGGTTAAAAATTCAAATTTAGCAAGTACGTACTTAAGGGGTGGCCCTGGTGTCAGAGTTTTTAAGCAGCTTGAGGGCTTCTGTTATGACTAAATGGTTAAAACAACCGGAACCTACAATATAACGTGTCACCGGAGCCACGGTAGCGATCACGCGGTTAGAAGATTGATCGTGCCGAACGTTACTTAACTTCGGTGATCGTGATTGCTGACAAACATTTAGTCAAACTATGCCTTGAGCACTAGACGTAGTTTCGTTAAGCAACTTTTTAATACATATATACTTTACGGAAGAAACTTTGTTTTGATAAAATCTTTAACAGAAAAGACTATCTTCTTTTTATTAGTGTATTCTTTTAGTAATTAAATCATATGAAATTGTTTATTTTTACT
The DNA here is from genome assembly GCA_964007245.1 of Hypomecis atomaria. Lineage (NCBI taxonomy): Eukaryota > Metazoa > Arthropoda > Insecta > Lepidoptera > Geometridae > Hypomecis > Hypomecis atomaria. The sequence continues at coordinate 19,785,350 of OZ023291.1, forward strand.
TATGAACACCATGTCATAATAACTGTGTTCAAAGACTGTATAATATCTGCAATTTACCATCTAAGTGTCTTAATTGAATCTGTCTGGACCGTGTTTAATTTCTACTCTCTAACATAAGTTCTACTTGAGCAAAGCCGGGCGGGACGCTAGTCGTAAGTTTTACTTAAAACAGGACAATTTAATCTTTACCTATATAATATACTTCCTTATAAGCTATAGGCCGGGTTGAACGCTGTTGCGCAAACCCAATCCTGATTGAAGCTAACATAACAGCTGTGCCAGGATTGGGCTCTGCGCGGATTGTCATCATCATTATCAGACGTAGGTCGTCCACTGCTGGACATAAGCCTCATACTCATTTATTGATAACAATAAAGTTACATGTCAACAATTTTGCAAATAAGTAAAATTACATCATTAAAAAAAATACAACAGCAATTTAAACAGTAGTTAAATGTACCACCAATTAAATAGTAGTTATATAAAACAATAATTAAATGTCATTAATTCAATCAATTAAAAAAAAAATATTCACATTATTAAAATTAACAAATACAGAATACTGTAAGTATATTCATTCTACCTTAGGTAGAAAGTCCTACACTACCCTCCTCTATGTCTGCGCTAGTCCTGCACTAGTCCTCCCCTATGGATTTCCAATAAGCCCGGTTGGAAGCGGCTTGCATCCAGCGCGTTCATGCGGTCTTAATAATATCGTCGGTCCACCTGGTAGGTGGATGTCATACGCTGCGCTTTCCGGTGCGTGTTCTCCATTCGAGAACTTTACTGCCCCATCGGCCATCAGTTCTTCGAGCTATGTGCCCTGCCCATTGCCATTTCAACTTACTTATCCGTTGGGCTATGTCGGTAACTTTGGTTCGTCTGCGAATCTCCTCATTCCTGATTCGATTGAGCGCAGATTGTACTCGTAGCTAACTTCATAGCCGCTATAAGTTTGATTCAGCCTTTAACACAATTTCATGCTATTTTCTTTCTAATTGAAATGAGGGATAGTTTTTGTGAACAATTTACTTAAAACTTTAAAAATTCTGGTGCGACTTGGTTTTGTAAGACAGGCCTATAACACAATTACATACTTTTTTCTTTCCAATTGAAATGAGAAATTGTTTTGTGAACAATTTGACTTAAAACTTTAAAAATTCTTGTGCGACTTGGTTTTCTTTTGGCGTTAATTATTACTATTTTATTTTGTAGTTGAGTTTCAATTATCAGGAAAAAATAAGTCGATGGTGTCAACTTGAATTGAAAGTACACGAAAATTAAAATAATGTACTTGCCTTTTTTTCAAATCTATTGTTGTATAAATTATAACATTTTTCTTCAGTTAAAAATAAAGTTTCAAAATTCTAGGTCTCGGGAGGATATATACTACTTTTCTGTATGTATGTACATTGAAGCTATCTGGACCGTGTATAATTTCCACTTTCTAACATAAGTTCTACTCAAGCAAAGCCGGGGCGGGACGCCATAATTTTTAGTTGATACAAGACAATTTAATCTACACGCACATACCCATACATATTGTAACAGTAACATAATTTCATACAATTAGCTGATTAAAATACAAATTCAGGAGGATATGCCATGGGTAACCCAAATTAAAAAATAAAATTGTACGGTACTCGATGTGATAGAATTATTGGTCGATGAAATTATTTCATCTACGCATATTGCACAATAACATAATAGTAATAAATAAAATATTTACACAATATATAAATTGTTAAAGGAAGTACTCAGTGTTGGCCGCGACTCCACTGAAGTGTATCACGCGACCTCACCTGCTCCGAGAGGCGTTTCCTTACATAGTCCTTACATAGTATAAAATAAAGTCGCTATTTTTGTCTGTTTGTTTGTCTGTATGCTTAAATCTTTAAAACTACGCAACGGATTTTGATGCGGTTTTTTTTAATGGATAGAGTGATTCAAGAGGAAGGTTTATATGTATAATACACCTGTGCGAAGCCGGGGCGGGTCGTCTAGTATTTCATAAAATATATTTATTTAAAATAATTATTATAAGTCAATCTTTATACTTAAAAAAAACAGTAAAATAAAATTGGGGTATATCTGCTAGCTGAACAAAAACATGTTTTATAAACTGAAGACCTTAAGATATGTAATGTGGCAAAATGATTAATTAAATCAAGCAATAGTCCTTACAAAAGGCATTGTAGTATATTTTCAACCGACGAAAAACGGAGGAGGTTCTCAAGTCGATGTGTATATTTTTTTAATCTATGATCACGCATAATTTACAGAGTAAATCCGATTTGATGATTCTTTTTTACTGGAAAGGTACCCACCCTAAAGTGATACCCTACATTTTTAATTTCGAATTTGGTTAGTTGGTAGGTATTTAAAAACCTAACAATATTCTTAAAATGGCCTAAATCGATTTGAGCGCTCTACATATTTGAAATTTGTACATATAGGTATATTGCTATGATTGAGATCGATTGTGTTATTTATGTCGAAAGATAATTATATTTAATTTTTTTATCGCGAATTAGTCCACGCTTGACCACCAACTCGCCTGATGGTAAGTGAAGTTATGGGCGAAGATGAAGCACGCAGATCTAGAAGATACCTATTCACTCTGACCTTGAAAAGCTTTAGACTATATCTCTTAGGAAACAGGGAAGCAGAAAGACTGTTCCAATCCCTATTAAAAAGTTTTCTGGCAGTTTTACTTTATATCAAATTGAGGTACTCAATCATGTGTATAAGTATATTTATTTGCTACATGGTACATTTGTAGTTACGCGGAATTTTACAACCTCAGCTATTTAGTTTCCTCCTTAGCAATAATAATTGTTGAGCAAAATTAATTTCAGTTAGATTTCTCTATTTGTCCTTACCATCAAAATCGGAGACTTCAATAAATTATTTAAAACATAGTTTGTACTAAAATGGTACTTATTGTATACAATAGATTTTCCTTATGCAGTTTGAATCTTATTCCGTGTGATGTAATTTCGGTACCTATTGATAATTGCATGTGATTTCTAATTAACTCAATATATTACTATTAAATAATTATACTTTTCACTTTAAACTTCAAGTGCGTTGTATTATTAGGGATTGATTTAATTTATAAATATTTACACTTAATAGGTATCGAATTTCTGAAAACTTGCTTCCTTCTTCGTAAATTAAAATAGTTAATATTAATTAGTTTTACCTACAGTTTTCAGTTCGAGCAGTTTTAATCAGATATGTTGCCAGATTACTATATTAAATTAGTAAATTACAGTTTATTATTAAAATAATTGTTGTCATTATATTACGACTGAACGTTAAAAGTAAACATCGACGAATAAACATTTCAAGCCTGATATATTAGACGAATCGCTTTTTAAATGCTGATACTGAATAATCGTGTTCATAATAATTCTACGTTGCTATTGGTACTATGCAAAACAGTGAACAAAATTGAGCAATTTTCAATTTTCAATTTTTCCCTTGTGTACAAGAGAAGACAAGAGTATGAATGAGTTATAAAATTAAGATATTGCTGAAAAAGCAGAGGCTTCTATTTAGTTGAAGATCTGCTTTTCATAAACAGCGTTTCCAACTAAACGGATTTCCCTAAATACCTATCTAGCGGATTTGGATATGTTGAAAACGGGAAAAAATCTTTCTAACGACTGATGGTCATGCTAGCTCGTGATTTGTGGCGGATTTTTTAAATCAGATTTTCGGCTACACGTCTACACTAATTTTCAACAAGACCCTAAGCTAGAGTTACATTACGAAATTAGTAACATACACGAAAAATCTAATTGCATGAAACTTGTTGCAGGACTAGTTTCTTTACTCGTAAAATATACTATCATGAAACCTTCAGTATCACAGCAACCATGGCACCATCCGCATCGAACCTTGTTTATGAAATGTATAACGTTTTTAAATACAATTATCTACAAAATAAAGAAAAAGTATTTTTAGTAACAAAAAAACCAGTAAAAAATATTTTTATCGATGTGAACATCGAATACTTTTCTTTATTTTGTAGATAATTGTATTTAAAAAAAAAAAAAAAAAAAAACAAAAGTTTCTGTCAACGTAAGTTGGCAGAATTTTTTCTCGGCCCCTTTTTTTTCAGATTATACTACTCTAGCTGGCCAAAACCTACTCCAATCTATCCCCTTTTTCTTATTTTCTTTCAAGGTAATATTTGTAGAGCTAGAGATAGTCGAATATTTGTTTTCTATTGTATATTAATATTCAGTAGGTTTTTGACAGTCGCGGCTCATTGTTGTTTTCTTGTTTCCATGTCAACGCCATCCGGGGAGTCTGCGCAGACCGCCCACGTCACGGTCTGACGTCCTGACGTCTCCACTTAGAGAACTTAAGTTTATTTTTATTTTATTTTAGTTTTGATTTTGTTAATCATGGCATTTTGCGCCCCGGCTGGGCCTAATGCAGTTTCCCAATTCATTAATGTGTCGCAGGGGGACATGATTCAGTGCCTAGAGTGTTCCCAAGTGCGGTTTTTTAAAGGCCAGAAAGGCCTCAAAATTCACCGTACGCGGTGCCATAAAAATAGCCAAATTACACTTTCGGCCCCTACTGCATGCTCCGATGGAGCCAGCAGCAGTCCCGTGAGCGCTGCTGCTCCTTCCAAACCGCTTTGGGAGGTTCTTAGCTCACTCAAAAGTTCTCTTCCTGTTCTAAAACGCATCCCGCGTGGTGCTCGTTTTTCGGTTGCCCAATGTTTATCTGCTGCTATTCGAAAAGTTATTTCTAAAAATTCGATAGACGCCTGGGAACACCTGCTGATTTTTCCTTACGTTGTGCTTTACGTACATTCGGACCCAACAAACAAAAAGTCCCTTACCACTAGGGTTAAGGAAAATTGCGTGAAGTACAGCGCATTGGAAGAGAACCCTTTAGATTTTGAAAGTATTATTCCGCCAACAAGGCAGAATAAACCAAATTCTAAAAAAACTGACGATTCGGTTACTATTAAAATAGTAGAAAGCAAAATTAGTGATGGCGATATCAAAGGCGCCGCACGTGTCTTGTTCTCCAGCGACACTATTGCCCCCCACACTCCCGATACGGTCCAGTCACTCCGTGACAAGCATCCGCCGGCAGCATGTCTCCACCTGCCTGAGCCACCACACCCTGATGACGTTGTCATTGAAGTGTCAGCACAGGAGATTGCAGCGGCCGTTTCTTCTTTTCGGAGCGGCTCAGCCGGAGGCCTAGATGGTCTTTCACCTCAACATCTAAAAGATCTTCTATCTTTTAGCTCTGGTGAGGTGGCTGAGTCTCTCTTGAAGGAATTAACGGCTTTGGCTAATCTCATGTTATCTGGGCGGGTCAATGGTGACATCATCGAAGTTTTGTATGGCGCTAACCTATGCGCACTTGTCAAAAAAGATGGTGGCATCAGACCTATTGCGGTTGGCACCACATATCGTCGTCTCGCAGCCAAAGCCGGCTGTAGAAAAAAGGTTGCTCTTTTGAGTAACCTTTTTCAACCAATACAGCTTGGCTTTGGTTCGCGGGGTGGATGTGAGGCTGCTGTTCATTCCCTTCGTACTTTTCTCGGTCAAAATTGTGGAGAGGTGTTGCTCAAGGTAGATGTCAAAAATGCTTTCAATTCGGTTAATCGAGACGCCTTGTTGGTACAGGTCAAGGAAAAAATTCCCGATCTTTTCAATTTTCTTTGGCAATGCTACGGCAAACCCACTAAATTAATTTACAAAAATGATGTTCTGCTATCTTCCGTTGGCTGTCAACAAGGTGACCCTCTCGGACCAGCCATTTTCAGCCTGGCCATTCATCCAATTGTTCAACGTCTCCATTCAAAACTCAATGTTTGGTATCTGGATGACGGGACTTTGGGTGGCGATGCGAACACAGTCCTACGTGATTTGGAAATTCTTATTGACGAGTTTCGTCAAATTGGTTTGGAGCTAAATTTTTCGAAATGCGAACTTTTCGTTTGCGACTCATGTCCAGATAAAGATTTGGTAATTAACAAATTTAATGATTTGGCACCTAATATCAAATCGGTAGAAAAGTGTTCTCTTCGCCTTCTGGGTTCGCCGATACTAGATGAGTCTTTTCCGCCTTTCGTTCAAGAAAAAATTCAAAATTTTTTGAGTGCCTCTGATAGGCTACTCAAAATTAACGCCCACATGGCGTTTACCATTATAAGATGTTGTCTGTTTATTCCAAAATTCATGTACGCTTTACGTTGTAGTCCATTGTGGAAGCACAATGAGCTCCTTTTGAGCTTAGACGATGTTGTAAAGCAGACCCTAGTATCGGTTTTAAATATTGAGATGAGTGAAAGGGCGTGGTTACAAGCCTCCTTGCCTGTTAGGCTTGGAGGGCTAGGGGTCCGCCAAATTTCAAGTGTTGCTTTACCAGCTTTCTTGTCCTCCATTCATAGTACACATAAATTAGTTGAAAAAATCCTCGCACCTTCTTTAGGCCATTCCGGCGTAGATGTAGCTAATTTGAATGAGGCAACGAATGCTTGGAGGGTCGCTAGCCCAAATTCCGAGCTTCCAAAGACTTTGTCGTCGCAGAGACTGTGGGATCGGCCGATCTGCGAACTAGCACGGAAATCTCTTCTAGATACGTGTTCTAGCGTCGCGGATCGCGCTCGTATCCTTGCGGTCTCTGTATGGGAGTCCGGTCTTTGGTTGCAAGCTTTGCCCTCTTTCAATACTGGTAACCTTTTAGACCCAACTGCATTTCGTCTAGCTGTCAGCTTACGCTTGGGTGCAAGGTGTTGTGAGGCCCATCGCTGTCAGTGTGGTACTGCAGTTGACCAGCTCGGTCACCACGGTCTCTCTTGCTCAAGAAGCGCTGGTCGGATTGGTCGCCACGCCAGCCTTAACGATGTCATTCGCAGGGCTTTTGCCACCGCCAATATCGCAGCCGTACTCGAACCGAGTGGGCTCGCGCGTGGTGATGGCAAAAGGCCTGACGGCATGACGCTGGTCCCATGGAAGTGTGGACGGCCCTTAGTATGGGACGCAACTTGTGTCGATACTTTGGCACCGTCACATCTTTCTGAGACTCAGAGTAGGGCTGGAGCTGCGGCCAATTCGGCGGAGCAGCACAAGCGGCGCAAGTATGCTAACCTCGGTAGTGGTTCCATATTTGAGCCATTTGGAGTTGAGACATTGGGTCCGTGGGGGCCGGGAGCTCATATCATTTTCAAAAGTCTTTCTGGGCGTCTGGTGGACGCGACGCGTGACCAAAATGCTGGTGTTTATTTGGCTCAACGCATAAGCATTGCCATTCAGCGTGGCAATGCAGCCAGCATGCTGGGCACGCTGCCAACTGGCAGTGGGCTTGAGCATTTGGATTATCTTTAGACCTTCAAAGGTCTGAGGGTGATCCAATGCTTTTTGTGTAATAGTAGTGTAGTTTTGTTGTAGTTAATAAAGGCACTTTTGCCCGAAAAAAAAAAAAATTGTATTTAAAAACGTTATGCATTTCAGAAACAAGGTTCGATGCGGATGGCGCCATGGTTGCTGTGATACTGAAGGTTTCATGACAGTATATTTTAAAGAAACTTTTCCTGCAACAAGTTTCATGCAATTAGATTTTTCGTGACGAGACACGGTTTCGCCATATTAACCACATGTCCATCCTTCCCATGCGCTTTCATGAAATTAATTTTGTCGCGTTTTGCGTTTGAAATTCGTTGCATGACATTAGTTTTACCAAAAAATGCGCAGGACATAAAACTAAATCAGTGTTATGAAATTAATGCAAGCATTGTAAAATTTGATGTTTACGTGAAATTATTGATGAAACTATTGTTGTGAAATGTAACTTACTGTCTTCCGCTACATTGTGTCGATAGAGTTTAGAGCAGTGCTAGCTCGTGATACGCCGGGGGCCGCGAGCGCACCCTTAAATCATGTCGTTTGGCGAAGCTCTGCTTCTAGTCAGAATTTCGGCTACAATGTTGTGATGTATCCGTTCCGTCTGATTTGTAGGATCAATATTGGATGATTGGAAAGAGTTTTCTCATTTGATCAAAACATCAAATTACACCTAAGCTGTCTTTACTTTCTCTGATAGACAAAGAAGGTAATACTCGTATTTTTTCGAAATGTGTTTTTATTTTGAAAGTATATCTTGTAATTTTTAGGGTTCCGTACCCAAAAGGTAAAAACGGGACCCTATTACTAAGACTCGGCTGTCCGTCCGTCTGTCTGAATGTCTGTTACCAGGCTGTAACTCATGAACCGTGATAGCTAGGCAGCTAAAATTTTCACAGGTGATGTATTTCTGTTGCCGTTATAACAACAAATAAAAACAGAATAAAATAAATATTTAAGGGAACATACGTATTTTTTTGCCGTTTTTTGCTCCATATTAATAACGGCAACAGGTAGACTCTTGAAATGAGGCTAAGAGGGTTCCCATAGGGTACGGAACCCTTCGTGCCCGAGTCCAACTCGCACTTGGCCAATTATTAGTTATTGTTTCGCCTAAATCATTGGTATACTCATTTTGTCTTGTCTTTGTAATTTCGACTATTTTATTGAAATTTTTGAAATCACGAATATGTGATGAAAATAGGTACAGGTTTTAACAAAAGTAACACAAAGAAAAGGATAGGCATAATGCTCGTTACCTGATGCAAGCTCTGTTTTACCCGACAAGTGACGATATTGGGTCATCCAGAAATCGCTGGCGAGTGAGTAGGGTCGGAGGAGAAATGTTGTGGCCGGCGGCGCGGGCGCACGCTCCCACGTGCGGCTGCGCTGTGGTATGTAGCACTCAGGGCTCGTACACATAAACATTACTTATCAGTCTTATTCCAAAACACGATTTGACTTTAGTAGGTAGGTACTCCAGTACCTAATACCGAAACATTGTTTAGCAAAAACGTTATTACAAAACGAAGTTAATCACTAAACCACGGATCATCTATGGTGCTAAAGTTAAACCTGCGAGACTTCTAGTTTAGTCATGGACTAACTTCGGTACTAAGATAATTTGAGGTTAGAATTTGATTTGAATTATTTCATTCGGTATCTTTATTAGAAATTAGAATATAGAAACAGAATGAAATTAATTTCTGTGCAATTTATGGTTAGAAAACAAAAATGCATTTTTAATTTCAAAAACGACAAAAACAAATTGTCACTTTTTTCTTGCTTGGGGTTTGGCCTCACATACACTCGTAATGAACGTAAAAAATCCTTAAAAACAATTGATCAATTTTTTATATTCATAATCATAATCATTTATTTCATAAATACTATTTACACGTCATGTCAGGTTAATCAATTAATAATTACTCCCTCCTGGCTATAAGGAAAACTGGCCTGTCTGGAAAACTCTGAACCGACTCCGTTCCCAAGTGGGACGAAGCCGGGACAACATGGCCAAGTGGGGCTTTATAGCCAGCTCGGAAACAGCTTGCATCTGTGGCTTCAATCCACAGACAATGCCCCACCGCTTATATGGAATCTATACCTTTACTCAACGCTCTATAGTGTTGAGTTCGGGTATACCATAAAAATATGTACCGCCTTGTTGAGGATTTTAAAATATACCTGACTGCAACATTCGTTTTGGGGATACTTTAAAAATATGAACCGTCGTGTTAAGGATTTCAAAATATACCCGACCGCAACATCCGTTTGGGGTAGGTATCAGATAAAGGGACGTGTATTTTGTAGGTTAGGTTTATTTATTTTTTGTTTTGTTTCACACCTAATCTATCAAGGCGGTTCGCTTCGGGCACTTCGCCGGCCGCTGCCGCGGCACGCTCGCTTCGCTCGCTCGGCTCGTGCGTTGTTTGTCATGTTCTAATCTAACCTAACCTAACCTATATTTTGTTTCACACCTAATCTATCAAGGCGGTTCGCTTCGGGCACTTCGCCGGCCGCTGCCGCGGCACGCTCGCTTCGCTCGCTCGGCTCGTGCGTTGTTTGTCATGTTCTAACCTAACCTAACCTATATTTTGTTTCACACCTAATCTATCAAGGCGGTTCGCTTCGGGCACTTCGCCGGCCGCTGCCGCGGCACGCTCGCTTCGCTCGCTCGGCTCGTGCGTTGTTTGTCATGTTCTAACCTAACCTAACCTATATTTTGTTTCACACCTAATCTATCAAGGCGGTTCGCTTCGGGCACTTCGCCGGCCGCTGCCGCGGCACGCTCGCTTCGCTCGCTCGGCTCGTGCGTTGTTTGTCATGTTCTAACCTAACCTAACCTATATTTTGTTTCACACCTAATCTATCAAGGCGGTTCGCTTCGGGCACTTCGCCGGCCGCTGCCGCGGCACGCTCGCTTCGCTCGCTCGGCTCGTGCGTTGTTTGTCATGTTCTAACCTAACCTAACCTATATTTTGTTTCACACCTAATCTATCAAGGCGGTTTGCTTCTGGCACTTCGCCGGCCGCTGCTGCGCGGCGTACCGAACGATGGCTTCGTTGCGGTCGGGTATGTTTTAAAATACGCGGGGCGTATACTAAATCTCAATGTATACCCGATATCAACACGCGACAGTGACGTCACAAATGTTAGATAAAGGTACGCTTTATTGAAATGATTTTAGTTTACTGGTTTTGAAAATATACCCGACGGCAACGCGGTCTCTGACGTCATGAGAGTTGTGTGAAGGTATAGTTTCCATATAAGCTGCCCCACCTAATGAACTGTGCAGCCTGCCCGGATACGTGCACTTCAGACGATCTTTACAAGGCCACGGACAAGGCCATTGAGGTGGCCTCATTTCGGTCAAACAAAATATAAATGTAAAACGTTTTATTTATAATATATTTTATCTGAAAAAAAAATCGAAACATCGACTCGAAAAGAAGAAGAAGATTAATAATTAGATCAAAATAGTACAAAATAATAGAAACAATGTCAAATAAAAATAATAATACAATAGCAATTATGTTCAATTCAATCTTATTCAATTATATTCAATGGATACAGTAAATATCGCGTCGTAGTACGATGCGACGTCGTATCGTGCTTATGTGTACGAGCCCTTACACTATTTAGTAGACTAGCTTTTGCCCGCGGCTTTAAAAAACAATAATCGTTTTTTGTTGCAAAAATCAGTACATATTATTTGTCATAAAATGTTATTCCCCAAACTTGGCACACTCAAGCAACTGTGTCTTAGGAATAGACCCTCCCGTGACCTGTCAATGATCAGTACGAGTATTCGATGTAAACTATGCTATGCTTTGCCCGAGCGACATATAAGTTTTTGTGCAACATTTTTATTTCTTTGGTATAAAAACTAGTCTGTGACATTCTCTGCCCTTAAACTATATTCATGCAAAAATGGATTCTTCTGTTGTTTCGTAAACGAGTAACAAACAAACCAATAAAGACACTTTCGAATTTATAAATAGTGCTACTTTTTCCAGTTAACGGCAATATTTTCTACGAATTTTTAATGATAACGGATGGAAGATAATGAAAGGAAAGAAAATGTAGAGCGTAATGTTTTCGGGTTGACATATAAATAACTATAGGTATATGAAGTACATACCCAAATCATAACAAACTAACGATAAAAATAATATTTAGTAATTTCACAGTATAAGTGAAATAACCGGACACCAAATATTATCTTCAAACTCACGAAATATGAAGCAACCCACCGAAATCAATAAACAGTAGTGAGTAAAGGTCGGGAATCTATCAAGGCCCAGCCAGCCGGGAAATTGTCATGCAGGATTAGGTTCATCCCGTCCTACACACCAGCAAACTTACACATGTAGCTGCAAAACCAACGAACTAAAAATATCCATAAAGTAACCACCAGTTTTCATCTGAAAATACATGCAGCGGTAGCGCTCTCACTAAAGTGACCAGGTGAGTTGGTCAGGCGGTACCTGCAAAATGCGATACCTGTTTGAGTCGGACAATTTGAATTTTGTAAAGAAATGCGAAATATTTTCTGGAAAGTAAACGAATTTATGGTTTTGGGTCTGATGCTTTTAGAGTTAAGCTTGAGTTAAAATGTTTGGCCTTCAAATAAAATGATAGGTAGATGAAAAACTAGACTACAGATTTCTATGACTTTGATCAATGGAATAATTGATTTGACAGTGGGCAGCATAGCACGTAGAACTGTTGACCGAAGGAGTCGTTGAGTTTTTGAATGGAGACAACGTAGCGATAAGCACAACAAACGAGCATGGCAATTAGCATCTTAACGCTGGGCAGAGGAAGTGATTAAGACGGCAGAAATCAGTTCAGTGCAAGCCTTTTCCAATCAGTCTAACTGAAACCAATCGGGGAGGCCTAAGTAATACAGGAGACTTTCAATAGTCGATATAATGATAGTGATGAAAGAATAGACTTGTTGTTTTTCCCGTCATTTTTCACCGCGCGAAAAAACATTATGATAAAATAGTCAGTGACCGATTTGAGCGCCTGGTAACAAATGATTGTTTTCGCCCCCACCCCCTGATTTATTCACGGGCACATTCGACGGCTCAGAAAACAAATATTTGTCTCCCGCGGAGCAGTTTGCCAATTGTCACTGAAGTTTCCTTATCCGGTGAACAAATACTGACCGACTGAGTAAGAGGGGTGCGAAAAGTTTTACAGAATCTACTCTTACCACACGGAGCCTGATTTTCATTGAATTCTACTAAGTTTTATTATTTAGCCATGTCAGAGGCCTTCAGGCGGCTTAAAAACTCTGACACCAAGGCTAACCACGCGGCCTATACGAACTTATTAAGTGTTGTTTTTCAAAGGGCAGAGACATTCAGAGGCGAATATGCTCATCATTATGAACAACTTTTACTATGGGGGCCAACAGCGACATTGCGTAAAAAACAGTTGTTTCATACAAAAGGTGAATGACTACCTATCGGTAAAATGTATGAAACAGCTGATTTTTACGTATTGTCGCAGTTGAGCCCATAATAAAAGTTGTTCAGAATTACTAAATTATGGTTACCATTACACCTCTGAATTAATACTTTGTAAAATAACACCCTACGTTCGATTGCCGTCTTACACTAACTTGAACACAAGAAAAACTTTTATTTTTGAATAAGTGAAATCTTACTGAAACACACACTTCCCTGAAACACAGGCCTCATCGCCTAGTTCAGGGATCACCATTAATGTAAAAGTATGTAATGTGTTTTTTGGCAATAAATATATATTATATTATTATTTTCCGTACAGCTTTAGATTAAACTTTAAAGTCTAAAAGAACCTCGAATCTCGACAGATCATGTTAATTTTATGATAATTACTATCCTACCTTACCAAACATGATCAAAATTGACAAATCAATTGATGGGCATTTTTGTAGGACAAAATTAATCAAATAAATGATAAATGCGCTACAGGCTACAGCAAATATTATCAAGTTTAAGAGCGTAGCCTAGTGACGAAGAAATTGAGAAATAGGTATTTGGACTAAACTATTGCCGTCGCGATGCACCCAAACCAGGGAGCTTCAATGTGTGTGTGATGCAATTGTATTTGTGTGCGGACTGCGCTCGAACTGTCCCCACACCCCGCCCGCGCCTCAAAGAACCAGCGTGGCCGACCGAAGTTTGATTTTGAATTGTAGCAAAATATGATATTACGTAGAGTGCGCACAAGATAACTCTGCACGCGAGTCGTGGCGCCACGTACGTTATTTCACTAGCATTCCGTATTCCCTGGCAGCATAGAATTTGTTCCTGATTTTGGCCGTACGTAGAGCTTTCTTACGCGTATTCTACGTATAATCTAGTTTCCTAGAAGGTAAGGCGGAAAGCAAACAAAAATAATCCTGCCAATGATTATTTATTTTTCTGCCATTAGGAAGCTACATTATTTGTGACATAGGTTATTTTTTTTATAGGCTTATTTATTTTCTTTCAAATTATTTTATTATTGTTGTACAAAAACATAAAATGTACCCAACTAACATCATATACAATTGATCTTGAACCCAAAGCAGGGAGTAAAAGTAGCAATTTGGCTATTTGATTTCTGTAGGCGTTGCAGTTTACATTATATATTTGGACTGAAATTACTTCTTTCTAATTTTAAGTTAATTATTTTTTATTTAAATATCTAACATAGTTCTTCTACAAACTAAAATAAATATGGACTCGCGCTTGAAAGGGTTCGTACCGTATGGGAGCTAAATATGTAGTCGTTTTTCAATTATTTGTTTTTTAAATTGATGTATTATATTACTAAATACTCTGAGAAAATGTCAAGCGTCTACCTGTTGTGATTATTAATAATTATCGTGCAAAAACTCACATCTGTTGTATGAATAAATATTTATTTTATTCTATATTTTGACTGAAGAAACGGAGGAGGTACGCAATTTGACGCGTATTTTTTTTTTTTGGAAAGGGTATACGTCGAAGTTGGTCCCATTTAAATTTTCTTGAAATCGGCTGAGCCATATTTGATAAATCAACAATAATGTGAAAAATGCTACATCGATCCGCGCGAATTCTGTACACAGTTGAAGTCGATATTTATTTCATTCTATTTTTAGTAAGTATTTGTTGTTATAATGGAAACAGAAATACATCATCTGTGCAAATTTTAACTGTTTAGCTATTATGGTTCATGAGATAGGTACAGCCTAGTGACCAACAGACAGACGGACAGGGGAGTCTTAGTAATAGGGTCTCGTTATATTACTGTATACCTGCACATCTAAAACTTCTTGCCTTTTATATGGTACCTACTCGTACCATATTTTCATTCCGCTATTAGTTCCATAGTATAAAAAATAATAGAGGATTCAATAAAACAGATGCGAGGTTTACTGTTTAGAGAACGACTTGTCATACCTTGCTAATACTTTAAACACGTTTAAAAAAAACTAAAACAATCAGCAAATTAAAGCAGCAGTGGGTAGGACACACACCATAGTAGGTAATACAGGATAGAACATCTACAAAGTAGGTATATATGTACTGATTAAAGCATTTAAAGCACTTCTAATTGAACTTTTCAGCTCTCTCCAAATTCAGTGGATTGGCAAGTTAAAATGACAGAGGGCAAGGCACATAGTTCAATGAACGGATAGCCAATGGGGCTGTTTTCTCGAATGAATCTCACGTATAATCCGCGCCACACAAGTCGGCGGATGGAAAGTTGGGCGCAGAACGCTGCGCAAAAGGCAAAATATAGGTATGCGCGGGAGCCAGAAAGGGGCACACTCGCCCGCCAAACTTATGCCTCCCGCGCGCTCCCTGCGTCCGTGCACTCCACTAGGCCACGCGGTGTCAGCATGGTGCACATATGCACAATAATAATTAGCGCATCACAGCGAAATGTACTCGTACCTCGCATCTGTTTAATTGAATTGAGAATTCAATTAAACAGATCAGATGCTAGGCTTACTGTTTGGAGAACTGCTTGTCATACTTTGGTTCTAATTTAAATACGTTAAAAAAGTTATAGCAATTAGCAAATTAAAGCAGCAGTGAATAGGGCACACACCATAGAAATACAGGATAGAATATCTACAAAATAGGTAGAGACAAACTGATTGAAACACTTCTAAGTATTTGAACTTTTCAGCAAAACTCAGTGGATTGGCAAGTTAAAATGACAGAGGGCAAGGCACGTAGTTCAATGGACGGATAGCCGATGGGGCTGTTTTCTCGAATGGATCTCACCTACGATCCGCGCCACACAAGTCGGCGGATGAAAAGTTAGGCGCAAAATGCTGTGCAAAAAATAGGTATGCGCAGGGGCCAGAGAGAACAATGCACAGTTCTAGCCCAAATTCTATGGCTATAAAAATATTTAGTAAATTGCCAAATAATTTAAAAGATATCGAAAGATAAAACTGTTTCATAAAACAACTAAAAATTTTCCTATTATCGAAATCCTATTATACATTAGACGAATTTTTTAACGATAATCTAGAAAACGTAATAATAAATCGTTCCAATACAAATAATAAAATTGCCATACCCTTATTGGGTCATATGTATAACTATACAAAACATGTTAACTAAAAACCGCATGTTTATATCTTGCAATATATGAATTGAGTTTGAGAGACAAGACGCCGGGGCACACCCGCCCGCTAACCTCATGTCTCCCGCGTGCACTCCTGTGCTTACCACTACGCCACGCGGCATCGGCATTGTGCACACATGCGCAATAATTAGCGAATTACGGCGAAGTGTCATCTGCGGCTAACATCTCATCCGCCGACTTGTGTGGCGCTACCTATACTGGCAAGCGCAGCATAGAACTTATGTATTTTACTAGATCTAGATTTATTTATTTTGTTGTGTTTGTAATGTGACTGATTATGTGTTTTTTAATTATTTAAAGTTGAGTCTTTGATACTTGAATAATTTAATAGAATGTTTATCGCTTAGGTAGATGGACTAAGGATAATTATATTTATACGTTACAGTTATTACACGATTTTAGAGAGCACGTGATTTTCCTGATTAGAACCATTATTTCGCTTTAGGCGCAGATCTAATAATGGCACACAGTTCTAAGAAATCTCAATTTTAAGAATGCCCAATTCTCAAAATGGTAAAATAATTAATAATAAGGTAATTTTTTTAAAATTAAAATGTGTGTTATCTATTTGAAATTATTTTGCCATTTTGAGAATTGAGCATTCTGTGCTTTAATTAAAGCACCACCTCTTTAGGGCAAAGTTAATGGGTTTAAAAAGAACAACTTTTACTATGGGAGCAACTAACTCTGAATTGGCGATAAAAACCAGCTGTTCCATACACTTTGTCCATTATCAACGGACTTTTTCTATGGTATAGTTGATATTTCTCGCGGATTCGGCTCTGGTCGGTCCCATAGTAAAAGTTATGATGTACTTAACTCGCCAAAGGAGGTTGTTCTAGGTACCGGTAAGCTCTTATATGTATTTAATATGTGTGATTTTTTTAGAAAATTTCTAATCAAAATTATGTTGCCATTTTGAGAATTGGGCCTTCATAGAATTATGTTTTCGTAGAATTGAGCCTTCCCGGATTACTTGGGCATTACGCTAATTGGTTATTCTGCGCCTAACTCATTTAGATGTATGCGGATACAACACGATGTTCTGTATAATCGCTGCTATATGTCGTAGCAACTAAACGTCTATATTCCATAGATAAAATCTTATCTTCAAAAGTAACAAACATACTACGGTCAAATCATAAGATTGGAAAAAATAACTAATATTTTTAATAAACATCGATATCGATGGACATCACTAGAGCATCGACAAAAATATCGACTATTACTACATCCCTAGTACTTGTGTACGTATAGGTTTGAACCTCCCTTACCTCGACCCTACCCCCGTATCGTGCGATAGGGACAATTGCAGCTCAGAGCGATTTATACCTACAAAAAACTTGGCGAGACAACGTTTCGTATTACGCTGTTTTCTTCTTCAAAAACTATTTCAATCAAGTACTTTTTTATGTCAAAATTTAAAAAAAATATGTGCTCATGATTCTGTCATTTTATATTTTGTTAGATATTATTAAGTCTCTTCTGGTAGGTCTCTAAAGATGTTGGTAATAATGGTGAATTTTTTTGTGATTTTGAAGGGTCATATTTTTCTTGCTAATTAATTTATCAAGAAAAAGAAAAGACAGAGTAGTCTAAACAGCAAAATTTAATTTTATGACAAAAAATTGAAGCTCTATAAGTATTTTCCAGGAAGAAAACAGCGTAATACATTTGTATGAAAAGTTACAGACCAACCAGGCTCTTAACCAACGACGGCTACATACATACCCCACGCGCGTCAAGTGTGAACTGTTTATGCGAGCGAGCTAGATTGCTCAGGCGTTACTTTAACTGTTCCCGAGCTTCTACCACTGTCTCTGTCCATTGCTTCTTCTGGAATCATATAGATCTTCTTCTATTGCAAAGCTTTTCTAAACTGAATGATCACCAGGTTAAATAGCCTGTCCAATATTGCTTTACTTGCTCCATTTCCACATTAATCTTGACACTGACAAACGCACTAAACGCAAAAAAAGCCATCATCTTCAGAAGATGAGAAAAACATCATATTATCGAGTTGGTGACTCAATAAATGATCTCAACTCGATGCACCAATAAATCGATTACGGCATTTGCGGCGATGTATTGCCAACTCGATAGTATCGAGTGGCCGCCACCGCTATGATTTGCTTTATTCCATACAGATAATCCTCAATAATAAGATATCCTTCTATAAAGAAGAGAAAAAAAAATCATGCCATACAGTTTCTGACTCAATAAATCAACTCGATGCACCAATGAATCGATTCTCGATCTGCCAACTCAATAGTATCAAGTGGTCGCGCCAGAGAACCGCACAACAGCCGATCGGCTACCATAGCTATAATTACCGTTTTTCGATGCCCACCTTTTGAAGAAGAGAAAAAAATCATGTTATCTTTTGCTGACTCAATATAAATGATCTCGACTCGATGCACCAATAAATCGATTCTGGCGATGTATTCCGCCACCTCGACACCGAATAGCCGTTTCCGTGGACAACAGCTGGTCAACCGCTCTCACTATGATTTGCTTTAATTGATGCCCATCTTTTGAAGAAGAGAAAAAAACGCGTTATCGAGTTGCTGACTCAATCCGACCGCTATACGCTATATGATTTAAGTTAGTAGATGTCGAGTCTAAGAAAAAATCATGTCATCTAGTTTCTGATTCAATAAATGATCTCAACTCGATGCACAATAAATCGATTCCGGCGATGTATTCCGCCAACTTGATAGCACCAAATGGCTTTTTTCGTGGACCACTGGTCATCCGCCCTCACTATAATTTACGTTATTCGATCCCCACCTTTTGAAGAAGAGAAACAATCAAAGTTGCTGACTCAATAAATGATCTCAATTCGAAGCTCTAATAAATCAATTCCCTGTGATATATTCTGCTATTTCGATAGTATCGAGTGGTCGCATTCGCGGACAGAGAATCGACCGCTTCTTCTATGATTTGCGTTGTCGAAGAAAAAAAACATGTCATCTAGTTTCTCACTCAATAAATGATCTCAATTCGATGCTCCAATAAATCGATTCCGGCGATGTATTCTGCCAAGTCGATAGTATCGAGTGGCCCGCGGGCCGCACGACAGCCGATTGGCCGCCACTGCTATGATTTGCGTTGTTCGATGTTTGTGCTGCATCGATTCGAATTCGTCACGTTCTCGGTATCGTTGTGGTGCAAATTTTCGAGGCGGGGTCGGGAACGACGGTGTCGGTGTGAACGGACGCACTAGCTGTAGCTTTCATTTGCTTTTTTGTAAGATGAAGAATCCCTTTAGCACTAAGTAACTTATATTTTCAATGCCCGCCCCTGCACTTATTCAATCTCGTAACCATTTACCTACGTCCTAGTTCAATATAAGGGCCTATTTCCCGTTGCCAGTTTAGATATGGGAAAAATATCATAAAATCCCAGATTCTATCGGTCCATAGGCCCTACACTACTACTGACCTTTCGGTCGGCAGTAAATGGTGGTGACATTTTTTTTTTTCAAAAGTGGTACCGTTGTTGGATTACAACTTAGCAATGAAAATCTAAATAAAGCGTACAACAAATAATTTGAGTTAATCTTATCTTAAATCTTAACTTTCATTCAGTAAAGCTCCAATTTCTTAAAATCTTTATCCTAATATTACCAGTTTCCCCACATGCACCACGACTCCAATTTCCCGTTTTACGATCTCCTATTGGTAAAAAAAATACCCAATACACATTATCACAAAACGATATAAGTTTTCATTTTCCATTTTCTTCTTAAAGCGAGTAAAGAAAAGACTATATTGGCTCATCGAAAAACACAGCTCGATAAAAAACCGTTTTGCATAATCCGGCTAGCAGGGTTTCAATTTACCTAAACAGAATAAAAACGAGCTTCAGTAGGTACCTATAGCCTAAGTTTGTTGCACCTACGCAAATCTATAAGCGAAATAATTTAAGGCAATCGTAAGGCGCCAACTTGGTCATACAAAAACAATAAGGTGTTGTCTACCTCTAAATATTATCCGATTTTAACACTTCAATGGCTTTGTTATACGTCTAACACCCGTATTCACAAACGTTACTGTGAGGTCTCATACGAGTAGCAGGCATGGACGCACAGGAGTAGCAAAATCATTTCACAAACAATACTTAAGTGGTGAAGCGCACTATGCGTTTGTTAAAATGAATGCATAGCTAAGCAAGCTCGTTAGCTACTTTAGACAATGCATAGTAGACCAAGCTTGCTTTTTTAATTCAATATTTTTAGAATTAGTACGCTTGTCTTCAATAATGGGTCGGTCTCGCACTAGAGCCACGATCAGTTCCCTTTCCGACGTGGTGAATGGTATTTTCTTAGAACTGGAATACAATTAGGTAGGTATATTGTTTTATTTATAAATCACTCTGCCGGGGCTTATGCTACCCTAGTACGCAGTATAAAACTAAGTAATATCGTATAGCCGTGGTGTCCGAAGTTTTAAACTTGAATTTTTTCTCTAGAGACTATTTTTTATACTTGAGTTTTCCTTAGTTTGCCAGTCAATATGACATTTTAAACCAAGCTAAAATTAAATACTTAATAGCGAAGTAATAACATAACAATGTTTATATAATTTGTGAAGATTGTAAAACGCTAAAATTTTACTGACCACATCCGTAGTGTTATTTATTTTTTATTTGCTGTTTCTAAATGCTGCGACATTTTTAAATAAACAAGTGTTAGCTTTATTATTCAATTAAAATTAACACGAAAAATCAACAATGCTTCTACGCAAAGAATGAGACGGCTAACGGTTTTTCTCCAAGGGTTTCAGGTAGTCGAACTCGACCATGAAGTTAGCAATATAAATGGACCAATCACATGTCGCTATGTCACGCAGTGCGTTTGCTTTGCCAAGCATTACTCAAGTTTTGTCCATGAATACAAAGGCTCGATGAATGGACCGCACTGAGAAGTGTTACCCTTTGCACAGTGTTGATGCTTTACTTAAGGAAATACCGTTTGTGATTACGGGTGTTAGTTTTTAGGGTTCCGTACCCAAAGGGTAGAAACGGGACCCTATTACTAAGACTTCGATGTCCGTCTGTATGTCTATCCGTCTGTCTGTCTGTCTGTCACCGGGCTGTATCTCATGAACCGTGGTAGCTAGACAGCTGAAATTTTCACAGATGATGTATTTCTGTTGCCGCTATAACAACAAATACTTACTAAAAACAGAATAAAATTAACATTTAAGGGGGACTCCCATACAACAAATGTGATTTTTAGGAGTTTTTTGCTCGCTATTAATAACGGCAAGAGGAATAGGGCTCCCATACGGTACAGAACCCTTCGTGCGCGAGTCTGACTCGCACTTGGCCGATTTTTACAGTTATTTACATGACGAAATTTAAATGATGAATGATTAAAATTATAAGCCACTAAAAAGTCATATGTTTACGCAAAAACTTGTCTGAAAAGAATACATAAACTAAAAACTTTTCTTAAAAAAAAATAAGACGTACGAGCGTGCAATATTTCTTACGCAAGCGATTCACATCAAAAACCTAACATTTTGGGGTGAAAATAGTTTTCTCCCGGAACGTAAATTTTATGAAAAATGTACCGAAAATTCTCTCAATATTCCACAGAAAACGCGAAACAGTGGTCGATTCACGATCCTCTTAAGGTCGTAATAGGTGCGAATACCTAGTAAGTAAATTAATTTCACATGTATTTGGAGACGTCCTACCTTTTTAAGAGTTCCGTACCCAAAGGTTAAAAACGGGATCCTATTACTAAGACTCCGTTGTCCGTCCGTCTGTCTCTCACACAAGGCTGTACCTCATGAACCGTGACAGCTAGACATTTTAAATTTTCACAGATTATGTATTTCTGCTGCCGCTACAACAACAAATACTAAAAACAGAATAAAATTGTGATTGTGAGAATAGAATGTGATTTTTTTTACCGTTTTTTTTCAATAGCGGCAATATGTAGAAATTAACCTGGAAAAAACAGGTAGAAAACAGCAATAGACGCTTAAAACTGGGACTGGGAATGAGGGGGCTCCTATATGGCACGTAACTCTTCATGCGCAAGTCTGACTTGCACTTGGACGATTTTTTCTCTTCGATTCTTTCTTAGTTTGACTAGGTGTTCGTCAGCAATCATCGAAGTTAAGCAACGTTCAGCACGGTCAGTCTTCAGATGGGTGACCGCGGATGGCATTTACAACTGAGCGCTACTGTGGCTTGGATGACACTTTAAATTGTAGGCCCCGGTTGTTTTAACCGTTTATCCATGTCAGTCCAGAGGCCTTCAGGTGGCTTTAAAAAACTGACACCAGGGCTAGCCACCCGGCCTATACGAACTTACAAGCGGGACGATGTCGTCCATCTGCGAGATGGGTCGCCAATAGTCAAAATCGCTGGTCGAACATTGGACAGGATTGACATAGGACCGAGGCAGAAGGAACAGTTAGAGAAAGATACCTATACCCATCCATCAGCCATAGGACCTCCTACTGCTGGCCATAAGCCTCCCCAATAGATCTCCAATAAGACCGGTTGGTAGCGGATTGCATCCAGTGCGATCCTGCGGTCTTAATGAGGTCATCCTTGCACCTTGTGGGTGGACGTCCTATGCTGTGCTTGCCGGTGCATGGTCTCCACTCGAGAACTTTTCGACACCATCGGTCATCAGTCCTCGTCACCCAGATGTGGGATAAAGAAAGCTCTGGACGATGATGAACATAAAAAATCACGATTCAAGCACGAGCGAAGAGGAAAACCAGCTCATACAATCCTCTTAAAGCGATTCGCTACAGTTGGCTAAGTTTATTGCCAAACGAAACCTAACTACTCAGATACGGATTACCGAGAGTTATATCGCACTCAACCAAATGGGTTCCTAAGAATCGCCTGAATCTGGGCTTATGCCGCCGCTACACGACCGCAATAACTAAATTTGAATACAACCTTTATTTGCGCTTAGAAAAAATGTCCTTCTGACGTCCCTTATAACAAGAGAATAAAATTAAATACAGTCAAACCTGGCTAACTGAGAACTGGATAAGTGAGAAACCTCTATAAGTGAGAGTAATTGCCAGGTCCCGTCATTTTACCCCTCAATTACCTCTATAAGTGAGAGACTAAAACCTCTATAAGAGAGAGTCGTTTTTCCCTCATGGACCTCTATAACTGAGAATACTACTTTTCTGAACCTCTATAAGCGATAGTTGAGGGTAATGAAACATCTGCACTTTATGACCCATTCTTAATTTTCGTGGAACTAACTACCGTTGATTTCGGATCGTGTTCTATTCAAAATTTTTTTTGTATTTTGTGGAGATAAGTAACATTGTTTTGTATTGCAGTTTTTTGGAATGGCCACACGTGCATCTGTACTATCTTGTTTGTTGAATAAATAAATAAATCGTTAAGTGATAAGCTTATGATTCAATGCGTTCAAAAGTGGAAAATCTCGAAATTAAATACGCAATGAATTTTATTTATTAGAATCCAACTTTTATAAAATAATAAAATCAAAAGACCCTATACGGTCTCAGTGCTCTTAGGACATGGAAATATTAAAAAGATTCGACTTTATGTTATTCGCAATTTTAAAAAGTGCCTTTTAGAATGAATAAAACAATCATCTCTATTCAATTCTAACTAATACAACCCGAACAATTAGTACCTATATAGTATTTATAAACATATTTATCATTCTTCACGCATGAAGATACCTACATACAAATTAGACGTATTTTTTTACCTTTATGAGAGAGAGAAGCCACTTCTGAAACTGGATAAGTGAGAAACCTGGATAAGTGAAAAACCTCTATAAGAGAGAATGAGATGGCGGTCCCTTCAACTCTCTCTTATCCAGGTTTGACTGTACACATTTATACAACTGACAACAAGTTTTACTGATAAAACTAGAATACTTTCTATCTTGAAATATTGGTAGTCTAGTGGTAGTGACATCTGCCTTACAAATCTTACAATCGTCGGCGTTAAAATCCCGGTCCCGCACCAATAATATGTGTTCTTTGGAATTCATGTACGGTTTTTCACACCACTTGCTTTTTGGTGAATGACAACGTCGCGAGGAAACCTGCATATGTCCGCAGATGAAATTTGATGGCGTATGTGAATCCACCAACCCGCTCTGGAAATAACTACTTAGGTATCTATTACACGAATTCGTACATGAAATTAGTTAACATAAAATATTAAATAAATTACAATCAAGCAAAAAACATTTACAAAGATCTTTCATTACGCCTGGTCGACGCAACACGTGACCAAAATGCTGGCCTCTATTTTGCCCAAAGGATCAGTATTGCTATCCAACGGGGTAATGGGGCCAGCATTTTGGGAACTGTGCCCGCTGATAGTGGGCTTTTAGATTAGGGTTTTCATCGTCATCTATACATACTTAATTTTTTTTTTAGCTCAAGTGTTTGATTTTTATTTTTTAATTTGTTTAGGTTTGTACATATAGCATAGTAGTTGTAATATATAGTTAAGTTTATTAAATTACTATCCAAACTAACCAAGGACATCAGCATTGTATCCACGAGTATTCTACATTACAAATCTACTTTACCACGAACAAAATCGATTTAAAAAAACAGACAGTAAAAATTTAGTTACAAAAGTTTATAAGAACCCTGTGTACTTATGTATTTTTTTTTTAGTAATACATATTTTAATATTCATCATCACTGTCGTTGAAATATTCTTTCAAGTTATAAATAAAAAGCTTTAGTAAGGATTTTGCTAAAATATGACCATTTAGAGGTTTCAAAGCAGTGGGTAAATTATATATACTCGAAAGGGAGACATGAATCCAACAGTGGACGTCCTATGGATGATGGATGGAAGTCATTTGAAAATCTGTTCAAAACACTATAATACCCAGTTCAGGACGCAAACCCAAAATGCGTAAGAATGTATTCAGTTTCTTTTTAAAAAACAACAGATACTAAGTTGGCCTGTACAGCGCTGGGACTACAATAAACTAAAGAGCTTTTAAATTACTATTCTCTTTTAGGGTAGTATTTTGATGCAAAAACGGGATCCCGGGTCTCTCATATTGAGTCAATTTGAATTTTCTTTTCTTTTGTGATTAGGGTTACCATGTCTACGGATCTGTTAGGATTCTTTGGATTTCTTAAGTCTTAGGACTTTTAATGATCGTTACGCTCTTGACAGAGCGGTCGTGGTCATCACGCAGTATTATTATTGGTAGGGGCAGATGTAATGCGCCTCACGATATCTCGCCATCTCTCTCTATTGGAAGAAGAAGGACTTTTAAGCTTTTCGGAATTATAACAATAAAATAATAATAGTTTATTTGTTCCAAAAAGAAGCTAAGGCTAAATTAAGTAAGCTGCATTCTGCACTAGGTCTCCGAGGAGCCTGTGTTGCAGAGTACAGTTTTCTTTAACACATAAGCCTACATTTTACATTAAGGTATATTTATTATTTTATGTACATCTATATTTTGTAATTGAAAATCAGGGAATCAAGGCGGGTAGCCTTGGTGGCCTGATATAAAAACAAGCTTTAAGTACAAGCGTGAGACGTGGATTTAAACACGATGAGTTTTTTAGAATGTATACAGGGATTTACACACCACTGGCTTTTCCATGTCAAAAATGGCGAAGCAACGTGCTGACGTCCGTAGGCAATATTTCATGCCGCATGTGAATCAATCAACTTTCATTTTGGATATGGCCAGTTATGGTGATGAATTAAAATATCTGGCCAAAGTCTGGGTGATATTTATCCTTGTCTATAGTATTCCTCGATAGATGGTGTAGAGTATGACGCATTGTTTACTAATAGGTCTCCGAACAGTAGGCCTCGCGTCACATCTCTTTAACTGAAGCTTCTTAATCTTCATAAGCCAATCTAGACTCGTTCTTGACCGATTTGGTTACTCGCAAATGTTAGATACGGTACGATAGGATACGATCATCCCAAATATTAATTATAGAAATCGACTGATAAATAGCACAACAGCAAATTTCCCCCGTTCTGAGAGAAATACCCCCAGCAGAAATCATCGACGATAAAAAAAAAACAATTTAAGATAATATTTAAGACCTGTGTGTCCAATTTTGTAGAAATTCGTTGGAAAATGCGACCGTTGAGCGGAGTAAAGAAAGAAAAATCGTCGTGCTGAAGCAGAAATCATCGCTTCGGTTCGGTCTTTACTTTTCCCAAATTCCTAATGCGCCATGGTAACCCTACTCGCGATAATATTCTCTAGTGACTGAAAAGGGTCATCGTTCGGGAAAATGCGATCCGACGTTCTTCAGGATCCCTTCTATTGTATAGGAGGGAGGTGTTGTGTTTTGTACGGAATGGACATCTCTACTATCTCTATATCCCTCGTTTTATGACGCCCCTTGTGACACTAGTTTTTATATAGCAGAGAAAAAGGAATATTTTCAAGCGACTTTAAAAAGGAATTTCTCTTTTCGACGGTATATATGTTTTTATGTATCTAGAGGTACCAGTTTTTGCCCGCGGCTTCGCCCGCATGATATTTGAGGCCCTACCTTACCACCCTTAATAAAGGAGGTAAGGAGGTGGAATATACAAAAAATGAATTAACATTTGTTCGATTCAACAGTTCATTTTTGACATTTCTTGGAGCGCACGCTAGAATAGCTCGCAGATGGCAGAATTGTACCTACTTACTTAACACTTATTATAAAATGGAAAATTTACGCAATATCGTTATAATTTATAGCCTATGTGTTATTCTGATATAATAAGCTATATAATTGCAAAGTTCAATCTCAATCCGTTCAGTAGTTTTTGCGTGAAAGAGTAACAAACTTCCATCCATCCATCCTTACAAACTTTCACGTTTATAAAATTAGTAGGATGTTACGCGATTACTCCGCCAACTAAGAACCGATTTTTGCGACTTTTTTTTGATCTGATACATCGGACTTCAGAAGTCTTCTTCTTTCTTCTTCTTTTCAGCCATAGGACGTCCACTGCTGGACATAGGCCTCCCCTAAAGACCTCCAATAAGACCGGTTGGTAGCGGCTTGCATCCAGCGCGATCCTGCGGTCTTAATGAGGTCGTCCGTCCACCTTGTGGGTGGACGTCCTACGCTGCGCTTGCCGGTACGTGGTCTCCACTCGAGGACTTTTATGACGGATGACCCATCGGTCATCAGTCCTCCGCGCTATGTGCCTTGCACATTGCCATTTCAACTTGCCAATCCGTTGGGCTATGTCGGTAACTTTGGTTCTTCTACGGATCTCCTCATTTCTGATTCGATCATAGCAGAGAGACTCCGAGCATAGCCCTCTCCATAGCTCGTTGGGCTATTTGGAGCTTACTAATAAGGCCCATAGTAATAATTGTGTGACATTTTGTATGGCAAGGGGAGAGAACTATTTTTAGGAATATGTTAGTTGCGCACAATTCATCAATCCGACTGCCTCGGTGGCTCAGTGGTTAGTGAACCTGACTTCTGAATCAAAGAGGCGTGGGTTCGATCCCCACCCAGGGCAAGCATTTATGTGATGAACATTGGTGTTTACTCTGTGTCTGAGTGTTATTTAGGTACTATCTATATAAGTATGTATTTAAAAATATGTAGTATATCAGTCTCTGGCAGCCATATCACAAGCTTTGCTTAGTTTGTGATTAGAGACCGTGTGTAAGATGTCCTCTAATATTATTTATCCATTATAATTAGTGTTACGTACTAATTTTTGTATGTCATATGGTTAATTGTGTCGTAGGTACTGTAGGTATAATATAAAACTTTTATCTAATGTTACCACAATTAATACGAATAAAAACTTGACTTTTAACAAAATGTGACTAAGTAAGTACTCAATGGTACGGGACCGGGTTCGAACCCTCTCCTCACGTTTGTAAAACAATCGTTCTACCACCAAGTCACTAAAGCTTCAAACTAATTACCTGGCAGTTGAATAACTGCCGCAGTACAAGCAAAATCTGCAAAAGAGCACCAACTAAATTGCATTAAATAGAGTCCTGGGCCTTTTATAGCCGTGGCCATACACGAGACAAACAAACAGATTCACGAATCGTTGCCATACGGGGCAGTATGGTGGCACAAAGGCGCGAGCGCA
Organism: Hypomecis atomaria; assembly: GCA_964007245.1. Classification (NCBI taxonomy): domain Eukaryota; kingdom Metazoa; phylum Arthropoda; class Insecta; order Lepidoptera; family Geometridae; genus Hypomecis; species Hypomecis atomaria. The sequence continues at coordinate 19,813,462 of OZ023291.1, forward strand.
GTCGCGGGGTGCAGTTAGCGCGTTACGTCACGCATAGCCTGCTTTCATCTGGCCGCCTATTGTGAGACCGCTTCCGTGTGCTTACTTAGAAGGAAAAAGACATAACTGCAAGATTGCAAAAACTTTCTTTAAATACTAATAGTTAATTTTGTTTAGTCTTTAGTCAACTATCACTGTGTAAAGTAAGCGACATCATTGTTGGAGATAATTTATACTAGCTGACCCGGTGAACTTCATCTCACCATCTGTCATCAACAGTCCATGACAACTTTTACTTGCAGGAACATTTTGTATGGGAAAATTAAATCCATGTTTTTACTGTTTTTCTCGCAAGTTTTATAAATTTTCTCAACGTTTAAACCTACCCTTAACTTCCACGAATATATCAAGATCAAAATTAGCCAAATCGGTTCAGCCGTTCTCGAGTTTTAGCGAGACTAACAACCACGATTCATTTTTATATATATAGATAGATAGATAGATTCTCTGAGCAAATATCTATAGAGTCACAATCGTGCAAAAAAAGTGTCCGAATCAAAACTCTGCCCAAGCTACGTAGTGGGCAGGCTTTTTAGGTGGTCATAAGGCGATTGCAAGCCGACTACAACGCCGCGCGATGCCAAAGTTCTCGGTTACAAGCACTTATTATGTGACATAACGTCGAGATTCGAGAAAACGGGTCATTGTAAATTTATTTAAAGTAAATATCTAAGTCGGTATGTATGGCTCTCGGGCATTTTTTTACTACTTCCACTTAGGGACTGAGGCTCTGTAGATATTTGATCTAAGTTAACATTAACTAATTAGCGTGAACGATGTGACGTAGCCTAATTTGCAAACAGCAAGACGGGTGCTTGTATGCGATGCAGTTAATGCAGGTTCAAATCCTGTCGTCACCAAAAATTTTTGCACAGTTTTTTTTTTTACAATTTAGAATTTAAACACTAATGTAACTATGAAGATTCGTTTGCATTTCAAAGTTTACAATATTGTACTTTTTTGCTGTTGTTAGGTTTGCATTTGATTACATCCTGCAGATGTTAATGATGTCTTCTTGTCTAGGATGTCGGAAAAATACTTAGGCCGCCAACTTGTGTTACTTGGACTAATTGGTAAAACAGCAAGAGCAAGAGTATTACGACACGGGTAACGCAGGATCAAATCCTGTGATCATCACATTTTTTTTTATAAACTATGCCTAAACTAGTTGTTTTTAAATAATGCCAATTTTTTAAATTAACTAACATATCAAAGCTTTTAATTTTACAAAGGAACAGTGGAGCTTTTTTCAGTGAGGAAAAGTGAGTGACTATTCTGTTCTCATAGTAAGTACTAATTGGTATTCCGTGGTAATGATCTTGGCATGAAATATAATGTCACTTAAGTTAGTTACAAGTAGGTACTTAATTAGCAATTGCTTCTTGAAACTTATGAGAATATTAAATCAAATAAATACACTTGCTCATCATAAAATACAATTAAATACAGATCTGTATTTAGCTGAGGTCTGTTGTTTTTTACACTCGGAGATACTGGAACAATATACTTACATGAAATAATTAGTATTGGAATTGTTAACACTATTTATATGATGAATTGAAACTTTAAACTAATACCAAAATAACATGTTTCTTTGGACTATAAAATTGTAAGTTTTTGTTTTCTTTTTATTTAATTTATTCGATCCTCGAATTCATGAGTGCTAACTGGATTATAAGCAACTAGACGACCCGCCCCGGCTTCGCACAGGTGTATTATACATATAAACCTTCCTCTTGAATCACTCTATCCATTAAAAAAAACCGCATCAAAATCCGTTGCGTAGTTTTAAAGATTTAAGCATACAGACAAACAAACAGACTAAAATAGCGACTTTATTTTATACTATGTAAGGATAACGGGATAAAACGTTTCCTGTGGCAATCCTATATAACCAATACAATCATCTATAAACAATTTCTGTGTCAAACATAAAGTTTCACATTTTATTAGTCAAATAAGAGTAGTATAGCGACAGATTTCCCTCGATTTTAATGAAAGTTAGATCAGACATAGACATAAATATTGTACAATGTACATTGTAGATGTGATATATGTATAATATTTATTTTAGTTTCCTGTGTGTAACATCAGAGATACGCTAATACGATAACAATAAAATCTCTTTGTACTTCAGCTAGTTCGTAAATTCAAACACATTGTCACTAAAATGATTAACATGATTTGGTTTATTATATCTAGCCAGCGACTATTTATAAAACTATGCAATTCCCTAATTCAGTTTTTTTTAACTTTGTTGCTTTTACATACAACTACGCTCTACGTACGTAGAAACGGTAAAATTAATTGATAATAAATTAATGAATAATTATGTGGTTCGTATGCACCCCTAGAGGTAGACCAGAATCGTCACAAAGTGGGTACTGGAGGGCAGACGAAGGCAGGGAAGGCCTAAAAGCACTAGCGTGGCGATCTTGACATTTTGCGGGATGGTTGGTGGGATTTGGCTACAGAACGCACCTCTGCTCAGCAGTGGGACCGCATAGGTTGAGAAAATATTAGAGTAATAAACCCTGTCAACAGCACCCGGACTACTCTCGTAATACATTAATCGCTGGGACACTGAACAAAAGCCTCGCCGCCGGACCCGAAATAGCCGCATCGCTGGCTTTCCTCAAAATGTATAAAAATATGACTACCCGCTTTTGCCGTTTATGTATGGAATTTTCCGCAACGAAAAACAAGGAAAAACAGCCGTGTCATATTTAGTTATTAAAATGTTTGGCGCTGTCGACGGCGTTTTACGTTCTGAATATGGCAGAGACGGAACTTTGAATTTCAAGGGTAGGATTGAAATCAGTTAGAGTAAAACTTCTCAAAAATGAAGTCATATAAAACCAACTAAATGGTATATTAACTTAAATTAAGTAATATAAAAGTAAAGTACCTAATATCGGACTTTTTCAGGAAAAGTATCGTTAGCGCCCTAATATAATGCGAAATTTGTATTTCAATCGCAACCTCGTGTTCAAGTGATTTTACGCATTATCATGGTCAAACTTAGCTAAAATTTTAAAGTTAAACAACTTTTATAGCAGTAAGAAGTTTTTATCCTAAGTGACCACAAGTCATTTTCTATCTTAATCGCCACTCCATTCCACACCTCCAGTAATAATAATAATAATATAATATAATATAGCCATTTATTTCTTATCCTTATATAACATGCATTTCTTATTTTATAATGAATATTAACTTAACTTATAAATCTTATTTACATATAAATCTTATCTATTCACTTTCACTCTCTTTATGGATAGGAACCCCACTTTGGGTGAAGGCCTCCTCCAGCTCGTTCCAAATTTCTCTATCTTGTGTTTTTGTTCTCCATTCTATTCCTGCCGTCGCTCTTATATCGTCAGTCCACCTTTTCCTAGGTCTTCCTCTTCCTCTCTTGCCAATTGGCCCATACCATCTTGTTGCTTCGATTGTCCATCTTTTGTCACGATATCTCGCTATGTGGCCTGCCCAACGCCATTTTAATTTTAAACTATAATGTAGTGCATCTATCACCTTGGTTTTCCTTCTAATTCTTTCACTTTTGACACAATTATTTAACAAAGTACTACTCACGGGTCAGGTACCGGAGCAATGGAAGAAGTCAGACATAATCTTGCTATATAAAAAAGGAAACCCACAAGAAATTGGCAATTACCGCCCGATAAGTCTTCTGTCAGGTATATATAAGTTATTTACATCAATACTACAAAGTAGGATTAATACAAATATTGAGAATATGCAGCCCATTGAACAAGCAGGTTTTCGGTCCGGTTTCTCCACGATAGACCACATGCATGTGATGCAACAAATCATTGAAAAATACAAAGAGTTTAACCGTCCACTATATATTGCTTACGTGGATTATGCTAAAGCATTTGACACAATGTCACACGAATCTATCTGGAAAGCCCTGAACAAATGCAACGTTCACGATAAGTATATAAACGTTTTAAAAAATATCTACAGAGGTAGTTCAAGTCGTGTCAAGCTTGAAACAAGAGGATCGGAAATACCGATACAAAGAGGAGTTCGGCAAGGAGACCCTCTTTCTCCAAAAATTTTTATAGCAGTGCTACAAACAATTTTCGATAATCTAAAATGGGAAAGAGAAGGTATCAAAGTAAATGGCCGTTATCTAAGTCACCTCAGATTTGCGGACGATATAGTCCTTTTCGCTGAAACTAGCAACAAATTAGAAAATATGATTTGTTCATTAAGCGAAGAAAGCAAAAAAGTAGGCCTGCTAATGAACGAAGACAAAACTAAAGTAATGACAAACAGCTTTGCAAAATCAATTAATCTCAATGGTAAGCCACTAAAATACGTGGATAGCTACATATACTTGGGGAAACAAATATCACTAGCAGATAACCAAGAAGAGGAAGAAATAAAACGAAGAATCAACATAAGCTGGAAGAAATATTGGTCGTTCAAAGAGATAATGAAAGGTAACTTCTCTCTTAATCTGAAAAAGATGGTGCTAGATACATGTATTCTGCCAAAACTCACATACGGATGCCAAACATGGACAAATAGCACAAAAGTAAAACTTAAACTAGTCATGTGTCAAAAAGCGATGGAGAGAAGCATACTGAAAATAAGAAAGCTACATAAAATCAAAAGTGAAAGAATTAGAAGGAAAACCAAGGTGATAGATGCACACACCTCCAGCACTGTAAATGAAATACTTGTCGCTTATGCTTTTTGAGAAAAAACTCTTCTCCTGTTTTTTTATGATTCACGACAGATAGCACAAAATGTACGTACGTATTCAACGACTTGTAAAAAATGTTGTCGTAATGTTATCAGCTAAATCGACAACTTTAATATAGCAAACAGCTAGTTTTGCCCGCGGCTTCGCCTGCGTGATATTTCAATTTTGTTGTATCCCGGAACCATTTATTTCACCGGGATAAAAATAGTCCATGTCACATTGCGACCTTTTCCATGGCAAAAATCAAGTTGATCCGTTGCTCTGTTGCTGAGTGAAAGAGTAACAAAACAACAAACGCATTTTCGGTTCTATAATGTTAGTAAGGAGATAATTTCTCTCTCCTTTATTTTTTCTCAAAAAAATAATAATTTGGACTTCTTTGAACATCTGTCTAAACCATAGTCTGTGGTGACTGGTTAGACACGTGTGTGTTGTGAATGAGTTTTAAGAGCGTTTCAAAAAGCTTTCATTGTAGGTACCTAAGTTGTTTTTAATTGAGGACGCCATACGGATTTATGAACTGTTTTGCATTTGTACGAGTCTGAGTTTATGCCGGCTGAAAAATTGAAAAAAGAAATGATAATCCGTTTTGCAATAAAACGTTTTCAGTTTAAAAACAGTTTCATTTTATTATATTTATTTTCCACAATACAACTATCTTGACAGGTTCTATCACCTAATGCAATAGGGTAGCTATATAAATTATTTTAAATATGTCTACCAACATATGTCTCTTTCGTAGCCTGGTGTGAACAAGACACTGTCAAACACAAGAAAATAAAATAGAGATTTAATTGTCATTGCACTGAGTCCATGTTAAGCCACTAGTTCCATGAAAGGTCAACTTAATATGACTTTTCCTTTTTTTCTCAAATCATAATTACCTAAAATATTTAGTTAATCGCCTTTCCCTACAGCCTTATTGACATTTGGAACAGCCTTATTACCTATATTATTAAAATTGGGAATTACGACATCTCATTGTGCTCTAAGAATGTCGTTCTTGGCCAGTTAGTACATCCTTCAACTTTTATTTTTGACGCTGACCAATATTCATTTCTATTTTAATCAGGAAATTTTCGCGCTTACTGCCTTAAAATCAATATTACGCACGAGGAAATTATTTTTCTTCATAATTGGTTTATTTCAAGCTACTCGTCTTTGTCTCTAGGCGCTCGAGCGTCCAAGCTACAATCGGCCCGGTTATTATGTTATTAACATTAGGAATTACGACATCTCATTGTGCTCTAACTCTAATCGGTTTGCAAAGCAACTGCGGCCTATAATCACCGCCATTGTCGCTATTTGTAATGTAATGATATTGTCCTTTGATATGTGATGCTTTTGTTCTGAAAGCTCTGGGGGGTATAGCGGTATTATTGGCTTAGTTGGATTTTTTTATGAGGGCGGACCAGTGTCGATTTTTATTTTGATAGGGTGGACACATTGGACATCGTGGCTTTAGAGAAGATAAGAGATATTTAGTAATCTAATACGAGTACTCGTATAGTAAAAATAAATAGTCACTAATCGCTTTTGTAATGAACGCAGAGTTACTTCGGAGCATTGACTATTTAGTCCGTGTTTTGAAGTGAAACTCTAATGCGACTTCCGACAAGGTTAAGTTAAATGTTTAATGCTACCATGGAGGGTACGTTGCGTTGAAGTTTCACTTCTTCCGCGCGGAGGGACTCCGCGTTTGTTATTTTTAACAATTTTAATTCATGTTTTTTTTAAACTGCATTTGTTATTTTTAACAATTTTAATTCATGTTTTTTTTAAACTTTCGCGATTTGAACACATTATCATACTACTATACTATAAGAAACGTCGGGAGGAGAAAAAGAGGTACTTAATTAGCTCATATCTCAAGTTTTATTGCGCGATAAGTCCCGTATAGTAGTATGATAATTTTAATTCACTTGTAAAAGACACGAAAAAATGGATTACATTGTGAAACTGCACCGTACACAATCATCATCATCCATCATCCATAAGAAGTCCACTGATGGACATAGGCCTCCCCTATGGATCTCCAATAAGACCGGTTGGAAGAGGCTTGCATCCAGCGCGATCCTGGGGTCTTAATGAGGTCATCCGTCCACCTTGTGGGTGGACATCCTACGCTGCGCTTGCCGGTACGTGGTCTCCACTCGAGAACTTTCCGACCCCATCGGTCATAAGTCCTCCGCACCATGTGCCCTGCCCATTGCCATTTCAACTTGCCAATCCGTTGGGCTATGTCGGTAACTTTGGTTCTTCTACGGATCTCCTCATTTCTGATTCGATCTCGCAGAGAGACTCCGAGCATAGCCCTCTCCATAGCTCGTTGGGCTACTTGGAGCTTACTAATAAGGCCCATAGTGAGAGACCACGTTTCTGTGCCATAAGTCATCACTGGCAACACACACTGGTCGAAAACTTTCGACACAATCAATAATTAATTAATTGTAATATAATACATCGGAAAAATTCGCAAAAAAATGTATGTGGTGGTACGAAGCTCACCGAGCCTCACGTGTACATTTCGTACAAAAATGTTCACTCGAAACCAAAACCACAAAAAATAGTTTCGCGTCCTCAATTGCATGAACATGTAATTGGCACCCCAGCTCGTTGAAATTCAGGCAACGCATGTATACTGCAGAGTCAGTAGTATATTGACTCTTCGTTAGCATTTGTGCCGACATTTTTTAAATTTAAACCTATTTTATTTTTATTATTTGACACGAGTATGATAGGCTTACGTAGATGGTGGCGATGTTTTTAAGATGTCATTACATGGTAAACTGCTAGAAATACATATTTTATTTGACTAAGAAATATGTTTCTGAGGATAATGAACTTTGAGCCATGAACAAATTACAATTTTCTTTTATAACTCAAAGAGTTATAATTCCACAGTGCTCAATAAGATAGTTTTAAATGTGGTCTATAAACTCAAAAGGTTTAAGGATTCTATCTTGCATACTTAAGAAAATGGGGGGGGGGGGGGGGGTCGGACGGACTCTATTTTCAACTTTCTCGACCTATTATATCTCACCAATGGTACATGTGACAAAAAATTTAGAAACCCTACTCAACGGGGTGTTGTTTTTTTTTATCCCTACCCCCTCGGGTAGGTTTAAATAAAATGTTTCATCCCCTTTTTAGATGTATGGGAGCTACCCCTTAAATATACAGTTTTGTATTTTTTTTAATAATTAAAATTGAGATCTATACTTAAACTATTAATATCATGCAATTTGGTTGATAAATGTGGAAGTTATAATGCGGACGGACACAACGAAGTTATAAGGGTTCCTCGTTTTACTACGGAACCCTAAAAAGTGAAATGTTGCAACTTGATAGATTGATAGACTGATAGATTGTTAGATAGAGATAAACATTTCTAATAGTAATTACACAACATTATACGGGGTTATTCCTAATCAGTTAGCATCCTTTTAGGGGCTTATTCTTTACATCAAAACTTTTGTTTTGCGACTTTTGTCAAAACTCAAAAAATTATCAGCTGTTCAATACATTTAGTCGCGGGTGAACGATATTTTTCTACGGGACAACAATCTTACTTTTATTTTGTTCTTACTTATCTTTGGAACTGATGCTACAGTTGAACTGATGTACTGTGTTGTACCGATATCCTCGTCAGATGGTTATCAGCGGGGATCGAACCCACTCACAATGGACACGCGTCAGCCCGGACACCGACACGCGCTGTATTCACACCTCTCGGTCCTCTCGCCTAACTGCTGGCTACTCTATGGCTGGTATTGAGGATCTTATCTACGGGTTGTGGGCGCTTCTGTTAGAAACGTGTTATGGGGACATTTGAAAAGAAAGAAGTACTTGTATAGGCGTTGATTGGATATCGCGCAGCTTGTTAGCTAACTTCATTTCCACCAACTAGTGTGCGGCGCTCGCGCGGCCTAAAGAAAATATATTTTGAAGATTTCTTGTTTTGGGAAATTCTTAGATTCAAGATACTTTATTTTTCAGAAACATGGTAGTGTAAACAACATTCACAGTCGCGTACAGATTTTCGGAGAGTAGAAAACGCATCATCTTGCTTATCGTGGCGTACAAATTATAATAATAATCGGCCAAGTACGAGTAGGACTCGCGCACGAAGGGTTCCGTACTGTATGGGGGCTCCCATACAGTAATTTTTTCCCTTGAATATATATTCCCCAAAAATATATCATCCTTGCCCTTATCCCACTAGGTGGGGTCGGCACAGCACGTTTCCTTTCGCCACTTCACTCTATCATACGTCATCTCATCATGAACTCCTTTCTCTCGCATATCATCTTTCACACAATTCATCCACACTTTTTTTCCCCAAAAATATGTATTTCTCTTAAATATATATTTTATTTTAATTTTATTATTAATTATTGAAGTGAATATAAAACTAAATATTCTGTGAAAATTTCAAACATCTACCTATTACCATTATTAATATAGAGCGAAAAACGTCTAAAAATTCAGGTTTGTTGTATGGGAGCCCCCCTTAATTTTTTATTTTATTTTATTTTTAGTATTTTTTGTTACAGCGGCAACAGAAATACATCATCTGTGAAAATTTCAGCTGCCTAGCTATCATGGTTCATGAGATACAGCCCGGTGACAGACAGATGGACAGACGGACATCGAAGTCTTAGTAATAGGGTCCCGTTTTTCCCTTTGGGTACGGATCCCTAAAAAGCATACCTACATAGGTGCATGTTATAATATAGAGTTGAATAATCTTAATCTAAGAATCATAAAGTCCATTTTCAGACCTCTGTCGTTTAATTGTCTTATTGTGTCTTATTTTGGAGGGTTCTTAGTGTCTTATTACTTTAAGAGAAATAGATTCTTAGTCTACGACAAAGACACCGTTCAGAACAGAAGGAAACTAAGTAAGTTCGTATGTGTGGTGGATAGCCTTGGTGTCACAGTCTTTAAGCCTTTAACATTAACGTGTCATCCGAGCCATGGTAAAACTCAGTTGTTAATGCCACCCGCCATCACTTATCCAAACACTGTAAATACGAGTAATATTTTTAGATTTTTTTTAATGTAATATCTGTGAAAAGACTATGCAGTATTCTAACATTTATATAACATGTTTTGTTTAATTTTTAAATAGGTTTTGTTATAAGATAAAAATTAGAGGTGTAAATGCTAAATGTATTACATTTAATTATACATTTAATTAAGCTAAATCATACCAGATTCCCGCGATACAGGCCCAGCCTAGTGCTGGAATCGCCATTATTTCTGTAGTGTACATAAAACACCAATAAACAAAAGTTTTATCTTAACTTGGTCATGTACGAGTATTTACTGTTAACCTATGTTTATGTAAATAAATATATTTTCATTTTTCATTTTCACTGAACGTTGCTTAACTTTGTTAATTGCTGACAAACACATTAAACCCGATTACAGAGGCGCCAGCGTAATTATAATAGCTAAATAGCATAGTTCTGTTTCTTTTTCACTTTAGGCATTCGATAGAGAGAACGCTGTTTACGTTGCTATTCAATTTACGCTGGCGCCTCTGTGATCGGGCTTATAGTCAAACTACGCTATGAGCGCTACAATGTGAAACAAAGTGATACTTGGCTTCTGTCTTCCCTTGATAAAGGTCATTACTTATCACGTCGCCATGCCTCCAGCATCCATCACCTCCTTATAAGGATCATTCAATTTCGAGCAACACTTTAATAACGACCGAGTATCGGTCTGCAACAGAAGCTTTCGCTGAACAAATACATCAATATTGTTTGCTCTATTAAACCTTTATTGGGCTATAAATTATTACTGCTAGCTTTTGCAGCGCGAGACGACAGTGTAGAACTAACGACAGTGAGCGAACTCTGTAACTTATAACTATTGAGGATACCCACAGTGATACCAGAAGGTTATTTATAGTCGATCAAGATTATCTAAAAGAGATGCATAATAATATGGCAAAAACATGAAACATATCTTGATTCGGTGGCTGTTGTCAGATTTTTAGGCACGGAACGTCACATTCTTATCAAATTTCAATACACATTTGATAGCTTTGATAACTCTCGGACAGATTTTCCATACATTTTTGTGGTTGAGAATTGCTTCAAGTGACAATAGTGTTGTATAACTCCATCAACGCAGGCTAGAAATTAATTTCTTGGAAAAAAATTGAAGAAAATAAATGTTAATATAAACATTTTCCAAAAGTAATTTTCAAGTCTGCAATTCCATGGTGGAAGCCACCAGGTTACCATACATTGAGTTATTGTCGTTGACTGATAGCCTTCCGTGACATTATGCCCGTAATGGTCTAATTATGTAGGTACTACCTTTTACCCGCGGCTTCGCCCGCGTTATATTTTGATTTTGGTTTTTGTTTACGTCGGCTGCGAAACCTAACCTAACCGACAAATATCAAAATACCTTAGAGGAATGCTTTTGTTGGTTAAGTTACGGTTGGAGTGTATATACAACCTACAACCCCCGTGTATTCCCGCCTTGTCGTGGGGGAGGTCTGAGGCAGCTGAAATGGCGGCGCACGAAGTCTCCCTCTTCTTTGGGTCTTTTCTCCCAAGGAAGCTTAGAGGCTGGCACTCGAGGTTCAGCCGCTTTTAACTAAAGCAGCTGAGAGGATGGCCGGTAGGTTGCATGCCTTAGGAGGACTGTCGCAACTTAGGCGGGCTGCAGTACCGCTCTTGCGACGCTGCATCCGAGGATTTTTTTTTATTATATCGCGAAATGTCCCTGACATGATCAGGGGTCTTAATTACAAATGAATAAAAACTATACCTATATGTCAATGTTTTTGGCTGTTTGCAGTTATAATAAACATTTCAATGGTACTGCAAAGTTTATACCTACTTGTTTCTAATTATTGCTTTTTTACAAATATTTGTGCAAAAATTCGATAAAATTGTTTCTAAGGTTTTTAAGTGTTAGATTAATTCCAATTTTTTGTTCTAAATCAAATCTCTGCTTTCCATAAACTGGGCATTCCAAGATTATGTGCAGTGGAGTCTCCTCTTTTGTGGGTTCACGGATGCACGATGGGCTTTGCCTCAACTTAAATCGATGTAAGTATTGGGAAAACTCACCATGCCCCGTCAGCATTTGAGTTATGATTCCCACTGGTGCTATTTCTCTTACGATCTTGTATGCCGCCCTTGCATCCGGAAAATATGTTTTGGTTACCGCCGCTGTGTGTCCATCCTGATACCGCCGGTTCCAGTCGTCAAGAGAGTCCTTTCGGATTTCTCGCTTGACGAATGAAACGGGGCAGTTATCGTAAATAGGTCTGCACTTCGAGTGCAGTGCTGCTTCCTTTGCTAGCTGGTCCGCTCTCTCATTTCCCTCCATCCCCGCGTGCGCTTTAAATCCAATAAAGTTTCACTATTTTATTTTGTGCGTGTAGTAACTTTATGTTTGCTTTGAATTTACTGCTAAGGGATGGAGGGAAGATACGCCAACTACCGTTTCCAGTGCAGACCTGGAGTCACAAAAGATTTTTGCTTTTTCGGTAGCCTCAAGAAGTGCCAATAACTCGGCCTGGTACACGGAGCACCAATCGGCCAATTTCAGCTTGCGGGTACTGATCTCAGAGGCATCATCCCAAATGGATAATGCCTCCCCAACTTTCCCTTTAATTTTGCTGCCGTCTGTAAATATGTTAATTTCTCGGTTAAGATTTTGCTCTAGTGCTGCTCCGTCTGCCAGGCATATGAACTCCAGCTCCTCCTGCTGCGCTGGGTGTGGCTTCTTTTCTGTCTCTCTATCTCCAGTTACTTGCTGGGAATAACTTTTCTCAGTTTCATAAAGCAGGGCTGCTTCCTGGTCTCTGATATGACAGCCGAGGATTAGGGGCCGCGGTGGGATATATGGAACTGGTGGTGTATGTGCCGCCACCTACCCTACCTTCCGCTAGGCCGTCAACGTGTTGGCAGACGCAGTGGGGCAGCAGGGGAAGAGAGGTGTCGGTATCGCGATAGCCGTTGTCACTGCCCTCTGCAGTTGAAGAGGCAGGCGCTGGGCTACTATGACTGACCCGCTGCACTGGGACCAGGGCATTGGAATGCTGTCTGACGTTCAGTACTGGTTAGTCCCGAGTGGTGGATGACGATGTGTCTTGTGCTCCGAAACACTTCGTCATTATGGCGAGAGCGCAAGCTCCGTTATGGAGCCCGAGTCTGGGCTAGCTCTGTTGAATGCCGCGAAGGAGTGCGAAAAATGTAGGAAAGTCCTAAACTTGCCATGACAGATTATTTTTGGCGCTTAGACGGCTGCTACCGCAGCCCGCTCACTTAGTTTTTATCCTATCCTACGGGAACTGTTAAAGTTTTTGCGATAAAAAGTGGCCTATGTCACTTTTCGTCTTTCAAACTATATTCATGCAATAAGCCAAAGCAAGTTGCTCCGTTGCTGAGAAAAATGTATTGTCAAGTCCTACGGTAACCACAATTTTTTCGGCATGGAAAGTATCCTATGTCACTTTCCGTCTTCCAAACTATGCCCACCCCCAAATATCAAGTCAATCCGTTGCTCCATTGCTGAGAAACAGTTATTGTCCTATCCCATGGGAATCACGAATTTTCTCGAGATAAAAAAGTATCCTATTATCACTTTCTGTCTTTTAAACCATAGGTATCCATACCAAAAATCAGGTCAATCTTTTGCTCCGTTGCTGCGTCAAAGAGGAACAAACCAACAAACTTTTCGGATTGATAAAATTAAAGTATGATGATTCTGTACCATAAAGGTAGAATAAAGAAACATGTTAAACCTCTAATGATAGAAGATTTAAAAATATTTTAATGTCAGACAAAATTACGGCCTGGTATTCAATGTCATAGTAACATGTAGCATGCAGAGGGAAAATAACATTTTATCCAATTTTAATGTCAGTTGTCATTTTCAATCCATACTTTATTTCCTCTTCAAGGGGATATAATGGTGGAAAAACAATTTGTCCCCTTGCCATGCTACTTGTGATTTATAAAAGTCTGCAGACAATGTCACCTGTCATCTAATTACGTTTGGCTGTGACGTTTCGTTAGTCCATATTAGCGTCATAGAGGAATTAATCACTTAGCGTATTTGTGATAGTGGCGACAGTTTCGCTTTCGATGGTTTTTGTCCTGTCCTACAGGAACTATGCAATTTTTCGGGATAAAAAGTATCCTAAAGCTCCTTCCGCCTTTTAAACTATGTCCATGCCAAAAATCAAGTCAATCCGTTGCTCCGTTGGTGCGTGAAAGAGTAACAAACCAACAAACTTTTCGGATTTATAATATTAGTAAGGATATGTATAATTATATATATTTATAACGTATATATGTAAGTATATTTAAATTTTGTATTATATAAGTATGTTTAGTTTATTATTTATAGGTGTTTTCTTTGTTAATCTCTAGTTAAGGCCACTATTTTATGTTCTTGTCAGTTCATATTCGTGCAAGGTTGCCTGGGAGAAATCGCCATGGGTGATAAGGCCGCCAATTTATAATCATATTTGTTTTTTGTTTGTCGTATATGTGAAAATAATTTTTATTTTTAAATTGTGGTTGTAAATAAAGAGTTTTTGTCTTGTCTTGTCTTGTCTTGTCTCGTCTTGTCTTGTCTTGTCTCGTCTTGTCTTGTCTTGTCTTGGCTTGTCTTGTCTTGTATTGTCTTGTCTTGTCTTGTCTTGTCTTGTCTTGTCTTGTCTTGTCTTGTCTTGTCTTGTCTTGTCTTGTCTTGTCTTGTCTTGTCTTGTCTTGTAACGACATTGCCGTAAAGCGTTTCTATCAGCCATTTTACATATTTTGTATACTAAAATAGATCTGTCCGGATGTGAGCAGATCTAAAGGTAAGAGGCCAGAAATTTGACTACGGTTCCATGGTAAACGGCAAGTTCTTAGTTTGGAAGCTCCTTGTGTCAGCACTGTTGGTTCAAACCGTCCATATGCCTGCGGTAGCAGCGGAGAATGGTTCCTATAGAACGCTGTCAAAATATGCTGCAATAGACTCGCTCTATTTTTGCTTGCCAACTGCTATGGAGACTATAGGTAGTTGGGGTGTGTTGGCAGATGAAAATTAGCGCAATTAACAGAAACTTAGGATACGTATCGAACATCTATTTTGCCATAACCATACGTTCATATAGCGAAGATGTTATGCCGATGCTAGCGTATGCTTGTCTATTGAAAGTTCCCAGCAATATTAAAATGAGTAGGTATCAGTAGGTACGTACACTGCTGGGTACGGAGGGAGCCGAGCCGCCGAACACAGGCCGAACATTAGCGCGATTGACAGGAACACGCCGCTTGTTACCGCGAGATGCGTATCGAACGCCTTTCGGCTACTGTTTACGTATCATTCGCAGGGATGTAAGGGAACTGGATGCCGCAAAGTGGCTGTGAAGACTTTACATACAATTTTCTTTATATTGATGGTTCTAGAGTAGGGTATATCTATACCCGTGTTGTACAGGAGTTAGCGAACGCCACACCCATAGAGATAACAGAGGGATAACGCTGTTGTCACTTAAGGCAATGTACATGTATGTCACATCGATTCGTGCAAATTAGTCGAATTCTGTACAAGGTGGAAGTCGGTGTTGCGATTTTTTGCGTAAAATAATTATTCATGTCTCTTTCTAAGTCGTGCCACATTAAATCGCTTCATCTCTTTCAGATTTTCTCGATCGACCACCTTATCCCTCTGGTATCTCTGTGCCAGAAAAAGAAGCATCTATTAGATCACTCAGTATCCAGGCGTTTGGTTACTGAGGCCAGGGCAGTACCTAAGTGCTCCATGATCTGCAATGCGCCTGAGTACTCCACTCCACAGATCCTGTGTTAAAAATACTTTTGATCTTTAAACCTTACATAAAATGTTAACTCTTAACACGCTAAACTATCGATAATTTACAGTAAATCTAGTCGGTTTAGACATAGAAGGGAGGCGATGATTTTTTATTTACCACACAAAAATATATATCTCCACGTATTAAAGAGATAATCTCGTTCGAAAACTTAACGCTGAACCAGTATTCTTCGATACTGGTAACCGTATATAGAATTAACTTGAATCCACATATTCTAGAACCCTAATTGCTCAATCAGTCTACAATTCTGCTTGCTCTCTAAATGGAAGGGTTGCCTGAAAGAGGTTGCTATAAGCAATAAGGCTGCCCATTGTTGCGTTAGTTTTAAGTTTTTTTAAATAGTGTCGTCTATGGTGGTTAACGAACAAAGAGGAAAGCAAAACTCTTGCAATCTAGACTTCACAGAGGTCGTCAGGAACTCTGCTGGTGAACCGTTCGCCACTAAGAAACTAGCGCTAAATGAAATGAATTCGAAATTCATTAATGCTGCGGCATTGTGTTCCGCGCCTAAAGCCGATCCTCGGCTCGTGGAGCGCGCCCTGCGTGCGGCGTGCGCGCCGGCTGACCGCTCACTGAGATTACGCAAGTTTTCTGCAACAGAAGTGCTTCATATCATAACAAAGCGCATACCAGCAAAGCCATCTAAAGATGCGTATGGCATTTCAATGGAAATATTGCGTATGATAGCAAAACCCATAGCACCAATACTTAGCGATCTTTTCAATAAATATATTGATGAGGGAACATACCCTAAGCCATTGAAGCTTAGCAAGGTTTCACCCATTTTCAAAGGAAAGGGAAAACGGCAAGACATAGACTGTTACCGGCCAGTATCGATAATACCGGCGGTTGGAAAAATATTTGAAAATGGTGTAAGCGCTAGGTTAACGGAGTACTTATCGGAAATAGGCGCACTGTCTGATAGACAGTACGCCTATAGAGAGGGCAGGTCTACGACGTCTCTGACAAGGGAAGTCGTGCGTCATATCGTTGACGCTCGAGAGAAGAAGCAGCAGGTAGCAGTACTATGCTGTGACCTCAAGAAAGCGTTCGACGTAGCAGATCACGTGATACTGGCCCTGAAACTAAGTCACTATGGGATTCAGGAAAATCCACTACGTATGCTCACCGACCTCATGCACGAGAGACCTCAAATTGTAGTCGGTGAAGGTGGAGAACTAAGATCGGATCCCTTGGTCACTAGGATAGGTGTAGCCCAGGGTTCAGTGATCGCTAATATACTTTTCGCACTGCTACTAAATGACCTGCCACAGGCTATAACTGAGGCGGAAGTGATGATGTACGCTGATGACGTGGCCGCCATTGTCACGGCTCCGTCACTGAATGAGCTAGAAAAGAAGCTAAACGCCGCAGCTGCGCAACTACACAGGTGGTTTAAGGAGAACGGACTGGTGCTCAACCTTAATAAAACGCACTACATGCATTTTGACCTTTCAGGGAGGCACCTAAAACAAATTAGTGTGAATGTTGAGTGTGCCAAAATTGAGCAAGTAGAGCACACCGGCTTTCTCGGCTTCGAACTAGACAGGAGCCTGACCTGGGAGACCCACATAAACAAAGTGTGCGGGAAGCTGAGCGGAGCGTGTTTCGCTCTCAAACGGCTTGCCAAAGTACTACCGAGTGAGGTGGTAAGATCGTGCTACTTCGCCACGGTTCACTCATTACTCCAGTATGGAGCTGAGCTATGGGCGGGGGCAGCTGAGTGGAAGCGAGCTTTTGTTTGCCAAAAGCGAGCAGTCCGCATAATAGCACGCATCCCGACTGACGAATCAGCTAAACCTTTCTTCATTTCGCTGAATATACTTACACTACCATCTATAGTGATAATGCAGGTGGCTATTTATGTGAGAATTAACCTTGAATCATACAAAGTGATGGGGCAAGCACTATATGAATCCCAACAGCGTACTACTCGTCACAGGAATAGGCTCTTACCTGTGAAACGAACGCTGACGAAGTCCGCCAAGTTGACCCATGTCATGGGTACTATGATCTATAACAGACTGCCCCGAAATGTCATTGAAGCATCTAACTTGACCATATACAAGGCAAGACTAAAGCGGTGGCTTGTCAGCCAGGCGTTCTATGATATAGAGAAAGAATTCATGACGCTAAAAGTAACTACATACTGTTAGTATGAAGCTTTATAATTATGTAAATAATTTTATACTATTACTATTTTCTGCAATTGTAATTAGAATGAATTGTATAATTTAATTAATTTATTTTAGTTTTTATTTTGAATGAGCATAATCGAATTTATATTGTATTAGAAATTATTAAATTATTATTTGATGTAATTATATGACGTGTACTAAAATGTATCAATAAATGAGTATGAGTATGAGTATGAGTATGAATAGCGCATGCTTCGGTTCGATTCATTTTGACCGAGAGGTCTCATATTTTTTTCACAAACACATTTTGCATCAACCCAGAATGTCTCTTCCATGTCTGTTCCATCCCCACTAAGTCCACGTCCCAGCTCCTGGTGTAAATGGGTGCATAATAAGAGACCATTCAAAATCAAGCCGAGACATTCCTCCGCAGTATAATAGGAACGCTATACACATGTTTGTGCGTTTGTATGTGTCCGACATTTGTATGGGGTGCCTGAATAATGATTTACAAAGCTTTCTCAGCTTTTGGATTCCCTGATATATTTCCTTTTTTGAGGAGATCCCGCTGATAAGAAGGTTCTTGTAGCGGAGAGTTTGTTTGCAGAGCCGTACATAAAATACATTTTAACTGCAAACTGTTCTGAATGCATAGCAAACGATCCTGTGTGGTCTCTTTATGGTGTCCGAAGGATTTATTCCGGTTCCTCTGTGAACATTTTACATTACTATGTATGGATCCTAAATAGATTATGTAAAGGTACCATTTGGTACCAAGCTGCCAACTGCAACTGCCGACAGCACGTATATACCTACAGACGCTGATAAAAACTATAAAATAGTGTGGCTGTGGCCAAACAAGTGGTCACAGCCACTAACCAACCTAAAAAACAGCAGCTCACCAATAAAAAATCAGGAGAAAACAATAGAGTTTGGGCAAACAGAGAACCTTCGTGGCGTTACGGTGAACTAACAATAAGGTTTTTATCATCAGCCAAGGTACCGACTACTTGGTAGACTCGAGTCTACTGAAGAAAATCGAATTGGTGTCTACCAAGTTTCAAACACTTTTAGTTGTGCTAGCAATTACAGAGCAGTGTTGTCAAACTAACAAAATTGGTAAACTAGCACACGGGCGACCTCACCTACGACGACGCGTACTTTTTGCACAAACTCTGTACTTTTCATGATGTCATACTTTTCTCTTATATTTAAAACAATTACCTACTTTTATTAGTTACTAGTACTCACAAACATTGTTATAATAGTTATATTATTAATGATTATACAACATAATGAAAAAACAAATAGGTATCAAGGTAAAATTATTTTACAATTTCATCTTCAATTGCCCCTCATCTTCAGTAACTATTAACTTACCCATTCACCCTTCGTGGGTAGTCCTACGTCCTGCAGTG
Organism: Hypomecis atomaria; assembly: GCA_964007245.1. Lineage (NCBI taxonomy): Eukaryota > Metazoa > Arthropoda > Insecta > Lepidoptera > Geometridae > Hypomecis > Hypomecis atomaria. Next base: position 19,832,659 of record OZ023291.1, read on the forward strand.
GACTATTTAAAAGGCTGATATAGAACTATTAACTTATATTGAATAAATAATTTTGCCTGGAAGACCTGGAAGAAATCACTTTCAGTGATAAGGCCGCCGGTTGCTTCACATATTGTAGCATCTAATTTTCTCTATTTTTCTGTTTTATGTGTGTGTGAATCAATAAAGAGTTTATCTATCTATCTATCTATTTATTTCAGCATTATATTTCACAATTATATCATTTCAGTGTTCATGAAAAAATATTTATACAGTGTAGTTTGGTGGTGCCTGAAACCTGAAAGCACTACCATTCTTGGTCACAATGAGTCAACTCAACTCGATCTCAACTAGACGACTCATACAAAAAATTGCTGTTTAAGGGCCTCAAATCCCATTTGTATAGTTATTAGTTTATAACTAACAAATCGCACACGTTGAAGTCACAAGTCTGAGAAATGTGATTACAATTCCGTGTTGTCTCTCGGTATGTAAGTAAGTTCGTATTGCCCGGGTAGCCTTGGTGTCAGAGTTTTGTGACTATAGATATTTGCTCGAAGCATGTAACTATTGTTATCAATAAATGAGTATGAGTAGGTATGTTAGAAGCGATCTAGTGCCGTAGTAACTATCTGTTTCACATTTTATTGTCATTCAAAGATTATATATTTTTGTTTTTACACCTATGTTCGTCACATAAATACTTGCCCTGGGTGGAAATCGAACCCACGACTCTTTGACCCAGGAGTCAGGGTCACTAACCACTGAGCCACCGAGGCAGTCGATTGTCGGCAGTTTTGAAAGTATTCCGGCCTCTTTGCTCCATTATCATGCCCATTTACTTCTGAAAAAACCAATGTCATGATCAATACAGAGCAGTAGAGATGATAGCAGAAACTTGACCTGTGATCAACAATTGATAAACTTTCGACGTTTGCAATATATTTTTCGATTGCAACCACCGAGAGTCCCTCTACCTAGTTCAAAACTTCCATAAGTCAACACATCGTACATTAACTAACACTAACGCATAAATAAGATGAATGTCCGATCCAATAATTCTTTTGTGATGTGCAGCAAACAGGCCGCAGTAAGGACAATAAATCCCCCGTAATTAGCCGGTATCTGTGTATCAAACAGTACAATTGTTAATAAATACCTACAGATGATGCTGGCCGCGCGATACCATCGTCTCTTACTGACAAAAATGTGTGGACACGCCTTTTGTTCTTAATCTTTATATTTATTGATCAGAGTTCAATGTACCTAACGAGTAAGGAAAAATTTATCATTATTATTATCATAGAACTGCTTCGAGCAAAAACCTACAGAGCCACAGTCCCTAAGAGAAAGTAGTAAATAAATGTCCGAGCACCGTCATACGTTCCGACTTAGATCTTTACATTAAATAATTCACAGTGACCCGTTTTCTCAAGTATTGACGTTATTTCACCTAATTAGTGCTTGTAACCGAGCACTTTGGCATCACGCGGCGTTGTAGTCGACTTTCAATCGCCTTACGACTAACTAAAAAGCCTGCCCACTACGTAGCTTGGGCAAGGTTTTGGCTCGGACACTTTTTTCGCACGATTGTGACTATAGATATTTGCTCGAAGTAAAACTTGTCATTGCTGTTAAGCGACATTTAAGTCAGTTATTTCTCCTGATTTAACAAAGCTCAATTAATTCTCTACCCGAACCCTGTTGTAACTCTGTACCTACATAATTAAGTTGTAACTCAACTCACACTGTATAACTCATGTCTTCCATGTCTTCACACAAGTAGGTACCTGTCACAAAGTCAGATGTGAATGACGAAATATGTGATGAATCTAGGCAAGCTACTTGAAAAGAGACCTACCACGTCGAACGAGTTACTAGTTAGATATTTAGATAACAAAATGGTAGGATCTAATGAAATGGTAGTCAAAACATTAATAATATTTCAAATAAGGTATCTTCTAGGTAAGCGTGCTACATCCTAGACCGCATATCTGCTCAACATCAGGCAGTATGTAGTCAAACGCAAACCTATATAGAATTGTTCTAAACTTACGTAACTATTTTTAACGGTGAAGACTTTAAGAATGACGATAGTTGTTGATAATACATATTTACAAGAAACAATATAACAGACCCAGTAGCAAATATTAAAGTTATACCACCCCTCTGATTTAGCAAAAACAATCCTTACATTAAATGAATTGTAAAAAAATAATCCAACCATCCATACATAGAACGTCCACTGCTGGACATAGGCCTCCTCTACGGATCTCCAATAAGACCGGTTGGTAGCGGCTTGCATCCAGCGTGATCATGCGGTCTTAATGATGTCATCCGTCCACCTTGTGGGTGGACGTCCTACTCTGCGCTTTCCGGTACGTGGTCTCCACTCGAGAACTTTTCGAACCCATCGGTCATCAGTCCTCTGCGCTATTTGCCCTGCCCATTACCATTTTAACTTGCCAATCCGCTGGACTATGTCGGTAGCTTTGTATCTTCTGCGAATATCCTCATTCCTGATTCGATCTTGCAGAGAGATAAAATTAATAATAATTATTAAATAAACAACACTGCTGGGTATACTGAGGCCTATACCCAGCAGTGGGGTAAAAAAGGCTGTGGATGATGATGATGAAACACCACACAATGAAGCCGTATCCACCCTACTCCCGCGCGAGTTGTATGAACCGCGTGTGGGCGTCCTTTATTCAGCGACGCACTAAATAATAATAATTGTGCTTAACTAACTACCGTTTAGCGCACTGCCTTTCTTCCATCAGATAAAGTACGGTCCACATAAATAAATTAAACGTATTGCCATCTGATACCGCACTTCATTATTTTTATCGATTTTTTGAGAATCGAGTCGGATTTTTCTTCCTCAGAGATCGATAGAGAAGGTTTGTTCGTCCTACAAAATTTGCTACCTCGCAATCCACTTTGTTTCTGATCTGTGAAACCAGGGAATGGATTAAACTGCCGACTGCATTTCACAATAATCAATCAATAATCTGAAAGATTTTAAGGTGAATAGATCACAACGATCACAACGTTGCTTACAATCAGGCGAGTTGGTGGTCAATCGCAGATTTATACAGGATTTCTTATCAATTAGCATCCTTTTAAGGGCTTATTATGTATACTTTTATTCCGCGACTTTAGACAAAACTAAAAAAAATTGTTGTTCCTAAAAAAAATATCGTTCACCCGCGGCAAAAAGTATAGAACAGCTGATTTTTTTTTATTCTGACAAAAGTCGCAGAACAAAAGTTGTTAGTATTGACGTACAGAATAAGCCCCTAAAAGGATGCTGATTGATTAGAAATAACCCTGTGTAAGCCTGTACGTGTACATGTACCAGCCTTTTATTAGTCCACTGCAGGACGTTGGCCTAACCACAAAGCTGATTGGGCCATATCTACCACACTGGCCCAGTGCCAGTTGCAATTCACATACGCCATCAAATTCCTTCTAAAGACGTATGCAGATTGTCTCACGATGTTTTCTATCACCGAAAAGGATAATTCCAAAAAGCTCATTCTCTCAACCACGACCTCACGATTGTAAGGCGGGTGTCACTACCACGATCACCACGGCCTCTATACAGGGTTATTTCTAATCAATTAGTATCCTTTTAGGGGCTTATTCTGTACATCAAAACTAACAACTTTTTTTCTGCGTCTTTTGTCAGAACTAAAAAAAATCAGCTATTCCATACATTTAGTCGCGGGTAAACAATATTTTTCTATGGAATAACAATTTTTTTTTTTTAGTTTTGACCAAAGTCGCAGAACAAAAGTTGTTAGTTTTGATGTACAGAATAAGCCACTAAAAGGATGCAAATTAAATAGAAATAACCCTGTATAATGTAAATGCCGCGAAAATGCATGTGGTTTACAAATGGCAGAATGGACTGTTGTTCGAGCTCTTATGAAGATGTTGGGCTGTATGAGTAATAGTTGTGTAAATAGTCGTTTACGTGTACGTAAGTAGTATTAGATCTCTGCTATATTAAGGCGTCATAGCCTATCTTTCGAAGTCTGTGGATAATACGTTGTTTTATAGCTTATTCAAGACCTTACAGTACTGTTCCTCGATGGTGGTTTCCCTGATATCTCGTGTAATTAGTTTGAGGCACCGCTATAAATTACGCACCGAAATATCATGAGCCAATTAGTGGGTTTGATTTATTGAGCAGTTTTTTCTTCGTAACGTACGAGTAAGTATCGTATCCATATTTCCATATCCATATTTTATGTAAATCCATATAGTTTAATGTTGTACCCATAACACTGGTCTACAGTGCTTTTGTTGCCCTGGATGTAAAAGTAGTTTTGAGTTGCTCTATGCCTACCATTTACGAAACTTTGAATGGTTTTAAATGATTGGCTCTATTTTTTAACCGACTTCCAAAAAGGTGGAGGTTCTATGTCCGTGTGGAAAAAAATAAAATAAAATAAAAAAATTTATTTTTTTTTATTTTTTGTGCATGTTCATTGAAAATTTTGCCAATTGTGAACCGAGTCGAAAAATTCCTTTTTTAGTTCTAAAGGGCATACTCCCGAGGTGGTCATATTTAAATTTTACAGAAATCGGCTGAGCTGTTTTTGAAATAACCAACAATAATGGAAGCAATTCGATCGAAATATCAGAATTTTGTGCACGATGAACATCGGTAATTTCGCCAATTGTGAACCGAATCGAAAAATTCTTTTTTAGTTCGAAAGGGTATACTCCCAAAGTGGTCCCATTTATATTCTACATAAATTAGCTGAGCCGTTTTTAATAGATCAACAATAATGTAAACAATTCAAGCGAAATATTCGAATTTTGTACACGATGGAAGGCGGTTTTGCAATTTTTTGCGAACAATAATTATTTAATCTTCATTTGAATTTTCAAATTCAGTACAAATGGGAAAAACATAACAAGTAGCTATGTACTAAAATATAAATTGTTTATATAAACGATTTATGTTTTCATACCTAATTAATATGTATTGAAGTGGAAGAGAAGAAAAACTTCATCAATTTTTATTTTAATCTTCAGAAAAACGCCTTTTGATAGCTTTCTTGCTATGTTTTTTATAGGGGAAAATCTCTTTTTAAATTTCAGCCATAAGCTGCCCTCATGTGACAGTCCTATCTACCCTGATGGGTACTTTTCTTTCATCTCTTTTATATCCTGATGGATGCGTGTTCCACAGTATAAATACCCTAGATTAAAAAAAATAACCAGATGACTGAATAAAACTGTTAAGAAAGAGCAACTTTACAATTATAATAAAACCAAAATCTTAAAAACCAGACCCAATTCAGAACTTCCATGAATATATTCGAAAAATGTGGATTTGAAAATATAGAAATCCGCAGAAATATCCAGGGAAAAAATAATAATTTTGTAGACCTGTGTAATAGTTTACTGTTGTACATAAACTTACGTTCCCTCCGCGGGCAGTTGTCTCATATCCACCACGCTGGCTCAATTGCAGGTTGGTGGATGCATAACTACATAACAATATATGCATTATGCACCATCGAATTTCTTCTCCATAAAGACTTGTAGTTGTATGATACGAAAATTCACCATATGCCGCTGATTTATACATTTATAAAAGCGAAACAACCCAATCTGTTTCCGGATGGGTAACCGCGAGTTGCATTTCAAACCGAGCGCTACCGTGATTGCGATTGCGCTGCAAATTATAGGCCCTGATTTTTGAACCGTCAAATGCCTTATTATACGCTTAAAAACTCTGACACTAGGACTCGTTACTCAGCTAATACGTTTATGCTTACATCTCTCATAGCTACGCAGTCTCAGCGTTCTGATTTTTATGCTATCTGTACCCCGTTGTCCGAGGTTTAGTAGAGCACCGTTTTTGGACATTACCACAGATTAAATATGCCATTACGGCCTGTCCTGCGATGACGTCACAATGCAGTGTTGCCTCATTATTGCTCAAATAGCAAATTAATGGTTGCTTACTGTTAGCGCTATTGTGCGGCGAAAATGGCTTTTATGGTTAGTTTATGATGTTTACTTTAATTTCTATGGTGATTATCATTATTGACTGAGCGAACAAAGTGAGAGAGGTCTTTGTTTTAAGTCGACGATTTTACTTTAGTTTTTTCCGATGTTGCTTCTCCTGTACAGGGCGCATTTTTCTACGAAGCTCGGTGAAACTTGGTTTTTATTGATGGTTTTTTTTCGTCGTCGGCGAGAACTACTACTTTCTATGGTCATTGTCATCAACTCTACCACAGGACGTCCCTTGCATGCAAGCCATTTCTAAAGATTTTCAAAAAGATTAGTTTGAAACGGAGTACAATTACGATTGTTGAAATGTCAGTAGGCAAGGCACATAGTTCGAAGAACGGATGGCCAATGGGGCCGTAAAGTTCTCGAATGGAGACCACGGACTAGCAAGCGCTGCGTAGGTTGTTCACTGACTATGTGGACTGAAGATGTAATGAAGATTGCAGGATCGCGATAAATGCAGGCCGCTTCCAACCGGCCTTATTGGAAATCCATATAGGATGCCTATGTCCAGCAGTGGACATCTTACGGCTGATGATTGGTACAAAGTGTAGTCTAATGTTAATAGTCTGTACAGTCAAATTATTACATTAGCATACATATGCTAAGACAAATAATTTCAGTTATGTGGTTTGGGGCACATGCCCCAAACGGAAACATGAAACATGAAAACATGAATAATTATTTTTTGCTAAAAATGGCACATTCGTCTTCACCCGTGTACAGAATTCGAACAGTTGTTATGAACCGACGTGCCATTCATGTAGTAATTTTAACATTATTGTAGATTTTTCAAGAACGACCCGATTTCGAAAAAATGTATACCTTTGAAGTATGATCTAGCAAATGAAAAAAGAATCATGAAAATCGGATCATAAATGGCGGAGTAATCGCGTAACATATATCTATTTAAAAAAAATTAGAAACTCCTATTTTGAAGTCGGTTAAAGACAGGAAAAAGTCGTCTGAAACAAGATTAAGCAAAATTAAAAGAAATTGAAAAAATCCCACGACGGTAAAAATCTCATTTTTATTATTTGGGAACATGCATTAAGCTACCACGTACACATTGCTGAAAACAGAATTGTAATCGGACATTTCGTTTTGATTACATTGCAACATTGTTTTGCACCAATATTGTGGCGCACCCTAGTGAGTTACAGCCATGACACCTGGCTAAGAACACGAACTCATCAAACACAAACCCGTTATTGAAAACCGCATCAATTCAAAAAGAGGCTTCGTTGATTCGCCCCGCGGGCCGAATAGCTTGTGGGGCGAAACCACGAAAGAGCCATCAAAATCGGATCATTAGTTTAGAAGATAGGTGGGAACATTACTTTGCACAAACGCACACACAAACAAACGTCTCTCACCCTAAACGCATGTACCTGCTCCGTTCCGTCGTGGGTAGTAACTGAAATCGCAATGGTGATACAAACAGGCTTAGATATGGTTACGTTGTGTCCAAACACCGCAAAAAATGAATGCCTTGAACTTGCTAAGGAAGACCCTTTTCGTAACAAGCACCTCCAAAAAACAAAGTAACTTTCAGGCAGTAAACAGTGTTTCAGCGTAACGATAAGAATTACCCAGATCAATACCTAGCGGGAAAAACTTGTTTTCCTCGATAACCATCTATACGACTCATTCGCAGATCATGAGAAAACAGATGCGTAACCTTAACCATGGACGTGTACGAGTAGGCTGTAAAGTAATTTGTCTTCAAAGAGTAAGCTCTGCTTTGAAGATTGTCCGTCATTTAAAGGAGAAACTCGCTCTTCTTTCTCAGTAACTATTTTCGTCTTAAATACCGTCGTAAGGGTCATTTAAACTGTTTATCTACGTTAACATTAGGCAGTAAGTAGTTTTCCTTCGATACGTACGAAACAGTTTTGACTCAACTTTTCTGATTCGTACCGCCAGGGAATGGAACAGTCTTTCTGCTTCCCTGTTTCCTAAGAGATATAATCTAAAGCTTTTCAAGGTCAGAGTGAATAGGCATCTTCTAGGTCTGCGTGCTTCATCTTCGACCACAACGTCGCTTACCATCAGGCGAGTTGGTAGTCAAGCGCGGACTTATTCGCTATAAAAAAAAACGCAAAACTATAATAAATAAATAAAACGTCTCTGGGAAAGACGAAGAGGACGTAAGCTTACCCCCGAAGGGTGATTGGGCCATATTCACCACGCTAGCCCAGTGCGGGATTGGCTTTTGGAGTGGATTCACATACGCCATCGACGTCTACCCATTTACAACCTGCTTTAAGGCAAGAAATAAAAAAAATGATGCGAACACCATATTGATATTGTGAACGGAACCGGTCTCAACGATCGTGCGATCATCTTATCCCGCAAGATTTAATGAGACCGGTTGCGGTAACAAAATCAATCTGGTTTTCGTGCCAATTTTTTGTCGATCCTCACGAATGTATTGAGCCGGTTGTAAAGGGCTACGGACGTATGCAGGTTGCCTCACGATGTTTTCCTTCACCGAAGCGAAAAGTCAGTGGTGTGTAATTTTATTGAGTATGTAATTTCCATATAATTCATTGGTACGGGACCATTGATACGTGTTACCAGCACGGCTCCCGTAATTTAAACGTAGCGGGATTGGTATCTGTCCTATTCTCTAATCTGCGCACATGTTTGTGTGGTTCAGCCAAATGTTTGCGAGGCTTTGACGTGTCGTCGCTTTTTATGGGAGGTGTGAAGGTCGCTAACTTTTATCAGAAAGTAAAAGTATTACATAAAACATGTTTATCATATTGGCTCAGGTGACATATTTCATGATGTTTTATATCTCTGTTTGTTGGCTGTTATTTGTCAATTTTGTTTTACTGCTATCTGGGCTAGGTTATTTTGGTTTCGTGACCTTGAAATCGATATTTCCTTTCTAATGTGAACAGGGTTGTTTATTTATAAATCCATAATGCTTAGCGTAGCAGACTTTATAATAGACTTGCTGATCCGGCAACTTCTTTTCACGCAGTATCTTTAAAAACTGTAGCCTATGTGTTATTCTGATGTACCTATTCGTATAAGCATTATTATTGCAATGTTTCATCTCAATCCGTTCAGTAGTTTTTGCGTGAAAGAGTAACAAACATCCATACTTACAAACTTTCGCGTTTATAATATTGGTAGGATTAGGTATGTTCTCCAAATGATCAAATGATGGGCATTTGTGATTTCACCTAACTTTAAATGATCTAGGGAAAAATCGTAAAAGAGCCGTCCTCTTTTAGTGAAATACTTTTTTGATCATGTACATTCGATTGAAAGTTACCTTGTAAAGGATACATACACAGATGCACACGTCAGTTTTATAAAATCCCTCTTTTTGAGTCAGGGATTAAATAAGTATAAGGCAGGTGGCTAGCTGGTGTCAGAGTTTTTAAAGCCATCCGAGAGCCTCTGACATGGCTAAACGGTTAAAACAACCGGGCCACAATTTAACAATTTAGTCAGGGATTCACATTTACCGCCTTACCACAAAATATTTAAACACGCTTTAAACACTGTTTAACCGTGCAATTAGTACTGCTAAACAATGTCTAAAGCGTGCGTAAAACTTTTGTTGTAAGACGGCTACCGTCTTTCCAAAAAAATATTTAAACACGCTTTAAACACTGTTTAGCCTTGTAATTTGTACTGATAAACATTGTCTAAAGCGTGCGTAAAACTTTTGTAGTAAGACAGTTAACTTCTTAGTCTTTTTGCATAGACTTTTAACCGCGAAAGCGCCATCGTAAAATTAATAGTAAATTAACGTAAAAAGTGTTATCTCCATCGAATGCCTAAATTGAAAAAGAAAAATAAATATTCTAAATAGCTATTACAAATTACGCCATCGTAATTGTAATAGCAATTTAGAATATACCTTCATAATTGGGCCTATTAACGCAAAAGGACACTTTAGTAAATGCAAAACAATTTGAAACTTTCTAAGAGGTTCACACAACTTTAAGGGTAAAAACACATCTTACTTATTTAGCAGCAACATCTGCGTTCATTGCCGGTAATTTTGGGAAAGTTTTTCGTCAGTGGGGCCGTAAAGAGCCTTCGCTTAGAGCGCACCTGAGACAAGACTGTTTTTCCTCCAATATTCTGAGAAAACTCCATATTCTGAGATGATTCTTGCGAAGATGTCGCAAGTTTTATTAGATCATTCTTGTCGTACTTACTTAGCTGTTAGAAGTTTGGAGGATCCATTAAATATTCAAGATAGATTTTCAGCATACTTTTGACACTAGTTAACACTAGTTGTCAAAAGATAGTCTAGAATTTCTTGAATGCTGGAGAGATACCTAGTCAATTTTTTTATCACTACAAGGATATATATGTTAAATTGTAGATCCCGGTTGTTTTAAACGTGTAGCCATATCAAATGCCTTAAAACAGCTTAAATACTCTGACACCAGAGCTTGCTACCCGGCCTATACGATCTTTCTTATTTTATTAATACACAAGATAACAACTGAATCATCCATATACTGCGGGACATTCAATTGCATTTGTTGGTTTGTTTATTGGTTCGTTCCTCTTTAATACAACAACAAAGCAACGGATTGACCTGATTTTTGGTATGGACATAGTTCGAAAAGACGGAAACTGACATAGGCTACTTATATCCCGAAAAAATTAAAGGTTCCTATGGGATGGCATAAAAATCAAAATATTGCGTGGGCGGGCAAAATCTAGTTCTTTATATAGCTAATTTTTTATGCGAATGTCATAAGTATAAGAAAGCTAATGGAGTAATGTTGTTGCAGGAAGAACCAGCGTCATCGGGTGATAGCGGCGACGAGAGCGGCAGCGAACCGGAGTCTCCAACGGAGAAGCTGATGCAGCTCCACAAGCAGGACTACGAGGAACGGGAACGAGAACAGATCAAGAGGTAAGACCATTACTAACAACCTGGGACGGTTTATCTATGGACTAGAAACGAACTACAATTTTCATTAAGTTAATTCTGCCAACTTTACGTGAGGGGTTTTCAACAAGCGGTCAAGTTTCATGTTCATTTCCACCGGAGGTTCTGTACTCTTATACTATGACAGAGGGGTACGCGTGTTTAATTCTTCTTTCGTAGCTAAATCTTCCAAGCGAGCACCAATAATATACAACGCTGATGGGATAATGGCAAAACGCTTGTTGCAACATCGTGGGCTTAAATTTTGGTAGGTTAAATCAATTTTTTTTTTCGGATCATTTTTGCTGAAGGGTAACATAAAATTTACAAACGTCCTGAGAGGAAATTATTGCTGGCTTGGTGGATATCGCACGATTATCTTTGGAGAGTAAGCATATATTTAACAGTGGACCTTTGTTAGGTGAAGAAATGAATCATCCATGAAACATCTGGCGATAGAGTAAAATTACACTGAAGTATCTGTACTGTGCGCACCAAAATATTGTACAAAGAACATTTTTCACTCTCTCAATATCCCATCAGCGTATAGACATCTGTACACTAAGTTCACCATTTTACGATTCTTCCAGGGACACCCAAGAACCGCATCCGTCAACGTCTTCCACGACCCAAGAAGCCGACAGCAGTAAATCCAGCCAGCCGTCGCTGCCCAAACTGCTGCCGAAGATTGAGATGCCAGGAGGTGCCATGCTGTACCCAGGAATGCTGGGGCTGGATGGGATAGGAAATAACTTGGGTCTGGGGAATCTAGCCATGAGCTACCCGCACAGCTTTATATTGGGATTGGCTAACCAAGGACAGGAAGGAGGTGAGATATTTTGGACTTTATTTCTTGCCCAATACACCCTATTGTGCACATCGATTAGGAAAAAGTTTACTGTCAATGTTCAGGATTCTTAGGAGACGTTATGCTTTACCCTGGAGTATCGAAGCTAGACGGGATAGGGAATAACTTGAGTGGAGTTCCTGGGTCTGAACTACCTATCTCTCAGTTAATAATCTGTAAGCTCGCAGTTTTATATTGGAGCTGAATTGTGGTCAGGTTTTTTACTTTTTTCTTACTTTACAATTAAAGACAAAGGAAGCATAGCGTAGGATTACAATACATAATATATGTCATCATTATCATCTTCCTGCCCTTATCCCACTAAGTAGGATCAGCTTAGGTTCTTTCGTATCCGATAATATTATTTAATTTTGTCATACGTCATCTCGCATGAACTGCTATCTCTCGCGTGTCCCATATTCTCAATTTTCCATACCTTTATTGCGTTTTCCTCCCACTTCAACTGCTTACCATATGAATATTTCTCTTAGTTACATTTTGTGAAATAACAAAACTCCACTGCTGGTTTGTGTTGGCGTCTTACAGTTGTATTTATTTAATGATTCGATTTGAAATGTCACTATGTGAATAATACTCTGGTATACTCCAATGATTTTCTCGATCGGCCAGATTATGCCTCTGGCATCTCTGTGACTCCAACAGAACATACATCTATGTGACAGCAATAAAACTTTTAATATCAGTTCAGTCCTACTTTTTCTTTTGCACTGAAGATTTTGGCGTCGCATTAACAATTTTGTTATTAACTTTCGTCTGTAAAGTTCTTAGAAAGTAGGTTAATTCGACACTATTAATAAAGAAACGTCTTGTAAAAGTTTCACGTTTCCTAAAGTGATTTTCTTAGAAGTTTTTAGTTGCGATGTCTCATCTCTAAATTAGGTTAGTGTCCCGGAGATGGAGAGAGCTTTTCTCTATTAAATGTACGCTGAAAGAACATCTTAAATTATCTAGAGTTGGTAAAATAAAATTTGCTTTATTTTGTATAGGCGCGAAATATAATGAGACATGTTTTTTGGTCTTTGAATATGCTTTACATTTATTTGTTAGGTACTAGATATTATTTTTAGACAATTAAGAGTTCTATCAAATAGAGCTGTATTACTTATGTTAGTAAGTAGATAATATAATAATCAAGTTTGAATACAGTAAGATTGTATTTTTTGCCTTGTTTTAACGATACATGTCTTACATGGAATGAAAACAGGGTGACTTTAAATATAAAGTACGCAATTCATAGTACTAAATATTTTTCTTTTGAAAACGCACGCCAAGGATAATTGAGACCACATATTATACCAGTCAAATACGTTTTATTTATTCGATGTTTTTCTATATTAAATATGTTTTCGACTCCAACAACACATATATGTTCTGCAAACATTCTGATTTGCCCATTGCTACTTCAAATTCATAAGCTGCTGCGGTTTATTTTGTCTACGGTCGTCTACGAATCTGACGTGACCCTGCAGTCACAATGAAACAATTGGAACAGTATCTCAAATATTTATCGAATTTGAATTTTTGAATAGCCCTCTTCTCAGTACGTTGCTCAACAGTATCTCTATAATCGAAACAACACAGAAGAACAGTATCTCAACTATAGGAGCTTGTATATTTGTCGTAGAATTTATCATCAAATTGTATGTTTTCCAGCTTCATCGTCGAGCCAGCCGCAGTTCATCACGATACCTCTGTCGATGGCCATGGCGGCCGCCAACCCAGCTGCTTCTAGCGACGACAGCAGCGAACTGCAAGACCTCACAACCGCCAGGAAGTGATAGGTAAACATCTACAACGAGTAACGTTACTAGCCAGCTATAGCCAGCCGTAGCCAATCACAGCCAGCCATAGCCAATCACAGCTAGCTAGCGCCAGCTGTAGTTCATCACAATATTGATGATGACGGCCGTCGCCAACCCAGCCACCTCCAGCGACGATAGCAGCGAACTTCAGGACCTATCCACTGCCAGGAAGTGATAGGTAACTACACAAAACAGCAGAACTGGTAACTACAAGTCATAGTACAAGCTAAATATAGCCAGTTGTAGCTAGTCACAGCCAGCCATAGCCAATCACAGCTAGCCAGCGCCAGCTGTAGTTCATCACAATATTGATGATGACGGCCGTCGGCAACCCAGCCACCTTCAGCGACGATAGCAGCGAACTTCAGGACCTCTCCACTGCCAGGAAGTGATAGGTAACTACACAGAACAGCAGAACTGGTAACTCCAAGCCATATTACAAGCTATATATAGCCAGTTGTAGCTAGTCACAGCCAGCCATAGCCAATCACACCTAGCCAGCGCCAGCTGTAGTTCATCATAATATTGATGATGACGGCCGTCGCCAACCCAACCACCTCCAGCGACGATAGCAGCGAACTTCAGGACCTCTCCACTGCCAGGAAGTGATAGGTAACTACACAGAACAGCAGAACTGGTAACTATAAGCCATAGTACAAGCTATATATAGCCAGTTGTAGCCAGTCACAGCCAGCCATAGCCAATCACAGCAAGCCAACGCCAGCTGTAGTTCATCACAATATTGATGATGACGGCCGTCGCCAACCCAGCCACCTCCAGCGACGATAGCAGCGAACCGCAAGACTTCACAACCGCCAGAAAGAGATAGGTAAATGTTTACAAGGAACCTAAAGATCATTTTTTTCATTTTGGAATTGGGGAGGGGAACTTGAATGTCCAAGACAGGTGCTAATGGAATACTCCAGTCTTGGTTAGGAACTTATGTTAGCCATACCCGGGTTCCGCTACAGCCACAGGCTTCGAATATCTAGTAAAGTTCGTATAGGCCGGGTGGCTAGCCCTAGTGTCAAAGATTTAAGCCGCCAGAAGGCCTCTGACATGGCTGGTTAAAACAACCGCTATCTACAATTTTACGTGTCATCTGAGCCACGGTAGCGTTCAGCTGTAAATGCCACCCACGGTTACCCCTCCGAAGACTGACCGTGCCGAACTTTACTGAACTTTGGTGATCATTGACAAATACCTAGTCAAACTACGCTGTGAGCGCTGCGTTGTCTATCCAGTCAAAACAAAGAATTATCAGTGGAAAATTAAAACGAATACAACGCAAAGAGCATATAAATATTGCGTGAGCATAGCGAGCGCGAAAACTTTTGGATTGTTTCACAATGAATGTGGAAAAAAAGCAAAGCATTCGAGAAATCTTCCAATTGGTCTTATTGAAAACCTGTTAGGGAAGGTCTATGTCTAGCAGTGGATGTCACACGTCTGATTACATGTGTTCCTACCGACCAGTCATTACCAAAAACTAAGATCTAATAAATGTATTTTTATTTTCAGATACCAAGAAGGCTGGAATAACTTAACTATGTATATCCTAATATCTTATGAAAATAAGTAGCTTAACATACTTATTTATTTTATGTACCAAAGTTTTGGACTAAACACTGTAAATCTATGTAAAGATTAGAACTTATTCCGTGCTCTTGATTTAAAAAAAAATGGTTGTAAATGTTAACTCGACTGTAACTTTATTTTAAATATTAACAGTTTTTAAATAGAGTAAAACAATAATTTGGGAATGAATTGTCTGCTAATCATGGTGGTTATGTCTATTATTGACAACAGCAAAAAAAATTCAAACCTAGAATTGAAAAAAACACTGAAATGAAAATCAAAACACTTCTGTTTTCTTTTTGAAGAAATAGTGTTTTATTTTTCGAATAATATAAACAGTTTTATCCATTTAATTGGATTACATATCACCGACATTTTTAAATTATTACCGTTTCGGCATCTGCAAAATATTCTTGAACCACCATTGTTGACAAAGGTAAGTTGTAGAACGTATCGTGTTCTTTTAGTGCCTGATACGTTCCTAAATAGCACGGTCATGATATAGTTTGTTATAGAAGGCAGACAATAGGCATAATGACTGGGTAAAAAAAATCATTATTATAATTAGTCCGTGAGTTAGTTTATCAAAAAATATTGGATACGTATTTTTTCTTTTGTCTATACAACAAATGGCAAAGATAAACCTAGTCAACGTTTGGGAGTGGGGGTCGTAACGTCACGTCTCTTACGTAATGTATACATTTGTATGACACCCGTGACGTCACGCGGATCTTTAACGAGCTATATCTTCATCAGTTTTAGTTTAATTGACAAAAGAAAAAATACGTATCTAATATTTTTTAATAATCTGTTTGACGGACTAATTATAATTTTTTTATTATGCCTATTGGATAAATTTATGTAAAAGTGAGGCGATGATCTTCCCGAATTTATTTGTTAAAGCACAATAATTGTACTCCAGAACTTTTAAACATCAATCATCAAAAGCACTGCGATCAAAAAAAATAGCTCAACTTATATTCTTGCCACGATAAAAATCGCATTCATTAAGAATATCAAGTGCTTTAAAATAAAATAATTATCAACAATTATTTGTAATTATCAAAGTAGGTTATATTGTTTTGTATTAAAACAATGTGTATTTTTGTACCAAACAATTAACATTGTTAACTATTATCAACAAAGTGTTTAAATATCTAGAATTTATAGATAGATATATGTTTTAAGTGCATTTTCTTGTATTATTTTTCGTTTTTCTTTATAATAAGTCTAAGAATTTTTTCATTGCATGAAAAATCGAATGCGGTCGAAAATTAGACGCTGTTGAACAATAAGATGCGTTCGAAAATAGTTTGTGTTTTTTAACAGAAGTTTTTTAATTAGTTCAAAAATGATTTTTGAATTATTGCACCATGTTTAACTACCGTCTTATGTTTTAGTTTAATTTTGAAATGACTTAATGTTAACGCATTTATCAATTACTTATATATTAGTTTTTTTTTCAATTACCTACGTAATTATTAGTTTTTTTTTTATTTTAGTCAATTTTGTTCACAAGCAAAGATTGCTTTTAGTGAAATTACCAAACTTTACTTATTGTGTAATAAGCAAAGCTTGTATTAAGTTATTTGAGTCTTGTATCGGTAAAGTTACAAGCGTCAAGTTTTTTTTCTTTTTATCTTAAACTTAATGTTCCTTTTTCCTTATTTTGTAATAAAATCAATGTAAAATATGATACTCGTGTCTTCTTTATACCCTGGCACTGTTTTGTATTAGCTTTTAAATAGGCCACTGTTTAATATAAGCTTTAATTAGCGATTGAGCTATACAGGAAAGTTATCTGCTTGTCCTATATTAAGCCAAAAGGAGATGATTACGACCATCATTCCGAACGACCTTTACTATGGAAGTAATCCGTAATTCATATTTAAAAACAAGTCAACTGCCTTTCCATACAAAATCGCTACTCGGAATCGACAAACTTATTTGTTCAAGTATAATATGTCAAAACAAACAAAACGACAAAATGTATGGAATAGCTTACCTTTTTCTCGAATCTCGGGTTAGCTCCATAATAAATGGTTTATATTGATGGTCTGTATCACCTCCTTTCGGCTTAGTACGCCAGTTCTGGGTAACCTTATACAGGGTCTTAGATATTAAACGCAAAACCTTTTAAGGGCGGGTCTAGTACATCTAGACAAACAACTTTGTACTACGAGTTTTGAAAATTCGCAAAACAAATTCGCTTCTCCTTACATTTTGCCGCGCGTTGACGAACTTTTTGTATGAAAAAGCTGATTTTTTCTTCGTGATTTTTCATAAGTCCTAGAACAAAAGTTGTTTGTCTAGATGTACTAGACCCGCCCTTAAAAGGTTTTGCGTTTAATACCTATGACCCTGTATAGACTTCTAAGGCAATATTTTATTCCTTACACAAAAATAAATAAGATACTACGAAATCGATTTTAAAAACATTCAAGACGTCTCACAAAAACTAGAGACGCAACCAGCTGGACAAAAAACATGATTTAAAGATCTTCGACCAACGTAAGGAGACCTCAATTTGCTGTGTATCCCGATGTCTTAATGCCAAGTGATATTACTTACTTTGCTAGCTACTTTGAAATTGATAAAAATAATTCAGATGTTCGATACACTTTGCGGAAAGCT
The DNA here is from genome assembly GCA_964007245.1 of Hypomecis atomaria. Lineage (NCBI taxonomy): Eukaryota > Metazoa > Arthropoda > Insecta > Lepidoptera > Geometridae > Hypomecis > Hypomecis atomaria. Next base: position 19,850,477 of record OZ023291.1, read on the forward strand.
AAACAACCTTGTGAATATACCTATAATTATTTTTCGCAAAAAATAGCATGACAGACTTCAACCGTGTACAGAATTCGCGAATATTTCGCACGGATCGATGTATCATTTTTCACATTATTAATGATTTCTCAAAAATGGATCAGCCGATTTCGATAAATTTTGAACGGGACCAATTTCAAAGTATACTCTTTCCAATTAAAAAAGAATTATCAAAATCGGACTACTATGTAAGGAGTTATGCCTGGTTATGCATTTAAAAAAAATAAATATACGCGTTGATTTGATGGAGTACCTCCTCCGTTTCGTCAGTCAAAAATGGCTGATTTTTTTCATGATTTCAGAGATAGCCTAATAGTAAATCTTCTTATAAAGTTATAATAGTTCTTAGACCATCTCTGAAATCATGAAAAAATGAGGCATATTCTAGGATATTTTTGTTTCTGTTTTTTAGTACAGCACATGGTATTAAGTATGTAACAGTCTGTCTATCTATACTAGTACAAAATGTACCATGTAGACACTCCCTAAGCGTAGAGCAAATTATAATAAAACATAATATTTATTTTTCGCATAAATGACACCACCGACTTCCACCGTGTATAGAACAGTATCTATATGACATCCATGTACATTATTGCAATCCATATTTAACACAGCTCAATCTAAATGTGCTATATTTGTCCTGCCAGCTAAATCGAAATAGTAGTTTGACTAGGTGCTTGTAAACAACGTTCGGGATGGTCAGTATTCGGAAGGGTGACCGCGACTGGCATTTCCAACTGAGCGATACCGTGGTTTGGATGACATTTTAAATTGTAGGCCACGGTTGTTTTAACCGTTAAACCATGTCAGAGGACTTCAGGTGGCTTAAAAACTTTGACACCAGTGTGCTTAGCATACAAGACCACGACAAGAGTTTATCGTCGTGTGCAAAGGTGACAGATATATGCTTCATCATAACACTGTCACGTTCTGACACGTCGATAGTATAATTTTATGGTCCTTATGCTAAGCCCGCAGGGCTTGCTACCCGGCCTATACGAACTAACTTGCTTTTAATCCATATTCTTACTAATATCACTATCACTATCTAGTATAAAACAAAGTCGCTTCCTGCTGTCTGTCCCCATGTATACTTAAATATCTTTAAAATTACACAATGGATTTTGATGCGGTGTTTTTAATAGATAGAGTGATTCAAGAGGAAGGTTTATATGTAATACACCTGTGTGAAGCCGGGGCGGGTCGCTAGTTAATTATAAATCCGAAAGTGTATTTATTGGTTTATTGGTTTGTTCACCTTTCACGTAGCAACGGAGCAACGGATTGACTTGATTTTTGGTATGGATATAGTATGAAAGACTGAAAATGATATATGCTACTTTTTACCCAGAAAAAATAAAAGGCTCCCATGGGATAGTATAAAAATCAAAACATCACGGGGTCGAAGCTGCTGCCAAAAACTTAAACGTAATTTTAAAAATCCGAAAGTGTGTTTGTTTGGTCTTCTTTCACGTAGCAACGGAGCAAGAAATTGACTTGATTTTAGGCATGGGCATAGTTTCAAAAACGGCAAGTGACAAAGGCTACTTTTTATCCCAGATAAAAAAATGTTCGCATGGAATAACACAAAAATTAAAATACCACGCGAGTGAAGCCGGGAAATCGGGTAGTGCAATATTTTCATTCCAGTTTACTCGGGTCTTTACGTAGAGGTCTGAAAATACTGGTTGTCAATTGAACACAGCTATGTTGCTAATATTTATTATTTTAATAACACACCGGCTCAACGTTTATTGGTCAGTGATCTGCCAATCAAAAAGCTTGATTGGAAATGAATTTACAATAGTAATGGAGTGGAGTCGCAAAAATATCTATACCTATACTTTATTCAAGTACTGTTAAATAGGTATTTTATTGTTCTGTATAGTATTGTTTTATAGGTATTGTTTCGCCGTATTATTTCTTAATTGTTAAGTAACGAGTGTTTATTTTTTTCTTCAGTAGTTATTTCTTGTTTTCGCCAGTTCATATTCGTGCATGGTTACCTGTAATGTAAGAAATCGCCATAGGTGATAAGGCCGCCATTTTATAATGTTTTATAACAAATCAATAAATCAACAAACTTACTCTCGGATTTATAATACTTACTAGCTTTTACCCGCGGCTTCGCCCGCGTTATATTTTGATTTTGTCTTATGTTTATGTCGGCTGCGAAACCTAACCTAACCGACAAATATCAAAATACCTCAGAGGAATGCTTTTGTTGGTTAAGTTACGGTTGGAGTGTATATACACCCCCCCGTGTATTCCCGCCTTGTCGTGGCGGGGGAGGTCTGAGGCAGCTGAAAAGGCGGCGCTCGAAGTCTCCCTCTTCTTTGGGTCTTTTCCCCCAAGGAAGCTCAGAGGCTGGCACTCGAGGTTCAGCCGCTTTTAACTAAAGCAGCTGAGAGGATGGCCGGTAGGTTGCATGCCTTATGAGGAGTGTCGCAACTTAGGCGGGCTGCAGTGCTCTTGCGACGCTGCATCCGAGGATTTTTTTTTTTACTATATCGCGAAATATCCCTGACATGATCAGAGGTCTTAATTACAAATGAATAAAAACAATACCTATATTTCAATGTTTTTGGCTGTTTGCAGTTATAATAAACATTACAATGGTACAGCAAAGTTTACACCTACTTGTTCCTAGTTATTGCTTTTTTACAAATATTTGTGCAAAAATTCAATAAAATTGTTTCTAAGGTTTTTACGTGTTAGATTAATTCCAATTTTTACAGGCAACCAATTTTTTTTGTTCTAAATCAAATCTCTGCTTTCCATAAACTGGGCATTCCAAGATTATGTGCAGTGGAGTCTCCTCTTTTGTGGGTTCACAGATGCACGATGGGCTTTCCCTCAACTTAAATCGATGTAAGTATTGGGAAAACTCACCATGCCCCGTCAGCACTTGAGTTATGATTCCCACTGGTGCTATATCTCTTACGATCTTGTATGCCGCCCTTGCATCCGGAAAATATGTTTTGGTTACCGCCGCTGTGTGTCCATCCTGATACCGCCGGTTCCACTCGTCAAGAGAGTCCTTTCGGATTTCTCGCTTGACGAATGAAACGGGGCAGTTATCGTAAATAGGTCTGCACTTCGAGTGAAGTGCTGCTTCCTTTTCTAGCTGGTCCGCTCTCTCATTTCCCTCCATCCCCGCGTGCGCTTTAATCCAATAAAGTTTCACTATTTTGTTTTGTGCGTGTAGTAACTTTATGTTAGCTTTGAATTTACTGCTAAGGGATGAAGGGAAGATACGCCAACTACCGTTTCCAGTGCAGACCTGGAGTCACAAAATATTTTTGCTTTTTCGGTAGCCTCAAGAAGTGCCAATAACTCGGCCTGGTACACGGAGCACCAATCGGCCAATTTCAGCTTATGGGTACTGATCTCAGCGGCATCATCCCAAATGGATAATGCCGCCCCAACTTTCCCTTTAATTTTGCTGCCGTCTGTAAATATGTTAATTCCTCGGTTAAGATTTTGCTCTAGTGCTGCTCCGTCTGCCTGGCATATGAACTCCAGCTCCTCCTGCTGCGCTGGGTGTGGCTTCTTTTCTGTCTCTCTATCTCCAGTTACTTGCTGGGAATAACCTTTCTTAGTTTCATAAAGCAAGGCTGCTTCCTGGACTCTGATATGACAGCCGAGGATTAGGGGCCGCGGTGGGTTACTGGTGGTGTGGGTGCCGCCACCTACCCTACCTTCCGCTAGGCCGTCAACGTGTTGGCAGACGCAGTGGGGCTGCAGGGGAAGAGAGGTGTCGGTATTGCGATGGCCGTTCTCACTGCCCTCTGCAGTTGAAGAGGCAGGCGCTGGGCTACTATGACTGACCCGCTGCACTGGGACCAGGGCGTTGGAATGCTGTCTGACGTTCAGTACTGGTTAGTCCCGAGTGGTGGATGACGATGTGTCTTGTGCTCCGAAACACTCCGTCATTATGGCGAGAGCGCAAGCTCCGTTATGGAGCCCGAGTCTGGGCTAGCGCTGTTGAGTGCCGCGAAGGAGTGCGAAAAATGTAGGAAAGTCCTAAACTTGCCATGACAGGTTATTTCTGGCGCTTAGACGGCTGCTACCGCAGCCCGCTCACTTAGTTTTTATCCTATCCTACGGGATCCTACGTCACTTTTCGTCTTTCAAACTATATTCATGCAATAAGCCAAGGCAAGTTGCTCCGTATCTGAGAAAAAAATATTGTTAAGTCCTACGGGAACCACAATTTTTTCGGGATGGAAAGTATCCTATGTCACTTTCCGTCTTCCAAACTATGCCCACCCCAAATATCAAGTCAATCCGTTGCTCCATTGCTGAGAAACAGCTATTGTCCTATTCCATGGGAATCACGAATTTTCTCGAGATAAAAAAGTATCCTATTATCACTTTCTGTCTTTTAAAGCATAGGTATCCATACCAAAAATCAGGTCAATCTTTTGCTCCGTTGCTGCGTCAAAGAGGAACAAACCAACAAACTTTTCGGATTGATAATAATAAAGTATGATGATTCTGTACCGTAAAGGTAGAATAAAGAAACATGTTAAACCTCTAATGATAGAAGATTTAAAAATATTTTTAATGTCAGACAAAATGACGGCCTGGTATTAAACGTCATTGTAACATGTAGCATGCAGAGGAAAAATAACATTTTATCTAATTTTAATGTCAGTTGTCATTTTCAATCCATACTTTATTTCTTCTTCAAGGGGATATAATGGTGGAAAAACAATTTGTCCCCTTGCCATGCTACTTGTGATTTATAAAAGTCTGCAGACAATGTCACCTGTCATCTAATTACGTTTGGCTGTGACGTTTCGTTAGTCCATATTAGCGTCATAGAGGAATTAATCACTTAGCGTCTTTGTGATAGTGGCGACAGTTTCGCTTTCGATGGTTTTTGTCCTGTCCTACAGGAACAATGCAATTTTTCGGGATAAAAAGTATCCTAAAGCTCCTTCCGCCTTTTAAACTATGTCCATGCAAAAAATCAAGTCAATCCGTTGCTCCGTTGGTGCGTGAAAGAGTAACAAACCAACAAACCAACAAACTTTTCGGATTTATAATATTAGTAAGGATTAGTAAAGATTAGGGCAGGATGTAAGGATTAGTAAGGAAAAGGATTATTCCCACAAAATTCGGATATCGGGCAAGGAATCAAACCCGGAGCCCTTCGACTTTGACTGCCTCAGTGGCTCAGTGGTTAGTGACACTGACTTCTGGGTCAAAGAGGCGTGGGTTCGATCCCCACCCAGGGCAAACATTTGTTTGATGGACATAGGTGTTTGTTCTGTGTTTGGGTGTTATTTAGATAGTATATATATAAGTATGTTTTTAAAATATGTATATCAGTCTCTGGCAGCCACATCACAAGCTTTGCTTAGTTTAGGGTCAGATACCGTGTGTACGATGTCCCTAAATATTTTTTTTGCGTAGAATTACCATACTACCAACTGCGCCAAGACGTTCCATAACCTCTGAGATTAAACCAGTTGAAAATCTATTGAAAAATTTGGCACAAGTCGTAAAAATAATACATAATTAAGTATTACCTATTTTCAGCACGCATTTAATAACTTTTAAATACTACCAAAATATAGTGATATTTTTAAAGCAAACATATTAGGTAATTATATACGTCACAGATCGTCGCGAATCTAGTTTCCAGCGGTTATGGGACGGACTATACACGAATCAAATAATATTGACTTCCAAAATAGGTGGGTAATGTCTGCTGCATATATTTCTCAGTAACTGTCCACTTAAAGTTTGCTTCACATACCTAAAGTTATTTATGGACCATTGGCAATTAATTTTACATTAATCTGCCAGTAATTATACATGTAAGAGGGCTAATTGGTTTCTAAATGCAAAATATCTAGTAGTTTATCTAGATAAGCATGGACTTATGCATTTTTTCTAAGAATATGTATCCACGTATCTACCACTTCAAGCGTGCTTATAGCTCTGAAATTCCATCTCGCTCGCGAAAATATTTTTCTCTCTAACCTGTGCTATTCCGCTGCTGGGCAAGTTTGTATAGAGCATTTTATTTATTTGCAATTGTGTATTTTTTAAATTTACATTAGATATTTATTAGGTTTGTTAGTTAAACATTTATTTATGCTTTAACGAAAAAAGTGTCGAATGACAATTAGTATAAATCATGAATCATCCATCCATTCATCAGCCATATATAGGACGGCCACTGCTGGATATAGGCCTCCCCTAAATGGCCCAGTACGGGTTGGTGGATTCACACACGCAATCGAATTTCTTTTACAGACATGTGCAGGCTGCCTCACGATGTTTTCCTTCACCGAAAAGCCAGTGGTGTTAAATTCCATAAATAAGTTCCAAAGAAACTCATTGGTACGGGATCGGGATTTATACCCACGACCTCAAGAATGACAGTCCAGCGTTATAACCACTAGACCACCACGGCTCTCAAGAAAAGTATTTATTGGTGCAATATGAATTAACACTTACTAAAGGACAACCAAACTACTTCGGTGAAAAAACTAAAGAAAATCTAAAACTCGTGTTTCTCCAGATAAATTGCAACAGATAACAAGATAAACCATATCCAAATACCAAATTTTATCTAAATCGTTACACACCAACCATTTCTGCAATCCAAAATATTAATTTAGAAATATATTTACATAAAAAAAGTAGAGTTTATAGGTGCATGAATAATATTGACTATAATTATTTAGTGTACTATATAAGGTGTATGTATAGAGTAATATCATGATCGCGTTGATTGATTTATCTCTAATTAATGCTGTCGTATTTTTGTGTTAAGTATCGGTTTCTGTTTAGTATTCGTGGATCAAATAAGGAGTCCCTACGACACCTGTGTTTGTATCACCCCCATAAATGGCTCTTGCGCTACATATTCCCATAGACTTATAAGTTGCGGGGTAGGAACAATACTTACTTTGTAGAATTCATCACAATAATCACAAAAACGTCACATGGTATCTTGCTGTCGCTTAAATCAAAGCTGAATAAAATCCATCGTTATGTTTCCATCAATTTACAACAATTTTTTTTGCTATGAAATTTAATTAATAACGCTTAATACGCGTACCCGTAGAATTTTCTGTAACAAAGATAAGAACAACTAGTACCTAATCCCTGAACTATTACATTATATTGATATGCCAGATAACCGTTGAATCCGGAATTCCCTAAGTATGTAGAAGGCAGAGGTAGGTACTCTCAATTTAGGAGTCGAGTTTCCCATCAAAGGTCGCTGCATACGTGACGGGTTTTTTCACGGTCGGGACGGAACGGGAAATTTTAAAAATATCGTTTCATACAAAATGTATATAGAAGCGCATATGTCACGGAGACACGGACGGGACGGGAACGTGGCACTGACGGGGCGGGAAAAATATCGTCGCCAACGATGTTTAGCACGTCCCGTCCGGCACGTGCCCCGTCCCGTCCGTGTTTCCGCTATGTATGCACAGTCACTCCGTTCGTTCCGGAGAGAAAAGTAGTGTTGGACGTTTTTAACTACTTCGTCATCTAGAACAACAGCAATTAAAGCCAATTTTCGAAACTAAAAGTCCACCTTTCCTTCTTCACAACAGTTAGATCCGAATCACTGTTACGGTACGTATGCATTAAAAACACGTTCCCGTCTCGAACGGGGCAGTCACGTCCCGTTCCCGTTCACGCCCCGTCCGAGGTATTATCTCGTTCCGTATGCAGCGGCCTTTATTCATAAATACTTAGTTTCGTTCATTTTATGCATGTTGCAACAAGCTGCGTGGGTGTCGCTTATGCACTTTACACACTTTTTTGGATCGACAGTAAATTTGAAACACCTGATTTCAAATTCACTTTTGAAATTAATGTTTTTGTGTTTGAAAGTATGGAACAGATTATTTTACTTTATGTGGTACCTGGTCTAGATACTAAAATGTATTTGAATGCATATCCATACTTAATACTAAACAAACATGTTTACACATTGCTAGACTGTTACATAGTCTTAATACCTGTCTGTCTTCCCGCTAGAGTACAATGTAGGTGTCTTCAAATCCCGAGTAAATAGGTATCTTCTAGGTAAGCGTGTTACATCCTAGACCGCATATCTGCTTAACATCAGGTAGTGTGTAGTCAAACGCAAACCTATTCGAAATAAAAAAAAAAAAACCCAATAAGGTAATTTCTAATCAATGGATGCTAATTGTGTGGCAAAAGACCCAAAAAAAGGACTTTGCGAATGATTTCGCGCGTTCACTAAGACCATCAGCTTTAAAGCAGAAATGCTATATTTGCTTAAGAGGATAGTGAATCGACCAGAGTTTTTGCGCTTTCTGTAGAACATCGAGATAATTTTTGTTTTTCTTCACCGACAATTCGTTTACAAATCCATTACCCCCTACTTTAGGTAAATGAGCCCCCCTATAATAAAACACTGTCCAGGCCAGTAACAGTAACAAGCGAACAAATGACCGCGCTGCGTCGCCGGAATTCATAATTTTGCAATTATTTTCAGCTCCGCGAGAACAAATGTTTAATGTCTACAACTGTAATGAAGGGGCTAAGGAATAAGTCATTTTACAAGCTTTTATTTAACTTGCACTGGATGTACGAGTACCTAAGTATGGATGTAAGTTCGGGTGGAATCTTGCAAGTTAAATTTGACCAACTTCCCGGTTTCTGATTGAGCTGAAATTTTGCACGCATACTCGTATGTATAGGTATATCGCGCGACAATTTGATATCATGGAGCTGATCTGATGATGGATACGGAAGGCTTTAGGAACATTTTAGAAAAAAAAAGTTATTTTTTTCAAAGAAATTATTACTATTGTTTAAACTATAACCAAAACATTTTAATTTTTATACGCGCATTAAAAATTGATTCATTTTTAGTTCAAATTATTTATCAAAGTCTTTTTTCATCCTTTGCAGTTTCCGAGAAGATCAAATCGTTAACTTGAAAAGGAGAAGAACAACAAATACAAAGGACAATTTATTTGCAGAACCTAAACTCTCTGCTGCATTTAATTACGTATTTGGGCCCGTTTTGGTAGGTATACCTATGGGTGCGGCCTGCGGTGTCCCGGTGAACCGCAAGACAATACCACCATGTGTAATTAAGCCACAATAAACAGACACAGATTGTAAACTTCACAAAAGATGACACAAATTATTAATGATAACTTTCAGGCATCTTTGATAGGTTGAAAATTCTTCCTGATAATTTTTGATAAGCATGTATATAACACGATAAAACAAATTTTCGAATTTCTTGTAGGATAGATAAAAATTGTAAATGAGTTTTACATAAAGGTCGCCGTAATCTGAGTCTGACATTTCTGAAAATGTATGCATGTAATCGTAACAATTTGATTAGTGTAAATGATATGTAGACCTGAAAATAATAAAGAAACTAATATATTGGTATGTTTATATTAACTCCGTTAGAAAATTATGAATGAACAGTATGAGTGACTTAACAAATTAATGAAAATGAAATGAAAATATTTAACCTTACACAAACATAGGAAAAAAAATCACACACATGCTACATATAATAAAAACAATAATACCTGTGTTTATGACAGTTTTATACCAACAAAACGTAAGTAGTACCGCGATTTCCGCACCAGGCTAGGCCTGTGTCGCGGAAATTTAATATGTTTTTTCATGTGATTAGGAACCTCTATAAGTTGACATTTTATTTCCTTTGCGTTTAAATATTAAAGCTTGTAAATCGTTATTATTTTTGATACACACAAGATATTTTTACTAAATAATTTACTCTGAAACTGAAATAGCACTCATTTATTTATCGGAATTATTCACAAAATAATCTGGCTTTCATATAAAGCGTTTAATTTGCTGCGGATAACAGCGCAAGTAATTACGAAAAGCTTCGCTTAGAGTTGGCCTTCTGCACGTATTTATTTTGTGCCGTGACTGTACAAAGCCATGTTGCGGTAGAATAATTATAACTACGTACAAACAAACACGCATGTTACGGTCAACCAAATCATTTGACTAAATCCTAATTAATTTTCGGTCAATCTACATTATCTCTAATCTCTGTAAAATTATATTACGCATTGAATATATGTACACGTAATAATTAATGCTTGGTAGCTAGGTAGCATAAAAATGCGTTTAAAACAAGCTTATTTTACAGTATTATAATGTTGTTGTAGTTTTTTTTCAGAATTGCAAAGTGAACTGTTTTCGCCCTATTATATTATCGGCTTAGCAGACAATCCCTAAATATAAAATTTGTCTGTACCAGCCTTTTTAATAGTCCACTGCAGGACGTAGGCCTACCCACGAAGGGTGATTGGGCCATATCCACCACGCTTACCCAGTGCGGGTTGGTGGATTCACATACGCCATCGAATATCTTCTAAGGACGTATGCAGGTTGCCTCACGATGTATTCCTTCAGCGAAAAGCCAGTGGTGTGAAATTCCGTACATAAATTCCAAAGAACTCTGTGGTACGGGACCGGGATTTCAACCCACGACCTTACGATTATAAGGCCAGTGGCATTACCACTAGACCACCACGGCTACACTATGAAATAGCCAAGGTGAATTATATTTTGTGAATTTTAATATTATGTGAATCGTAAGTTCGTTAGAACTGGGTTTGCCCTGGGGTCAAAGATTTTAAGACACCAGCACGGGAAGCATGGCAAAGGGACAAACAGTCTTGCCACCATTTTATCCCCTCGAAGAGGAAATAAAGTATGAATTGACAAAGACAGCTGACACTAAAAGTGGATAAAATGGTTTTTCTCCCCTTGCTGTGCTGGGCTGAAGGCCTCTGACATGGAGAAACGACATTTGTAGCGCTGTTAGGTGACTATATATGCTTAATTTTAGACCGTATTTCCATTATCAAGCACAATGTAGTCAAACATAATTCTATCTAGAAAAGCTCGACCAACTATTGACTGACTTTATTGTTGTCTCTCATTCTATACCTCTATACCAATATTATAAAGAGGAATGATTAATGTTTGTTTGTTTGCATTGAATAGGCTCCGAAACTACTGAACCGATTTGAAAAAATTACTGTTGGAATGCTACACTATCTCCGGATGACATAGGCAGTAGGCTATATTATATTTTCAAAAAATTAGGCATCTTTACTAAACGTGGTTGGTATATACCGACCACGTTTATATTATACTAGACGACCCGCCCCGGCTTCGCACAGGTGTATTATACATATAAACCTTCCTCTTGAATCACTCTATCCATTAAAAAAAACCGCATCAAAATCCGTTGCGTAGTTTTAAAGATTTAAGCATACAGACAAACAGACGGACAAAAATAGCGACTTTATTTTATACTATGTAAGGATAAGGATAGGCTGTAATGTTGCAAACGGGGAAGCCGGTTGCCGCACCACAGGTTAAGAGACTTCAGAGAAACCTAACCAACCTAAGAGTCCTACCTAGTGGATAGGATTCCTAACGGTTCGGAGATTAAAACAGAAAACTAACCTTAGTATTTACACATTTATTTACACTAACACACACTGCACTTATCGTCTATAAAATCTTGAAGAAACGGAGAGAGAGAGAGAATTTTGAAGGAGTCCTTGGAAAGTTAGCCAAAAAGGGAGAGGGTAGCACTCGTAGAACCACGCTGGAGGCTGGCCGAGGATTTTCAATAGCCTGAGCTGGACCCGCCGATAGTGTGGCGCCAGCAAGGTAGCGCTAGGCGAGCGCTAGCGTGGAGACATCTGTCGACTGAGGTGGAGGCGCCGGCCCAAACCGGCCGACAGGCGCCGGCCCAAACTGGCCGTCAGGGTTCGAAGTCAGCGCCAGCCCAGTGCTCCAGGGTAGGGGTCAGTGGCCCCAAAACAAGAGATCCACCTGGAATCAAAGTCAAAGGGACCGGAGCCTCTCACCCTGCCTGTTACTCGACGCTCATGCCGTTTACAGGACTCGTCCACGCAAACTCAAATTCACACACAGTTTACATTTTTTATGGAAAAAAAAAAGTGTCTTCCAGATCACTTCCAACTCAAGACTGCCCAATTTTACAAAACAAGGATCGCTGATCCTGTCAAAAAATAAACATTTCAAAAATTTGAATTTCATAACTAGAATTGTAAGTTGGCAGTGTTATCGTTGAAAGAGTCTGAATGTAGAGAAGCTAACAAAAAGGTTAGTTTCTCTACAAGGCACAATACTTATAAAATATGTCTTCCTTACCTAATCATATCAGGGCAAAGTCGGGGCGGGCAGCTAGTACAAGTATAAATAAGTAAGTTCGTATAGGTCGGGTGGCCAGCCCTGGTGTCAGAGTTTTTAAGCCGCCTGAAGGCCTCTGACATGGCTAAACGGTTAAAACAACCGGGGCCTACTTTTTAACGTGTCATCCAAGTCACGGTAGCGCTCAGTTGTAAATGCCACCCGCGGTCACCCATCCGAAGACTGACCTTGCTGAACATTGCTTAACTTCGATGATCTCTAACGAACACCTAGTCAAACTACGCTATGAGCGCTACATACTATAACTAAGTACAATAACTAAGTCTTGTCTTGATTCAAGTATTCTAAAATCTAACAACATTTATATTAAACCAAACCAGCAGTGTTGCTATCCTTGCCAACACGATGTGTCATTGTTTACCTGACAGGCCTAACAAGATTGTATACAGGGTGTTTGTTACATGTATCTATGCGCCACAGTATGCTTACAAAGTTTTATGATGTAGAACACGAACGCATAACACTAGAAGCATGCTATTGTACCAAATAGTTTCACTGTGATAGTTTTTTGTTCAAAATGGCAACCAATCTCCATCATTGCAACGTACAAAATTTCAATATTTCGCTCGAATCGATAGCACCTATTGATAGCGCGCGAGTTGAATGCAGTCGGGGTCTGAGGTAAAGAGCGCCGCTCTCCCCCCGCTATCCGCACGCCCCACCTCACGCGCCTGGGCGGGTTGGGCGTGCGGATAGCGGGGGGAGACATTCGCATTCCTAAGCTCTGCATTCAACTCGCGCGCGTACAGTAAGTATACCATTTTTAGATTATTATTGTTGATTTTTCAAAAATCGCTAAAACATTTCGATAGAATCTAAACGATTCTGAAATTACCTTTGAAGTATAACATATCTATCAGCCGTAGGACGTCCACTGCTGGACATAGGCCTCCCCCATGGATTTCCAATAAGGCCGGTTGTTAAGTATAACCTAATAAACAAAAAAAAGGCGGAATGGTCAAATACATACAAAAAACATACAGTCGAAATAGAACATTCTCATTTATTTTGAGCTGGCTAAGTTGGTCACATTAATAAGTACATTTTTTTTATATCTTAGATTTATATTGATTTAGTTTACGTTTGACTACATTCTGCCTAATGTTAAGCAGATATGCGATCTAGGGTAGCACACTTACCTAGTATGTGCGTTGTTGAAAGGAACATCCTGTATATTTATTTAATTGAGTTATAACAGTGTTTCATGTGCTTATTACCTACTTTATATGAAGGTTGTACTCATTCTTACTACAATATATTATTATGAGTAGCCAATGAGAGAATAAAAATAAATTAATATCTTTATTTATTATCTAGATTATGTACTTTGTATATACATGTGTAGACATTAAGCCGTACTGCTACTAGGTAGGTACCTACTATTAGTTGTACATGTACCTACAGGTTTTAATATATAAGTATAGGATACACGGGAATAGTGTTATTATCACAAAACCATTAAGTTAAACTTAATGCACAGAACAGCATAATACAAACGTTACAACAAACGTTACGTTTTTGACGTTTTTTTGCTCGATATTAATAACGGTGACAGGTAAATGCTTGAAATTTTCACAAAATATTTAGTTAGAATATTTACTTTAAATTAAAATAAAAATTTAAGGGGATACGTGATTTTTTGCTTGATATTCATAACGGCAACAGGAAGTTGCTTGAAATTTTCATAAAATATCACTTGTAAGTAGTATATTCCTCTCAAAAATAAACAATTAAAATTAAATAAATTAAGGGGGGCTTCTATACAGTACGGAACCTTCCGTGCGCGAGTCCGACTCTTACTTGACCGATTATTTATCAACAACAATTCGCGGTCACCCTGACGGAAACGAATGCTCCGTAACTGCAGTGATCGCATCGAACAAGTGCTAACTACGCTACTTTTGTGATTTCTTTTAATTTACCAAGTCTAATTAACTCTCAAAATACGCAGTACCAAACTAATATTCCTTTATTAAAATTACCAGACAATGGTCATTGAATTTTCATCGGAAAATTTTCCTGCGCCGTGAAACAATGTGAAAAAGAACATTAAAAATTCATTGTTGTGTTCATGAGCATTTTGCCGGTGCTCTAACTATGGGCAGGCCACTTTAATAATGGACTCCTTAGTTGGGCGCGCGCGTCAACTTGGACATAGTGACCATGATTCAGTATCAATTGTGGGACAAATATAAAATCAGATTATCATCGTATTGACTACGTCCACTGCGTATAAGATGTTTACTGTTGGACATAGGTGTTTCTGGTCGATTTTCAATAAAACAAGTTGGAAATGGCTTGCATTTGACGCGAATACTCACACTCTGACAAAAATACACAAGAGATTTGGACTCAAAATACAATTAAGTTAAATTTACGCAGAATAAAGCCTTGTTCTTTCTTAGACCATTTCGTCTCCATGTAGGGAAAAATTTCTTCCACGGACATATGCAGGTTGCCTCACGATGGTTTTCTCCACCGAAAAGCCTGTGGTGTGAAATTCCGTACATAAATTCAAAAGAACTCATTGGTACGTGATCGGGATTTCAACCTAATTCAAGAATGACCGGCCAGCGTTACAACCACTAGACCACCAAGGCTTTTTTGTAAAGAATTTGCTAAACGTAGTGACTTGTGGGGTGTCCTATTCATTCGCCCAATATTGTTCGACCTAAAGTTGTTCTGCATACATATCTTGTCATAAAATTGTGTAGTCATAATATTTGATGTGCATAATTTTTCATAGTCATACTTGTTTGTTGTCATATCAGAATTCAAGTGCAAAGTCATACATTAGGTCCGACGACGAGCGAAGCGAGGAGGAGGGTTAGGTTACTTGCGACCACAACGCACGAGCCGAGCGAGCGAAGTGGACGGTGCCGCGGCAGCATCCGGCGAGTGCCAGGATTAGTGATATTAGGGACTATTAGGAGCAACGAATATTAGGATGTAAATTTATATGATTTTCAATATTATAGCTAAAAAAATATTATGCGAATCAATAGGGAACCGACTTGTGGCTACCCTAAGACAATGACATTAGTATGAGCGTACGCGCCCGCCCCGCCATAAGAGTGCGTCCGCTCCGCGTATGGCGCGCGCGCACGACGCATAACGAAGGACAATTTTCATGGGGAAAATATGTGCCACGCGATCAACTCCACGATAATTATGTTTTGATTGAAAAGCCGACCAATTGCGAGTCGAAATCCCACAGAAATATAACATGGGCATCGCTCACGTAAGATGTTGAAGACTCGGGTATTAACCTTCTACGCTATAGTTTCAACCGCACTCATGAAAACCATGCTATTTATTAAGAAAACAAAATAGGTTTTCAGTATGTTTTTTCGCACGATATTTTAATATCACCTATATATATAGTTACGAGTAATTTAACGCATTTTCATGTATTTAGAACATAATATGTAATATTTAATTATTTTACTTACTTTTATGGATTACAAAGATTGTACCTACAATGAAAAAAATCGCCATAATCCGCCTTTCCGCATGCAAAACATACTTTTTTTTTAATAACATTTGTCTGGCTAAGTAAGTACAAATACGAATCCCTTTTCAGCAACATGCATGTTATAATCAAGAAATTTCCGTTTCGACTTCAAATAATTGGAATTTACAGACGAGATACATTTTATTTTGACAAAGTTTATGTCTATAAGTCACTAAGTGTAATACCCATATAAAAAGTTTATTTTAAAGATACATGTTAAACTCACAAACGCTGAACTGGAATCTTCGAGCAAATATCTACAGAGCCACAGTCCCTAAGTGAAAGTAGTAAAAAATGTCCGAGTGCCGTCATACATACCGACTTAGATAATTACATTAAATAATTCATAATGACCCGTTTTCTCGAATCTCGACGTTATGTCACTTAATTAGTGCTTGTAACCGAGTACTTTGACATCGCGCGGCGTTGTAGTTGGCTTGCAATCGCCTTACGACTAAGTAAAATCCTGCCCTCTACATAACTTGGGCCGGGTCTTGGCTCAGACACATTTTTTGCACGATTGTAACTCTATAGATATTTGCTTGAAGACTGGACTGTAAGAAGACACATATAGTCATATAGTCATTTATTCATAACACCATTTGTTACAAGTCAAAAAGTAAACAATACATTAGGGCACTATACAATATAGCACGAAATAAAAATTGATAAACTTGACAATTTCCAAATTAGTCACTAAATCTTTACGTCATAAAATAGTTGCTCATGTAGCCAACATTTTAATTTATTCCTAAACGACCCAGTGGAAGGTGCATCCCGAACTTCTACGGGTATTCGGTTGTATATAGCGGGCCCACCAATATATACAGACCTCTCCGATTTCGCCAGCTTATGAGAAGGAGTCACCAGTTGGTTTTTCCTAGCATTGCTTCTTAAATTTAATCTAAAATAGGTACCTTTCCTCTCAAATAATTCTAAATGGTTGTGCGTGAAAAGGGTCACCTGATAGATTAGTTCGCACGGCAGTGGCAGTACGCGCAGTTCCCTAAACACTTTTCAAGATGGTGGGTGTGATGTAAGCTACTAGCTGCGGATAACTCAATCCTCACGTAGTTATTAAGTGAGCTGCAGTGAAGATTGATGACTGCCTCGGTGGCTCAGTGGTTAGTGACCCTAACTTCTGGGTCAAAGAGGCGTGAGTTCGATCCCCACCCAGGGCAAATATTTATGTGATGAACAAAAGTGTTTGCTCTGTGTCTGGGTGTTATTTAGTTACTATCTATATACTTAAGTGTGTATTTAAAAAAAAATGATATGAAGTATATCAGTCTCTGGCAGCCATATCACAAGCTTTGCTTAGTTTGGGGTCAGAGACCGTGTGTAAGATGTCCCCTAATATTTTTTTTTATTGAGTTGTCCGCAGTTTGTATCTAACATCACAGGCGCCAACAATTTTGATTCAGCCTATAATTCTAACATATTTTGGATTGCTTTGGAAATTATACCTTTAATGGAAATAAGAACAATAAACAAAGCCTCAAAATGTTTTTTTACAAACGTCTATTCACAAAGTTTCGAGAAACCAAACAGGGGCCTTATTGTGTAAGTGCTATGACTTTCAGCTTCGCTTTTCCTCCTGTTCGCTCTTGTGGCGTGAGTAACTGGCGCGAGCAGGAGATAAAGCGAAGCCGAACGTCAGAGCGCTTACACAATAAGGCCCCAGGTCTGCATTAATTACACGGGCTGTTTACATATAGGCTGTTTCCAGGGCTGCATTTAACGGCTATCGGGTCCCGTCTTTGTGCCCCTATGCACCCCTTTACCCCTGTATACGTATACCCCTTTGTGCCCCGTTCCCCCTTTCAGGGAAACCGCCTTTGCAAGCTACTAATTAAACCACACATACTTTTCCTAGAGCAACTGAAAAACTGTGCGGAAACATTGACATAGCACAGAGCGAGCTCTAGAATTATAAAATGGCACAAGCTACTTTAATCGTACAAATTTCGAATAGTTCGCTCGATGTATGTCATTTGTCTTAGATAGTTGTTGATAATTCAAAGATGGCTCATCCGATTGTCATAGTATTAGGTTCCCTGACCACAGGGAAACCAACATCAAAAAAGGTAAATCATAAAATACCAATTTTATGATTTACCTTTTTTGATGTTGGTTCGAGTTTTGAGAAAAGTCGCAGAACAAAAGTTGTTAGTTTTTGTGTACAGAATAAGCCCCTAAAAGGATGCTAATTGATTAGAAATAACCCTGTACATTGTACTTCTTATACCACCAACTTGATAAAACATCTTTCATCCGCTTTATTATGCTTTGTACATTCCCTTACAAACCATTTAATCATTTAAATTCCACAATAATAAATAAAATTGCAACTGCGTCTACATGAGATAAAAAAAAAAACTACTTAGTATTTGCAGTAGAAATAGATGCCTGGATGTATATAACAATGGTACATATACAGTACGTAATACGAGTACGTGCAGGTACGCAATTACTGTTACGTAGTAGAGGACACTATTTTTACAATAGGTTAGGAGTCTATTACGTATCGGATGCTGATAGAAATATGATAAATATTTCAATCAGTTACAATTTTTTAATCAAATAGGTACAATTTTGTTTTTCGTGAAATAAGTATATTTTGAGTTACGGCAGAGTATGGTTATTGAATAAACAAAATACTTTTCGTACTCAATCAATTGTGATGTTTTTGTTACACAAGGTTTAAATGTCATGTTGAGGTTATCGCGTAATAATTTTACTTTTTAAAATAGGTAAATAGCATTAAAATATTACAGATTTCACAGAAATATATTTCTCTCTCGCTCGTCAACATTCGAACCTACTGTATCGGTATCATTCTTAGTAGATTCTGTACGGAGAATTGCCAAATAACCTCCAATAAAATCACTGTGTAGCACTTATAACACTTTAATAGCAACAGAGACGGTTCTTTTATATTCTTAATTCCTTACCAATTTTATAAATACGCAGCTACGAAGCAACGGATTAACTTGTGGACGTTGTTTGAAAGACAAAAAGTGACAAAAGCTACTTTTTGTCCCAAAAAAATAAATAGTTCTTATGGGATAGCACAAAAATCGAAGTAACACGCGGGTGAAGCTGGGGGCGAAAAAACTAGTATGTAATATACTAGGAAAAATATTATAAGAGAGTATATTTTGAACCTAGAGTAACCAACTGATCGTTATCAACCCTTTGAAAGCGATAGAAACTGTCATCTCGGAGGACGCTCTTGAGCTTACGAGTAGAAACCTATCGCCATGAAGACAGTTACTATCCGAGCTTTAGCCAGTTCGTTCCTGCGTCTTAATAAGGGGGAAAGAGAAAAAACGTTGAAATTACGAGAGGGCCGATCGTGTTACGACGGGAGACAAAAACGCCTTGTGCGCCGTACGCGCAACGTAAGGATCCAGTTGGCAGAAAACTAGCTTATAACATACGACCATTGACTAGGAAATTATAAAAAAAAAAATCTAAAATATTGGTTCGGATGTTATCATTATCGACATACCTATCAGTCAGACATCCCCTACAGATTTTCTATCAGACCGGTTGGGAGCGGATTGCTTCTAGTGTATTTTTGCAATCTTTATGGTTTTATAGTTGTAAAAAATGTGATGAAGTAGTTAGTACTTATACATTGTTTACTACAACATATCTTCAACTCACCGTGAAAATATTTTAAAGACACTTATGCCTAATCCTATTCTAGAATTATTAAAATTATGCCTTAAAATGAGAAAATAAGAACAATGAAAGAGCTGATTGACCAAAAATATATGTGCTTGTTTTATTTCTTTCCTTTTCTATTTCTTTTTAACGGGCAAAAGTGCCTTTATTAACTACAACTAAATACAATTCTACTTTATATGCTAAAACTACCTACACTACTACTACATTAAAAGCATTGGATCATCCACAGACCCTCAAAGGTCTAATGTCTTCTTATGTCTTTTCTATAGCAATCGTATCGTCCATAGTAAAAGTTCTGGAGAGTTGTCGAGTAGCGAGGCGATCCAAAGGGCGTAGCACTGTCTCCCGCTCCTGTAGTAAATGCACACGGGAGGATTGTGTATCCAATGGAAAAGAGAAAGAAACTTCTTTAAGAAAAAAGTGATTGACCAAAATACTGGTGTTTATTTGGCTCAACGTTAAAAATAGCACTGTGATTGCGATATCCTTATTCGTACCTCTTTGCGAATGGCATACCCCATTCGCAGTGGTATTTCTGTCAGTATGCTGAGCACACTGCCAACTGGCAGGATCTTGAGCATTTGGATTATGTTTAGACCTTTAGGGGTCTGGGGATGATCCAATTGCTTATTATGTAGTAGTAGTTTCTGTCGTAAGCTGTGGTGGTCTAGAGGTAGTTGTTTAGTTTCTATAGTTTGAGTGCAATTTGGTACCTAGAAGTTTGGAAATTTGTGATTATTTATTACCATTTTTATAGAAGAGATAACATTAAAATATTCTTAGGTATAGGTCAAACTGCAAATCTATAGTGGAGGACTATGTCCGACTGGGAACGTCCTTCTATTAAAATGATAAGGACGATAAACTGTAATCTGTAGACAATGTCTGTAGATGATAACACGGACAAACATACTTTAGAGCAGGTCTTTTCCAAAAACATCCCTTCTTTTTGGCAGTCGGATAAAATCCACAGTCTAAGTGAAAAGTTGTGATAAAAAGGAAGGAAAGGTTTAATGGTAGTAACACCCGCCTTACAATCCTGAATCCTGAGGTCATAGGGTCAAATCCCGGTCCCGTACCAATAATGAGTTCTTTGCAATATTTATGTACGGAATTTCACACGACTGGCTTTTCGGTGAAAGAAAACATCGTGAAGAAACTTGCATACGTCTGTAGAAAAAAAACCGATATCGTATATAAATCCACCAACCCGCATTAGGCCAGCGTGGTAGATATGGCTTAATCAACCTTCGTGGGTAGGCCTACGTCCTGCAGTGGACTATTAAAAAGGCTGGTGCAGATGAAAAGTCGGAAGAAAAATGTCCCCGTGTGCGCGCCGCCACGCTTATGATATTCAGCGTAGGTCGCAGCGCAAAAAGCAGCCCTTCCCAATTCGGGCCCGCGCGCGCGGCCAGTGCGGGAAACCTCATGTTAATTGCGGCCCGCAAGTCGTGGCGACAGTAGCTAAGATTCGATGAAAGAGGTACGAAAACGCTAGCAGCTGCACTGCACTTGGGCAGCACTGCGCGATGTGGTGAGAAAATGTTCCTTATTTTTACATCGTTCATAGACTTAGAAACCCTGAAATCGGAGCTAGCGTGTTTCAAGCCTAAAATATAATTTTTCGCAAAAAATGGCATGACCGACTTCAACCGTATACAGAATTCGCGAATATTTCGCACGGATCGATGTAGCATTTTTCACATTATTGTTGATTTATCAAAAATGGCTCAGCCGATTTCGAAAAAATTTAAACGGGACTAATTTCGAAGTATACTCTTTCCAATAAAATAAATAATTATAGAAATCAGACCACTTTGTAAAAAGTTATGCGTGGTTACACAATAAAAAAAAAAACAAATATACGCGTCGAATTGAGGAAGTACCTCCTCCATTTCGTTGGTCAAAAAAATCATTCCTTTTTATATGTTGTATGTTGACCCAACGACTGGTACAATACTTGAATATTTATATACCAACAGTGAATGTCGGCGTCGTCGCCTCGTCAAGAATGTTTTATATATTTTGACGCTCAACGTGTCAAAAAATCATGAAAAAAAAACGTGCACGTGGAGTCCCTCCGCGCGAAAGAAGTGAAATTTCGACGTAACAGTGCTTTCATACCCCCTCCGTGGTAGCGTTAAAAGTTTAACGAAACCTTGTTGGAAGTCGCATTAGGTAGAAGTTCACTTCAAAATGCGTCACGTAATTGAACTTAATAAAACAAATTACTTCTGATCTGTTATTAAATTTGAGTTTCTTTTACTTAAAAGATAGCTTGATTGTGAGTATTTCTTAACAGTTATTGGAATAAATCTGAGTTCGGGGGTTTTATCAACTTTTGACCGACGAAATGGACCGTATTTTTTAGTTTTTTTTTAAAATGTAAATCCACGCATTACTTTTTACATAGTGGTCCGATTTTGATAATTATTTTTTTACTGGAAAGAGTATACTTCGAAATTAATCCCGTTTAAATTTTATCGAAATCGGCTGAGCCATTTTTGATGAATCAACAATAATGTGAAAAATGCTACATCGACCGGTGTGAAATATTCGCGAATTCTGTACACGGTTGAAGTCGGTCATGTTATTTTTTGCGAAAAATAACTTTAATATTTAAGTACTTATGTTTTTAAAACACTTTAGATCAGGTACTGCACATTCAGTCCCGCGCAAGGACTCCTTCACATACACTAGGCGGCAAAAAGCGGGATCCTATACAATTTTAATGCGAGTGGAGGTATTTACGGAGCACGCCGGGGGAAAAAGATGTGTTGCGTGCATGTGATACGCATGCGCAGATACCTTCGGGACCAAGGCCGCAGAATATATCGCACTACCAATCACAACTTGGAACAACTCAGATAACATCTGAATAACAGTTTTGTTGGTCATATTATTTACGGAGCACGCGGGGGGAAAAAGATGTGATACGCATGCGTAGGTACCTTCGAGAACAAGGTCGCAAAATATAGCGCACTACCAATCACAACTTGGAACAACTCAGACAACATCAATGCCTGTTGATCATATTATTTACGGAGCACGCATGCAGGGGGAAAAAGATATGTTGCGTCCATGTGATACGCTTACGTCGATACTACCTCAGTGAGAAAGTTTATCGCACTACCAATCACAACTTGGAACAACTCAGATAACATCAATGTCTGTTGGTTAAATTATTATTTACGGCGCACGCCGGAGGAAGAAGATGTGTTGCGTACATGTGATACGTATGCTTTCATACTTCAGCGACAAATGTGACAGAATACTCGTATTTCTCTCACTATCGATCACAACTCGGACTTCAATGTCTGTGGGTTACCTACATTATTTACTATTTTATTTACGGAGCACGCCAGGGGGGAAATACGAGTATGTGTTGTTGCATGTATGTGATACGCATGAGTCGACAATACCTCGGCGACCAAGGTCACAGAATATATATCGCACTACCAACTTGTTACAAGTTGTGATTGTATAATCACAACTTGGATAATATCAGTATCTGGTGCTTACCATATAGATGTGGACAGATCGGCGGGCAGGTAGGTAGGTATATAGATTCAGACAGGGCTTCTGTTTACTCTGCACACGAGACACTTAGGCACATGTAGCAAAAACGCATACTTACATTCAAAAGACTCTTGTCAGTGCAACACAGCTACAGACTCCTCAAACAGTGTCTTCAGCTTCCTGCACGACATGACATTTGCCTTCTTTTTAGTTTCCTCAAAGAATGCCAACTGTGGTCTTCTCCGTCCAAAAGCAGCACCTAAAGATTACTTATACCACAAAATGCATGTTTTTAAAAATAATTTGCGTAATCTAATGTTGTGTGAACGCATACGATTAAATGATTTGGTGTGCTCCATGACCAGCAATTATATTGGCATTATGCAAATACAAATATCTTTATTGAGGTATACACGACCTGAATCATTTACATTTGCCTGCAAAAATAAATTAACAATTATAAGAAGAGAGTTTCATGCGAAATTGGTCCCTGCTAGATCGAGACAGTCCACACTCGCGAGGTCTGTGGTTTAGTGACTATGATCATAGAATAAATATTCTAAAATCGTTCGAAAATTATGAGTTATGCTAATTTTTTTTTCGTTAATGATACAAAGATTCCAAAATAATGTTTCAAGATATTCGGTTTTGGTATTCCAAACCAACTTTATTTTAATCATGTTAAAGTATTGTAATGGACTGAACTGTCTAAAACTAGAAATCCAGTAAGCAATGACCGTACATATTTCTTCTTGTACGACTGTCCAGAGTACTGATATTTATTTAAAATTGTCTTTGATTATTTTAATAGGGATATTGCACCAAATACTAAACTTATATAGCATACAAAAGATTTGCGCTCTTTGAGGGCGATAAAACCTCTAGTCAAAATGGGACTCACTTATTGAGTTTTCAGTTTCTATAAATAATATTTAATTCTTATTTTTGTTAGTTGTCACTACGTGTACATTTATTAATTATTATTAAAGTATTAAAGTTATTACAATATCAATATATATTTATAAACTCGGATTTACTTTTGCTAATTAGGAAAGAAGCCGCATTGATTGCACTTGTTATGGTTTATTTTTCTTGGGGTTGACAATAATGAAATAATTGATATACTACATGTAGGTACCTATAGTGGAAGATGTGACGGCAGAATTGGAACTCTACAGTCTTCGCTATTGTAAATCAAACCAAACCTAATCCTATTTCAAATAATCAAAGAGCCTTTTAAACAAGCCTAATAAAAATCTAACAAAAAAGACAGACAACAATCTCTCACGACCAATGTATGCGGACTGGCCAATAATAAAAAGATCATATTTCAACTGATAGTTTGACAAAAACTTGATGCTGGTCTAGTTGCGTCAGTCCGCTGGTCAGGCGGCTTGAAGGCTGGCTTATGGGAGGGGCTTAGGACATCTGTACTGGTTTGACCAACCCAAGCCTAGAACTAATAGATGCTTGTACATGACTACATGTTTATTTATGATTGTCATTTTATTTTATTACGAAATCGATGAGCTGCAATTTCAATATACTACGTTTTGTCAGTTACTACTTATGCACTGTAGCTTCGATTACTGAGATTCAGGAACATTGGTGAGAAGAAATGTGAAATTGGTTGGATTAAAGGCCTTAACTATTACCGCTAATAATGGATAATTTGACAAAATCCTAAGTCAGACAAAAAAGCATTGTGATGTAATTTTTAGAACCAAGAAGGAATTTGGAATAAAAAGCTTATCAACATTGAGAAAAAATCAGGGTAAGACTTATAGTACGAAATTCTGTGTTTAATATTGCAAGTCTGAGACAAGAAAATAACCTCTGATTTAATACTTTCAAAGAGTAACAGTATATAGAATAGACTTATTCCAAGTTTACATACCCTTCTAGGTGGTATTTTCGAATTTTTAATCGTTATTAATTGTTCTTTTAAATGCTGTTATAGAATATATTATTCTACGACTATCTGTAGATATATTTTTTCAGTTTGTTTAATCAATAACATCTAGGCAACAGACTTTTTATAGGTATACAAAAATAGCTCAAAAATCAATTGTTTATAAAGATCAACATCAATCGTTATAATTAACCTACCAAGTATTAGCATTCATTCCACTTCTTTAAACCTAACCTATAAATTAAAGTACTACTGGAAACTAGTCTTACTTCAGAACTTTTAATACTTACGTACCTAGGTGCCTACTATTATAGCTAGGGGTTACCAGGATTAGGCATGATGACTGGGTAACAAAAAACATTATTATGATTAGTCCGATATTTGGAATATCAAAAAATATTGGACACGTATATTTTCTTTTGTCAATCAAGCGATAATCGAGTAGGCCATGATTATCGCGTATTAATTACTGTCTCTATTTTTCATTTTGGATTTGGTTTGCTGTTCCACGAAAATTTGTAAAAATGTTCTGATTTTTTTGATTTTATTGTGAACAATACCGAGTTGCCTAGTTAGTACGCTTAGTGAGGTAATAACGGTGTTTAGCATTATTAAAATTGCTGGGTTTTTATTTTCTCGCAGGTTGTATGAAAAGTACAGTATGTCATGAGAACGAAGCCTGTTGTTGTCTTGGGCGGATTGAACCCCTCGCTTCACTCAGGAGTTCAGGAATCTAAATAATTTTTTTAACTTTTTTAAGGATTTTAATCCTTCGCTACGCTCAAATTATGGGTTCAAATAGCAACGTTCCGCACGGTCAGTAATTAGATAGGTGACCGCGGGTGGCATTTTCCAACTGAGCACTACCGTGGCTCGGATGACACGTTAAATAGTAGGGTAGGTCCTGGTTGTTTTAATCGTTTAGCCATGTCAGAAGCCTTTAGGCGGCCTAAAAACTCTGACATCAGGGCTAGCCACCCGACCGCGACATAGGTAAGACACAACTTCGTTCTCTAGGTGCACAATCTACTATTTCACTTCAAAAATGTCTGAAAATCCACGGAATACCTGATGATTGGCGGCCCTACCTTTTACAGGAAACTCCTACAGCATATCTTCTTACAAAGTAAGCTTCTCATGTCTGATCACATTTTATCGATAACTAACACACATTAACATTATCTCCGGCGTGGTCAATGCGCAATTACGAGGCAATTCCAGAAAATGCTTGGCAATTTTCGATGAGACTCTATCGAAGCGAATTATATCAATTAAACGCTTCTGGCATCTTGTTGGTTTGTTATTTCATTGAATTGTGTGAGCTTCTAAATATTTTAATCTTGTTTATTTATAATTTAATTGAACAAAAAAATGTATAGAAGAATTTTAATTATTTTAGTCAATTTGTTATAGATGGTTTAATTTTATTTTTTTAATTCAGTTCCTAAGTCAAAATAAGAAGTGTCATGTGGCATGCCTGTGGTATCATTATCTCTAAATTATTTTTCTTTTTTTGTATGCAAAATAGGGCTACATTTGGCCACTAACTGTATGTAGACTTAGAAGATACCTATTCTCTCTTAACTTGAACTTATCCAGATTGTAATTGTCAGGAAACAATGACGGAGGCAGGGCATTCCAATCCCTGGCGGTCCGCATTATGAAGGAAGAAGCGAATCGCTTAGTACGAGCAGGTGGTATGTCGACTACGTATAGGGATGGTATTGAAGCGACTTCCACTTGTTCTATTGTGAAAAGGAGATGAAGGAATCAGGACGCGGAGTTTTGACTGCAGAATAAAAAAAAATGGAGGTCATCACACCCTTTTCATCGCCTTCTGTGTCACTAAAAAGCTAGTCTTTGCCCCATATAAATAGGTTTCACTTTACTACAATGTTTACACGGCATTCTAGGAACCAATCCCCCATTTCCAGCAGTCCGTGCAGGGGCCTTACTGTGTAAGCGCTCTGACGTTCAGCTTCGCTTGTTCTCCTGCTCGCGCCAGTCACTCACGCCACGAGGGCGAGCGGTAGGAAAAGCGAAGCCGAACGTCAGAGCGCTTACACAATAAGGCCCCAGGTCAGACAGACGTAGCTTACTTTACTTTCGCGCGTCCGCCGGACGTGGCCCGTTTTGTCCACCCGATTTGGTCGGACGGCTAAATGTTGACGCGTGGGAGACCTGATGAGCTGGCTAGGTCATTTATCTAGTTGGAACCTTACAAGAGACTACTTATAAGGCTACCTGTAGGTCTTATAGATAAGCTTATCATTCAAGAACCTAAATAGTTATGTTTCTTGTAAACCAGGGCCCTGATTCCCTACTGACATAACGTAATGTAATGTCAAGTATTTTCTTTGAATTCGCGGATTTATTTGTTTGGAATTCCAGAACAACAACTAAAGTTTTAGGTGTTATTCTGAGTTTGAAATATTTTTTCTGTCAATTAAGAAATTAAAATCGAGTTTAAGTTACGATATTGGATGTATGCAGGGTTATTTCTAGTCAATTAGTTTCTTTTATGAGCTAATTCTGTACATCAAAACTAACAACTTTTGTTCCACGACTTTTATTAATACTAAAAAAAACGATGTTGTTTCATTGAAAAATATCGTTCACCCGCGACAAAATGTATGGAACAGCTGTTTTTTTGAGTATTGACAAAAGTCGTCGAACAAAAGTTGTTAGTTTTGATGTACAGAATAAGCTTCTAAAAGAATGATAATTGATTAGAAATAACCCTGTATATTTGATGATATTGCCCGCTAAATCCCACCATTTTGAGAACAAAAGTATCGCTCACATTTTTATACAGTATCACCATGCAGTAAAACAAAACAAAATGAAAGCTCCTAACCAAACACGTACCACAACTTATCTTTCAGCACCCATAAACAATGATGCCACCAAATTCAAAATTCGAAAGCGAAACACCCCCTTTTTGGTCCACCATTAGCCGTATAGAGGGTGTATCTATAGCACTTTCCTATAATAAAATTTCAATGTCAATAAGCTAACCGTTCGTCGAACGTGAGAGGGGTACAGATGGACCAAGGCAGTGGTTTCCAAAGTTGTCTGGACCGGAACTCATTTATAGCAACAAATTCTTAATTAGACCTCGTTGCGTGTAGAGAAGAAAAATGGGTAGTATCTTTACGAAGGATGTTCATAGGTATTTATATTTTATTTTTCAGATTCCAAAATTCACTTTTGTAACTAGATCGGAACTAGTGGTTTACTCGATTGATATTTGGGCAAAGTTTAACAATAAATTAATTAATAAATTAATCCAGTGAACATTGTACCGCCTTAGAATCTAAAATATCTCAGAAAATGAAGATAAACACAATTTTTAACACTATTTTTTTTTGTTATGAGACAATTTTTACAACGATAATATTCTATATCTGTCGCGGGCAAAACTGATGACACAATAAGCTAATTGTATAAGACCCTTTATCAATGATATAGGTATCTGAATCTAAAACTAAAGCATAAGTTGCATAGAACACATTATAGGAGACTAGCAACCCGCCCCGGCTTCGCACAGGTGTATTATACATATAAACCTTCCTCTTGAATCATTTTATCTATTAAAAAAAACCGCATCAAAATCTGTTGTGTAGTTTTAAAGATATAAGCATACATGGGGACAGACAGCGGGAAGCGACTTTGTTTTATACTGTGTAGTGATGATTTAAACCCTCACTATTGTAAAAGGGGCGAATACTGCCACTGCGTCACGTCTTCCGAAAATCGTGTACTCACGGCCCATAGGCCACCCGTAGTTTGGGAAGCACTGGCCTAAGTATAAGTTGGCCATATCCGGTGTCAGCGGAAGGCAGTGGACAGTTACTTTCTGGCGTTGCATAATAAGAGCCAGGTGACGGAAGTGCGAACTCGCGCTGGGTGCAGATTGATTGATATTACTGGTGATGCGTGCTTTACCGGCGATCGTGACGACTTGGTAACCCGCTATTTTATTGGTCTGAATAAATTATACCTACAGGCCGAATCATCCAAGTCGGCGGATGTGAAGTTAGCTACAAGCTGCGCAATATCCGACCAACGCGCAGCTTGTGGCTAACTTCACGTCCGCCGACTTGTATGATTCGATTTATACTGGATGTTTAGACGAGAGCCATGTAATAGGAAATCATTATGACTAAATTTTACCATTAGGTCATCTCTGAAATGCAAGAAAAATCGGCCAAGTGCGAGTCGGACTCGCATACGGAGGTTTCCGTACCGAATGGGAGCCCCATTCCTCTTGCCGTTATTAATGGCGAGCAAAAAACTCCTAAAAATCACGTTTGTTGTATGGGAGCCCCCTTAAATATTTATTTTATTCTGTGTTTAGTATTTGTTGTTATAGCGGCAACAGAAATACATCATCTGTAAAAATTGCAGCGGCCTAGCTATCATGGTTCATGAGATACAGCCCGGTGACAGACATACTGACAGACAGACGGACAGACGGACATCGAAGTCTTATTAATAGGGTCCCGTTTTTACCCTTTGGGTACAGAACCCTAAAAATCAACAGTACCATACCATCCATCCAGTTGATTTTCTTTTGCGTATTCGAATTTGGTCTGGTAAGTATAAGTGCGTATAGGCTGGCTATGTTTTACTGTCAAATTCTATTCTCAGAGCTAGAGGTATTAGTTGCACAATGCCTACACAAGTGGCGAAGTAGTGAGCACGGGCGTAGGGAGCGCGCGGGAAGCATGAGGTTGGCGGGCGGGTGTGCCCCGGCGTCTCGTCTCTTTGGCTCCCGCGCATACCTATATTTTGCGTTTTGCGCAGCGTTCTGCGCATAACTTCCCATCCGCCGACTTGTGTGGCGCTGATAATATGTACCAAGCTCTTACATAAAAGGGAAGCGAAACAAATAAAGATGGAGTTTCCTCAACTACCACGTGCACCACCAAACTCAGCTACACAAACACGCTCACACCAACCAAAGGCCATCCCCATACCGAGTTTACGATATCCCCCATATTAAGACCCAACAGCTGACGAACCTTAAGCATACTTGCCAGTGAGTGAGTCAAGTCATTCAATCAAACAAGAAAACCCCTCGGCAGACCCGAGCTGAAGACACCACGTGCATTACCATACTAGAGCACCGACGGTCCATATTTTTGGATCCGATCCATAACCAAGGGACGGATGGCTTACTCCACTTACAACCAGTACTTATTTAGCTGGTTCAACCTCTGTTAAAGGCAGAGGACCTAAATAGGTGGTCGCTAAAGATGCTCTTTTAGCCAACTGGGATTTTCTTTTTTGGTCCGATACCGCAAATGGGTTGGTCGTCTGTTGTCGTTATATAACGTAGTCAATGAACTGTTACGGTTGTGTTTGATCCTTTTTTATTTGTTGATTGTTTTGGAGTTGTAGTGACCTTTGAGTCCTATTTGTGTTGTGGGTTGGTGTTGATTGTTAGTCGTATGCTGAATGACTAGAGGCATAGAGGAACTAGGTAAAAAGTACCAAGTAAGTAGGAACTTAGGTAGGTATAGCTTAGATCAACGGTAACCAACTGGCGGCCCGTGGTCCATATCAGGACCGCCAAATTTTTTTTTTATAAATTAGGACGTAGAAAAAAAAATTCAATGTCAAGAAAATCTAAAATAATGAATTGGGCAGTATATTAGATCGACACATGTAGGTACGTATAACATCTTTCTACAAGTTTTTTTTCTAAAAAAAAATATTGTGCGACTTTAATGGACTATCTAGAAGACACGTTTTGAATATTTTGTTGTTCCTCTCGAGACTACAAAGTACTGAAAACTGGCTAGTTACGTAATTTTAGGCCTTGTGTTTTTCAGAATTTGATTTTAAACCAAAATAATAAATGGATACCCACAGTTAAATTTTCAGTTGGTTTTTCTGGACCCCGTTAAAATTTTTCGACAGTATCTGGACCCTA
Organism: Hypomecis atomaria; assembly: GCA_964007245.1. Classification (NCBI taxonomy): domain Eukaryota; kingdom Metazoa; phylum Arthropoda; class Insecta; order Lepidoptera; family Geometridae; genus Hypomecis; species Hypomecis atomaria. Next base: position 19,881,371 of record OZ023291.1, read on the forward strand.
ACTAAAAATACTTGCCGACCCCTGGCTTAGATCTTCTTGTTTACGAAAACCGTTTAATCGTTTAATTTCGGCTCATATTAAAATAAATATAATGCAGAATAGATGTAAGTCTGAAGCAGATATACATAAATACATTTCACGGACCTATACTTCAGGTAATTGTAAAATTATGTCTTTTTTTATATTGTACGCCCGATATGGGGTCACTATTGAAACTAGTATTTATTATTAAAAAAATAGTATTGCAATAAACCATTTCTGATATCCGTTTAAATGGTTTTGTTTAAAGTTTTAATTTTTTTCAGGGAACCAAAAAGTGTGCTACAAAATCATTACTTCTACATTTCTATCTGTCAATTTACAGCTTATAAAGCCCAATTACAGAGGCGCCACCGTAAATTTAGTTGCAACGTAAAAAAGCGTTCTCTCTATCGAATGCCTAAAGTGAAAAAGAAACAGAACTATGATAATTAGCTAATATAATTACGATGGCGCCTCTGTAATCGGGCTTATAGAATAAGTATGCTAAAATTAAAAATATTTAATTAATTACGTCCATACCTACTCGAAGCCGGCGCCGACGGAAAAATCAGTATAATTAGGCCTATGCTAAACTCAGACTAAATAAAAAAAAGACATAACATCGTGAACAGACAAGTGAGGCCGGTTTTTATACATGTGGTGAGTGCGTCGGTGTTGCGCCGCCATAGTTCAACTGACCAGCCAAGGCTTAGTTTCCTTGTACGTGTATGCGTGTGTAATTGTGTCTGTACACTGCGAGGCTTAGTTTTGCCGGCCTCCCTTGTTTTGTTCTCAACATTCTGTCTTGATTTTTGTATTTGGTCTGAGATGCTAAACCATTCCTTACAACTGCTAAACAACAGCATCTATGTCCTGAAAAATTAGCATACAAGTGAAAAATCTAGACTGACCACTAGCCGTGAGAAATACGTCACAAATTCCCACAACAAAACATATTTGATTCAATATTGATTCAAAGCTGATAACAAGCGACCTGTCAACCTGACAGCAAATTGTCAAACAGTCCTTGGTCATCTGACATAACAGCCTATTAGCACTGTTGGGGTCTCGAACCACTTCACAGCACCAAATACGATGTTTGGGCGACAATTTGAGCTCTCCGAATAAGGCCCGCCCCTTTTGGAGCCACCTAGCTAAGTATTGTTGAAGTTGTCAAACTAATTTGTCTGTATTCGGTGTTGTGTGCTTGGTGACAATGTGACGTGTTAAGGCTAGAGTATATCACGATTCATCATCATCATGTTGTCAGCAGAATGTTTTTTTGTGCATTTAAGTCGAATTTTAAATTATAATTAACTGTACTGTGTACCAGCCTTTCTAGTAGCCTACAGCAGGACGTAGGCCTACCCACGAAGGGTGATTGGGCCATTTCCACCACGCTGCTGGCCCAGTGCGAGTTAGTGGATTCACATACGCCATCGAATTTCTTCTACGGTCGTATGCAGGTTGTCTCACGAGTCACGATGTTTTCCTTCACCGAAAAGCCAGTGGTGTGAAATTCCGTACATAAATTCCGAAGAGCTCATTGGTACGGGACCGGGTTTTAACCCACGACCTCACGATTGTAAGGCCAGTGTCATTACCAGTAGACCACCACTAAGTATCTGTAGAATAAAACAAATAGAGACAGTCCAAAAATGTATGGCGCTTAGGCTAACAAATTGTACGAACTCTAAATTAATATTAGCTTTATTATTTGTTTTGTACAACGACTTAACTATTATTTTCTTTAAATCCTCGGCCTGTACAGTTTAGGTACTTAATAACATGATTTCCGATTGTATTATAATGACTTTTCTGGTAAACCATGGTACCTGTATAACCAAAAATCAATTTAAAAATATCATTCAACAAGGTATCTTTCAATAAGTAATGGCGATATTTGCAGGCCATTTGTTCGCCATATTTTACGCTTATTTTGAATCATGGTACAAAGTCTGGGCCTACTGTAAAATGTCTTCTTTAAACTACTTATTTCGATTTCAAAAGTACCTACACTGTTACGACACCATTCATTAAGAATATTCTGCCTACAGGAAAGAAAATAACCAGTTTTTCTAACGTCGATATTCACGTGAAAAAACATACCAAGCATATGATTCTTATAATCCTTATTATCTTTACAAATATTATAAATCCTAAAATGTTTGTTACTTTGACTCTTTGACGCAGCACCAGACTGACGGATCGACTTGAGTTTTTGTACTCTGTATGGATTTTGGGTAATATAGTCTTCCTACTTTTTGTCCGAAAAAAAAACAATGCAAGCGAAGCCGCGGGGAGTAGATATTTATTAAAACAAAAATCTATGTCTATATTATTATTTCTTACCATTTTTTTTGAATGACTTAAAGCTGTTGGCATCTGAAGCTTCTACAGCTTACCGGACTTGGGCGAGCGCAGAAGGCGGCTGAGCCCTAAGATTAGGTTCTATGGTAACTAGCGCAAGGGCACCTGAGAAGGTACGGACCTCAGCTTGGGCCGTCACCCGGCGGGGGAGATCAGACTTGCCCGGGCACCCCAGAAGGGGTGTGCATGTGGCCCTAATGGATTGAGCTGTTTGACTATTTGGAGATAATCTTCTGACAGATCCTGAGGGTATTTCGTACCAAAGCACATTTATTACTTACTTTTCGTACCACAACAATTGTGGTACGAAAAGTAAGTAATAGATGTAAGTAATAAAGTAAGTAATAAGTAGTAAGTAATAAAGGCAATAATTATTATTGCCTTGGTAGACTATACTCGTACCTACTCTTGATCGAATGTGTTGTCAACGTTGGTGATCGTCGATTGGTGACGTCACTATCACAACGGTTCAGAAAGTTGGTGATGTCACAACTTTAGGTCAATGATTCAGAAAATTGGTGATGTCACAAATTCGTCACGTTTTTGAACTTTCCTTTCCGATGATTTTTTCTAAGGTATAAACTAAAAAAAAAACATGTTTTACTATGGAAATTTACGTGGTTTTCATACATTTTAAACGATATAAAACGGGACTCACTCACGTGTTCGTATAGTCATAACACGACTATAGTTTCGGTCGCGTTCGGTAGCACGCGGAGCCGTCTCGCAATGCGCGAGAGAGACTAGCACTCGCCAACTTGAGCGTTACAACCACCACGGCTACGGATATCTATCGGGAAGGCCTATGTCCTGCAGTGGACTTTATATAGATATGACTGAAAGGAAAGAAGCTACCGACCGGCTACCATATAAGCGTGTATACCGTTACATGATCTCACAATACGTCGATATCCGCACTAAACCGCTACGATTTCCCTAAAAAAGCCATTTCTTTCGCAAATATCCGTAGAAATGATCGTAAATCGCCCAAAAAGGGTGCAGCCATTAGTAGCGTTGTTTTTGGAGTTAGACCGCTTTGTTTGTTTGTACGATGAGGTAAACTCACTCAGTTTTCAATTGTGTTACTTTTACAAGTATTACAATTTGAAACTTATCTAACTTTTGAAGTAGGTATCTAACTTTGAAAGGCTTAATCTCGGAAACTATTAGGTTTGCTGGGCCAGTTTTAGAATCATATTGTAGCAAATTTAGTCTGCTTTAAAAACGTCCTGAAAACTTTTCTTATAAACTAGTTCTTTAGGGTAAAATCGCCAAATCTAGAACACATGCCTATGTTCAGAGATGAACGTTCTAAGTTGATGATGAAACTATAGTAGGTAGTATAATTTATTTTCGCAAAAAGCCAATACCGCCTTAACGCCTAACTTTGAAAGGCTTAATCTCGGAAACTATTAGGTTTACTGAGCCAGTTCTAGAATCATATTGTAGCAAATTTAGTCTGCTTTAAAAACGTCCTAAAAACTTTTCTTAAAAACTAGTTCTTTAGTGTATAATCGCTAAATCTAGAACACTTGCCTGTGTTCAGAGATGAACGTTCTAAGTTGATGATGAAACTATAGTAGGTAGTATAATTTATTTTCTCAAAAAGCCAATACCGCCTTCCATCGTGTACAAAATTCGAATAATTCGCTCGAATTGTTAACTTTATTGATGATTTTTCAAAAACGACTCAGCAGTATTCTGTAAAATTTAAATGGCACCACCTCGGGAGTATATCCTTTCGAACTAAAAAAGATTTTTTTCCATTTGGTTCACAATTGGCAAAATTATCGATGAACGTACATAAAAACAAAAAAAATACAGACGAACATAGAACCTCCTCCTTTTTGGAAGTCGGTTAAAAAGTATATAACCGTTTCGACGAACCTCGAGATCTGTTGCCGATCTTTGTGGGATGATTGATACATAGGTATATTTAGGACCATATCTACCACGCTGGCTCAGTTTCAGGTATATTGTGGATACGTAATTTAGTAACTGACGTTTTCTTCACCACATGTGTATCTACCTGTTAGGTTGTTTGTCGGCTATTGACCTCCCGAGTGGGTGGAAAACTGCTTGCCCTGCCGTTTCCTTTTTCGAAAACGTGTGGTTGTGTTTGCGAAACTCATTTTGAGGTTAATCTCGATCGGAAATTGGAATAAAGACTTGTTTTTATTTGGTACCTAAGTAGGCATCTATTGGTAGGTACATGACATAAGCACTGTCTATGTATCCGCATAAATCGTCTAAAAAACACAACAGGTTGCAATGTGGATTTTACTCTTTGCTACTAATATCTAATAGTAGTTCTTGTTTAACATATTATGGAGCACAAACATTGATTTTTTAAGGAAAAACATAAAACAGGGGTGCCAGAAAGCTATGGAATTTTAGGTATCAAGCTTAAAGATAGACAGAAAAGCAAAGACATCCAAGAAAAACGACTATTTTAATAGACGCAGGACAGCATGCACAAAAGCTTAAATAGAGATGGGCAGGTCATATTGTTTGCTCGAATCGTTTACATTATTGTTGATTTTTCAAAAACAGCACAGCCGATTTCTGTAAAATTTAAATGAGACCACCTCGGGATAATACCCTTTCGAACTAAAAAATATTTTTTCGATTCGGTAATTTCGGTAATTTTGCCAATAGTGTGTACTATTGGCGAAATTACCAATGAACATACACAATAAACAAAATAAAAAATACATCGGTACACATATTCGAACATAGAAACTCCTCCTTTTTGGAAGTCGTTTAAAAAGTAGATAATCGTATCGACGGACCGTATCTACCACGCTGGCTCAGTTGCGGGTATGTGGACACGTAATTTAGTAGGTAACTGACGTAATCTTCACCGCAACAGAAATGTGTATCTACCGGACATCAGATAAGCGATGGACAAAGCCTGTCAAGGAATGTGCAAGCGGGAAAAGAAGTAAAGGAAGACCTAAAGATCGATAGATAGATGAAATTCAAACACACAGCAACAGAGTAACGGATAGACTTTATTTTTGGCTTGAATTTAGTTAATAGGTCAGAAAGTGACATACCAGACTTTTTATCTAGGAAAAATAAAAGGATCTTATTGGGATAGCACAAAAAAAAAAATTAATCGGGCGAAGCTATATTATAATGAAATAAAGCCTAATTAGCAATTAAAAATTAGATATTATTTACCGTTTTAGTTTTATGAACGTTTCACAAAGTTTCAGGAATCCAAAAAGCCTGCTTTTGAAACTATTTACGCCATCTATCGCAAATATGGATCTACTCATCAGCTCATCAACTCATCGGCTTATCGTGTAGGTAGACGATCATTGAAATACAATAAAACTGCTTGATAAAAAAAGTTCACACAGTTTTCGCTAGATGTCTCTGTTATATATTTAGTGACTTTGTTTTCAGCAAACCAACTTTAAAATATCATGAACAAGAAAAAGCTGAAGTAGAATCTTAAAATTAATTTGAAGTAAAATACTTAGCTAAGCTAAAACGAAAAGCTATCTACATGATTTATCAAAATACGCATTTTTATTACATTATCGTTGAGTTTTCGGGAAAAAGCTTTGTGTGGATGATATATTTATTTTTATACTCACCTAGACTGCTGTGAAAAGAAAATACGAACATTTTTTTTTCAAAATTTATTCTGCCATAGGTCCGTCAGAAACAACAAGCCCGAAAACATAAACAAGTGCTATTTTTTTCTGCGAACCTTTTCAATGGATTTCTGTGAAAGGTTCACACTTATTTTATACCTATGTCCCATTCAGTTTCGTTATATTAACATTTTTATGAGTTCGTAGAAAATCGTACACACGTACAAGTACATTGACATTAATATTACCTTATATGTGTGTAGGTGTACGATTGTATCTACATACTATTTACACAGGATTACAGGCTAAGTCGACCTATTCCTACTAAGAGTGCGCAGTTTACATTGTTTCTGACTGATTTGACTTTAAAACACCCTATCCTAAATCTAACCGTTTTCGAGTTATCTGAATTTAATTGTTTATTATTCAGGTATTTATTTAATATCTTAGATTTAATTTTTACAATATTTTTAAACAATATAAAAACTTAACCTAGGTTGCCGCCAGCAGCGGGGCGGGGCCCAAGCTACCGGTGGTTGGAGCTACAGACTGAGGAACCTCCTGACGATGCGCGCCGTGTCCAGGATCACTGCCTTCTGAATATGGCCCTTGACCCAACCGTCTAGCGAGAGCCTCTTGAGATGTTGGTCGAGGCTCTTTGCTATTAAAACCGTTCACCGACACGACTATCGGGACAATGATCGCCGAGTCAATATTATTATTTTTCGCAAAAAATGGCAAAACCACCTTCCATTGAATACAAAATTCGAATATTTCGCTCGAATTGTTAACTTTATTGTTAATTTTTCAAAAACGGCTCAGCCGACTTCTGTAAAGTTTAAATGGGACCACCTCAGGAGTGTACCCTTTCGAACTAAAAATATTTTTTCGATTCGGTTCTCAATTGGCGGAATTATGGATGATCATACACAAAAAAAATACATGCAGACGAATATGGTACCTACTCCTTTTTAGAAGTCGGTTAAAAAAGAAAGATGTCAAAAAGTTCGACTGTGTGTTTTGTGCCTATGTTACTTTTATAGGTGTTGCTTTGCAAAGTGGATGGACTTTCAGAGGTATTTCTGAGGTGCTCGTCATCAAGAATACTTTTTATTGTGAGACTAACAAATAGCTAAAGCAAAAACAGCAGTTTTCTTTTCGAAATTTCTCATAGTTTTTGCTATAGGATTTCGTTTGAAATTTACACTACCTAAGCTTATCAAGAAAATACCTATTTCTAATTATATTGTCGAATGACACGTTAAATTGTAGGCCTCGGTTGTTTTAACCCGTTTAGCTATATCGGAGTCCTTCAGGCGCCTTAAAAACTCTGACACCAGGGCTAGCCACCCGGCCTAGACGAACTTACTTATGCTAAAATAAAGATTGAGAAAAAAATAAGGTTGTATCTTTATTCCGAGAGAAGTAACTGAAGCTTCTGGAAATTTTCATGTTAATAATATTACCAGGAAAATTCCGAAACCTCGTAAAATGATCAAACCATTAATCAAAAAGCTCTTTACGGTTTTATTATTCGTACCTTTTTGTAGACGAGGGGAATTTTCATGGGACACCTGGATGCCGCGGGTTGCACTTGGCGTATGAAAAATTATATGCGTTAAACCTTCTGCTGGATGACCTTTGTGCTGGATGAAGCGTAATTGTTATAGCCTTCGACTTTATGGTGTGGCCGTTGACGCAGCAAAGTTCTCGAATAGAGATCACAGACGTAGCGTAGGACGTCCACTGACTCGATGGACTGACGATGTAATAAATGACTACTGGTGTTACGCAGTAAGCAGCGCGCGGTACGACGGCTAGTTGTTTACACCTAATGCGAGATTTATGGTTTTATGACTCAGGCGGCACCGGCCTTTGTGTCGCGTCTATTGTTTGTTGTTTGTTAGATTTTTTGTGGTGTTTTTGTAATAATTAAGAACAATAGGGTTTCTCGAACTTTACACTTGTTTACTTTGTCAGTCACAATGGCACCGAATATTCTACAGATTTCTAGAGAACCCTTATTCCGATATAAATAGAGCGATGGTTTTCGTTCGTGGAGTTATCGCGTTTTATACCGGAGTGAAAACATCTCGTGTTCAAGTGCGGTACCAGTGATTGTAAAGTGAATAGTTGTGTGAATTTCAGTGCCAGTGTGAAGTGTTTGTGCGAACCAGTTGTGTCGTGTGTACTGTGATTTTGTGCAATAAAGTGCAAAGTGAAAAATCGGCGTTTTAACTGATTATCCAAGAACCCATCTCGTAACATTTGGTGTCAGAAGGGTGGATAACTGAAAATGCCGGTAACGCCATACGACGACGAGACGCCGCGCACACGGAGTCAGCGCCGACAGGAGGAAGCGCGCCGACTAGAGGAGCAGGAGCGCCGCCAGGAGGAGGTTGACCAGCGACGCTTCGGACACAGTTCGCTTTTAATGGAAGCCAGCGAGTCCGAAGCAACCAACGACGACTCCAGGAACCCGGAAGCAGCTTCTACGGCACCTGCTGCGGCACCTACTGCAGCACCTGCTGCAGCCCTTGCTGCAGCACCAGCTGTCCCTGCGGCTTTTGATATGGCTGCCATGATGACAATGATGCAGACTATGACTCGCCAGCTAGAAGAAACTTTAAATCGCAACAAAGAAGAACAGACTCGTCAGCTGGAAGAAAAATTGGACCGCAACAGAGAAGAACAGGCTCGCCAAAAAGAAGAACTGCTTTCAAGCTTGCAGACCACATTGGGTAAAGAGATAAAAGAGGTCAAGGACACGGTCAATCAGCACGACGCCAGCATAAAGGAACACAATAAAAAGATGGAGGAGCATGAATCTCGCATCTTCGAGGCGGAAACACAAATTGCTGACATTAGGAGGACCTTGAACGTTATCAAGTCTGGAAATGGAACCGCTGCATCAACAACCTTCTCGCCAGCTTCACAGAAGATCATAGTGACGCCTTTCGACGGGACATCATCATGGTCTGCCTACAAAATTCAATTCGATGCTGCCGTCAAAGCCAATGGATGGGACAAAGACCAAGCCATGACCGCCCTGATAATGAGCCTTCGCGACGAAGCTCTGAGTATTCTCGATGCCGTAGGCAAGGAAGTGACCTACGATAAGTTAATGGAAACGTTGGAGAGTCGCTACGGTGATGAGCACCTGGAGCGTGTATATAGAGCGCAATAGAAGAACAGGGTGCAACGTCGCAACGAAAATCTTCAGCAGTGGGCAGTCGAAGTGGAGAAACTGTTCCGGAAGGCTTATCAGTCAGCACCATTACCCAACGACGAACATTTGGTGGAAGCATTTTCTAACGGGATAGCAGACTTCGAAGTTAGAACTGCAGTGAAACTCCGGCATCATAAAACACTTAAGGAGGCTTTGGCCCAAGCCTTGGAAGTGGAAGCTGTACGAAATCCAGCGAGAGATGTTCAACACATAAAGGAAGTTCAAGAAGCGTCACATCGTACGAGGTTTGGTCCAAGATGCTACAACTGTGAAGAGAGAGGCCATTTATGGCAGAATTGCCCAAAGCCATGCCGAACCAGGGACGATCGACTATTGGAAGAACGAAAGGATCGCGAGGCAACGCATTCACTATGGAGGAATAAACGACCTGCAGAAGAAAGCGGAAAATGGCGAGTGTTATCCGGGCCAGAAAAGCCAAAGATTTTGATCTCACAAGCTCACGATGGGAACAGTTTGATCATCAATGGTGCCATCAATGGAACTTCTTGCAAGCTGACATTGGATACAGGAGCTTCTCGCACTGTCATCAGTTCCCGACTGGCTAAGCGCTTTCTTCCGAACTTCGAAAGCTGCAAAACAGTTCAACTTCTGACAGCGACCGGTCAGCACATATCCGTCCGAGGAGAGAAGCTGGTGGAGTTAAAGTTGGGTGAGAAAACTTTCCAACACAAAGTCATTGTGGCTGATATAGTCGACGATTGCATTCTGGGTCTTGACTTCATGCGAGAACATCATTGCGAGATAGACGTCAACCAAGGAATCTTGAAGTGTGGAAGAGAAGAAATCTTCATGGAAGGCGCCACATCAGGAAAGGTTTATTGTCTGCAGAGAACAGTTCTTCCACCTAGATCGGAGACCATTGTGGCAGTTAGATTACCGCCGAAGTTGGGACATCAACGACGATGTGTGCTAATAGAACAGTCGGAAGGTGATCAACCATGGTTATTGGCCCGAACTCTGGTGAGGACTACTAATACCGCTATGGTGCGTGTGCTCAACACAAGTAACGAGGAACAACTCATCAAAGGAGGAACCCCAATTGGTACTTGTGAAGAAGTAGACTGGATGCGCAGATGCCAAGAACAACCAAAGGAGAAATACAACTGTGCTGGGAGTTACAACGTGTCAACGCTATTGGAAGATTCCCGTAAAGACCTGACCGAAAGAGAACTTCTGATGGCAAAGAAGATGCTGCAGCGCTACACCGACATATTTGCTCTCGATGATGCCGTCAACGGGAAGACTGGATTAGTGAAGCACACAATAAATACAGGAAGCGTGTCACCGATGCGACAGCGGCCAAGAAGGATACCAGTGGCTCGAGAAAAAGAAGTTGAGTCAATGATCGAAGACATGGCACGCAATGGTGTGATAGAACCTTCATCCAGTCCGTGGTGCTCGCCAGTGGTTCTAGTGAAAAAGAAGGATGGCAGTATGCGGTTCTGCGTTGATTATCGACGACTCAACGACGTAACGAAGAAAGACAGCTATCCTTTGCCGAGGATTGATGACACGTTAGATACACTGACAGGCATGAAGTGGTTCACTACGCTGGACTTGAAGAGCGGATACTGGCAAGTGGAAATAGATCCTAAAGATAAAGAGAAGACCGCGTTTTCGACGGGAAAAGGCCTGTGGAAATTCAACGTGATGCCGTTTGGATTGTGCAACGCGCCCGCTACGTTCGAAAGACTAATGGAGTTAGTGCTCGCGGGACTGATTGGAGATGCATGCCTAGTCTATTTGGACGACATCATAATTGTGGGAAAAATCTTCGAAGACCATCTGCAAAACCTGGAACGAGTATTGACTAAGATTCGCGCAGCCAATCTCAAGCTGAGTCCGAAGAAATGTTCCTTCTTCAAGAGGCAAGTGAATTTCCTGGGACATGTGATTTCCGAAGCTGGCGTACAGACGGATCCAGGAAAAGTCAGTGCTGTCAAGGATTGGCCTGTGCCAAAAGACAAGACGGAAGTTAGAGCATTCTTGGGTTTATGCTCCTACTACAGGCGATTCGTGAAGAACTTTGCTGACATAGCCAAGCCGCTGCATAGACTGACTGAGGAAAAACGACCCTTCCTCTGGGATGAAATTTGCGACGCAGCTTTTCAAGAGCTAAAGAAGCGACTTTGTAATACGCCTATTCTTGGCTTCCCGGACACAGAGAACGAGTTCATCGTGGACACTGACGCCAGCAACACCGGCATTGGAGGAGTACTGTCACAAAGGAAAGGAGACCAAGAAGTGGTGATTGCGTATTTCAGCAAATCCCTGTCCAAGCCGGAAAGGAACTACTGTGTGACCAGAAAAGAGTTACTTGCAGTGGTGAAGACATTGCGACATTTTAGCAAGTACCTGCTTGGGCGAAAATTCCATCTGAGGACCGACCACGCTGCTCTGAAGTGGCTACTACAGTTTAAGGATCCCGAAGGCCAAGTGGCAAGATGGATTGAGCAACTACAAGAGTTTGACTTCACCACGGAGCATCGCAGTGGAAAATCTCATGGCAACGCGGACGCACTGTCAAGAAGGCCATGCTCAGAGGACTGCAAGCATTGCTCAAGACATGAGTCGAAAGATTCAGTGCCCGTCAGAATGCTCAAAGCAGACATCGGTGACGAATGGAAAGAAACCCTTCAGGTTGCACAAGAAGAAGACGCCGACATCAAGCCGATTCTTGAATGGATGGAATCAGATGCCCCTAAGCCAGACTGGAGTGCTATTGCTTCAATGAGTGTTACGACAAAGAGCTATTGGGCGCAATGGGATAGTCTGGTGCTTCAGGAGGGAGTACTTTGCCGAAAATGGGAAAATGCTCGTGGCAATCAGTGCCATCTCCAAATGGTTGTACCCAGAGCAAAGATACCTGAAGTTTTGAAGCTGTACCACGAAGGGTTTTCGGGAGGACATCTGGGTGTGAAACGGACACTCTTGAAAATTCGAGAAAGGTTTTACTGGATCAACTGCAGAGATGACGTAGAAGACTGGGTACGGAAATGTACGAGCTGTGCATCAGTGAAAGGTCCGCATACCCGCAGCAGAGGAGCATTAAAGCTGTATAATGTTGGAGCACCATGGGAGCGAATCGCACTGGATGTGGCCGGACCATTTCCTGTGAGTGAAAGTGGCAACAAGTACTTCCTTGTCGTCATGGATTACTTCACCAAGTGGCCGGAAGTCTTCGCAATTCCGAACCAAGAGGCATCGACGATAGCAGACAAATTGGTGTATGAAGTATTCTGTCGATTTGGAGTACCATTGGAAATCCACAGTGACCAAGGAAGAAATTTTGAATCTCAGCTGTTTCAAGAGACGTGCCGGTTAATGGGTGCACACAAAACAAGGACAACGTCTTACCACCCGCAATCAGATGGAATGGTGGAGCGATTCAACCAAACTCTGGAGAGGTACCTGGCAAAAGTAGTCGGAAGCAAACAACGGGATTGGGACAAGCATATCCAGCCATTTTTAGGGTTCCGTACCTCAAAAGGAAAAAACGGAACCCTTATAGGATCACTTTGTTGTCCGTCTGTCCGTCTGTCAAGACCCTTTTTCTCAGGAACGCGTGGAGGTATGAAGCTGAAATTTATATCAATTACTCAGGTCTACTGTCCCTTGAAGCTGTGAAAAAATCAAACTTCTAAGCCAACGCAATCAAAAGATACAGCCGTTTATGCCGCAAATTTTGAAACTCGCAAGTACTCGCAAGGGAATCAAAACCTAAAGGGTACTTCCAGTCGACCTAGAATCTTGAAATTTGGCATGAAGCAACGTTTTATAGCACACATAAAGGAAAAATTCCGAAAACCTTAAATTTTTAGTTACATTACAAAATATATATTATTTAATAAATATAAACTTATTACTTTTTTTGTCGTAATGAACGAACTTTGACCATTTCCTGTGAGTGAAAGTGGCAACAAGTACTTCCTTGTCGTCATGGATTACTTCACCAAGTGGCCGGAAGTCTTCGCAATTCCGAACCAAGAGGCATCGACGATAGCAGACAAATTGGTTCATGAAGTATTCTGTCGATTTGGAGTACCATTGGAAATCCACAGTGACCAAGGAAGAAATTTTGAATCTCAGCTGTTTCAAGAGACGTGCCGGTTAATGGGTGCACACAAAACCAGGACTACGTCTTACCACCCGCAATCAGATGGAATGGTGGAGCGATTCAACCAAACTCTGGAGAGGTACCTGGCAAAAGTAGTCGGAAGCAAACAACGGGATTGGGACAAGCATATCTAGCCATTTTTGTTGTCATACCGAAGTGCTGTTCATGAGAGCACAAATGTCACTCCCGCTTTTGCCAATTTTGGACGTGAATTACGGCTACCAGCCGACTTAATAACTGGCATTCCACCGGATTCCCCACAACCCATAACTGAGTACGCCAGCGACCTCCGGAACAAGATGAACGACATCTATGAGCACATTAGAGAGCATGGCCAGCAAGCATCTGAAAGAATGAAGACTCGATACGACAGAAGGGCTAACAATCCTGGGTTCGAGGAAGGCTCGATGGTATGGCTGCACAATCCCATACGCAGCAAAGGGAAGTCTCCAAAGCTACAAGCCAAATGGGATGGACCGTACCGAGTGGTGACCAAGATCAACGACGTGACGTTCCGCATACAGAAAGGATCTCGAGGTGCCCCCAAAATAGTTCACGTGGATCGATTGGCGCGATATCACGGATGCAACGATGCTCGGGACGAGCATGTCTTGGGAGGAGGTGGTGTTACGCAGTAAGCAGCGCGCGGTACGACGGCTAGTTGTTTACACCTAATGCGAGATTTATGGTTTTATGACTCAGGCGGCACCGGCCTTTGTGTCGCGTCTATTGTTTGTTGTTTGTTAGATTTTTTGTGGTGTTTTTGTAATAATTAAGAACAATAGGGTTTCTCGAACTTTACACTTGTTTACTTTGTCAGTCACAATGGCACCGAATATTCTACAGATTTCTAGAGAACCCTTATTCCGATATAAATAGGGCGATGGTTTTCGTTCGTGGAGTTATCGCGTTTTATACCGGAGTGAAAACATCTCGTGTTCAAGTGCGGTACCAGTGATTGTAAAGTGAATAGTTGTGTGAATTTCAGTGCCAGTGTGAAGTGTTTGTGCGAACCAGTTGTGTCGTGTGTACTGTGATTTTGTGCAATAAAGTGCTAAGTGAAAAATCGGCGTTTTAACTGATTATCCAAGAACCCATCTCGTAACACTATAAATAAATGACGATGGAAACGCGCTGGATGTAGGCATTGTAGGCCGCTTCCAAACGGCCTTATTGCATATAGAGGAGGCCTATGTCTATCAGTGGACATCATGTGGCTGATTGATGGATGGCTAGGTAACCTTTGTGCTGGATGAAGCGTTGATAGATAAAGATTCTCTTTTGAGGACATCTGTTTCTATCTATCAATGCTGTATTATGCTTCTGCATATACAGGGTTATCTGCTTGCTCTGTACTAAGACGAAAGGGGTAGATTCAGACCATCGTTATGAACAACTTTTACTATGGGCCGACCTGATATTGCAGAGAAAAAAATCAGCTATTGCATACAAAATTGCAACTCGGAATCGACAAAGTGTAGGTATTTAAATCATTATGTATTACAGCTGATTTTTTTCTCGAAAACCGAGTTGGCCCTTTAGTAAAAGTTGTTCATAATGATGGTCTGAATCACCTCCTTTCTGTTTAGTACACCAGTTCTGGATAACCCTGTATAATGGTGTAGCGCTCTTGTTCGTGTTGTTGGTTCTTCTACGTATCTTCTCATTTCTCGCTCGAAAGGTCCATAGTGCCATTGGCCCATTTAGGTATTTACCATCCATGACTCTAGTATCTGATGGATGATCCAATGCTTTTTGTGTAGTAGTAGTGTAGGTAGTTTTAGCATAAAAATAAGTATTGTATTTAGTTGTAGATAACAATGGCACTTTTGCCCCTTTTAAAAAAGTATCTGATGTATCCAGTCATTAAATCGGTTTTAAGTACTACGAGTATAACTACTTGGTATGAATGATAATTACCTGTGCGTGTTACTTGATCGCCCGTCACCTCAAGAACCTTTTCAATCTACCGAATTCCACCTATCAATTCAAGCCCACTCGATTGAAACTCTTTAATTCTTAATCGAATACAAAAGTCATAGACTGAGGCATCCATTGCGACAACCATATAATTACTAAAATCGATTGGAAGCTATCGACATGCATACGCGACCAGGATGCCTTGATCCTTACGAAACCCATTACAATCAAAAGTTAGGACAAAAATGTGTGGAGCGAAAATATTACAGGGGTCGGGGTAAAATGGTGGTGATGATAATTTGAGGCCACGTGGGGTGGGGGTGGGAGGGGGGTTGTCTATGCATTATGTAGTGGCAATCAATGGTAGGTGTCGGTGATTGCCCGTCAGGCGAAGTTCAAACGAATGGAGTGGGTATTTTGAAGTTTTTTCCGTGTTTTTTTTCTTTTGTTGTTTTATAGGTATTCCCGTGTTTTTTTTTTAATTCATGAATGTTCAAGAAATTTTTGTTTTTTTTGGTATCAGACAAGCAAGACCAAAAAGTTGTTCAGCTTTTTAAATGTTAAATGCTCAGACATAATTGAGTAAATTAGTTACGAATAATTTAATTACTTGAGCATTTCAGTAATAATTTGTATTGTAATTACACTAGCAGATCCGGCAGACATTTTGCTGAATAAAAAAATTGGACAGTGGTAACCTTGTCAAAGGGTATAAAAAATTGTTCATGAACCTAATACGAGATTTTTATATGTTAGGTATAATATAAGGCATGAGTATTGTAATTGAACCCTATTTTTAATTTAAATTTGGTGGCGAAATTGACACCGTGAACATACATACATTCATTTGTATTCCATTGTATTGATGTTATATACTCAAGGCAAGCTGTCTTCACCTGTAATTGCTGTGCCACTTGGCAGTTGTTTGTTCTTGTCTTTCGTGTGTTGTGTTGGTGTGCACAGTGTTGGTGAGGTTTATTAATAAAATTAAATAAAAATCAACAATAATATAAACAATTGTACACGATGGAAGGCGGTTTTGCCATTTTTGGCGAAAAACAATTATTGATTATCTGGAGATTGATTATCTTTGAACAGGAGAAACAGGATCAAGAATAAAGAAATCAAGATCATTTATTGTCAGCTGTATTTACACACTTGATGGTCTACATTTTAAATAATTGTCAACAGCTACCCTCATGGGCGTACAATTTTAAGCGTTGCGTATATCGCGTATGTGAATCCACTTACTTTAAAAAATACGGACTATACAAGGTGCTGTCTCCATGGTTTTATAGTTTGTATAGTAGGGCAACGGGGTAGTATGTAGGCATTCTCGATGGTAATTTCTATGTAAGCATTGTTAGCCCTGGACGACGAAGGAATTTTGGTTTTGATACTTGCTACATAAAAAATATTGGTGTCATTTTTAAACTTTCGCAATTTGAATAATTATTTTTATTTTTTACATGTTAAGTCCTGTATTAGAATAAATAAATAAATCAATAAATACCTATTATGGGACATCTTACACACGGTCTCTGACACCTCACTAAGCAAAGCTTGTGAGCAGCCATATGCCTGCCAGAGACTGATATAATACATACACGTATTTTTAAATATATACTTATATGTATAGATAATACCTAAATAACACCCAGACACAAACACCTATGTTTATAACATAAATACTTGCCCTGGGTGGAATAGAACCCACATCTCTTTGATCCCGTAGTCAGGGTCACTAACCACTGAGCCACCGAGGCAGTCAATAATAACTGTATTGATGATTTTTACCTATTCTGAAATTAATGATCTTTGTGACCTCAAATTAGCACACGCCTAAATATTGACCTTTGCAGATGATACTGTTTTACTTTTCAAGGAATCTTGGATCCATGTCTATCTTGCTACACAATCGGGCTATGCATGGCTACATAGCAATAAATTAAGTCATGATGTAGAAAAAACAAAATATGTCACCTTCTTCTCAACCCTTGGAATCTGAATACCTCAAACAAAGAGTGCACAAATCTAACTGTCCCAAAACTTACTGTTCGTGTGATACTTTACTGCGTACAAACACTATTGTTAGCTGCGCTTATTAAAGAGGGTACCTACACATAGTCGCAACACACTTCGGTATTGCGACGGTGAGGAGTATTTGGAATGAGGGTAGACAGGGAGATGGTTTGTGCGACAGGCTGGAGTGGCAGTCGGTGACAGTGATCAGTTGTGTACGGTGAGTGTAAAACAACTTTGATAAGCCAGTAGTTGGAGCAAGCCTTGTAAGTACTTTGAGTTTTATAATGACTGCAGAGATATTGGAGGTCCGTATTATTGTCCAATGGTGTATCATCTGAGTGTCCTACTAGAATCTGAGTGATGCTGTTGGAGCACTAAGCCCGTCAGCTATAATAATAATAATTTATTTATTTGTAGCCAATAATATTATGCTTAACATAGTATTCAGTAACAAAAGTGACATAAGATAACAATTTATAGGTATTGAATATTATTGAACTTGATTGACATGGGTAGATCTTCGAATTTTCGAATACTATTTAATACTCTAGTCATCGCTGTAGGATACCCTGTGTTGCGATGACTAGTCTCTTCCAAGGGATAAAGAAATAATGATCAGTGGTGTATGGGTAACTTTGATAAGCCAGTAGTTGGAGCAAGCCTTGTAAGTACTTTGAGTTTTATAATGACTGCAGAGATATTGGAGGTCCGTATTATTGTCCAATGGTGTATCATCTGAGTGTCCTACTAGAATCTTAATGATGTTGTTGGAGAATCAGCTAACATTATTTACATAGGCACCAGTGATATTTACTAACTTTTTTTTCATTACAATAATTTTATTATACTGCGGTTAACTTTAAGACACCACTTAACATAGTTTAAAAAATTTACTATCTTTTCCGCGTTAGTTTAATTATTTAAACAAATATTCTTGGAATAAAATTTAGAAAATCTCTACACAATTTTTTTGTTTTACCAAAACAATGGTACCTAATAATATTTTTTGTTTTCATTCCATTTTGGTTTGATACTTTGGGCTGACTTTTTTTCGTAGTAAATAACCAAAGTATCAAACCCTCCCCGTCGTACTACCCCCAACTGTCAGTCGGAAAAGCTAGTGGAATGAAATCCACACTAATCGCGTAGTCGATGCGTCGATGCGCCTCCGATCGCACGGTCCGGGGTTCGTTTCTCGACCGGGTAACGCGAATTATTTACATTCGAATCAGTTATTGTGTCATAAAATACTAAAAGTGTGTGAAATAAAAATTGAAATCTTTATACAACTACCATAATATAAAAATTGAACACTTTATTTGATTAATTCGTAAAATTATCGCAAAATAATTGTACATGCGTACTGATAAGATAATATACATGAGTATGAGTATTGTTATTGTACCACAAAGTAATTGAGTAAGTAAAATAAAACTTTAAAAAAAGTGATATAAACCGATCTAAAAATGGATTGACGCGTTTCATTGAGTAATCTAATATTTCAAGAGTTAAGTATCGGCCAATGGCATTAAACCTTTTAGACTTTAAGACCTACAATTTCATTTCTAAATTGTTTTCACCAACCTTCCGAATTCACTACACACGCACTATATCTACAGTTTATCATCGAATCTATCTCTTCTTCAGACAATACCGCTGAGATGTGATTTATTTAAGCTACGCCTAATCTGAGTTCGTGCCGTCAACTAGTTTCACCTTCCGCACGTAACGCATACGTTTTCCTTACGAGTACTTCTACTACTGGTAGTAAGATTGGTAGTAACACTATTAATGAACCCCTTTACCAGAGTTTATTAAACTTTTGAGCAGAGACAGAGTTGCCCAACTTTTAACTACCCTGTCCGACTTACTCGCTCCCAATTTGAAGTTTGACGTGCTATATAAACTGTAGTTTTAAATACTCATAGTGAATTCGGAAGGTTGGTGAAAACAGTTTAGAAATGAAATTGAAGGTCTTAAAGTCTTAAAGGTTTAAGTGCCATTTGCCGATAACTCTTGAAATATTAGATTAATCAATGAAACGCGTCAATCCATTTTTAGATCGGTTTATATCACTTTTTTTAAAGTTTGTTTTTCGGCCGGATGAAAAACCGGTTCATTAAATGAGCCATAAATCGTAAACGGTAAGTTTTACAAAAAAGTTTACCGAAAACAAAAGATGCGACATTTTATTTTCTACAATAATGGTCCCCTGAATTTTTGCCCTAAAGTGCATAGTTTCCGAGATAACGCCCAAAAACTTTTTTTCAAGATGGCGATTGACGCTCCACCTGGATCTGTCAGCATTTTGTCATTTTATGCTCAGTGTGATCCTTAACCTTGTACAAAAAAAAATGGATCGGAAATTGAATGCCAAGTTGACTTAAAAAACGTCACTGTTTACTATAGTAAAATAAATAATTAAAAATCATCAAACTTAAAAATGAATTATATTCCATTTTTAAGTTTGATGATTTTTAATATTTTGATGAAAATAAGGTCTCTTACAATATTTTCATCCATCCATCCATCAGCCAAAGGACGTCCTCTGCTGGACATAGGCCTCCCCTATGGATCTCCAATAAGACCGGTTGAAAGCGGCTTGCATCCAGCGCGATCCTGCGGTCTTAATGAGGTCATCCGTCCACCTTGTGGGTGGACGTCCTACGCTGCGCTTGCCGGTACCTACGTGGTCTCCACTCGAGAACTTTTCGACTCCACCGGTCATCAGTCCTCTGCGCTATGTGCCCTGCCCATTGCCATTTCAACTTGCTAATCCGTTGGGCTATGTCGGTAACTTTGGTTCTTCTACGGATCTCCTCATTTCTGATTCGATCCCGTAGAGAAACTCCGAGCATAGCCCTCTCCATAGCTCGTTGGGCTACTTGGAGTTTATTAATAAGGCCCATGGTAAGAGACCACGTTTCAGTGCCATAAGTCATCACTGGTAACACACACTGATCGAACACTTTCGTCTTGAGGCACTGAGGTATGTCGGACGAGAAGACATTACGCAATTTTCCGAACGCTGCCCAGCCGAGTTGGATTCGGCGATTGGCCTCTTTCTTGAAGTCGGACCTTCCTAACTGGACTACTTGTCCTAGGTAGACGTACGAGTCAACGACTTCAAGAACCGAATTCCCAACAGAGATCGGGGTGGGTATAACATGGGAATTACACATGACTTTCGTCTTCTCCGTGTTCATCTTAAGAGAGAACCTGTTGAGAAACCCGATTGAGGCCTTCGAGCATCGTGCTGAGTTCCTCCATCGACTTTGCCATGACTACGATATCGTCGGCAAACCGAAGGTGAGTGATGTATTCCCCATTGATATTGATGCCGAATCCTTTCCAATCCAGGAGCTTGAAGGCGTTCTCTAAAGTGACAGTTTCGGAGATATTACGTCTCCCTGTCTTACGCCTCTTTTTAAAGGGATCGCCTTGGAGCTTTCTTCCTAAACTCGGACCGACATAGTGGCGTTATTATACAAGCACTTGAACACTTCGATATACCGATAGTCAATCCGGCATCGCTGGAGAGACTCAAGCACCGCCCAAGTTTCGACCGAATCAAAGGCTTTCTCATAGTCCACAAACGCTAAGCAAAGAGGCAAGTTATACTCTTCGGTCTTCTGTATGACTTGCCGCAGCGTATGTATGTGGTCCATGGTACTAAAACCTTTCCGGAAACCGGCTTGTTCGGAAGGCTGGAAGTCATCAAGCCTGCGTTCGAGACGGTTCGTAATGACCCTTGAAAACAGCTTATAAACATGGCTCAGAAGCGAGATGGGTCTGTAGTTCTTCAATAAAGCGTTGTCACCTTTCTTGAAAAACAACACCACCACGCTTCTGTTCCATGCTTCTGGCGTTATGCCATCGAGGACGACAGTATTGAAAAGCTTCTGAAGGACTTTAAGTACCGGTGTTCCACAATATTTTATACTGGAACATTTTTAATTACCATTTTCAAAAACATACTATTTCTTTTTCTACGAGATTAATCAAGGCACAAATTATACTACATACTACCAAACTATCCAAACAAACAGACTGATAGAGCCACCCCATCTATAACTTAAGTAGTAACCAGTAAGTTTTCAAAGCTACAAATCTAAGCAACTTTCGGTAACCTTCCCTTTTCCAATCAATTCAAATAAAACCTAACTGGCTGTAAATAAATCTATTATCTGCAATAAACCTACTTGGAGTTTCCCGCGTAAATTCGTTGGCTGAAAAAAAAAGAAAAAGTGATCTTAATTTGTCAGACTTGGCCACACAAAAAAGTACCTACTCGATCTGCGTTCTTTCTAAAACTGCTAAAACCATTTTTGGGCTTTTTGCTTCTTAGATTATCTTCGAGAAGATGTTTTAATTATGAGTTTGGTTTTTTAACTCACAAAGATTTTGTTTAAAATATCAATAAATGTTGTATATTTGTTTAGCGCGTGGTAACAATTTCAGTTTCATCAATGTGCATGAGAACTTCACTCTTCTCTTTTTCTTCTATTATATTTGGTTTGTCGCCACTAGTACCATTAACAGTTCCATGATGGAATTATCTGAATGATACTCGTATGGGTTGTGCTATAAGACGCACTGTCTCTTTGTAATTGATTTCCGTAAGATCAAATGAAAGCTGCGTTTTTATTATTCCTATATTTACATTTTTGTGAAACTTTATTTTTGAAATCAATTTCTAGTTCTCGGTAAAACATGTTTTTCAACCTCCTCCTTTTTTCCTCAACCCATCGTATATTTTCTTTATTTTTTCTGGATCCGGATAATCAGGAAATACAGCCAGCGATCCATCCTGCCTCGCGTTTACTCGATTTCAGCCGCGCTGTTTACGTTGAAAAATTGGTATGCAGCCAAACGTATGACTTTAAAAGATCTAGAGAGTGAGGCATTTTTCCATCCATGCATCAACCGTAGGACAAATGCTGGACATGGCCTCCTTATAGATCTCCAATAAGATCACTTCTGGACATAGGCCTCCCCTATAGATCTCCAATAAGACCGGTTGGTACCGGCTTGCATCCAGCGCGATCCTGCGGTCTTAATGAAGTCATACGTCATCCGTCATTCATGTAGTCGGACACCATGTTTCGCTTGCCGGTACTACGTACCGGCATACGCTTCGTAGTTTTCCAAAGCTCCTAGAACAAAAGTTATTTGTCTAGATGTACTAGACCCACCCTTAAAAGGTTTAGCGTTTAATACCTATGGTTCTGTATACTGACATAGACAGCTTTTTATGGTGACAAAAATACAGAACTAAAACACGTAACATACAGTACAACATAAATTTGATATTAAAACTATACTAATGTAATTTAATCTATATTTCTGTCACAAACCGGCTCCACCTCAGCGTATGCTGGTTAGGAACCAACCAGCGCTGGTCTCCCGGTACTGCGCCTGCAAATACCGTGCCGTCGAATAGACGGCACAACTGAAATTTTAGAAATTGTATTGATATTTTTAATTGGACATTTTTAATCTTGACATATTGTAACATCGGATTGTAATAGTAATAGTAATAATAATAATTGTATTCTTCATAACTTATTTAATTATTAAATACTATTATCGATTTGTTTCTAATAATTATTTTCTGAGATATATGTAAATTGTGTAATTTGTTTACATCTCAATAAACAGTTAAATTAAATAGGTACGTGATCTTCACTCAAGAACTTTTCAACTCCATCAGTCTTGCGTACTATTCAAATTGAAATAAGAAATAAAAATTCGCAAGCTACCTATACTTGGATAAAATAGGTCAAACACAACATAGGTCACATAAGAGTATAATAGAGCTGGGAACACACAGTTGCAGCTAATGTCAAACGGTTATCGAGATACTAAACATAGAAATATATTAATCTATAGTAAGTACTTGCGAATAAAAAATAGACATCCTACTTTGAAAAGAGATATTTGGCTGGTTCCGTCCCTGCTAGGCTTTTTAGAGAGTTATTCTATATCACAAACCGCCATATAGCCCGATAGGTATTAAGCGCAAAAAATGCAAACATTTTCTTAAAGCTATATTTTTGGCATTACGTTACATTAGCATTAAAAGGTTCCCCTCACCAAATACTATAAAACGCAGCTGACTGACTCTGGGGTATAGTTGTACACCACTATGGTAACGTGGTAGCATAAAGTCAGTTAGTAAAAAACGTATTTTGACATGCCATAAAGATAAGCAAAATACATCAATCGACAACTATTTTCTTTAAATTTCAAACAATTTACCTCATTTCAATTATGCTTTGACAAATTGTCAAAAGATTACGCCCTTAGCACTAAAATAATAAAAGCGAAAACATCACCAGTGACAAAGGTCAAACACAGGTGACGTTTGTCCCTGGTCGGTACTATGATGGTTTGTGACACAGAGATAAATCTAAGCAACCGAAATTAGCCGATTATTATCTCTTTCCAAAGTCTGATGTCCATTATTTGTTCAATTCAATTCAAAATTCATTTATTCCATTGACATATTACATGCGCTTAGAAACGTCATTACAAAATAAATATCATTAAAAAATAATTGAACACGTAGAATTCAATAAAACTAAATAATAGGTACTTAATAAAAAATATCAGCAATAGCATCGTCAAGAACAATATCATCAATTA
Source organism: Hypomecis atomaria (assembly GCA_964007245.1). Classification (NCBI taxonomy): domain Eukaryota; kingdom Metazoa; phylum Arthropoda; class Insecta; order Lepidoptera; family Geometridae; genus Hypomecis; species Hypomecis atomaria. The sequence continues at coordinate 19,905,330 of OZ023291.1, forward strand.
AAATTACAAGGAAAACAAAATAATAGGTACTTAATAAAAAATATCAGCAATAGCATCGTCAAGAACAACATCACTAATTAAAATTACAAATAAATAAATTAACAATAAATTATACGCTCAAAAACAAGGTTTTGTCAGAAATAGCAGCTTTTAAAGTATAATAGCTTTTCTCCAAAAGATGTGTTTTTACGTAATTTAAAATGTCATTTTTTGGGCTAACCTTAATACATTCCGGCAGTTTATTATAAAATTCGATCCCCAAACAATAGAAACTATTTGTTGTCTTACTTAATCGACGTTGGGGCCGCGCTATATGATTCTTATATCTGCTATTACGACCATTGACGCCAATTTTATTCATTTTATCAATGTTTTCAATGACATACAAAACATTTTGGTACACAACTTCTCCTATCATTGTCATAATACCTAGCTTATTAAATGCATTCTTACACGAGTCTAATCTCTTGAAGCCTAGAATGTATCGCACTGCTCGCTTCTGCAAAATAAATACTCTGTTGGTATGTCGTGCAGCAGCGGAGCCCCAAAAGAGGATCCCGTAAGTTAGGAGTGAGTGGAAATAAGCAAAATATACTGTTGTTTGCGTTTGTTTGCGTGTACTATAAAATAGCTAATAATAATGACTCGAAACGTAACCTTCTACACAATGACTTATTTTCTGCCCTCGTTTCAATAAATGGAGAATGTGTCATCGGCAATTTTAATGAAGACCATTATATTTAAACTAAAATATTATGGGGTCAAATATATGAGGTTTTAGCTTTGTCATTAGTGAATCAATTTAGCCACGAAACGATGTGACAAGAAACTCCAAAGAGAGAAAAGTTCCGTTTCGTATTTATTTTCGTTTCATAGTCGTTCATGAGCTAATTCAATATTAATGTATCTTTTTTTCTAATATTAATTTCAGATAAGTACGAGTCGGACTCGCGCACGAAGGGTTCCGTACTGTATGGGCCCCCTTTAAATATTTATTTTATTTTAATCAAACTATTTTTTTAATTTATTTAATGTAATCAACAGCCCTTAAAAAGATAAACACATTAACATAAAAACTGGACTAAAGGCCGATTACTGATTTATACAATACTAGCCTTTGCCCGCGGCTTCACCCGCTCTGTTGAGCTTTATAGCCTATGAAACTCGCAAATAATGTGGCTTTCTTAAAAGAATTTTGAAAACCAGTTCAGTAGATACAGAGATCACCCCCTACATCCTCACAAACTTTACCTCTTTATTATATTAGTATAGATTTATTTTTTCAAGTGAATAGACAACTAAATATTTTGTGAATGTTTCAAGCGTCTACCAGTTACCATTGTATCAAGCAAAAACGGCAAGAAATTTAAGTTTGTTGTATTGGATCCCCCTTATATGTTATTTTTTTTCTGTTTTTAGTATCTGTTGCTATTGCACGGCGGCAACAGAAATACATAATTTTGTAAAAAATTTAACTTACTAGCTATCACGGTTCATGACAGACGGACAGCGGAATTTTAGTAATAGGGTCCCGTTCTTACCATTTGGGTACCTACGCAACCCTAAATATCCATTTGTAAAGAAAAAAAAAAGATCGAAATGCTGTCATAAAAATTGGTTGCCTGTAATTGTGAGCGCATAACGTGAGCGGAGCGTAACGCAGTTTCTTGAAGTGTCACCCGGCAAACCAATTTATAAGACGTTGTCACGTCAAAAACAATTGCTGTATACAAAATGTCACCGACTTTTGTTAAAATAAATGGATCAGCAGATTTCTTGCATTTTGCAATTTCAGAGTTGATTCCATAGTAAATGATGCACTAGAGCTAGGTATTTTATTTATAAAGTGCTTTCTACCCTAGGTTTAAGTCAAAATAAATAAAAAGGTAATAAGTTAAAAAACGTGTCCTTTACGCAGGATTTGAACCTGCAAATTACACAACTGATACAGGTCGTAGCGACTAACTTCGCTACAAAATGGCATCAGCTACGCGCGCTGTCCGCCAGCCAATCACAAGCCGTATCGCCGCTCCTCAACCAATCATAAGCCGGAGTCTGCATCGCGCAATCGAAATTCTCAACGACGGCTGAACCATAATAAGATCTAATGTAACACTGTCGGATACCTATCTCCGGGCACAACACCTCGCTCAGTGGAGTCACGGTAATGAAAACTACAGTAGAGTGACTCGGCGCTGCCCTGAGATATATACCTACGATGTCACGTGGCCTCAAAGAGCGAACCACGCCGTAGGGCTGGCCCGCCTTCAGTATTTTAATTTCATACTACTTACTCATTACCTACTAGAGTTTCTTTCTAGTTTTGTGTATTAAACTTATTACACTATCCTATGGTTCCTACATATAATGATGCAAATTTTTTATATTTAAGTACTTATTACAGAAAAGAAACTCGTTGTGAATGAAAAAGGAAGCATTCAATAAAAATACATAGGTATACACAACCATAAACAGCACAATATGATCTATATTTTCTCATATTTAAAAGAAGTAGGTACGTAAATCGCACGCTTACTAGTTGCAAACCCACACTTTCGTTCGTCACTACGGCCGCGGCCGCGCCGCGACTGACTGGTATGCTTCTGAACATACTACGCTCGAGGCGCGTGCGTAGGTATGATTCGCGTTCCGACCGTTTGTATGGAGTCACTCTACTGTAGTTTTCATTACCGTGGTGGAGTACTCCTTTGCGAGATGTTATCCTATTATCATCATCTCGACATGGACAACGACCTAGTCCATCTTTGCAGCTGTAATATTTTGTTAGCTACAAGCCGCGGATAACCCAATCCTGACTGAAGCTCACATAACAGCTGCACGACGATTGGGTTATACCTAACTTGCAGCTAACATCACAACCGCCAAGATGTTTAATTCGGGATATAAACCGGTTTTAAACCTACAAAATTAGAACGAGATATGAAACGATACAGCGATAACAATATTTCCCCCATTCATTGCCTGCCTGATTTCCCTGCACCAATTTCTCCAAAAATTCCGCTTTCGTGAAAAATGGCGCCTTTTATCAGCCCGCGTTGATGGGACCCGGGACTATTAATATGATTGCATTTATCAGCATAAGGGCCATCGCACACCGCACTCGCTCGACGCAGGCCAGACTCTAACGATAACCATTACACGGTAAATAGAAAAATCTGGATTAGTGAGAGTTGAAGGGAACGCCGTCTCGCTTTCGCTTATAGAGGTTTTTCAGTTAGCTAGGTTTCTCGCTTACCCCGTTTCAGAAGTTGCTTCTCTTTCTTATAGAGGTGAAATAATATAACAAATATGTATATTGTATATATTATTATAGGTACATACATGATTGCTGTATTATTTAACCTCTCAGCAAATATATTTGTTTATATATAATTACATACATACATATTTGATGTATTATTTAACTTTAATTTATTTAATACGTGAAGAATGATAAATAAGTAGTCATACGAGTATGGGTTGTGATGTACCTATATGATGTGATGTGACTTTTTTGATCCGTACCGCCAGGTAATGGAACAGTCTACCTGCTTTCCTGTTTTCTAAGAGATATAATCTAAAGCTTTTAAAATAAAAATTGTGATGCAAAATTTCATACATCCATTTCTTATCTTATGACTGTATATAAAACAACAATGCATGATACTTTTGGAATGTGTGTCTGTAATCATCAATGTGACCGACTTCTACTACGAGACTAATCTTGAAAATGTCAAAAAACAGCTGTACTGCACATTTGTTTTTTTTTTTCAAAATTTAACAATTTTTGTTTAAGATAGTTGGGAAAATATCGCTCTTAGCGATAAGATCTGCTTTTGTCATCTTCTTCTGTTTCATACCTATATGTTTCATGTCGTGTTTAAAAAAATAATTGAAATACTTACCTAGCTGAAGCAAATATTTTTATATAGATGCCTGATTCAGGCGTCTCAAATTTTTGTCTACAACTATCGCCATGGAAATATCAATTATAAATTTTAATACTAATCCATTATATAAACACATTTTACCTACAAAAATACGTATTGACTAAATAAGCAATCTCAATCGTTAATATCGTAGAAGACACGTATTCCATTTAAGTATTTGAGTCGAAGTCGAGTCGCTTCGGTGTCAAAAACCTTTAATTTGATTGCCGTTATCGGGTTATTGTGACGACAGGACAAAGGAAGTAGGTCGGATATTTTGATTGGAATCGATGTTAAGAAGTACACAGGGTTAACTGAATTTGGGTTAAGCAAAGGTGTCTAGACTTTTAGAAAGGTGTTAGAGTTTGACTGTGGGTTCAAAGAAACTTATAGTTTTATTTTTAGGGGTAGTTTTATTTGCTGTCAGAATTTAGGGCTTATTTTAGGTTAATAGTATTGAAAAGCATTAATGTAGCGGGCAGGTGTTTTTTCGCGCCTTTGGTGGCAACTCTAAAATGATTAAAATACTTATATTACAATTAGCGGCAAGTAACGGCTGCGCATATTGACCACCATACTAAACTCATGCGCAGCAATCCCCTCCACACTTCGCTAAGAGCTAGACTTATATGCCGCGACCTGTACCTCCTAATTAAAAGAAAAACTTTTTCATAAGGAAGTTTGAAATCATCATAGAGTTTAAACTGTAATCTACCGATCCATCTATCTATCAGCCGTAGAGTGTCTGCTGGACATAGGCCTCCCTTATGAATTTCCAATAAGGCCGGTTGGAAGCGTCCTGCGTCCAGTGCGTTCCTGCGGTCTAAATTATATCGTCAGTCCACCTAGTTGGTGGACGAGCTTTGGCTGGAACTTTACGGTCCCATCGACCATACGTTCTTCGAATTATGTGCCATGTGAAAATCTACTGATAAACTTAATAAATCTTTATAGTTAGATGCTGAAAAGTACCTACAAAGATTATATGTTATCATCAATGTACTTAAACAAAAGTGACTAAGAACTTACAGACAAATAAAAGTGAATAAAAAGACTACAAAAGTGTTTCTACAAATACTTAACTATAATTAGTAAACCTAAAAAGAGGATCAGTAAAAGGAGAACATGTCAACACGAAACAATTTAGGATCAAAGTAGAGGACATACACTCAATACAAAATCAAAGTGCGAAAATAAGTCAGCCAAACGAAACACTAAAGTTTGACGAAGATCATGGTACCACCCTAAGACCATGGGCTGTGGAGCATCGACTAACGTTATGCCTGGCCAGGAAGCGGCCAATGATCACGGCAAAGCCAACGGGAATGGAGTGGGGAATGGTCATGATCACAATGACCATAATGATCACCACGACGACAACCTGCCGACGGTCGTGCTGCCAGAAACTCCTGTCAAACCTAAGCCTCGTAAGTTGGAATATTTTATTCATGCTACTACTAGTTAAGGCTAGTGTGAACCTCGAACTTACAACAAAAACAATAAGCTGTTATCTGCCTCTTAATATGATCCGATTTGAGTGTTTATTTTTCATGTAATCAGCACTTCAATCGCTAGGGTTAAACGTCCTACCGTCTTACCACAAAAGTTTTACGCACGCTTTATACAAAGTAATACAGTACAAATTGCACGGTTACACAGTGTTTAAAGCGTGTTTAAATCTTTTGTGGGAAGGCGGTTAGTTTTTACAGATTTTTAAATGATTTAGTCATTCTATGTAAGCTTTTTTAGCCTCTATTGAGACATATTTTAAGCAAAATCGTGGCTGAGTAAAATAACCAGTAAACTAAACACTTCTGAAAAAATAAGACATACGAGCGTGCAATTGACATCAAAGTCCTCATCAAAGACACAACATTTCTTTACAATTTAAAGGGTGTAAAGAGTTTTTTCCCGGAACGTAAATTTTATCGAAAATGTTCCCAAAATGTTCTTTATGTTCAGCAGAAAACGCGAAAACAGTGGTTGATCCATGGTCCTCTTAAGAATGCCATTAAAGGAAATGTTAAGATTGCTTTTTTACCAAAATAACTATAGGTGTAATAGACAGCGAAGAAAAAATCCGCCAATTGATGAGTCAAGTTCGTTGATGATAAGAGTAAATATAAAAAACTGAATAATGTGAAATTCCAGTTTGAGAAAAAACTGGCTTATTTAGTAGTCACACGATTAAATTTTATTCTACAGACTATTCAGTCTGTAACAATGGCGCAAAAACCTACGTAACCTCAAGTTCTTCAGACATTTTCAGCATGTTCTTTTCTATTTTCCAGCCATAGCATTCGAGATTCCTCTAGAAGAGTTTGACGGCAGCAAGCGGCCAAGCACTCCTCCTGCCCACCTGCAGAGGTTGCTACAGCCGCCCCAAGCTGATATCAGTCTGCCTGACATCGAGGAGAAGTTAGCTGAAGCTGAACAGAGGAGGCTATCGGTGGGTACCAAGAGTTCTGATTAAAGTTTTCTAGAAAATTTGACGGCAACAACGGAAGCACTCCTCCGGTTCACCTACAGAGGTTGCTGCAGCCGCCTCAAACTGATATCAGTCTGCCTGACACATTATCTTATAATTACCTCAAAGATACTGCATAGCTCCAATTATCCGTCAATTTACTTTTATCATCTGTAGAGGTTGATACAGCCGCTTCAAACTGCCTGACTTCAAAAAAATAATTAGCTGAAGCTGAACAAAGGAGACAATCGGTGGGTACCAAAAGTTGCAGCAAGAGTTGTAGCACGCCTGCTGCCCATTTGCAGAGATTGCTGATATCAGTTTGCCTGATTTCCAATCAAAATTACCTGAGGCTGAACAGGGCAGAGAATCGGTGGGTACCAAGTGTTCTGATTGGATTTTATCAGGAAAATTTGATGGCAGAAACCGGTGCAGCACTCCTGCTGCCCATTGGCAGAGGTTGCTGCAGCCGCGTCAAGCTGATATCAGTTTGCCTGATTTCCAATAAAAATACCCTGAGGCTGAACAAGGCAGAGAATCGGTGGGTAGCAAGTGTTCTGATTGGATTTCATCAGGCATTCCTCCGGCTCATCTGCAGTGGCCGATTTAGCTGCTTCAAGCTGTCAAGTCTGGAGGAGGAAATTGGTGGGTAACAGCCACGAATAATCTCAGGCGAGAATGTCTCTGTCACTCTTTCTTTTTATCTAGTTTCCAAGGAGAGATACATTTATTTTAGATGGCTAGAAATTAAGGGGATTTAAGCTATTTTTGTTAAACACTTACCGCCTTACCACAAAAGATTTAAACACGCTTATAACACTGTTTAACCGTGCAATTTGTACTGTTAAACATTGTCTAAAGCGTGCGTAAAACTTTTTGGTAAGACGGTTAGTTGGGTAAAGACAAGAAGATTGTGATGAGAATGATAATGAAACTCCAAACCATTACCTTACTTTTTCAGATACTGCAGCAGCGAGCAGCGTCTGCTCAAAAGCGGACTCAGAAAATTATGAAAGCTGTTCTCGATATAGGTCGGACTGAAAACCAAAATGTTAGTATACAACGTATAATTATGTACTTACCTATATCCTTCACACGTCAGACTAGTTACTTGGTTACTTTTGGCGAGATATTGTCTGGACAGCTCGTTTCTGTCTTTCAAAGCAAGTGAAGAATTTGTTGATAAAAATTTAAATTATTAGATGGCTTCACGCAGTTTTGATCCAGTGATGGTCCTGATACGGTCTGCTGTATTATACGGCTTTCAGGCCCTCTAGAACCCAAAATAACCCATACAAATATTCTGTAAATTACGACACACGATTTTTATCAATTTTTCCCATACATTTTCTCTAAAATACGGCTTTTTTGAGGTTGACATACAGCCACTCTAAAATTGACTTGGAACAACACTTGTTGAATCGTACGGGATAAGTCAGCAGTATCTGGGCCAGCTGCAAAGGTCAGAGACTAATTGCCACTCCAAATGGCCAAGAACATAATTTATCTTACCATAAGTTTGGATCAATAAATGTTATTGTAATTATTCTGATTAGGTATTCGTTTTGGTTTTTCAGGAAATGGAAGGCAGCAAGCACGGCGCCAACACTCTTACCATACCACCCGAGCCAGCCGCCTGGGAAGATAAGAACATTGCCTGATCCCGAAAGTTTTCATACAAACGTGTCCACAAAATCTTTCAGAAATTAATCCATTTTCGATGAAAATTTATTAAAGCTTTTATGTAATTCAAATGTTACATATATTACTTTGTCATTGCTGAAAATAATACAATACAATTTATACTTTTTTGCCTTTTGACAAAAGCAAATAACAGCTGGATCTATCACAGATAAGATTTTTAGCGAAGCCATGAAGCGATATAACGTAGTAAGTAGGCACAATGTAAAAGTACTACTTTTTTATTTCCAATATGAAAGACTTACGAAATATATCGTATCGTACATATGATTACGAATAGCATAAAATCTGATACGATGACACAACAATAAATTACTGTTGTGTTTATCAAATAATAGAACGACTTGTTTGTATGAAAACTGACGAAATGTTAATTTACTTGCAAAGAAATAATTTTACAACATCTTTACAATATTCAGGGTTATTTCTAATCAAATAGCATCCTTTTAGGCGCTTATTCTGTACATCAAAACTAACAACTTTTGTTCTGCGACTTTTGCCAAAACTCAAAAATTTTTTTTGTTGTTCCATAGAAAATTATCGTTCATCCGCGACAAAATGTATGGAACAGCTGATTTTTTTGAGTTCTGACAAAAGTCATTGTACAAAAGTTGTTAGTTTTGATGTAGTCAATAAGCCCCTAAAAGGATGCTAATTGATTAGAAATATCCCTGTATACTACATGATATTATTTTACCTTTTACCTGTCCTACTTTTTACCTGTATCTATCTTATACATTTCCAATCTTCGTTAAAATTAATATTGTAATAATCAATTTAACAAGAAAACACAATCGATTTTTCTAATAATAACAATATTTTTTTTGTGAAAAGTCGAATCGTGCAAGTTTGTTTTTATTTATCGTCGCCACGATTTTTTTATTTGGTCTGAGCCTCTATGGTCACTTTTTTTTTTCCATAGTTGCACGCTAATCACTATTTTATAAAAAAAATAGAAAGATACAATCCAATACTTCTTTATACGGGGTTATTTTAAAAGGGTACTTGATCGAAAGAAAATCATTTGGATTATCAATATCATCATTTCATCAAAATTTTAAAATTAGCTAATGAAAGATGTGTGATACAACGGTATAACAACATACATAATAGATAATTTAGTAAAATATAATTGGAGGTATGCATCTTTTAAAAATATCGTGTCTTTTTGTACTTTCCTAACTCACCATCTAAATATATTAAATAAATTGTCTAAGATAATTATATCTGGAACTGAGTCAGCTCGCCTCATAGCAGTGTCCAAGAAGGAGTCAGGTGCCTGGCTTCATGCCCTACCTTCGCCTTACTTGGGTACGCTGCTGGACAACGACTCCCTCAGGGTAGCTACGGGTCTTCGACTCGGTTGTTCAGTGTGCGAGCCCCATGTGTGCGTTTGCGCTGCGAGGGTAGAGCCCAATGGATACCACGGGCTCAGTTGTACTAGATGTCTTGGACGCAGACCTAGACATCACGCAATCAATGAGCTTATTAGGAGAGCGCTCATTTCAGGCGAAACCCCGTGCGCTTTGGAGCCCCCGGGATTATCGCGCGCTGATGGCAAGAGACCCGATGGACTCACGCTGATTCCATGGCGAAGGGGTCGGTGCCTTATCTGGGATGCCACGTGTGTAAGCACATACGCATCGTGCCACCGCACAGCCACGCAGCGAGCCGCCGGTGCAGGGGCAGAAACGGCGGCAAAAGGCAAGCGCCTTAAATACTCTGCCCTGGAATCAGCGTACGAGTTTATCCCATTTGCCGTCGAGACGGGCGGCGGGCCCGTGGGGCGAAGAGGCGAAAAAATTCATCTCGGATCTCGGCCGTCGTCTGAGAGAGGGGGGGCGTGACCCGCGTTCCGGGGATTACTTGGTCCAAAATATCTCACTGGCTATTCAGCGCGGAAACGCTGCCAGCATAATGGGCACGTTTGGGCGTAGAGATGCTGAGCGTGGGGCGTTTCTCGGTTAGATTCTCGGTTTTTAATGTACCTAATTTAATATTATATTGTAATTTTATTTGACTTTTGTAATTTTTGTATTATGGCGCAATGTAATTTGATTAAATAAAGTATTTACATTTAATTATATAAGTATTAATTACTATATTATGTATTAATGAATCACTTAAAATATTTGTAAAAATTCTAAAATTAACTTGAAAAACAAATAATGTTGTTAATATGTTTTTGTATTCTATTGTCTCCTTTTACTTTTTATAATAAAACGAGGCTTGAGTCTGATTTTTTATTTCTTTTCAACACTGTGAAATATTAAGTTACAGATTCTTGTAGCTGGTATGATAATGTCATTTAAATCAAGAGTTCGCCCTACAAGTATAAAATTAAACATTTTGGACATCGCCTCAAGTCGAAAGTTTTCAAACGGTGTTCAATTATGGAACTGAAACGTGGTCTTCATGATAATTCCCTAAGAATAATCACAAAGTAGTCCAACATGCTATGGAGAGGGCTATACTCAGAGTTTTTTACTAGATCGTACCAGAAATAAGAAGATTCACATACGAATCAAACTTATCAACAGAACCCAGTGCTAATCTATTATGTGCCTACATATTAGATCTATCCTACAAATCCGTAGTACAACTTTATTGAAGTGATAAGTAAAAAGTCAGGTAAATAGTACCTATCACAGAATCCTGTCCATTGCTTAATGATTATGACTACAGAAACAACCTGTTCTAGCAAAACCTAGAACAGGTTGTTTTTTAATCATAAGTCGCGGCAAAAGCCCCCAGCTTCACCTGCGTTATATTATGATAACAACAGAGCATAAAGTGCAAAGTATGAGAGGTCTCATTCAATCAATTATAATTTGGTTTTAGGAACCTTTTATTTTTCAGGATAAAAAGCGGCGTATGTCACTCCGATCTTTGAACTACGAGTAATCTATTCCAAAAACCAAATCAATTCGTTGCCCTATTGCTGCTTGAAAGAGCAACGAACTAACACATACTTTCGGATTTATGATATTATCTTAGCAAAGATTAGTTAGATTCAAGGTAGAGTGCGTTTCACGAAAGAAGTTCTACAGACACGTCGCCACAATCGCATGACCGATCCGTTAAAATTAGTTTCACTTATTTCGGGGAACTCCTTTCGTGGTACCTACGGTCTCTAGTTTTACTCAGACAGATATAGGTAAGTACTTACTAGAGTTATTTTTAAGAAAGAACTCCCTCAGGCGTGTTGCCTAGCCGATCTGTTAAAATTAGTTTCACTTCTTGCCGTGGGACTTCTTTCCTGAAACGCACTCTACACAGATTCAATTTAAAAATCATGAAAATATGTTAATAACTAGAGGCGTGATAGGATGATTTCGAAAGTGATTCTATCAAAGAAAATGAAATATACTTTATATCAAATCTAAGCAGCGAAAAATATACTACAATATTGTTTCTCACAGAATGAAATGTTGAAGGTAAGTGGTGTTTCAAGTAGCGCCGGGACGCCGACTCCCGAACGTGCTCGCGCGAGTATTCCCGCAGGATGAAACAAAATGAATGTTAAATGTTCCCCCGCGAAGGATTTGCATACGCGGCCATTTTGCTCCCGGACTTGACAGAGAATATATGTAGAATAGAATAGAAACGCTTTATTGTTCACACAATCGAAAATATTATAATAAAAGAGTACAATATAATTATAATAGTGCGACAAACGGCCTTATCGCTTAGAGCGATCTCTTCCAGGCAACCTGAAGACAACAGAGAATATAAAGATAGGAGCAGCTGTTAGAGAAGGAAGAATGTATTTTCAATCGCAGACTCCAACTCGCCTAGGCAGAGTTTGGAAAACTGCGTGATATCTTTTCGACTGATATGCCTCAGTGTCCTCAGTGCTTCAAGATAGTTTTTAGGGTTCCGTACCCAAAGGGTAAAAACGGGACCCTATTATGTACTAAGACTCCGCCGTCCGTCTGTCCGTCTGTCTGTAACCGGGCTGTATCTCATGAACGGTGATAGCTAGAACGTTGAAATTTTCACAGATGATGTATTTGTGTTGCCGCTATAACAACAAATACTAAAAACAAAAATATTAATATTTAAGGGGGGCTCCCACACAACAAACATGATTTTTTTTCGCTCGATATTAATAACGGTGACAGGTACAGATACAGAGGTACAGAGGTACAGGTACAGAGGGGACAGATGTTTGAAATTTTCACAGAATATTTAGTTGTATTTTCCATAAAAAAAAGTATTAAAATAAAATATATAGGTATGAAGGGGGGCTTCCATACGGTGCGGACACCTTCGCGAGTCCGACTCGCATTTGGCCGATTATTGACTATTGTGTGTTATAGTGATGATTAAAATATAGCGTTAAATCGTGCTATTTAACTATAGGCGTCATGAGGTTAGGTTGAGTTCAGTGGTTTAGAGTATTCTAACGTGCTATAGAGAGTGCTATACTAGGAGTCTCTCTGCAAGATCTAATTAGGAATCAGGTGGAATCAGTATTCCAACCAATCTTTTCAATACAGTGCAGCAGTTAAAGTGGCAGTGAGCAGGGCACGTTGTAGATCCGCTGTACTTATTCATAGAGCAACTTCGTCAAAATTATGAGAACTTGACTATGGTATCTCAGAAACTGTCCGTCGCTTGAAGAAATATTCGTTATTTCAAAGCTATATAAACACTGACAAAATGAATCGATATTTTTATAGTTAATTTCAACCTTAACGCGGTGGGTGCACGGGTATAAATAGAAATTATCCTTACACCCACCAGTGGGTGGACGGGTAGCGGCCCGAAAAATTTACTACAAAATTGTTCCTCACAGAATGAAATGTAGAATGGATAGATTGTTTCATATTTTTCGATAATTTAATTCACGGACTAATTTTAAAAATGATTTTACCCGGTCATCACACCTATTATAAGGATGACAACTTACGTAGGTCGGTTTATACTCTGAAGCATAATAATTTTGGACTAAAAATTATTAAGTATCTAAATCATATCAAAGTATAAAAATTGGTCCATTTGTCTTGAAGATAATTATGATTTATGATATACTATTGACATTTAATTGATTTATTTATTTTTTTGTTTGAATTTATTGTTTAACGAATTTTTTTATTGGATTTTGTTAAATGCACTTTAATTTTATTAATAACAAATCATAGTGTTAGCTGAAATATGTTAGTATGTGTTATGACGTGTAACTAGTTGTTATCAATAAAGAGTATGAGTATGAGTATGAGTACACTTTGGACGCGCTGAAGTGACTGAAATTGTTTTTAACTCTGTGTGTGACATCCACTGCAGGACATCAGCCTCCCCAATGGATCTCCAATAAGACCAGCTGGAAGCTACTTGCATCCAGCGCGATCCTGCGATTATATGGTCTTGATGGGGTCATTCTGTCCACCTCGTGGGTGGACGTATCCTTTGCTGCGCTTGCCAGTACATGGTCTTCACTTTTCGCCTCCATCAGTCCTCCGTGCTATTTTCTTGTTTCTTTTTCTTCACTTACCTACCATCTACACGTTTTATCTCTGATATAAATGCATCCGTAATCCATAGCATCCGTTAGATTAAATCCTAACGTCGGCAGAGTATACGGGGTTATTTCTAATCAATTAGCATCCTTTTAGGGGCTTGTTCTTTGTTCTTCGACTTTTGTCTAAAACTAAAAAAACAGCTGTTCCATACATTTCGTCAAGGGTGAACGATATTTTACTATGGAACAGCAGTTTTTTAATAATTAACTAAAGTCGTAGAACAAAAATTGTTAGTATTGATGTACAGAACAAGCCCCTAAAAGAATAAGAATAAGAAAACGTTTATTGTTAAGCCGTGTAAAAAGATGTTACAAAAAATTGGATTCAACAGCCTGCCCATTTCGAGCGTACAATAATCTTTTAAAAAATATTTATAAGTACATAAAACATGTAAACGAACAGTATCTGAATAGCTAAGGATGTTAATTGATTAGAAATAACCCTGTATATTTATGGCCTGCATTTCAATACCAACTAACTGAATCAGAAAGTTCCTACATTATGGAAAAGACAAGTTCATACTTCATACATATTCCGGTGAGCCGGACTTAGGAAACTTACGCCGTGCCTGTGGACATAGCAACTTTATTAATTCAACCCTTGAAGCTTACCTCGCATATCTATGCGACAGGAAGGGACTTAGGTGGTGGAGGCGGTTGGCGCACTTTTTTCTTCCATCAGGGGGTTTACTATAAGATTATAACCGGTAACTACCGGTATGAACGGCAACTACCGTACTTTCCGTATTGCTTTATATGTTTTTGTACAGTGCCCCCCTATAAAATGAAGTAGAACTAACGAAAAATGTATGAAGCCACACGAAAACGATAATAGTTTTCGTTTACGATACAAACTAATACATACTAAGGCCTCTGGGTGAGATTGACTTTAAGAAGAGGCTGCCAACAACTTTTCCAGTTTTGCGTTTCCTGTCACCTGTTTTTGTTTTTATTAAACTGAAAACCATAGAGGTATGGTGTCTAATAGACAATGCAGCCCGGTATACTTATTTTAATTTAAAAAAACAGTGTTTAACATAACAATTTTTTCGTGTAGGTATATACGAAATCTTATTTGTCAAATTATTACATGTAATTTAGGAATTTTGAATAAACAAAAAAACACATATACAAACACGCCAATTTAAATCATAACTTTTCTTTTGTTCGAGTGTAAATATATTGCACGCCCGAAAAAGGTATATATAAAGGTGTATATGTGATACATATTTTTTTAACAACTTATGTTTCATTTTTATGGAATAAACAATATTCTGATTCTGTGTCACCATAAAAACGTATACTTATGATGTAAATTTTGCCCCACCTCCTTACAACGTCCCTGCCCGAAGGGTCCTGTAACCTACATTTACTTAACATAAATAGTTGAGCGAGAGTCGAGGATTGTCCTGAGGGAGCTAATCCTAGTCCAGGTAATACGCACTCACTTATGACTTAGGAGGGGATATTTATTGTTCTGGACTTTATGGACTGGAGGCTTCGAGCAAATATCTACCGAGCTACAGTCCCTAAGTGAAAGTAGTAAAAACATGTCCGAGCGTCGTCATACATACCGACTTAGATATTTACAATAAATTATTCACAATGACCTGTTTTCTCGAATCTCGTCGTCATGTCACCTAATTAGTACTTGTAACCGAGCACTTTGTCATCGCGCGGCGTTGTAGTCGACTTGCAACTAACCAAAAAGGCTGCCCACTACGTAGCTTGGGCAGGGCTTTGGCTCGGTCACTTTTTTGCACGATTGTGACTCTATAGATATTTGCTCGAAGACTGGAGGATATTTCGCTTTTTTGAGATGAGTGAGGTATGTCCAATCTAGAGATGGGACAGAAAAAAAGACTTTTTTTTCATACTGGATATTTTTTTATTTCTTTTTGTACATATACTGTGTGCAAAGTACATTGAGTGGAATTAATTTATTTTTGTAGACGTACAATGGTGGCGTAGGACGTCCACCCACGAGGTAGATAGACGACCTCATCAAGACCAAGGATCCCACTGGATACCGCTTGAGCCGCTTTCAATAGGACTTATTGGAGATCCATAGGAGAGGCCTATGTCCAGCTGTAGACGTCTATGGCTATGACTGATAATATGATGATAATGATGCTGAATATTAATTACCTAAATACCTTAGAAGATTTATTACCGGGGCAATACGAGTAGATTTTAGATCATAATGTTGTAGGTGCAAAGTAATTATTATCTATCAATAAAAATTAAATATAATTTACCTTCGGATTTTGCAACTCAAATACTCCGTGTAATTTCAAAAGTCACTCAGAACACTATTTAGTATCATTTATCGGATCCATAAAAACATATATTAATTAATTATTTGTACTACCCAATATCATTGATGAATCAGGAAACGAACTGGGCCACCAAAGCAGCCTGGAAAGAATAAATACTTTTAGGAGAAAGTAATAAATACTTTTGACCAGCAGTGGGATAATGTTGGCTGAAAATAATATCCATTGATAGAATAGTCGGTAGCCAACTGAAAGCTACGGTAATGATTCTAACACAACATTTTGCCCATGAATATGATGTCCTAAGCATAATCCGTTCTAAATAACATATTTTACAGACACTCCCGCCAACCGTCGCCAGTTCATAAGACATTTCTACACACGTAGAGTACTTTATGTGCCTCGTTAAAAAAATATCAACAATATACCCCAAAGCACTTTTTTATTTGCCCTTGCCATAAAAAATAAAGTGCCGTCTCTACTAACGAATTTCAGCACCCAGTCAAAAGGGTCCTTTCCACAAGTTAGTGTAATAATCGGCCAAGTGCGAGTGCTTAAATATTTATTTTATTTTAATTTAATGATTAATTATTGAAGTAAACATAAAATTAAATAATCTGTAAATATTTCAAGCGTTTACCTGTTACCGTTATTAATATCGAGCGAAAAACGGCTTAAAATCAGGTTTATTGTATCCCTTAAATATTTATTTTATTTTGTTTTTAGTATTTGTTGTTTTAGCAGCAAAAGAAGTACAGCATCTGAAAATTTCATCTGTCTAGCTAGCACGGTTTATGAGATACAGCCTGGTGACAGACAGGCAGACGGACAGACGGACGGACAGCGGAGTCTTAGTAATAGTGTCCCGTTTTTACCATTTGGGTACGGAACCCTAAAAATGAAAATATTGGAAATTTATCCGACCATAGCTTCTACCGCTGATTCTTCGTAGATTTTACGTCCCTTCGATTTTTTATGGCGTCGAATTATGCGCGACCCAGACTATCAGCCATCGTTTATAAGCCTTTTAAAATGTGGGTGTACAAAAAAATCTTGGAAATTGAATGGACAGAGTATCGAATAAAAAGTTGTGTATACTAATAATTTGATCAAAAAAATATACTTTGAGCACTTTTAAAAAGCGCAAGCTTAGATATATGGACACATGATGTGTATAATGGTGCCTAAAATATGATCTCCAGCTGAATTAACATGCAAGGAAATATTCAGAAATCACCTCCCGGAAGATGACCATTGTGGCTCAAACATTTATACCACGCAGCAGTGTCCAAAGTCCGAATAGCTGTTGATTTTAATAAATAAATAAAATAAAAATGATGAAATAGCTGTAATGATAGCTGACATTCGGTAGGAGCTGGCAGCTCAAGAAAAAATAAAGATACTTTCTACCAAGTCCCGTAATAAAAGTAGCTCATCTTGCCGTCGCGCGTCTGCTGGACATAGGCCTCCTTTATAGATCTTTAATAAGACCAATTGGAAGCAGCTTGAATCCATAATATAATAAAATAATGTATACTACTAATTATCCCGACGATACAATCAGTTGGTAGCATGATGGCGTCATAGTTCCCAACGGGACTGATTTGACGCTGTTTTTACATTTGGAAGACTTTTTTTCCGATTGCTTCCTTTTGCGAAAATTCGTCAGTGAAGACGGCGACTAGACAGTACCGTCGACGCCATTTTAGCGGAAACGCACGTGTATCCGGCGGAGCTCAGATGAATTGTTTATGTCGCAAACTACCCCCGTTTTTTGGGAGAGCGCCGCGAAATGGAAACGAGGGGTTTGAGGCGTTTTATTGGAGAGTTGCCTTTATTTGTTTTGTAGTTTTGCAACATTGGAGACAGGCTTCCTCAAGGAGACCGGGGTTTGGAAACTGGTTTCCTAAATGACTTTTTTTTATAGTTTCAAGTAACGAGTTTCCTAAAAGGCTTTTTTTTACTACCAAGTAACTGATGTTTAAGAAGTACTATGTTTATGTTAGGTATTTCAGTAATCAATGAAACTAATAACTCTTATAGTAATGTTTATTGCCATTGAGTATTGTACCTATTTAATTAGGTAATTATATTTGTATAATTAATTAAACCATCGTCTGCATTTCAGCTTGTACGAGTACGAGTTGCTTCGCTTCTCAAATCTCAAAAGACGCTGCTCATAATAATTTTTCGCAAAAAATCGCACCACCCACTTCCACTGTGTACAGAATTTGAAAGAATCGAAATGACATCCATTTACATTATGATTTATCAGAAACGGTCCAGCCAATATCGATATAATTTAAATTGGACCACTTCGAGAGTGTACTCGTTCTATATGCACAAAAAAAACACATACAATAATATCGATGAACATGCACAAAAAACACACACAGAAGAAGATAGTACCTCCTCCTTTTTGGAAGTCGCTAATAAGCTGTCGTAAAATGGTCGAGTTGCAATTGATGCCATAAACACTTTGCACACAGTATTTGTACAAATCAATTCAGGAGGTACGAGTATAATTACCAGACGAATTTATTACTTGCTTTCAATACTTCGATGCGTTTTTTTTTGAATATTTTTCACGCTAAACTGAACAGGTTGGTTTTAGTTAATGATGTTTACTTACATTGTTATTTAGATACAACACTGTAAGTTTGGTACGAAATCTAACTGTCAAATACTTTTGTTATCTTATCTATCCCCAAGATATAATAAAACTAGATATGTTAAGAGTATTTAATACGCCAGTTTTTTCGCTGTTTTCAGTGAAATCAAAATATTTTCACAAACCATACTATATCTTCAACCGATAAATGCTTAACATGATCTGTAAATTCAATGTCTCTGACTCAAACTTGCAGATGTGTAAAGTAGCTGTTGCCTGTGGAAAAACTCTTATTTTCTTTTTACATTTACGTAGGTAAGTATAGGTACAAGCCAATATTCCTGAAAAAACATTTTTAAAAGAGCAAAATTAGTAAATACTCTTATGAGTAATTTAAATCAACGATTTTTAAAATAGTTACTACGATTTTCGTAACAAAGTGAACTAACATACAAAATAAAATACTTCAACAATTAGAACAGATACTTGTAATTTTAAACAAAGAGATGTAGTAATTAATCTTTATAATAGATGTTTACATTAAAAGGTAATCAACACATTGCGTGCCAAATATTGGAAGCATCATTTACCACGATAATGATTAGGGTATAATTGCATTCATGATTCAAATCGCATATTGGTGCGTATAGCATTGTTCAATGCAAGAGTCGTAACCATTACGGCACACTTGAATTGATTGAGATGCTGGTAGTTAATATAAAATTTGCTAGCTATATTCTAGTTTTTTTTTTTTGCGTTGGTATAAAACATGGTTTTCTGTAGAAAATGTTTTAAGTGCTTTTGATTTTTAAAACGAGATAACGTCTTATAAATCGATGGACGCCGGCTGCACGCATGGAAAAGTGCCACGTTCCGCCTGGGCTGCGCGTGCAAGCGAGAGCGCAGAACAAGCGGTAGAGAGGCACGGCTCAAGCATTAGGCTTGTTTCAGTAGTTGCATCAAAATTTTTTTTGTTATGAAGTTATCACACAAAATTATTTTTTGTAAACCGATTTATAAACAAAAAATTTTTTTTCCATAAACAACAGTACTTAGATGTGTTGATACAAAACTTGTCCATAGCAATACTAATTAGATGCCTGCTAGTTTCTCATTATTATGATATTATTTGTTTTCAAATAGACAATAAGATTTTACACAGAAAAAAACATTACGGAGACACATGGCAAAATTTCAAAATGTTATAGACAAACAAAAAGGTTATTTTGTAAATGTGAACAGGCCTTTAAATGATTCTATTAAGCAATTGTAATAGCATAATTGTCTACAATTTTAATCAACTTTAAATGATGATTGTACTCGTATTAAGCGCATTTGTAACTAAAAATAAACTATAAATAATATGTTTAACTTTTTTCACTTTTACAAATCATTAAAATTAGGGCCCTTTCGATTCAATTACCCACGAGCCCAGACACACTTAATAGAGAAATACTTAGGAGTGGCCCATCAAGAAAAAACATGATTTTTGGCCAAAATTCAGGTACTTAGGTACATAATTTTTAGGCTTTAGCAGCGCAGAACTGTGCAGCGGCTACGCACATGCCTCATTTAGTAGTAGGTATTGCATATTTCAATATGGTGTATACTCGTACCAACTGCAGCTACTTATATTATTTGAACAACCGTTTTTTTTTGCAATAATCCTAGGAATTTAGCAAAAACACGTCTAGAAATTGGCGATGATAAAATATTTCTCTATCTTACTGAAATAATTATTTTTCTCAAAAAATCACAACACCGACTTCCACCGTGTACAGAATTCGAATAATTTGCACGAATCGATGTGACATCTATTTACATTTTTGTTGATTTATCAAAAACAACTCAGCCGATTTCGATTAAATTTAAATGGAACCACCTCGGAAGTATATTCTTTTGAACTAAAAAATAATTATTTAAATCGGTTCCCAATTGCCGAAAATATCAATGAACACACACAAAAAAAAATATACACACAGACGAACATATTACCTCCTCCTTTTTTGAAGTCGGTAAAAAGTTAGAATTTTTGTAAACATACTAACTGCTGTATTATGCTAATAAATGCAGAATCTCTAGAAGATGTTACCAAAAGCGAAACCCGAGGATGCGAGATGCAAATTCGTGATGCAATTCGGAGCTGATTTGCACCAGCTCGCGTGTGGCTGGCATCCGCTCCAGAACGGATATCGACCATGTTTCACTATATATTTGCCGAATTTTTCAGCTACAGACACACTTCGTTTGTAACCTACGAAGCATTATGAACACCTACGTTACCGTGAGTTTTGTGATTTGGTTTTATTATTGTTTTTATCTACACTAATGTTGTAACATTCTACTTATGTTTCCAATACTTGACTTATAATGACTACTGTTATAGCACAGACAACAAAACACTCAATTTAAGCAATTTCAAATGATGTTATAATATCCACATCGATATCGTAAAATCTCATTATAACATCGATAAAACGCGACCAATTAACCTGGCGAGCCTTATGTCAAAATCCTCATACAAGTTGTATAAAATTTTGATATTAGGCTGACTTTTGAAAACAGTTGGGTTATACGTGAAAACTTCGTCGAAACTACTAAACTTACATACACAAAACTCTTTGGTAAGATCTTGTGCCAATGAAATAAAAAAAGAACAGCTTGGCCCTGCGCGCGCAGCTGCGCTCTCATTGGTTAGATTTTAATGGCGCCAAGTTCACTGTGACAATACACGTACACGTGAATTTAATGTTTCGCAATATGTTTTTTTTGTTATTTTTATTTTTATTATTGAAAATAAAGTAGTGTATGCAACTGCATATAACACGTTCATTATATGACAGTTGCATCAGCACCCCATGGTAAAGGGATAAGACACAGATATCTTTAAATTATTCAATTCAATTCTTGTCTGTGGCTTCTGTGAAGGTGTTTCACAATTTTGCCAATGTCTTGTGTTTCTTTAGGATAAGACCATCTTACCTGGATGTAAATATTTTACCTCTACTAATGTCAGTTGTCAATGTCATAGTCATAAAGTCATTTATTCATAACACCATTTGTTACAAGTCAAAAAGTAATCATTGTCAATTCATACTTTGTTTCCATTACGAGGGGATACATTGGAGGAAAGATAATATGTTTCTTTACCATGCTAGGGGTGCAGGCGGCTTAAAACTCTAACACCAAGGGTAGCCTACACGAGCTTTCCATTTTTTGATAGAAAGTAATACTTATGGGAAAATTGTGAAAAATACGATAATTAATTGTAAAAGATATTTCTTGATTACACTAACTACCGTCTTATTAAATAATCAACTTGCTACCTACCTACCTACTATTTACTACTTTTTTGACTATTTAGTCAAAAACATTATAAGTTACTTGAATGACTCTTAAATATTTTTTTTCCTATATTGCGTCTCATGCGTGATTAACAATAGATTAAATAATATTGATATCTTTTTTGTATCTGTGTTGTTTTTTTTTCTGTGACTTCAATTTTCTTGGTATCATTTATCTCTAACTTAATTTCCACGAGTATTTTCTCGTTTTCTTTTACATAATTTCAACAAAGAGTTGTACGCTAAAAATGCTAACTTTTTGAGTTTCAAAAACAAAAACTTTTTACTTTTCAGTCAATGTACTTGACAACATTTTTCAGGAACCTTATCCTTTTGTTATTCTTACCTTTATTTTTTTTTTACTTCTGACTGTCTACGCTTCTGAAAGAATCTGTAGACCGAAAAGTTTAAGAATCCTTTCAAACAAGTCAAAAGAAACAATTTTTTAAACCACTGACAAAAATAGAAGAGCTATTCCTAAGTTCGAGGTGTACCTGCCTATTTAAATGTCTGTCTGGTACTCTTAGCTTTTAAATGAATGGACCATTTTTATTGTTTTTATACGGTTTTATTTAGCTTCACCTGTACTTGTGTCATTTTACTTTTACTAACCGGTTAGTTTTTAAATAGCTACATTATTAATAAAATAAAATATTTACAAAAACATATTTTGGTTGAGCGTATTTAGATTTATTTCAGAGGTGGGTTCGATCCCCACCCAGGGCAAGTATTTATGTGATTAACATAGGTGCTTGCTCTGTGTCTGGGTGTTATTTAGTTACTATCTATATAAGTATGTATTTAAAAATATGTATAAGTAGTTTATCAGTCTATTGAGGAGTGAAATAATGTCAGCCTGTCCCCCGATGATCAACCGGGGGACAGACAAGATTTTTTTCTTCCATTCTGTCTCCCGGGGGACAGATCCGGGGGACAGACTGGAATAATCCCTCTGGCAGCCATATCACAAGCTTTGCTTAGTTTGGGGTCACAGGCCGTGTGTAAGATGTCCCCAAATATCTATCTATCTATCTATTTTTGAGAGTTTTTAATGTTCTGATTGATTTGTCCATTCCAGTTGGCTTGCCTTTTGGCGGTGCTGGGCGCCTGCCACAGCAACCCCGTCGGCTATGGTGAGTAAATAAAAATACCGCTTATGGTGTAGTTTGACCTCAGATGAATTGTAATTCTTCTATTAGCAAAACAAAAACTTCTATTACTTGTAAGTAATAGAAGTTTTGCTAAGTTTTACTCAAATAAAAGCTACGTTACTATCTGGTTATACAGCATACGCGAGAGTGAGTGGAACAAAAAAAACGCAATGTCTGTCGCATTCGTTAAAATCACCAATTGGAATGTCAAAATGGTTAAAATTTGGTTAGATTAGGTATTTTGTCTTTTTCGGAATTTTGAACCCTAGTTGCTAGTTCCAGTAAGAAGGTTCAAATCTCTGATCATTTTACCTTCCTACTTTTTACCTTCTTGAATTTGGACAGCCGAGATAGCTCAATGCTAGTTTTTGAAATCCTTCGAAATTACGTAAGTTCGGGTTATGTAACGTGCATCTTTACCTAACACCTTTTAAATTTCATATTTAAAATGGGACAGAATGATGTATATCTCTTGCTATTTTAGTACTGTTTCTAGTCCTTTGTTCTTATTCTATGAGTTTGACTAGGTGTCCGTCAGCGATAAACAAAGTTAAGCAACGTTCGGCACGGTCAGTCTTCGGATGGGTGACCGCGGGTGGCATTTACAACTGAGCGCTACTGTGGTTTGGATGACACGTCAAATTGTAGGCCCCGGTTGTTTTAACCGCTTAGCCATGTCCGAGGCCTTCAGGCCGTTTAAAAACTCTGACACCAGGGGTTAGCCTCCCGGCCTATATTAACTTAGGTACTTGTAAAAATATACAGTACTATTCATGTATCTACATTGTTCATAATTAGAAGTCCTAGTAAATGTGACGAAAATGTTGTTTATTTTAATACTAGCAGACTCCGTATTTTTTTTATAATATAGCCCATGACACCCGGGGATTGTGTAGCTTCCCAACAGTGAAAGAATTTGTCAAATCGGTTCAGTAGTTTCGGAGCCTATTCAATGCAAACAAACAAAAAATCAAATCTTTCCTCTTTATTATATTGGTATAGATGTGCAATAGCATTTTAGGGTGCAAAAATTCTAACAATTCAAAATTTGAACTTACATTTACCTACTTCGGTCTGACGACAATTATTTTAAAATTACTGTTTATCACTACATAGTATAAAACAAAGTCGCTTCCCGCTGTCTGTCTGTCCCTATGTATGTATGGTTTTCACTGTCTTTGAGGATATTTCCTCCGAAAGGTTTATAGCTAATTCATGGCGATTTAATAAACAGATAGTACATGACGAATGAATATTTGCTGTCATGGCGGGAAAAATTGTGCCTCCCGAACGGTTACGCGAAACAAAAAGACTCAGGGAAAAATAATGTGTTCTTCAGAGTTGTACCTCGTCGTCGTTTCAGCCATAGGACGTCCACAGCTGGACATAGGCCTCCCCTAAAGATCCCCAATAAGACCGGTTCGTAGTGGCTTGCATCCAGCGTGATCCTGCGGTCTGGACGTCCTACGCTGCGCTTGCCGGTACGTGATCTCCACTTGAGAACTTTTCGACCCCATCGGTCATCAGTCCTCCGTGCTATGTGCCCCGCCCATTGGCATTTCAACTTGGCAACACGCTGGGCTATGTCGGTAACTTTGGTTCTTCTACGGATCTCTTGATTCCTGATTCGATCCCGCAGAGAGACTCCGAGCTTAGCCCTCTCCGTAGCTCGTTGGGCTACTTGGAGCTTACTAATAAGGCCTATAGTGAGAGACCACGTTTCTGTGCCATTAGTCATCACTGGTAACACGCACTAATCGAAAACTTTCGACTTGAGGCACTGAAGTATGTCGGACGAGAAGACGTTACGTAATTTTCCGAACGCTGCCGAGAGTTGTACCTACATCTCAAATATATCTACAAATAAATGTCTCACGCATCTTTGCCTCTTTCCAGGTCTGGGCGGCCTAGGCCTCGGCTACGGCTACGGCGGCTACTACGCCCCCGCTGTTTCTACCGCCAACCTCTACAAAGCTGCCCCTATCTCCGTCATCAGGACCGCTGCCGTCTCCCCCATCATTGCCCCTGCTGTTTCCACCGTCCCTGTGCTGAAGACCGTCGGCGTAGGCGGCTGGGGCGGTCTCGGCTACGGCTTGGGCGGTCTTGGCTGGGGCGGCCTTGGCTGGGGCGGCAATTACGGATCCGGCCTTGGCTGGGGCAGCAATTACGGATCCGGCCTCGGATACGGCGGCTGGGGCGGCAAGGGACTCGGATACGGCTGGGGCGGCCACTAAGCTGACGAAGTGATTTTTCTTCCTTGCATTCAAAATTTAAACGTCTTCTAATTGGTATCGCAATAATAAAAGCATTCACTACTGTATAACATGTTTAAGTTTATACCTTGGTTGCGCTGGTTTTACGCAAAACGTTCAATAGAAAATGCCTATTAATTATTGAAAATCCAATCAAAAGCAAAGTCGTTACAATTTCCCCTATCATCGCCCCCGTTGTTTCCACCGTATCTGTGCTAAGGAACGTCGGCGTAGGCGGTTGGGGTGGTCTTGGCTACGGCTGGGGCGGCCTCGGATGGGGCAGTTTTGGCTGGGGCGGCAAGGGACTTAGATATGGCTGGGGCGGCCACTAAGCTGACGAAGTGATATTTCTTCCTTGCATTCAAAATTTAAACGTCTTCTAATTAGTATCGCAATAATAAAAAACATTCACTATTATATGACATGTTTCAGTTTATACCTTGGTTGCGCTGGTTTTACGCCTAGAAACAATAGAAAATGCCTATAAATTAGTAAAAAATCCTATAAAAAGCAAAGTCGTTGCCATTTCCCCTATCATCGTCCCTGTTGTTTCCACCGTCTCTGTGCTAAGGACCGTCGGCGTGGGCTGCTGGGGCGACCTCGGCTGGGGCGGCAATTACGAATCCGGCCTTGGATACGGCGTCTGGGGCGGCAAGGGACTCGGATACGGCTGGGGCGGCATCCACTACGCTGACGAAGTGATTTTTCTTCCTTGCATTCAAAATTTGAACGTCCTCGAATTGGTATCGCAATATTAAAAGCGTACGCTACTGTCTGACATGTTTTAGTTTATACCCCATAATAACTGTAGCATCCTGCACTTTTACATAAATCTGATCTAGATACGCATTTTCAACGATACTAGATGGCCTACATTGTAGTACTTAGTTTATACTTGGCTTTGTAAGTGTAAGTGCGTAATTAAAATTCGCTCGTCTTTTGTCTAGATTGACCCGTCAGTGACGGGGGTCGGGGAAGTAATTAAAGTTTTTCAATGATTCAGTGGTTACGTACCTTCTATCTCATTCTGAATAATTGAGCGCTATCTGCCCGCTAATTGACTTTGGAAATGGCGCTCTGATTGGTTTTTATTTTTGATCAGAAAATGGGTCTGATTTTGGATTGACGGAATTGAGGAGGGTCTTTTGTAATGGGCCGTAGTCAACGACAATGCGGATATTTCGATCATTTATCATTCTCCTTTGAAGATATTTTGAGATGAGTCTCATAGTAAGTATTGTTCTAATTGATGTACCTACCAATGTCGTCTTTCAGAGCCTACAACCCTGTATAATCAAACAAATCCGTATTCGTTATGAGTACCTATTCATCATCATTCAAGAACGGCTGTGACATTTTTTGATCTTTGATTTGTTGAAATCGGCTTTGCCCCAAATTGCAGAATAACCATTAAAACATCATAAAAACAGCATGAAAAAGATTTAGAGGAGGTGGCCCTACAAACTTTTTTGTGTAAGGTACGTTATTATTATATACCATTCATTTATTTTAACATCTTAGATTAAATTTTTACAATATTTGTATGAACACAAAAATATAAAAACATTATAAAAACTTAACTTAGGTTGCCGCCGGCAGCGGGGTGGGGCTCAAGCTGCTGGTGGTGGGGGCTACAGGCTGAAAAATCTCCTGACAATGCGTGCCGTGTCCAGCATCACTGCCTTCTGAATCTGGCCCTTGACCCAACCGTCTAGCGAGAGCCTCTTAAGGTGTTATTTTTATAATAACGTAAAAAAATCTT
Organism: Hypomecis atomaria; assembly: GCA_964007245.1. Classification (NCBI taxonomy): domain Eukaryota; kingdom Metazoa; phylum Arthropoda; class Insecta; order Lepidoptera; family Geometridae; genus Hypomecis; species Hypomecis atomaria. Next base: position 19,932,347 of record OZ023291.1, read on the forward strand.
AGCTTTAATAAAAATACAGCATCAAACAAACAGTGCTCTGTATAGTCAAAAACTCAATAAACTATTTATTTTCGTTAATACAAGACGTATTTGCTTTCATGGAACGGCTGTGTAATTGCATTCTGCATTTGGCAACTTTTCCTCTTTATCGCGGTGGTAGGTAAATAATTCACGTGTCATGAAAACTTGCCAAGTTAAATGTGGTGAAATGGTTTCTGTAAATTATGTACATGAAATGATGATTCTAATTAAACCAACATTATTTTTCTCACAGTATGCAACTTTTGTTAAACAGGTACTTACCCATGAAGTCAAACAGAGCAACTTTAGTTTACAATAAGTTGTGCGTGTTGAGACACGCGTAGGCTTTCGTAGATGGTGACGATGATAAAAAAAAACAATTTTTAGTTTTGCGTGTTGAGACACGCGTAGGCTTTCGTAGATGGTGACGATGATAAAAAAAAACAATTTTTAGTTTTGACTAACTGAGTATGAAATATGTTTGTAGGTCAACGACATCTGAACTGTGTGCATGTTTGAAAATTTCAATTTTTCTTCATAACTCATAAAGTTATGATCCCACAGTACTTACTCAAAATAATTTTCAGGGAAAGTTTTTGATGTGGTCTATAATCTGAGAAAGTTTGAACAATCTTTATTTTTCATCCTCACTTTACATGTACGGAAGCTACCCCTTAAATACACAGTTTTGATTTTTTAAGTATTTAAAATAGAGATCTATACGAGTACTTATGCTATCATTATATAGTAAGCACCTAGGAGTAAACATTTTCTTTTAAAAGCTGATGACTGCAGATGCGGTACTTTTATTTCAGTAAAAATACAATTAAAATGTACATGTTTTAGTGGCACTCAATAATACTCGTAATCAATCAGTACTAAGAAAGTAAAATATCTGTTTATTTGTTCAAAAACTATCAATGATTTTGCGAAACAATATAATTTATCTGTCACAACAACGTGCTTGTATAAAATATAGATTACGAGTAAAATGGAATTCAACGCTTAAGCTAGCAATATTCTTGCTCTATTGATTGTAATTTTAGTATAGGTAATATTAGATTAATTGTAAATTAAAATGTAGTTATCTTTTACGAGAATCTGTTGTCTAGACAAACCTATTCTAGGTTTTAAGACAATGTAATAAGTATAAAAAAAAAGTTCCTACGTGAATTAATTGAAACGATTTGCAATTTCAACACAAAATCCTTAAAGCATCAGCGCTTTAAGCAATTATATTATTTCACAACGCGGTTCGTAATTCACCGTGTCATCAAGTGTCCTAGCAAGGTCATAGTCGCGGCGGTCGCGCCAACAAAGCGGTAAAGGGCAATTTCAATACGCAATCCTTAAAGCATCAGCGCTTTAAGCAATTATATTATTTCACAACGCGGTTCGTAATTCACCGTGTCATCAAGTGTCTCCTAGCAAGGTCATAGTCGCGGCGGTCGCGCCAACAAAGCGGTAAAGGGCAATTTCAATACGCAATCCTTAAAGCATCAGCGCTTTAAGCAATTATATTATTTCACAACGCGGTTCGTAATTCACCGTGTCATCAAGTGTCTCCTAGCAAGGTCATAGTCGCGGCGGTCGCGCCAACAAAGCGGTAAAGGGCAATTTCAATACGCAATCCTTAAAGCATCAGCGCTTTAAGCAATTATATTATTTCACAACGCGGTTCGTAATTCACCGTGTCATCAAGTGTCTTAGCAAGGTCATAGTCGCGGCGGTCGCGCCAACAAAGCGGTAAAGGGCAATTTCAATACGCAATCCTTAAAGCATCAGCGCTTTAAGCAATTATATTATTTCACAACGCGGTTCGTAATTCACCGTGTCATCAAGTGTCTCCTAGCAAGGTCATAGTCGCGGCGGTCGCGCCAACAAAGCGGTAAAGGGCAATTTCAATACGCAATCCTTAAAGCATCAGCGCTTTAAGCAATTATATTATTTCACAACGCGGTTCGTAATTCACCGTGTCATCAAGTGTCTCCTAGCAAGGTCATAGTCGCGGCGGTCGCGCCAACAAAGCGGTAAAGGGCAATTTCAATACGCAATCCTTAAAGCATCAGCGCTTTAAGCAATTATATTATTTCACAACGCGGTTCGTAATTCACCGTGTCATCAAGTGTCTCCTAGCAAGGTCATAGTCGCGGCGGTCGCGCCAACAAAGCGGTAAAGGGCAATTTCAATACGCAATCCTTAAAGCATCAGCGCTTTAAGCAATTATATTATTTCACAACGCGGTTCGTAATTCACCGTGTCATCAAGTGTCTTAGCAAGGTCATAGTCGCGGCGGTCGCGCCAACAAAGCGGTAAAGGGCAATTTCAATACGCAATCCTTAAAGCATCAGCGCTTTAAGCAATTATATTATTTCACAACGCGGTTCGTAATTCACCGTGTCATCAAGTGTCTCCTAGCAAGGTCATAGTCGCGGCGGTCGCGCCAACAAAGCGGTAAAGGGCAATTTCAATACGCAATCCTTAAAGCATCAGCGCTTTAAGCAATTATATTATTTCACAACGCGGTTCGTAATTCACCGTGTCATCAAGTGTCCTAGCAAGGTCATAGTCGCGGCGGTCGCGCCAACAAAGCGGTAAAGGGCAATTTCAATACACAATCCTTAAAGCATCAGCGCTTTAAGCATTTAGAATTCAATAGGTGGGATATTTATGCTACATGATACGCAATTAAAAGCAATTTCAGCAGTTTGCGTCAAACAGTGCCAGTGCAAATTATTTATCAATTTGAGGTTAGGTGTCAATCAATCGAAATGACTTTCAGGTGCTGAGGCTCTTAAAAGTCTTGGGATTGCACGGAAGTGTGTTCATTTCGCCTAATCAAGTTTCATTTCGCATTTCAGCGCATCATCGTGCGTCGTGCCACGTGTGTACTTCGTGCGGCCAAGTACCCGCAATCGCGAACAACTCGCTTGTTTGCCTGAACTACAGGCTACCGGTCATTTCACGACACCTCTGCACTCTCATCAAGCACAAAATTTAAGTAATCGTTGCTCTTTTTCATAGTTTCAAGTGCTGACACTTGCCTTGTACTTTAAATTAAAATTTGCAAGTTTAATTTCAGGAAACAGTGGTGAGTTAGTCAAATTTGTCAATCATGGACATACTCGTAAAAACGTTATTTAATAATTATTTTCCACAAAAAATGGCAAAACCGCCTTCCATCGTGTATAAAATTCGAATATTTCGCTCGAATTGTTTACATTATTCCTGATTTATCAAAAACGGCTCAGCCTATTTTTGTAAAATTTTAATGGGACCACCTTGGAAGTATACGCTCTCGAACTAAAAAAAAAATCCGATTCGGTTCACAATTGGCGAAGTTATCGATGTTCATCGTGTACAAAATTCGGTTATTTCGCTCGAATTGCTTATATTATTGTTGTTTTTTTCAATAACAGCTTAGCCAATTTCTGTAAAATTTAAATAGGACCACCCTTTCAAACTAAAAAATAATTTTTCTATTCGGTTCACAATTGGCGAAATCATCGATGAAAATACACAAAAAAAACATACGCACGAACATAGATCCTTTTTTTTGGAAGTCGGTTAAAAAGCGCGGTAGCTACAAAGCCAGATTAACCCATTTCAAAGCATACTTGGGTTTCATACAAAGTTGCTCTGAATTAACTTCATTGAACATCGACGAACTCACATTCTTATTCGCCAAAATTGAAGAAGATAATTGTATTCTGATTTTGATTGCATCGAAAGTGAAAATGTTTGCAAAATTCCAGCCGAGCCGTACACTGAACGCGAGAACTTCGAGATCCAGTACTTCGAAGCAATCGCTATGGGTCGAGAGGTGCTAAACAACCGGAGCAACTCTGCGGGCACCGAATCTGCTACAAAGACTGGTACTGACTCTGGACATAGAGGTGGGGCACATCTAAAACTACCTACTATACATCTCCCTGCCTTTGCGGGTCAAACGCACTACTGGTTGGAATTCAGGGACACATTCACAATGACAACACAATTCCAACAATTAACAAGTTCCATTACCTGCGTGCAGCTTTGAAAGATTCTGCTGCAGTCGTAAAAGCAGCTCTTGACTTCTCTGCTGACAACTATAACACAGCATGGGAGTTATTGTGTTCTCGTTTCAAAACAAAAGACTCTTGGTTAACAATCACATTCAGGCAATCTTTAACTTAGAAAAAATACCTAAGGAATCGGCTAAATCTTTAAATAAAATCGACCAAGTACGAGTCGGACTCGCGCATGGAGGGTTCCGTACTGTATGGGAGCCCCCCTTAAATATTTATTTTATTATAATTTTATTATTTATTATTAAAGTAAACAGAAAACTGAATATTCTGTGAAAATTTAAGCATATTCCGGTTACCATTATTAATATAGAGCGAAAAACGTCTAAAAAATCAGGTTTGTTGTATGGGAGCCCCCCTTAAATTTATTTTATTCTCTTTTTAGTATTTGTTGTTATAGCGGCAACAGAAATACGTTATCTATGATTTCAGCTTTCTAGCTATCGTGGTCCATGAGATAGGTACAGCCCGGTGACAGACAGACAGACGGACAGACGGATAGACTGACAGACGGACAGACGGACAGACGGAGTCTTAGTAATAGGGTCCCGTTTTTACCATTTGGGTACGGAACCCTAAAAACGTCATAGACACAATCAGTCGAAATTTCAGGTCTTTAAAAACACTCAGGTTACCAGTAGATGGCTGGGACGCCCTTATCCTTTACATTGTTTCAAGCAAATTAGACGCTGTCACCAGTCGCGAATGGGAAACTCATCGTAATACTATAGAAGAGTTGCCCACACTTGACCAACTCAATTAATTTCTTAAGGGGAGAGCAGACTTATTGGAAGCCATGGAACAGACACTTATAAACAATATGAACGTGACTCGTAGACATAGTGACATCACTCACACCAGACAACATTAACATCACAAATCACTCGCAGTGTTTCACTCACCCCCTTCAGGCCAACCAAGCAAGGCAATGTGTCCATTGTGTAAAGACAGCCATGCTATTTACCAGTGCACTAAATTTAAGGCACTTCCTGTCGATATCCGCATTCAGCGGGCCAAGTCCCTTAGACTTTGACCAATTGTCTAAGACAAGGGCATTTCACAAACAATTGCAAATTAGGCTCATGCCGCATATGTCGGAAAGCTCATTACACAGTAAATTGTTTGATAAGAATGTGTCACCAGTAAAAAATTTGGTTCGTTCGAAAACTGAATATGATCCGTCGAATACCTATCAGGATAGTTGCAGAGGTGGTTAGGGGTGGAGGGGTGCTTTAATTGCTTTTTCAATTAACGAAGATGCTCCTCTCGGGATCCGGGCGAAGTAATGGACGGGCAAAGAGTAAGTACAAGTCGTAGAAAAGCAAAGACAAATATATTACGCAATTACCCTCAGAAGAATGACAAGTACTAGAAGTATTGCTAAATTTTACTCAAGTTAAACCTACGTTACGGCCTCTTCTTATTCATATCTGGCTATACAGCATACGCGAGACTGAGTGGAAAAAAAAAACGCAATGTCTGTCGCATACGTTAAAATCACCGGTTGGAATGTCAAAATAGTTAAAATTTGGTTCTACTTGGTCTTTTGTCTTTTTCGGAAATTTGAACACTCTAGTTTCAGTAAGAAGGTTCAAATCTCTTATTATTAATCTCTCTATATTAATCTCTTATAACTGTTAATGAGAAAAGAAAAACTTTCTTCTTATGTAACATCGTAGTTGTTTTAAAACGTAGTTTCAATGCGACCGAAAATATTTTAGATTGTAACTAGGTTACGAGAATAGGTTTTTTTTTTTTTGTAACCGGTCACAAAACACCGTTACCATAAGCGTATCAACCAACTCATCTGCTCCGACTCATCTCTGCACCGAGGTGACGAAACTCAGACGTCCGTAACACCCTTTGCAAAGATAGTATAGGTAGGTACTCTCTATTAAGTATTTACTACTCACTGCTGCTTGAAAGGAGTTTACTCTAAATTCTGACATCACCCTACCCACCCAGCCTATACAAATCACTTATCAAACAACTCATCTTTGCGCCGAACCGACGACACTCAGGCGTCCGTAATCCCATTTGCACGGATTGTACTTTTTACCCAGTAACAACGAGTATTCACTGCTGCTTGAAAGGATTTTGTTCTAGAGTTTGACACAAGGGCTACCCACCCAGCCTATATGAATCACTTATCAAACGACTCATCTGCGCCAACTCATCTTTGCGCCGCGGCGACGACACTCAGACGTCGGTAATCCCATTTGCACGGATAGTACTCGCCACTCAGTAACTACTCACTACTGCTTGAAAGGGTTTCGTTCTATTCAAAAGACGACTTCGTAAATAATATTGCCAGCTTGCATTTCATGTTCTATGTTAGAGACTTCCAGCACTCCTAGCATGGATAAGGGACAAATTGTCTTTCCGCCAATTTATCCCCTTGGAGAGAAACATAGTATGAATTGACATTGACTACTGGCGTTAAACGGGGATAAAATGGTTTTATCCCTTTGTCATGCTAAGGGTGCAGGACGACAAGACGTTGACAAACCCAAGGTTTCGATTCGATTATAACTAGTAGTTCTGCGAAAAGTAGATCTCGCAAATCATCATCCGGACAGACAAATACAAAATTGTCGAGTCAAAACTGAGACCATCTCTCACTTCGACCGCGCGGTAAATAAGCCGTACTTTTACACCCTTAAATAAGAGCTCTAACATCTCTTTACTGAAATTTTCTGTACTTTTTAAGGAAAAAACACGCTGTCGTAGCGCACAGCACTCCAATCAATCTTTTGTTCCCGAGGGAACATAATCACATAATATATTGCATAGGAGCGAGATTGTTAGGTGATGGATTACCTTTTTAGGCCTTTATACAAGGCAAAGTAAAAATATTCCTTTGAATTTTCTCTCTGCAAGATCTAATCATAAATGAGGATATCCATAGAAGAACCAAAATTAACAACATAGCCCAGTAATTAGCAAGTTTAAATGTAGTAAAAATGTCTCTAGTAGAGACTACGTGCTGGCAAGCATAGCTCTCACAAGAACAGAAAACTTCATGACAACCGCGGGATAAATCGGTTTTATAGGAGTTCTATACTTTACCAGCCTTTTTTTAATAGTCCACTGCAGCACGTAGGCCTACCCACGAAAGGTGATTGGGCCTTATCCACGGTATCCACCACGTTGGCCCAGTGCGGGTTGGTGGATTCACACACGCCATTGAATTTCTTCTACGGACGTATGCAGGTTGCCTCACGATTTTTTCCTTCACCGAAAAGCCAGTGGTGTGAAATTCCGTACATAAGTTCCAAAGAAACTTATTGGTACGGGACCGGGATTGAACCCACGACCTCAAGAATTACAGGCCAGCGTAACAACCACTAGACCACCACGGCTCTGTATATATTACGTAATATTATATGGTTTTATTACAGGAGATCTATAGGGTAGGCCTATGTCCAACACTTGATCCATGACTATGGTGACGATGACGATTATAAACAGCCTTCGTTAACACACAACTCTTGATTTTTACTACTGTCCCGTTGTCTGTAATCAAATCTAGCGAGTGAAATTTGATCCACTTCCCGGTTACCGATTGAGCTGAAATTTTGCATAAATATGTAGGTAAATCACGTGACAATGCATTATTATGATGACATGGTGCTGATCTGATGATGGAGTTGGAAGGTGGCCAAAGGAACTTAGCAATAGAACGACACAACCTCATCGAGTTTGGGTTCGGTTCATTGAGTGACTGCCTCGGTGGTGGACTGGTGGACGCAACCCTATCGAGTTTCGGCTCGTTTGATTCGTCTTGTCAAGTACTTGTTCTGTAAAAGCTTAATCTTTAAAAAAAAAAGGTTTCTTTTAATGTAATGCATTTCGACAAATTCTTTACAACGAGTTTACAACTGACTCCAAACAATAGTTTGTAAGTTTTATAGCAGAGGATGTTATAGTTTTGCTTTGTGATTTTGACAGGCGTTTTAAAAAACTAAGTTATATAAGACAGCCCCGCAAATCTCAACCAGAGTTCTTAAAAACGAAGTACGAGAATCAGTCAAGAAATAGCAATAAAATCCCGTCACGAACCAGAAAATAGCTGAATTTTAAAATTTGTTAATTATTAAAAATTGGTTGTTAATCAATTGCTGCAAAATTGACTGAAATATTGCCAACTACCTTTTGCCCGCCACTTTATCCACATGATATTTTTGAAGTGAAACTTCTAATGCGACTTCCAACAAGGTTGCGTTAAACGTTTAACGCTACCATGGAGGGGGTATACTCCACTTCCATTATTTTAATTTCCGGGATAAAAAGAATCTATGACCCACTCCGACTTTTAAACTGCCTCTGTTGCTGCTTGAATGAGTAACAAACAAACCAACAAACACTGTTTTAAAATTCATAATTTGTAATAAATAAATAGCCAAACCGAGAACTTTCTCCACTTTGATGTAGTTGGTGGAAATTGAATGCCAGTTTCCAAAGAGGTTAGTACAAGTTTACGCGTAAATTAAAACTACAGTACTGTCCGTATGATTCCATACATTTATTTGTTTATTTATTTATTGCAAATATACATAATTCAGTTAAAAACTAGATTAACTAAATATATGGCATATATACCCTGTATTGAGGGCGCAGCAAGTATAAACTTAAGTTACAATTCCAATATTACATACTTATAACTTAGGTACATACACAATTAAGCACGGACAAGTTGCATTATAATTTTAGACACCAACAGTGGCATTGATTAATTATTGCTTAAGAATTTGCTTCTTAATCACAATACCTACATGTTTATATTTAATTGTTTACAGCGCCCCTGGTGGAAACTAAAATGTACGGAGCGGCACGCAAACGCGCAAGTTTAAGTTACCCATGCAAAACCTGTACTAAAAGCTCGGGCGTGCTAATTTTAGTAAATTCACTTATGAATTTCTCAGTCGATCGCTGAGCGATTGAAATGATATCCGGATTAAGGTCGCCCATCAGTTCGAGATGCATCTCTAAGCCGCGCCACACAAGTCGGCGGATGTGAAGTTAGCTTCAAGCTGCGCAATGTCGAATCCTGACTGAAGCTCGCATAAATAACGTTGATTGGCTATAGCGCAGCTTGTAGCTAACTTCACGTCCGTCAACTAGTGTGGCGCGGCCTATACTAACATTTACTAGATACGCTGATTTATCAGATTCAGTTTATTCAGAAAAGGTGTACACAAAAGGAGTAGGAAGAGTAGCCATTAACATAGGCGTTTGCTCTGTGTTTGGATGTTATTATCTATATTAGTATGAATTTATTATCTACTCATATATTTTTTTTAATACTAATTTACATTTAGTATCACAATATTTTTATAGTAATACATAATTTCGTCACATAAAGATTATATATATGTATGAAATAATTAGTATGTACATATTTAAATTAAGTATATGTAGTATATCAGTCTCTGGTAACCAAATCACAAGCGTTGCTTAGTTTGGGGTCACAGACCGAGTGTAAGATATCCCCTGATATTATTTATTAATTTTTTTTTAGTTAAAAATATTTATATGTAGAGTATCTGGTAACGATAACAATTCTGAGTTTGTTTGTAACATATTCCTTAATATTATTTATTAATTTTTTAAATGTTACATCTTACAGGTCGCGGCTTAAAAGTCTAGCGCTAAGCAAAGTGTGGAGGGCATGGCTGCGCATGAGTTTAGTATGGCGGTCAACACGCGCAGCCATCCCTTCCACAGTACCCGCAGCGCTAGAGTTACGTGCTGCTACTTGAAAGTATCAATATGGGATTCAAAAAAATAAATCAAGTCGATGATCAAATGTGAACGAGATAGCTGACAGCTGTATCTCTCCTTAAACAAAACTCTATGAACATTAAACAGAGTCGTTAAAGACACGATTTCATCAAAGCGAGCAATCCCCAGGAGGCCGATTCTGCAGATTGGGCCAAAGTAGGTCGTTCCCTGCGATATCGAGCCGGGAATTAAACGATATTAAATGGGGTACGAGAATAAACTACCCTTTCTTATACACGGGTGAATCGAGCCTACGTCACGTATATTACTTTTGTTAGTACTCGTATAAAACTATAAATAGGCATCGTACAAGATGTTGCTTTGTAAAGGACAGAGACTTTCAGTGGTGTACGAGTATATGCTCATTTTATAATATTATTGGCTTTGTGACGAGCCGTCGGTGAGTGGCAACAACGTGAACCTCGATTCCCTGGGGCTAAATGAGACCCCTGACTCCTTTCTTGCCTTAACCGGCCGGCTTGGAGTGGACACCGCAAGAGCTAAGAATTTAAGCTCCAGTGTGGAGGAGCCCGCGAGTAGCGTCCAGTGAAAACGCAGCACACCTCTCGATACCCTAACCACACCAATGTTGCCCCTCCGGAGCCAACTTAAGGTAGTTATGGGCGGCCCATTTAGTAAACGGCAAGTCACCACCCGCTACAAAATTTTTAAATGGGTCATATATAGCGTGTGCCGAAACCTCATTACATAGTCCAATTTTACATTGGTAACATTTAAAATTTCACCACAATAGCCCAATTTCAATATTTCCAGTCTTATATGCCATAGTATGTCTACAACGCTATCCTTTGTATACCTATTGCTGTTTTTATATTTCAAAATTGTAAAAGGGGCCTCTCAATGTTGGCTTAGGCACCATTGATTGGCCTAATAAAGGACCAGGCCAAGCCTGTGAATTCGATTGAATAAAATAATAATAGTACAATAATTTCCCTATAATAAATACAGTTTTTGGGTGATAGGAATCACCCAAAAACTGTATTTATTATAAATTACTTAATGATTGTAAAATGACCTCTTGGTGTTGGTTTCGACTCCACCAATGCCTTTCGAAGATCCGGGGCGACCTGTGCGTTGTAAAACAAAAAAAAAATTGGGGACATCTTACACGCGGTCTCTGACACCAAACTAAGCAAAGCTTGTGATATGGCTGCCAGAGACTGACTAGATATATTTAGATAGTAACTAAATAACATCCAGACACAGAGCAAACACCTATTATGTTCATCACATAAATACCTACTTGTCTTGGGTGGGGATCGAACCCACGCCTCTTTGACCCAGAAGTTAGGGTCACTAACCACTGAGCTCCTGAAGCAGTCAAAAAAATATGAACAAATTTTGCTATGGGACCAACGCAAAAAATCCATATTTTAGGATTGTGTTATGTTAATGATTAAATCTCAGAATAAATGTTCCCAGCAACCAGTCTGCTAGCCACACGATACTCGATTGATTAGATAATATCACTATAGACTATTAAATCATAGCGAATTACAAAACAGAAAAACACATTTTCGACACAACGATTAGAAACATTAAATTACAGAAGCATAAATACAGGAGAAGAACACAAAAGGCAAAAGAAGACAAAAAAGATAAGTAGGTAAGTACAGTGATGTAAGAAGAGATGACGTATGATGGAGTAATGTGGTGAAAGAAAACGTGCTGTGTCGACCCCACCTAGTTGGATAAGGGCACGATGATAATGAGTATAGGCCGCGTCACACAAGTTGGTGGAAATGAAGGTAGCTACAAGCTGTTCAATATCCAACCCTGACTGAAGCGCAACTTGTAGCTAACTTCATTTCTGCCAACTTGTGTGACGCGGCCTATACATAATGTAAGAAAAATAAATACAATAGAATGGTGCGAATGGCAAATGAAAGAAAAATTAACAAAGACTATTCGGATCCTTCTTACAGATGAAGGCCAGTGGAATGTACGTGAGGATATCGTCCAACAGTCCATTCCGCAAGATGCTCCCAGTGAACTGACGCTGGTAGTCTAAGCCCTTGCCTACTTGCCACACGATATCTAACTTGTGCAACACCCTAAACACAGGGTAACATTCAAGTATAGCTGGTATTAGCAAATACCTATTTGTGTATGTTAAGGTTTCTTAGAGATGCAATTAAAGATTTCTAATTCAAATTCCTGCCAAATAACTTTGTTATATCATAAACGAAATACAGTAGAGAAGATTTACATCACAGTAAGGAATATTGGGTAACAGAAGAACAAAACAAAAAAAAACACAATAAGCAAAAATATTATTATGTGTAACTATGATAAGGTAAAAAGAGCAAATACAACAATAGGGTACGAGTGGTAAATGATGGGAAAATTATCAATCTGTTCTCGTATTATCGAAGACTGTTCGGGTCCTTCTCGCAGAGGAAGGCCAGTGGGATGTATGTGAGGATATCGTCCAACAGTCCATTCCGGAAGATGTTCCCAGCGAACTGACGCTGGTAGTCTAGGCCCTTGTCTACTTGCCATCCGATACCCGACTTGCCAAATAACTTATTATATCATGTCGAAATACAATAGAGCAGATTGCCATCACAGTAAGGAATATTGGGTAACAGAAGAACATAACAAGAACTACTTTTTGCAAAATATGGCATGACCGACTTCAACCGTGTACAGAAGTTGCACGGATTAATGTACAATTGTTCACGCTATTGCTGATTTATCAAAAATGCCTCAGCCGATTTCGATAAAATTTTAATGGACCAATTTCAAAGTATACCTACTCTTTCCAATAAAAAAATAACTATCAAAATCGGACCATTATGAGAAAAATGTAAAAAGTTACGCGTGGTTATATACCTACATGATGGTTACAAAAAAAAATATACGCGTCGAATTAAGTACTTCCTCCGCTTTGTCGGTCAAAAACAAAACAAAAAGGCAAATGTAGCTATTAGTATGAGTCACTATGGTAATAAGGCAAGAAGAGCAAACACAACAGTAGGGTACGAGTGACAAATGAAAGCAATATTATCAATCTGTTGTCGTATTATCGAAGGCTATTCGGGTCCTTCTCGCAGAGGAAAGCCAGTGGGATGTATGTGAGGATATCGTCCAACAGGCCGTTCCGAAAGATGTTTCCAGCGAACTGGCGCTGGTGGTCCAGGCTCTTGTCTGATGAACGCCAGGCGCTGCTCGGCTGCCAGGGAGCCCACTTGTTGTACACCGACTCTAGAGATTCACCTGGAAGCAGTGTCTTCTGTGAAATCAGTTAAATGATCAAAGGCCTAAGCCATTGACCCTTTAGATTAGAGCATCGTAGCGTAGATATAAAAGGATGTAGGTGCAATTCCTGATTATTTTAAGTACTTTCTGTGTCTAAATGCAAGTTACAGTTGCAATGTTCATAATTTAATTTGCTGTTGTATATAATTTACTATTGTTTACTTATAGCTGATATTGTAATAATTTGATAAATTTTAATTTGTGAATTGTTTTTAGTCAGATTTTCGGGAAGACTGTTTTATATTAAGCTAGGTCTATTCGTTATAAAACATAACTTATCTATCATTGTTTTCACGTATTGTAAGATTGGTGTATTATGTTGTTTAAACCTATAGACTAGAATAAAAAAATGAAATCCTGTCAAAAAACATTAACTGTACAAGTGGGCTTATTGGCAATTTAGTTTTTCTGTCCTAAAACGTTGCGAGATCTAAGGTAAGCATAAGTCGATTAATTTATTCAGTAGTAGTAGTATTTTTAGTTGGTTACCTATAGGTTTTGTTTGGTTCGTCATCAACGAAAACTTATTACTCGTATACCCAAATTACATAAGTCACTCTTTAACAACGAAAAATATTTCGCTCGTTGCGCTCGCACTTAGCGCAATAGTTTTCTTTGCACACTATGAGCTCGTATTTAACTCTGCTTGTTTGTAAAAATTAAAAGTGCGGAAAAACTTTTCAAACGTACCATGAATAGTAAAAAAGCTTCTCCCCAGGTTCCCCCAATCATGGAAACCAATCATAAGGGAGCCGTTATAGTTGGAGAAGATTGTGTCTTCAGGGTACCTGGCGAATATTTCCTTCACCACTGCAGCCTCGGCGTCGTTGTTAAATGATAGCCAGGTACCCTCCTTCGGCCATGCAGGTCATGTAGGCCTGGGACCAGAGCAGGCCACTGGAGTGGAATTTGTAGCAGCTGCCGGTTCTGTGGTCCAAAACATATCCTGAAAAACAATGTATTGAAATAGTAAAATTATGTGCGGTACGTGAAATATACTCTAAAAAAGGTATTTGGGAAACGGACGAATTTTTATAGATAGACTATCAGTTCGTTAGTTGGATAACAGCATAAAAGCTAAAAGCACCAGTAATAAGAAAAAATACCACAAAAAAGGAGGAAAGAGAAACACTATTTTTTACGCAATAGCTGCATGATAATATCTGCATACTAGTTGTATTTAGTGCAGTGGCGAGGTTCTTTTTCAGAGTTCTTTGCTGAGAAAATATGATACCTTTACCAGTTGTTGTTGAGTTACCAAGCATTGTAATAATGTCACAAAGCGATATTATGCAACCATTACTGTGTTTCCGATCAATGTGCAAATTTCAGGGCATCTGAAAGATTTACATTTCCAAAGAGTGACAAACGCAGTGCAGCACCGAGGGCAAGATTATGAGGATTTATAAGTATTTAGTTCCTCAGTTTAGTTCACACTGGGTGACACAGTGCTCAATTTTGAAGACTTTTTTACAGCTCTAAATAATTTAAAGATATCCTCTCATTTTGAAATAGATCGCAATAAATAAGACTGCAATATTTTTAGTAGACCTGTAAAGTAAAGCCTTTCTAAATTGAGCCCTATGATTAAACCATTCTCTAAGCTTCATTAGCATGCGTAACACAACATCATTCGAACATATTGCTAGTCCCTTCACTGTTTAAAATACCAACCCAGATCAGTGGTTCCACATTCAGTCATGACCAAGTTTGCGTCCTTCTTATAGCAGACGTACGGCAGCACCCGGTCACACCTCACATCTGCCATGGTTCCATTGAAGCCTATTGCCATGGAGAGGCAGCTTTCGGTGTTCTCGTAGTTATCAGGCTCTCCTGGAGACCAAGTAATGGCTAGCCGGAGCAAGGGCACTCCTGTTGTAAAGAAGATCATTCACGCAATGCGCAACCATTTTGTGCTAACTTAAAAATCCTATGTATTCGATTCGATAGGACGCTATGCAAACCTACTTAATTTTGAGTTCTATGTCGTATTGCACAGGAAAAAATTCAATATCGAGACTACTTAGTTACAAAAGTATTCTGAAATATCGAAAAAGTACAATGGACGTAATAAAAAAAACACGTAGGTAAATCCGTTAAGTAAATGGGCAAGAGAACCATAAAGAAATGAACAGGAACGCCTTCCATCGTGTACAAAATTCGAATATTTCGCTCGAATCGCTTACATTATTATTGATTTTTCAAAAACGGTTCAGCCGATTTCTGTAAAATTTAAATGGGATCAGCTCGGGAGTATGCCATTTCACACAAAAAAAAATTTCGATTCGGTTCACAATTGTCAAAATTATCGATAAACACACACAAAAAAGTACAAACAGACGAACATTGGACCTCCTCCTTTTTGGAAGTCGGTTAATGAATATTGATTTAGGATAACTGCAATAAGATACGCGCAAATCGAAATTAAAAGTTAAATTTGAGAAACTATGTAATACAATCTATAAACGCTTATAAAGATTATTCTTTAGCACATACTTAACTACGGGACTGAACAAGTCAAGATATTATGATGTTTAATATTGTACCTTCAACGGAAGAATAATCTCCTTTAGACAATGTTGAGTGGACTCCAGTAAAGATGGTGGTAGAAGTTTCTTCTTGGCTGCCCATGGATTTTTTAGAAAACGATATTATGGCAGCTTTCAGTTGGCTATTCAGTGGTGACGCTAACACAGCTCCTGTTTCAGAAACGAGAGTCAGTTTGAACCGGTGATTCCCCAAATTAGGCGTCTCTTGATATGCAAAAGGTCAAAAAGTCGAAACTGAATCAAATTTCGACTTTCCATTAATGGAATAATCACACATATTCTCGATCGTGTTATGAATGTAAAACAGATACTGAAAATACCTTAAAATGCTCATTGCTGTCTTTTGTGGTAATGGTAATAATAAACGGCATATTTAAGAAAAAAAAGCATTCTTACTATTAAATGTTTTTTTTTGCTTAAATATGCTTTTTATTGTACCACACTGAAAAAAATTAATACCCTTGAGTACGTAGGGCCGAAGGCATGCATTCAGCCATAAACCGTATGATTTACTTGTTAATTATTATATGACACAGTTAATGCATAAATTTATAGTATATTTAAGTATATGTTTAAATAAATATATAATTATGTACATATCACACACACACACAGACACACACACACACAAATAAACAGCGCAACTATGTAATAAATACTCGTATTAAGTATGCTGTGAAACTGCAAAAAAAAAAAAAATTGTTTGGTAACATAGTATAAATCAGTTATTGGCCTTAAGTTTAGTGTTTAAGTTAATTTATGTTTTTTAAGGGCTGTTGATTTTAATAAATAAATAAAATAAAATAAAATAAATTATAAAATTGTATTGAAATAGTTGGAATCTTAATTTCACAGAATGGATCAAGAAATTGTAGTTATTTGACTGTCGAATCTGTTTTCCCCGTCTTAATGCAGAGTCATTATCGTCATTCATCATCAGCCTGTATCGACCCAGTGCTGGGTATAGGCCTCCTCTCCCTTGTGCCAGTTTGCCCTGTCTTGGGCTAATGCAGATTATGGTCAACTAATTGCGAACAGTACTCACTATACATGTACCTACTTGGTTATCTTTATGGATAACCAATTTATAACAATTTATAATAAAAAATATATTATATTTTTTTTTAATACAATTCACAATATTTGGTTTGCGTTTATACGCAAACCAATAAATGAATCAATCATAAAACGTATGATGTGTTAAAAGAATTGGTATTCATATCTTTTCATACAACAAAAGAGAACGCATACATACACTTCTTGCATTCGAGTTAAGTTTTGTCATACTTTTTTTTAATTTCTTTTTGTCGAAAACTAACTCAATTATTGTAAATGTTACTAATTATTTTCATTTTTCTAAATTTCCATGATTTTTATTTGGTTTCAAGGATTACAATTGATATTTTTTGTCTTTTGCTAAATTGTTAATCTAACTTAATTTTATGTAATCGGCGGAGGGCCTTGGTATGCCACCATACATGTTAATCCTAGTTTGGGTACCACGGTCACCTTACCTGAAACTGTAACTAATGATTTACGTTTTACTGTTTTTAAGTGATAAGCAAAAGTTTGTAAAAACTAAAAAATAGGATGTAATAGTACCTTCCGCATGACATCTCATCCTGGCATCGTCCCAGATGGCAGGTATCACGTGGTACTTCATCCAGCCTCCAGCTTCTTCGTTCCACTCGTAGTCAAATCTATACTCCTTTGCTTCAAAAATAAATATTATTTAGTTTAATGAATGAAATTAGCATGTATAGTGTTCATCTAGAGGTATATCAGAATTTTTCAATGTAGGTATCTGCGAGCGTCAACGTAAGGTACTTAGCGTGTTTATCAGCCTTTTACCGGATACACTTCGGAGAGTGCGCCCAGAAGTTGCACAATCTGATCCCACCTGCCCCTTTCTTCTATCGTACGGCTAGACAGACGCGTCCAAAGCGTCACCCTTTTATCCACTCCGCGCGTTAGAACCAAGATTTTCAAATCCTCATTCCTCATAATGAACAGTCAGAATGTCGAACGCTTTGCCTGAGCTGTCTTCGCGCTAAAGTACAACGTGGGTGTCTTCAAATCCCGAGTAAATAGGTATCTAAAATCTTCTAGGTAAGCATGCTACACCCTAGACCGCACATCTGCTCAACATTAGGCAGTATGTAATCAAACGTAAACCTTCGGAATTAAAAAAATAACTGCTATTTGTCGTGTAACTGATTTCATAACTTTTTACGGATAACTGTTGCTCGAGTAGTAGTTTTTTATAAATGCCAAATTTTTGTTAAGTTTCTATTTCTTCAAACACAAAACCGATAGTTACAATAAGTAAACACTATGCAAATTGTAACCCAAATATAATATACCTATCTGATTTAATTCAGCCTATTTGAAAAGTGTTTGAAACCTATCTACAGGGTTTATTAGCATCCTGTTAGGGGCTTATTTGGTTCACCAAAACTAACAAGTTTTGTTCAACGATTTTTATCAAATCTCAAAAAAGTTGATGTCCCATAGAACGAACAATATACAAATCCATAGAACATTAGACGAATTTTTTAACTATAATCTAGAAAACATAATAATAAATCGTTACAATGCACATAATAAAATTGCCATACCCTTATCAGGGTCATTTGTTTAACTATACAAAACATGTTAATTAAGAACCGCATGTAAATTTCATATGATGCAATAAATGATTTGAGTTTGAGTTTGACATAAATACGAGTAAGTACCTACTGCTGCTAAAGCTACACGACATTATAATATATGCAATTTAGATAGGTATTACTTTACTTACCAAAACTTTCTAAGTATAAAGTGGCTATAACCAGCAATAACTTGAGTATCGCCATTATTGCCCAACTTTCAAGAAGATCTTGATTTATTTTTTTAACAATTTTATTTTTAGTATGCGCTCTAACATTGACTGCTGTGATAGAAGTGTAAATAAATACCACTGCAATTATGACAGAATCTAGACACGCGGCAGCGTGTCCAGCCAAAGTGTTCTACAGAAAACTGGCGACGCAGCGGCCGTGTGTAATATTACACGAACCATTTGGAGCTACTTTTGACCCCCTCACAACTCAAAAACTATTTAGCCTACATACATGAAATTTGTCACATTTACTAAAGTCTTTTAGCTTATCAAGAATCCAAATTGCTTATTTGCACTGTACTTATTCTTAAACTAGCCAAGTCAAATCACGAGCTTGAATTACATAAGTAAATCCCTTTAGAATGTTGTAGGTATGATCTTGTAGCTTAAACATTAGGATTTTCTACAGAACACTTGGCCCCCGTGTTAGATCTCAATTCTTTTGGTGGCGACACTTTGGCTCCCATTTCACATTTATGTTTTTGATGAGATATGACTACGTAATCTGATACATTCACATTACACGTCTGTTTGATACAAACGCGTGTTGATAACCTAATACATCATTTGACAATAGAGGGTATTAGGTACTTTCTTTTCATAATTATTTTTTGCAAAAAATAGCATGACCGACTTCACCCGTATACAGAATTCGCGAATATTTCGCACGGATCGATGTACCATTTTTCACATTATTGTTGATTTATCAAAAATGGCTCAGTCGATTTCGATAAAATTGAAATGGAAACTATTTCGAAGTTTATTCTTTCAAATAAAGAAAGTAGGTATTATTGAAATCGGACTATGAAAAAAGTAATGCGTGGTTAAACTGAAAAAAAAAAATATACGCGTCGAATTGAGTACCTCCTCCGGTTCGTCGGTCAAAAATGCATTTTTCTAAGTCATGAAACATCTGTTAAAATATATCTTAAGTACGTAGGTACCTTGGATTCAGTACTATGACTTTATCAGTTTTTACACGCTTGGTAAAGTAAGCGTAAAATACAATTTTCGATAGGATTTGTACATACATCTGACTTCAATCGTATTATAAATATTTCGAATACTTCTCTCGAATCGTTGTATGGCATTTTTAGATTAGGTATTGTTAATTTGTCAAATTGACTTGAGCATTTGTATTGTCTTTAGACTTTCAAGGGTCTTTGGATGATCCAATGCTTTTTATGTAGTAGTAGTGTAGATAGTTTTAGCATATAAAGTAATACTTATTGTATTTTGTTGGTGATAGATAGTAAGGGCACTTTTGCCGGAAAAGTTTTAAAAAAAAACAAAAATCTCTCAACAGATTTCGATAAAATTTAAAAGGGACTATTTACTATTATTAAATAATATTTCCAAAGTATGAATGACCTAAAAAAAAAACATTAAATTCGGTTCATAAATAATTGGCGGAGATATCGTGTAAGATATTTACAAAAAAAACGTACATTCGAATTGTTTTTAAATGAGTTAAAAAGCTTAACAAACTCATACTAGGGGTACTGTACTCCCCCTACTAACCAGTGCATAGAATTCACTCGCAGATGTAGACACTGCAGTCATTAATCTATCGAGCAGATATTTACCACATAACATCTACGGGAATCAGGAGTAGGTACGATGTGCGCTTTACTTCTCCGATTTTACTATGGAACAAACCTCGATATCATAAAAAACGATAGGCCCAATTTTTAAGGCGCCATCGTAATAATTACCGACATATATTAGCAACAACTGGCTGCGCCCCGCGGTGTTACCCACGGTAGCCCGAGATAAAAATATTTTTTCTAACCAAATAAACGTAGCCTAAATTACTCCATTACATCATCTACCTGCCAATAAAAGTCCCATCAAAATCGGTCCAGTGATTTCAGAGATTAGCCGGAACAAACAGACAGACAGACAAAAATTTTAAAAAATGTTATTTTGGTGTATGTAAGTACCGTATATATATTCATATATATGTGTAGTAAAAACGGTTATTTCAATATTACTGTTACGAGATGGGTTCTTGGATAATCAGTTAAAACGCCGATTGTTCACTTTGCACTTTATTGCACAAAATCACAGTACACACGACACAACTGGTTCGCACAAACACGTCACACTGGCACTGAAATTCACGCAACTAGTCACTTCACAATCACTGGTACCGCACGAGATGTTTTCGCTCCGGTATAAAACGCGATAACTGCCACGAACGAAAACCATCGCCCTATTTATATCGGAATAAGGGTTCTCTAGAAATCTGTAGAATATTCGGTGCCATTGTGACTGACAAAGTAAACAAGTGTAAAGTTCGAGAAACCCTATTGTTCTTAATTATTACGAAAACACCACAAAAAAAATCTAACAAACAACAAACAATAGACGCGACACAAAGGCCGGTGCCGCCTGAGTCATAAAACCATAAATCTCGCGATTAGGTGTAAACAACTAGCCGTCGTACCGCGCGCGGCTTACTGCGTAACACCACCTCCTCCCAAGACATGCTCGTCCCGAGCATCGTTGCATCCGTGATATCGCGCCAATCGATCCACGTGAACTTTTTTGGGGGCACCTCGAGGTCCTTTCTGTATGCGGAACGTCACGTCGTTGATCTTGGTCACCACTCGGTACGGTCCATCCCATTTGGCTTGTAGCTTTGGAGACTTCCCTTTGCTGCGTATGGGATTGTGCAGCCATACCATCGAGCCTTCCTCAAACCCAGGATTGTTAGCCCTTCTGTCGTATCGAGTCTTCATTCTTTCAGATGCTTGCTGGCCATGCTCTCTAATGTGCTCATAGATGTCGTTCATCTTGTTCCGGAGGTCACTGGCATACTCAGTTATGGGTTGTGGGGAATCCGGTGGAATGCCAGTTATTAAGTCGGCTGGTAGCCGTAATTCACGTCCAAAATTGGCAAAAGCGGGAGTGACATTTGTGCTCTCATGAACAGCACTTCGGTATGACAACAAAAATGGCTGGATATGCTTGTCCCAATCCCGTTGTTTGCTTCCGACTACTTTTGCTAGGTACCTCTCCAGAGTTTGATTGAATCGCTCCACCATTCCATCTGATTGCGGGTGGTAAGACGTTGTCCTTGTTTTGTGTGCACCCATTAACCGGCACGTCTCTTGAAACAGCTGAGATTCAAAATTTCTCCCTTGGTCACTGTGGATTTCCAATGGTACTCCAAATCGACAGAATACTTCATGCACCAATTTGTCTGCTATCGTCGATGCCTCTTGGTTCGGAATTGCGAAGACTTCCGGCCACTTGGTGAAGTAATCCATGACGACAAGGAAGTACTTTTTGCCACTTTCGCTCACAGGAAATGGTCCGGCTACATCCAGCGCGATTCGCTCCCATGGTGCTCCAACATTATACAGTTTTAATGCTCCTCTGCTGCGGGTATGCGGGCCTTTCACTGATGCACAGCTCGTACATTTCCGTACCCAGTCTTCTACGTCATCTCTGCAGTTGATCCAGTAAAACCTTTCTCGAATCTTCAACAGTGTCCGTTTCACACCCAGATGTCCTCCCGAAAACCCTTCGTGGTACAGCTTCAAAATTTCAGGTATCTTTGCTCTGGGTACAACCATTTGAAGATGGCATTGGTTGCCACGAGCATTTTCCCATTTTCGGCAAAGTACTCCCTCCTGAAGCACCAGACTATCCCATTGCGCCCAATAGCTCTTTGTCGTAACACTCATTGAAGCAATAGCACTCCAGTCTGGCTTAGGGGCATCTGATTCCATCCATTCAAGAATCGGCTTGATGTCGGCGTCTTCTTCTTGTGCAACCTGAAGGGTTTCTTTCCATTCATCGCCGATGTCAGCTTTGAGCATTCTGACGGGCACTGAATCTTTCGACTCATGTCTTGAGCAATGCTTGCAGTCTTCTGAGCATGGCCTTCTTGACAGTGCGTCCGCGTTGCCATGAGATTTTCCACTGCGATGCTCCGTGGTGAAGTCAAACTCTTGTAGTTGCTCAATCCATCTTGCCACTTGGCCTTCGGGATCCTTAAACTGTAGTAGCCACTTAAGAGCAGCGTGGTCGGTCCTCAGATGGAATTTTCGCCCGAGCAGGTACTTGCTAAAATGTCGCAATGTCTTCACCACTGCAAGTAGCTCTTTTCTGGTCACACAGTAGTTCCTTTCCGGCTTGGACAGGGATTTGCTGAAATACGCGATCACCACTTCTTGGTCTCCTTTCCTTTGTGACAGTACTCCTCCAATGCCGGTGTTGCTGGCGTCAGTGTCCACGATGAACTCGTTCTCTGTGTCCGGGAAGCCAAGAATAGGCGTATTACAAAGTCGCTTCTTTAGCTCTTGAAAAGCTGCGTCGCAATTTTCGTCCCAGAGGAAGGGTCGTTTTTCCTCAGTCAGTCTATGCAACGGCTTGGCTATGTCAGCACAGTTCTTCACGAATCGCCTATAGTAGGAGCATAAACCCAAGAATGCTCTAACTTCCGTCTTGTCTTTTGGCACAGGCCAATCCTTGACAGCACTGACTTTTCCTGGATCCGTCTGTACGCCAGCTTCGGAAATCACATGTCCCAGGAAATTCACTTGCCTCTTGAAGAAGGAACATTTCTTCGGACTCAGCTTGAGATTGGCTGCGCGAATCTTAGTCAATACTCGTTCCAGGTTTTGCAGGTGGTCTTCGAAGGTTTTTCCCACAATTATGATGTCGTCCAAATAGACTAGGCATGCATCTCCAATCAGTCCCGCGAGCACTAACTCCATTAGTCTTTCGAACGTAGCGGGTGCGTTGCACAATCCAAACGGCATCACGTTGAATTGCCACAGGCCTTTTCCCGTCGAAAATGCGGTCTTCTCTTTATCTTTAGGATCTATTTCCACTTGCCAGTATCCGCTCTTCAAGTCCAGCGTAGTGAACCACTTCATGCCTGTCAGTGTATCTAACGTGTCATCAATCCTCGGCAAAGGATAGCTGTCTTTCTTCGTTACGTCGTTGAGTCGTCGATAATCAACGCAGAACCGCATACTGCCATCCTTCTTTTTCACTAGAACCACTGGCGAGCACCACGGACTGGATGAAGGTTCTATCACACCATTGCGTGCCATGTCTTCGATCATTGACTCAACTTCTTTTTCTCGAGCCACTGGTATCATTCTTGGCCGCTGTCGAATCGGTGACACGCTTCCTGTATTTATTGTGTGCTTCACTAATCCAGTCTTCCCGTTGACAGCATCATCGAGAGCAAATATGTCGGTGTAGCGCTGCAGCATCTTCTTTGCCATCAGAAGTTCTCTTTCGGTCAGGTCTTTACGGGAGTCTTCCAATAGCGTTGACACTGTGTAACTCCCAGCACAGTTGTATTTCTCCTTTGGTTGTTCTTGGCATCTGCGCATCCAGTCTACTTCTTCACAAGTATCAATTGGGGTTCCTCCTTTGATGAGTTGTTCCTCGTTACTTGTGTTGAGAACACGCACCACATCGGTATTAGTAGTCCTCACCAGAGTTCGGGCCAATAACCATGGTTGATCACCTTCCGACTGTTCTATTAGCACACATCGTCGTTGATGTCCCAACTTCGGCGGTAATCTAACTGCCACAATGGTCTCCGATTTAGGTGGAAGAACTGTTCTCTGCAGACAATAAACCTTTCCTGATGTGGCGCCTTCCATGAAGATTTCTTCTCTTCCACACTTCAAGATTCCTTGGTTGACGTCTATCTCGCAATGATGTTCTCGCATGAAATCAAGACCCAGAATGCAATCGTCGACTATATCAGCCACAATGACTTTGTGTTGGAAAGTTTTCTCACCCAACTTTAACTCCACCAGCTTCTCTCCTCGGACGGATATGTGCTGACCGATCGCTGTCAGAAGTTGAACTGTTTTGCAGCTTTCGAAGTTCGGAAGAAAGCGCTTAGCCAGTCGGGAACTGATGACAGTGCGAGAAGCTCCTGTATCCAATGTCAGCTTGCAAGAAGTTCCATTGATGACACCATTGACTGATAAGCCCTCCGGAACAGTTTCTCCACCTCGAAGGCCCACTGTTGAAGACTTTCGTTACGACGTTGCACTCTGTTCTTCAACTGCGCTCGGTACACACGTTCCAGGTGCTCATCACCGTAGCGACTCTCCAGCGTTTCCATTAATTTATCGTAGGTCACTTCCTTGCCCACGGCATCGAGAATACTCAGGGCTTCGTCGCGAAGGCTCATTATGAGGGCGTTCATGGCTTGGTCTTTGTCCCATCCATTGGTTTTAACAGCGGCGTCAAATTGAATTTTATAGGCTGACCATGATGATGTCCCGTCGAAAGGCGTCACTTTGATCTTTTGTGAAGCTGGCGAGAAGGTTGTAGATGCAGCGATTCCATTTCCAGACTTGATAACGTTCAAGGTCCTTCTAACGTCAGCAATCTGCGTTTCCGCCTCGAAGATGCGAGATTCATGATCCTCCATCTTTTTGTTGTGCTCCTTTATGCTGGCGTCGTGCTGATCGACCGTGTCCTTGACCTCTTTTATCTCTTTGCCCAAAGTCGTCTGTAAGCTTGAAAGCAGTTCTTCTTTTTGGCGAGCCTGATCTTCTCTGTTGTTGCGGGCCAATTCTTCCTTGTTGCGATCCAATTTTTCTTCCAGTTGGCGAGCCTGTTCTTCCAGTAGACGAGCCTGGTCTTCTTTGTTGCGATCGAACATCGACTGCATAATCGACATCATTGCAGCCATATCAAATGCCACAGAAGTGGCTGGTGCTGCAGCAGGTGTCGCAGCAGGTGCCACAGTAGGTGCTGCAGGAAGTGCCGCAGCAGATGCTTCCGGGTTCCTGGAGTCGTCGTTGGTTGCCTCGGACTCGCTGGCTTCCATTAACAGCGTATTTCCGAAGCGTCGTTGGTCGACCTCCTCCTGGCGTCGCTCCTGCTCTTCTAGTCGGCGCGCTTCCTCCTGTCGGCGCTGGCTCCTTGTACGAGGTGTCTCGTCGTCGTATGGCGTTACCGGCATTTCCAGTTATCCACCCTTCTGACACCAAATGTTACGAGATGGGTTCTTGGATAATCAGTTAAAACGCCGATTGTTCACTTTGCACTTTATTGCACAAAATCACAGTACACACGACACAACTGGTTCGCACAAACACGTCACACTGGCACTGAAATTCACGCAACTAGTCACTTCACAATCACTGGTACCGCACTTGAACACGAGATGTTTTCGCTCCGGTATAAAACGCGATAACTGCCACGAACGAAAACCATCGCCCTATTTATATCGGAATAAGGGTTCTCTAGAAATCTGTAGAATATTCGGTGCCATTGTGACTGACAAAGTAAACAAGTGTAAAGTTCGAGAAACCCTATTGTTCTTAATTATTACGAAAACACCACAAAAAAAATCTAACAAACAACAAACAATAGACGCGACACAAAGGCCGGTGCCGCCTGAGTCATAAAACCATAAATCTCGCGATTAGGTGTAAACAACTAGCCGTCGTACCGCGCGCGGCTTACTGCGTAACATTACAAACAGACACTCCAATTTTATTTATATTTAGATTACACAGTCCTGCTTCTTTGTCACCATATGCATTTGATAGATAGAACAATATTTTACGTTGCTATTTTTACTGTGGCGCCTTCGAGCAAATACTTATAGAGTCACAATCGTGCAAAATAGTGTCCGAGCCAAAACCCTGCCCAAGCTACGTTGTGGGCAGGCTTTTTAGTAAGTCGTAAGGCGATTGCAAGCCGACTACAACGCCGCGCGATGCTAAAGTGCTCAATTACAAGCACTAATTAGGTGACATAATGTCGAAATTCGAGAATTATTTATTGTGAATAATTCATTGTGAATTATTTAATGTAAATATTTAAGTCGGTATGCATGACGGCGCTCGGACATTTTTTTACTACGTTCACTTAGGAACTGTGGCTCTGTTGATATTTGCTCGAAGGGTGGCGCCTATAAAATTGGGCCTATATCAGCAAACTTCTGCAGGGAACATAATTATGGAACTGCTTATTTTTTCTGAATAATGTTTTTTTCTTAATATTATAAATATGTCTGACTCAGATTCAGAATCCTGATTCGCCTAAATCTTCTAGGTATAAGTGACAGTAATGTAGAAGCATGTAACAGTCTCTTGGCTTCACCATCTTCGGAGGGAGCCAGGAGCCTGGTGCGAATATACCTGTTTCTCTATGGAGGAATAGGTACGTAGTATATATATATTTTGTACCTAATGTTAATTATGGGATTAGCGTGGTCGAAAACCGACAAAACTTCACAAATAAATAAGATTAAAAAAAAAGATTCAGTATCCCTATCACGAGCTTATCAGGTTTTTTAACATAAACAACTTTTGCATGGAAAGGAAAGAAAAAATGCCAAGTCGATGCATGGAAATGATACTGCACCAACTTAGATAGCGTTGTCCCTACATGTACAAATAGAATAAAAATAAAATTACGGATTGCAGTAACTCTATCGAGCGTATAAAAACTTTACAAACTCATACTACCCCTATAATAACTACTCATATTGAGCTCGGGTACTTACATATAGGTAGAGTTTGTGCAAAAAGAGAAGCGTCGTAGGTGAGGTCGCCCGTGTGCCTTTTTACTAATTTTGCTACGTTGACAACACTGTTACATCATTGCTGGTACAACTAAAAGTGTTTGAAACTTGGTAGACACCAATTCGGTTTTCCTAAGTACTCGCGTCTACCAAGTAGTCGGTACCTTGGCTGCTGATTTAATTCGTAATGTTCGTTCACCATAATGCCACGACGGTTCTCTTTTTGCACATACCCAGGTCATGGAAATTACCTTTGTAGATGCTGCAGCCATAAATCTATCGAGCAGATATTTACGGCAGAACTTCTACAGAAATCGGTGCTACGAAGTGCGCAAACTTGGCCAGGAGCTGCGTTAAAGTACGATTTCACTGATGCAACTTATAAAATTGTCACGGGGTAGGCGCGCGCACGTTGTTTACGTGTGGGTATGTGGTAACTATAAGATAAGCTGCGGCTATTTGTCTACTTCTACGCAGTTATTATATTTATAGTTAAATATGATAATACTTGTATGGCTTCTTAAGGCAATACATATAATGTAAACCTAATATGAGCTTAAACAAAATCTATTCGTGTGGTTACCATCCATGCATTTTTAAATATTTTTTCCTGATTTCCGCTGCGGATAACTTAACAAAAATGTACGCAATATGTCTTTGCATTTGTTACCTACCAATTTTTTAAAGTAAATTAATTAAACTTATTAATAAGGTTAGTAAGTAGGACTAAGTAGGTGACCATTTCCATTTAAAAAATTTCAACCGTCGTGAAATTAAAATCATGTCGCTGTATTGAAACACTACCTTAAGCGCATACAGCTTACAACATTTCCATGCAATCAATTCCCTCGGGAAGTATCGAAGTTAAACAAACAAATTAACAGAAATTCGCTTAAATTTGTAGCTTTGTTTTGGAGGAAGCCAGTTAAGCGAGCACAGCTTGGAAATCGTGCAGTCTGCAATTTTAGCTTGGCTACTGTTTCACTCCAGATTTACATAATTAACTTAAAGTTTGGAGTCTAACACTTATTTATTTAACTTTGAGCAACTATACATTAAGCAATAAAAAAAATAGTTACATAATTATGTTAACAAAAGTATAAAACAAAGTCGTTTCCCGCTGTCTGTCCCCAACTAAGCTTATATCTTTAAAACTACGCAAGGGATTATGATGCGGTTTTTTTTAAATAGATAGAGTGATTCAAGAGGAAGGTTTATATGTACACGTAATCCACCAGTGCGAAGTCGGGGCGGGTCGCTAGTATGAAATAATTTACTCAAATCGATTCATAATAATAATTGGCGGAGTAATCGCGTAAAATACATACAGGAAAAAAGAAAATACACAGCCTTCTTTTTTGAAATCGGTTAAAAATTCAAACTCATTTCAAACTCAACATTTGAAAAAAATAGTAATACCTAATTGATCTATTCGTTTGAGAGCGATATATCTAGCTCCAGACAGACATAAAGATCATCGCCATAGATCATTATGTCATAAGGCCAATTCATCGACCGATAAAGTAAACAGAGCTAGGCGTCCACTAGGCGGTCCGCATCGTTGCCTGATTCCGGGGCACTAAAATACGGCATCGGTATGTGCCTGTAGTACGAGCCTACTAAAAGGGGACCTCTGGGCTCGTGGATTGTCAGAGTAGGGGCTCTGGCCATCCACTCAAACGGGCCCGGGGAGGACGACAGCGTGTGTGGCAACGCTGTCGTAGAGGACCGCACAAGCCTGGTCCCAGTACCAGGCGAGTAGTCACACAAAGTGCTGGGAGCACCGGTGCGTTCCTTCTGAAGATCCGGAGCTCCCAACAGGGCACAAAGGCTGGCCACCGATTTTTAGTGGGTACAATCCTACATAACCCGACTACACCCCAAAAGCAGTCGGGCATCTTTCGAAGATTTCTCCCTCGTAAAAAAAGGCGGGCCGCGTCGGATCGCATCGCAACGCAAAAATCCGCTTGCCATACATTTTGTATGAAACTGCGTCCATCAGAGACGGGGCCTAGTAGACGCCTAGCTTTATACGACAGCAGGAATCCGCTGGATGGAAGCAGCTTGCAACCGGTCACACTGTAGCGTTCATAGCGTAGTTTGACTAGGTGTTCGTAAGCGATCATCGAAGTTAAGCACGTTCAGCACGGTCAGTCTTCGGATGGGTAACCGCGTGCGGCATTTACAACTGAACGCTCCCGCGGATGACACGTTGAATTGTAAGCCCCGGTTGTTTCAACCGTTTAGTCATGTCAGAGGCTTTCAAGTGGCTTAAAAACTCTGACACCAGGGCTAGCTACCCGGCTTGTACGAACTTCCTTACTTACCGGTCTCACTGGACTCAGAACTGACACAAAAATACACACAAAGTAAAAGTAGTATTATTATATATTCTTTAGTAAAAGTTATCGCAAATTCAACATAATTTGTACGACAGAAACGAAATGTACAATGTGTTTGAACTTCTGGTATTTGGAATTTAGTAAAAAAACACAATATATTAAATATAAAATTAAATTAAATTAAGTAACCGCAAGACACCTATTCTGTAAAATAATTGAGTTTGCTGGAAATTTAGCTAATAAAAACTAATAGTACCTACTTATTATATTATTATTTGAAAGCCGCATTCACTCTCGAATAGGGCAGAAGATGTGAATGAACGAAAAATGCCACTAACAAAAGAATATGTACACAATACTATCACAAACAACTTAGAAACACTCCCTGGCACATGTCTCGAACAGAAATGAAAATAATATTCTATAAATCGCGTGAACGGACAAAGGTTGGGCACAACTGGCGGACAAATAATCGGGAACCGGGAATATCGGGAAATCAGGAATATCGGGAAATCGGGAATATGGATGGGAATAGACTAATATAAGGAATTTATTGGGAAATGTCGCGTTTCCTAATTTACGAGTGCGACGGGAGACTAAGTTGGTTCTTGGTGACGATCAAAGTGGCTAGATTTAGCAGAAAGGTACTGTTTAAAACAGTCTTCCTTTTTTTTTTTGGAAGTCGGTTTGACCGACTTCCAAAAAAGGGGAAGTTCTATGTTTGTCTGTATGTGTTTTTATTGTGTGTTCATGTTGTTCATAGATATTTTCGCCAATTGTAAACCGGATCAAAAAAAATATTTTCTAGTTCGAAAGGGTATACTCCCGAGGTGGTCTTATTTAATTTTTTTCGAAATCAGCTGAGCCGTTTTTGGAAACTCAACAATAATGTAAAAATTGTATACATCAATACGAGCGAACTATTCGAATTTTGTACACGATGAAAGTCGGTTTTGCCATTTTTTGCGAAAGATACAATTATTTGTAAAACTAGATACACATTTTAGAACCACGTATTGTACTTAGATTATGTCGTAAATTCAATTCGTTTAATCACCGGATATGTTTCTTACAGCTTATTGCTGCGTTACATTTTTACCGACTTCCAAAAAGGAGAATTTTATCCCGTAAAAAAAAGAATCCTATGGTATAAGCCAAATAAGCAAATATAAATAAGTCAGCAAATAAACCAAAAATCACGGAACCGAAGCCGTGAGTAAAAGCTAGCTATTAAATCGTTAAGTCATAAATATTGTTAAGTTAGTTTTACATTTACGACTTTAACAGTAACATCTGTGGTGAGCTGTCACAGCTGAGAGCAGAGCACAGCTGTCACTCAATGAATTTCAAACCAAGCTTCTTTTAGCAAAATTGCATCTTTCGAATAGCTTTTATTACAAGTGCCACCGAGCATTTTCTTCAAAGAATTTCCAACATTGTCGGGGAACTCGATCTCGACACGTGAAAACGGTACGAACTGCTGGGACAGGGAAGTGACAACTGCGAACAGTCATTTAAGAATTTAAGCTCTAAGTTTTAAAATGTTTTGGGGAAGGATGCAACGGATAGTTTTGTAAATATGCTTGGCGTTATTTATTTTTAAACGACTTCAAAAAGGAGGTTTTCAATTCGGCTGTATTACTTTAGAAGTTTTAGTGTATGTTCATCGATACTTTCGCCAATTGTGAACCGAATCAAAAAAAAAAAAATTTAGTTCGAAAGGGTATACTCTCGAGGTGGTCTTATTTAAATTATATCGAAATCGGCTGAGACGTTTTTGAAAAATCAACAACAATGCAAATGAAAGTTACTACATTGATCAAATGATGGCACCTTAATCCGCGGAAACTATTCAAATTCTGTACTTACACGATTGAAGTCGGTAGAAAAATAATAGGTACCTAATCATTGTTCACGTGAAAACGGTACGAACTGCTGGGACAGGGAAGTGACAACTGCAAACAGTTCTTGTAAGAGTAAAAGATCTTAGTTTATAATTTCTAAACAAACAATGCAATGGGAATTTCTGTACCTACGTAGCTCAGACCAAATAAAAAAATCAAGACAGAACGTTGTGAACAGACAAGTGAGGCCAGTTTTGTATATATCGAGTGTATCGGTTTTGCGCCGCCATAGTTTAGCCATGTCAGAGGCTTCTAGCCACCCGGCTTATATGAACTGACTTACTTTTAGGTCGACTGACGAGCCAAGGCGTAGTGTCGTTGTACGTGTTTGTGTGTGTGACTGTGTCTGTACACGGCGAGGCGTAGTTTTGCCGGCCTCGTTTGTTTCTCAACGTTCTGTCTTGATTTTTAGGGTTCCGTACCCAAAGGGTAAAAACGGGACCCTATTACTAAGACTCCGCTGTCCGTCTGTCTCCAGGCTGTATCTCATAAACCGTTATACTTAGCTAGAAAGCTGAAATTTTCACAGATGATGTATTTCTGTTGCCACTATAATAACAAAATACTAAAAACAGGATAAAATAAGGGGGGCTCCCCTTCGTGGACAACAAACCTGATTTTTTTAGCCGTTTTTCGCTCTATATCAATAATGATAACAGGTTGTTGCTTAAAATTTTCACAGAATATTTAGTTATACAGGTTATTTCTAATCAATTAGCATCCTTTTAGAGGCTTATTCTGTACATCAAAACTAACAACATCTGTTCTGCGACTTTTCTCAAAACTCAAAAAAAATATTGTTCCATAGAAAAATATCGTTCACCCGCGACAAAATGTATGGAACAGCTAATTTTTTTTTTTGAGTTTTGACAAAAGTCGCAGAACAAAAGTTGTTAGTTTTGATGTACAGAATAACCCTAAAAGGATGCTTATTGATTAGAAATAACCCTGTGTATTCATTTCAATTATAAATATGTAGTAAAATTAAAATAAAATAAATATTTAAGGGGGGCTACCATACAGTACGGGACCCTCCGTGCGCGAGTCCGACTCGTACTTGGCAGATTATTTTATTTGGTCTGAGCTACGTATATTTAGTGTCATTCATTTTTCTTGTACTTACAGGTTTTGTGGTTGTTTTAACCGCTTAGCCAGGCCTTCAGGCGGCCTAAAAACTCTGATCCCAGATGGCCACCCGGCCTATACGAACTTACTTACTGTACCTAATTGACTAAAGCGGAACGAGGTCTGTGCTTCCACACGACGATTTTGCTTCTGTCAACCCGGGTAGCACAGCAAGGGGGGAAAACCATTTTATCCACTTTTAATGTCAGCTGTCATGATCAATCCATACTTTATTTCCTATTCGAGGGGACAAAACGGTGGAAAGACTATTTGTCCCTTTGCCATGCTTCCCGTGCAGGAAATCATTTTTTTTCTACAGGTTGCATTACTCAGGTTTTGTATTTTAATGTTTTTTTTGTCGTCGGCAATTTTTGATTTGGTTATAGGTCAAATATGTAGGTACCACATTTATATTTTAAGTGTAATACCTTGATGATTGATGTTTTTTTTATCATATTATGAAGTGTTAAGTACCATGTAGCATCGCGATTTATTATGACCATTTTAGTTACGTTATAATCATAATCACTTTACCTATTCATAACATTCTGTTACAAGTCATATAAATCTAGTTATAAACATCGCGTCTTAAATATTCTACACATATCATTCGTTCTTTTTACCTTGTAATAAGACAACTATTTCACTTCAAATGTGAAACTTTGTGATTGTTTCGTTTGAAAAATTGTTTAGCTTATTAATTTTCATTTTACAAATTGCTTTGCCAACTGAAAATTTTAAATTAAAAATATAAATTGCGATCAGGCTTACATTAAAAGGATTTTAAATAAAAGTCGCATAGATTTTTAGTTAAATTTTTATTGTCTTTGGTTATACAAAAACATGGATTAATTTTTAAAATAACTTACAAAAACACATTTATTTTATAATTTTAATAAATACATTGTGAATTACTAAACTTGTACATTGATAATAGTAAATCCTAATTTCAAATTGCAAAATCCACTATTTTGACACTTCGTTCACTTTCAAATATTGAATGGTGAGTACAGGGGGGCGATTCTGTTAGCCGCGGGACAATTCTGTTAGCCAATCTCTTTACTGAAGTGATACGTTCTTGAACCTCTCTCGTTTTTCTGACAGTTCCGACAGCTCAAAACTGTCAGAAAAACGAGACAGGTTTAAAAACGTGTCACCTTAGTAACGAGATAAGTTGACAGAATTACCCCGCCGATCTCTTTACTGAAGTGATACGTGCTTGAACCTCTCTCGTTTTTCTGACAGTGGTATTTTCTGGTATCAAAAAGTACAGATAGAATATCATACACTTATTAGTAGAAATCTGTTAGGTCCGATAGATACGTTTGCTAAACGTGCGTCGCGCGATGTCTGAAAAAATAAAATCGGCCAAGTGCGAGTCGGACTCGCGTACAAAGGGTTCCGTACCGTATGGGAGCCCCATTCCCCTTGCAGTTATTAATACTGACCAAAAACTCATAAAAATCACGTTTGTTGTATGGGATAAATATAATATATATAACCTATGGGTTAAATATTTCTTTTATTCTGTTTTTAGTATTTGTTGTTATAGCGGCAACAGAAATACATCATCTGTGAAAATTTCAGCTGCCTAGCTATCATGGTTCTTGAGATACAGCCCGGTGACAGACAGACAGACGGACAGACGGACATCGCAGTCTTAGTAATAGGGTCCCGTTTTTACCCTTTGGGTACGGAACCCTAAAAACGAGGTTTATAATTTATCTAAAACCGAATGTGTAGAACTGTATTTTTTGGTGTTAGCGAAATTTGAATTAGCGATTTCAAGATAAAATGAGATAGGTACATTTTAGACAGTATGCTTTCAACACCGCATTTTATTTGTGAGGTCGTGAAACGCGTGCAAATTGTCAGATTTAGAATGATTTTCCTTTAAACATTCTTTCTGTACTTTTATGAAATTTGCTAGGATATTTACGGCGTGGTTAAAAATAATACCAGGTTAATATAATTTGACACTTTCATTAAAATTTCCAATTCTTAGACAATCTTTTAAAAAATTATTAGTGGAATTGCTGTATGGTACGAAAATAATTCAAATATCGTAAAATATATCTTCGAAAGATTTTTTAGCATTAATAAATTATGTTGCAATGAATGTTAAATATTAAGTTATAATATGCTAATTATACAAAATGTATTTAACGCAAGACAACTGTTAGAGGGAGCGGCAGCTACGTTAGAGGAGTAGTGCCTTTGATTATGTATCTATCTAGAATCTAGATGGACCACAGAGCTATTAAAACCAGAGGGATACTGTGGTCAAGCGAGAAAATCTGGAGGAGATGCATTGATTTAACATGGCATGAGTTATAAAGAGACATTACAAATATCTCGATCATTGGCTGTTAGTCTGGCTAGTAAAAGCTGATACCGAAAAAGCGCGGCAAATTTAAAAAATATCAGCATGGCCCTAAACTGATATGGGAATACTTTTTCTCACTCGTACGACGTAGTATTGTTACCATTACTGCGATTCTGATTCTTCCAAATATTTGGGGATCGCCATTTTTTTTTTTTCAAGCTTTTATTTGCCGTGTAGGTTTTTAATGGCGTTATATAATTTATGTATTTTGATAACGTGATTATTATACTAAACTGAGGATTTTGTGTATTGCCCTCCAAATGATTATCAACGCTTACCTACTTATCAGCTACTACATTACTATGAAGATTATTGAAGACCATTCTAGGATATATTATGAATCATTTTGTAGAATTTAGTACATGACGTATATTTATAAAAAATGTTTTTAATACAATGTCGCTTAGGTACTTTCCGCTATGAATACCCAAATTTAAGGGTAAATTCGCGATAGTGGTATCACCGTGTGCTGTCATATAAAACGTTTGCGAAAAATTCGAATATCAACTTTCGTTAGCCAGACTCTACCGAGTTTTTTTCGCGTTAGCATCAAGTTCCAATTCATATTTAACAGTTTTGACAGCTCTGAGAAAGATTTTCTATACATGTTTTAGTTGAGAATTGCCTCGAGTGACAACAGCGGTTCATCATCTCTCTGGTTGTATGAGCTCTGTGAGTTGGACAAAATAAATATAAACATCAATCACAAACAGAACGGCCCAAGCTTTTTGACAAAATACGCGTACATGTTGTGCTTAACCTGACAAAATGCACAAGCTTACGGTCCATATACAGGGTCATAGGTATTAAACGTAAAACCTTTTAAGGGCGGGTCTAGTACATCTAGACAAACAATTATTTTAGGACTTTTGGAAAATCACGAAGAAAATATCTGCTTTTTCATACAAAAAGTTCGTCAACGCGCGGCAAAATGCATGGAGCAGCGATTTTTTTTGCGAATTTTCAAAAGTCGTAGTACAAATGTTTTTTGTCTAGATGTACTAGACCCGCCCTTAAAAAGTTTTGCGTTTAATACCTATGACCCTGTATAGGTAATATTTTCTTGGCCGTTTAGCTCAGCCAATTCGGTATCTAGGCATATACATAATCGAAGGGTAGTGCATTACGTGTAATGTGTATAATATTATTTATACAAATCCTCAAATATATTTCCACAAACTACTCTTATGCCATTCAAAATCCGATCAATTATCTATTAAACTTACTGACATTCAGTTTAGTTCGTTATTTTTAATCAATTTTCATTTATATACTTACTACAAATACACGACAAAGATGTATTTTATTTAATTAAATAATTCAGTTCATTTTATTCCCTTGTCATTATATAATTATGATTTTAAAATATAAACTTCTAAAAATGTTGTTAAATTAACATGCAAAATTGTTTAGATAAAGGTAGCCGATATTTAAATAATACGATTTAAAGATTATTTAAAACTGTTTACACAGGGTTATTTCTAATTAATTAGCATCATTTTAGGGGCTTACTCTATACATCAAAACTAACAACTTTGGTTTTACGACTTTTAATAATTCATAAAAAAAGGTGTTGTTCCATAGAAAAATGTTGTTCACTCCAGATAAAATGTGTGGCACTGCTGTTTTTTTTTAGTTTTGACAAAAGTCGCAGAACAAAAGTTGTTAGTTTTGATGTACAAGATGAGCCCCTAAAAGGATGTTAATTGATTAGAAATAACCCTGTATATATATTTATTGGGTCAAAATAAAAATATGATCTAATATTGTTTATATTCCTAATAATGTCGTATCCTCTCACCCCCTAGCAAACAAAGCCAGACAGAATTTAAAAACAGCTGAAATTCGGGGGAAAAAGATGAATCTTTTTTGGGTTAAGGCGCACGTAGGGGTTGTAGGGAATGAGAGGGCCGATGATCTCGCTAAAAGTGCTGCACTCGACGACGAGAAGGGACTGGATTACGACAAATGCCCGGTTTCATTCGTCAAGCGCCAAATACGTTTGGAGACGCTTGACGCATGGAACCGGCGCTACAAAGAAGAGGGAACTGCTTCAGGCACAAAAATGTTTTTCCCTGATGCACTGGATGCTTACCCTATAATTAAAAAGATCAAGCTGGATCCGGTTTTGGTACAGGTACTGACAGGACACGGCGGGTTCTCCGAATATTTGAATCGCTTCAAGTGTAAGGAGAGCCCGGCGTGTGTCTGTGATCCTGCAAAAAGTGAGAGCATAGTGCATGTCATAGTAGAGTGTCCACAGTTCTGTAAAGAGCGACATGATCTCGAAACGGAAATAGGATTGGACGTGGTAAAAGATAACTTAAAGGAAATAATGAAGGACGAAAAAATCAGAGAGGTATTTATAAATTATTGTAAGAAAATAGCGATAAGAGTCATAAAAAGAAATAAAACTCGTTGATTCACTGCGTATATGAACAGTAATATAATTACAGATATACCCCCAGTGTCTGACAAGGACTGGTTGCAATGTGAAATTGTTAAACTTCAAATGGTCAAAATGTCTCTGCTACCTACACAGAGGAACATAGAATAAATTTAATAAAAAAAAAAAAAAAAAAAAAATAATGTCGTATCTATTTTTGATTGTAATTTATAAACAATATTAACTATTAAAACAATATTATAAAAATTGAGCGATTATGTTTTGTGACTCATAAAACTGTTATGCTTTTTTTTAAATATATACTAATTCATTAAGAGATAGTGATAACACAAATTATATAACCTTGTTGTACTTAGAATTATAGTACTTTCTAAATGAATTTATTGGTATATAACTTAAGAAACATTTATCAAACAACAAATTCATGGAATGAATTCGAATATATACATACAAGGTTCTTTTCAATTAGCTAGAGAGCTCTGACAAAGATGACGAGTAGAGTCCTTTCAGTCTAATACTGGCACGCTGCACTACCACAATTACTTTACCTCCTGTACTATACACCGAATCAAACTTGTTGACGGATGTGAAGTTAGCTACAAGATGCACAAAACCCAATCCTGCCTGAAGCTCACTTGACAGCGAGGATTTTGTTTCACACAGCTTGTAGCAAATTTCGCAACGTGATGTTTGATTTGGCCCGTAACAGGAATGATATTGAAACTTCTTACCTGTAAGGTACATGTAAGGGCGCGTACACATAGCGTCCGATTTTACGGGATCCTTCATATTATTTATTGGTATCAAAAATATAAAAGATACACGTCAAAAAAATTATAAAAATTACATTTGTTATTATTAAAATAATAATATCACTTAAATAATCTAATTAATATCATCTTTGCTTAGTAGCAAATAATTAAATTGTACTGAGTTGAAACATTACATTACAAAATAGTTGAGTTGTGTTTTTATAGACAACAACAAATAATAACAATAATCAATATACAATATAATGAAATAATAATAAAATGTCAGAATTAAATAACAAAATTACATTTATGTCAATAGTAGATAACATTCAAAAATAGTTCCAATGTCAAAGCACACATCGTTACAACTCCTTTAAATTAATTATCTCATTAAAATCATAGAATGTATGTTCGATTAGCCAATTTTTCAATTGTCTTCTATATGACTCTCTAGAAGGTGCCTCTACCACTTCTTTTGGTAGCCGGTTGGTGATTATAGGCGCGTTCATGTGTATCAATTTACCCGTTTTTGCCAGTCTGCGAGGTAGAGCACACAAACGATGCGCATGCCGCGGTGGTTCTGCGCTCGAGCGCGTTGCTCCGAGGTGCGGGAATTCCTCCGGGTGATCCCTGGCGTACATACCCGCCTGGAAGAAGAATAGGCTCG
Organism: Hypomecis atomaria; assembly: GCA_964007245.1. Classification (NCBI taxonomy): domain Eukaryota; kingdom Metazoa; phylum Arthropoda; class Insecta; order Lepidoptera; family Geometridae; genus Hypomecis; species Hypomecis atomaria. Next base: position 19,971,044 of record OZ023291.1, read on the forward strand.
GCACAGTCAGTATCCCCATGGATCGGAAATACGATAGTGCAGAGATGTCCTGTGGCGCTCTCACTATTGCACGGACGGCTCTTTTCTGCATTTTGAAGACGCGCTCCCAATCGGCAGCGCGTCCCCATAGCTCGATACCGTACTGAATTATCGAGTGCACAGAAGCAAAGTAGCATTGCCGAACCATGGGGCACGGCAGAACCGAGGAAACTCGCCGCAGCGCGAAACAGGCACTACCTATTTTTCCACAAAGTCCCTCAATGTGGCTCTCCCAGGTCAATGCGCTATCCAGCTGAAAGCCTAGAAAGTTTGTTGACTTCACTTGGTCCATCTCAACGCTGCCGATTTTTACCTTGAGTGGTCTGTAAGTTCGACCTGAAAGGTTGAAATGTACGAAGTGAGTCTTATTGGCGTTCAACTTCAACCCATTTACCCTGAACCATGCGTCTAAAGCGCTCGATACTTTGTTTAGTTTATGCTCTATCTGATCTACAGTAGGCGCAGTGACAATCGCAGCAACGTCGTCTGCGTACATTAGGACATGAGCGTCTGCTATGTTTTCCGGCAAGTCATTAAGAAGGATGGAGAAGGTGATATTGGATAGCGAGGAGCCTTGGGCTACTCCGATCACCGTCTCCAGCGGCATCGACCTCACTTTGCCACCATCTCCCACAACAACCTGGACTCGCCCAGTCATCTGGTCCGTAAACATTTTGAGTGCAAAATTTTCTATACCGTAGTACTCCATTTTTGCAGCCAGGACGCCATGATCTGCAACGTCGAAGGCTTTAGACATATCACAGAAAATTACTGCAACCTGCTGCTGACCTTCACGAGCCTCGATTATTCGCCGGACAAGTTCCCTGGCTAACGAGGTCGTGGATCTGCCTTTACGGTACGCGTACTGCCTGTCACTTAACGCCGCACTCTCGGTTAGGTATTCTGTCAGACGGACACTCAAGCCATACTCAAAAATCTTCGCTATTCCTGGTATGATGGAAACAGGTCTATAGCTATTCATGTCGCCCTGATCTCCTTTTCCCTTATATAGCGGAGAAATCTTAGCACTCTTCAAAGTGGAAGGATACCTTCCTTCTTTGCAGCACTTATTAAAGAGGCAAGCTAGAGTTCGCGATACCGGTTCCGCCACGGCGTGCAGTAACTCTATCGAAATTTCGTAAACATCTTTCGTTTTCTTTCGGGCTATTCCCTTTGTAATAATTCTTTGTACCTCTAGATGTGTGAATGGTCTTATTCTGAGAGAGCGGTCTGCCGGCGGGCGCACCGCCGCGAGCGCGCGCAACGCCGCGATAACGTCGGCTGTTGGCGCCCCTGCTGTGCCAGCTGCACCTACCAAGTACGCGTTCATCCCATTCGCAGCATCCGCCCTGGACAAAAAACTGGAGCCATCAGGGCGTTTTAATACATCGGTATATTCCGTAAAGGCTCTCTTCCGACCGGTTTCAGACTTTACTACATCCCACATTGATCTGGTAATGTTTTCAGATTGATGAATAATGTTATTATAGTATTTAGCTCTCTCTGTTTTCGTCAAATCATCGAATCTATTTTGATATTCACACATCTTTTCGTCTAAGCCATTATTGTAAGGAAATTTTAATTTTAGCCTGTTACATTTACAGAACCTTAACGGATCTTAACGGATCCAACGATAAAAACATATACATTTAAATGGACCTGTAAAATGGATGTTGGATCGGTATTTTTTACTGGATCTGCGGGGCAATTCTGATAACCAATCTCGTTGCTGAGGTGACGCGTTCTTGAGCTTCTCTAGCTCTTGCTTTCGGGGGGTACGGAAGACCCCCATTCGGAGATCCAGTAAAATATTTAAAATTAATATTTTACTAGTCACAGATCGGACGCGGATCATTTAGGTTCGAAATGAGTCACAAATCCGAGTCGGGGCACCCCGACCCCACGTAGTCTTGTGGCTACGACTCTAGAGTGTTTTTTAAAAATGCGGGAGCCAGAAACTCAAAGGAGGTCGCTGCGCCAGCCTCGGCCTTCGTTGCGCTACCAAAGACTTAAGAGGTTCGGAAGCGTATCACTTCGGTGACGAGATCGGTTGACAGAATTGACCCGCAGGATGAGTGTATTCTGTGTAAACTCGCTCAAACAACTAAGTACATACGCTGACAGCATATACGTTTAAACGGACCTGTAAAACGGACGTTCTATGTGAACGAGCCCTTAGCCCTGTACATTACGTTTGATTACACACGTATCAAAATTATATTGCTGAGAGCTGTTGAAGCGATTAAAAAGACCTTGTATTTATAATTAAATAATATATGATACATTAAAAAGTCTAAAAATTAAATGGACTCTAAATCCATAAAGAGGGACACATAACGACATTGTCTAATTTACTGTGCGCATTGACAATATTTTTAGGAATTAGAATAAATACCAAAGTATTATTACAAATACAAAAACTTTAGTATTTTCTTTAATACGTTAGGATTTAAATAGAATAGATATATATCTGTGAAAAAGTTGCACGAAGTAGTTCTCACTTGAGCCCGATTCAGTTAACCATTGAGGGTACTGAAATGTTCTGCCTGTGAACCTCTGAGGGGTTAGTCCAGGTTTACATGTAAATTGAAACTACAGTTGTTTGGGTAAGACGGTTTTAATTTTCACACGTTTATACGCCTGTGCCTTTATCATAGCATTTCATTTGATATGAGTATCATAGGTTTTCAAGGGGAGAAGTAAGTTTTATTTTCTTAAAAATAACTGTTTGATAATTAAAGAAAAAAATTAGTTGCCATTGTTTATGTATTTATTTTCAATTTACAAACCTATGTAATTCTTGATTATTCGCCGTTTGGCACCACGATATTTAAAGATGTATGTATTTGTAATATAATTTGGTCACTTTTGTATATTAGTTATATTCATTGGTAGAATTACGCATTTTAGAAGATGTTTTCAAACAAAAGGATGTACTTGCTTTGGAATGCTTTGCCTGAGTCTGTCTTCCCGCTAAAGTACAATGTAGGTGTCTTCAAATCCCGAGTAAATTGGTATCTTCTAGGTTAGCGTGTTACAGCCTAGACCGCATATCTGCTTAACATCAGGCAGTGTGTAGTCAAACGCAAACCTATACGACATATAAACAACCTATAAACAAAAATACTTATGTATTAAGTTCAGTTAATATTTTTTTGGGAAATGTCAAACTCACATTCTCAATACAATTTAAATGTATTATGTTAAAAATAATATTTTATTTTCATGATATTAAAAGTCAATTTTATTTAACTATTTATAGTACTCTTAAATAAAATGCGTAGTTCTCTGGGAATGGTATAAAATGTCAGGTATAATTCAAATCTAGGGCTTAATTAGGACTATGATTAACTATCTTGATATTATTATATAAATTCTATCTCTACACATCAAATATTTTATAATAATAATAATCAAAGGTTAATAAAACCTCTCTCACAACATAAATAACGTTGTACAACACCCAGATTTGATGCATAAAATAATTATTAGGTACGTACATACTTATATTTATATATTTTATTACACCCTTATTTGTATACAAAGTAAGTAGTAAATTAATAATAACATCTATTACATTAGGTACATAATTTATAATACTGACACATTTATTATATAACTAGGAATATCGAATCAAATCGTATGTACAATTATATATAAAGTAGGTACCTACATAATAATATTTTAGAATATAATCCTTGTAACTACATTTGACACATATATTTCATAATACATATTAGGTATATAGTTTTATAGATGGGTAATCTATTAATCCGTAGATATAATATTAGATCTGCCTGCTTAACTCGCTTTGTATTATTTTAAACCGATCAAGTGAGTCACAAAAGTGATGGATATCATAAGTTTTATATTAATAAAAGGCAATTTTAGATTAATCATTAAACGTAATTAAAAGCGAGTCAAGAAGACATTATTCTCTACTGTTTATGTATTTGAAATCGTTGTATAATAATTCACTCGTGATCCACCCTCGTTTTGGCCTTAGTAAATGATATATAGCAAAATATTAGAAGAGAAAAAGATATTAAAATAGTAATCGCAATAATTAAAATTTATTACACCGATGATAACATTACTTTAGTCATTAGTATGAGTATTGCTTAGAATTTCTATAATTAGAAAATTTACACAAATTAACTACATATATACCAAAGATATACACGCTCGAGAACATCAATCAGTAACAGATACTCATAAAATAGGAGTTCAACTTATAACTAGCTAAATATAACAAGAAAACATTTGGTCTCTAGCAAATCACATTATTTGGCTTCTAAATTGGTAAATGTATTATTTCAGAAATGATTATCAAAAACACAATAAAGATCATGACTTTGAATGAACAAAATTGTATTAAATTCGTTCATATTAATACTAGAAGCTCAAGAACTTTTGGGACTAGAAAATCACACGAAGGACTAGCTTTGGCACACAGTACACAAGATCCATTGACAGCATTTTCCATTTAAACTACATTCACCATTAGCATTAAGGGTTTATTTTTATTCGTTTTGTTTTAATCTTCTTCTTATAACAGGAGAAGATAACCAATATTCTAAGCATCTTTGCTGCCTTAGGTCCGACCGGTCAGACAGCAAACGCTACTCGAAACTGACTTGAAATTAACCAATAACTACTAAAAATAATGTCAAATTCACAAAAATAATACAACTACATGGACGGGACGGTAAAATCACAAATGAAAATTAAACTGCTTGTATTGATAACCAGAGACTTAACCAACTAAGAAGATACGTTGGAACCATTTTATATTCACTTTTTAGTCCAGTTCACTGGTATTTTATACATTTTTAAAATGTCCACTTTTACACAGCGCAATAATCGAAAGTTTTATTTCCCGCAAAGGTTAGACAAACCAACTCTATTTGAAACACAAAGCTTTGGTACCAAAATTGGGCAATTTTCATCTTGGTACCGAACTCGAGATGAACAGACACTGTTCCACAATTTCACTAATTGTACACACCCCGAGTCATCGCTTCTCGATTCCGATTGTGCCATTTGCAAGTCAGGATCCGCACGTAGGTTCGCCTGAATGTGGCGTTGCACAGCGCGTAGCAAACAGGATTGATCGTAGAGTTGATGTAACAAAGGGCATAGAAAAATGACCACAGCTCATCTGGAATGCATCCCGTACAGGCCGTCAGCGGTTTCAATAGAACTAGGATATTGTAAGGCGTCCATGTCAGAATGAACGAGAGTAAAATCGCTGAGAGCGTTTTAGCAGCCTTCGTTTCCTGCTTTTTCTCTTGCGTCTTCTTCTTTTTGGGCTGTTTGGAAGTTATGCCCTTTCCGGCCAGTTGCTTAGGAATTATTTTGGCATTTAACGGGATTCTTACGTCTTGGATGTGTGATGTTCTTCTAGTGAGAGCTGCATGGCCTCCCGGGTGGAGGTTTAGTTCTGAGTCTCCTCTCGTAGGTCTGAAGTGTGGTCTATTGGCAGAAGGTGGGGACTCTTCTGTGATCATTTTGATGGTTGCCCTTTCCTGGTCTGACTCTGGTAGCCTTATGAGGATTGTGTAGACTGAGTCTGCCGAGGCAGATTTGGGCGCGGGGGAGGTAGTGGCGTTGATCCTCGTGTTAGGAGGGAGGGAACGGCTGTCCCTCGCCGCGGGTATAGGAGGAGGGTCGTAGTTGCGGCGGAGAGGAGACGTCCCTCCGTCTCCGGAACCCTGTGAGGTGCGCGTGGCATACGGATCCCTGATCACGTTCAGTGATGTACATCTGTAAAGAATTAATTAAATTAGAAACACTCAATCATCATCAATGACAGTCGTCAGGACGTCCAATACCTAAACTATACCGTGGATTTCCTATAACACTGTTATAAGCGAATCGTATCCAGCGTGTTAGAGCATCTGGCTCTAATTATTTATGACTGCAATAACACCACGTTGTCGATGGAAGTTCTACTCGTTTGACAATATATTATCTTTATTTGAGATCTTTATGTATTTATCAGCCATCCGGATTAAAATTAATGATTCGCTTGAGTTGAAAGTCTATAACTACACAGACTTACTTCTCACTAAACTTTCATGAGCAATATCTGTCTATTCAAGATAAATTGTGAAAAGCTTTTTTAATTATTTATCTACAACTAAATACAATACTAATTTATATGCTAAAACTACCTACACTACTACTACACAAAAAGCTTTGGACCATCCACAGACCCTTGAAGGTCTGAAGATAATCCAAATGCTCAGGCCCACTGCCAGTTGGCAGCGTGCCCAGCATGCTGGCAGCATTGCCACGCTGAATGGCAATGCTTATGCGTTGAGCCAAATAAACACCAGCATTTTTGTCACGCGTCGCGTCCACCAAACGCTCAGAAAGACTTTTGAAAATAAGATGAGCTCCCGGCCCCCACGGACCCAATGTCTCAACTACAAATGGCTCAAATATGTAACCACTACCGAGGTGAAAAGCTTTTCGTTACAAATTAATTTGTTTCCTAAACTGGCTATTGTAAAAACTTTCAGCCTGTTCCTCCAGCTTCCTTACCTAGAGACTGTGCTTTGCAGCGGCGTCTCGACCGAGACCGGCGTGGCATACCCCGGGTCCGAGGGTTCCTCCTCTGGCTCCGTGTCCTCCAGGTCTTCCCTCCCGGAGTGCCACCACGCCACGCACCACGCGCGGACGGTCTGCCAACCGCGCTTCGGCTGACGTGACGATACACCCTGATGAAGGAAAGTCAAAGTCAAAGTCAAAATATTTATTTTGCGGAGACATGGGTAAAATGTAGGTGTTAAGTTAGTTACATAATTATGTGCACCATGCTCCAGCATCATGGCATGCAAAATCATCATTATTGAATTTATAAGTACATTTAACATTCTATATTTATTTAACATTTACATTAAACAAGGTATATTTGCCATGAATCTGTATACTTTTCACTACATAGTATAAAACAAAGTCGCTTCCCGCTGTCTGTCTCCATGTATAATAATAATAAATATTAGGGGACATCTTACACACAAACTCTGACCCCAAACTAAGCATAGCTTGTAATATGGCTGCCAAAGACTGATATACTACATATACATATTTTAAATACATACTTATTTAGATAGTACCTAAAATATGTATGCTTATATCTTTAAAACTACGCAACGGATTTTAATGCGGTTTTTTTAATAGATAGAGTGTTTGAAGAGGAAGGTTTATATGTATAATACACCTGTGCGAAGCCGGGGCGGGTCGCTAGTATTTGCATAAAAATTTGTTATTTAAAAATTCATTTATAGAATAAAATATATCTTGTCCATTAGTAATTTCTTAAGTCTAAATTTAAAAATGTCAACGTTATTTGTATCTAAAAAGATACTTTCCCTAGAAAGGATACTTTAGCCTCATTAAAAATCAGCCATATTAAAAGCGTTGCTCATTGGAGTCAGAGATCGTGTGTAAGATGTCCCTGATAGAGGGTTATCCAGAACTATCCGAAATAAAATGACTCAGACCACCATTATGAACAAATTTTGATATGGGGCCAAACCGGAATTCGCCAAAAAATCGGCTGTTTCATTCATCTTGTTGATTCCGAGATAGGATTTTTTTCTTTGAATTCTGTGTTGTCCCCATACTTGTTTATAATGATGGTCTTAATCAACCCCGGCCGGTTTAGTACGGGGCAAGCAGATAACCCTGAATATATGTATATCTGCCTTTGTTCTAGAATTGAAATTGATTTTTAACCAATATAAACATGACCTTTTTCTACTGCACTACCGCCAAACCTTGCATCGCGCTAATGAAATATTTTGCATCAATTGAACCAATATAAGTTCACACAAGCGAGGAAGGGTCCTCGCCTTGGTATATAATTATACAATAGGCCCAATTATGAAGGCGCCATCGTAAAATTAATAGCAACGTAAAAAGTGTTCGAATGAAGATGGCTTACGATCCGCGACAGAAGAAATGCTAGGATACTTGGATTGCTATACTTCATCTTAAACGACGCTAAATCACCGCCTTATCTTAAAAACTTTTTTACGTTTATGGCTTCAGACGTTGTCACTAGGCCACCGAGGTCCTGCAATATTCTTCTTCTCAGCACCCCGAGGCACAGTACGTCTTTTGTGCATGACTCTTTCCGTGTTGTAGCCGTGCGACTTTGGAATAAGCTTCCATCCACTATTCGGCAAGCGCCTTCGAAGGCTGTCTTTAAGCGTCTTGTGCGGGAGCATTACTTAGAGTTGTCCAAAATCTCGAACACAGGATAAGCTATTTTATCTTTTACCAGTTATCATCTTATTATGTATTATAATAGTTTATGTAAGTTTATGTATTTTATTTAAATTGAAATTGTATTAATATTTCGTATAGTTATATCATTTTTTAGTTTTGATTTTTGTTGATTTTAGTTAATGTATCTCTTTGTTTGTTTATTCATGCCTACAATCCAATGTTTTCTACCTCTTTAGGTTGACTGGTAGATAATGCTATTTAGCGTTAAGTCCTCCTTTTGTACAAATGGTGTGCAATAAAGTGTTAAATAATAAATAATAAGATATAGATGATTTGCATAAGTGAAAAATAAACAGAAAACGTCGTTTATAATAATTAGCTATTATAATTACGATGGTGTCTTCATAATTGGGCCTATTGTATAATTATATAACAGGCGAGGATACTTCTTCGCTTATATTGAAGGTACACTTATATTAATGTAAGCTCCAAATTGTGTATTTCAGTACACCACATCCTCTTTATTGTTCATGGTTACTTTTCTATTTAGGTATTTTTTATTTATCAAGCTATTTGCATTTAAAAGTTACGTTTTTGTGCAAAATAGCACTCTATGTATAGCACACCTCCAGTAGCAGCTGTCCTCCTAGCGCTATTTTATGTCTATATATTGGATTTCCGTTTTATGCTGACGTTTTATTATATTACACTTAATAACAAAACGTCAGCATAAAACGGAAATCCAATACACAGATATAAAATAGCGCTAGGAGGACGACAGCGTTGGCTTCCCTTTTATGACTGCAACATGACTGCAACGTAATTTGTTTTAGTTCTGTCTCTGTACGTAATATCTAAGCAACATAGTCGCCGCCTGATAAAGCAACTATTCAAGTCTAACGAGTAGTAGATAAACAATAAATAAATTAATATATTTATTTCCAAAAAAATTGCACAATACTTTTACATAAATAGTGATCCCTGCACTATACGCGATAAGACCTGTGTTTCAGGGTTCTGAGCACGAATCGCTTACAAAATGAAATATATAATTACACCAAAGTTAAGAATCTTCTGTTGTTATGGCAATAGTTATTATGTACCAAATAGTCTCAGTGCATGAAACACTAGGAAGGACTGAAAGATGGTATTTGATTGTGGTGTGTGGGAGGGGGGAGGGGGTTTGGGTGTGTATCTTGTTTATTTGTAGAGACTAGAAACCTTTTAGTCTAAAATTGCGCACTCCTCCACTAAACGTGATTGCTGAATTTCGAAAAAGATATAAGATAAACATTGATTTACTGCAATGTCTGCAATACACACATTTAAAAAGTTTGACTATGAATCATTCCTCTCGATATAAAGCAAACGTAGAAGTGGAAGGGCGTGCAGTTTTATACTGAATGTTGTTATCTCTGTGTTGCTCTGAGAACGATACTTACACTCAACAGATGCTGCCACTATTGCTTTATCAAAATATTATTACAGCTATATTCCTGAGAAAATTTGGAGCTCGTCGAGAAATGAACAGCTGAATTGATGCTCTTGCAATTAACTATCTAAATATATCGTCAGACAAACACATCTTCCTTTTGCAAGGAAGAGAGATAATATTTTTATTATTTCGAATGAACTTATGCAAGCGTCTGTATTTATACAACCTTTTGGTTTGCAACTTTGTTGTAATTACAAAGGTGGACGTACTTATCATCACTAATAACTTTTACTATGTGACCAGCCTTGATATTCCAAAAAATAACTATTACTTAAACTATGTCGAACTGCTGAATTGTGCCTCGGTTGATCCAATGGTAAACGTTGCTTATAACGATCAATATATCTATCCATCTCTCCAAAATTGGAAAACAATATACCTAACCTGGTTTATATAATGTTTTCAGAATTTTCAACTAATAAAAGAGCACATTAGGCACCGTATATGTAGTCTGGAACCGGAATATTTCAGATGAATTCGTTTAGAAAACTAAGCAAATACCTATTCATGTGGTGCCATACAGACAAGAAAATCTTTAATGCGCACTATTTATTACAGATCTTCATAATGTTATGCGGTAGGCCCGCGTACCAACTACGACGTAATCTGTGATGTTTACGCGTATGTAACTATGACGTTAGCTGCAGTACCTTGGGCACATAATGCGTAATGGCAAATATGACTTGCTCCAATTAATCATGCAAGGGAAGATCCAGGGAAAACAACCACCCGGAAGAAGACGAACTTCGTGGCTCAAAAATCTTCGTACGTGGTTCAATCTGAGCACAAGATCACTATTCCTCGCAGCGGTTTCCAAAGTCCGCATAGCTCTGATGATAGCCGACCTCTGGTAGGAGCTGGCACCTCCAGAAGAAAAAGAACTATGACGTAAGCTGCGGCTATTTGCCTACCGTCTTTTGTTTAGTTTTTTTGGGTGTTTTTTTATTGAATAGCAATAGAGTTTGGAGAACTTCCAGGTTGTTTACTTTGTCAAACACAATGGCACCGATTATTCAAGAGATTTCGAGGCAACTTTTATTCAGAAATAAATGGAGGATGGCTTTCGTTCGACACAGTTACCGTGCTTACTATCGGAGCGAAAGCATCTCGTGTTCAGTGTGTGAATATCAGTGCCAGTGTGAAGTGTTTTCTGCGAACTTGTTGTGTCGTGTGTTTTGCGATTCTGTGCGATAAAGTGCAACGGCATTTTAACTGATTATCCAAAAACCCATCTCGTAACAATAATATACATAATAGTTTTCACCATAATCCTCTAGCCTGCCTCGGTAACAACTGGTTGTAAAATTTCGTGACAAATAATGGTTCATAGCAGCCACATCTGGCGGACATCCAACTCGATTCGCTGCACCAATTTATGTGACAAAATAAACCATAGCACCTGGAGATAAAACCTGACTAACGACCGGGTAGTTGCAAGAATGCTGTGTTAGCACAAAACGTGAAAATCTATAATAAGTATGTGTTCTGTACTAATCATAAAAGAGAAAGACTAAGAGAAAACTTTGTTGCTTTGCTTATTATGGTCTGTCATTCCATAGACCGTAGCTATACAGTTATAATAATTTCGTTAGCTAAAGTTCATATTTCTGACTTCATTCATAATATAATCGTTCAAAAAGCCTTAAACTGCTTAATTACAATTATTATTATATTTTTTTCTTATCTTCACGCATAACATCAGTGAGTCAGTGAAAAATTGATAGATTTTAAGACAGTATTTTATGGATTTGAACTGCCTTTTCAATGCTAATGCTTAAAACATAGAGTTTAACTTTAGAGATACAATATGCCAAATTTTAAAGTCGCCATTGTAAATTTAATAGCAACGTAAAATAGTGTTTTCTCTATCAAATTCATGTAGTGAAAAGAAACAGGACTACTCCAAATTCCTATTATGATTACGATGGCACCTCTAAAATTGGCCCATGCTTATTCATTTAGGTATTGCGACAAACACAACACATGCCAAAAAAATAAGATTAAACGTGTTAATACATAGTTTTAAGTTCTATGTACTTGTATCCTTCGTTGATACCTACGAAACTTCGTAAAAAAGAACATGTTAACTATTTACAAATATATATTCAAAGCATTTTAACACGTTTAGTGCATACTAAAACATTTTAGTTAGAACTAATAACGTATAATTTATGAACGCACGGTCCGAAGAGAGCGGTACTAGCGCCAATATTTGTTTAGTGGTGGCGGTGAATAAACTAATTTAGCCTGTTCGACGGCGCGTGATGCATTTAACGTGGGAGGTAAGCGCAAAAAAATGCAACTACTTTCTAAAAGCTGAATTTTTGGTATTACGTTGTCATGGTGGTGTACAACAATACCTTGGAGTCAGTCAGCTGGGATGCTTAGCGTTTGGTAGGGATACCCGTTTAATTTTTTTTAAATAAATGAGTATCTTGCAACTATGTACTTTCAAAGCTGAAAATTGGTGTACGGGTTGAAAAATAACTAAAGTAGAGTTTAGCCACACCCAATCACCCAAAACATGTAACAGAGCTTTTCAGTCGGGCTTTAAAGCGGAAATACTTTAAAACTTGACTGACAGGCCTTATTACTTGTTTCAGGTAATTTGCTGCGATTACATTTTTTTTTTAGTTGTTTTCCTACCCGCATGCCAATTTTCAGCTTTTAATAGTAGTTGCAAGATGCTCATTTATTTAAAAAAATCAAACTTCTATCCCCACCAAACTCTAAGCATCCCAACTGACTGACCCCGGGGTATTGTTGTACACCACCATGACTGCCTACTACCAAAAAATCAGCTTTTAGAAAGTAGATGCATTTTTTGCGCTTACCTCCCGGGCTAGTTCGACGGCGCGTGATGCATTATGTTGTAAGCTGATGCAATGATAGCAGCACTAGTAGAGCCATGTTTCATTTTATCAACCCATAACCAGGATCAAATTAAAAACAGAAATGTTGTAGTTAACGAGTTTTTTTAGGGTTCCGTACCCAAAAGGAAAAACGGGACCCTATAACTAAGACTTCGATGTCCGTCTGTCTGTCTGTCTGTTTGCCACCGGGCTGTATCTCATGAACCATGATGAAATTTGGCTGCTGAAATTTTCACAGATGATGTATTTCTGTTGCCGCTATAACAAAAAATATTAAAAACAAAATAAAATAAATATTTAAGGGGGGCTTCCATACAACAAACCTGAATTTTTAGACGTTTTTCGCTCTATATTAATAATGATAACAGGTAGATGCTTGAAATTTTCACAGAATATTTAGTTTTATATTCACTTCAATAATAAATAATAAAATTAAAATAAAATAAATATTTAAGGGGGGCTCCCATACAGTACGGAACCCTCCGTGCGCGAATCCGACTCGTACTTGGCCGATTATTTTAAATATCGTTATACTAAAGAAATTCTCTTTAAAATTATCTTAACATTTGACGCGCGCCTTGTTTGTTCAAGTTGTCTCTGAAATACGAGTACGGTTGATTGAATTACCGCGGGATCAATGACGCAATAGCGAGATAAAATATTTATTTCGGAAAATAGATTACGACAAAATGTAGCGAACAGTTTACTTTCGTGATTTCAAGGTTGATTACATAATAAAAGTAAGTCATAAGTTATGGTTATTGCATAAATGTATATGTTCCTTGCTTAGGAATACATCCTGTACTTGTATATAATATACACATACCATGCATATACCTATCACTACATAGTATAGAACAAAGTCGCTTCCCTGTCTGTCTTTCCCTATGTATGCTTATATCTGTCGGGGACTGAGACTTATCGTGTAAATCACCCGCAATTGTTATTTGTGGGTCATCCATTAGTACGACTCGCCGGCGGTCTCCTGTTGTCCGTCTCACCAAAATAAACACTCTGTACTATTGCAACGGGTGGTTTTATTGACCTAGTATCACTTGGTAATCAATTTAACAAGAATTTTTGAAGATGAAAACGGATTTTAAAGTCAATAGGTTGGCACGGGTGCAATGCCGCCTTGCGCTCGGAATGGAATGAAATTTGTCACCCATCTGTCATTTCATTCCGACACAAGCATGCAGTGTTGCCACGTGCGACCCCATTCAGGTGATACCCACTTTAAAATCATCACTATTGCTGTCAACTAAATGCAACTATGCTGTCTCGCTCCGTCATATCTTTAAAACTTCGCAACGAATTTTGATTCGTTTTTTTTTAAATATAGAGTGATTCAAGAGGAAGGTTTATAAGTATAATATACCCGTGCGAAGCCGGGGCGGTCGCTAGTAATTTTTTGTTTGACTGAAAATAAATTAAAAACCGGACAGTAAAAGTAAACAGACAAGCAAGATAGTAGGTAAGCAAATATCTTACCTATATGCGTTATTTTCTCCGTATGAAATAAAGAGCCAAATATTTCTGAATAAAAACGTATCAATTCTAAGGTTACGTCCATTTTTCAAGATCAGTTTGGTCTTATTGAAAGGAATATACAACTTAATATTCTGTGAATATTTTAAGCCTCTTCCTGTTGCCGTGCAAAAAAATCACGTTTCTTGTATGGGAGCCCCCCTTAAATGTTTATTTTATTTTTATTATTTATTTTTAAAGTGAATATTTAACTAAATAGTGTGTAAATATTTCAAGCATTTGCCTGTCACCGGTATTAAAATCGAGCGCAAAACGGTTAAAAATTCAGGTTTGTTGTATGGGAGCCCTCAAATATTTTTTTTCTGTTTTTAGTATTTGTTATTATAGCGGCAACATAAACACGTCATTTGTGAAAATTTCAACGTTCTAGCTATCACGGTTCATGAGATACAGCCTGGTGACAAACAGACAGACAAGACGGACAGCGGAGTCTTAGTAATAGGGTAATTCGGGTACGAAACCCTAAAAAGTGATAAACACCACCGCAATGATATTTCCCCAACACTAGCACTACCTACCCTAATAATGCCACTGGTATTCATAATGAATAATGAGTGTGTAATGTGGGGGTAAAATGGGGGCAATGTAAGGGGAGCTCGAATAATTCTAATTAATCTGTTAATGAACGGCGCTAGCGTTGTGTGCGCTGGTCACCCAGGAAAATTCATTACGCCACGGACGAAATTCAATTAACTATCCTGGCAATTTCATGTTACTGGCAAACAAGAATGAAGAACAACTAAACTAATCGATTATGTTAATAGTACACAATCTTATTGGCTTTGGAGATTGTACAACGAAAAATGTCTAATCGATGGATTTCTAAAAAGTTAATTCTATTATGTACTAATAGCTTTAGCCCGCCGCGGCTTCACTTGCGTGATTTTTTGATTTTCTATCCCATATGGGATTGTACACTACGAGTATGTCCATGCCAAAAATCAGGTGTATCCGTTGCTCCGTTGCTGCGTGAAAGAGGAACAAACAAATAAACCAACAAACACACTTTTGGATTTATAACTAATATTAGTAACGTTCAGCACTGTCAATCTTTGTATGGGTGACCGCGGGTGGCATTTACATCTGAGCGCTACCGTGACTCGGATGGCACGTTAAATTGTAGGCCCCGGTTGTTTTAACCGGTAAGCCATGTCAGAGGCCTTCAGGCAGCTTAAAAACTCTGACACCTGGTCTAGCCACCCGGCCTATACGAACTTACTTACTTAGTAAGAAAGTAAGGATAAGGATTTGGCAGCAAGTAGGCATTGTATTTAAACGGTTTTATTTAAAATAACAATCGCGATTTCTGCATCTTTTGTAAAACGACTCAAGTTTTTCTGTGGAGGAATATAACGAAATGCTCTTTAAAAGACTTGATTCAATTTGATTCAGTTACTTTGAAGCAAATCCAATGTATTAATTAGAACAACGCTTATTGAAATGTAAACCAACTTTGTAACAGATCCTTCTAAACATCAATAATCTTATATCTTGTTTGAAAGTAATTATCTTGCTACAAATACATTGTTTTTTGGCCGACGAACCGGAGGAGGTACTCAATTCGACGCGTATTTTTTTTAAATTTTTGTTTAATGTGTAATCACGCAGAACTTTTTTCATAGTAGTCCAATTTCGATAATTGTTTCTTTATTGGAAAGAGTATACTTCGAAATTGGTCCCATTTAAATTTTATCGTAATCGGCTGAGCCATTTATGATATATCAACAATAATGTGTAAAATGCTACATCGATCCGTGCAAAATATTCGCGAATTCTGTACACGGCTGAAGTCGGTCATGCTAATTTTTGCAAAAAATTATTATACCTACATTGTGAAAACTGCTCATAACAATTACATCTTTCACCAACCTCTTTGCTACTAAAATTCTTCAAAAATTAAATAGGCAACGTTGGCAGCCATTACAAACTTTTATCACATTAAAGCGAGCAAGGCGCAAAGTTGGACAGTGAAGAAGTAGAGTTGTAGAGCAAAGCCATTTGTTATGCTTGGTTAGAATGAAATGAGTGGGAAGTGGTGTAAAATGGGAGGAACAATTAGATAAGGACAATGAAAGAGTCTGATGATGGATAGTTCGTACTTATCATACCTAACTAGCTGCCTGTTCCGGCTACGCTCGGTTACAAACATTAAGAGAACATTTTACACACGGTCTCTAACCCAAATTTAAGCAAAGTTTGTGAAATGGCTGTCAGAGACTAATATACTGCATAATATAATACTGATATAATGTGATAAAAGTTTGTAATGGCTGCCAACGTTGCCTATTTAATTTTTGAAGAATTTTAGCAGCAAAGTGGTTGGTGAAAGATGTAATTGTTAGAGTCTGGCCAACGAAAGCTGTCCAAGAAAAAAGGCGGGAATTTAAAAAAATCAAAAGCTGTTAGCTTGTTTTCTAGTACCGCTCAGCTGATCTCCATGAAATTTAGCATGCACGTAGTTTATAGAACTACGTAAATTTCATCTGCCTAGCTATCATGGTTCATGAGATACAGCTCGGTGACAGACAGACAGACGGACATCGAAGTCTTAGTAATAGGGTCCCGTTTAGCCCTTTGGGTACGGAACCCTAAAAATCACATTCCCTCTTCTCGCGTGGAGGTTTTATGGAAACTAACGTGGTTTTCACACATT
The DNA here is from genome assembly GCA_964007245.1 of Hypomecis atomaria. Taxonomy (NCBI): domain Eukaryota; kingdom Metazoa; phylum Arthropoda; class Insecta; order Lepidoptera; family Geometridae; genus Hypomecis; species Hypomecis atomaria. Next base: position 19,987,893 of record OZ023291.1, read on the forward strand.
TTATACATTAAAAGATTAAACATAGCTACGAGTACCTAACAAATGCTTTTATGAAACCGTAATACAAGATAGCAAGGTATGCATGGCTAGCTGTTCGGCCTGTACAAAGCAGAAAAGAGATGATTAATACCATCATTATGAACAACTTCCATTATGGGGCCAATCAAAAATTCTAGGAAAAAAAATCAGCTCTTCCATAAAATTGCAGCTCTATACAGGATCATACGTATTAAACGCAAAACCTTTTAAGGGCGGGTCTAGTACATCTAGACAAACAACTTTTGTTCTAGGACTTTTGGAAAAGAAAAAAAAATCGGCCAAGTGCAAGTTGGACTCGCGCACGAAGGGTTACGTATCATATGGGAGCCCCAATCCTCTTGCTCTTGTTAATAGCGAGCAAAAACTGCAAAAAATCACGTTTGTTGTATGGGAGCCCCCCTCAAATATTTATTTTATTCTATTTTTAGTTGTTTTCTTTGTTGCTATAGCGGCAACAGAAATACATCATCTGTGAAAATTTCAGCTGCCTAGCTATCGCGGTTTATGAGATACAGCCCGGTGACAGACAGACAGACGGACAGACGGACATCGAAGTCTTAGTAATAGGGTCACGTTTTTACCCTTTGGGTACGGAACCCTAAAATCAGCTTGTTCATACAAAAAGTTTGTCAACGTGCGGCATATGAATGGAGAAGCGAATTTTATTTATTGCGAATTTTCAAAAGACTTAGTGCAAAAGTTGTTTGTCTAGATGTACTAGACCCGCCCTTAAAAATTTTGCATTTAATACTCGGACCCTGTATAAACAAAATGTATGAAACAGCTGTTTATTTCTCGACACCGGGTTGGCCTTAGAGAAAATGTTTTTCATAAAAGTAGTCTGAATTACCTCCATTCGGTTTAATACACCAGTTCTGGGTAACCCTATATAGCTACCGCTTTTATAAAACCGTAATACAAGACAGCAAGGTATATTGGTGTTGTCAATCACTGGAAGCCGGTAATACTCGCCGGATGATATTGTTCCGATCTGTCGGATCCGACAAAATTGAGGCTCGGCTGAGAAATTATATTAGAAACCCGACGCTGCCACAGATTCTGCTATAGTTGGGGGTAAACCCCGCTCTCTGATGGAATTTGCTTGAAATGAGGGTAGTTTAGCAATCGAAATATTGCTAATACAAATAGTACCTACTAAAATTTGTTCTTTAAAACAAGTTACACTATTGTGGATAAAAAGAAGGTATTATTTTCATTGGTTGATTTTCTATTATGGTGACATACCTACCATTTTGCAGTTCTGAATAACCCTGTATAACTACATCGCAAACACGGTTATATTGGTGTTGTCAATAACTGGAAGCCGGTAATACTCGCCGGATGATATTGTTCCGATCTGCTGGATCCGACAAAATAGAAGCTCAGCTGAGAAATTATATTAGAAACCCGACGCTGCCACAGATTCTGCTATAGTTGGGGGAAAACCGCGCTCGCTGTTGGAATTTGCTTGAAATGCGGGTAGTTTAGCAGTCGCAATATTGTTAGTGCTAATAGTAGAGCTATATTATTTGTTCTGAGAAGCAGTTTCATTTTTGCAGATAAAACAGTATTTGTGATTTAAATAGATATAGGATTAGTTAAATTTAATTCAATTCATTTATTTGTCATAGGAACACAATAAGCCCAATTTTAGAGTCGCCATCGTAACTATAATAGCTAACTAGACTATTTCTGTTTCTTTTTCACTTTAGGCATTCGATAGAGAGAAAACTTTTTACGTTGCTATTACATTTACGATGGCTCCTCTATAATTGGGCTTAATGTAAACCACACACTTAACAATGTCAAACAGAACAAATAACAACTAACAAACAACAAATCTCTTTTGTGTTTTGTTTTTATTAATTAAACGGTTAAACTTTCCTGTCCATAGAAATTTTCACAATATGTAGGCAGTTATCAATATCGAAATATTATTACACTACCGCGTCGTGCAAATTACGTTTGCAAGGTAAACGTTTTTAATAGTTTTCATTTTCCTAAATTCAATTAAAACTGAACTTACAAATTATAACAGAAACCTGACGTCGACGTCAGGTTTATCTGACGTGCTTGCTGTCTATTGGAATGAATTCGCTTGAATTACGAGTAGTTTGACAAATAAAAAAATAATTGTAGGAGCAAGATATGTACGTTCTTGCATGCAAAGGAATGTGTGTTATTGAAATGGATACTTACAGAGTTTTTTTTTAAATTCTTTTCACATACTTCTGACGAAATTACCAAGCTAGTTGTGTTCTACCACCGTAGAACACAACTAAATTGCCAACCTGTTTCTTTTTAAAAGTTACTATCAACAGACATTATTAATTTTTTGCTCTACTTGTTTGATTCTGCCAGGTTCTCGGTATTTAAGTTAGTTTTTCACACTATTCTGTGTCTATGTCCAGCAGTGGACGTCCATTGCCTGAAACGACAACGACCACTATTATGTAATGTTTGTGACTACAGGCATCGTTTTCGGCTCGTCTAAGGTGAAATCAAAATATAGTGACATATTTTCTAGTAAGATTTCGAATTTCACTAACAATTGGTACAAAGCATACGTCCATTATTTACGTAAGTCCGTAGTTTAGTTACCTGGTGGTCCCGACGCGGGTCGTGCAGCGCCCCCCGAACGTGGTACACGCTGTCAGCATCCCCGGATTCCGACCGCGCTCGCCCGTCGATCTCCTTCGTCTCGTCACTGGAACAAACATGAAACTAAATGTACTAGGAGCTAAAGGGTCTCATCAAAAGCCGTGGTGGTCTAGAGGTAGTGGCACCCGCCTTACCATCGTGAGGTCGTGGGTTCAAATCCCGGTTTCGTACCAATGAGTTCTTGGGAATTTATGTACGGAATTTAACACCACTGGCTTTTCGGTGAAGGAAAACATCGTAAGGCAACCTGCATACGTCCGTAGAAGAAATTCGATGGCGTATGTGAATCCACCAACCCGCACTGGGCCAGCGTGGTGGAAATGGCCCAACCACCCTTCGTGGGTAGGCCTACGTCCTGAAGTGGACTATTAAAAAGGCTGATACAGTACAGAGGGTCTCATTGTAGTACACCCATGTGATCTTTGAGCATTTTGTATAAATTGAATATAGATAGGATATAAAGTTAACAAGATTGATTATTGTGGCAGCGATATTTTATTCTTTCAGAGGTTGTTTCCTACAAATGTAATTACCGCGTATAGACAAGCGCAGCATAAGACACCCACCGATAAAATAAACAGACAGCCTAATTGTGACACGCTAGATCAGGATTATATAATTATTGTATTAAATAGAAGACATCTTACGGGTCATAATGAAAATGAACTTAATGAAAACAAATCTTTCTGAATTCAACTTTTACTCACTGCGATGACTGCATGACGCAATTTCACACCAGCGGCTTTTCGAGAACGGAAAATATCGTGAGACAACCTGCATACGTCTGTAGAAAAAATTCAATAGCGTATTTGAAATCAACAACCCGCACTGAGTTAGCGTGGTGGCCCAATATGGTGGAATAATATGGTGGTACAATAAATAGAACATATAAACTATTTATTGTACTGTACCAGCCCTTTTTGTATTGTAGTCCACAGCTGGACGTAGGCGTACGTAGCTACGCCTACGCCCACCATATTGGGCCATATCCACCACGCTAACTCAGTGCGGGTTGTTGATTTTAAATACGCTATTGAATTTTTTCTACAGACGTATGCAGGTTGCCTCACGATATTTTCCGTTCTCGAAAAGCCGCTGGTGTGAAATTGCGTTCATAAATTAAAAAAAAACTCATCGGTACGGGTTCGGGATTTGAACTCGCGACCTCAAGTTTGTAAGGCAGATGTTACTACTACGAAACTGCCACGACTCACGTAGGAACCATATAAATGCTTTCAGTATATAACATAGCTTTGTATAGAGTTAAGCAACTTTGTTCCCGAGCAAGCTACACAGTAAACTAATTTACGCGAACTTGGCGGCTTCCTCTCGTAAATAACAGTCCGATCCGCATCCCTGGACGCCACCAACTTTATAATACAGTTTAACAACCTTATAGATAGCTGTGCAACCCCGGCCTTACAACAAAGATAACTCGTGGACTAACTACGGAATAATGCAGAGACATTGCTTTCTCAAAGAGTAATCTTTGTGATAAGCAATTTAAAAATCTGAATTGAACGCAGGATTTGAACCTGCCCCTTCGGATCACTAGTCTGACGCTCTATACTTATATTATATTTTTATATTATATTTTATATTTTTTACAATATAGGATACCAAAAAACCGACAGGTTTGTCTTTGTACCTCATTATGACTCACCCGCGATACAAAATTACGTACGCTTATACAAATAAATAACTATATTGGTAAACCCTATAGTAAAGGTTATCTATACCAAATATTTGGTTATTTTTTTAGTATCTATTACAACATCAAAAACATAACAAAAATGTGTAAATATTTCAATAACACTATAAAAAAACCACAATAAACAAAATCTAATTTGGGTACAAAAAGAAAAAAATACTAATGAACAATCAATAGGCTTATAAGTCCAGTCAGCTGGTAAATTTAGACGCATTCAACGAATTTATTAAAGATGGGTGGTAGTTACACTATAGTTACATTTTCCGTTATTAAGTTAAATGCGTTTTTGTGTACCGTGTTAAATGTGTACCTAATGCATATATTACCAACCGAGATTTTTGAGTTCTATCTAAGTATCTAAGTATGTATAGCACATCTTTTTTCTCATACCCTATACGCAATTGAAATCTCTAGTTACATACTTGCTCTAAGTCTTTGGATTAACATTGTTGATAATCTAGAGCCAAAATCGTCCGAATCTCGAATCACCAAAATACTGATCTATTACATCATAAGGCTATTTACCATATTCAGATATTTCTCTCTCTACATTCGTCGTCTCCCATAACGACATAGAATGGGTTAATCAAAACCAAGTAAACTTGTAACTACTTGGCACACTGCCTGAATGCAACCTCTCTCTCACACATAAACTACAAGATAGAGCACCCTCCCTCTCAGACTCGTTCTGTAAGATAAAGAGGGGTGTAGGGTAAATTGAAAATTAATATGCGGATGTAATGGAACCTTCGAAGGAGGAAGTTTTATGTTGCGGAAGTTAATGGGATTAATTATAAAGATATTTTCGTTAATTTAATGAGTTTAATTTCATTATTTTAATTAATGTACTTATCACGTAAGTCTGTTATACTTGATAGTAGAATAGAATAGAATAAATTTTATTGTAAAAACTGTGTACAGAGATGGTAAAGTATACATAATAAGTTGGAAACAACAATATAGTAGGAAGACAATATAAAAGCATCTCTAGTATAGACCAAATCAAAGTCGTTGGCGGTTGTTGTTTGCTCGTTTTGTTTTCTTTTTTAGGGTTCCGTACCCGAAGGGTAAAAACGGGATCTTATTACTAAGCCTCCGCTGTCCGTCTGTCTGTCACCAGACTGTAACTTAGAAACCGTGATAGCTAGAAAGTTGAATGTTCACAGATTATGTACAATACTTCTGAAAATTTGCAAACCGCACAATGACTAATAGGAAGCAAAACGCCTATAGCGCAAAACGTCCAAAATTTTATATACTCTGTTAAATGACCTCCATGACTATTTTTGGTGCGACGACCCTCGCCATGACAAGGCAAAGATCGCAGAAAAAGTCTATACTCGTAAAACAGTCATAGATGTTTTCATGTATTGTACAGGAGACACGTATTTTTTATTTGGTCAATTAAACAAAAAAGTTCCGCGTGACGTCAAAAGTGCCATACAAATGTATACTTCTGTAAGACTTCTGTAAGAGAGGTGACGTCACGACTCCCACTCTTAAACTTTGATAAGGTTTATCTTTGTCATTTGTTGTTTGATTGACAAAAGAAAAAATACGTGTCCAATATTATTTGATAATCTAACTCAAGAACTAATTATATTATTGATTTTGTACCCAGCCATCATGCCTAATTAAGCCCCTGCTGGACAAATTCAATGAACAGAAGCGATGATCGAATCGTGTGTGACCAGCTATAGGCTTATTCGGGTTTGCAGACGTCAGTCCCGACCAGCAAGCTCCAGCGAGGTCAGTCCCCGAGGGGCTGGCTAATTTTGTACAGTTTGTCAAGCAAATGTCGTGTAATCAACGCAGCCCTCGCGAGACCACCCTGCGGGCCTCAGGGCGGAGACCCTCACACTTAACCGATTTTTAGGAATTATTGTTACTAATGTACCTACTGAAAATATATACGAAAAAAACCCAAGTTTTACCCCAAAAAGTGTGTGGCAACAAGGCTGTGAGCCGGATGTTGATGACAAGACTTGTTCCAACGCATATCATTCGCAGACCTCAGTCCAGATCAGCGAGTTCCATCGAGGTCAGTTCCCGCGGGATCCGCTGACACAGTTACTTCCGCTTTATTTGACAAACTGTACTGAATTAGTACAGTAAAGTAAATGTCGTGTACTCAACTCGCGACTTGGTGAGAGGACCCTTATCCCTTCAGGCCTCAGGGCGGAGACGTTATGACCTCAGAGTAGATGAGTAGATAGATAGATATATTCTTCATTGATTCACATTCACACACATATGAAACAGAATAATAGATGCTCAAACATGTGAAGCAACTGGCGGCCTTATCACTGAAAGTGATTTCTTCCAGGCAACCTTAAGATAGAGAGAGATAGGAACAAAAAAAATACGACTAGGTGTGCTAATTTAGAGGACACTTTAAAAAAAAATTGGTTGCCTGTAAAGTCGGTATACGGGCGAAAGTTTTACGTGACAACGACTTTGAGACGAATGAGAGCGCATGAAGTGTGAGCGGGGAGCGTAACGCAGTTTCTTGAAGTGTCACCCGGCAAACCAATTTATAAGACGTTGTCACGTCAATAAAAAGAAGAATTTTACAATATACATATACACACAAATATTATAAATACTAATACATAAATAAATAATATAATAAAATAATGAATACTTAAAAGAAGAAAGCAAAGAAAAACAATAAAAAGCAAACTTAACACTTAACATTTCGCGCAGCTTGTAGCTAACTTCACATCCGCTGACTTGTATTATTTGGCGTATAAGATAATTTGCATGAAGACTGGGTAAAATAATCGTTATTATAATTAGTCCGTGAGTTAGATTATCAAAAAATATTGGACACGTATTTTTTCTTTTGTTAATTAAACAACAAATGACAAAGATAAACCTTGTCAAAGTTTGGGAGTGGGGGTCGTGACACCGGCTGACACCTCTCTTACAGAAGTCTAGTCTAGTCTAGTCTCATTTGTGTGGCACTTGTGACGTCACGTGGAACTTAGACGGACTATATCTTCATAAATTTTTGTTTGATTGACAAAAGAAAAAATACATGGCTGATACTTTTTGATCCTCTATCTGATGGACTAATTATATTTTTTTAGTCATCACACCTATAACTAAAAAAATATAATTAGTCCATCAGATACAGTATTAGCCATGTATTTTTTCTTTTGTCAATCAAACAAAAATTTATGAAGAAATAGTCCGTCAAAGTTCCGCGTGACGTCACAAGTGCCACACAAATGAGACTACACTAGACTTCTGTAAGAGAGGTGTTAGCCGGTGTCACGACCCCACTCCCAAACTTTGACAAGGTTTATCTTTGTCATTTGTTGTTTAATTAACAAAAGAAAAAATGCGTGTCCAATATTTTTTGATAATCTAACTCACGGACTAATTATAATAACCATTATTTACCCAGTCATCATGCATTATATTAGACTTATATGTGTTCTATTTCGTCATTGGGAATGTAGTGAAAATATTTCTGATTATTTTTCCATAGTTCTAACCGAACAGTGGGATAAACAAAATAGGGCAGTAGAAGGCGAGGATTTTTATCAATGTATCTTGTACAATGTATATACAGTGAAACCTGGATAAGAGAGAGTTGAAGGGACCGCCATCTCATTCTCGCTTATAGAGGTTTTTCACTTATCCAGGTTTCTCACTTATTCAGTTTCGGAAGTGGCTACTCTCTCTTATAGAGGTTAAAAAATTCGTCTAATTTGTATGTAGGTACGAGTATCTTCATGCGTGAAGAATGATAAATATGTTTATAAATAGTACATAGGTACTAATTGTTTGGGTTGTGTTAATTAGAATTGAACATAGATGATAGTTTGTTTTATTCAGTCTAAAAGACATATTCAAATATTGGGAAAATCAAAAAACGACTTTTTTAAATATTTCCATGCCCTTTAGAGCACTGAGACCTTATAGGGACCGTATATATTTTGATTTTATAATTTTATAAAAGTAATTGTGTTAAGTCAAATTCATTGCGTATTTCATTTCGAGATTTTCCACCTTTGAACGCATACAATACCTAAAGTCCCCGTCACGAGAAGCTATAAATTATGTAAACAAACATCTTTTACTAAGTAAACATTTTATACTGCGAGATAATAATAAATTGACCATATTCAATCGACACGAAATATAGACGGGTTATATGAAAGTAACAACCTATTTAATTTAGTCGGATCATATTTTAACGACGCAAAGCACTATCGTTTTGTGTTTCTTGGTACCGGAAAGCGTCCGTCGCAGAGATTGTAAACTATCGGGACGCCATTTTGAAATAAACGCGTCATTCGAGTTTCGAATGCGTACGAGTTTGTTTCATTGCTTTGCATATAGGTAATCGCGGATCTGGTTGTTATTGTTAATTTTGTTATTGTTTCGTTATCACTTTTTTTATTGTTGTTACTTTAATTGTTGCGTTAATTTTATTTGTTATTACGTATAATCGAGCCAGTAGCCAGTACATCTAAGGAAATAAATTCGCCTCGAAAAAAACGTCAAAAGGTGCGTAATACAATTTATCTAAAACATATAAGGTAAGTAAAAAGAAAGAGTTGTTTGTTCAAACGCGCTAATCTTTGGAAACTTAAGGTTAATATTAGAAGTAGGTTTTAAATTGTGAAGTAATTGGTTAGGTTAATTGGTATACCTGGAGATTTAGCTTATATAGCGAATAATTATTCTTAAATTATGTATTTAAGTAATATTTGTTACTTAATAATTTATTAAATCTTAAAAAAAACATTTTTTTTGTTGGTCCAAATGTTGTGAACTCCTGAACACTTGTTTACAAAATTTATAGCTTCTCGTGACGGGGACTTTAGCTATCTTAAGCTTATCGCTTAACGAATTATTTATTTATTCCTAAAGATTTATATACTAACACCGAACCTTTCTCCCTAATAATACTTATCAACTGGAGTAAGTTTGACCAATAAAATAGTGTAAACGCACGTGTAGCTATTCCAAAAGAATATGATACAAATATAATGTTAGGTAGATTAATGAAAACCACAAAATAATTTTAAATAGAATACTATTTCAACAAACAGGATAGTTAAGACGCACGTGTGGCCATTCCAAAATAAAAATGCGATACAAAAACAATGTTACTTATTTCCACAAAATACAAAAAAAAAAATGTTTGAATAGAACACGATCCGAAAGCAACGGTAGTTAGTTCCACGAAATTTAAGAATGGATCATAAAGTGCAGATGTTTCATTACCCTCAACTCTCGCTTATAGAGGTTCAGACAAATAGTACTCTCAGTTATAGAGGTCCATGAGGGAAAAACGACTCTCTCTTATAGAGGTTTTGGTCTCTCACTTAAAGAGGTATTTGAGGGGGAAAATGACGGGACCTGGCAATTACTCTCACTTATAGAGGTTTCTCACTTATCCAGTTCTCAGTTAGCCAGGTTTGACTGTATTGCTAAAAATCCTCGTCGGCTTGTAGCTAACTTCACAGTCACCAAAAAGTTTGATTTCAATCAATTAATGAATCAATTTTTATTGCAATTGCAAATATTATTGCAATATATTGATTTAGCCTTCATATATATTAAAATTTGTGAATAAAGCTACCCTGACGTGGATACAAAAAATTAGTATCAACTAGCGACCCGCCCCAGCTTCGCACGGGTGTATGTATTATTAACCGACTTCCAAAAAGGAGAAGGTTCTATGTTCGTGTGAATGTAATTTTTTTGTGTGTGTTCATCGATAATTTCGCCAATTGTGCACCACATCAAATTTTTTTTCAAACGGGTATACTCCTTTTTAAATTTTACAGAAATCGGCTGAGCCGTTTTTGATAAATCAACAACAATGTCAATAATTCGAGCGAAATATTCGAATTTTGTACAATATGGAAGGCAGTTTTGCCATTTTTTGCGAAAAATTATTATACTTTCCACTTGAATCACTTTATGTATTCAAAAAAAGAACATCAAAATCCGTTGCGTAGTTTTAAAGATCTAAGCATATAATTATAGGGACAGATAGACAGCGGGAAGCGACTTTGTTTTACACTATGTAGTGAAGTAAAATGCATGCCAAACCTAATCTTGACCTTAAAAAGATTTTCAACTATCAGGCACATCACTACCTACCTAATGTATTGTTTGGTCAAGCGCGATCCTTTTACAGTAGTGTAACCACGAGTAAAAAAGTTTACTCGTAGTCACACTGGTGTAAAAAAGCGGTGTAACCACGAGTCTGGACCCACTTTATGGGCTCCATGGGTCCATCGAGGTCAGTCACTGTCAGTCCAGTGTGTCAAGCAAATGTCGTGTAATCAGCGTGCAGCCCTCACGGGAGGACCCCGCAGGCCTCGGGGCGGAGACGTCACGAACTCAGAGTTTGTGTCAACTCCACTGTTTTGAAGGTTCATTTGTTATGATATGAAAGCGCCTGATATTTCTCTACGTTATTTAGTACTAGCTTTTGAACAACAGTAAAAACGGACCCTTTGCGATAAATCCTGTATACAAACGAATACCTACATCAGGGCAACAAAATTGAAATTGGTTAACAATCCAACATGCTTGGCTCAAGCAAGAATTTAAGTGCTTGCTAACAATCTAAGTAAATAAAAAAACATTAGCCGCTTGACCGTCTCGAAAGTCCTTTACATAAAATTAGTATGCTCATTTTTGCGCCATCGCAGCGCATAGCAATGTATTCATAACCCCCAACCCCCAATGATTTTAACTTTATGAAAATTTCGCGAAATTAGATTGCCTAAGCCGTACGAAAGCCAACGAAATATTCTTGGCACAAAACAAGAAAAATAATGTGACCCCAATTCAATTTGTCATAACGAGCTCGCCTGGAATGCCAGCGTAATATCGATTACGATAAGTCGATTATCTCTCGAGCAATCTTAATGTGTAATCGAGTTCTACTCAGTCAACTTTATCAATTCCTCTGGCAGTTCTACTCTACTCAACGACTTACAACCTGAACGACTTCTGATAGTGAAAACTTTCAATGATAGATTTTGTTATATAGGAGAGCCTCAGGCTGCGTATCGACTAGGAATGAGAGATTCATATAATAATAATACATTATAACGCGCAGCACACCTCTCGACTCCCTAAGCCTTCCACACTAATGTTGCCCCACAGGCGCCAACTTAAGGTAGCCCTTACTGCCATTTAGTGGATGGCACGTCACCGCCCAATAAATATTTTGAGATGAGGCATTACTTGGCGAGTGTACCTCGTTCTATAGTCCAGTGTCGTAAAATTATCTAAAAATTCACCACAAGTGGCCATTATGTTCTTAATCCATCACTCGCTATGGTTTGCCTCGTACAATCACCCTTACCACATAGCTAATTAATAAGCCCAATTATATTTATAGTGCCGTGGTGGTCTAGTGGTAATGACTCAGGCCTTGCAATCGTGAGGTCTTGTGTTCAAACCCGGTCCCGTACCAATGAATTCCTTGGAATAAATGTACGGAATTTCACACCACTGGCTATTCGGTGAAGGAAAACATCGCGAGGCAACCTGCATACGTCCGTAGAAGAAATTCGATGGCGTGTGTGAATCCACCAACCCGCACTGGACCAGCGAGGTGGATATTGCCCAATCACCCTTCATGGGTAGGCCTACGTCCAGCAGTGGACCATTAAAAAGGCTGGTACAGTACAGTACTTCTCCTATAGAACCTACGTTTTATAGGAGAAGCTTATCAACTAGAAATGGGAGAAGGGATTCATATCACTGGACTATGCTTGTAACTTCCGTTCTTCTCTAGCCCTTCTTATTTCTAATTCAAAATTTATTCAGTACTACTTTTAGCCTCGGCTTCTCTCGAGTCATATTTAGATTTTTAAGCTATCCCTAATGACCTTCCTCTTGTTTATACATATTCGATTTCTATCCATTTTCAACGCCATTTTACCGTGATCATGTCGTAGGATGTTTTCCCTTTTTTAGGGTTCCATAGTTAAACGAGGAATCCTTATAACTTCGTTGTGTCCGTCCGTCCATCCGTTCCATTAATACAAAGCCTTATAAGTTCCACATTTATCAACCAGATTGCATTAAATTTGATATTTTGATAGTTAACGTATAGATCTCAAATTGAAATACTTAAAAAAATCAATACCTACGTAGCTGCCTTAAATGTAAAGTGGGGATGATAAAATTATTTCAACCCCATCCTCTCATGTGGGGTATGGTTGAATAGGGTTTTTAAAATGAATGTAAAGTTTCTTAAACGATTTTTTGTCACATATTTCATTGGTTAGATTTAGGTCGACAAAGTTGAAAAAACTTATTTTCTAAATTATGCAAGATAGAATATTCAAACTTGCTAAGTTTATAGACCACGTCAAAAACTTTATTTGAAAATTATTTCGAGCACTGTGGGATCATAACTTTTTGAGTTATCAAGGAAAATAGAAAATTTAAAAAACGCACATAGCTCAGAGGTCGTTGACCTCACAAACATATTTCATACTCAATTACGTTTTCCTAGTAGTTTATCTAAAGACTTCGTAAAATTGGTTTTTATCATCATCATAATCATCGTCACCATCTACGGAAGCCTCGCGTGTATCGCGTGAATACGCGTGTCTCGACACGCACTTGACAACTTATTCCTTCTTCTATGCATGAAAATCTGTAGCCGATGCCACCTATCAACCCCATTAACTATTCGCCTGTCTATAATAAATATGGAAAACTTAGTAAGCTCATAAAAACGTGCTTTGCCTATCCTACAGAAACCACGATTATTCGGGTTTAAACAGTAGCTAAAAGTGTTCAAACTATGTCCATGCCAAAACTCAAGTCAATACGTTGCTCCGTTGCTACGTAAAAGAGGAACAAACCATTAAACCAACAAACACACTTTCCGATACCTATATAATATTAGTATTAGTAAGGATGATCTTTTTCAAAAGCAAATGACTAAATAATTTAGCAGAATCGCAATTGAGCGATCTAGCTTAATTGGCTAAAGCGTCTGGGCCGGAATCCCAAAGAGATGCAAGTTCAAATCCTGCGGCAAATTTTTGAAATGTTTATAACAATAAACGGCCAAGTACGAGACGGACTCGCGCACGGAGGGTTCCGTACTGTATGGGAGCGCCCCTTAAATTTTATTTTTATTATTTATAGTTTTATTGAAGTGAATATATAACTAAATATTCTGTGAAAATTTCAAGCATTAACCTGTTACCATTATTGATATAGAGCAAACAACGGCAAAAAATCAGGTTTATTGTATGGGTGCCCACCTTAGTTATTAATTTTAATCAGTTTTTAGTATTTTTTGTAGTAGCGGCAACAGAAATACATCATTTGTGAAAATTTCAGCTGCCTAGCTATCACGGTTCATGAAACACCTACAGCCTGGAGACAGATGGACAGACGGACGGACAGCGGAGTGTTAGTAATAGGGTCCCGTTTTTACCCTTTGGGTACGGAACCCTTAAAACAACGCGTCGAATTAAGTACCATTTCGTCGGTCAAAAAAAGAACATTTCTTTCAAATGACTAAACTTCCTTTTCATTTCAAACCAGTAGGAAAGTGGCCGAGGAGGTTTAATTGTTTACCTACCACTTCGTACAACTCCAAGCGAATTAAGGAGTCTCCCTGGAATAGCTTAATTGATTGTAAAAACTTCCCCTCGGGGGTTTTGCCCTGGACAACGGTTTGTTCTGCTGCAGTTAGCGGTGTTTTATTTCAAATGAATAAGATTGCTTTTTGAGTGACTTCAAAAACGGAGGCTCTCAATTCGACTGTTGTTTTTAGGGTTCCGTACCCAAAGGGAAAAACGGGACCCTATTACTAAGACTTCGATGTCCGTCTGTCTGTCTGTCACCGGGCTGTATCTCATGAACCATGATAGCTAGGCAGCTGAAATTTTCACAGATGATGTATTTCAGTTGCCGCTATAACAACAAATAGGTACTAAAAACAATATAAAGTTAATATTTAAGGGCTCCCATACAACAAACCTGAATTTTTTGACGTTATTCGCTCTATATTAATAATGGTACTAGGTAGATGCTTGAAATTTTCACAGAATATTAAGTTTTATATTCCCTTCAATAATAAAATTAAAATAAAATAAATATTTAAGGGCTCCCATACAGTACGGAACCCTCCGTGCGCGAGTCCGACTCTTACTTGGCCGATTATTTTTTGAACGTATGTTACGTGATTACTCCGCCAATTTAGATGATTAATTTTGTGTTTGGTAAAATAAAAAATAAAAAATATCTAAAAATGTGTATTACTTGTATGTTTATCTATCATATTTGGTAAAATAAATAAATAAATACTTTAGAAGTAGTCCCACTTAAATTTTATCGAAATCGGCTGAGTCGATTTGGAAAAATCAACGATAATGTGAAAATAACTAAAACATGTTGATGATACATTAATTCCGCACGGATTAATGTGTCATCAACATTTATTCGATTTTATTCGATTCTATTCGACTATTCGAATTCTGGAATGGTTATGCCATTTTTGGTAAAAAATAATTATTAAAATTATTTTATGAAAATGATTATTAGATTTATTAGAGCGAAATTGAATCAGAAATGAATAGACAGACTCAAGTTAGCGATGTAGTCGTATGATTACCAAATTAAAATGACCAGTGACAGGCAGAACGCGGTATTGGTGACCGATGAGTTCGGAAGGTTCTTGAACAGAGACCGCGTATCGAAAAGCGCAGCGTATGACATCCATCCATTCTATTATTATATAGTACATTATGCCAGTATTCAATATAAACCATAAATGAAAAATATAAGATTTTCTCTACTAATAAATTTATTACAAAAAACATTTCAATTTGTGTGCAAGATCGGCATCTTAGGGTAGGATAACAAAATATTGAAACAAAAAGAACAAAGTAAAATGATTATACCACTCAAAACATGAACAGGAGAATTTTCCTTATAGAAAAAAAACTCCCTAAAGCAATATCAATAAACTGGAAACTGGGCCAAAACAATATCGATGGGGAAAGGACGCAATGTTCGGGAAATCCCAACAAAAACATAAAACAAGGATGCAAGAATGTTCACATCACGTAGTTCAGGAGGCAAACGCAAAAAATGCAAATACATTCTAAAAGCTGATTTTTTGGAATATTCCGAATGCGACATCCAGCAAGGTTGCGTTAAACTTTTAACGCTACCATGGAGGGGGAATGAAAACAATTAAACAAAAGTTTAACTGCAGACAATCACCTGAAACATGTTTTCTAAAATTATTTTTCTTTTCGTACACCAATTTTCAGCCTTTAAAGTAGTTGCAAGAGATGTACTAATTTATTTTTAATTCAAACGGATATCCCCTCCAAACGCTGAAGAACTCACATGACTGACTCAGGAGTATTGTTGTACACCACCATGACAACGTAATACCAAACCAAAAAATTAGCTTTAGAAAGTACATAGTAGCATTTTCGCGCTAACCTCCCGGGCTTACGTCTTCCCTGAATAACGATTTCTGCTCCATGAAAATCCACTTACGCAACCGAACCGTCGCAACCGCCCTAAATATCCAATCCCAAATTAACCCCTAAACCATAAGCAATAGAGCTGTAAATGACTTCACAAACCAAGGGCTTCGCAAAGCGCTCTAAATCCCGAAAAGTTAAAACTACATACACCTTCCATCAAGCCGTTATGAATCCTCTTTAGTAACACAAGAAGTCGACTTTTGATTGCAAATCTGAGAGAGCAAATTGGTGAAGAGATGTAAGTGACAGGAAACGGTGTTCTATTTTGAGATGTATTGTTACGGAATAAGAATGGATGGAAGTCGCTTGTAGGGGAGGTTGACGTTAAGTTATTGAGAAAGACTGTTGCATAAATACAGGTGGAAATTCTTGTACATTTTCCGAATGGGGATAGCAGGGGATAAAAATGATAGATTTGCCCCTCCACTCTAACATATGCTATCGGCACGGTTATAGTAGATCCGTACACTGAGTGTTTAATTAATAGACATGTTAGCGAGCCTAATAACTATAATTATTTTTTGCAAAAAATAGCATGACCGACTTCACCCGTGTACAGAATTCGCGAATATTTCGCACGGATCGATGTAGCATTTTTCACATTATTGTTGATTTATCAAAAACTAGCGACCCGCCCCGGCTTCGCACAGGTGTATTATACATATAAACCTTCCTCTTGAATCACTCTATCCATTAAAAAAAACCGCATCAAAATCCGTTGCGTAGTTTTAAAGATTTAAGCATACAGACAAACAAACAGACAAAAGCGACTTTATTTTATACTATGTAGTGATGGATCAACTGCTTTCAACAAAATTTTAATGGCACCAATTTCGAAGTATATTCTTTCCAAAAAAAAAGAATGATTGAAATCGGACTACTGTGAAAAAGTTATGCGTGGTTTTACTAAAAAAAAATTATATAAATATACCCGTCGAATTGAGTACCTCTTCCGGTTTGGTTCGTCGGTCAAAAACTAAGATGTCGTGTTTTGAGTATCTGTAGTACAATGCAAACGGCGGAGGTTGTACTCAGTCGCTAGTACGAAGTGAAATATTAATCGACCTCATCTGAAAATCGACTATGTAGGTGAACTTGTTTTAAACACGGCGATTTTGCTTTCTTCTGTCCAGATGTTGGTTTTCCTCTACAGGTCACAAGTTCTATAAAATTAAGGGCTTTTTTGACGTCGTTAATTTTTACAAGCTTTTATTTAGTTTCACCTGCCCCGTTATCTGTCTGTCGGTCTGTAATTAAAATTTGATCCACTTCCCGGTTACCGATTGAGCTGAAATTTTGCATACATGTGTAAATCGCGTGACAATGCAATATTATGATGACATGGTGCTGATCTGACGATGGAGCTGGAAGGTGGTCATAAGAACTCTGTAATGAAACGACGCAACCCTATCGAGTTTTGGGTTGTTTAATTCGTCTTGGCAAGTACTTGTTCAGTAAAAACTTGTTTTAAAAAAAAAGGTTTTTTAAATAAAATACTTGTTACAGTTACGGTGTCTGTGTATGATCAATTTGCATTTTATACAGGTAATAATCGGCCAAGTACGAGTCGGACTTGCGCACGGAGGGTTCCGTACTGTATGGGAGCCCCTCTTAAATATTTATTTTATTTTAATTTTATTATTAAATATTGAAGGGAATATAAAACTCAATATTCTCTGAAAATTTCAAGCATCTACCAGGTACCATTATTAATATAGAGCGAAAAACGTCTGAAAATTCAGGTTTGTTGTATGGGAGCCCCTTAAATATTTATTTTATTTTGTTTTTAGTATTTGTTGTAATAGCGGCAACCGAAGTACATCATCTGTGAAAATTTCAGCTGCCTAGCTATCATGGTTCAAGAGACGGTGACAGACAGACAGACGGACAGACGGACAGACGGACATCGAAGTCTTAGTAATAGGGTCCCGTTTTTCCCTTTGGGTACGGAACCCTAAAGAGTAAGTTCGTGTAGTCCAGGTGGCTAGCCTTGGTGTCAGAGTATCTAAACCCGCCTGGTAAGTATAAGTGCGTATAGGCTGGCTAGCCCTGATGTCAGAGTTTTTAGGCCGCCTGAAGGCCTCTGACATGGCTAAACGGTTAAAACAACCGGGACCCACAATTTTACGAGTCATCCGAGCCACGTCAGCGGCAATCAGTTGTAAATGCCACCCGCGGTCACCCGTCCGAAGACTGACCGTGCTCAACGTTGCTTAACTTCGATGATTGCTAACGAACACCTAGTCAAACTAGACTATGCTATACCGGGTCACTGGTAAATAATTAGCATCCTTTTAGGGGCTTATTCTGTACATCAAAACTAACAACTTTTGTTCTGCGACTATTGTAAAAACTAAAAAAAAAAAATTGTTGTTCCATAGAAAAATATCGTTCACCCGCGACAAAATGTATGGAACAGCAGATTTTTTTTTGAGTTCTAACAAAGTCGCAGAACAAAAGTTGTTAGTTTTGAGTACAGAATAAGCCCCTAAAATGATGCTAATTATTTACCAGTCACCCTGTATAGGTAGAAAGCCGCTTCAAACTGAATGGTGTCTACGAAGTTAGCTACAAGCTGCACAGATCCTCTTTCTGTGCACAGCTGACTTCACGAATTTTTGTTGAATCGCCGAATGTCCACAACTCCACAGAAACCATACAGTTTGATTCAGCCCATTTAGGATGTGAAGTTAGCTACTCAAGCTGCGCAATATCCAACCCTAACTGAAGCTCAGATAAAACTGAGCGTTGAATGGGTTTCTCGCAGGTTGAAGCTAACTTCACATCCGCCTACTTGTATGATTCGGCCTATACTTGTATTATATTTCGTCGTAGTAAAAAATCGAGCAACTCATGAGAGTTACAATCGTGCAACTTTGGCACGGCTAGTCACCCAGTCTTTACCTGGGGCCAATTATGAAGACGCCATCGTAAATTTAATAGCAACGTAAATAGTGTTCTCTCTATCGAATGCCTAAAGTGATAAATAAACAGAAATATTTTAACTAGTAGTCCGCCCCGGACTTGGACGTCGCGCTATTCCTATTTTATATCATAAAAACTGTGATTTCAAAAAAATATATAATAATATTGGTATGAAAGTTTTGCAATGATGAGTGAAGTAAATGTATATATCATTCGGTAAAATATTTCAAATATATCAGTTTCTGCCGAAAATTGCTATTGTTATGCTACAATGTTTGAATTATGCTAAATCTGATCATACTAAATGGAATCTAACACTAGCAGAAGTCGCATAGCTTATAGGGCTTCAAAGAACAAAGAGAGCTATAGCTTATTTCATATAACATAAAATTTATAAAAACATTTTAAATTAAACGGTTTTATTGAGAAGTTACTGTTAGAGTGTACTAAAAGATAAATAAAGTTGATTAATTTGGTTTATTACCAGTGTTACTACCAATCTTACTAGCAGTAGTAAGAACGGTAAATGAATTACCGTTGTTACTACTGCAGTTGAAAGTTGTTAGAACAGTAAAAATAAATTACCCGTGTTTCTACCGTAAAACTAAAATAACAAAAAGAAACAAAATATTTTACCTCTCCTGGCACCTCTTTTTTGCAAAAAAATCAACTAAGTTTGGTTGTCTTGAATACAAGAACGTAGTAAGACCTAGTTAGACATATTTTCACAGAGGGGGCGCGCATAGCCGGAGCGGGTCGCTAGTCCAAGGCTAAGTATAAAATGGAAAGATGACCCAGTTCTGCCGACATGGATACGTTCGGTTCGGTTCGGTTACAGTTCTTGGACGGGTCGTGTATAATTATAGAAACGAATTGACAAGGAAATTGGTAGCTTTCAGTTGTCAAAGTTGCTAGCTATACCTATACCAAGCATTTTATCAAGTTTTATAATTTATTTAAGTAAAACATCCATGCTATAGGTATAAAAAGCTGTGGTGGTCTAGAGGTAGTGACACCCGCCTTACAGTCGTGAGGCCGTGGGCTCAAATCCCGGTCCCGTACCAATGAGTTCTTTGGAATTTATGTACGGAATTTCACACCACTGGCTTTTCGGTGAAGGAAAACATCGTGAGGCAACCTGCATACGTTCGTAGAAGAAATTCGATGGCGTATGTGAATCCACCAACCCACACTGGGCCAGCGTGGTGGAAATGGCCCAACCACCCTTCGTGGGTAGGCCTACGTCCTAGCCTGCAGTGACTATTAAAAAAAAGACTGGTACAGTACAGCATAGGTATACCTATTTCACAGTACCTTTCACAGTACAGTCAAGTCAACTGAACTTGAACCACAGATATCTATAAAACAGATTAATAATGCTGTTTGTCACTTAAAGCCTTTTCGAATCAGGTGTAGTGTTGAACGTTTTGAGCGCCTCAAATATTCAAATAAAAAGCTAGACAATACAATACAATACAATACAATATATCTTTATTTTCACACCAGTATAACAAAAAGCTTAGACTAGAAAATAAGAAACAATCTGGTAGAATAATGGGCGGCCTTATCGCCTGCAGCGATTTCTTCCAGGCAACCTAAATGAAATAATTTTGAAGTAAAATGTTGATGCGGTCGGTGCTACACAATAGCATAAACTACATAGACAAAAATACATACATAACCTACAATGCATGATAAAAATAATAATCATAATGTAATAATTACAATTAAATACTATATACCTACATACATAAAACATAATAAAATATATACATATATGTACCAAATTAAGAAGTAGATAGATAGTGATTAAAAACAAGAGATTTAAAAATATTTAGTGATTTTGCCTGTCTGATCGTGACAGGCAGCGCATTCCACAGCATGACGGATTGTACGGTAAAGGAATGATGATAGGATAGATTCGAGTGACCGGAAGTAGGAAATTTAAGTTGGAGAGCACGGGAGGATCGTAAAGGACTAGAGTAGGTTTGAAGGAACGTAAAACGCTCCTTCAGATATAGCGGAGTGGTGGGATAGAATAGGATTTTATACAAAAAGGCCAGGATATGTGAGTTGCGGCGAAGACGGATTGGTAACCATTTGAGCTTTTGACGAAATTCGGACACGTGATCATATTTGCGTAATCCAAAAATGAACCGGATACAGACATTCTGTAGACGTTCAAGCTTGTCAAGTTGCTCTTCGGTTAAATCCAGATAGCAAGCATCTGCGTAGTCCAGAATCGGGAAGAGAAGAGAGTTCACAAGCGCAGTTTTGGTAGCAACAGGGAGAAAATTACGTAGTCTCCTGAGCGAAGCAGCTGAGGCGAAAATTTTCCTACTTACTTCAGCTAACTGCGGAATCCAAGAGAGTTGCCTATCAAGCGTAAGTCCCAGATTTTTGACAGTTTCACTGAAGGGAATCGGGATACCGTCAAAAATGACCTGAGGTAGGCAGAACCAGTCAATTTTGGAGATCATACGGGAACTCCCAATGATGATCGTCTGTGTTTTAGTAGGATTGACAGTGAGTCCGTATGATCGGCTCCAATCCAGAATACTCCTCAGATCCGCGTTGGTACGCTCAATGGCTTCGTGCAGTTGCCCTAAAGGGGCCTGCGTATAAATCTGCAAGTCGTCTGCATAGAGGTGATAGGAAGAAGTTAGTTGTTGAGAAATTGAATTTATAAATATAGCAAACAGAAGGGGAGATAAAACGCCACCCTGTGGAACACCAGCAGAAACATTGCACCATGAAGAGTACGAATCATCAATACGAATGCGCTGCCGGCGCCCCAACAGGTAACTCTGAAACCAATCAATAACCGATGGAGATATGTTAAGAGAGCGTAAAATACCTAAAAGAATGTCAAAATCTACGTTATTAAAGGCATTACTAAAGTCCAATAGCGAGAGCACAGTCAAATGACAATTACCCATACCATCACGAATATCATCAGTAATTTTTGTCAAAGCAGTTACAGTGCTATGACCAGTGCGGAACCCGGATTGTAAAGGATTTAGAAGGCTGTTTTTAACTAGGTAAGAAGAGAGTTGTTGGTATACAAGCCGTTCCAATACTTTAGATAGGAAAGGAAGGATGGAGATTGGACGGAAATCGGAGAAAGATTCAGGATTGGGCTTTTTAGGAAGTGGTGTGATTTGGGCTTCTTTCCAACTAACTGGAAACTTACCCGAGGAGACGGAAAAATTGAGAATGTACTGAATGATAGGGACTATTTCATCAAGAATGGGCAATATCATTCTGCGACTGATGCTGTCACTACCCACGGCGTTGGATGAGATTGACTGAATACTCTTCTTAACATCACATTCGGAAAATTGATCAAAAGTGAAAGGGTCATAGTTAGGAGGAGCGGTAGAAGAAAGATATTTCAAGGTTGCTGCTTTAGCAGGTCCATCAAAGTTGGTAGAAGAAGAGAAGTGCTTATTTAGCTGATTGATATCTAAATTTTTTTGACCAGTCTCCTGGCGAGATTTGCCAACTCCCAATGACCTTAAGAATTTCCATACTTTAGCTGGATCTCCATTTTCAACGGAGCTATGAATGTGTCGGCGTTGTGCATCCCTACACGCTCTATTACAGACGTTGCGATAATTTGTGTATTTATCCTTATTAACATCGGACTGGCGACACTTCAGCTTACTCTTAGCAATAAGTTTTTTATGCATAAGGGTTCTAATTTCATCATTTAACCAAGATAGACGTGTGGTTGAATGGCGTTGTCAGTCAAAGGGCTAGCTGTTTGATTGGGCAGCTATTTTAACCAGATGGCTGCGACATAAACACGAAGTCTGTATCCACTTGAAAATCAATTGATATAACTAACAATCCTACCTCTCCATTACTATTACTAAGTATTCCCTGTAGTACCTATAGGTAAATGTTAAGGAATACATACACACAAAGACAAGAACAAATATCACCAAGACTGATGGGACCATGACCCTTCAGACCATCAATTTAAATGATCGGCCAAGTACGAATCAGACTCGCGCACGAAGGGTTCCGTACTGTCTTGAAGCTCCCCTCAATATGTTTTATTGTAATTTAATAGTTTAGTTTTGAATATACAGCTTAATATTTTGTGAATATTTCAAGCATTTTCCTGTTGCTGTTATTAATATTTCTTGTGTGGGAGCCATTAAGTTTTTATCTAGTGAATATTTCAATAAAATATTCTGTGAATATTTCAAGCATCTACCTGTCACCGTTGTTAATATCGAGCGAAAACGGTAAAAATTCAGGTTTGTTGTATGAAGGTCCCCTCAATTTTTTTTTTCTGTTTTTAGTATTTGTTGTCATAGTGGCAACAGAAATACGTCATCCGTGAATATTTCAACGTTCTAGCTATCCCATGATTTCATGAGATACCTAAAGCCTGGTGACAGACAGACTGACGGACAGCGGGGTTTTAGTAGAAGGGTCTCGTTTTTACCCTTTTTAAGTTTTTATCTAGTGAATATTTAAATAAATGTTCTGTGAATATTTCAAGAATCTACCTGTCACCGTTGTTAATATCGAGCGAAAACGGTAAAAATTCATGTTTGTTGTATGAAGGTCCCCTCAAGTTTTTTTTTCTGTTTTTAGTATTTGTTGTCATAGTGGCAACGGAAATACCTCATCCGTGAATATTTCAACGTTCTAGCTATCCCGTGATTTTATGAGATACCTACAGCCTGGTGACAGACAGACTGACGAACAGCGGGGTTTTAGTAGAAGGGTCTCGTTTTTACCCTTTGTGTATGGAACCCTAAAAACAGGCAATAACTGTGAAGTTAGAACTTTTCTTCCAATCTTAGCAACGGCTGACACTTTGCGGTCTAACACCTCCGCCGAGGAGCCTCGAGGTAAAGATGCTAATTACATTATTCTCGAAAACATCGATGTTCACGGAAGTCAAAGACAGAGATGTTTGCATTACAGATTAACGAAAAGAGGATAAATAGAAAGCGCCTGAAAAGGGGAAGCTTTGAAAATAGCTTGTTGCGCACCCTCGCACGCTTTCATCAAAGAGATGCTTTGTTTTCCTACTTATGCTTATTTTTCCAGTGAGATTTGAGATACAAAATTCAAATTTGGAAGATCGATTACACGACGAATACGTTTCAACTTTGTTTATTTGAAAGAAATAACGTATTTTTAAACGTTCGTCGTTAGGTATGTATTTTTTGTGTACGTACATCGATAATTTCGCCAATTGTGAACCGAATCGTAAAAATCATTTTTAGTTTGAAAGGGTATACTCTCGAGGTGGTCCTATTTAAATTTTACAGAAATCGGCTAAGCCCTCTTTGATAAATCAACAATAATGTAAGTACATGGGTGCTACATCAGTTCGTGCAAACTATTCGAGTTCTATACACGGTGAAAGTCGGTGGTGCCATTTTTGCGTAAAAAATAATTATCTCGTCGAAATCTTACCTCTGTATTTTTTTTTTATTAGACTACAAAACAGTATAAATGTGTCAATTACAAAACAAACCTAAGCTGATTGATAAATACTGTTAGAGAGCGCCCTAGCCAACTATAAGTTTGCAATGCCCGACAAGGGCGACTAAGTTGTAAGCACATAATATCTTAATTAAGACCTCGAATGTAACACTTAGTAGCAATAAATAAATATGAATATGAATATGAATATGAATGAACCTTCTTAAGATTACTTACGAGTACATCTACACTTCACGATGTAGTCCTATAACATATCAAAAACATATCGAAACATATCGAAAATATATCAATACTATCTCTAATCATTTCATAATGCTTACACATGCGATAGATCGGAGAATGCATCAACATGTTGGTTCTGCACGGCGGATTTGCAAAAGTACCTCTGCATAACGACACATGCGAGCCAGGACGCGGCACCCTCAGTGTGACCTGTTCCAGCAACTCCGGACAATCAATGAGGCCATGCAATATTTTGTACAACATAACAATGTCTGCTGTAGTTCGACGATTTGAAAGAGACAATATTTTATAGTGTTGTAAACGAGAAGAATAAGATCGATGAGATTTACATAAACAGTCCATGTATGTAATGTGATATAGAAATCTAGATTGTACACGTTCCAATCGATTGGCATGCACCTGATATACTGGATTCCAGACAACACAACAATATTCCAAGATGCTGCGTACTAAACTATAGAAGAGTTTTATAGAGAGGTTAGATTCCTGGAATACTTTGGACTGCCTAACAACGAAACCACCAATTTTCATAGCCTTTTTGATAACATGGTCATAGTGGTCATGGAAAAAGAGCTTATTGTCTAGAATAACCCCCAAATCTCGAATCTTTGTAACTTTTGAGAGAGGCTCGTCGCTTATCTTATACTAGACGATCCGCCCCGGCTTCGCACAGGTGTATTATACATATAAACCTTCCTCTTGAATAACTCTATCCATTAAAAAAACCGCATCAAAATCTGTTGCGTAGTTTTAAAGATTTAAGCATTCAGACAAACAAACAAACGAAATAGCGACTTTATTTTATACTATGTAAGGATAAGGATAAGGAAGATGCAGGAAAAAGCGCTTTCCCTCAACATCTTCAAAAAGTGGTAAAAGTTTTATGTGTCACATTATCTTTACCGCCTTAATAGACTTATTTGCATTTTTCGTTTTATCTTCTTTTTTATTTGCATGCACTATCTACCAAAACTATCACACTACTTCCAATACCTATTGCCAATTTAAAAAAAGTTAACTACCTACCAAGCTTTCATCAAATTGGATCCTTAAAACGAGAGAACAATAACGGCTAAAACATGTATTACCAGGCGCACAGCTATAAAAGGAGCTTCCTCCATGCATACAAACTTCTAACAATCGAGACGCAACACAAAGACAAGTGTCCTTCTCTCTCAAGCTTGACACCTAGGCATAGGGCTGTCTCACTCACTGACACATCCTTCCTCAGACTATAATGGACATAGAAGTCATAGAACTAGGGGACGCTAGCTGATAGCATCTGTGTTGTCACAGTATCAATGGCTGAATGGGTCTCAGAACGTCAATAGATATCTGCATCTTTTGTCTCCGTGTAAGAGATATAACTGTGGAACTAAATAGAACAAACCGACTAAAATGAAATAGAAGTAAGGAAATAGCATTCATATTTTTTCTATAACTCAAGTAATGTGACCTATACAAGTAAGTATCTAACTTTTAGTTTAGGAGGTTGATTTGGCTCACAGAGCTATTACAACTAGAGAGATAGCGCTGATGTCGCTTGAGGCCATTCCCAACCACATAAATGCATCGAAAATCTTACAAGCTGCTGACAAAACTGTCAAATAAGTATGACGGGATTTGGATTGGTAGGTTTTGACGTTCCTTGTCTAAAAATCCGATAACAACCACCGAATCGAGATAATTATTTATCACGTCTCTTTCTAACTCATGCCATATTAAATCGATGCATCTCCTTCGGATTTTCTCGTCGTTTCATTATTCCTCTGGTTGTAATAGCTGTATGTCTACAGTCGATTACTTGTCAACCCCATCGATCATTTTGAAATTGAAGTAGAAATGACAGAAAGCTTATTATAGTGCGTTTCATCTTATAGTTCCTATGCCGTCATGTTGGCAGTGATGCAAATAAGTATGGGCATATAATTCTTTCTTTGCACTCCTGCAGGGGTGCCAACATGACGGCATAGGAACTATAAGATGAAACGCAATATAGGGCTACTATGACGGATAAAGTTGCAATTCTTATTCAAGGTATTAACCGACCAAATAAGTAGTAGTCACAAATTAAAACTTTACTAAAGAGAAATTAGCCTGTCAGCTATTTTCTGATGTTTTTTAATTTGGTTATATGATTTTCGCTCTCTTACGGGTGTTCGCATGTAACCAATCTATTGCATAGCACACACATTACAGCATATAAACATTTCTCGACGGCACAAGATCGTTATTATTTTTCAATAAAAAAATAGCATCTCTGATCTCCGATCTTAGAATTATATCCATATTATATAAATACTACAAATCTAGTTGCCCCGTTGCTTTGTTACTGCGTGAATGAGTAACAAACCAACAAACACATTTTTATCCGTCACTGTACTCACCGTACTATACTCATTTACATCCTTAGCCTTACATACAACCACTTCAAAAACGCCGGTCGGCAACATATACAATAGAGCAGTACAATCTTCGAGCAAATATCTACAGAGCCACAGTCCCTAAGTGAAAGTAGTAAAAAAATGTCCGAGTACCATTATACACACCGACTTAGATATTTACATTAAATAATTCACAATGACCCGTTTTCTCGAATCTCGACGCTATGGCACCTAATTAGTGCTTGTAACCGAGCACTTTGACAACGCGCGGCGTTGTAGTCGAACTTACGACCAACAAAATGGCCTGCCCACTACGTAGATTGGGCAGAGTTTAGGCACGGACACTTTTTTTGCACTATTGACTTTATACTATTACGCAATTTTTGACATGTAATTTTAGTTATTTTAAACTGCAATTTTTGACGACGCTTTTGCAGACATTTCAATTACAGTATTTCTGACATCTTAATTTTTTAATGCTGTATTTTTAACTTTATGTAATGTACCTAGTTTTCATTAATTATGCCTATTCTGTTGAAATGAATAATTGTTATTTTGACAATTCGTAAGGTGTTGCTCATAGTACATTTTTGTATACCAATGTATGTAAGTATCCTTACTGAAAATAAATGAATATCTACGAGTATCTATAGATATTTGCTCGAAGAGTACAATGGCACAAATAGTGCTGTCTTAAAACAAGTAGTAAAGATATAGTAATGTGACTCGCAAGGACATTTGGCAACCTCTGCCATTTCCTCGCTGTTTACAATGGGACACATTATCCGAGTCCATAAAGTGCCGTGTTTACCGTAATGTACGGTAATTTGCTATGAATGCGCCGTAATTTTGACAAGAGTGAGACGATTTGCCATGGAGACCTGCCGAGATATGATCTTACGCGTAATTAGCCGAGAAATTTAATGTGTGTTCTGAGATTTATGGTGAAAATTAGGTGTAATTAATTTGGGAAACGTGGTCTCTCACTATGGGCCTTATTTAATTTAAGGCTCCAAGGTGCTATGAAGAGGGCTATGATCGGAGTTTCTCTGCTAGATCGGATCAGAAATGAGAAAAACCGTAGAAAAACCAAAATTATTGACATAGCCCAGGGGATTGGTAAGTTGAAATGGCTGTGGGTAGGACATAGCACAGAGGACTAATGACAGATGGAGTCAAAAAGCTCTCGAGGTCCCAAAGCGTCCACTCATTGCAGCAGGATTGCGCTGGATGCAAGCCGCTTCCAACCGGTCGTATTGGAGATCTATAGAGGAGGCCTATGTCCAGCAGTGGATGTCCTATGGCTGAAGCGACGAACGAAATCGACTGAATTTGTGATTATGCTGGTGGTTTCGGACCCAAAAGGTGATCGGATTAGAACCGCAGAATTGTAATTTGTAATATTTTTTTACTTAAGCAGGTTCTTCTTTTGAATTAATATTTAGTGTATTTCCTCTCTGTCGTAGACATATAAGTTAAGGGTACCATTCAAAAACCAAATTAAATCACAAACAAAATTAGTAATTAATCATCAAACTGTATCATGGTTCGACTTACCTATATTTTGTGACCTATCCTAACCTAACCAGTTAGGATAGGTCACAAAATATAGGTTTACAAAATTTTAATTAACCTGAAACAAAATTAGAATTAATCCGTTAAAAATAATTAAACATGTAACAGAAATAGTGATTAGTGATCTTTTTAAAAAATGTAGTAAAACTTAAAGTATTATTTAATTAATATGATTTAATTTGGTTTTTGAATGGTACCCTTAACTTATATGCCTACGACAGAGCGGAAATACAGTAAATATTTATTCATAACAAGAATTTAAAGATGAACTTCCGCAAAGTAACGCCTGATTCAATAAACTAACCACCAATAAAAATAGGTAAAAAAACTTTTTAAGTTAAACGGTTTTATGTTAAACATACATTGCAATGTTTAAGATAAATGTACTAAAAACCAAAAAATAATAAAATAGATACAGTCGTGGGAATTATAAACATATGCATAGACTAGACTAAAATAAAACCGTGGGGCACGAAGCAAATTAATCAATAAATACACAAAAAAGTATAAAAATTAACAATGTCAATTTGAAATTTTCAATGCCAGCATATCGTCAAACTTGTAGAAAGCCTGTTCGATAAGCCAGTGTTTCAGTTTTGCCTTAAACGATGCTCTAGACGGTGCATCTCGCACCGTAAGATGTCTCCTAATATTTATTTTAATTTTAACTTCAAATAATGGTAGCGATTCGGCGACATTCGCATTAAACTATAACTAGTCGCACTAAAAATTTTAATTTAGTGCAAAACTAGCGAAAAGCTATTCGGTGTTTCCTTCGAACTAAATTTAAAGCGATTTTAGTCGTCCGCCATGAAGAATTAAATTGAGTAACGCCACTTACGCCATCTAGTGGTGAGTAGCAAATTAGTTCGAAAAAGCCCACTAGATGGCACAAATATTAATTATGGTTGTTATTTTATCTGTGGCTGATCCATGGATATATTACGTAAACATAGAAAATCCTGGGGTTGTTCCCAATTTGTTACCATATCAATAACAAAGTTACTATTATGTTCTTTTCTATTTTAAGTCTCAAGAAATACTTACTATATCTGTTACGGATTATCACAATCGATTTTAATCCAAAAACGGTGCAACACGCTTTATTTTGGAAAGACTTTTACATTATTTTATTTCCGTGGAATGCACTAGCTTTTATATCTATGATTTGATTAAAAGGTTGGAGGTAAAATACAACTCGTTGGCTTTTATCGTAACTTTAGCTAAATTACTTTGGCAACACTTTTGTTTACATTTTTTTTCAGTCAGTTCACATTTCACAAAAACTTCGTAAATCTTTGCAATATTCAGAGGTGAAAGGTATAAAATCCAAAAACTAGAGTAATGAATACAGTACATCATATTGGAACCGTTCAAATTCTCTACGTTTGGTGGCAGTGAAATACAAGACATTGGCAAAATTGTGAAACACCTTCACAGAAGCCATAAACAAGAATTGAATTGAATTGTAATATCACTACGACTATCACTAGACTTTTACAATGAATAATGCCAATAAAAAGCAAAGGGAGATGTCCTCTCCACGCCAACATCACGATACTGAGAGACATAAAAGTACATTATGTGAAAGGTAAGCAATTCTAATTGTCTTGTAAGTAGGTCTCTTTTTGATAACAAAAACAATTCTTGTAACTCTTATGTAGGTACCAACTAAATGAATATCATGATAAGGTTTTAATTTGATAAAAATTGTCCAATAGGTTTGGAATGTATGGACCTAGACAAAAATGAAAGCGAGAAAAATCAGACGGTCTATACATACTACAGCACGGGAAGCATGGCAAAGGGACTGATAGTCTTTCCACCATTATATCCCCTCGAAGAGGAAATAAAGTATGGATTGACAATGACAGCTGACATTAAGAGTGGATAAAATGGTTTTCTCCCCTTGCCATGCTACCCGGGCTGGAAGAGACGCAGACCTAGACAATACAGAAACAAAGATTTTGGAAGAAATCGGGTCTTCATTGGTCTTTGGCCACGACATATGCTGTCGTGGCCAAAGACCAATGACTACTATTAAAATATACTACTATTTAAATTTAATTTTGTAATAAAATATTTTGTTTTACAGGGTATACTGCCATTACCATCTGAGCAGACAAAGCAGGGATTGTGGGATCTTTCTAGTGGGATGATCTCCCAGAAATATATTATATCGAGGTACCCATACAACCTCCATCAGCAAGCCAACCTGCACTTCCGCATTCAACAAGCCAGCCTATAGCATGCCAGTCCGCACAAAGCCAGCCCACAGCGTGTCAGTCAGCACAAAGCCAGCCCACAGCGTACCAGCCTGCACAAAGCCAGCCCACAGCGTGCCTGCATTCTGATCTGCCTCAACCAAGTGGAAGGCAGCCTCTGCCTCGTCGTCATAGATTCAGTTGGCCAAGAACAAATGCAGCCTCAATCAAATGAAAGGGCTTGTTAAGCAGAGTGGGATTCGCCAAATTATTTTTATTTAGAATAATATTACTGATTAATTTTTGTTGACACAAATAATAAACGATTTATGTATATTTTTATGATTTTATTATTAAAAAAATCTAGTAATTAAATTTGGGCGTATCTCGCTTGCGATGGGAAATCTTGATCTTCATTCTATTCTGTCTCTTCTGTTGCACCAAGACTTGGTTGAATTTGCTGCAGCTTCTTGCAGTTTTCAGTACCACATTGTTATCTGCAACATGATAATATAAACAATAATTACTGTTTGTTTGTAGGAAAACGCATAGGAAAGCCAGAGATAGGGAGCACTACTGGCAACTTCTAGAGGCCTATGTCCAGGGTGGACAACCTAGTGAAATATGTAGAAATAAGAAAAATGTTTCATAAGGATTTAATATACTAGAGAATAAAGGCTATTTTTATTTTATTTTATTAATTTTTGTAGGAACAAATAATAAACCATGTAAGTACATATTTAGCGTTTCGTACCCAAAGGGTAAAAACGGGACCCTATTACTAAGACTCCGCTGTCCGTCTGTCTCCAGGCTGTATCTCATGAACCATTATGCTAGAAAGCTGAAATTTTCATAGATGATGTATTTCTGTCGCCGCTATAACAACAAATACTAAAAACAGAATAAAATTAATAATTTAGCCATTTTTTCGCTCGATATTAATAATGGTAACAGATAGATGCTTAAATAATCACAGAATGTTTAGTTGTATATACAATTAAATGATAAATTAAAAATAAATAAATATTTAAGGGGGGCCCTAAATAAGGGGGATATGGGCTCCCATACAGTACGGAACCCTCTGTGCGTGAGTCCAACTCGTACTTGGCCGATTATTTTATTTTGATGTTTTTATTAATAAAAAAATCTAGAACTTACTTCAATTTTGGCGTATCAATCTCGCTTCTGACCGGAAATCTTTATCTTCATCATATCAGTCACACTTCTATCGCACCAAGAATTAATTGTTGCAGATTGTCTTCAGTACCTCATTGTTATCTGCAATGTGATATAGAATAATATAATTAAACAGATATCAATCTTTATAGGTCTCTTATCTTTTCTCATAGATGAAGGATGGCTCTGCTAGCGGAGCGAAGACCAATCCTTCATCTATGAGTTTCTTATTGTAAGTATCTAACTGTTGGATAATTAATTAAGGAGTTTAATTGCTTTGAATAATTAAAGTTCTCTGTCAATGCGGTTTGTTTGTCAGCTGGCGTCATTGGGAATTTGATGATTTTAGGGCCCAGTTGTGAGACTTGACTGTGGCGTCAAGACATCTGCTGACGGTTGGCTGGCTTAAGCCCAAGAAATTGTTTTGGCCACATGCTGAATGGAAGACCATAGCATACAACCTCTATATGTTTTGGGATATCTTATAGAGATGTGCTTTCTCAAATTACCTAAGATCATTTATTAACTGTTGAGCTCCAGACTTTGGAACTCTATAGATACCTACAGATTTCTAAATTTTTCCTCTTTTATCTGAAAAGGGTCTGAAACGTCCCTAATATTATAATTCGAATTCAAACGCTGCAATAATTTGAACTAGATGAACCACACATGAACTCTCACTTGTTTAGTGAATCAAGCAAAAACAGGTTTTTGGCTTTTTACTTACCCTTCCAATAGATCAACAGTTGCTGCCACAATGAAATATTCCATATTTCAGGATTAATTCGACAATAAAACCTCGATAAAACACATCAAATTCTCCAAAATAGTTTTAATCGCCATGTTTTTCTTGACGACTAGTTTGACATTTGACAACTAAATTTTAGACGTAAATCACTCTAAAATGTGGGCCGCCGAATGCATTTCGACCAAATTGAGTAACTAAAATCGATTTAGTCGACTCGACCTAAAACTAGTTTAATCGTGTAGACATCCGAATACCAAAGCCTAGTTTGACAGGACTAAACCTATTTTAGAGAGAACTTAACTATAATGCGTGTCGCCGAATTGCCACCATTGTGGATTTTGTCGAAGTTAAGAGGATCGTGAATCGACCAATGTCTTCGCGTTTTCTGTACAATATCAGGAAAATTCGTGGTACATAAATTATTTTTTATACTAATTTGCTTTCGTGTGTAATGTTATTAATTAAGTACAAGTTTCTGTAATTTAATTGATCATGTATGACCTGTAATTTAAGACAATTACCAATAAATAATAATTATGATTAAACACGGTCTCCGACCCCAAACTGAGCAAAGCTTGTGATATGGCTCCCTGAGACTGATATACTACATATACATATTTTTAAATATATAGGTACTTATATAGATAGAAACTAAATAACATCCAGACACAGAGCAAACACCTATGTTCATCACATAAATGCTTGCCCTGGGTGGGAATCGAACCCACGCCTCTTTGACCCAAGAGTCAGGGTCACTAACCACTGAGCCACCGAGGCAGTCGAAGGTTTTTTTTTTCAAAAATCATTGTTTTACAAACAATATTGAAACACATTATTTCCGTGCCGCCGTGGCATACATTAGCCCGACCTGACCTACATTCCCATCAACCCACTTGCACTCTGTTCCATTACTTTAACGCGTAATTTATCTTGCACTTCTCTCGCTGTTACGCCCTTGTTCGTTTGAGCTGACGGGACATTGATAGATAGAACCCGGGCGTGCTTCTATGGCTTTTTAGATGGTTTCGCTGTAAAAGCCTTCTTTCCAGTTAAAGTATTGTTAAGTGGTAAGTTAATGTTGAATACAAGTAAAAAACGTATCTGCACTGTATCAGACTTTTTAATAGTCTACTGCAGGATGTAGCCTACCCACGAAGGGTGATTGGGCCATATCCACCACGCTGGCCCAGTGCGGGTTGGTTGGATTCACATACGCCATTGAATTTCTTCTACTGACGTATGCAGGTTGCCTCACGAAGTTTTCCTTCACTGAAAAGCCAGTAGTGTTGAATTCCGTACATAAATTCCGAAGAACTCATTGGTACGGGTACCGGGATT
Organism: Hypomecis atomaria; assembly: GCA_964007245.1. Lineage (NCBI taxonomy): Eukaryota > Metazoa > Arthropoda > Insecta > Lepidoptera > Geometridae > Hypomecis > Hypomecis atomaria. The sequence goes on from OZ023291.1 coordinate 20,021,891, forward strand.
TGAACCCACGACGGTTGTAAGGCGGGTGTCACTACCACTAGACCACCACGGCTATAAAATCGTCTCTACTGTCGATTGAATATAACTTCTAATCAATCTAATACTTATTACTGTCTCAGAAGACCACAAAACAAATAGGTATTATTAGTAGTAATCGGAATAGGTAGTTCAATTCAATGTACTTTTGTATTTGCTTTTTCAGCCTTTTGAAATTATCAAAAATGCGCTTAGGCACGTCAAGTTTTAACAATAATTTAAAAATAAACAAAGATAAAGTACATAGGCTTGTTAATCACTATTTTGAGCCAGCTAGGACACGGCAGAGCTACTCCCAAGCCTTTCTATCATTTACATATTGTTGATAACTATAATAAGCATTACAAATTAGCAAACACTACTTGCGGAAAGAAATTCAACATAAGCACCACATGGATAAGACCTAAAATTCGGGGAATCCGAGTGACTTCCAGAATAATCCACTGAAAGACTTTTAAAAATAGTAAGTTCCGTGAATTTCAGGAGGCATATCCATATTATTGATTTCACAAAATCGCAAGTATTTGAAGTAAAATTAAACTAACTTTTCCGACCCCTAATTATAATAAAATCAATAATGTTAATAAAAAAAATATTCAAATAACCTTATTACAAAATAACTTACGCCTGACAGAATACAGTTTACTGAAACTACAATACATATTAATTAAACAATATGTGTACCCTGGGGCCCACATTATGATAGCCTGTGTCGTGGGCTTCCACTAATAAGAAGTATTTTTATTCATAACAATAATTATTAGGTACAGTAAATGATTACAGTATTGAAACATACATTTAGTAAAAGATGTTCATTACGTGGCCTGGATTACCCGCTTTCGGTTTCATACCCTGAATAACGTGTGAAAAAACCTCTACCATATCCGTGGCCTTTATTTACTAATCGTAAAACACGCAGCCAACACTTCACCGTTCTAAAATAAAACATCTCGCCTCTAAGGCTTGAACATTTTAAAACGTGTTCAAAAAGCTAAGAGCGATCATCCTCAGGCTCGAGGGTGAGTCGGGATTATCTCCGAGAGGCGGTCCAATGACACTGCTCTTTCCTTTATCTACAAGATAAGGCCGTACCACGAGCGAAGACAAGAGGAGATAAGGAGACACAAGAGGAAATAAGGAGATCTGATTGGTAACGGAGTGGTTAATCATCGAACAAAGACAAATATTTTTATTTATGTACCACAGACAACAGACGCCGTGCCTTTTGTTATGCAAAGTTTGACGCATGTCAGCCATTGGCATCGTTGAGCAATATTTGAGGAGAGAAAACGACACACACAACGCTAGAAAAAGCCCTCCACGGCGACTTTCAGCGCTTGGGGTGTAAAATAAATGTCTATTGTAATTAATTGTTATTTATCAACGTGTTCCAAAAGCTAAGACCGATTATCTTCGAGCTCGAGGGCGAGTCGGGATTATTTCCGAGAGGCGGTCCAATGACACTGCTCTTTCCTTTATCTAGATACTAGCAGCGCCCCGCGGTTTTACCCGCGTTGTGCCCGTTCTTGTGGGAATTTCGGGAATTTTTATACATATAAACCTTCCTCTTGAATCACTCTATCCATGAAAAAAAACCGCATCAAAATCCGTTGCGTAGTTTTAAAGATTTAAGCATACAGACAAACAAACAAACGAAAATAGCGACTTTATTTTATACTATGTAAGGATAAGGCCGTACCACGAGCGGAGACAAGTGGAGACAAGGAGACACAAGAGGAGTTAAGGAGAGCTGATTGGTAACGGAGTGGTTAAGCATCAAATCAGAGTATTAATGAAATATCTAACAGCATGATGACTCGGCCCTGTCCTTGAAATATATATCTACAGAGCCACGTGGCCACGCAGTACGTCACACGCGCTAGGGCTACCCGCCTTCAGTATTTTAATTTCATCTACTTACTCTTTAGCTACTTGAGTTACTTGCTAGTTTCTACCTATTATGATGTAAAATTATTGATTACATTTTTTATAAAAAAGAATTTCGTTGTGAATGAAAGAGGAAGCGTTTAATGAAAATACATATATTAAGTTTTTTGATGTTTTTAGGGTTCCGTAGTAAAACGAGGAAATCTAAAAACGTAAATTGCACGCTTGCTAGTTACAAATCCACACGTTCGTGCGTCACTACGGCGCGCCGCGACTGAATAGCATACCGAGAGCATACCGAATTCTGAGGCGCGTAGATATGATTCTCGTTCCGACCGTTTCTACGAAGACGGAATACTGTTAGATATCAATACCGTGGCCTAACTGTACTAAAAAAAATGTCACAACAAATTCAACATAAAACCAATTTATTTTCTAAAAAAATAACGATCCGCATTTAATCTGGATTAGTGCACTCCACTCAACGAGCACTCAGTACTAACCGCGCCGCGAAAACATTTCACTCTTTCACGTACTTGAAAGAATTATTCCGGATGAATGAGTCCAATACACCTTCGACCCAACCCGAGTAGTGCTATGGGAAAATGGATCTCACTGCGGGCGTTCTTTATCTATCTCTACTGAGTACCTACTATATAATGGGAAAAGGTAACTTAAGCTAGCGGGTTTTTCCTGGTTGAGATGGGTAGTAAAATTTTGAGATGGACTCGTGTATGTTACATATTTTTCTTTGGCATTTGTTGTGTTATGTGCTTACATCTTTTTCATTGGCATATTCACTGATCCTAGAAGGTAAAGGTAAAGGCATTTGACTCTTAGTTCATATTTGACACGTAGTGATACAAGCTGTTACTCAGCGAACATAGAATCAACGGTCAGTCTTCAGACGGGTGACCGCAGGTGGCATTTCCAACTGAGCCCTACCGAGGCCTGTTTAATTGTACGCCCTGGTTGCTTTAACTATTAAACTAAAATCAGAGGCCTACAAGCGGTTTAAAAAAACTCTTTCACTAGCTAACTAGTCACTTAGCCTATACGAACTTACCCCTTCATCCAAACTCATGACCCTTTTTAACCGACTTCTAAAATGGAGGAGGTTCTATGTTCGTCTGTATGTATATTATTTTGTAAATGTTCATCGATAATTTCGACAATTGTGAACTGAATCGAAAAAATATTTTTTATTTCGAAAGGGTATACTAGTATTCCCGAGTTGGTCCCATTTAAATTTTACAGAAATCGACTGTACACATTATCGTTGATTTTTCAAAAACGGCTCAGTCGACATTTAAACAATTTTAGCGAAATATTCGAATTTTGTACAAGATGGAAGGCGGTTCTGCCATTTTTAAAGAAAAATAATCATTCAAGCAACGATTTTCAAGTAGGTATACTAGATCATTGCTTGCGAGTATTCGGGTAAAAACCATCGCTGAAACAATTTGTAAACTTATGACAATACAGCGGCGACTCTACAACGCAATAATTATAATTATTTTTCGCACATAATGGCATATCCGACTTCAACCGTGTACGGAATTCGAATGGTTCACATAGATCTATGTAGTAATTTTTACATTATTTTTGATTTATCAAAAGCGGCTCAGCCGATTTTGATAAAATTTAAATGAAACCATCTCTGAAGTATGATCTACCAAACGAAAAAAATCTACAAAATCGGTTCATAGTTAAGAATCGGTTCAAAATTACAAATTGTTTCAGGGATGTTTTTTATCCGACTTCCAAAAAGAAGGAGGTTTTATATTCGTCTGTATGTATTTTTTTGTAGTGTATAGGTATGTTACGCGATAATTGGTGGATTTTAACCGTGGGATTCGGTTAAAATCCAATCTACAAACGGGGGAAGTAATCGCATAACATACATACAAAAAATAAACACATACAGACGTACATAGAACCTCCTCCTTATTTGGAAGTCGGTTAAAAACCATCGCTGAAACAATTTGTAATCTTACAACAATAGAGTAGTGGCTACAGCGCAATCAAGGAAGTTGCCACCCCAATCCCGACTCTATACCATTTAAATAAAATTGAAACAAGCGGGGCACGCGGAATCGCAGCATTTCTAGCCATGAATATTTATCGAGCTTAACTACGTTCGCTGGTGGGAATTTTAAACGGAATAGCTGTTTTGAAACTAGTATCCTATATTACACAGAATACATACTTAATCGTTTCCCTATAATGCCACGCGTAAAGAGATGTGCGACTTTGAACACCTTTAACGTACCAATAAATGATGATTTGTAAAATTCGAGTACAACACCCACAGAGATACCAGAGGGATAATGTGAACACATTTCTTTTCAAAGAGATGCAATCTATTATATAAAAGGCTTCGCTGAGTGACTGACTGACAGACAGCCTACAGCCCAAACCGCTAAAGATACGAACATGAAATTTGGAACAAAGATACATTGGACCACGTAATGGAGCACTAAGAACGGAATTTTGAAAAATCGACCTCTAAAGGGGTAAAACGGGCCCTTTTCGTTTGTATGTAACTTTTTATTCCCTTTACCGATTGACTTGAAACTTTGTATACATGCTACTCAAACAAAATAAAAGTTACGTTTGTTCCTGTTTTTCCGAATATTCCTTATCTAAGGGGTCAAATTGGGTCCCAAAGTTGGTGAAAAAAGCGTCTATTACATCCGACGAGCTGAACGGTTATGGATGAAATCTGGTATGGAGGAAGCACACAACATGTTTCAACACATGAACTATTATTATCCCGGAAATTCTATGGGGATCCTTAGGGATAGCCAAAATTAATCAGTTTAGGCTACAACCCAATCCACTAAAGATAGATACTTGAAATTTCGAACATAGGTACAATGTACAACGTAATGAAGCACAAAGGACGAAAATTTCGAAAAATCGACCTCTAACGGGGTAAAACGGGCCCTTTTTGTTTGCATTTAATTTTTATTACCTTTACCGATTGACTTAAAACTTTGTATTTATGCTTTACAAATAAAATAAAAGTTACGTTTCTTCCTGTTTTTCCGAATTTTCCTTATCTAACGTGTCAGATAAGTTCCCAAAGTTGGTGAAAAAAGCATCAAAAATTACATCAGACGAGCTGAACGGTTATAAATGAAATCTGGTAGGTATGTAGAAAGCACACTACATGTTTCAATACAGTAACTATTTTATCCCGGAAAATGTATAGGGTTTCTTAGCAATAGCCAAAATAATCAATTATAAAGCTAAGATAAAAGGGGTTAATGAATTCTAACGAAATTTGGTACGACGCTAGACAATAACACAAATTACCACTTGGGGTACTGCTATCCCGGTAAATTTCAGTGGGTCCTTCAGGATATCAATTTCCTAAAAAAAGTACTAAATGGCTGTTCGAAAACCGATGCAATATTGTTTGAAAATAGCCCACCCTTTTAACTAATATATGACTATTAACGTCCTGGGAAAAGTCCCGGATTCCTTGTCTAACGCTAGACCAAACATCCTATATAAGCGTGAAAAATAACTTGATCGCGTTTTTTTTTAAACGTAGTGAAATATCTAGAATTAAATTGAGAAAATTTAGATCCTTCAATAGGGGCAAAATGGGCCCCTAATAGTTTATGAACGATTTTATTTTGTGAGCCAATAGACTTGGACTTAGAGTACATACGGATCAATAACTACTTAATTTACTATGGGAACTACCCTGAAAAAGCGAAAATTACCTATTCTTTACATTTTGTCGCGGGTCGATGATTTTTTTGTGTTGAACAGCTAATTTTATTTACGTGATTTCTGGGTTGGTACCATAGTAAAAGTTAGTCAAATGATGAGAATCCTAGAACATGCCTGTCGTCTAGATGTAGGTGCGCTATGTATTTTTCAAATAAAATGTACCTTCTTGTGTGCTACTTTTTCGTCTGTACTTGGTCAGAGAATGTCTGAAAGTCCTACAAGTGTCTCGATCACTTTTGACCGCGTAAACGGTTATGGGCGAGATTGTCATTGGGTTCAGAATAATCGAAATTAAATTTCTAATGACTTAATGAAACATGATGAATACCTGTACTGGCCTTTTTTAGGGTTCCGTACCCAAAGGGTAAAAACGGGACCGTATTACTAAGACTTCGATGTCCGTCTGTCTGTCTGTCACCGTACCGTAATAGTTGGGCAGCTGAAATTTTCACAAATGATGTATTTCTGTTGTCGCTATAACAGAAAATACTAAAAATAGAATAAAATAAATATTTAAGGGACATACAACAAACGTGATTTTTATGAGTTTTTTGCTCGCTATTAATAACGACAAGAGGAATGGGCTCCCATACGGTACGGAACCCTTCGTGCGCGAGTCCGACTCGCACTTGGCCGATTTTTAATAGTCCACCACTGAACGTAGGCCTACCCACGAAGGGTGATTAAGCCATATCCATCACGCTGGCCGAGCGCGGGTTGCTGAGTTCACATACGACATCGATTTTTCTCTAAGGACGTGCCTATGCAGGTTGCTTCAATGTTTTCCTTCAATGAAAAGCCAGTAGTATGAAATTCTTAGACAACGCGAGCCAAGCTACGTACTATAAATTACCATATTAAGCAAGTACTAAGAATGCGCAGGCCAAACCGCGACCTATTATCATTCTAGCTAAACACTGGGACAATTAAGGCCAAACCGTAGGCAATGCCTATTACTTGAAAAGATAATGCCTACTAAGCATTATCTTTTCAAGTAATACGTTATACGACAATGCAGGCGAAACCACGAACTATTAATATTTTAAGCAAGTGCCAAGACAACGCGGGCCAAACTGTGGCTTATTATCATTTTAAGCAGTTACTCAAACAAAGCGGCCAGACCGTGGGCTATTATCATTGCAAGTAATACGACAACGCGTGCCAAACGGTAGGCTATTATAATTTTGAGGAAGTATTAAGACAACGCAAGCTAAGCTGCGTGCTATAAATTACCATCTTAAGCGAGTACTAAGAATACGCAGGCCAAACCGCGACCTATTATCATTTTAGCCAAATACTAAGACAATTCAGGCCAAACCATAGGCATTACCCTTGCAAGTAATACGTTATACGATAATGCTTTGCTAAACCATACGACCTATTATTATTTTAAACGAGTGCCAAGACAACGCAGGCCAACCGGCAGCCTTTTATAATTTTAGGCAAGTACTAAGACAAACGCTGGTCAAACCACGGGTTATTTTCATAAGCAAGTTCCTGTCTACTAAGACAACGCGGGCGAAGCCGCGGGTTTTAAGCTAGTGATTTAATATAGCATGAGTTATGACATGAAAAATATCTCGATACAGTCGCTAGTTGTCGTATTTTTCTCTCAGTAGTGTCAAATTCTAATACATATTTGACAATTTTGACAGCTCTGAGCCAGATTTTCCACACATTTTTGTGGATGAGAATTACCTCAAGCGACTACAGCGCTATTACTCTAGTTGTAATAGCTCTGTGACAACACCGCTAACATCGGACATTTTTAGGGTTCCGTACCCAAAGGGTAAAAACGGGACCCTATTACTAAGACTTCTATGTCCGTCTGTCTGTTTTTACCCTTTGGTACGGAACCCTAAAAAGGAAGAAAAATTTAAGAAAGTTTATTTTTCTTTCGCTTGCCGGTGCGTGGTCTCCATTCGAGAACTTTACTGCCCCATCGGCCATCAGTTCTCCGAGCCAATTGCCATTCCAACTTAGTAATCCGTTGGGCTATGTTCGCAGCGTAGGACGTCTACCAACCAGGTGGACCGACGATATTAACGCGCTGGATGTAGGCCGCTTCCAACCGAGCTTATTGGAAATCCATGGGGGAGGCTTATGTCCAGCAGTGGATGTCATACGGCTGATAATGATGATGGTTTGAAAAGGTTGATACGTGATCTATTTAATCTCGCATCATCATCATCTTCTTGTCCTTCACCTGTCACGGTTCCTTTCATCACTTCATTCTGGCACTTTGTCACCTCATCATCAACTTCTTAGGATACAAAAAAATGTATAAAACTGCACAACATAGGTGTCTTCAAATCTCTAGTAAATAAGTATCTTCTAGGTTAGTGTACTACACCCTAGACGACATAATTATCTACTTAACATCAGGCAGTATGCAGTCAAACGGAAACCTATTTGAAATAAAAAACCTGTCATAATTATTCACACAGTTTTAATAAGAAATAACGCATCATCTTTATTATATAGCCGAAGGAAAACACGTTGTATTCATGGGGTTACTTGCTTGGTTACTTGGGAGTAAAGTGCTCTCATTCAAAATTTCATTTATAAGCGCGAATAAGTATTTAAAGTCCCCGTCACGAGAAGCTATAAATTATGTAAACAAACATCTTTTACTAAGTAGACATTTTATACTGCGAGATAATAATAAATTGAACATATTCAATCGACATGAAATATAGACGGGTTATATGAAAGTAACAACCAATTTAATTTAGTCGGATCATATTTTAACGACGCAAAGCGCTATCGTTTTTGTTTCTTGGTACCGGAATGCGTCCGTCGCAGGGATTGTAAACTATCGGGACGCCATTTCGAAATAAACGCGTCATTCGAGTTTCGAATGCGTACGAGGTTTCATTGCTTTGCATATATCGCGGATCTGGTTGTTATTGTTAATTTTGTTATTGTTTCGTTATCACTTTTTATTGTTGTTAAGATATGGTTAATATAAGAAGTAGGTTTTAAATTGTGAAGTAATTGGTTAGGTTAATTGGTACACCAATGGTGATATAGCTTATATAGCGAATAATTATTCTTATATAATATATGTTTATTAATATTTGTTACTTAATAATTTATTAAATCTTAAACAAATTCATTTTTTTGTTGGTCCAAATGTTGTGAACTCCTGAACACTTGTTTACAAAATTTATAGCTTCTCGTGACGGGGACTTTAGATTAAATTACGCGAGTGTTCTCGCAAACAAATAGGTACTTTTACTTACGTAAGGTAACGTATACGTACGTCGGCACGCAAAGCCCCGTATCTTACAGTAATGTCTTTTACATCGCCCGCGCCCTGGGATAGGGAGTCTCAGACGGGGGACTCGTGTTGCTAGATGTTAATTTTCCCGACATTTTGGGGAAAATTTTGGTCCCTATTTAAAAATCTTTTGTTTGTATAAATGTAAAGGAAAATAATAGATGAATGGTTAAATGAATGGCAATTCAATTTTAGCTACCTACTGAATTGAATTACCTCATAAAACTTAGGTCTTATGAAATAGTCACTTATGTGAAATATTAAAATTAATCCAAGAAAACCGTGTATTTTAAAAGAATGTATTCTCTCTAAATTTATGAAATAGAATAGGCTCAATCAAACTTTATGGTGTTTACAATGTTTGTGATCAAAAAACATGTTCTTAAAAGGAATACGTCAATAAATTCGGGGAAAATTAGCAAAATGATTTGTAACAAACTGAGAACCCTGGCGTGGGGGTTTGATTGACCCCGACTCATAGTCTCTTACTCCATTCTAAAGGTACGAACAATAAAATTTTAGCAAGTTATTAAAAGCAGGCGTTTTTCTTTATTTATTAAACAAAGCCCATATATAAATCCAATTTTATTAAAACCAATAAATCTCTACACAAAGTCTAATACTTATATAAATACAAATAATACGGGAAAACTGGAGAATCAATATGACATCCCCGACGTGGAGGTATGACAGACCCCGCCCGTGCCCCATTCCAAAGGTGCGGACGATGAAATTTTTAAAAGCTCTTAGAAGCAGGCATTTTTATTAGAGCCGAGTTGGCCGAGGTAGGGTTAAATTTATCGCTTATGACAGACCCGGGGTTGCTTTTCCGATTTTAGGTAAAGGGTCCTTCAAAAGAAAATATACACCGGGTTATAATAAACTTTGTTACCTGCGGAGAATATGTTGCTTCGTTTTTGCCACATCATGTCCGGTTTTTTGGGTAAAGATGGATTTACATTAATGGAAATTGGCAGGGATGATAGACAGTTTTATGACCGAGCGAACCTAGTGAGTGAGAGCCTCCGTTTTGACTCGACAAGTTTGGTTTCCTCTGTCCGGATGTGTATTCCTTCCTTTACAGGTCCCATTTTTCAATGAAACTAGCAGGGCTAGCGACCCGGGTTATCTAGACACACGGCAGCGTATCCAGCCAAGACAAAGAAAAAGGTACTGGCGACGCAGCAGCCGTGTGTTATTACACGAACCATATCGAGCCACTCTTAACCCCATCATAACTCGAAAACTATAACCTACATATAATAATTTTTAATAACCTACATATAATATATGAAATTTGGCATATTTACTAAAGTTCCTTAGCTTATCTAGTTCTCATAATTTGATTCATTTTGCTTCACCAGTTAATTATGTATTAATGTTTAAAAACCGGGGTTTTATAGACTGATTTACTGACTCACACACTCACTGACTTATAGATCAAAAACCCAACCCACTTCCAGATGAACTAGAAACTTGATATTTGGCATTAAGGGAGTGCGAACTGTAGGCTAGTCTTGGCTATATTTCACATAAAAAAATTTTTGTTGGATACTCAGTATGTGTAGTATGGCACACCGAACGTAGATTATGAAATAGCTATTCATATAACCCCGATGCGTTATCGCGTACAGATAAAACGGACTTTTCTTTTGTATGTCGTAGAGAAAAGCCATGGAGAAAAGCTTTGTAAAGTTTGTAGGCCTCCCTTTGTTCTCTGTCAGACGCAGCCGATACCGGACTTGTCGTCTGTGAGGGAGGGAGAAAGAGGGAGTGAGGGAGAGGGATGCTGGTTTACTTATCATCATAATCAAACGTAAGACTTCCACTCGAAGAAACAAGCCTCCAGTACACAGTAAGACTTAAACTAGTGCTTTAATGTCACTATCATCACTATCACCACATAGTATAAAACAAAGTCGCTTCCCGCTGTCTGTCCCCATGTATGCTTATATCTTTAAAACTACGCAACGGATTTTAATGCGTTTTTTTTTTTAATAGATGGAGTAATTCAAGAGAAAGGTTTATATGTATAATACACCTCTCAGAAGCCGGGGCGGGTCGCTAGTAAGATAATACTCTGGCTGTTTATCTAGATGATGGACATATTTCAAGATACCATTATGTATGTTAAAATTTGTAATAACAATCTGTTTCTTTTTTTAAATATATTGTTATATTTAATTAAATTAATAATTTCTGTATAATTATTTATTAAGTTAGTAATCAACGAATAATTGGGAATTATTATTATAATGACATGATAACTTTTATCAATAAATGAATTGTATTGTTTTTTGTACATCTGTTTTACTGAATCTTTATATGCTTATATCTTGACTGAAGGAGGAGATGCTGCCACTTTGCTTCACAAAAACAGGAGCAAGATGAATCCCAGACACAGAGATACCAGAGGGATAATGTGGTCGATCGAGAAAAGAAAGAAAGAGATGCAATGATTTAATATGACATGAGTTAGAAAGAGACATGAAAAATATCTCGATTCAGTGGCTAGTTGCCGCAATTTTCTCTCAGTAGTGTCAATTCCAATTCATATTTGACAGTTTTGACAGCTATGGGCCAGATTTTCCAAACATTTATGTGGTTGAGAATTGCCTCAAGCGACAACAGCGCTATCTCTCTAGTTGTAATAGCTTTGTGATCCCAGACAAAACTATATCTCAAAATACAAAAAATACAAAATACAAAAAGATTTATTTACCAAAAAGTTAACATTAAACCTTAGCACATACTTATGGGTAATTAAATGTAGATTATTTCTAGTTGGATGATAATGATAATTTATTTATAATAATGTTTACTACAGTTTTCTGATGTAAAAGGTTTGCAGGTTGAGTTGAGGGCCCTGCACTAGGAGAATCCTGTATCGCGGGGCCCAGTACAAATTGCTAAGGGTTGAGAACAGGAAAGAAACGCCATTATTCAAAATTGAATGCCCATGCAGCAAGTGAGTGTGTGTGTGTGTGTGTGTGTGTGTGTGTGTGCGTGTGTGTGTGCGTGTGTGCGTGTATGTATGTGCGCGCGAAAAAGAATTACCGTCAAGTGATAATTTTTAATAATTTCTCTGTGTCTTCGTAGGATAGCTTAGATAAGTAGTTTGTCACAGCAATTTTACATTCTCTTTTTGTTTTAGAATAAATGCTGCTGTTAAGCTGTTTATTCATCTTATTATAGATGTAAGGTATCTCGATTCGATCTCGACCGATTTCGTTCATACTCACAAATTTTGTAAGGATTTTTAAATGTTAAACAATTTGGCCAAATATTATCAAAATCGCATTATAAACAGCGCTACAGCAAAGCTCGGTAAATAAGCGAACCCTGTGTTACACCATGTGTTCTTTTATTATTACGAGAAAGGTTAGGTCATAGTCCACGTTGGTCAAATGCTGGCGATTTTCGTGATATTCTCAGGGAATTATGATTATTTAAGCGTGGGCAAGTAACTGGCAAATAATATGCAATTTCCGGTGAACAAGTAGCAGGTTTACGAGGTCGTAACGACCAGCTTCCTGCATGCAGCTGGAACAACGTTTATTTCATGTTTAAATGTAACTGTCTGCTAATGGGTAATGACGTTTCTGGTATGTTTCTGAATGAAAACATTATTATTTGTTACATTTCTGGTCGACTGCCGAAGAATTATGTTTAATCCATATGAATATATATTTATTAGTAAGCTCCAAGTAGCCCAACGACCTATGGAGAGGGCTATGCTCGCAGTCTCCTGCGAGATCGAATCAGCAATGAGGAGATCCGTAGAAGAACCAAAGTTACCGACATAGCCCAACCGATTGGCAAGTTGAAATGGTAATGGGCAGGGCACATAGCGCGGGGGACTGATGACCGATGGGGTCGAAAAGTTCTCTAGTGAAGACCACGTAGGCACGTACCGGCAAGCGCAGCGTAAGTAATTATTTTGCTTTTGCAGAGTGTAAGTAATTTTTTTTCGGTTATCCAATCGCCAAGTAGTGTGCAAACATTATTGTGTTCTTCATTGAATGGACATTTTCCAAATTGATCAAATAAATATCAACATAATATGGATGACAAATGCTAATGCTAAAGGATTTATAAACAAGCAATAAAAATTTACTTCACTAAAAAAATAATGTTTTGTAGGATTTTGAATTGATGGTGTTTGCTAATGAATGTTTTAAAACCTTTTAAAGACAAGAACAGATAAAATTAATTGTAGTTCAACTTCGCATGTATCGCAGGTATCAAATCAGGGGAAAGGTGTCAGGTATTCTAAGAAGCACAATTTCATATGGCTCCATCCATCAGCCTTAAGAAGTTCACTGCTGGACATAGGCCTCCCCTATGGATCTCCAATAAGACCGGTTGGAAGTGGCTTGCATCCAGCGCGATTCTGCGGTCTTAATGAGGATCTATCCACCTTCCACAAGGTGGATAGATCCTCATTAAGACCGCAGAATCGCCCTTCCACAAGGTGGATAGATCCTCATTAAGACCGCAGAATCGCGCTGGATGCAAGCCACTTCCAACCGGTCTTATTGGAGATCCATAGGGGAGGCCTATGTCCAGCAGTGAACTTCTTAAGGCTGATGGATGGAGCCATATGAAATTGTGCTTCTTAGAATACCTGACACCTTTCCCCTGATTTGATACCTGCGATACATGCGAAGTTGAACTACAATTAATTTTATCTGTTCTTGTCTTTAAAAGGTTTTAAAACATTCATTAGCAAACACCATCAATTCAAAATCCTACACAACATTATTTTTTTAGTGAAGTAAATTTTTATTGCTTGTTTATAAATCCTTTAGTTGGAAGTGGCTTGCATCCAGCGCGATTCTGCGGTCTTAATGAGGATCTATCCACTGCGCGATTCTGCGGTCTTAATGAGGATCTATCCACTGGAAGGTGGATAGATCCTCATTAAGACCGCAGAATCGCGCTGGATGCAAGCCACTTCCAACCGGTCTTATTGGAGATCCATAGGGGAGGCCTATGTCCAGCAGTGAACTTCTTAAGGCTGATGGATGGAGCCATATGAAATTGTGCTTCTTAGAATACCTGACACCTTTCCCCTGATTTGATACCTGCGATACATGCGAAGTTGAACTACAATTAATTTTATCTGTTCTTGTCTTTAAAAGGTTTTAAAACATTCATTAGCAAACACCATCAATTCAAAATCCTACACAACATTATTTTTTTAGTGAAGTAAATTTTTATTGCTTGTTTATAAATCCTTTAGCATTAGCATTTGTCATCCATATTATGTTGATATTTATTTGATCAATTTGGAAAATGTCCATTCAATGAAGAACACAATAATGTTTGCACACTACTTGGCGATTGGATAACCGAAAAAAAATTACTTACACTCTGCAAAAGCAAAATAATTACTTTTAGCAAAAAATCGCACCACCTCCTTCCATCGTGTACAGAATTCTAATTGCACGAATCGATGTGACATCCGTGTACATTATAGTTGATTTTTCAAAAACTGTTCAGCCGATTTCGAAAAATTTATTTAAATCGGTTCACAGTTGGCGAATAATTATATCCATGAACATTCACAAAAAAATACATACAGACGAATATAAAACCTCCTCCTTTTTGGAAGTTGGTAATAATGTATTTAACACTACAATCCATCTAATTATGTTTTATTACAGCTACACACAACCAAACTTTAGAGAAGTTTACAACAAATATATTCGGACATTAATGTATCTACATATTTATATACTAAGTTTCACAGACTAATTCATTAATTGCATCAATCCAGCTCCATTAATGAACGGACTATAAATACCCAATCCCCAATGTACAATACAAATCTTAAATCAGGAGCCATCAATATTACAAATCGACGTGGAACAATTACCGTTTTGCATTTTCCTCCTACCCTCATTCCCTATGCATCTACGGGCCAAGAGTTGGGCGCTGGGGATCAATAAAAAAGGTCTGCGGCCCGCGCCATGATACGAGTGAATGCTTTCAAACTCTGCATAGTTAATCTTGGTTACGCCGGCGACGGACGTGCTGAAAATACTCAGCTGCACCCTTTTGCCCCGTTTTATAGGAAACTTGGACCCAAATGTTTCGGTAGTTTTGCTAAAATCCATCAGCATAAAGGGTACCTTTTTCTTTGGTAAACAAAAAGCTAGTCTGTGTTGGGGCTTGAGAAGATTTTGCACGTTTACGGGGTGAAGGAAAACAATGACGTACTCGAATCTATAAAGAACTGCCTAAAAGTGCCTCGAAGTGGCATGGATGTGTCAGCCATTGAGTTTGAAATTGTAACATGTACTTTTAAGGATCAACTTCTTTTCAGGCATGCATGTGATACAACATAAGATAATCGAAAAGACTCACCTGGAGTTAGACCTCTTCGACGAGTCATGCTTCTTCCCGCCCTGAAGATTCGGCAGATCCTTCTGCCGTTTCTTCGTCTCCTTCCATATCCTGAAGTACAGTATACACATCACAGTCACTGGCACATAGAAGGCCGCTATCGCAGTCCCGAACGTAATAAACTGGTTCGTCTCTATGAACTGAATGTAACACTCGCGCGGCGGCACTTTCCTCACACCGTCTATATACGGCCAGGCGTAAATCCAAGGGGGCCAGAGCACTAGACTGAACCCCCACGCGCCCCCTATCATCACGGTCGCTCGCCTTGTAGTCCTTTTGGCGCGGTAGGTGAGCGGCCGCGTCACACTGAAGTACCTATCGAAGCTGATGATCAAGAGATTCAACACTGACGCGTTCGATGCCAAATAATCCAACGCGAGCCACGTGTCGCACACGTGCGGCCCCAGCGGCCAGTACCCGTATATCGTGAACATCGTATATAAAGGCATCGATATCAATCCAACGGCAAAGTCAGCGACGGCGAGCGAGAAGAGGAAGTAGTTGCTGATAGTCTGCAGCTGCTTGTCGATCTTGAAGCTGATCATGACCATGGAGTTGCCGACGACGGTGAGCACGGAGAGGGTGCTGCCGATCATGGCGATGACGATCGTCTGGACGAGGCTGAAGGGGCTGGAGGGGAGCGCCAAGTCGGTGAGGTTGGTGTAGTTGGTGCCGTTGAGCATGCTGTCAACTCAGCGAGCGCCCGCCCGCCACGGGTCGCCGGCGCCCCGCCGGCCCACGCACGCCGTACGCAGCTGAAACAACAAACACGCACACTTTAAAATGACTTAAATTATTTAAATATGTAAATAAATGTTAAAGTACATCTTATAAAGGTCTCTGACCCGAAACTAAGCAAAACTTGTCACATGGGTGCCAGGGACTGATATAGTACTAGATATTTTTAAATACATACTCATATAGATAACAACATCTGGACTTTGGGCCAACACCTATTTTCAAAACAAAAATATAGGCCCTAAATAGGAATCGAACCCGCGCATCTTTGCCTCAATAGTCAGGGTCACTAGCCACTGGGCCACTGAGACAGTCATTTATGCGAACTATGGAGAAAGCCATGCGAGGAATCTCTCTGCGAGATGAAACCAAAAATGAGGAGATCCGTAGAAGAATCAAAAATACACAGCTCAGCAGTTTGGGAAGTTGAATTAGTAGTGGCAAGCACAGTGTCGGACGTCCACCCACAAAGTAGACGAATGACCTCATTAAAACCGAAGAATTGCGCTGGATGCAAAGCGCTTTCTCTCTTATTGGTAATCTTTAGGGGAGGCATATATCCAGCTGTACTTGTGTAGGTACTACATATACAAGTATACCCATAATAATGAGTTTTAGTGTCAAATTAATTTTTGAATTCGAGCTATATTCCATAAGCCTTGTTGCAGGCTGATGGATTAACATAATCACCGATGTTTTCTTAGAACGTACGTAGACTTCTTCGTGATGTTTTTGTATTCTGAATAGCTAGAATGTTTATAAAATCTATTTTAAAAAAAATCTGTAGTAATCCTTAGTACGAGACCGGGATTAGAACTAACAGTCCTAAAATCTAAAACGAGTCTTCATAACCGTTTATTTAACACGAATATATACGAGTAAGTCATCATCGCAAAATCCAGGGTACCGTGGCGTGGGTCTGAAATCTAATTGTACGTATTCATCTACTTTTTTCACCTGAAAATGAAAATTGGGAACATGTAAACACTATCCTAACTACATCGGACATTCAAACATAAACGTGGGACGGCCTATGAATACCCAACGACTTGCGAATACAGAATGAACAATAATAAACACTGTCTGAAATAAAAAGCCCTGAACCGTACCCCACAAGGCTTGAATCTCTCTAAGACACCTACCAACGAAAATTATAAGCCGAATGCTTCGAGCAAATATCTACAGAGCCACAGTCCCTAAGTGAAAGTAGTAAAAAAATGTCCGAGCGCCGTCATACATACCGACTTACATATATACATTAATTAATTTAAAATAGCCCGTTTTCTCGAATCTCGACGTTATATCACCTAATTGGTACTTGTAACCGAGCATTGGCATCGCGCGGCGTTGTAGTCGGCTTGCAATCGCCTTACGACTTAATAAAAAGCCTGCCCACAACGTAGCTTGGGCAGGGTTTTCGCTCGGACACTTTTTTGGACGATTGTGACTCTATAGATATTTGCTCGAAGGCCGAATAAAATTTCCTGGAGGCTGTGAAGTTAGCTACAAGCTGCGCAAAACCCAATCCTGAGTGAAGCTCAGTTCACAGCCGTCAAGAAAATGATTCGGCCCAAATAAGTATAGCCGTGTTTGATATTAAAGAAATCGTATGAGGAAGTGGCAATAGGCAGGTGGCCTTTTGACTTTTGATTGATGAAAAACTTTGAGATAAACCTAGTGTGGGAAAGCACTATAAAAGTAGATCAATATGAAAAATCAAACGTTTTAATTTTAATATAGGTTAGTGGTCAGTCAGAGATAAATAAAAGGGTTTTTTAGGGTTCCGTACCCAAAGGGAAAAACGGGACCCTATTACTAAGACTTCGATGTCCGTCTGTCCGTCTGTCTGTCTGTCTGTCACCGGGCTGTATCTCATGAACCATTATAGCTAGGCAGCTGAAACTTTCACAGATGATGTATTTCTGTTGCCGCTATAACAACAATTATAAGTATTTGAAAATACTAAAAGCAAAATAAAATAAATATTTAAGGGGGGCTCCCATACAGTACGGAACCCTCCGTGCGCGAGTCCGACTCGTACTTGGCGAATTATTTATTTACATTTTACATGTTATAGTGGTCAGGAACTTCAGTGATACAGCTAACCATCCCAGTTCGCTTCCCCCTATTGGTTTCGCGCCTTCGTAAGATGAGCGATGTGTAAGTGAGGATGTGTCCGGAATTGTGTCAGTTGTAACACAATATTTTGTGGTTCTTTTACTGGGGTACATCTTCACCATTTATAGCCCTTAAGACTAATTCAACGTATCAGTAAGTGAATGTTCGACTTTTAGTACAAAATTAAAGCGATAAAGCGGAATAGGGTGGGAAATATTCTCTGCTTAATGAAGCTTTAGCAAGAGATAATTCAGACAAACACTATATACAGATCGTTTCCGCCTGACTCCTTACATTTCTGTACCCCTAGTGGAAACAAGGAAGAACTAATAAAAACTTATAGAGCCAAACATAAACTATAACAGTTTTTTTTTTACCATACAAACTAACTTCTGTGTATCAGCCGTATTCCTCTGTGAAATATAGGCCAATAATCGAAGAGGGTGCCACGTCCTCCACAATGGCCCAATTACAGAGTAATTTTATTACAGAGTGGTGGATTCTCTCATACGCTATCGGAGAAGTCGATGGAAAGAGGTTTCCTATGTTTTTATTAACACAAAAGCCACTGATATGCGAAGCTCAGTGAAATAAAGCCTTATTTAGGAAATATCCAGCCACTACATTCAAGTCAAACAAGGCACCAGACACACATGCAAAGTTTGCCGCTAAGCCGTTTCTACTAATTCACATCAGACATTTTGTTTGTCCAGCTCATGTTTAAACTTTGTAATGTTTTCAGACGGGGGCTCTATTGTAAAGCCTCCATTATACTACTCGTGATGTTGTCCGAGGTTAATCGATGCGGGTGGACAAACTTCACTCCGCTTCGTGCTACCTCGCTGCGCCGGTTGCGGCTCGCGTTGTCGGTTTTTACCACAGAATAAGGACTAAAGTAGTTAAAAAAATCGGTCAAGTGCGAGTCGGACTCGCGCACGAAGGGTTCCGTTTCGTGTTGGAGCCCCCTGAACCCCATTCCTCTTGCCATTATTCATAGCGAGCAAAAAATCTCCTAAAAATCACGTTTGTTGTATGGGCGCCCCCCAATATTTATTTTATTCAATTTTTAGAATTTGTTGTTATAGCGGCAACAGAAATACATCATCTGTGAAAATTTCAGATGTCCAGATATCAAGGGACAGACAGACAGACGGACATCGGAGTCTTAGTAATAGGGTCCCGTTTTTACCCTTTGGGTACGGAACCCTAAAAAGTGTACTAAAATAGCAAGATATATACATCAATTTGTCCCATTTTAAATATGAAATTTAAAAGGTGTTAGTAAAAGATACCCATACACCCGAACTTACGTAATTTCGAAGGGTTTCACAAACATTCATTGAGCTATCTCGGGTGTCCAAATTCAAAAAGGTAAAAAGTAGGAAGGTAAAATAATCAGAGATTTGAACCTTACTGGAACTAGATTGATATACTACATGTAGGTACCTACATGTAGTATATCAATCTCTGGCAAGATTTGTTTAATTTGGTGTCAGGGACCATGTATAATCTTATCTCGTACATGGTCCCTGACACCAAATTAAGTCCCCTAATATTTATTTATTTGCTGTTGCCGTACGACTCTATGACAACATGTCGTAGTTTAACAATAGGGGTGTTTACTGGGTATAAAAACCGTTATTATAATTAGTCCGTCAGTAAGATTTTTAAAAAATACTGGACACGTATTTTTTCTTTTGTCCATCAAACAATTAGTGACAAAGATAAACCTTGTCAAAGTTTGAGAGTGGGGGCTCGTGACGGCACTAGCCGGTACATTTGATGGCGGTTAGTGACGTCACGCGGAACTTTAACGGGCTATATCTTCATCAATTTTTGTTAAATTAACAAAAGAAAAAATATGTGTCTCACATTTTTTAACAATCTATTTGACGGACTAATTATATTTTTTTAGTAAACAAGCCTATTAAAACCCATAGCAAGGGTTCCCTAGCTAACATAAAGCGCGCCCTACATACATGAGAACAAAGCGTAACCGGATTAAACCGGCCATAACTAGTTTACGTCGCCGCACCGCCGACAAAGAGAAACCTCGTCAAAGACACCGCCGGTAGTTAATTGCATTCGAACACTTCACGGATACAGTAATGGGCCAAGATGTGTAAGGTGTTCATTTTGACATTTAATTATCCGATACTTACTACCGGTTATAACCGGGTACGACCGGTTTGAATACTTTAGTCATTAATCATTTATTGGTAAAATGTCAATTTACACGTCAAATAATATACATTAATTACAATGATGTAATGGATTAACAATCGCACAAAAAAAGAAGTACAAATAATTGGATTTCAATAATAATTGCTAAATTAAATAATACAATGTCAGTCGAACCAAAAACAAACTAAATAAAATGAATACAAATGTCATAAATAAAGAACTGCGAATTTAAACAAATAAGTTATGTCAAGCGTTTATAAAAAATTTAAATTTATTTTTAAAAGACAGTAGGCTTATCGCGGACCTTATTTCCAGCGGTAAGTTATTGTACACGGTCGGAGCCATGACATGAGTCAACTTAGATGACTTCTCTAGGGAGTGGGGGACGGCCTGCAGCTTGTGCTTGTCCCGGGTGGGGTCCGTCCGATAGACGTTGTCATGAGCTCTGATTCCAAAGAAGAACTTTTACTTTGTGCCGCTGCTGTTTGTCAGCATATAATTATTCATTATAATAAACTGGTTCGTCTCTATTTACTGGGTATAGTGTTTGAACTAGAGCGTTGACCCTCTGTCACCTCCACCTGCCCAGCGGAGTGCGATGCGCGATGGCGCGCTCGACAGTGCGTAAGATTGTAAAGCTAGTAGAAAGGCGAGTAACTGGTGCCCGTGATGTAGACGTGGGGAGTAAATGTTCTACTGTACTGTGACACTCTGTCCCTAGTGCGCAGGGTCCGGGCCAGCGACAACACCATCCTGAGCGTATTCGCAAACCGCTTTGACTGTCGGTACATGAATCATTGTTCTATGATTCATTCACTACTAATATAATAACCAAAAGGCGAAATTAGTGTAATTTAAATTTTTAATTATTGTATGCTATGGTCTAATGTGTGATCGAAATAAATGGTTTAATGCCACCCATGGAGCAAGTATCTATAGAGTCACAATCATGCAAAAAAAAAGTGTCCGAGCCAAAGTCTTGCCCAAGCTACGTAGTGGGCAGCCTTTTTAGTTAGTCGTAAGGTGATTGCAAGCCGACTACAACGCCGCGCGATGTTAAAGTGCTCGGTTACAAGCACTAATTACGTAACATAACGTAGAAATTAAAAAATGGGTCATTGTGAATTGTTTAATGTATATAACACATCTAAGTGGGTATGTATGCCGGCGCTCGGACATTTTTTACTACTTTTACTTAGGGACTGTGGCTCTGTAGATATTTGCTCTAAGATGCCTTTTTTATTTTCTTAGTTTCAAATCAAATTCTGAATTATGAAACACAAGAACTAAAATTAATGTGAGAAACTACACCGACGGTCTTGAGCCCGTTTTTTAATGGTTTGGTTCTCGAGAGGAACAGCAAATTCGAAGTGTGTATTCTATTTGTGACTTCCTAGGATGTTTTAAAAAAAACATCTGATCAGCCAAGCATAGTGGCCAAATTGATAGCTAGTTTCTTGGAATTTTCATATTTTTCTACTTATTGATATTTAGGGTTCCGTACCCAAAGGGTAAAAACGGGATCCTGTTACTAAGACTTCGTTGTCCGTCTGTCCGTTTGTACCTCTGTCTGTCACCAGGCTGTCGCTCATGAACCCTGATAGCTAGACAGCTGAAATTTTCACAAATGATGTATTTCTATTGCCGCTATAATAACAAACACTAAAAACAGGATAAAATAATTATTTTAAGGGGGCTCTCATACAACAAACGTGATTTTTAGGAGTTTTTTGCTCGATATTAATAACGGCAAGAGGAAATGGGTTCCCATACGGTACGGAACCCTTCGTGCGCGAGTCCGACTCGCACTTGGCCAATTTTTTTATTTGGCGGCCCGAGGTTCTGCCTTTCGCAGTCCGCAAACGGACCGCAGTCCGCCTGATGCTGACCGTTTCTCGTCGACCGTCGTAGTTGCTTTTTTAGCTGGTATATTTTGCATTATGCTATAAACGCGCAGAGCTTGTCTTAATGGTTTTAGTCATATATCACATAGTCGACGTAACACCTGCTCCTACCAAGCGACTCGCTTCTTCCTTCATAATGCGGACCGCCAGGAACTGGAATGCCCTGCCTCCGTCATTGTTTCCTGACAATTGCAATTTGGATATCTTCAAGACGAGAGTGAATAGGTATCTTTCAGGTCTACATACTCCATCTTCGGCTACAACTTCGCTTTACCATCAGGCGAATTGGTTGCCAAATGTAGCCCAATTATACATATGAAAAAAAGTTACTTAACAGGAGCTCTACGATTTAACAAAAACCGAAAGAGTATGTTTGCAAGAGAGTGCAAATTAGAGTTGAATTTTTAGGGTTCCGTACCCAAAGGAAAAACAGGACCCTAGTACTAAGACTTCGATGTCCGTCTGTCCGTCTGTCTGTCTGTCTGTAAAGCATGTCTATAGCAACAAATACTAAAAACAGAATAAAATTAATATTTAAGAGGGGCTCCCATACAACAAACGAGATTTTTCGGGAGTTTTTTGTTCGCTTTTAATAACAGTAAGAGAAATGGGCGCGAGTCCGACTCGCACTTGGCCGATTTTTGTTTCCTTGTTTCCGCCAAGGGCGCCATACAAAAATATAAGGATACATATGAAAACTACTGTACTGTAGTTTCAATTTAAGTTTAAACTTGTACTAACCCCTCAGGCTGAGCTGCGGCGTCGAATGTAAATCGAATTGTGCGATAGATTTTGCTTTGTCTGGTACGTGCGCGGGCATATTTTACTGACTCGTAAAATTCATTTGTGCATAGTACTCGTACGTGAGTTGGTCAGGCAGCCAGTGAAGTCTAGCTTCCTGGAGGGAGGGAATTTATGCGGCACTTGCACGGAATTTTACATGCCACTTTGGAGTGGGTACTGATACTGAAATTGCACTTATCTATACCACCAATATTATAAATAGGAAAGATTTCATTGTTTGTTTGTTTGCATCGAATAGGCTCCAAAACTACTGAACCGATTTGAAAAATTCTTTCACTGTTGGAAAGCTACGCTATCCCCGGTAAACATAAGCTATATTACATTTTCAAAAAAATTAGGGATCTTTACTGTTTGTCTTCTTTAGCCAATCGTACCTGGGTGAAGCCGGGACGGGTAGCTAGTACTGTATAAACTGTTTTTTGCAATGTTGTCGTATTTGCCGTGGCATTTACTAGTTAATTTCTAGACGAAAGACGTATTCTAGTAATAGTTCAGTTTATTATAAGAAGTCATTTGCCTCATCATCATCAACAACTTTATTAGCTATGAGACTAAACCTGGAAATTAAATTTATTCGAAGTCAATCAACATTTTGCATGGAAAAGATTGCAACGCTCATTTGACTAGGTGTGGGTTAGCGATCATAGAAGTGAAGCAACGTTCAACACGGTCAGGCTTCGGATGGGTGACCACGGGTGGAGTTTACTACTGAGCGCTACCGTGGCTCGGATAACACATTAAATTGTAGGCCCCGGTTGTTTTAACCGTTTAGCCATGTCAGAGGCCTTCAGGCGGCTTAAAACTCTGACACTAGGGCTAGCCATCCGGCCTATGCGAACTTACTTTTTTTTTTGATAAGATGACTCTTCTCTTCCAAAACAATTTTTTGTCATATGTTTCATTGGTGAGAGATATAGGTCGACAAAGTTGAGAAAAGAGTGCCCCCTTAATATCTAAAGTGTGCAAGATAAAATCCCTTAGAGAAATTAGTACGTTATTTCTCTAAGTAAAATCCTCAAACTTTTTGACTTTATAGACCATACTCGTATTGAAAATCTCTCAAAATTATTTTGAGCACTGTGGGTGGGACTACAACTTTTTGAGTTAAAAAAGAAAATTGTTTTTTTTTAATTTCCTCATAACTCAAAGGTCTTTGATCTCAAAAACATATTTCTTAGCCAAATATGTTTTTCTAGCAGTTTACCATCTATTGATATGATAAAAATTGATTTTTATCATGATCATAATCATCGTCACCATATACGAAAGCCGTCATACCCGAACTTGACAACTTATTCAGCAAGAATCCGAACACGGCTACACGGTTTGCAACGCCCTAACAGGGTATGTACCTAGCCATTAAGATTGCTTTGTACATAATGCAAGAAATAAATAATAGTAGTTTATGCAACTGTCATATAATGAAGGGTATTAAAACACGAGTGTGAGTTTATGAAACGAGCGCAGCGAGTTTCATAATAGTAACGAGTGTTTTAATACCCGTGTTATATGCAGTTGCATACACTACTTTATCTTCACTAATAAAAATAAAAAAAAAACAAATTGCGAAACATTAAATTCACGCGTACGTGTATTGTCACAGTGAACTTGGCGCCATTAAAATTTAACCAATGATCTATGCTGCGCGCGCAGGGCCAATCAGGAGCGAGCGCGCGCTGTTCTTTTTTTATTTCATTGGCACAAGATCTTACCAAAGAGTTTTGTGTATGTAAGTTTAGTAGTTTCGACGAAGTTTTCACGTATAACCCAACTGTTTTCAAAAGCCAGCCTAATATCAAAATTTTATACAACTTGTATGCGGATTTTGACATAAGGCTTGCCAGGTTAATTGGTCGCGTTTTATTGATGTTATAATGAGATTTTACGATATCGATGTGGATATTATAACATCATGTGAAATTGCTTAAATTGAGTGTTTTGTTGTCTGCGCTATAACAGTAGTCATTATAAGTCAAGTATTGGAAACATAAGTAGAATGTTACAACATTAGTGTAGATAAATAAATAAAAAACACGATTGGTAGTCCCACGGACTAGTCGGATTATAAACAGTCCATGTAAAGTGAGGTATCGACGGCGACACGCGACCCCGCCGTGACCCACTTCTCCGGGATTATACTCTAATGTGGAACCTAGTTTAGTGATTTCACACTTTTCAGCTCTCTCGTATAAGTGGAGCATTTCGTCCCAAACTTGTTTAGACAAGATTTTGCTGGTATTGTTATGATTTATGATATTATGATTTGTGATATTATGATTTATGAGAAGCCGTGGTGGTCTAGTGGTAGTGACACCAACCTTACAATCTTGAGGCCGTGGGTTCAAATCCCAGTCTTGTACCAATGAGTTCTTTGGAATTTATGTACGAAATTTCACACCGCTGGCTTTTCGGTGAAAGAAAACATCGTGAGGCAACCTGCATACGGCCGTAGAAGAAATTCGATGGCGTATGTGAATCCACTAACCCGCACTGGGGCAGCGTGGTGGATATGGCCCAATCACCCTTTGTGGGTAGGCCTACGACCTGCAGTGGACTATTAAAAAGGCTGGTACAGTACAGTATTGGTATAATATTATATTTGTATCTACCTACAACAATGAGTAATAACTGTAAAAAAACACCTACCTAACAACATCATTTCGACGTCAGAACGTTTATTTCTAGATTATTTAATTCAAAGTCATAATGTACCAATATATACATACATGCATAATATACAGGGATATTTCTAATAAATTAGCATCCTTTTAGGGGCTTATTCTACTTTAGGGACTTATATTAATTCTCAAAAAAAAAGATATTGTTCCATAGAAAAATATCGTTTCACCCTCGACAAAATGTATGGAACAGCTGATTTTTTTAAAAGTTTTGATAAAAGTCG
This sequence comes from Hypomecis atomaria, assembly GCA_964007245.1. NCBI lineage: Eukaryota > Metazoa > Arthropoda > Insecta > Lepidoptera > Geometridae > Hypomecis > Hypomecis atomaria. The sequence goes on from OZ023291.1 coordinate 20,047,905, forward strand.
CTGAACAGAAGTTGTTAGTTTTGATGTACAGAATAAGCCCCTAAAAGGATGCTAATTGTTTAGAAATAACCCTGTATAACAGGTTGTCGGTAGAGTCTGCTATTGGCACGAGCAACATTGTAAACAACATTTTCAAGGTTGTTCCTGATGATAACCAGTCAACTGTATCAATAAGACGTTTCTTGTTATCGGTTGGCATGTAACGTCTTGTTTACACTCACGCTCTCACTCGTCGCACATTGCCCCGTTTTGTACAAATACAAATCATTTATTGGTAATTTTCATATTACATGTCAAATTAAAAAAAATATACTAGTACTCGTACTTGTAACCAGTAACTATAAATATAATATCAAAATCATAATACTTACATTAAAAATTATAATAATACTATAGTCACTGTTTATTCCTTCTTCCCCACCCTATCTCCGAGAGCGTTTTCGTTTCCGACACTCTCTATTGAGCCGTTACTTAAAATCTTCAGATAATCTCACCCTTAGTTTCCCTCGTCATAAAACAACTTTCTACGATTCTTCTTTCTCAGTGGAAGCAGTCAGGCTGTGGAATGACTTACCTTTAGAAATTAAGCGTTCACCTTCCTTGAATGTTTTCAAACAACTTGTTAAAGCTCACTATCTGAAATCATTATGCTAAATTTTCCTATACTTAGCTACTATTTTATAACGTATGTAAGTATATGTAGATATACCTATTGTATTATAACGTATATATGTAGGTATATTAGTATGTAGTTAATATTTAAATAAGTATGTTTAGTTTATTATTTTTACTTTATCAGTTTACATCTAAGTAGTATTTTTTTTTTTGAACAACCAGGTGTTTGCTATGTTAATATTGTCTCTAGTTTAGGCCACTATTTCTTGTTCTCGTTAGTTAATATTCGTGCATCGTTGCCTGGAAGATATCGCCATGGGTGATAAGGCCGCCAATTTGTAATCATGTTTAGTCCTTAGTGTGTACATATTGTTTAATTATTGTTTGTGGTTATGAATAAAGAGTTTTGTCTGTCTGTCTGTCTGTCTGTCACACTGATTCTGGTAATTTTAGGAAGTCATCAATGTCGTAAAACAATTGTTCACTAAGCCTATAAAACAATTGTGTACTTTCGCAGTTCATCTTTGATAACTTTGTCGTTGTGCAAAGCACTTAAGAGACTTTTTTGTTGTTTAAAGATTAATAACACTTTAAAATAATGTTTAATAATGTAAGACGAAAAAAAGCTAAATCTATAAAAATTCTATCTCTACAAAATCCATACATCAGAACCTGAATGATCTTAATCTCCCGTGTTTTAGGTTGATCCTTATGTTGTTTGTTATATTTATCCTCGAAGTCCTATTTTTAAACAGCAGCAGGAGCTGAATTTATGAAACGATACAAATGACTGTAAGAAGCTATCAATAATTATTTTTCGCAAAAAAATGGCGTGACCGACTTCAACCGTGTACAGAATTTGCGAATAGTTCGCACGGATCATCGAGCACACATCCCACTAGAGTAATAATGTCTATTGTTTTGCTTAGCGCCAGTTCCGCCAAAATACCGATCGGAATGCTGCGCTGTGAATGGTCGGCTCATGACGGAGCATTACGCTAGGGCTTGCAAGAAAATATTTTAGGTATTTTATCGATATCGATATAATGTCTGTTTCGTGTGAAATGATATGGTGCAAAAAAACCAGTTAAGTACGGATTACTATTTATTTACCCATAACTATATTTATATCATAAAATAAAAATTATACATACCATATTAATTCAAAGACACTTAGTCTACTAAATTTTAACACAAGTCTCAAGCAACTCTTTAACATAGTTTTAATAGTATTTTAATATTTATTTAGCATTATATTTACGAGAAAACATGTTAATTCATTTCAAAACCAGTGATTTTTAATCACCAAAACCAGTGATTTTTAATCACTGGTTTTTGAAATGAATTAACTTAGTATATATCCTTCTCACTGACTGTTTTTCATTGAACTGTTTTCTCTTGTTGAGGAATGCTAATCTTGTATCTACATATTTTTTAATGACACTCTGAGCTAAATCAGTTATATGGTTTGTTTCTTCTACGGAGTATTGGTGGTATTCGTATTCTGGAAATAGTTTTTCCCCTACAAAACTGCTGAGTATTTTGGAAACTAAGAAGTCACTTGTACATCTTTTATTTATGCTCTGAACAAAAACCATTTTTATAAATTTCTCGGCACGACGGCAAATTTTGTGCACATTAAGGGAAGGGTAAATCAAGCCACCCTTATCTCTATAAAAAATTAGGCTGTTCTTATTTTCTGTCAAGCATACTAGTGCTTCTATGCAAGTAGTACATTTGATACGCTTAATGAGTGCGCTAGAGACATATCCTGCTATGTATTCTATTACATTTTCGGAAAATTGCGAAAGCTCCACAATTTCTATCTGATTTTTAAGTTCTTCTTCGGTTTCACGCTCATCCTCAGTCTGATCAATTTGGCTGGGAGTGGTCAAATTAATTCTTGCAATTGCAGAAGAACAATTAAGAATTGCTATTTTTTCCAACGGTATGCAATTACCTGTAGATGTTTGTAATAATTCGGTATGGACCAAACATTTCTTGTAAATAATCTCGAATAAACGGGGAGTCGGATTATCATTTGAACCACCATGTGATCTTATGCTTGCAAAAAAAAGTTCAATGTGGTCTTGGGAAATTTTGTGCATCGGTAAGTACCTAATGGGGCAATATTCATTCAAAATTAAATCTTGAAACATACCTTTGGTACTTTCAATTGCCACACAAAAACCAAGAAATCCAGTAAACCGCGGTGAGTCTATTAATTTGACTTGTTGTATCCTTTTTCGTATCATTATTTTTGTAGTGACAGTCAGCAGAAACTTTTTGCACTCTTCTAATCTTTCAAAAATGCTAAGATGATTATCGAAGTTTAAAGCTCGTTTGTATCCGTAACCGTGAACTCTAGAATCCAATATATCGAAAAGATCATTTATAAGTAGGATCATTTTAGATGTCGCACCAACACCTTCAAAGTCACGTAATTTTAATTCTTTGTTACAAAAATCCAATGCTATAGCTACGCTGCGACTAAATAACTGTGTAGCCAATTTAACTTTCATTATATTTGTTTTAAAATGTATATGTTCAGTTCGTAGTTTATTAGCTAAGTGAAAACTCTCGTTCTCTTGGAGCTCTTGCAATATTTTAACGTAGTCCCATCGTATGGGATTTCCGTTCTCATCTTGAAATTCTCTATATTTTTCAAAAGTATTTCTGACCAACTTTAGCATATGTACAGGATCTAAATATACAAATACCTTAGCACCGGTTATAGGATGTGCAAAATTTGATTTCATTTGTTCTTTTTGTAATTTGCACCCTAATTGGTTTGCCATTGCTAAGTTTGCTGGGCAGCCGTCAAAGGTCAATGCTTTTATTATCACTTTGTTTTCATGACACAGTTCAAGTGCAATATTTATAAGGTTTGCTTTTTGCTGTCCACTGGTTTTATCAACCAGAAAATAACCAATGGGTACTTTAAATCTGCCATTGATTGGGACAACTAAAAGCACTAAAGCTTCTGTACACTCATTGTTACAGTCCGTGTCCAGCTGATTACCAAAATCCACGTAGCCGAATGAACGTTGACTAAGTGGTTCATATTCGACTTTTCTTTTTATTTTAATTTCATCGAATACAAGCGTATATAGCAAATCTTCTTTAGATGATTCGGCTCTGGCTTTCAAAGCATTGAAAGCTTCTTGAGTAAACCCCGGCCTACCATTTATCGTTTTATACCATTTTGTTAGTGTACTCAATGACGGTAAGCAAGTACTAAAAGTATCCCTGACATATTTGTACGCTTTAGTTGAATAAAAATTCAACGTAAGAGCGAAACTTCTTAATTCTGGTGAATACTTCTTTTTAAGAAGTTTGCCTGTTTTTTGTTTGAGGTACTGACGTTGGACAATTTCTTTATTAAGTACTCCATTTTTTTTTAAAATATCAGCATCTTCTGATGTAATGAGACATTTTTTTTCTAATTCTTTAATTATGACCTTCAAAGATGCCACTCTTTTTTTATAGTAGCGCACCTTATCACGTAAAGTTTTTATTTTTTTATTTTTTTGTGTAACTTGATGCTTTAACTGTAAAACACGTCTGCAAAGACGTTTTTTTGTTGGTGAGTCAAATTGTGAAGGGGTTTCTGGGTCAGAAGCTTTTCGTTTAGTTGCCTTTGGTGTCGTCGATATGGGCTCATGTTGAGACGATGATAATGTCGACATCATAATTGCATTTTTGGGCGTTGTTTCGTTAGTCTGTAATGTAAATATATATTGTATTAATAAAATATACGCGATGATTAAGCTATGCATGCAAAAAAGTCACTTACCACTACAGGCAAATTTAATGTAGGAACTGCAGTATTGAACAAGCGGCGGCCATTTTTTATTGAATAAAAACAATCTTCGGTAAAGTGTCTAGAGCATATAACGCTATGAGTACTGGGAAACCAGTTTTCTCTTTTTGTATAATTAATCCATTTATCTTTTATGTCTGGTTCCTTAGGAAATCTGAAAAATACATTCATAATTACAATTTAGTCAAACTGAGAACCTCTTTTTTCGTAGTCATTTAGTACCAATAAAACCTTCTCCTGAGTGTTTCATATGTACTGTTCTGAAAATCTCATTAAAATTGGTTCAGCTGAAAGCGAAATAATTGCAGACAAACATACATACCAACAAGCCAAACCGACGTTTTTTAAGTAGCTTAAATACCTTCTTTTACATGTGAGGACTAGTCCATATCAAATAATTATCCGAAACCACATCAAAACCCATTAAGTCAAACGATAATCATCTTGGTAAAACATTAATGTTTTTAAAAACGCAAACTGACAACCTCCTTTTTTAATCGGTTAAAATATAAAAATATTTTCTTAAGTCTAACATGTCCATTTGCACACAAATACGTTCCTGATTTCGAAGTACCGTACCGTACCGAAAATAACAATTCATGTTTAGGTACGGAACCCTACATGCGCAAGTCCAACTCACCCTTAACCGATTTTTGCCCTTTGTGTTAAAAATCCTACAAAAATAATGAATCATAAAAAAAAAAGTTCTATAAATGATATGTACACACCGTATTAGTTTAAAAACTCAATTTCATATTTATATTTCGTATACGTAATTCAATGAACTACCAAACATGTGAATTCATATTATATCTATATCGAAATCTATATCGATACTCCATTTGACCAATTCAGTGCGGCACTAGTAATAGCGTGATTGATAGAATAAGACGGCACAATACAGTTGCATATATGCGAAAGCAAGACGCATAGATTCGAGTCCAATATTTCACTTAGATGACCAGTTTATCTTGAACCGCGCTAAAATGGTCGTAATGGACGTAAAATGAAATAAATATTATAATTTTCAATACTTACCGGTGAAAAGTGATTCCGTCTGTCTTATAATTCGACTTTTTGCTATTTTTGCCACACCATCGAATAGAACAGCACGCCATTATGACAGTATTGTAATGATATCAGAATATTTCTTGGAATGTTCCAGAGTCGTACGCGTAGGTCAGTTGCAAGTACCGTACTGTCTTAGTGCGGGCGAGCAAAATTATGACTTAGTGACAAATCATAGACTAGTTGCGGAATCGGATGGTTATGATTATTGCTCTAGTGGGATGTGTGCTCGATGGCACGGATCGATGTAGTAGTTTTCACATCATTGTTGATTTATCAAAACTGGCTCAGCCGATTTCGATAAAATTTTAATCCAATCCAACAAGGACCAATTTCGATGCCCTTTCTAATATTTTTTTTATTGAAAACGTACCACTTTCCGTTATGCGTGGTTATAGATAAAAACATATAAAAGTATACATATACGTCGACTTGAGTATCTTCCATTTCGTCGGTCAAAAAAGGAGGAAATTTGCTGTTGTGATATTTTTCCGCCGTTTTCGATTTTATTTGGCAAAATTCCATAATATCTAAATCCTAACAAGATCTGCAAGTATGAACTAAATCGTTCTAGAGCGAGTCGAAATATGGACTCATGAATTTTCAGTTAAGAGATGCATTGCGAGGTCTACTTTTCGGAGAACTAGTTTTATATGGCATAACATCGTTTGCCGAGTATATAATCTGTTGATTTGTTCTAAGTGAGACAGTGCATGTGTTGAGTAGCAATCTGAATTAATTTTCCAATACTATTTGTTGGTGCAAATCTCGTAAATACAATGCTTGTGCGATTTAAGGCGATACTAACGGCATCTAGTTTGGTTTATACAAAACTGTTTCTTAACAAATTAAACAAAATCTTCGTTTCAACTCTCGCGAGTGTAAATAAGTTAGTAAGTGCTGCTCGATCACTACTAGACTTATCATTCACCAGGCTATCAAATACCCTCTATAAACCAGTTATTATCTTGACATCTTACACAGAGCTCGTATTTTATCGTTATATTTCATTTCACTGGAACTCGTTCTGACATAGACTTCATTTTTTTGGACAAAAGTAATATGCTTTAACTTCGTTCAGTTTTTAAAAGATGTTTTTGTGCTGTGCCAAAATCGAAGTTAGTATTGAAAAGATGTTTTTGTGCTGATCATTGATAACTTCTTGGAAACTGTGAGTTTTACTTTGCAATTTACCTAACGGCTCAAATAAGGTGTGTTGAACTTTAGATTTGTTTTGTGTTCTAAAAATATACTAGATACTAATGTTCTAATTGACCGTTCATATAACATACAGTTCATATAACACAGAGTTTGATTAGGAGTAAATTATAGCTACTAAAATGGTTCAAGTAAAAGTGAGTGAAGGAATACTAGAGGGAGAACAGATAGCAAATAAATATGACTGTGGAAAAACATTCTTCAGTTTCAAAGGAGTACCTTACGCTGCGCCTCCTCTTGGAAATCTGAGATTTAAGGTAATATTACAACAAAGTACAATAAAACTACATACTTAAACTACTTGTACATAAAAAAAACAATTGGATCATCCACAGACCCTTGAAAGAAAAAAGATAATCCAAACGCTCAAGCCCACTGTCAGTTGGCAACGTGTCCAGCTAGCTGGTAATAGTTATTTACAGTATATTACAAATTGTACCTACAAACAATAAAAACAGTTTGATGAAATAGATTAAAAAATCAAGTTAGGACATTTTCATAACACTCCCAATAGCAGTTAATTTATGTAAAAGTTCAACTTTTGTTTACTGATTTGTCTCTATGATATAATCTATAGGCACATTTTAAATATATCTATATACACATATATATTTCGTTCAATACTCGTTCATTTATGAATTATTTTGCCAGTTTATCACTACATATTATAAAGCAAAACCGTTATTTCTGTATGTATGTCTGTGTATCCGCTTATATCTCCCAAATTACACAATACATTGAAATGCGGTTTTCATTATCTTTTAGAATATTTCATCCGCAAGGTTTATAGCTATAATTCATTCGTATCCGGGCGAAGCCGGGATTGGCCGCTAGTAAATCATAAATCTGTGCAGAAGTGAAGTTTTAGGATATTTCTAAGACTTTAATAAATTTACACAGGCTCCTCAACCTTGCAAGCCATGGACTGGAGTTCGCAACGCAAAGCACCACGGCCCCATGTGCTACCAATACGACATGTTTCGGCACTTCCCACCACGTGGCAGCGAAGACTGCCTCTACCTCAACGTCTACACCCCTTTCCTCGATCCCCCACAACCCCTCCCCGTCATGTTCTGGATCCACGGCGGAGGATTCGTCAGTGGCTCAGGAAACGATGACTGGTACGCTCCCGAGTACCTCCTCAAAAAAGATGTCGTCCTAGTAACGATCAACTACAGACTTGAAATTCTTGGGTTCCTCTGCCTAGACACTGAAGACGTCCCCGGCAACGCTGCTATGAAAGATCAAGTAGCTGCATTAAGATGGGTCAACAAAAATATTGAGAAATTTGGAGGAGATCCCAACAATGTAACAATTTTTGGAGAGAGCGCTGGCGGTGGCTGCGTCGGGTATCATCTGGTTTCTCCGATGACGAAAGGATTATTTAAGAAAGCTATATTACAAAGCGGGGCCCAGACTTGTTGGTGGTCTTATGTCAGACATGGGAAAAAGAGAGCAGTAGCTCTGGCGAGAAAACTTGGTTTGAAATCAGAAAGTGACGAAGGACTGTATGATTTTTTTAAAGGACAACCAGTAGAATGTCTGATAATGCAGCAAACCAATGCGCCCCTAACACTCGCACAGAAAGAAAAGAGTTCTTACGAACCAGGTTTCGTTATAGTAGATGAAAAGAAATTCGGTGACAATGAGAGGTTTTTTTACGGAGACTTCAGTTACGACAATCTAACCAACATTCACGAAGGCGTTGAGGTATTCCTTGGCTTCACAAAAGATGAAGGTTTAATATGCCTGACAGTTGGCAGTGAGTTAGAAAAAAAATTTGAACAGATGAGCTTGTTTTTGGAAGAATTCGTGCCAAAACCAATTGCCGAGAGATGTCCAATTCCAGACCAGCTAAAAGTGGGTGAAATATTGAAAGATTTTTACCTGAATAAAAGAGATATCAGCATTGAAGACTGGGAGAAAGTAGTGGAATATTACGCCTTTGAATTTTTCACATACCCACTTATTCAGTTGGCAAAAATGATTGCATTGGGAGGGAAAAACAACATTCACATGTACAAACTCTCCTGCTTCTCTAAAAGGAACCAATTTTCAAAATACCTTGGGTTTGATGCGATGATTGGAGACAAGCCTGTGGTTTCCCATTGCGATGATTTGCTATATCTATTTTCTGGGAAATATTTTGATGATTGCTCTGGAGATCCTGAAGTTTCGCAACTTGTCGACACAGTTACTACGATATGGACTAACATCGCCAAGTTTGGGTAAGAAAGTAACAGATTTCTGTAGTAGATTAGAGCAGTGGTTCTCAGACTTTTTTGGTGACGGAATCCTTTTGGAAAATAAATTTGACGGAGTCTTAAAATGCACAAAAAAGAAGTATTTTTTAAGCTCAGTTCTACGCAAAAAGCTCTTTAAAAAAGCGCACATTAAGTGAGATATTGGCCAAATTCTTCAAATATTAATTTTATCATCTTGAAACATTTCTGAGTGGCTAGAAGATATAATTTTTTTTCATTAACATCAGTATTTTCATGGAGCTCCTACAGAGGTTTTGTGGAACTATAGAGTTCCGGTACAATACTGTGTAGTAGGTATTTGGGACTTTTTATTTAGATTTTATACAACATAAGTTACTCACGCAATATTTTTTTATACTCCAATTTACTTAGTTCGAATTTGATGTGAATATTTTTTAAACCTATGACTCCATCCAATGTTATTTTACTATAATCAGTTTAATGTAAATAAATAACATAGATTTACAAAAAAAAAAAAACAAAATTCCAGGAACCCGACGCCTGACGACAGCCTCGGAGTAAGATGGCCAGCATACACCCTGGAGAAACAGGAGTACCTGGACATTGGTAACGAGCTGACCGTCAGAACAGCTCCTCACAAAAACCACATAGACATCTGGGAGAGCATATTCAGGAAATACGCACCAGACTTCGTTAGCAAATTCAAAACTGAAATAAACTAAGGATGTCTTTACCACTTTGTTCATAAATTCACTAATACACTTATCTTTAAAAGTATTGTAAATATGTTTGTTCCTAAAAATACACTCTGTACAGAGACACTAAGAATAACCATAGTATAAGAGTAGAAATTAATAGAAGCGTCGTTGTTGAATGTCTGCGGTCTCACTTTATTTAACGCTTTAAAGCAAGTTAAAAAGATATTTTGTGCAATGTATTATCTTAGTAGGTTTAATCTGTAAACAATCATGTCATTAAAAATGTGTTATTATGTTTTGTCAATATATCACTACATAGTATAAAACAAAGTCGCTTCCCGCTGTCTGCCCCCATGTTTGCTTATATCTTTAAAAACTACGCAACGGATTTTGATGCGGTTTTTTAGATAGATAGATAGATAGAGTGATTTAAGAGGAAGGTTTATAAAGGTTTTTTACACCTGTGCAAAGCCGGGGCGGGTCAGCTAGTTAAGTTTTAGCATGGTTATTATGTCGACTTGATTTTTGTTTACATTCCATATTGCCTGTACTCAAATTTATCTTATCATTTATTTATACAAACTTGTAAACGTCAATTAATGTACAACAGAAACCAATGTATTATAATATACCAGCTTTTGCCTGCGGCTTCGCCTGCATCATGTTTTGCTTTTTATGCTATCCCATAGGAACCTTTTATTTTTAACCACCTATTGTCTATGCCAAAAATCATGTCTATCTATTGCACTGCAGCTGAGTGAAAAGTAACAAGCCAAAAAACACACTTTAGGATTCATAATAATAGGATCACCGACTTGGCATTTTTTTTTCCTAAAATGAGGATAAAAAAATGTAAATTAAATTGTTAAAAGAAATTAAAAGAAAAAAAATCTGGAAAATTTACGAAGGTACCTATCGATCACAGAATTATTTGCGTAGTCTTATTGAAAAGAAAATGAAGCTACAAAATTTACTTCGTTGTTTTTCATTGAGCCTACGAAATTTATATTTCTACGAGAAAACCACGCAATAAAAGCATTTGGCCTGATTGCTTTATCGTGCTGAAAACATTGGAAAACACTAAAATACAAGGAAATAGGAAAATGCCCGGGCCTTTTTGTGCAGGAATCAGAGTCAGAGATGGCGGATAAAAGAGTGTAGGTACTCATCTTAATATCTAGGTATGAAACTAGACATTATTTTAAAGTATTCCATATATGATAATTTACTTTCCAACCAATTTTCCCAGCAATTTCTCAGGTGCTGTTAATTTCTTGCTTAGATATACATATACAAAGCTACAGGTAATATACGAACAACCACTCTAATAGTACATTATGCGTTTTACATTACAATAAAGCACAAGTGCGTAATGAAATACATTACAATATTGAAATTGGTGTAATTACAGCCACATAAATAACATATTTGATCGTAAAGTGGCACGCCGACACCGACTGCAGAACTCTGTGGTCTCGTTTCTCCTGCTATCACTCAAGATAGTGAGAGACATTACGGCACTTGTGCGTTATTGTAATGTAAAACGCACGATGCTTCGACTGATGCACGACTTTCACTCAAAGTCAGAGTTTTATTAATTTCCTCGCAAATATGTTATTAAACGTCGTATGACATACGTGCGCTTTGAAAATTACAGCCTCTGCTTCCTTATAGCCTTCGCCTACGGCTCGGGCTTGCAATATGGCCTCGGCTGTAATTTTCAACTTACCGCACTTATATCATAATGTACTATTACCACATCATGATGAACAACTTTTGATATGGAACCTACCGCAAAAAATCAAACAGTTACAAAAATATAGAAAGTCAATAAACTTTTTGTATGGAACAGCAAATTTTTAGCAATTTCAGGCGTAGTTTAGTAGTTGTATCAATAACCCGATAGATACAATAATCCATACTAGCTTATTACATTGGTTTTATCTCTAAACAGCATAAAAACAGGATACTTTATTTAAGCTAAACAGGCTTGTCGTACGATTGCAAAAGCAGTCTTATTGAAAATCTACAGTACCTACATCGTAGTTTGAAAACCCAGAAGGTAGTAGTAGATGCATACTATTTTGAGACTGAAATGATGATGAAGAAATCTCACGATGATACGATGCTTATGAATTGTACTAATCATTACTTAATTAGCACACTAATAACGAACTGGAAATATTAAATCAAATTTAAACTTGATGCTGATATTCTAACAGAATGCGCTTACCAGGCTATTCTGGCGATTTCGATACAGTTTTTTGTCTTTTTCACTCTCATGACCATTCTGTTGTGAGTAACAATGATAGAGCTAGTCTCGAGAGGCTCAGAATCGGCTCGTTTGCCTTATTGCCTAAATAAGGCCGGAGCGTGGGTGCCGGCTCGAGTCCCGTGGGAGTAATCTGCTCGCTTCCAGATTTTAATTAAAATACCTCCTGATTCCAATATTACAAAGGCCTTTTGTTTTTTTTTCTCTGTGGCCGCAGCGACGGCATTCTTTTTGACAAACGGATTTTTTAGACTATGTCAACGTTGTTTGACATTTTGGCTGACGTATTGAATATGCGACACGCACTGTGAAAACAATCATAAAATATCAAAAAACCGTAAACACATTTTTCGATAGTGATCAATATACCGTTTTAGGATTTAAGGCGACAGAAGGCAGTTCCAGTTTATAACATTTTATTGAAGAGGCAACACAATTTTAAGTTAGACGTCGAGTTTGTGCAAAAAGAAAACCGTCGTGGCGTTACGGTGAACTAACAATAAGATTTTATTCAGCAGCCAAGGTACCGACTACTTGGTAGACGCAAGTCTACCGATGAAAGCCGAATTGGTGTCTACCAAGCATCAAACACTTTTAGTTATACTAGCAATGACAAAGCAGTGTTGTCGACGTAACAAAATTAGTAAAATGGCGCACGGGCGACCTCACCTATGACGCTTCTCTTTTTGCACAAACTCTAACATAAATTGACGTTTGACAGGTGACAAAAAAGTACCTTTTTATAACCTCCCCACACTTTTCGGCACTACGTGTTTCATAATTGTCATAATTTTAAGTTCTAAATAAATCTAACATAGGTACTTGAGTAATATCTATCCAATCCATCACCCATAGGAGATCCACTGCTTGACATAGGCTTCCCCTATGGATCTCCAATAAGATCGGTTGGAAGCGTCTTGCAGTGCGATCTTCCCGTCTTGAGGTGATCGTTTCACCTTGTGAGTGGACGTCCTACGCTGCACTTGGCGGTACCTACGCGATCTCTACTCAAGAACTTTTCGACCATCTGTATTCTTTTTGAGTCAATTCAATACATGTATTTTTTTAAGGTCTAGCAATGAGACTTATGAAAGTCAATATTTGCAAAAAATAATTATCTACACAAAAAATTACAATTTAAAATCCAGTAATAACAAAGCAATCAAAATGAAATTAAGTACAAACAAATCACATGTCATTTTACGCAGAGACTTTGTAACATAATATAACAATATCATAAAGAAAAGAGGTTTTAAAGTTAAATACCGTCGTCTACTATAAATAAATACGGCTTACAGGTCATGAAACTAAGCCGGAGCGGGCAACACTGGGATCTAATTCCAATCAGTTGCGACGCGAGCCGTAAACTTCGATCGCCATTAATGACCAGACTGTTTATGGCCTACGCCATGTTGGTTTTGCTGACACAAAATGGCGGATATCATATGGAAAGCTTTTAGGTTAGATTAAAATCATGATCAATGAGATTGATGCATCCAATCGCAAGTTTTATTCCTAAATGTTGAATCAAGATAAAAATATGTTTGGGTATCAAAGTCATTCATTTGCTGACAGTTTTTTTAGATTATTTTTTATATTTTGCTTTATAATGTATACATGTACAATGTATAATGTATACCTGCCATGTAATTTAAATCTGTATTTATTTATCACTGAAACTTAATGCAATTTTTTTAATAATTACTTATCTTTAAATTATAGATGGACATTGTTAAAACATTTTTCATAAGCCGCTCTAGGCTTAATAAACCGTACCGTTCGCGCGTTCGTTGCCATAAAATTAAAATGGCGGTTGTTGGCAAAGATCCCGCTTCACGGTTCAGGCCAGTCTATTTTCCCGCCATCACAGGACCTTTACAACTCAATAACTCCGATATTAACACTGGGACGATTTTATCTCTCAAGTAATTTCATTATTTTTACGATTTCCTAACCCACCTTTGCAGGCAATGAAAAAAGTATCGTCATTTATAACAGTTCTGAAATCCGTAGATTACGTACCTACCTACTCTTTTTTCATGCTACTATCGTAGATATCGATAAGATTAAAAGAAAGCTGGTTATTTTGGCCCAAAGCTATACCAGATCGAGATGTAATATGTTATTTTAAAGCTTGTGAAAAGTAGGTACCTGCTCACTATTAGTACTCTTTCAGAGTGAACGCGGGCGCGGGTGCTAGCGCGGGCGCGTGTCATTCAAAATGAATGTAGACGCCAGTTACGTTCACAGTGCTTCCGCGAGCCGCGCGTCTTCATGAAGCGGGCGCGGGCGCGGGTGGCGCGGGTGTTTCTAATGGCTCAGTCCGCCCGTATCGTTCACACTGATATAGCGTCTGTTAGGTGACTACGCGTGTGGTTCTAAACCATTTTGATTTACTCGCCGAAGCGCGAACTGTGAACACGCAGACGCCAAGACCCGAGCGCCCGCGCCCGCCCCCGCACCCGCTAGTGCAGTCTGATTGAACACTTTGCACCAACGCAACGTGCAACTACCATAAAAGTAGTAGGCAGGTAAGTAAGTTCGTATAGGCTAGATGGTTAGCCCTGGTGTCAGATTTTCTAAGCCACCTCAAGGTTCCTGAAAGAAGGACATGACTAAACGGGTAAAACAACCGATATCTGCAATAAGTACACACAAAATAAAATATGGTTATACTATGCGCCACACAAGTCGGCGGATGGTAAGTTATGCGCAGAACGCTGCGCAAAAGCCGAAATATAGGTATGCGCGGGAGCCAGAGAGACGAGACGCCGGGGCACACCCGCCCGCCAACCTCATGCCTCCCGCGCGCTCCCTACGTCCGTGCACAGCACTACACCACGCGGTGTCGGCATTGTGCACACATGCGCAAAAATTAGCGAATCACGGCGAAGTGTCAATTGCGGCTAATTTCTTAACCGACAACTTGTGTGGCGCTTAGTATACATAATGTATTTACTACTTAATTTATTATGTCGTAGTCAATGATTCATCAGCAAAATTAACTGAGTTTTTGGCATTAAAAAGGATGAAGCAATGCTTTATCAGGGCCATAATAAGACATTCATCAAAATCGAATTACGTTTCAAAAGAGGTGACCTACATAAGTTAATCCTACACACGTGTTCGAGAGTTTTCTAAATTTGTGTCTTTTTGTTGACATTCTACGGAGGCATCTTGCAGAATATAATTAAATTAATTCACCAATACTGCGGTAGACTGTCTGTGTCTCTTTTCCTCTTACAGCAATTGTATTATGAGGGAAAGGGAGAATTATAATCTCGAGCGAGCTGTCCTAAGCCTCATTTCCATATTATCTCAGGGATGGACCTGATACCCTTATTACTTCACAAACTTATTTAGTCAAGGTGGAATTATTGAAATAAAACGTTATTTCACAGTTACTTGCAGTTACTTGTTACTGTTTTCAAGGGAAAATGTACCCCAACTTGGATCAACAAAACTTTCATAGTATTCGATAGCAAAATAAATTTATAGGGTGTAAATAGATTTTTTAGCATAGTTTCTATCAAAGTTATAATAAGCTAGGCATATTAGATAGTCACTATCAAGTACGTAATGAAACGTTCTATTAAATAGGAATTAATATATTATCTGACGCTAATTTCTTACTAACGTTATGTGGGGATAATCAATGGACTAGTGTTACGACCACACTTCGTAGACTTAAAAATAATCGTGCTACGGCTACGAGATGAGTAGAATCAAATAAAATTTGTGCTACGGCTACGCTTTTTAGAATCAAAAGAAAGTCGTGCTACGGCTACGCTTTTTAGAATCAAAAGAAAATCGTGCTACGGCTACGATGTGTAGAATCAAAAGAAAGTCTTGCTTCAGATACGATGTCTAAAAACAATGAAATTTGTGCTACGGCTACGCTATGTAGTATCAAATGAAAGTCATGCTAGGGCTACGCTGTGTAGAATCAAATGAAATTTGTGCTACGGCTACGCGGTGTAGAATCAAATGAAATTTGTGCTACGGCTACGCTTTGTAGATTCAAAAGAAAGTCGTGCTACAGCTACGATGTGTAGAATCAAATGAAATATATGCTACGGCTACGCTGTGTAGAATCAAAAGAAAGTCGTGCTACAGCTACGATGTGTAGAATCAAATGAAATATATGCTACGGCTACGCTGTGTAGAATCAAAAGAAAGTCGTGCTACGGCTACGCTGTGTAGTATCAGATGAAAGTCGTGCTACAGCTACTATGTGTAGAATCAAATAAGATTTGTGCTATGGCTACGTTGTGTACATTCAAAAGAAAGTCGTGCTACAGCTACGATGTATAGAATCAAAAGAAAGTCATGCTACGGTTACGCTTTGTAGAATTAAGGGTAAACAAGTCGCTTATCACTCCATGCAAACGTCGGTGGGTAATCACAAGTGTTTGCAGTTGAATATCTAAAACTAACATATCAATCAATTTGTCTTTACAAAACGTTTGCTTATCTATTATATAAAAGGCTTCGCTGAGTGACTGACTGACAGACAGCCTACAGCCCAAACCGCTAAAGATACGAACATGAAATTTGGAACAAAGATACATTGGACCACGTAATGGAGCACTAAGAACGGAATTTTGAAAAATCGACCTCTAAAGGGGTAAAACGGGCCCTTTTCGTTTGTATGTAACTTTTTATTCCCTTTACCGATTGACTTGAAACTTTGTATACATGCTACTCAAACAAAATAAAAGTTACGTTTGTTCCTGTTTTTCCGAATATTCCTTATCTAAGGGGTCAAATTGGGTCCCAAAGTTGGTGAAAAAAGCGTCTATTACATCCGACGAGCTGAACGGTTATGGATGAAATCTGGTATGGAGGAAGCACACAACATGTTTCAACACATGAACTATTATTATCCCGGAAATTCTATGGGGATCCTTAGGGATAGCCAAAATTAATCAGTTTAGGCTACAACCCAATCCACTAAAGATAGATACTTGAAATTTCGAACATAGGTACAATGTACAACGTAATGAAGCACAAAGGACGAAAATTTCGAAAAATCGACCTCTAACGGGGTAAAACGGGCCCTTTTTGTTTGCATTTAATTTTTTATTACCTTTACCGATTGACTTAAAACTTTGTATTTATGCTTTACAAATAAAATAAAAGTTACGTTTCTTCCTGTTTTTCCGAATTTTCCTTATCTAACGGGTCAGATAAGTTCCCAAAGTTGGTGAAAAAAGCATCAATAATTACATCAGACATGCTGAACGGTTATAAATGAAATCTGGTAGGTATGTAGAAAGCACACATGTTTCAATACAGTAACTATTTTATCCCGGAAAATCTATTGGGTTTCTTAGCAATAGCCAAAATAATCAATTATAAAGCTAAGATAAAAGGGGTAGATAAATGAATTCTAACGAAATTTGGTACGACGCTAGACAATAACACAAATTACCACTTGGGGTACTGCTATCCCGGAAAATTTCAGTGGGTCCTTCAGGATATCAATTTCCTAAAAAAGTACTAAATGACTGTTCGAAAACCGATGCAATATTGTTTGAAAATATCTCACCCTTTTAACTAATATATGACTATTAACGTCCTGGGAAAAGTCCCGGATTCCTTGTCTAACGCTAGACCAAACATCCTATATAAGCGTGAAAAATAACTTGATCGCGCTTTTTTTTTAAACGTAGTGAAATATCTAGAATTAAATTGAGATAATTTAGATCCTTCAATGAAGGTAAAATGGGCCCCTAATTGTTTATGAACGATTTTATTTTGTGAGCCAATAGACTTAAACTAAGGGTACATAAGGATCAATAACCACTTACTTTACTATGGGAACTACCCTGAAGAAGCGAAAATTACCTATTCTTTACATTTTGTCGCGGGTCGATGAATTTTTTGTGTTGAACAGCTAATTTTATTTACGTGATTTCTGGGTTGGTACCATAGTAAAAGTTAGTCAAATGATGAGTATAATGGAATCCTAGAACATGCCTGTCGTCTAGATGTAGGTGCGCTATGTATTTTTCAAATAAAATGTACCTTCTTGTGTGCTACTTTTTCGTCTGTACTTGGTCAGAGAATGTCTGAAAGTCCTACAAGTGTCTCGATCACTTTTGACCGCGTAAACGGTTATGGGCGAGATTGTCATTGAGTTCAGAATAATCGAAATTAAATTTCTAATGACTTAATGAAACATGATGAATCCCTTCGGCCACATATGATACCAGAGTTTGGTAACCAGTATCACACGAAGAAAAAATGATCGTCTTAGGATACTGGTATCCAAGTGATAGGGATTTTTCGTTTTATGTAACCGAGTATCAGCTCAGGAAAATTAAATTTCTGAAAATGTTTTGTTTACTACCAGACAAGACACAGCAAACTTACGAAATACTATTTTATATGATAAATTACCAATTCAAGCAATGGCTACCAGAAACAATTACTGTTGACTTCGAGTTGGCTTCAATGAAAGCTGTTCAAAAAGTTTTCCCCAACATTGATGTTAAGGGATGTTATTATCATCTGAATAGGTGTTTATTTAGAAAAGCTAAATCGTTAAAATTAACCACAAGGGTAAAAAAGCACGTATTACGACAGGTATGCTGGCCTTGCACGTTTACCCAAAGCCTATTTTCGAAAAGGGTATGAATATGTTATGTCAAAGAGTCCGTCTGGAGAAGAGATAACAAAATTTAACAAATATTTTAATAACCAATGGATGGCAAAGACTGACTTCGAAAAAAATTGCTTTTGTTCATCATCTTAAATACGTACTACCAATAATATAGAAGGTTGGCACAGTCGCCTAAACAGATATATTGGACGTAAAAGACCGACATTGGCTCAACTCTTAGATATTTTAAGAAAAGAAACCACCGTAGTGGATATATACAAAAGAAAATTGGAACTAAGCCGAGAGTACAAAGAAATTGATGCAGAAATAAATGACGCCATATCTCAGCTAAATGAAAACGAAATTAGTGTTGGACATTGTATCGAAATCATTACGCCATTTTATTCCAATGGGTTGTAGGTAATAAACGATTCACAGTTGAACTATTTTCTTGTTTTCTTGTATGTTTTCAATAAAGCCAGGGTTTTACAATAGGCGTAGGTACAGAATGCGATCTTCACAGTTTTGCCGAGTTGGTTTCATAAGCAGAATGTTATATTCCATGGAAACTGGTTACCAAACATGATGAAGGGTATCAGAAGAGTAATAAATCCTATCACTTGGATACCAGTATCCTACGACGATCATTTTTTCTTCGTATGATACTGGTTACCAAACTCTGGTATCATACGTGGCCGAAGGGTGATGAATACCTGTACTGGCCTTTTTTAGGGTTCCTTACCCAAAGGGTAAAACCGGGACCCTATTACTAAGACTTCGATGTCCGTCTGTCTGTCTGTCACCGTAGGTACCGTAATAGTTGGGCAGCTGAAATATTCACAAATGATGTATTTCTGTTGTCGCTATAACAAAAAATACTAAAAATAGAATAAAATAAATATTTAAGGGACATGCAACAAACGTGATTTTTAGGATTTTTTTGCTCGCTATTAATAACGGCAAGAGGAATGGGCTCCCATACGGTACGGAACCCTGCGTGCGCGAGTCCAACTCGCACTTGGCCGACCATGACGTGCGAATGGAGTTGGATAAAATTTGGTATACGAGTGGGAAACTACATGGCTCAACTCATGATCGTCATATATCTCATCATAAATCGAAAAATATGCTTTTCTCGCTATAAAAAAATCAGTAGGTATATTAAAATATAACTTTATCAAGTATTTATTTTATGACAAGTTATAAAATAACGCGGTCCAAACCGTGGGCTATTAAAGTCAAAGAACATTTATTGTTGAACTGTGTTACATTGAGATCTTACTACTAATCACAAAAATATTGAATTATCAGTTAGGTCCAATATGGCCATAAAATAATCATTAGAACCTGAAAAAATTATACAATCATTATTATTAGATTTAATTCGAATATTTTGCAATTTATCATCTAAAAATTGTCGTACTCCATAATAAGCTTTAGATACAAGTAAATTTAAGCAAATACTGAGACAAAGCAGGCCGATCCGTGGGCTAATTATTATGCTTGCAAGTAATACGACAACGTGGGCTAAAGCAAGAGCTATTATTTTAAGCAAAAAAAGTACTAAGACAACGCGGGCCAAACTGTGGGAAATTACCATTTAATGTAAGTACTAAGAAAATGCGGACCAAACCGCACGCCATTATCATTTTAAGCAAATACTATAACGACGCGGGCCAGACCATGGGCTATTATCATTGCAAGCAATACGACAACGCAAGCCATACGGCAGGCTATTGTAATTTTAAGCAAGTACTTAGACAACGCGAGCCAAGCTACGTACTATAAATTACCATATTAAGCAAGTACTAAGAATGCGCAGGCCAAACCGCGACCTATTATCATTCTAGCTAAACACTGGGACAATTAAGGCCAAACCGTAGGCAATGCCTATTACTCGAAAAGATAATGCCTACTAAGCATTATCTTTTCAAGTAATACGTTATACGACAATGCAGGCGAAACCACGAAGTATTATTATTTTAAGCAAGTGCCAAGACAACGCGGGTCAAACTGTGGCTTATTATCATTTTAAGCAGTTACTCGAACAAAGCGGCCAGACCGTGGGCTATTATCATTGCAAGTAATACGACAACGCGTGCCAAACGGTAGGCTATTAC
Organism: Hypomecis atomaria; assembly: GCA_964007245.1. NCBI lineage: Eukaryota > Metazoa > Arthropoda > Insecta > Lepidoptera > Geometridae > Hypomecis > Hypomecis atomaria. The sequence goes on from OZ023291.1 coordinate 20,068,551, forward strand.
AATTTTGAGGAAGTATTAAGACAACGCAGGCTAAGCTGCGTGCTATAAATTACCATCTTAAGCGAGTACTAAGAACACGCAGGCCAAACCGCGACCTATTATCATTTTAGCCAAATACTAAGACAATTCAGGCCAAACCATAGGCATTATCCTTGCAAGTAATACGTTATACGATAATGATTTGCTAAACCACGACCTATTATTATTTTAAGGAAGTGCCAAGACAACGCAAGCCAACCGGCAGCCTTTTATAATTTTAAGCAAGTACTAAGACAAACGCGGGTCAAACCACGGGCTATTTTCATAAGCAAGTACCTGTCTACTAAGACAACGCGGGCGAAGCCGCGGGTTTTAAGCTAGTTGCTAATAAAACTCTGAAAAAAAATCGACACTCAAATGATATAAGCCTTGGAATTTGAATTTTGACTCAAATTTTTAGGAAACTTTTGATGCAATAAAAACACAGAAGAACTAAACTGAGTAATTTTTTAAGAAAATAGCGGCCTAGTTTATATATTCGTTAGTTCAAATAACTATTATTTAAGTAAATTAAAAGAACAGTTTTTTTTATAATTGACTACGGAGAAAACCTTATGCGCATTTAGAACGCAGCTGTAATTATAGGTATTTTAAAACAAATAAAAACAAAATTATATTACAATAGGTGCACACGCACTATATTTACTGTTTATCATCGAATCTATCTCTTTTTCAGACAATACAGCTGAGATATGATTTATTTAAGCTACGCCAAATCTGAGTTCGCGCCGTCAACTTATTGCACCTTAAAAGAAAGTCGTGCTACGGCTTACGCTGTGTAGTATCTGATGAAGTCGTGCTACAGCTACGATGTGTAGAATCAAATGTAATTTGTGCTACGGCTACGGATTGTAGAGTCAAAAGAAAGTTGTCTTACGGCTCCGCTGGGTGGAATCAAAAGATATTTTGCTACAGCTAAAGTACACCCATAAAAGCTACGCTACTGTTTCGTATAATTTTAAGTGAAATTCTGCATTACAGTTAAGATTCACAAAAAAATGTGTGCTATGTTTTAATTTTTGATAGTATGTGCATAGGCTACGATGTACCAAAAGAAAGATTTGCTGCAGCTGCGCTCTTAGTGAAAACATACTACAAGTACTAGTGTTATAAAATCATATCTGGATGACATTTTATAATAATTTACTATCCACCCATCAGCCATAGTTCACTGCTAGACATAGACCTCCCGTAAAGATCTCCGATAATACCGGTTGGTAGCGGCTTGCATACAGTAGAATCCAACGATCTCAACAACTTGTATTGTAAAATAAATAAAAATAAAAATAACATTATTTATCTCTACCACTAATCTACATAAATTAGTGTGTAGTTGAGTAGTAATCGCGAGTATTCATTAAATTTTCGGGTACCTAATAAATTATCAAAATTACACATTTTGCGCATGCAAAAATATTCTCAATTGAACCTCGATTTTGACGTATTTCAAGTATTTTATAGGTACTCGCACATTTTGTTAGGATTTGGATATCAAATTATCTTGTCAATTCATATTTTGTGCTCCATATGCAGGTATGCAGTCTTTTTTAACGCGAATAAGTCCGCGTTGATCACCAACTCGCCGTATGATAAGCGCCGTTGTGATCGAAGATGTATCACACAGACTTAGAAGATACCTATTCACTCTGATCAAAGCTGAGCTTTAGATGAAGCTGAAGCTTTAGATTATATCTCTTAGGAAACAGGAAAGCAGGAAGACTGTTCCATTCCCTGGTGGTACGAATCAGAAATGTTGAGTTAAACCGCTCCGTACGTATCGAAGGAAAATCGACAGCGTAGGGTTGGTAATTTGGCGTCTCATACCAGTTTCGCAGTATACCATATGCTTAATTAAAATAAAGGGATGCGTCGTACAGGTCTTGGAAAGTACAGGTTGACGACTCAGGGCATGAAAGCAGGTGCAGCATGTTTTGTACCGGAACTCCACAAGCGGAGTGGAGTAGCTGTGGCGAATTACTGGGAAAAAGTCTTATGATGTCTGGATCATCGACACGACGAAGAAGAAGAATAAAAATAAGCAGTATAGTGGTAAAAACTATAAATGCCATCCACAGGGGAGGGAGCCTCCCATTAGAGGGTAGGTACCATTTAAAGCTGCCCCATTATAGATTCCTATTATTAATCGACCTATTGCGTGGAGCCCGAGGTATCTGGGGCGAGTGACGTCACGCTCCCTCGGCTGTGAACTGGCGCGTTTTATAAAGGAACCTGGCTTCTCTATTACAATCATTAAGTAAATATTATCGATAGTTTCTACTGTTTATGTTTAAGGTTTCTCTTGAGTAGAATAGAATAGAATGGAACAGAAACACTTCATTGTACTCACTTATCTAATAACAAACAATACAGGGTTATTTCTAATCAATTAGCATATTTCCAGGGGCTTATTCTGTACATCAAAACTAACAACTTTTTTTCTGCAACTTTTGTCGAAACTAAAAAAGAAACAGCTGTTCCATACATATATTGTCGAGGGTGAACGATATTTTTCTATGGAACAACAACTTTTTTTTCTAGGAATTAATAGAAGTCGTAAAACAAAAGTTGTCAGTTTTGATGTACAGAATAAGCCCCTGAAAGGATGCTAATTGAGTAGAAGTAACCCTGTATTGTAACCCATGTGTAACCACTGATTACAGTGTGGTTAAGTAATTGCACAAACTTAAATAACATTGAAAAAAGTACTATTTCCAGCTACCTACCTAAAAAAGTTATACTCGTACTAAAACACTAAACTTAAACTAAAATCAAATTAAAACTATTCTAAAAGCCCTGTCGCAGAGGGTAACGTGGCCAGAATGCTGGCAGCATTGCCTCGCTGAATAGCAATGCTCAGCTTTTGGCCAAAGTAGATGCCCGCATTCTGGTTACGTGTAACCTCTACCAGACGCCTGGCAAGGTCATCAGTGTGGTTTGAATAATTACATGGTGTTGCGTAGCGCTCATAGCGTAGTTTGAATAGGTGTTTGTCAGCGATCACCGAAGTTAAGCATAGTCAATCTCCGGATGGAGGACCGCGGGCGGCATTTACAACTGAGCGCTACCTTATCTCGGAAGTCACATTAAATTAAAATTGCTTTTTTTTTTTGAATTCTTAAAATCTCTACCACCAGTTCTAGCCACCAGACCTATACGAACCACTTTACCTCTCTCTACATTAACTTCCATGCACATTCACCACCACCCTTTTATGGTGGACATTCCGCGCATGAGAACCAAGCGTTTCGAGTCCACATTCCTCATACGAACTGCCAGAATGTGGAACGCTTTGCCTGAGTCTGTCTTCCCGCTAAAGTACAATGTAGGTGTCTTCAAATCCCGAGTAAATAGGTATCTTCTAGGTGAGCGTGTTACATCCTAGACCGCATATCTGCTTAACATCAGGCAGTGTGTAGTCAAACGCAAAATTATACGAAATGTAAAAAAAAAATATAAAAAACCTTTCAACTATTTAAAAGGATTTAAATCAGTGGTGGTCAAACCGCGGCCCGCGGCCTTGTTTGGTGCGGACCGCGGTCTAGGTGGAGGTCATGTGTACTATTTTCATAATATCTGTTTTCAAATTACTAGAAAAGCGAATAAGATCGCACTAGCTACATACGCGTACAATTAAAATGTACAATACTGTGTCTATAACCTAGGTGTATACTACTTTGTTAATTGAATTACTAAAAAACATTCACGCTTGGTGCCCTCGCATTCACATGCATAAATAGTAACGTGGTCTGCTTTCTTCATGCCTGTTTTGAAATAACTCAAAAAAAAACGAAAAATTTTCGCTTGTATATTTCTTATCACTTCACCACTCTTTTTGGTCGCGGTCTATTGGAGAGAAAGAGCAACACTTTAAAACTATATTTACAGCTGCCAGAAAGCCTTTAGAATCCTCGTTATGCTAATTTGTGAAATTATAACTTTATTTTTTCACGTTATTGTAATCGTTTTTGGCCTTATTTGTATTTATATTAGTAAGTTAATTAATTATTTGTTACGCTGTTGATTACACGAAATAAATAAAATATAAATTATAATGTTCCGTATTCAGCGCGGTAACCTAAAACAACGCGGGCTAGTAATGCTAGTATGTTATTATCAAGTTCTTCAGGGTGTGGCCCGCAGTGAATCTTTTACTGTCCTATGTAGCCCTTAAGCAGAAAAGTGTGACAACCTCTGATTGAAATACTTAAAAGCTTTCATGTATTAATGTGCATTTAACGGATGAATTAATGAGCCGCGTAAAAGCTGAAACCTCGAAAGTATCGCAACTATTCTGAAGTTCGATAATAAAGTATTTTATTCTGGAGTTTAATCTACCGTTTTACTGCCGACTCTAGTTAACCGTGGGTTAAAGAGGGCCGAGTGTACGCCGAGCTTTATAGCCGCTCTGACACCACTTGCGATTTGCAAAGTCTGTATTATCAAGAGGCACAAGTGCATGCCAAAATTTATAGCCGCTCTGACACTATATATAAATGTTTCAATGTTTCAAACTATAAATTAAGTCATAAGTTATTTATTGATAAAATGGCAATTTACACGTCAAATTATATACTTATGTATACACAAACATTGAATACAGTGATGTAATGAATTGGAATTACAATAATCGTTAGTTATAACTTCAATAATAATGGAAAAATTAAACAATAATAATGCACACAAGGTGCAATGTCTGAAAAAATGTGCATTTTTTACTTTATATTACACTATCTGTCCTTCCCGGCTTCACCCGGGTACAATTGGTTAAAAAGCCAAATAGTAAGGATCCCTAATTTTTTTTTTAAATATAATATAGCCTATGTTCATCGGGGATAGTGAAGCTTTCCAACAGTGAATGATTTTTTCTAATTTGTTTAGTAGTTTCAGAGCCTGTTAGATGCAAACAAACAAACAATCAAATCTTTCCTCTTTATAATATTGGTATAGAATATCTATCTGTAACATAATAATTAATTATTTACATTAAACAAGCTGTGGTTTTGTATTCTTGTCTTTATAGAGATTATTTAGTCTTTATAATCATCGCTACGGGACCAACCCTGCAGGCGCCAAAAAATCAGCAGATTTATTTATCTACCTCTAAAGTATCGCAACTTTTCTAAGGTTCGATAATAAAGTATTTTCTCGAGTTTAATGTATCGTTTTACTACTGACTCTAGTTAAACGTGAGTTAAGGAGGGTAGAATGCACGCTAAAATTTATAGCCGCTTTCAAGGTACAACTGCCCGCTACAGTTGCAGGCTACAATGTCGTAGGGTGATATGTACCTATACTGGTTGCTAGTTACGGAATATATTTAAAAAAAAATCTTTACTTACAGTCCTAGGCTAAGATTTCAACTAACCCCTCTTCTTGTTCAGTATAATTCAAAACTAACAAATGGCCCGGACCCTGTTGTCTGTGGTTGATAAATAATAAAAAAAAAAAACTTTTACCTGTGTTTTTCCACAGGATCGTTTAATTTTCCGTAATACAAATTAGCCTTCGACACTTTCTAATCTCTAAACTATATTCGTGCAAAAAACAAGTTGATCCGTTTCTCCGTTGCTTCGAGAAAGACCACAAACAAACTAACAAACACACTTTCTCATTTATATTAACAGTAAGTATCCAATTACAGAAAAAAATCATTGACCCACAACTAATTGTTAATACCAGTTAGTTCTTAGCTTGTAATTAAAAGTCTTTAATTTAGTCAAGCAGTTTTGCTTACCCTTGCGTGAATGCAAATGTAACTTTAACCACGGGTTCAACTTAGAGCGGTCATAAAGCTTGGCCCGTACTAGCTGGTGGTTAGTTTACGTTACTGTAGAAGTTAGACTTTTACTACTTTGGACGTTTTAATTGTGGGGTTTATGTTTATTTTGCTTTAAAAGCGCGAAGAGCACTTCACTGTGAGCATTTAGTTTGCTACAACCGAAGACGAGCGAATAACGGTTTACTTCAAGGACCTATAAAAAATCATCCAAAAAAAATGATGCTTGTAGTTTATATTCATATATACACATACTTTCCTAGATGTATACTGTGTTATCTTCATTGCACTAATTTCTATTACATCTAAAACTGTTTTATAATGTAATGTGTAATTCATCAGTTTTTCTTGTGTAGTAACCTCACTTATGCCAGAAAAAAAAAAAAAACGAGTAAGTATTCGAAATGAAGAATGAAAGTAATGACACATGTCAGTGGATTTACTCATGGAAGTTACAGATGGCAGTAGGCAGAGCACATATGTAGTATATTTTATTATACAGCATACTTTTTTTACACTAAACCAAACTGACACAATTGTACACGCAGAGCATTTCTACAAAACAATCAACCTTAAATATATATTTGGTTAAAAAACATCAATCAAAACCAAAATTGAGGCCACAGACAGACTATAAAATGTTGCTTCACAAATAGGTATTTAGATCTAACTCCAGTTCATCGCTTCTTGCTACTAAGAAAAGCCGTAAAGGGCTCTGAAAGCACCTAATATACATTATAAAGGCGATCCGGGAACTAAAACAGCGTATCTCATAAAAATTTAAACAAACAATAAAGTTTACAGCTGTTTTGACGAGATGGAACGCGTCTCGTTCTCAAGCGATGCATACTAAGATTCTCTACCTAAGCTCTGTAATACGAGGTAGTAGAAAATGTAGGTTATGGTAGGTAGTATAAATACAGTGGAAAGTATAAGATAGTTATAGGTATAGGGATAAGTAAAGGCTGAACCAATCTTCTTGGTGGCTGTGACGTTAGCTTCAAGATGCGTAAAACCCAATCCTGACTGAAGCTTATTTAACAGCTGCGCAAGGATTGGATTTTGCACAGCTTGTAGATAACTTCAACGCCCACGCAGTTTAAGTATAGTATTAGTAAGCTCTACCATAAATTAACAATATTACCGTAATCAAACTTAAATTATACGTCAAGGTTTTTCAGATGGCGTGTATTAAGTCGAAAGAGGTACCTATCTAATTCAGACCATCATAATGAACAACTGTGACTATGGAACCAATTTGGAATTTAAAAAAATACAGCTGTTTCATACGTTGTGTCAATTCCAAGTTACGATTTTGGAAGTGAAATAGCTCATTTTGAATTTCTCGAACTTGGGTTTATATTTAGTGATATATAAAATGCTCAAGCCCAGTGCTAGTTGTCATTTACCCTGTACGCTGACAGTATTAAGCCATGTATTCACTAAGCAACATTTGTTTATAAACTCTGTGTAACATACAATAAATAATATTTCAGAAACAATTATTTTGTTTCTGTAAACACTACGTTGTTTCGGTGCTCTCTGCTTGCGGCGGGGAACACGGAAACAAATCAGTTGCATAACAATTGCGCAACAAATGCATACGAGTGTGGACGCGTCTCTTGCATTGTTTATAAACTCAGGCGACATTGCATAAGCAACTGACTGTGTGGACGGCAGTTTCAGAAACATTGTTTCTGGAAACATCTACGTGATGTTGCAGAAACTGTGTTTCCGAAACATTGTTGCTCAGTGAATGAGTGAGTGAGTGAACCGAATAAGTGAAGTGATTAACAAAGATATTATTCAATTCTCTATATTTCTCAATTCTAATTATTTAATTTGACTGTATGAAAATTTAAATGTTCTTTTTATTTTTACAATTTTTATTTAACTCCTTTTTGATTTAATTTTTGACTGTATGTACATATTATGTTATTTTTAACAACCATTGACTGTAATTATTATTTTTGTTTTATATGGGTAATAGCCTGAAATAAAGTAATTTTGAATTTTTTTTTTATTCAAAAGAGAGCATTTTCATAAACTAAGCAAACATAAGTACGCATTCTACTCTACGCTTATAAGTATTTTCTCTCCGCAATTTCTATTCAAAAACGTCTACTTACATACGAATAGAGCTTTGGAATAGAGTATCTTTTATTCGTTGAAAAACGTCACTTTATTCTCCTTGTATGTACCTATACATGTAGAAAGTTTTCCACTCGAACCTTTTTCACCCTCAACTTGAAATGAAAACAAATAGTTTAGATATCGTTGCAGAAGCGAGTGGTCAAACCAAAATGGATGTCCACAAATCACAGTTCAAAACGAGGGTGCTCCAAGGGTGGCCCTCTGAAGGCTCTGAATACGAACGCGTCGAAGGAAACATTATGAGAGTGCCTTGAGTGGTTTGGAGGGTTTCTATGATGTAAAATGATAACAATATACCTAGCAACATTTAAAGCTTTCTCCAAGAAAAATGAGCGAAAACAACGTTTTACTCGTAAGATAAAACATTTATAGATTTTACCTAAGGATTTATAATTTTACAATGTCTGGGCTGTTTCGGTTCTCATCATTCCACTAATTTATAGTTGTATACCTATCTCTACATCACGTTTTTTGTACCAAAATTAAACTCTGACACCAGGGCTAACCACCCGGCCCATACGAACTTACTTACTTTTAGTAGTAAAATGCAATACTGAATTGGGTATTTTGTTATGCTTACCGAGAATTTACTGTAAAGAAAAATCGTCCAAGTACGAGTCAGACTCGCGCACGGAGGGTTCCGTACTGTATGGGAGCCCCCCTTAAATATTTATTTTATTTTAGTTTTATAATTTATTATTTTTGAAGTGAATGTACAACTAAATATTCTATGAAAATTTTAAGCATCTACCTGTTACCATTATTAATATAGAGCGAAAAACGGCTAAAAAACAGGTTTATTGTATGGGAACCCCCCTTAACTATAAATTTTATTCTGTGTTTAGTATTTGTTGTTATAGCGGCAACGGCAATACATCATCTGTCAAAATTTCAGCTTTCTAGCTCTAGCGGTTCATGAGATACAGCTTGGAGACAGCCGGACAGACGGACAGCGGAGTCTTAGTAATAGGGTCCCGTTTTTACCCTTTGGGTATGGAACCCTAAAAATGAGGAATGACATATTGTCCAATACTCTTAATATTATGTCAGTATGTGAAGAAACTCGTAAATAAATTTTTTTTGGCAATTTGTGAGTAGTAAAGTTATTGAAGTAAGTTTGTAAAGTATCAGGTACTTACCAATTACCGGGTGGTGAGAGCGAAAAATGCAAGCATTTTCTTAATACAGATTGTACAACAATACCTCAGAGTCAGTCAGCTGGGTTCCATAGCGTTTAGTGCGCGACCGAATTTGTAAAAAAAAAAGTAAAGAACTACACATCTCTACACAGGGTTTCTAAGCATTACAAATTGTATTTGCGCGCAACCGAATGGCGCATAATTAGATTTCTAAATTCATATATTTTTTCCAGCCACGTCGAATATACACATTGTATACAGTACAATTCATACCTAGTTCTTTTTTTGCTCATTAGCCACAAACATCCTCAAATGTAATTTGCGTTGTTAATGACTGTGCTCACCGAATAAAAGTAATGTAAAAATGTGAACATGAAATAGGTACTTAAATGCTCAGAGGAGGTAAGTGGGCTCCTAATTTTCTGCGCGGATGGTTAGCTTTGATGTCCGAGCCTGCCTCACCACTGGATTAATGATGTTACAGAGCTCATTATTTTGGAAAAAATGTAACAACCGAGTTTTTTACAAGCTTTTATTTAACTTGCAATGGATGTACCTATGTATGTATGTAAGTTCGGGTGGAATTTTGCAATACAATTAATAATATCTCATGTTTTATTGCGCGATAAGTCCCGTATTAATATAATAGCATAATGGAATTTTGCAAGTTAAATTTGGCTAACTTTCCGGTTTCCAATTAAGCTGAAATTTCACACGTTTATGTATATCGCGTGACAATGCAATAATATGATGCCATGGAGCTGATCTGATGATGGAGTCAGACGGTGACCATAGGAACTCCAGTACTAAACCAGATAGACCCGTCGTGTTTGGGCTCGTTTTACTTGTCTTGGCTAGCACTCTGCTGCTACATGATGTCTAGGATCTCAAAAGCTTGTTTTTAAAAAGTTATATTTTTATAATAATTAATTTATTATTTAATTGGCCTGGATACTGGACACTATTCGTATAAGCCGTACCTATAAACGTAATTACTACATGAGAGTGCATTATGTACCAACATTGCGACATAAAACGCTCTGTTAGCAAATTTTGCATCATTTTCTTCATCATGGCACTGTGTTTCTGTTCACAATCCATAAAATAACAATATTTAAGCACAATACAATAAAATAACAATAGCCGATAGCTAGCTCAGGTAGTGGTTCCAGCAAGAGTCAGTAGTTTCCGAATAATTAATTTCAACATTTTGTTTTATGTCACAATGTACTTGTGAGTTTTCTGAGTTTACAATTTTTAGTTATTGAAATTTAATAGTTGTACATACAGGTGGGATGAGGTCAAACGCAAACCTATCCTATATTATGTAATAAAAGGAGTTCGACCTAATGTGAAATCCATTACACATACTTATTATGTGTCGTAACATCTTAAATGTGTAGGTAGATAATATACCGGAACATAAAACGTTTTTTTAATAATTTATTCAAATATTTGTTATTAATATTTTATTTTCAGCCTGAAATCGCCCACTGCTGTACATAAGCCTCTCTACTTGTCGGCCATTACAATTCATTTAACTTAAAAGTTTTACAATTAAACTACAGCTTAGAAAATCAAAGCAGTTATATTATTTTCAAAGAGTACCTACTGTGTTACAAAGTACAATGAGTAGTTAACTTTAAAAGGGTTATTATGCACTTAACGGAACGGGAGAAAATTGTCGCTGCATTGGACTGCCTATTTTACAAAACTTGGTTTTACTACAAAGTAATAATGTTTTATGTAGAGTCCATGAAAGTAGGAAATATAATTATGTGACATATTAATTGCTTGGCTTTTTGAAACCAAGCAATTAATATGTCACATTGTCCTTGGTTGGTTATATCTAAACAAAAGAACCTTGATCTAAACATAGAAACATCAGAGGAGTCTCTACCAACCATACATATTTAAAATATCTTCTACATCCTACTATGAATTGCAAGTTTGTGTTAGAATTAATTTTGTCTGTGCATTGCGAGACGGCTCCGCGTGCTAGCACTCGCCAACTTGAGAAAGGTTGCCAAACGCGGCCTAAACTATAGTCGTTGTTATGACTATCCGTACACGTGAGTGAGTCCCGTCATATATCGTATAAAATGTGTGAAAACCACGTTAATTTCCATGGTAAAATTAATTTTATCTTATTATTGGTCTTTTAAAAATGCACTAAATTATTTTAGATTGGCAAAAGCTACAGTATGTGAGTCCAAGTAATAAAAAGAGCAAAGACGTAGAATTTTGACGCCAATGAAAAAAAGGTTGCGCCCATCTACTTGACATTTTTCATGGTAGCGCCTTTTAGGCATTTAAATGACAATAATGTATGTTATATATGGTTATATAACACCGCAACTTTGCATAAATTACACCACTAATTTGCATTTGCTATTCATACATAGGCACGATAAATAAGAAATTGCTTTGCCGATTCCAATTAAATTATGATCAAAGGAGAAGCCTGTAAACCGATGCAATATTAATTAACGTAGGACTACAAGTGGATTTGATCAAGCTGTGCTCGCAACTGTCTATTATGCAACTTGGAGCAAGCATGGAGCAAGTATGTAACTAGACTTCTCAATTGCGTATAGGGTATGAGAAAAAAGATGTGCTATACATACTTACTAAATATATATATAGACGTTGTTATGATTTTATTATATTTAGACTCTAGATCATAGTAAAAACCTGCATAATACTAATAGAAGTGATAGGTATTATACAAAAAATAAATAATATATGTATAAAAGGTTACCTATAAATATGTTAATTTACTTAGGCATCTCATCAAAAATTCAACACTAGTTTTTAACTACTATGACTATGACTACGATGCGTGTCAGTCAAAAAAAAAACGTATACGCAAACAGAGCCAAAAGATATTAGTTTCGTCCTGTTCACACTTTCATAATTGCACATCTCACCCTCTTACTTTTGTAATTATTATTATTTAGCGCCCTGTCTAGTTATATACTTCACTATGTTATGCAACGACTGTGTAGAGCTGACATAAGCTGTGTACATAACATGAATCTGTTGTGTGGAATGTGTGGTAAATGATTTTCGTTAATTCCAATATACTAGATAGCTAAATAATAAAATAAGACAGTTACATTTTAACAAAACATATTAGACATGTATTTTTTCTTTAGTCAGTTAAACAAAATAATATGAAGATATATGTAGACCTTTAAGTTATGTAATAAATATTATTCTCAAAAAATGGCATACCTAACCGACTTTAACCGTGTACAGAATTTTACATTATTATTGATTTATCAAAAATAGCTCATTCAAAGGTTGGAAAGTTACATAGGCTACTTTTTATTACCTATTCAGAAAAAAAATAAAGGTTCCTGTGGGATAGCATAAAAATGAAAAATTTTACCATGCCATCATGCAAAACTGAGAAGAAAAATCAGAAGGCGTTTCGCGTTCAAAAAAACCGGCCAAGTGCGAGTCGGACTCGCGCACCGAGGGTTCCGTACAAACCTGCAAGGTTTACAAAGTTCGTTCATTACGACAAAAAAAGTAATAAAAGTTTATATTTATTAAAAAATATATATTTTGTAATGTAACTAAAAATTTAAGGTTTTCGGAATTTTTCCTTTATGTGTGCTATAAAACGTTGCTTCATGCCAAATTTCAAGATTCTAGGTCGACTGGAAGTACCCTTTAGGTTTTGATTCCCTTGCGAGTACTTGCGAGTTTCAAAATTTGCGGCATAAACGGCTGTATCTTTTGATTGTGTTGGCTTAAAAGTTTGATTTTTTCACAGCTTCAAGGGACAGTAGACCTGAGTAATTGATATAAATTTCAGCTTCATACCTCCACGCGTTCCTGAGAAAAAGGGTCTTGACAGACGGACGGACGGACAGACGGACAACAAAGTGATCCTATAAGGGTTCCGTTTTTTCCTTTTGAGGTACGGAACCCTAAAAAGTGAAGTCATATTAACTAAGTAGGTATTCTAAACTAGAATCTTTCTCTTCACATATCAGGATTTGAACCAAAATGAAGCAAAATTAATAGACGCAATTCAATGCACCTATTATGAAAATTCAAATTTCGAATTTAATATATTTCAAAAATTGTTTCACGCTTATACGACTTAGTAACTAATTCGCAAAAGTCAAATTATGTTTTTACATCTCGAAATTCCATTTAATTAAAGGAAACTTGGGTAATTGGATCCTTCTAACTTGGCAGAATTAAGTATGCTATTCACTTAGGGCTTAAAATAAGATGCTGGAGTCTGGCCTGCGTTTGATTAAGGTTTTAAGAACGAAAATTAATTCAGTGAAATGTGGACCGAGTTAGTTTAGACCAGCGTTTCTCAATCTTTTTCAGTCCGCGGACCCCTTGTAAACTAAGCACAATTTTTTTAATAAATATTAGGGGACATCTTACACACGTTCCCTGACCCCAAACTAAACAAAGATTGTGATATGGCTGCCAGAGACTGATATACTACAAATACTTTTTTTTTAATACATACTTATATAAACATTACCTAAATAACACCCAGACACAGAGAAAACACCTATATCATTACATAAATGTTTGCCCGGGCTGGGGATCGATCCCACGTCTCTTTGATCCAGAAGTCAGGGTCACCAACCACTGAGCCACCGAGGCAGTCAATTTCAAGAACCCCCTTAATACCAGTAGTTCTCTGTGCAGTAGATCTCGCATCTGTTTAACTGAATCTTCATTAGCCTAGCTATATCTTGATTCGATCTTGAGCGATTTCGTTCAAACTCGCAAATCTTGTGTGGATCGCGGGCGGTACATTGGCTCAGGGGATTGATTACGAGAGTTGGTAGCATTTATTTACTAATTTAAATGTCCATAGCACAGTAACGATATCTAACAGTTTTGTGACTCGACCATGTCTTTGAAATATAGGGGCTAGGGGCAGCCCTTCAGTATTTTAGTTTCATCTACTTACTCTTTGTATTATTATATATTCTTTGTCTTTACCTACTTGAGTTTCTTTCTAGTTTTGAATCATATTGTACCTATTATTATGTAATATTATTATATTTATTACAAAAAATAAATATGTTATGAATTAAAAAGGAAGTGTTCAATAAAAATACATAATATTGCGATTTAGATTTTTTTATGGTTCCGTAGTAAAACGAGGAATCATAAAAACGTAAATTGCACGCTTACTAGTTGCAAACCCACACGTTCGTTCATTACTACGGCCGCGCCGCGGCTGGCTAGCAAACCAAGAGCATGGCCCGCTTCGAGGCGCGCAGGTATGATTCGCGTTCCGACCGTTTGTATGAAGACGAAATACTGTTAGATATCGTTACCGTGTCCATAGGTAAGACGACAGAACCCCATACACAATGTAGTATGTGTATTACACATACTCCAGGTGTCCGCGGACTCCAGGTTAAGAAACGCTGGTTTAGACTGCAAGTGTGTCAAGCGCAGACATCTGTCAAGATAGACACGGTGCTGGCCTACTTTGAATAAAAAAATCATAGCTAGTATAAATTGTACCCGGGTTTATAATTGTGTTTTGTTACTTGTGCCGTAGAAGTAGGGACATGATAGGCATGGACATTGGACGTCAAGGCAGGCTTGCAATTTATTTGTCTATGAAACTATTTAACTATTGAACTATAACACAGGTGTTATAAAATACAAGATTTGTTTTACAAGATTTATAGATAGATTATAGGTTTTTTTTATCGCGAATAAGTCCGCGCTTGACCACCAACTCGCTTGATGGTAAGCGACGTTGTAGTCGAAGATGAAGCACGCAGACCTAGAAGATACCTATTCACTCTGACCTTGGAAAGCTTCGTACGTATCGAAGGAAAATCGACAAAGGAAGGGGTGGCGTCATGTGGCGTCCTCCTACTTGTCCTGTAGTAAAAAGGGGATGGTAGGATAAGGTTGTGCAGCTCAGATGCACACTCTCCGAAATGAATCCTATAGAAAATGGACAGACTCGCAACCCTACGGCGATGCTCAAGGCTGTGAAGTTTTTTTGCAACTAACTTTTCATCGCCTATAAGCCGAACATACAGGTTTAAATAGGTTATACAAGATTTGTTTCAAACCACGGTTTAATATAAATTACTGATGAGGGTATCATGTTTTAGTTATGATAATTTAATACGGGGACTAAAACATGATTTGACATTCAGCAAAAGAAATAAGCAGTATTATCACACGTCTCCGTTAAATTTACATTCATTGATATATTTTGTAGGTTTGTTTTAAATAGTTACCGCCGAGATGTTTAACACTCCATAAAATCAGAAACTGCAGTTTCCCAAAATATTGGCCATAAGAGATTTATTTTATATAATTTCATCCCTCCCCGCCCTCCATCACCCCATGTCACGTCCCGGCCACGTGTCACGCCGTCACTCCTCCGATATGACGAAAATAAAAGCCTAAATACAGCGATAAAACTGGCGAGAATATTGTAAAAATAAACAGCGTGACAACCTTTTATAAGTATAATTATTTTTCGCAAAAAATAATTTTACTTAAACAAAATATGGCACCACCGGCTTCTACCGTGTACAGAATTCGAATAGTTTGCAAGAATCGATGTGACATCCGTGTACATTATTGTTGATTTATCAAAAACGGCTCAGCCGATTTTGATAAAATTTCAATGGGACCATTTCAAGAGTATAATCCTGTATATAGTAGTTATTTCATAGTAGTAATATTGTCCTGTATATAGTATACTCCTGAAATGTTCCTTTGGAAATAAGAAAGATTTTTTGATATTGGGTTACAATTGGTAAATTAAATTATCGATGAACACAAAAAATACATACAGATGAACATAGAACCTCCTCCTTTTTGGAAGATGGTAATAAAAACCTAAATACAGCGATAAAGCTGCCGAGAATATTGTAAAAATACAAAGGCGTCGCACATAACAGTGCGAGTTTTACTGTAAAAAAATCAACCACTTAACTGAGCCCTTAGTCCAGGTTTTGCGTAGTTTACTTAAACTTTCGCGTTCGCGTGTGGCTCCATACATTTTGGCTAGTATTAGTATTAGTAGCATACAGCTTAGATCGTTCTACTGAACAGGGGCGGCCTATATACAACAGTGAACGTCCAATACACAACACATCAATGAATGCACAAAAAGAAACAGAGAGAAAAAAAAAGATGAGAGGTAAAAAAGGTGGTGTTTTAATCGCTAAAAGCGATGTTTTGGAAAAAACGTGGATGAGGTAATAGACAAAACTTAGGTGACAAAAATGTTTTAAATTCGAATAATTAATTTTTATAATTTGACTTTATTTTTTAACTAGGTACGTTCATTTTTGTTTATCGATTTTGACATGGTGACATATGAATATATTTTTGTGTGACATTTTCTAGGTTATAAATATAACCTAGACATTACAAATATAACATTATGTAATTGACATTCTAAGTAAACTTGACATTTTATTACTTTATTCGCTATATTAATTTTAACACGTCTATTTGAATATTTGTACGCCACCACGGCAAGAACATACGCTCTATACTGTTTGAAGATCGACTTTGTATGTTGTCTGCACTACCATGTTCCTGACAAATAAATTATCTTGAATCTTGACATGAACGGGTGTAAACGTAGGTAAATAAATGATAATAGATGTTGAATAAATATCTGTTCCCGTATTATTCCTTACTCGTATCTACGACATTAGATCAGGATTAAACTGGATACTCAATCAAATTTATTAACTATAATGTTAAAACCACGAGCCCCCAAACATCGTATAGGTAGGCGAGAAGTACGCCTACGACATAATCCGAAATGTTAACTCAGCTATTGGAAGGAACTAGTCCTCAATATTATTTTACTATAGATTACTAGACTAACAAAGTAAACTATCCCATGTGGTAATTGTGATCCTAATAAATATGAGTGAAATTAAATTCACAATGTATCTAATTAAAATATAAATGTAATGCAATTTCAATGTGACCACCTTAATGCCCTTTCGGACTAAAAAAGATTTTTTTCGATTCAGTTCACAATAAAATTGTCGAAATTATCGATGAACATACACAAAAAAAACATACTGACGAACATAGAACCTCCTCCTTTTTGGAAGTCGGTTAAAAATGGCACAAACGGCGGTCGAGCCTGAAATTTGTGAGCCTTACAGGTCTAAAAATTTAAAAAAATCGGCCAAGTGCGAGTAGGACTCGCGCACGAAGGGTTCCGTACCGTATGGGAGCCCTATTCCTCTTGCCGTTATTAATAGAGAGCAAAAACCTCCTAAAAATCGCGTTTGTTGTATGGGAGCCCCCTTAAATATAAATTTTATTCTGTTTTTAGTATTTGTTGTTATAGCGGCAACAGCAACACGTCATCTGTGAAAATATCAGCTGTCTAGCTATCACGGTTCATGAGATACAGTCCGGTGACAGACAGACAGACGGACATCGAAGTCTTATTAGTAGTAAGGTCCCGTTTTTACCCTTTGGGTACGGAACCCTAAAAACGAACACTAACTTTGCAACAAAATTTCAATGACACTTCAAATGTAGGTAAATTAGCGGCACCTCTGAATAATAAGGCAATAAAAGGTCACATAATAATCCAAAAAAAACAACTCATTTTTAGGTAGGCGCATAAAAACAAGCGTCGATTCCATTAATTAACTTAGTTACACCAGGCTGTTTGGAGTCAAGGTGACAAAAACACTATTGCCTCTGCTTTATGATTATGTAAATACTATAAAAAATTGGCCAAGTCCGAGTCGGATTCGAGCACAAAAGGTTCCGTACCGTGTTGGAGCCTCCTTAGCCCCATTCTCTTGCCGTTATTAATAGCGAGCAAAAATATCTTAAAAATCACATTTAATTGTATGGGAGCCCCCCTAAAATAATTATTTTATTCTGCTTTTAGTATTTGTTGCTATAGCGGCAACAGAAATGCATCATCTCTGAAAATTTCAGCTGTCTAGCTATAACGGTTCATGAGATACAGCCTAGAGACAGACAGACGGACAGCGGGGTCTCAGTAATAGGGTCCCGTTTTTATCCTTTGGGTACGGAACCCTAAAAAGGCACGCAGTTCAGGCATTGTACGCAGATCGTGGGTTTTTACGCGATTGTATAACGATGTGGAGTGCTCATCTGTTAATACTTAATTGGTAAGTAAGTTCCTATAGGCCGGGTGGATAACTCTGGTGCCAGAGTTTTTAAGCCGCCTGAAGGCCTCTGACATGGTTAAGCTGTAAATCAACCAGAACCTATAATTTAACGTGTCATCTGAGCCACGGTAGCGCTTAATTAGAAATTGCACCCACGGTCACCCATCCGAAGACATACCGTGCCGAACGTAAAACGTCTTCAAATCCCGAGTAAAAGGTATCTTTCTAGGTAAGCGTACTACAACCTAGACCGCATATCTTCTCAACATCAGGCAGTATGTGGTCAAACGCAAAACTATTTAGAATAAAAAACTTTGCTTAACTTTAGCCATTGCCGACAAACACCCTATCAGACCACACTATGTAAGCTACGATTGTCAGTGGCTTTAATCAGGTCATATTCCTACCAACCTAGCTCTAGATGTTTCAAATATATCGCAGCTATCACCAAAAATTCCACAGCAGTAATTAAAGACCGCTTATTAAAATTGATGAGCGCCATCCAACAAGAAACGTGATCGCCAGCCCTTTGTGGGCCAGTTATTAGGCGGATTCTAAAGAACGCCCCTTTACACTTGAGGAAAATGAAAACTTGACGATTACTTTCCTCTTCGTAATGAAAACGAAGCTGTAACGGGGAAGACTTAATTATCTCTTATCTGTGGTTACAGGTTTTTTATCAAAACACATCGGATCGCGGTTTTATCTGGCAGTTCAAGCACGAGTTGGTGCGCGTGCTCCACGGATGATATTCTGTACCAATTAGTCAGTCATGTTTAGTTCATTTTTAGGGTTCCGTACCCAAAGGGTAAAAACGGGACCCTATTACTAAGACTTCGCTGTCCGTCTGTCCGCTGTCTGTCTGTCTCCAGGCTGTATCTCATGAACCGTTATAGCTAGAAAGTTAAAATTTTCACAGATGACGTATTTCTGTTGCCGCTATAACAACAAATATAAAAACAGAATAAAATTAATAATAAAGGAGGGCTCCCATCCAACAAACCTGATTTTTTAGCCGTTTTTCGCTCTATATTAATATTGGTAACAGGTAGATGCTAGAAATTTTCACAGAATATTTAGTTTTATATTCACTTCAATAATAAATAATAAAATAAATATTTAAGGGGGGCTCCCATACAGAACGGAACCCTCCGTGCGCGAGTTCGACTCGCACTTGGCCGATTATTTCTTCTAAGGTTGTGAAAATGTAGAGTCTTTACTGATGTTTATTTTTTTAATTTACTTAACAATTTACAATGATAAAATTCGGTAATAATATTGCCTTAAAACCTAACTTTAGTTTATCTAGACAATCTATAGTTCTCTAAAGTATTTGTCTGTGTTTCTTGTAGACTCTACAAGAAATATAATAAGATACTTAGGTTTTAAAGTACCTAAACAAGGATTATTCCAGTATGTCCCCCGAATCTGCCCCCCGGGGGACAGAACGGAAGAAAAAATTCTTGTCTGTCAGGGGACAGGCCGGCATTATTTCACTTCTCAACAGTGCAGTCTGACCCCGACTAAACGAATTATGTAGGTGCCATTTATCATGCTGAATTCGTACTTTATTTATTTAAAAGAACTCGATTATTTTTATTTGTGGTAAGGTGCTTTAAAGTTTGAAGACCTAACTATTGAATATAGGTAGTTCCGCAGACCTTCAAATGCAAAACAACCATATCAAATAGCTAAATCATATGAGTTAACGTGAACTTGCAATAAACATACTTGTAAGCAGAATGATCGCAATGCATTATATATCGAACAGAAAATGTAAAGGGTACCAGATAACAATGTGACAGTTTGAGTTATGAACCGTGACTCAAAACACAATGGAAGCATGTTTCACGACCATGAAAACGTGAAAAAATAGGGAAACCTCCGCTGAACCGGACGAAATAACACAAGCAAGAGAAAACGCTAAACGAGACTAGAAATCAGAGAAAAACTACTCTCCTAACCATCGCTAGTCTATTAGAACCATTTTGGCTCACAGATACATTTGAAAGATACCTCACAAGCGCTGTTACATCGAGTTTTCATAATGGCTGAGTCTGAAGCCGGCCACTGACTCGAAAAACGTGCTGCGACTTTCCGACGTTATCGCCGTGATCCTGCCACATTTCAGTCACAATTCCTCGCCAAATCTTTAGACGCAGTTTAAAGGTTTTCTGATCTGGTAAGAGCGGTGATTATCTTATTTTCGGGGTGGGTTATGTTTAAAGTTGTAGAGGTGACCTTGGTGCTTACCTACGGCGGCGCGCATGGTCTATATTGGCCGGGCCCGTGCGAGCGCTCGGCCATAGCTGTGATCACGCGCGTACCATCACTAAGATGTCACTGAGCACTGGTTGAGCATATCAGGTCGCGAGACGAGCGCGCGGGCCGCCGGCCGCCCATTCACTGGCGGGCGAGCCCGGGCGAGCCGCTCTGCGCATGCGGTGACATGCGTTGACGGTCCTCCGGGTTTGGGAGGATGCCGATGCCTCAGAGGTCACAAGGTCATAGGTAGCCTGCGAGAGCACGCGCCCGCCAGCGCCCTTCGCCGGTACCGAGCCGGCTGGCGCGATGCTCACTACTCTTAGGTACTCCTTGGTCAAATATCTTGCTCACCAGTCTTATCACACACACACACACACACACACACACACACACACACACACACACACGCTGCAGCTATGATTCTAGAGATGTTATTGTCAATGCTATTTAGCAAAAGAGTTTTAGAAGCTCGAATCATACAACTCGGCGGCTGTGATGCTCTACAAGATGCGGATAACCCAATCCTCGCGCTGTTAAGTGAGCTTCAGTAAGGATTGGGCTATCCGCAAGTTGTAGCTAACATCACAACCGCCAAGTTTTATGTTTCGACCTATACTCCTTGGAGTCTACCTACTCGTTATTTTGCTCATCACACACACGCTGCAGATATGAATGTAGAGATGCCAAAGCTACTATATAGCCAAAGAGTTGTAATAAGCTATACTTACTATCTGCTATGTATCAGCTTTCCGTTGAAGTCGCCAGGACACTAAACTAAATCTTGATAAACATACAATAAGTATGACATGAATAACGTAACTTACATGGAAGCTCTCGTGGTAGTCAAGTTAATGTTTTACATGGTACCTACACTTACCTAGTCATGAGGTAGAATACTTGCTCCTATTTATCCAGATTCGTAGACCATTGGCCCAAAGTAGCCCAACGTGCTATGGAGTGGGCTATGCTAGGAGTCTCTCTACATGATCGAACCAGGATTGACGATTAGCAAGTTGAAATGGCAGTGGGTAGGCCACATAGCACGGAGGACTGATGACCATTAGGGTCAAAAAGTTTTCGTGCGGAGACCACAAGATGCACTGATAACCTCAATTAGAACGCAGGGTCGTGTTGAATGCAAGCCTCTTACAACCGGTCCGGTCTTATTGGAGGTCTATTTGGGAGCCCTGTGTCCGGCAGTTGTCGTCCTATGGCTGGAACGAACGGAACTTTGTTTGTTACAATAGGTACTTCCTCCTTTGCATTCCGATTCATAGGCCATTTTCGACCAAATTTTCCGACACTAACACATTTTTAGCCGACTTTCAATAGGAGGAGCTTCTTGATCTCCGCTTACTTTCTTTGTTCTTGATAAATAACGAAGAAATTACGTAAACTGAAAACATCAGACAGATGTGCTTGTTTTATTTGGGTTATTATGCAATTTCTTCGTGACATACGAGTATACTTACCTACATAATTATTATCAGTCTAGTCTAGTGTTTTTTTCCAACTCGTCATGGAAAAAAAAATCAGATAAATAACTTATTATTTTTCTATGACCCGAAATAATTAGGTAGTTAGGGTGTTTTCAATAACGCCTGTTGAAGTCTCACTGCAATACTATTAAAGCGCCTTTAAAAATTCTTACAGCTTCAACAGATTATACTATTATTTTAATCCTATAGGTATAGCTTAGGGTATTATAGTCATTTTTGAAAAGTATCTCAATTAGATTCTGTAGGGCTAATTAACCACTAAAAAAAAACAAAAAAAGAAATTCAGGCTTTAAGTGCTTTAAAACTGCATTTTAATTTTACAGTTTCAAAATTTCGCGCGTAATTTACGAAAATGATTGAAGTCAATATTTTACTCTGTGGTTACGAATGACGTCACGATGCTATGCAAATATTTCTCACGACAGTGTCTTTGACAGCTGACATTGACACTGCCATTCAGATAAACACTTACAAGTTTTTTTTTACTTTTTCATCTAAAATAGTAATATTTTTTAACTTGAAGATTTGTTGTAACTTTAACGTGGACTACTGCGTGAAATGAAACGTAAATGTGACAACCATTTCAATAATTGCCATCTATTAATTATCTCCCTGAATAAACGTAACATTATTTTCGCAATTTGTGCGCAAAATTATGGAAACAGCTTAATATATAATACCATTAGGAACGCAAACAAATTAAACTGATGCTTATGATTATATTTAAAATTACTTACCATGCATTTTGAAATCATAATACAAAATATCATAACTATTTAGAACACAGTTGGCACTATCACGTCTCATAACATGGCAACATTTTAGTGCAATTTCTTTTTGTTTCGGTTCTTTGCCGTGTCGTTCAGGGTGCGTTGAAAAATCCGTGAAAATCTATCTAATTTGACGCTTATTTTTGTTATATTACATTAAATTAAATCTAGAGTTTCATATTATGTCTTACACAAAGTATATTTTCCGTAGTTTCATTGTTGGTGATCAAAATAATAGCCGCGGCAGTTTGACAGATAGCACGCAGGAAACAGTAACCTAAACACTTGGACAGTGAAATAAACGTGGTATTTTGGCTTTTCAGCGAAGAGCGTCAGGATGAAGTTCAATAAACTCGTCACATCCTCGAGGAGGAAAAACAGGAAGCGTCATTTCAGCGCTCCCTCACACATTAGGCGAGTTCTCATGTCAGCGCCTCTTTCCAAGGAGCTGAGACAGAAATTCAACGTCAAATCTATGCCCATCCGCAAAGACGACGAAGTTCAGGTAAGAACCAAGCTAATACTTCTTAAACTTTGTTAGGTTATGTTTGGTGGCAAAATAAAATGATGAAGAATAAACCATTCACAGACTTCGGATGTTTGCTACTGCGCTCGGGACGAGCTGCAGGTTTTCTGCTGTGAGTCCTGGGCAAGGTCTGCTAATCCGTGCCCTGGTTAAGATTATGGCTCTGATTATTTTGCCCCACAACTAGCATGTTTACATTCCCAAAAGAGCTTGAAGTTAATCTGAGTTTAAAGTTATAACCTTAAATTTTTGAAATGTTCACGTAATTTCTGGCTAGGATAATGTAGAAATTGATGATCACATGGTGACATGAAGTTTTGCGATTGTAAGCCTGGTTACTACTACCAACTGTGCCTCAATGTTTTCCCCTGATTCACTAAAGCTTCCTGTAGAATTTATTAATTTTGAAACTTACACTACAAAGAAGGTAGGATAAGCTAAAGCCAACAATGGCAAATAAATATTCGAAGTAACATCTATACTGTTGATCTGCCTTATTCTTGACATGACAGATAGCATCTGCTAAAAAACTACATGCAAGTCTGCATCACACAAACAATATTTGCCAACATTGGCAATAGACGTCACACAGCTATTGCTGAAAATAACACATCTTGTTCAAGTAGTAAGTTCTTGTAGAGATTTCTCTGTCGACTATTTGTTTTTCTCACCGTACCATTGTCCACATTACTGATCAATATATATCATTCTTTATGGAATCTTTTGGTACAATTCCTGCTTAGTTGACTATCATACCATATAACAGTTAATAGTGCAGACTCCTGATGTAAAATGTTCCAGGTTTTTTTTTTGTATGTTCATCAGGTTTTCCTCTGAGAATAATATAAGTGTATAACAAACATTATTACATCTTTTTTTAATGCAAAGTTTGCTGTATGTTCCAGGTTGTCCGCGGTCACTACAAGGGCCAGCAGGTTGGCAAAGTAGTCCAGGTCTACCGTAAGAAGTTCGTAGTCTACATTGAAAGGATCCAGCGTGAGAAGGCCAACGGCGCGAGTGCGTACGTCGGTATCCACCCCTCAAAGGTAATTACGACCTATGACTTTACTAGTATGTATTTATGTTCTCTAGGCCCGTCTTTACTAGCTGGTAAGATAATAAATTGACCCCTCATTCAAATACAGTTTTGTTTCATGCAATATCTTTATAAATTATAGTCAATGTGTTATTCTGATGTAGAGTATGTGCAAAAAGAGAACCGTCGTGGCATTACGGTGAACTAACAATAAATTATAATCAGCAGCCAAGGTACTGACTACTTGGGAGATGCAAGTCTACTGATGAAAACTGAATTGGTGTATTAAACACTAGTATTTAAAACTTTTAGTTGTACTAGCAATGACAGAGCAGTGTTGTCGGGCGATCTCACCTACGATGCTTCTCTTTTTGCACAAACTCTATAAGCATTACTATTGCAAAGTTTCATCTCAATCTGTTCAGTGGTTTTTGCCTGAAAGTAGAACAAACATCCATACATAGAAACTTCCATGTTTATAATATTAGTTAGTATCTTATGGTTTAGCAGAAGATTGCAGATAGAATAGAATTACTAGATCTGCTAAATAAAATCTAGGTATAAAAGATTACTCTTGGATTGCTTGATAACTAAGGTGGAAGCTAACCGTAAAAGTATTAAAAAGTATACTGAAGTATATTTTGAAAATATGTCGGATAGCATGATACATACCTAAATACCCATGCAATATTACGCAAACTTACTTAATATCACATCAAATGACTAGCTTTCCAGATTCTGAAGTGATATTGTAAAAAAAATCCATAATGAGATCCTTGACATGAACAGTATAATTCCACAATGGTTTTAGTAGTATTCTGAGATCTATGGTCATTGTTATGGGCAACTGTGGTGTTTACAATCGGACAACTATCATTCCACTACAAATAGCAGTCATTTTATTGGTATATCGTCCTGAGACCCCCAATATCACTAGTGATATTACACTGCCTATAAAAAAAACTGATCTATTGAGAGATTTCAGCTTGAACCAAGGGTAAAATCAGACACTTGATATTATCTTTCATCTAAATAAGGAAAATGATGAATTTGTAGTAATTTCCTACTGTTGTCCATGAATAAAAAATAAAGATACAAAAAACTTCAAGAGGTTAGGGTCAGGTCTCAGGAGGGCTGTATATCTTCACACAGCTCATCTTGGCTAGATAGATAGATAAACTCTTTATTGCACACCAAGAAATAAACAAAAGGAAGAAACAAAGATATATAAACAGTGTAACAATGGACGGCCTTATCGCTGACAGCGATCTCTGCCAGGCAACCTTAGGATGGAGAGGACAGAAAGCATATAAATAATGGACGGGGTGTACATTAATTAAAAAATAAAAATTTGCTATTGCTTAACTCTACTGTAAACACATGAAATATATTCCTACATGTTTTTAAGGTTACATTATATAAAGACTATTCTAAATGATGACAAACTTTCCTCTTAGACTTTGTCTTCATGCATCTCCGAAGCCCAAAGTCACGACTGAGGGTGGGAGGGATGCAGAGACTCTGCTAATGCGGCAACACTTCCATGGCTCTGATTGCACTTTTTGGAAACTCCATATAACTTTAATAAAGTATTATCTATTAATTTGGTTCCTTTTTGTTCCCAGTGCGTGATCGTCAAGTTAAAGATGAACAAGGACCGTAAGACAATCCTGGACCGCAGAGCCAAGGGCAGGCTAGCAGCCCTCGGCAAGGACAAGGGCAAATACACGGAGGAGACTGCCACCGCGATGGAGACCTCGTGAACATAGATTTAAGGCTAAAATAAAAAAATTAAAAGCTCTAAATTTTGTTTATATTTCTTTAGACTGTATAGGTCCCTTCACCTTATATCACCCTTCATGGGTAGGCCTACGTCCTGCAATGGACCATTAAAAGGCTGGTACAGTACAGACTATAGGTCGCGCCACATAAGTCGGCGGATGGGAAGTGAGGCGCAGAACGCCGCGCAAAAGGCAATATAAAGGTAAGCGCGGGAGCCAGAGAGACGAGACACCGGGGCACACCCGCCCGCCAACCTCGTGCCTCCCGCGCGCTCCCTACGCCACGCGGCGTTGGCATTTTGCACACATGCGCAATAATTGGCGAAGTGTCATCTGCGGCTAACTTCTCATCCGCCGACTTGTGTGGCGCAAATTATACCCTTATGTATTTGTAATTCTTCAGAGCCATATTCTAAATTTTTACAATTTTTGACTATTTCAGAGCATTAGGATTTTTAGAATATACATTTATTGTACATAAATATCCAATACCATGGCTCTTCCATATTCAGTCTATTATGGCTGCGCATGTTGACCGCCTTACTAAACTCAAGCGCAGCCACCCCCTCCACACTTTGCTCAGCGTTAGACTTATATGCCGCGACCTGTAAGTCTAGCGCGGTACTGTGGAGGGGATGGCTGCGCATGTTGACCGCCATACTAAACTCATGCGCAGCCACCCCCTCCACACTTCGCTCAGCGCTAGACTTATATGCCGCTAGCTAACTTGACATCCGACTTGTATGATTCACAATAATATGAAGTCTATTGAAAATGTTCTTGAAGGGCGTTTGTGTTTCAGACCATTATGAACAACTCTTACTATGGGGACAACACGGAATCAGCTGTGGATGTTTTATATATTGTATGTATATACCTATATGAATTTTATCGATTCTGAGTTACAATTTAGTGTGGGTTCAAAGTTTGGCACACGCCATACAAGAAATCCATGGCGCCAGTGTGGAGCCATCCGCACGGAATAATTTTTATCTCGAATCCTAATTTGGCCCCTTGGTAAAAGTTGTTTATAATCATTATGTAATCTGAATTACCTCCGTTTGCCTTAGTGAACGCTTTCTGAATAACCCTATAGAACAATAAAGATGGCGCAGGACTAGTCGCTGGATGCAAGCCGTTTCCAACCAGTCCTAGTACAGATCTGAGTAGGGGAGCCCTCTGTCCAGTAGTGGGCGTCCCATCCCATGACAATCAAATATTCTGTGGACTGAAACGCTGAAATCTAGTCCTTATTCGAGGCTGAAATGACGAAAACTATTAACCCAACTCTACCACGAGATGGCGCTAGTAAAAATGAAGTTTTAACGCCAACTTCTGGTTATTTATACGATGGTGATGCCGTGATATTGATAATTGTTTTTCGACTTATTTTCATCAATGATAATAATCGTCAATTTCAATAATAATATCAAGGGGGTCAGATGCATAATGCAGTCATCCTGGACACGGCGCGCATTGTCAGGAGGTTCCTCTCTCTGTGGCCCCAACCTCCGGTAGCTTGAGCCCTGCCTCGCTGCCGGTGGCAACCTAGTCTAAAAGTTTTTTAATATAAATTTTTACAGTCGCATATTTAAACAAACTTTAAAATTACGATGTTAAATAGATACCTGAACATCACTATCGTACTAAATTTTCGGGAGTTTGAATCATTGTTATAAGACTCCATAATACTGTAAAAACAAAACTACAGAAATATTAATAACTTCATTTATTTAAAACTGCATTAATAGCTAGTCATTTATTTTATTACTTGAGTACAAAGTTGATGATTAAATTAAAAACTCAGTAAATTGCGAAAAATAAAATCCTTTTTGATAGCAATAGATAGTCTTACGTTCCAAATTATCCTCAGTATTTTAAAATCTTGTATTTTGCTGTGCAGTTGGTTCAGTATAGTTTAGTTCATGCCCTCTTTTGAAACTTTTAAGTTTCACTTTCAATACCTATGATAAGTCAAGTGAAAATAAGGGCGCCTGTTAACGAGACGGTTTCTACCCGACCGGCGGCGGCGCCAGGCCACGCACGGTTTTAAACCGTGCTTACTTTCGGTCGTTAGTTATGTATTGAGCACTACGGAAATCTGTTAACGATGACGACACGAGTATGTGGTACAAAGCAAGCCGGATTCAAGCTTAGGGGTCACCCGGATCGGGTAGAAACATAGGGCCGCCATAACGCGGAAAAATCGTGTCAAGCAAGATCTCGGAAATATGGCGTCGACATTGCCCCGCCCCTTGAAGCGTTGTGCTAAAACAATAGTTCGAAAATCGATTCGAAATTAGAATCGATTAAAAATATCGATTATTCCGGGAAATACCTGACTGGTAGGATTATGTTCTAAACTTATAAAGCGTAGTTTAGGCCCAATTATGAAGGCGCTATCGTTAATTCAATAGCAACATAAAAGTGTTCTCTCTATCGAATGCCTAAAGTGAAAAAGAAACAGAAATATGCCAATTAATATCTATAATCTAAGGGTAGAAACAGTCTCATTAACAAGCGCCCTAATAAGGCTTCGTACCCAATTTACACTAGGTTACATACGCACTACATTTCTCTCCTGTGAGTCGCGTAGTTCGTATAGGTTGAATCATACAAGTCGGCGGATGTGAAGTTAGCTCTAAGCCGAGCAATATCCAATCCTGACTGAAGCTCACATAAAGCTGCGATGGATATAGCGCAGCTTGTAACTAACTTCATATCAACAACGCAGGCTATCTTCCTT
Organism: Hypomecis atomaria; assembly: GCA_964007245.1. Classification (NCBI taxonomy): domain Eukaryota; kingdom Metazoa; phylum Arthropoda; class Insecta; order Lepidoptera; family Geometridae; genus Hypomecis; species Hypomecis atomaria. The sequence goes on from OZ023291.1 coordinate 20,097,440, forward strand.
ACATAGTATAAAATAAAGTTGCTATTTTTATCTGTTTGTTTGTCTGTATGCTTAAATATTTAAAACGAAAACAAACATAAAATCAACTAGAAATAAAGAAGTTACAAGCATATATTTTATTCTCTTGCTAGACAAAGAGCGCTCTATGGCAGGCTATAACGTCACTGCCCGTAAGTGTCATGCATTCGTCAAACTATGTTATGCTTTGTGGGAAAGGAACAAGGCATCCCCTCTTGGTGCCTACCAAAATTTTTACAAGCTAATAACTCTGAACTTAAATAAATAAATATTAGGGGACATCTTACACACGGTCTCTGACCCCAAACTAAGCAAAGCTTGTGATATGGCTGCCAGTGACTGATAAACTACATATACATATTTTAAATACATACTTATATAGATAATACCTAAATAACACCCAGACACAGAGCAAACACCAATGTTCATCACAAAAATGCTTGCCCTGGGTGGGGATCGAACCCACGTCTCTGTGATCCAGAAGTCAGGTTCACTAACCACTGAGCCACCGAGGCAGTCAAACTTGATTAGCCAATTTTAATATTTTTTTCAGTTTATGATTTAGAATTAATTGAAGAATTCACTAATCCTAATGCTTTTAACTAATTCAATACCTATCAGTCAACTACCCTATTGCTGTCACTTGTTCTGTTCCTTCTTATGTTGTATTGGTGTACATAGTGTTGGCTAGGTTTATTTAATAATAAAAAAATATCCGCCGACTTGTATGATTCAGCCTATATAGCTTACGGTCATCAACCTGATCATATATTGGTGTGGCAATGCATGGAATAAAATAGGTACTATTTCGTGACATAAATGTAACAGATGGAATTTTAAAACTTTTTAGATAAAGGAGATAATTCAAAATGGGCTCAGACTAGGTACAGTAGCTCAAAAAATCCGTAAACTATGATAAATAAATGCGCAGAGTAAAACAACCCCATCAAATGCATAATTTATGAGTAATTTCACATTTTCCAATTTGTTTTTTGTTCAGTCATTGAATTACTGTCATTTTGGTCACATGTAACCTTAATACCCGAATACACGAAATTACTTTTAATGGCCACTGTTATTGTAAATAATAACGGGAAAATCATTTTCCGAAAGAAACAAAGCAAATTATGAAATACTGTATCCTTTAGTGGCCCAATTTCTATGCATATTTGCAATATCTCCTTTGATTAGATTGTAAAACAGACCACAGACCTCGACAATGAGGGCCTAATAAATATTCTTAGATTGAGTTCATATTGAGATGAGTTTGAGTAATGTTTAATATTATTATATTCAGCTGAAATAATCACATACAACTAGCCAATTAATCTTATCCAATTAGGCTCATAAAATCACAAGGTATAGGCATTTACATTCTGTTGAACATGGCGATTATTCACATTTTTCGTTCGTATAGGTCGCGTGGCTAGCCCTGGTGTCATAGTTTTTAGGCCGTCTGAAGGCCTCTGACATGGATAAACGGTTAATACAACCGGGGCCTACAATTTAACATGTCATCTGAGCCAAGGTAATGCTCAGTTGTCAATGCCACCCGCGGTCACCCATCCGAAGACGTTTTTCATAGAAGTTGCGTCAAACTTTATGGCGGCTGAGAAGAGAGCTTCAAGCTCCGAAGAACCCCACCCCTCACTTCTGCTGACCCATAAATCAGCTACTGCGCAGCGACTCGTGTTCCGTCATTAAGTTTGAATCGTATTAAAATGACAATTTTACGATGAATTTCGATATAGCTTTATTAGGTCGATAAGTTTTCGAGTGGAAGCCACGTACCGGCAAGCGTAGCGTAGGATGTCTTCGTCACGAGATGGACCGACTGTTGACGATTGTATCGGTACACCATTTAATCGAATAGATAAGAAACAGATTATGGCAATTTGTTGTCTATTGATGTGTCTGTATCCGGTGAAGTGAGTCTATGCGCATACGTCACTTTTGGTTGTCTCTTACTGCCTAGCCGTGAATCTAAAATAGGACCATGTAAAAATAGTAGTTGTGTCGTCCATTATATCAATCCATAGTAATCCATTCATATCATTAATTCAGCAATGTAATTTTGTCCAATACGAAGCAAATATAAAACAAGTGTGTGCATTATATGTACGTGTTGTTCTTTTTATTTCGTTGCCTCTTACGAAAACGCAGATGAATTCCACTGTGTAGGAGTAACAAGATCCTTCACTCTGCTAACACCGACGACCTCATCAAGACCGCAGAATCGCGCTTGATGCAAGCCGCTTCCAACTGGTCTTTTTGGAGATCCATAGGGGAGGCCTATGCCCAGCAGTCATGGCCTTCCTATGGATGGATGAATGGATATTATTTATTTGTTTATAGGCGAGTAGTGTATACTGATGTGCCTAAACCAAGCATAGTCGAATAATTAGTATTTACTCGTATCTGGCTCAAAAGCAGCCATTTTACGTTACAACAGCGTTAATGCCGCGCGACTGAGTAACTTGTGTTATGATACCTGAGGGATTAGTCCAGGTTTACACGTACAACCCGGTCACAATATCTGTGCACCTGACTTCGTGACGTCATATCGAATTAACGGGACGTATATACATTACCGGACGTCTAGTATACCGTCCGGACGTAAATTATTATCGGGACGTGTATCGGGAAGATGCTAACCGTACTATCGCACCGGGGAGTGCGCGGAGAGGTAACAGGGGAAGCGGGAGAGGAGCCGTATTCCAGCGAGGTGCACAGATATTCTGATCGGGTTATAAATAGAAACTACAGCTGCTTCCGTATGGCTCTATACATTTTTGTACAGCACCCCTGGCGGAAACGAGGAAGAACCAAAATGTATGGAGCCACACGCGAACGCGAAAGTTTATGTCAACTACGCAAAACCTGGACCAAGGGCTCTGTACAAGATCACTGACAAAGAATTTAGTGAATAATCTCCGACCAAAACTAAATAAATCTGACAACACTAAATATATAAATAAATCAGGTTCTCGAGATAGCGACAATTTTAGGGCTTTCAAATTTAGTATAGTTTAGGTAGCTGTCCAACAGAATTGACATATTCGTTTCTTATAGTAAGGTCTGGCTTTTCAATAGTCAAATAAGTTTAAACAAATTCCAAAGTATGGCAGCTCATTAACGGACATGACAACAATAAAGTAACGGTAATGGTAGGAATCTTACAGTATTGACTCGGCCCTGTCCTTGAAATACATATACAAGCTTATTTCTAATCAATTAGCATCCTGTTAGGGGCTTATTCTGTATGTACATCAAAACTAACAACTTTTGTTCTACGAATTTAATTAATTCTCAACAAAAAAAGTTGTTCTATAAAAAATATTGGTCTCCCTCGACAAAATGTATGGAACAGCAGATTTTTTTTTTAGTTTTGACAATAGTCGCAGAACAAAAGTTTTTAGTTTTGATGTATTGTATAAGCAAATATATCAATTATTTTTGTTAATATAGAACTACCTATTACTTATTATTTATAAATCACTATTGTACGCTCGAAATGGGCAGGGCAAATTGTTTCAACAAAACAATTTTTATGTAACATCTGTTTACATGGCTTTACAATAAACATTTTCTTATTCTTATAGCCCCTGAAAGGATGCTAATTGATTAGAAATAGCTCTGTATACCTACAGCGCCACGTGGCCATGAAGTACGTATCCCGCGCTAGGGCTGCCCTGCCCTGCCTTCAGTATTTCTTTCTAGTTTCTATCTATTTTGATGTAAAATAATATTTATTACAAAAAAGAAATTCGTTGTGAATGAAAAAGGAAACGTTTAATTTAAATACATTCTGTTTTTTTTTGTTTTTAAAAACAAATCGAACCCTTACTAATTACAAATCCACACGTTCGTTCGTCACTACGGCGCGCTGCGCCTGACTAGCATACCAAGGGCATACCGCACTCCGAGGCGCGTAATTATGATTCGCATTACGACCGTTTTTATGAAGGTGGAATACTGTTAGATATCATTACCGTGCCGTGCATTACCGTATGAAGACAGAATACCCGTCTTCATACGAACGGTAGGAACGCGAATCATACCTAGGCGCTGTAGAGTTCGGTATAGACTCGGTACACCAACAATCGCTGATGCGCCCGCGCCGTAGTGAAGAACGAATGTGTGGGTTTGTAATCAGTAAGCATGCGATTTACCTACCAGGCGGACAGCCCTAGCACATGTTACGTACTGCGTGACCACGCGGGGCTGTAGATATTTATTTCACGGACAGGGCCGAGCCACTGTTTGGCCCTTCGCACACGAGGCATAGGCGTAGTCGTATCATAATGCCGGCTGTACACACTCGCCGAGACACACCCAGAAACAGGCCGAGAGCGAGTATGTACATGGTGCTCTCGTCATGTCTCGCTCTCTTGTCGGTCTCGGTCGCTTGTCGGTATTTTGCCCCAAGTCAAAGAATATCGTTGGATCTCGCTAGAAAAAACGAGTTTGTACAGGTATGCTCTCGTCTAGAGCTTCATAAGCAGAGACGTCTCGGCGAGTGTGTACAGCCGGCATAAGCGTATCGTAATACGCGCGCAGGACGAGAGCAATACGAGCGCGTACATGTTCAACGTCCGCATACGGAGCGGTGTCTCCTACGATATGACTTCGCTACGCCTAGGTGTGCGAAGGGGGTTACACACCATAACCGTGTCAAAATTGTTTAAAAACTTACGAGACGATTGAAAAATCAATCTTAGCTGTATGTTTACGCTTCATCACTTTTTTTATCAACATTGTCTTTCGATGCGCATTTAAAGCGTTTCTTAACTTCGTTATTGAGATTTTCCCTATTTCTAGCTATTTCTATTGCGTAAAACTGCACCCGAGGGACTAGAATAGTGTTCGCCTCTTTGTAATCCCCTTTAGTGTCTGCCCGTAAGAGCGTTCCGAAGCTATAGTCTTCTACGATGTTTTTGAACTTTTCACAGAATATTCTCCATTTGGCTTTGTTGGTGTTGTTTTTGATGACGTCTTCCTTGATGTAGGAGACGTCTAGGTCGGGGAAATCTTGCCGGAAGTGGGTGTAGATGAGGTCATCGTGAGGAGTGAGCTGCAGCCATCGAGTGTCTACAGAACATAGCACCTGGAATTTGAAACGTAAATAATTATTTTTCGCTTAAAATGGCAAAACCGACTTCTAATTCTTATTCGATGTGGGGCGATAAGTCCTGCACTGACGTCCCGCATGGGGTGTTTTGTGCATTTCCCCCTCCAGCGTCTACCCGAGCCAGCCCTGCTCCTTGAAGTAACAGAGTGTGGCTCTGGGCTGCTGGCATAACTGCTCCAGTAGCTTAGATGGTGAATGAGATGATGGCGATGTGGATGACAAAGCTGATGATAATGCAGAAGCAACATTTAATCCGTTAGCTATTCTAGCATCTTCTGTTGCTTTGCATTGCCACAGAACCAGAACATGCTCTACAGTTTCGTTTTCCTGTAAACAACCACGATAAGTGGACTGTCAGTGGCTCCCAGTTTATACAAGTGACTATTTAAGTTGCAGTGACCAGTTATACCAGTCCTACCTTAAGTCAGAGGTCTTGTCGCTGCAATTTCAATAGGTTGTTTGTGATGTTTCTATTTAAAATGGGCAAAACTGACTTCTACCATGTACAGAATTAGAATAGTTTGCATGAATCAATATCAATGGTTATATAAGTGTGGGTACAACTAAGTATAAATAATAAGAATTAAAAAATAAAGTTTTATTTTATTGAGTTGATTTTGCCTGATTTAAAAGATTTTTTTTTAATTGATTTTATTAAGGCCTAATAGAGACAATAAGAAAAGTGTTGATGAACACATTCTTAGTTATTACACTTACCTAGCAATTTAAGTTAGATTTAAATTACTTAAGAAATGGTTAAGGAATGCTCACGGGCATTTCTTGAACAATAAAAAAGTTAATTTTGCCTTATCTAAAAGAAGATAAATGTTTGAAACCAAAACATTTGTGTTTAGTCTGATTTTAAGTATTTAAATAAATAAAACATAAAAATATTTTTGTTTTTTGATAATTTTAGTATGTTTATGTAACACGGCAAATATAATTCATAAATAATTATGATATATGTACATCATAAATATCTGATATTTTGATATCACTACATAGTATAAAAACAAAGTCGCTTCCCGCTATCTGTCCCCATGTATGCTTATATCTTTAAAACTATACACAACGGATTTTGATATAGTTTGTTTTTAATAGATAGAGTGATTCAAGAGAAAGGTTTATATGTATATTACACCTGTGAGAAGCCAGCGCGGGTCGCTAGTTTATATTAAATATTGGATAATTTTGAATACTGGTCGTAGTATTATTATATGTATCTTCTTTGTCCTAGTCCGGAACTGGTGTACTCAGCCGATGGGTGATTCATCATTATGAACAAATTTTGTTATTGGGCCAAATAAATCAGCTGTTTCGAACATTTTTGATCACTAAAGCCACCAAAAACTTGATGTTTATTTACATGAATAAACAAAATTTGAATTTGTCCACTCAGAATTGTGTTTCTGTATGGAACAGCTGATTTTATTTCTCGAATTCCGGGTTGGCCCCATAGCAAAAGTTGTTCATAATGATGGTCTTAATCAGCCCCCTTGGCTTAATACAGTGCAAGCGGATAACCCTACATAACCTAAAAAGTGTTAAAAAAAAACTTACATTGAAATAAATATCGCTATGTTCCATCGCCCGCGCGGCCCACAGATGCTCCAAGGTTTCGTCGTTCCCAAATTCTTCTGCCGGTCTCGTCAGGACATCCTGAGTAGAGTTTCATTCATAAATTAATTTAAAACAATGACAATTTAATATCTTGAACTGTTTACCATAACAAAAAGACTTAACGCTACAAAGAGTTGTTTTATACAGTGAATACTACAGTGTATTTATGAATAATGTTATTTATTATAAGCAGGGGCTAATAGATTTAAAAAAAAAGCTGAGAGTAACAATATTGCACTAGTGCAGAATAGTTTTAGATTTACCATTGTGATAATTTGATTATATAAATTGAATCAAACGTATTGAAAACTCAACAATATACACAAGTTACTGGATTTTAAGTATATTATAAGTAATTATTTGTAATTATTGCGAATTATTTTGAGTTTCTCGGTGTGCTTTCGTTTCGTGAATTTGTACTTTAGTGATGTGAACCGGTTCTAAAAAACGGTTTAATTCGGTTTTTCCAAAAACCGATTTTCACTAATTTTTTTTTTTGGAAAAGCTGGTTTCGATAAAAATAATATTTTTCTCTAAGTACACAGTCTGTATATAAGGAGAGTCTCTTCACAACGAGACCCATTTCAGTGCCGAAATCAATAGAGACAACACTACAAGAGTAGTAATCTTCAATTACTACAGATGATTGGTTCACCAGTCAGTCATCACATTTGTCCTAAATCGAAATTTTTCGATCTATTGAAAGTTTGGGTTACCATTGATGACTACGGCACTGAAACGTGGTCTCTTACTATGTAATCAGAACACATATTTTTTAGCCTATTAAAGGATTAGTTTTGCTTGGTTATTGTGTCAGACAATATAAACTAAACTTTCTTACTCTTAAACTTTCTTATATCTATAGTAGTTTTTTAAACTTAAAAAAAAACTAGCAAAAACCTAAAAAAGCTTTTTATAAAAATTAATCGGTTTTAAACCGGTTCTCAAAATCGTAATCGGTTCACATCACTGTTGTACTTGTCGTCGCCTAGCCATTGACAATTGATTGACATTGAAAATGTCTTAGGTTTCACTTTTTAAAAGAAAAGCATGAAAAATGTAAGCTATTATTTGTCTCATACTTTAACAGTAAAACGTGGAAGACTGACAGAAACAACAAATTCATGTTACAGTTACCACCATGGACGTAATAATAATAGCAGGACTGAGTACTAAGCAAAAAATCTCAATATTTTGCTTTTGTAAAACAAACTTTAAGGCGTCGTAGATAAGACATAGTTTTACGCTACCAACATATACAGAGGCAAAACGGTCCGAGCAGCAGGATGGGTATAACGGAGGCTGTTTGTCACTTTCTAACACTTGCCACGCGGAAAAAAGTTGGCAGATAGTAGAAAATTAAAATGATTGTTTTCGACAATTAATAACATTTTCATCTATACTTAAAGCGTAAGTTATTTATTTAATTAAAATTTATGTAGTACTTTGTAATTTATCCATTAAACTTTAAAATAAACAATTAATATATTTTTGTGGAATTATTCTTTTTGATAAAGCTGACAACACTGTGAAAGTGTCATGGTGGATCGGCAGATGCGTAAATCTTGTGGTGTTAGTATTCATTCGAAATAATTCTCAGTTTTAAAGGACTTATAACTTCAAAATGGTGAAAAAGTGTTGTATCCAATTTTGTAAAAGTGAATCCTACGCTGGTTGTGGAATATCGTTTCACAGGTAAGTCAAAACAAGACTCGATAGACTTTTTACAAATAGGGTGACCATGCGGGTGATCGTTTATTTGTCCAATTAAGAAGCACAATTGATTTCTTGGTTCCCTGGCCCTTATGCTAAGTCAAAACCTGTATTATAAGAGTCAGTACCTTCCTACTTACAGTGACTGCTGACAATAATAATAATAATAATTTTAGTTACACAGAATTGTTTACTTATATCTAAAGTTATTATCCATACAGTACTGACCATGGCAACCTGTGAATGTTAGCTTAACAAATATCTTACGACATAACCCTTTTCAACACGATTACAAAAACACAAATTTCGTTACATAGGTATTTATGATAGTGTATGTCATAAGCGAGAAAAATAACGTGATTTTATTTCTTTGACAGTTTTCCGAAGGATGAAGAATCTAAACAAAAGTGGCTTGATGTTGTTCCAGTATCACAAAAAATTACAAAAAACTCCGTTGTTTGTAGTCATCACTTCAAAAAACAAGACTTTTATGCAGCTAACTCGCGGCAGCTATTAAAAACAGATGTAATACCATCTATTTTTCCATTGGTAAGCTAATATTTTACTATAGAATACCTACTGTTTTATCCTTGTTCGTTAGACTTATGTAAATATGAACCTTTATTTATATCATTAACGAAAAGAAAATAACTAACTTAAAATAAGTATAGAGCTATCTCTTTATTAAAAACTATCTGTTAGCCGTGGCTTCGCCCGCGTAATATATATTCTATGTCTTTCTTCGTATCATTATCAACGTATATGCAAAATTCATGACGATTGGTTCAAAAGATAGAGTGCGAAAGCGTAACAAAAAACCAAACATACAAGCTCACTTTATAAAGTAATAATACATTACAAAACTGAGTCATCTATCCTGAGAACTGTACTTATTTTGATACTTCTTTTGCAGGTACAAAATCAGGAGATACATGTTCTGAGTAACATTGCTATACAGCCACCATTTCAACCACAATATCCAACAGGATATTGTACTCCAGGAACCTCAAAAGATTCTTATGAATCTGAAAGCTACACACCGCTCGCCAAAAAGTTCTGCTCGGACGTAAAAGAAGTAGCAATCCAGACTGAAATCAACTGCAGCAGTCCTTCAAAAAATATACTCAAGCGTAAAGTGAAAGTATTATCCCAGAAGTTAAAGAGGCGTGATGTTCGTTTAGACAGTTTGAAGTCAATTCTCGCAATTTTAAAAAAAAGAAGTAACAATTTCGATGAAGTTGAACAATATGATGAAAAATAATTTTGTGGAAATACATAAACATATTAATACAGATAAAAGTAACAAAGGTGTAAGATATTCAAAGGAGCTTAAACAGTTTGCTTTATCTTTGTATTTCTATTCTTCTAAAGCATACATGTTTCTTAGAAATCACACCATGTTACCTCATCCTGCAACCTTACGCAAAATGTTAGCCAGTCATGAATGTAATGTAGGATTTATGGTTGAAGTTTTTGAATATTTGAAATTGTCAGTATCTGAAAATGATCTCGAAAATGTTGCTCTAATATTTGATTCTATGTCTATTAAATCAGAGGAGGCCTATGATAAACACAATGATAAAATGTGGGGCTACGTTGACTTTGCTGGCATTGTACCATACGATTCGGAATGTCTAGCGACAGAGGTCCTTGTTCTTCAGATTGTGTCATTTAAACGCAAATTCAAATGCCCCATCGCTTACTTTTTTATTGATAAAATTTCAGCCTCAGTACAGGCACAGTTAATAATCACAGCAATTAACATGTTATATGAGATCGGTATTACTGTTCGAAGCCTAACATGTGATGGAACTGCTAGTAACTTGGCCACATATGAAAATTTGGGATGCAATTTCAATTTGCCAGAAGTTAAAACAAATTTTAAACATCCAAAAAAAGAAACTAACATACATTGTATTTTTGATCCCGTTCACATGCTTAAATTATGTCGAAATGTATTTGCTGAAAAAAGCATGAGGTCCAATAATGGAGAAATTGATTTCAATTTTGTTAAAAAATTACATGCTTTGCAAGATAAAGAGGGGTTAAAACTTGCTAATAAAATAAACGCTACCCATATAAACTTTATTTCAAACTTAGCGATGGATCTTTTAGTTGAAAACAGTTTAAATTATTTCTTGTCGTACAAAGTTTCTCAAGATCAACTGGAAATGTTTTTCTCTTGTGTTCGAATACAAGGTGGTGGTAATAATAATCCAAATGCGTTACAATTTAGGTATGCTCTGAGAAAATTACTTTATCGCAATAGTATTAAACCGAGTATGAATGCTAACTGTACTGATGATGAGTTTGAACTGTCTCCAATTTTAGATTTTCGTAGCGATAAGCGATCTGTGACTGAAGATCAATCTTCTGATTCACATGAAGAAGAACAATTGGATGCTTTGATATATTACATTGAATCAATCACCATGTCCGATTACAAGATGAATATCTTGTATTATATCGCAGGTCATTTTGTAAATAAGATGTTCGATAAAATTTCATGTAAACACTGTCGCGATGCATTAGTAATTGCTAAGGAGCATTATGATCACACATATTTCGTAGATATTACAAATTTTTCGTCTTTTACCGCATTTATAGATAAAGGCAGTTTAAAGTATGTGTCTCGATTTGCATTTGAAGTGATAAAGCAAGCTGAAAAATTGTTCCTTTCAGAAGTAGCTTTTGGTTCTTTAAGAAATATTAGCAAGAATAAGATTTTGTTGATTTTAAAACAATTTTTTCTTACAAAACTTAATAATTTGTTTGACTCGTCTCACCCTGTTGAAAGTTATGAAGAACCACATGAGTTACAGCTTGTGAAGACATTAGCTAATTCATATTTAAATTTAAGAATATTCCATCATGCAAAAACTAACTCATTGAAGAAGTTAGGCAGCAAGATTGGTCTGCGTCAGAAATTACATAAAACAATTTTGTTTAGTCATGTTTGATGCAATAAAAATATCTTAATCCATTTGTTCTTTTATTGAAAGATAGAAAGTTAGTCCATTTTAGAATAGTTTTTACATTTATGTAGAAGGAGCTTTTGTTTAGTCATGTTTGATGCAATAAAAATATCTTAATCCATTTGTTCTTTTATTGAAAGATAGAAAGTTAGTCCATTTTAGAATAGTTTTTACATTTATGTAGAAGGAGCTTTTGTTTAGTCATGTTTGATGCAATAAAAATATCTTAATCCATTTGTTCTTTTATTGAAAGATAGAAAGTTAGTCCATTTTAGAATAGTTTTTACATTTATGTAGAAGGAGCTTTTGTTTAGTCATGTTTGATGCAATAAAAATATCTTAATCCATTTGTTCTTTTATTGAAAGATAGAAAGTTAGTCCATTTTAGAATAGTTTTTACATTTATGTAGAAGGAGCTTTTAACCACGGCTTCGCACATAGCAGACATATTATATACTATACATATATATATACTAGCTGTTTTCTCGCGACTTTGTCCACGTAAATTATAGCAATAATAGTAAATTTACACTACTAGAACGGCTAAAAAATGAGCCTGAACTATATGTAGTGACAATTGCTTCTTACAAATATATAGGTATTTTTTGTTCCGTGGATCAAGAATATCATGGTCACCATATTAGAAAGAAACAAACGGCCTCCGTGCTTTTTGTTCTCCTCGGACCGGGTTTTGGCTGACAGTGCTCAGTCCTGCTATTATTATTACGTCCATGGTTACCACTGTTTCATTAATTTCATATTGTTGGTTGGAACATCTTGTCTTTTTTTTTCTGTATGAACAATAATTTGGCTTATCATGACTTATCTATAGATTTACTTTGATCAATAAAATTAATTCCAAAGAAAAATTATCCTCATGAGATTAAAATTTTGAAAGCTTTGAATGTGCTCTGATTTTTGAAAAATTCAGAGCACATTCAAAGCCCCAATTACGCAAAATAATGATCAGGTACGTAAATTAGGTATATAGTTTTTGATTTATAGTTTAGAAAAAAAGTTCTTTTATTATTTTATCTGCAAAATAAGAAAAGAGTACAATTAGTAAACTATACTAATATTATAAATTAGGTATTTTTAAAACCTAAGAGGAATAGAACCGCGAAAAGACTGGATCGCCGTTTTTTTTTACACAGTGACAGTGTTAACCTTTTCATCGCTGTAACCTAGATTTAGCGATATATTTAAGTCATAGACGAAGTATAGGTAGTAGACCGGTACCTAAAATAATAATAATTCTAAAAGTAAGAAGGCGCGATTTGCAAATATGAAAGGATGAACAGGACGATACTAATATCTTTTTGTCTTCCGATGATAGAATTTTCTAGCCATAATTATTATTTAATGCCATCTTTGGTGCGGGCTGCGGCTAAGCTACAACAACTTATTGATTTATTTTTAAAAGTACATTCACAACTGCAACGGTAACGGTTTAAATGGTTCTCATTTTAAAATCGAAATCAGTTGAGCCATATTTGATAAATCAACAATAATGTAAAAAGTGCTACATCGATCCGTGTAAACTATTTAATTCGCGAATTTTGTACACGGTTGAAGTCAGCCATGCCATTTTTTGCAAAAACAGTTATTCATTTTAGCTGATACGTTGGGAGTGAAGAAAAAATTATATAAAGTGCTTCACTCTATACCGGGTATTTTTCTAGGCCACAAATACGTTCTAGGATGTCATTGTACTCATCATTATGTTATGATCAACATTTACTATGGGATTAACCAAATAGTGAAAGAGCTCAGGAAGATCTACATTCCTGACGGCACTTTTAATTTTAACAACTGTACTGTCTTCCGAAATGTAGATCTTGTTGAGTTCTATCACTATTGTGAAGATAGCAATGGTCTAAAATTGATAGTTACGGAAATAAACCACTTTTTAGTTTCACAGCTGAGACCTGTCATGTAAACCTAGTATGAATTCTAGAATATAACAGCTGTCACTTGGACACCTGTTTTTTTTTAGGAACTATTAAATAAAAGCCCTGAAAAACCTATCTCAAGTACTAAGAATAAATATTAGGCTGAGTACACCAGTTCTGGATAACCATGTATAGGGGATCAGCCACTAGTAAAAGTTGGTCATAACATTGTTATACAATGATATCCTAAGACAGAACCTTACCATTACTGTGTTTAAGAATAATTATATTTGCTTAAGCCAGTTGTGCATTTTTGAGAACTGATTACTAGAAAGTTTTTACCAAAATGTATACTTGTGAGGTCTACTGTTCGGAGAACTACTAGTTAATAAATACAGATGTAAAAAACACAGTACACTAGATACACATACCAAGCAAGACTTATTCAATTTAGATATAAAGTTAATTTACTCACTACAAAATGTACGGAAATGCTGATTTTTTTATTCGCAATATTGGGGGGTTCGTCCCATTGTAAATGTTGATTTTTACACAATGATGAGTAAAATGATATACTGGAATGTATTCGTGACTTAAAAGTTACCCAGTTAAGAATTAAGCGCTTGATTTTCTTTTTTCCTCAGTCTAGCCTAAACTACGGCGTGACTTTAGGGTATCATGACGTCACACGATACTGTAGTGTACCAGACACTAAATAATAATAATTACACGATGAAACTAATATCTTTTGTCTCTGTTTGCGTCTACGCTTTTTTTTAAGTGAAAGTTCTTATGCGACTTCTAACAAGGTTTCGTTAATCGTTCAACGCTACCACGGAGGGGGTGTGAAAGCGCTGTTGAGTCGAAGTTTCACTTCTATTAGTGCAGGTTTTTACTATTTTCATGATAAAATCATAACAACGTGTATATAGTTATCTAAGTATGTGTAGCACATTTTTTTTCTCACACCTTATACGGTAGTAACTTCTCCACTTATTCTCCCTCCACGTCTCACACGCATAAATCTGTCGCGGGGCTTTTTGTTTTCGTGCGGTGATGTTTAAACATCCGTAACTCCGTCATTTATTAAGATATTCAAGTAACAATAATTCTTTCACTACGCTTCATATATTTCTGTCTTTAAACGCACATATTGTAAATATTTTATTTTTATGATATGGGAAACTTCCTTACTATCGGAATCGTACCGCTCTTTAAAAAGTTATGCCATGTCATACATAAAAATAATATTATAAACGCGAAAGTTTGTATGTATGGATGTTTTTTCCTCATTCACGCAAAAACTACTGAACGGATTGATATGAAACTTTGCAATAGTAACTAGGTAATGTTAATGCTTATACATCAGAATAACACATAGGCTATAATTCTTAAAGATATTCCGTGAAACGAAGTTTTCCGGGTCAACTAGCACTATACGCGTTGACTTGAATACCTCCTCCTTTTTTTCGTCGGTCAAAAATGAAAAGATGCACAATGAGAATACGGGGCCGTGTTATAATTTTTTTTTTTTTTTTTTGGCTACTTCAATCTATTAGTCTAGTAACACTTTGCTGGAAAGAGATCACGCTATATATGTTTTAGTGTGTAAGAAAAAGACACCACTATTTGATCGTTGTATCATAGAGCATCATTTCGTCACTTTCAAGACAAGTTTTTATTGGCGGACGATAAAAGAGGGTGGCGCATGCGCGTTATGCCGACGCCATCTCTAGAACTACTGTGCCTATTATGTCCTTTTTCCAAAGTGAATTATACGCTAATTCCGTGTAATTAAGTGATGGAACTACATTTCCGTGTATAATATCAAGTGATAGTGCAGTGTGATAAAGAAAAACAGTGGCGTCTGTGGGATACGACCAACGGCGGGTTGTACCTTGCGGAAGTTTCACTATAGCGACGCATTTTTTGCGGTTCCCTCTGCCGCAGATCGCGACACAGGACTATTTCATGGGCATTCGTCGTCAAATCGAATAGCGGTAACTTTCCGAAGCTCTTAATCCCTTCTTCACCACCCGTCGGTCGTTAACGGGTCCATAGCGGGCATAGCGTAGCTCACCGCGCGCGTACTCTCGCGCCGCGTACTATGTATGAATTATTGTTATGGGTCAAAGACATCTCGGTGCGCTAACCTGCTACGAAAATCTTATAACTCTGAGTTACGTTTTTGTGTTTCAGTTCGCGTGAGGAGTTAATAGTGGTTAAATATGAATTCAGCTTTGAAGCCGGCGCTGGGCGGCGCGGGAGTGCCGGCGGGCGGTCAGGCGAGCCCCGCCAAGGGGAACGTGGCCTCGAACCACACCGCCGCGGCCGTGGCGCTGCCCCAAGGCGCGCAGAACCACTCCGGCACACTCGTGGGGCAGAACCTGTCGCAGCACGCGGGTCCGCACCACGCGCCGCCGCACGCCGTGCCGTCCATGGCCCCCGTCACCGCCAACATGGCTCAGATGGCGCAGAACATGAGCCACCACGGCAACCTGTCCCACCTCAACCAGAACTCGGCCGCGCCTGCCAACCTCAGCGCTAGCGCCAGCCCCAGCAAGGCAGTCGCCACCGGCTCGCCGCTCAGCCTAGTGCAGGACAAAGTCACCAACGCTTCACAGCCTCTAGCTCTCACTAGAACCCCAGAAAAGAAGGAGCCCGATTCTACTGGCCACGCCAATGGGACTGTAGAATCACCCAAAACTAGTGCAAATGCTCCGGCCGCTCTGAAGCCCCAGAATCCAGAGCCTAATAAAGAAAAACAAGACATTGCAAAGACTTCACCGAGTACTCCTAAACCCCCTGAAAAGCCTTCAGTTGCACCAAACACACCTCAAAAGCCCGAAGCGGCGAGCCCGGCGAATCAAGCATCGGAAGGTCCATCTCAACCGAAAGTGGCCACAGCAAATGAGCCTCCAGAAAAGTCTCCCTCAAAACCTTCGGAACCGGCCCCGGCTCCGACGGCAGACATTGCCCCTTCTCAGAGCAACAGCAAACCTGTGCCAGAGTCTGCTAACAATCAGCCTGCCGTTCAGCCTACGAGCCAGCCCCCGAGCCAGCCCAGCCAGCCAGAGAAGGCGCCCACACCGGTCAAACAAGATCCTCCACCTGCAGAATCTGCTAAACCAGAGGTTGCTAAACCAGAGGCTTCTAAAACAGAGCCTGTAAAAGTGGAAGAGAAGAAAGAGGTTCCTGAAAATCCAAGCATAGAAAAACCTCCAAGTACAGAGGACAAAAAGGAGGACTCTAAGCCTGTTGAGCCTAAGATAGGAGATCAGGTTGATGGTGTAAAGCCTGAGCCTAAACCTCAGCCTCCAAAAGTGGAGGAAAAAGTGGTTGAAGAGAAGAAGGAGGTTCGGAAAGTTGAGGCAAAGCCAAAATCTACATTAAAGCTGGCGACAGTGACCCCTGCGATGAGGAAGCGGCGTCATACGTCGCCGCCCAAGACTGGCGACGGCCCTCCGGCTAAGAAAGCTGCCGACGGCGACTCCACTCCCACTTCAGAATCCAGGACTAAGAGGAACAGAACTAAGGTTAGTTGGCATCTCTGACTATACCAATTTTCTTCCTCTTGTCAATTTTTAAGCAATGTTTTAATTAAAACCATACTTTTTACGAATTTTCAGCAAAAATATCTGTCATCAAATATTAACCAAATAATCTATTTATTGTTAGCTTATAAACATGAAATCATAAAGATTCTTAAACTCAATTAAATATCTTAAATCAGTATCTTATCACATCTGATCTTAATGTGTGTCAATATTTAGATTTTTTTGCTCCTTGCATTTCATTTCATCTTTTTCTTATGAAATACTTATTTATTTTTTTGGCAAACAAAACCACTAAAAGAACTTCATGCAAATACCAAAATGCCTATCTCATATAATGCTGGCCGCACTTCAACATCACACTTTCAATCATTCATTCAGAGGCCTATGTCTAGTAGTGGACATCCTGCAGATGAATTGTTCTCAGTAGTCCCCTCTAGCTCTGTCCCCCAGCCCGGGTAGCACGGCAAGGGGAGAAAACCATTTTATCCACTCTTAATGTCAGATGTCATTGTCAATCCATACTTTATTTCCTCTTCGAGGGGATATAATGGTGGAAAGACTATTAGTCCCTTTGCCATGCTTCCCATGCAGGATGACAGCAGGGAATTGTCTTCCCAGTTGTCACCGGGGTGACAATTTGTGTCGATTGTTCCCTTTGAAAGCTGACTAGAGGGGACAAATGGGAAGTCTGTTTCTAAGTTGTCACCGGGGGGTGACAATTGCTACGATTCCTATGGCAAGCTATATGTTGCATTTAGACAAAATAAGTAGCCGAAAACACATTTTATAACAATTTAATATTGTAATTCAGTTTATCTCATAAGCTTTTAACATGAATTGTAGTATATCCTATTTATGGTATATCTTCCATTTATTTTTTATATTTTCTTGTCAAACTAACACCCAACAAGACTACAGTATGCTTTTGGATCTCAAACAGGCCTATATCCACTAATAGACATTCTATACCGAAGAAAAGATATGCAAACTGACTTTCGCGCCATTTCGCCGTACTTCCAACAAGATACCCTTTGCCCCCACCTCTCGTCATCTCGCGACGTCATCCTAATGGGTAAAGCAAACAGTTTTGTTTTAACTTGCTCTCAAAGACCACATGGTCAAGGTAACAGTCAAGTTCTAAGTTTCAGAACATTGCATCTCAGAGAAAGTTTTGGTGTCTTCTTTTATTTGTAAGGAGCATATTGTGAACTAAAAACAGTATACATGCAATTTATGTTAATTATGTTATACTAGACGACCCGCCCCGGCTTCGCACAGGTGTATTATACATATAAACCTTCCTCTTGAATCACTCTATCCATTAAAAAAAACCGCATCAAAATCCGTTGCGTAGTTTTAAAGATTTAAGCATACAGACAAACAAACGAAAATAGCGACTTTATTTTATACTATGTAAGGATACACATGTTGTCAGTTTAATAAACTGACTTCAACAAAGCAGGTTCTCAATTCAACTGCATTTTACACAACTTAGCGATTGAAACAAAATGATGATGATGAATTTGACTGTTTGTTTTTTTTTATCGTATGGATGTTACGCGATTAGTCTGTCAACTATTTATAAACCGATTTTGATAATGTTTTTTGTTGTTTGGTAGATTATAATTCAGAGAAGGTCCCATTTAAATGTTATCGAAATCGGCAGTCTTCTTAGAATAATCGGCCAAGTACGAGTCGGACTCGCGCACGGAGGGTTCCGTACTGTATGGGAGCCCCCCTTAAATATTTATTTCATTATTTATTATTAAAGAAAATATAAAATTAAACATTCTGTAAAAATTTCAAGCATCTACCTGTTCCCATTATTAATATAGAGCGAAAAACGTCTAAAAAATCAGGTTTGTTGTATGGGAGCCCCCCTTAATATTTATTTTATTTTATTTTTAGTATTTGTTGTTATAGCGGCAACAGAAATACATCATCTGTGAAAATTTCAGCTGCCTAGCTATCATGGTTCATGAGATACAGCCCGGTGACAGACAGACAGACAGACAGACGGACATCGAAGTCTTAGTAATAGGGTCCCGTTTTTCCCTTTGGGTACGGAACCCTAAAAATCAACAATAGTGTAAAAATTACTATGTCAATGAAACATTGATTTGTGCGGACTATTCGAATTCTGTACATGGTTGAAGTTGGTGGTGCAATTTTTGGTGAAAAATAATTATTTTCGTGCATTTGTATTTAGCAAAATTATTAACTGAAAACTGTATAGATGTAATCCTACCGCTTTTAGTCCTCGCCGGGGACCCGCCGCCCGCACCTGTCTCAGTCCCCTTTGTCGTCTCCCCCGGCGCCCCTGTACCGCGCAGGCGAGGAATAAGTTAAGCGGTAGGATAATACATTTATTAGGTCATGTCGTATGTACATTATTGTTTCTGTTGTCAGTTTGATATTTTCATGAGAAATGCATGTTTATTATTTTAGTGCGATTTCTTTCAGACAAAACAGGTACACTTTCCGTTTTTTTGTTTTTGAGTCTAAAGTAGCAAAAAAAACTCCCCTTATTTTGGAGTTGAGTCTTCGTACCTATTTAATTTGCATCGAAATCGCGTTTTAATGAGCAGTACATAAAATGAATATTATGTCGCTGACCATATATTATGAAATCAAATATTACATTATGAAAATTCAATTAAATGAAAATGAACATATAATTTTTTGATGAGCTCGAAATACGTAAAATAGGAATGAAAAAAATAATTTTATTAATTTTCGCCAAATTAGTCACAACCGCCGTCAATCACTCATCAATGCATACGATATTTTTATTTTGTTGTTTCTTCAAAAAGAGCTCAGCCTATTTCGATAAAACATAGCTAAGAACACTCTCGATTTATAAGTCTCCTTTCATCCAAAAAAAACTAAACTGAAATTGGTTCAGTGGTTCGGGCGCTATGATGCCACAGACAGACACGTCAAACTTATAACACCCCTCTTTTTCGTTGGGGGTTAAAAACAGGTACACTTCCGTTTTTTTGTTTTTGAGTCTAAAGTGCAAAAGTAGCAAAAAAACCTCCCCTTATTTTGGAGTTGAGTCTTCGTACCTATTTAATTTGCATCGAAATCGCGTTTTAATGAGCAGTACATAAAATGAATATTATGTCTGCTGACCATATATTATGAAATCAAATATTACATTATGAAAATTCAATTAAATGAAAATGAACATATAATTTTTTGATGAGCTCGAAATACGTAAAATAGGAATGAAAAAAATAATTTTATTAATTTTCGCCAAATTAGTCACAACCGCCGTCAATCACTCATCAATGCATACGATATTTTTATTTTTGTTGTTTCTTCAAAAAGAGCTCAGCCTATTTCGATAAAATTTAAATGGGACCACCTTTAAAGTATGTTTTACCAAGAAAGAATCATCGAAATCGGTTTATAATTAGCGGGTGTAATCGCGTAACATACTCGTAGATACAACAAAAATTGAGAATAGTCGAATTGAGAACCTTCTTTTTCTTTTTTGAAGTCTGTTAAAAAAGTAAACTCTAATACCTAATGTAATGACTCAACCGTAGGTGGTTTATCTAGGCTTGTCAGTTCTAAACTTGTTTTGAAATTTCGTAAACGTAAACAATACATTCGTAATCCTTTGAGTAAATATCTATAGAGTCACAATCGTGCAAAAAAAGTGTCACAGCCAAAACCCTACCCAAGCAGTCTTTTTAATTATTCGTAAGGCGATTGCAAGCCGACTACAGCGCCGCGCGTTGCAAAGTGCTCGATTACACGCTCTAATTAGGTGACATAACGTCGAGATTCGAGAAAACGGGTCATTGTGAATTATTTAATGTAAATATCTATGTCGGTATGTATGACGGCGCTCGGACATTTTTTTACTACTTTCACTTAGCTGTGGCTCTGTAGATATTTTCTCGAAGTCGTAATCGCACCGGAGTAGTGACTAAATAATTATGTGTCGCCAAAAATTATACAACCGACTTCAACCATGTACAGAATTCGAATAGTTCGCACCAATCGATGTATTATCGATGTAGTAATTTTTACATTATTGCTGATTTTTTTAAAACAACTAAGCCGATTCTGATGAACTTTAAATGGGACCATCTCTGAACTTCGTAGTACAGCAACTGTACAGCCTTTCAATTGTTTACACGCCACCGACCAGCGAAACACGCGAAAGCAAAGCAACAATCATATTAATTGTAGATTGTCATATTTTGACATATCTTAGTTATGTTTTTCTTGAATTCAACTTTTCCTTTCGTTTTCCTTTCCCAAACATGAAAAATCTGAACCCAATCGGGGGAGATTCAGCTCGGCCCCTAAACATCTCCCGTAATTAATGGACGCCCCCTAAGTGCTATGTTTGTTTACAGGTGCAGTTATACCAGTCGCCCACACCGGAGCTATCGCTGGCGACCAAGCTGTCGGCCTCCGCGGGCCGCGCCACGCCCACCAAGCCCAACGACGACAAACTCATCGTGTTCTACAAGTTAGTATCTACAAGAATGTAGAATGTACCTGTACCAGTCGCCTACCCCGGAGCTGAGGCGACTAAGCTGTCGGCCTCCCCGCGCCACGCCCACCAAGCCCAACGACGACAAACTCACCGTGTTCTACAAGTTAGTATCTACAAGAATGTAGAATGTACCTGTACCAGTCGCCTACCCCGGAGCTGAGGCGACTAAGCTGTCGGCCTCCCCGCGCCACGCCCACCAAGCCCAACGACGACAAACTCACCGTGTTCTACAAGTTAGTATCTACAAGAATGTAGAATGTACCTGTACCAGTCGCCTACCCCGGAGCTGAGGCGACTAAGCTGTCGGCCTCCCCGCGCCACGCCCACCAAGCCCAACGACGACAAACTCATCGTGTTCTACAAGAATGTAGAATGTCCCTGTACCAGTCGCCTACCCCGGAGC
Organism: Hypomecis atomaria; assembly: GCA_964007245.1. NCBI lineage: Eukaryota > Metazoa > Arthropoda > Insecta > Lepidoptera > Geometridae > Hypomecis > Hypomecis atomaria. Next base: position 20,119,268 of record OZ023291.1, read on the forward strand.
TGAGGCGACTAAGCTGTCGGCCTCCCCGCGCCACGCCCACCAAGCCCAACGACGACAAACTCACCGTGTTCTACAAGTTAGTATCTACAAGAATGTAGAATGTACCTGTACCAGTCGCCTACCCCGGAGCTGAGGCGACTAAGCTGTCGGCCTCCCCGCGCCACGCCACCAAGCCCAACGACGACAAACTCATCGTGTTCTACAAGTTAGTATCTACAAGAATGTAGAATGTACCTGTACCAGTCGCCTACCCCGGAGCTGAGGCGACCAAGCTGTCGGCCTTGAAGCCGCGCCACGCCCACCAAGCCCAACGACGACAAACTTATCGTGTTCTACAAGTTAGTATTTTTACAAGAATGTAGAATGTACCTGTACCAGTCGCCTACCCCGGAGCTGAGGCGACCAAGCTGTCGGCCTTGAAGCCGCGCCACGCCCACCAAGCCCAACGACGACAAACTTATCGTGTTCTACAAGTTAGTATTTTTACAAGAATGTAGAATGTACCTGTACCAGTCGCCTACCCCGGAGCTGAGGCGACCAAGCTGTCGGCCTTGAAGCCGCGCCACGCCCACCAAGCCCAACGACGACAAACTCATCGTGTTCTACAAGTTAGTATTTGTACCAGTCGCCCACCCCGGAGCTGAGGCGATTAAGCTGTCGCCAAGTGATGTCGAACGTAATGTTGTAGCTGCTTCTCATCGGCTTTGTCGTTTGATAAATTCTGCTGAATAGACTGTGCTGGCCCGCTCATGTGTAGCAACCCTTACGAAGGAAGTCTTTTTTTTGAGCCCTTTGGCCAGCAGTGGGACTCGACAGGCTAATACAACAACAACAGAAGAAATGTTTTTTTACAAGCATTTAACATGCTATGTTTGCATTTGTAAGTATGTACAAGTTTTTGAAGATAACTATAGGTAATTATACAGTGTTCAGTAAAGAGTGGATAATACTTCAACGGCGGGCGGGAAGGCTCACTACTAACCAAATACACAAAAATTGTGTTGAGTAAAACTGCCACGGTTTACGAGATATTTAACATTTTCAAAATTATTATTTTAAGAAGAGGCACATCTCACATCAATATCTTGAAAACCGTGGCAGTTTTAGTGAACACATTTTTTGTGTATTTGGTTTGTAGTGAGCCCGCCCGCTTGCCAGTGAAGTATTATCCACTCTGTACTGAACACCCTGTATGTATTTATCTCTCGTATTTTTGAAAGCTTGTAGAAATGATCGTGAGGAATCTAAGCTGTTAGCTAGTTAGTGCAACTAAAGAAATGCACTACTTGTGTATACGCTGCATAAAATCAATATAAATAGCTACTGGGCCAACCTTCCCTCGGCCAAGGCTGAGATTACATGAACGGTTAAATTAATAAGCGACAACGCGATTATACTCTGTTCTATTAGATCTGTATGTTATTTATAGATAAGCCACTGACATAAGTAAAGCATATGCACCTACTTGCTCTATATGTCAACTTTAGGTATGGTGTTTGTTTTAAAAATATATCGCACCTACTTGCTCTATATGTCAACTTTAGGTATGGGATGTGGAATTGTGTTTATTTTAAAAATATATCCTTAATTTCTATTTATATTCGTCTGACGTAAATAGTGCTGTAGATTTTTTTTGCCAGAAATGGCCCGACTTCACCCTTGTACAGAATTCGAATAGTTCACACGGATCAATGTATCATAACGAAAAAGGACGAACAATTTCGAAAAGGATTCGGCCGATTTCGATAAAATTAAAATGGCCCACCTGTAAAGTATGCTCTTCAAAAAAAAATTAGTTTACAATTGGTAGAGCAATCGATATACATACCAAAAAAAAAAGCCAAATTGGGAACCTTCCTTTTAGTTTTAGTTCTTTAAAGTTAGTTTAAAATAAGTATCTTTTCAGTAACTTAAACATGATGGCATGGACTAAATAAATAAATTCGTCATTTCATGTAGGTAATAGGCACATTAACATTATGATACTCGCCTCTATTCACCATCCCGCCCTGGGCCAATGTGTTGAACGTCTATGTTGCCTAGTGCGTGGATCCCGAGAGACCGGGCACTTCGCGAAGTGGACCCAGTAGACCTCAGAAGAATTACAAGTAATAGAAGTATTGCTAAATTTTACTCAAATAAAAACTTCAGTACAGCTGGGTGCAGCTGTCTTATTCATGTCTGGTTATACAGAATACGCGAGAGTGAGTGGAACAAAAAAAACGCAATGTCTGTCGCATACGGCAAAATCACCAGTTGGAATGTCAAAATGGTTAAAAATTTGTTTAGACTTGGTCTTTTGTCTTTTTCGGAAATTTGAACCCTCAAGTTCCAGTAAGAAGGTTCAAATCTCTAATCATTTTAACTTCTTACCTTTCTACTTTTACCTTTTTGAATTTGGACAGCCGAGATTGCTCAATGCTAGTTTGTGAAACCCTTCGAAATTACGTAAGTTCGGGTGTTTGTGCATCTTTTTCCAACACCTTTTAAATTTACCTAATATTTAAAATGGGACAAAGTGCTATTTTAGTACGGTTTCTATTACTGTTCTTATTCTATGGTGTAGGCGGTCACTTCGAATCCTGGGTAACTTCGACGAGGACTGACGGAGCGTCGAAGCGAGTAGTGTAGTGGGGCCTTTAAGCCTTTAAAAAAAGGTTTTCAATTCGACTGTATTTTTTTCGTATGATTACGCGACTTCGCTACCAAATCTGAACAGATTTTAATGATTATTTTTTTGGTTGGTAGATTATACTTTAGATGTGGTCATTTCATGTTTTTCAAAATCAACTGAGCCGTTTTGAAAAAATCAACAATAATCCAATATTGTATGCACCAATTACAGCGAACTTTGAATTTTGTACGCGATTGAAGTCTGTTTTACCATTTTTGGCGAAAAATAAAATTGTTGTTAAAGTGGCCATACACGATGCGATGATTTGATCAAATTTTCGCTTCATGCCAACTGGGAGCTCATTCAGTTAAAGAAAAGGCAGGAATTGGTGGTTCACGATTTGAACCACTACCTGAATGTTGTTAACTCTTGTAATTTCAATTTTACGCGAGAAATGGTCAGAACTAAAGTTGCTTATAATTTGATTTCCTACATTTTTGTTTCCCATTAACTTTTTCTATGATAGATATTTTTCAAATAAAACGAAAAAGGTATCTAGATGTGCAATTTTCTTTTTTCTATAACTATAAAGCCCCGTCGTGCGTAGGCGGCAACGGTTATCGGGAGAAAAATACGGCAACAGTCACTGAAATGAGATAGGTATTTTTCATGTCAACCACATTATCCCTCTGGTTGTAATTGTAATAGCTCTATGATCTGATATAGGTACGCCAACCTAATATCTAAAAGTTTACAGGTACTCGTACAATTTAATTTTCAATACAGTACCTACTGAGATGCTCCTGCATGACATCGACCATTATTTCGTGTAGTTACCACGATAGCATGACGTGTAGGTAACTATTATCGAGGAAATATATAATATGTTAGTCTCAACATCTCTGTGAACACATTCTAATCTTCGCATAATAAAAAGGTCCATCCTCAATACGTCCCATTTCCGTGCGCCGCGCCGCTTGACGGGGAGTACAGGTGGGCATACACGATGCGATGATTTGATCAAATTTTCGCTTCATGCCAACTGGGAGCTCATTCAGTTAATGAAAAGGTAGGAATTGGTGGTTCACGATTTGAACCACTACCTGAAGCTGGGCTCACACGAAACTATGATCGCATCTGTTCATCAGATCAGTGCAGCAGGGGCCATGTAGTATCATCATGTACTTAACCATTGCTGGTAGGTAGTTATTGAAGAAACAAAATGACACCACCCATCTTATTCGAAAAATATAGATCATACAAGTTGATGGGAATCAAAGTTGTAGGAAATCAAATTTCAAACCATTTCGGCTCTGATAATATCTCATAAAAATTCAAATGACACCTGTTATTAAAGAAATAAAATGGCACCACTATCTTATTAGAAAAATATCAATCCTAGAAAAAGTTGATGGGAATCAAACTTGTAAAAAATAGAATTTCAAACTACTTTGGATCCCATATCTCATGAAAAATTCAAATAACACAAGTTTTTAAAGAAACAAAATGGCACCACTATCCTATTCGAAAAATATTGTCGGAACAAAAGTTGTTTGAGATTTGATTTTCTACAATTTTGATTCCAACAACTTTTTGTAGGATTGATATTCTTTTAAATAGAGAGTTGTACCATTTTGTTTCTTCAATAACTTGTGTTACATAAATTGTCATCAGAAGTTGTCGGAACAAAAGTTGTTTCCCATCAACTTTTTATAGGATCGGTATATTTTTTTAAATAGTTGGTGGTACCATTTCATTTCTTCAATAACTTGTGTTATTTCAATTTTACAGCAGAAGTTATAGAACCAAAAGTTGTTTGAAATTAGATTTTCTACAACTTTGATTCCCATCAACTTTTTGTAGGATCGATATTTTTTTTTATTAGTTGGTGGTACCATTTCATTTCTTCAATAACTTATGTTATTTCAATTTTACAGAAGAAGTTGTAGGGACAAAAGTTGTTTAAAATTTGATTTTCTACAACTTTATATCCCGTCACCTTTTTGTAGGATCGATATTTTTTTTAAATAGTTGGTGGTGCCATTTCATTTCTTCAATAACTTGTGTTGTTTCAATTTTACAGCAGAAGTTATAGGAACAAAAGTTGTTTGAAATGAGATTTTCTACAACTTTGATTCCTATCAACTTTTTGTAGGATCGATATTTTTTTAAATAGTTGGTGGTACCATTTCATTTCTTCAATAACTTGCGTTATTTCAATTTTAAAGCAGAAGTTATGGGAACAAAAGTTGTTTAAAATTTAATTTTCTACAACTTTGATTCCCATCAACTTTTTGTAGGATTGATAGTTTTTTTAAATAGTTGGTTGTACCATTTCATTTCTTCAATAACTTGTGTTATTTCAATTTTTCATGAGAAATCATCGGAATCAAAGTTGTTTGAAATTTGATTTTCTGCAACTTTGATACCCATCATTTTTTTGTTAATACATTTTCGAATAAAATAGGGGTGTCATTTTGATTCCTCAATACGAGTAACTACCTACCTACCGGCAATGAAACTATATTAGGACCTCGCTGGACTGATCTGATGAATTGATGCGATCATCGCATCGTGTGTGCCCAGCTTCAGGTAGTAGTTCAAATCGTGAACAACCAACTACTACCGTTTGAATTAGTTAAATGAGCCCCCAGTGACGATAACTTCGCCGTTGGGCGTAGTTGTAGCCGGACCATTATAGGTTGGCGTACCTATATCAGATCATAGAGCTATTACAATTACAACCAGAGGGATAATCTGATTGTCATGAAAAATACCTATCTCATTTCAGTGACTGTTGCCGTATTATTCTCCCGATAACCCTGTTTGCCGCCTACGCAAAAACGACGGGGCGTTATAGTTATAGAAGAAAGAAAATTGCACATCTAGATACCTTTTTCGTTTTATTTGAAAAATATCAATCATAGAAAAAGTTGATGGGAAACAAAAATGTAGGAAATCAAATTATAAGCAACTTTAGTTCTGACCATTTCTCGCGTAAAATTAAAATTACAAGAGTTAATCAACATTCAGGAAGTGGTTCAAATCGTGAACCACCAATTCCTGCCTTTTCTTTAACTGAATGAGTGCCCAGTTGGCATGAAGCGAAAATTTGATCAAATCATCGCATCGTGTATGTCAAACTTTAGACCAAAAGATCGTTCCGTTTTTAGGGTTTCGTACCCAAAGGGTAAAAACGGGACCCTATTACTAAGACTCCTCTGTCCGTCTGTCTATCTGTCTCCAAGCTGTATCTCATGAACCTTTATAGCTAGAAAGTTGTATTTCTGTTGCCGCTATAACAACAAATACTAAAAACAGAATAAAATTCAAAATTAAGGGGGGCTCCCATACAACAAACCTGATTTTGTATCAGTTTTTCGCTCTATATTAATAGTGGTAACAGAAAGATGCTTGAAATTTTCATAGAATAATTAGTTGTATATTCACTTCCATAATAAATAATAATATTAAAATAAAATAAATATTTAAGGGGGCTCCCATACAGTACGGAACCCTCCGTGCGCGAGTCCGACTCGTACTTGGCCGATTATTAAATTACACTACATATATGAGTTTACATAGTAATTTATCTGGCCGTAGAACATGACAGATATAGATTTTCGTAGGTACAACTTTTGCCGGCCGCTGCTGATCGCATTTAGTTCATAAATATATCTAGCTTAGGCTTATTTGTTTTGGAAAATTATTTTTCTATTAATTTCTTTCATAGCAATCTTCATTTAAAGGAATTTCATATTTTCGGATCATATTATCTTTTGACATTGCTTGTAAAATACGGCGGCTGTAAACAAAATCAAATTAGAAACTATGAAATTCCATTTAAATTAAGCATTAAATGTGGTTGTTTTACTGTGCGCATTTATTTACCATATTTTAAAGGATTTTTTGAGCTATCGTTCACAGTCTGGTCCCACTTTGAACGTTTCAGACCCACCGTACCCCCTGGCCATGCATGATCTTTACAGGCATGTTTGAGAAAAAATATTTTTCATACCACCTGCTCGAAAATGACCTTATATGTCATAGAATCTTAACGTAAAACGAGTTATTATTATCTTAACACAATCTCGAGGGCTATGGCAGGTCAATTTTGTATGAAACTCCCTAGGGGTCAAAGTGATTTAAATTTGAAATGTCATATTCGTATAAAAACTCTCAACTTAGAACATTTAAGGACATCGTAAAGCGGTTTAATTTTGCAAAATCAAATATAACGTCTTTACATTGTACGGCAACTGGCTTTGTAAGGAGGTTCTACTCGACTTGACAGAATAAAACCTTTTTGGTGCCCGTATCAGTTCAATTTTATAGAATAAAACCTCTTTGCAATGCCCGTGTTAGGCTATGATAATCGAGCTGGCCATGGTCTTATTTTTTTTCATGTAGTATTTCCATTCTCTTTTTAACCCCCGACGCAAAAGAGGGGTGTTATAAGTTTGACGTGTCTGTTTGTCTGTGTGTCTGTCTGTGTGTGTGTCTGTCTGTCTGTCTGTGGCATCATAGCGCCCGAACCACTGAACCGATTTCAGTTTAGTTTTTTTTTGATGAAAGGAGACTTAATCAAGAGTGTTCTTAGCTATGTTTTATAAAAATCGATTGAGCCGTTTAAGAGTTATGGTGGGTTAAAGTGGGGATGGAAGAACCAAAATTCTACAAATGTGCCCAAAATGGTTGTCAGTTGAAAGTTTGTTGTCAAAAATTTTTGTGTCGGGGGTTTTTTAAATTTTTAATTTATAGAGACTTATTTATTATAAATTGTGTGCGATTCTATGAAAATTCGTGGGTACATTCTAATTTGTTTTAATTTATTGTGAAAAATACCGAGTTGCCTAATGAGTACACTTAGGGAATTAATGACGTGTTACTCATATTCTTGGGGTTATATTTTCTCGCAGGATCTATGAAAAGTAGAGTATGGACCTCTAGAACCAAGTTTTTCTTCGTCTTGGGTGACTTGAACCCCTCGCTTCACTCAGGACGAGAGACTCTATAGTTCACACCCTCAGAGTTAACTATAGAGTCCCTCGCTACGCTCAGGGTCCAATTGTCGCACACATGTGACATAAGACACCACTTGGTTCTCTTGGTACATAATCTACTATTGCAGCAGTCTGATGAACCCCTATGCCGTTTGTTCATGAATTGTTACAATAAACATGTTTGTTTCGTAGGAACGAATACCTAGCCGTGCGCAATGCCGAGGGCGGTTTCTACGTGTGCCAAGCGATGCAGAACGTGTACCGCACCACACGCAAGATCAAGATCCGCTGGCTCTCGCAGGAGAAATCTGACCCGCAGGGGGAGACCTACAAGCCGGACTTTTATGACGTCACAGGTACAACTATATAAAAAAATATAAGGGGACATCTTACGCGCGGTCTCTGACCCCAAACTAAGCGTAGCTTGTGATATGGCTGCCAGAGACTGATAAACTACATATACATATTTTTAATACATACTTATATAGATAGTGCCTAAATAACACCCAGACACAGAGCAAACACCTATGTTCATCACACAAATGTTTGCCCTGGGTGGGGATCGAACCCAAGCCTCTGACCCAAAAGTCAAGGTCACTAACCACTGAGCCACCGAGGCAGTCATTTTATAGCTCGAAATGTACCCAACATCAGTTGTCTTGGGCTCCTTACCTCGGAAAATAATGTCTAATTCCCATTGGTAGGCCTACAAGCTTTGAGCAAATATCTAGAGTCACAATCGTGCAAAAAAGTGTCCGACCCAAAACCCTGCCCAAGCTACGTAGTGGGCAGGCATTTTATTAGTTTATAAATATAAATATTAGGGGACATCCTATACACGGTCTCTGACCTCAAACTAAGCAAAGCTTGTGATATGGCTGCCAGAGACTGATATTCTACATAATACATATTTTTAAATACATACTTATATAAATAGTACCTAAATAACACCCAGTTAGTCGTAAGGCGATTGCAAGCCGACCACAACGCCGCGCGATACCAAAGTGCTCGGTTACAAGCATTAATTAGGTGACATAACGTCGAGATTCGAGAAAACAGGTCATTGTGAATTATTTAATGTAAATATCTGAGTCGGTATGTATGACGGCGCTCGGACATTTTTTATTACTTTCACTTAGGGACTGTGGCTCTGTAGATATTGTCTCGAAGCTTACAAGTCAAACTTTTATGTGATGTCACGGGTAACAATTTAGCTTCTTCTTATCGTGTCAGCCGCGTCAGCTTATGTGACATTCAAGTTCCATTGTTTGAGAGGGAGCACCGCAATCGCATGACTGAAATATACTATATTACTTATTTTGGGGAATCACGCACCATCCTTATGTAAGATCTACAAGATGGATTTTTGTGACATGGTTCACTGATCACAGTGTACCCAAACTGGTAATCGTATATACCTTATATTGAACTGTTATCATTGAAAAGATTGGGTATTAAAATCTTGGCTCTCGTAAAACGGCTATCCTATAGAGAACTTTATAGGCTAGGCTTAGATGTGTCTTCGCAGGATTTGGTGACGGATCCGCAACAAGACGTACCAACTTTCGTAATTATTTGGCAAAATACGTTACATTATGTCATCATTAGGGAATCATAGCCCAAGAGGCTGCTACAAGATTTTATATCGTGTTGCAGACATGGAGTGCGTGTTGACAACGCTATCGCTGCAAAAAGCGGGCGCGGGCGGCGCGCAGCTGTTGACATCGGCGGAGCGCGCGCGGGCTACTTCCATACTGCAGCGCGCATTACGTGCCGAGCAGGGCGGGGCGCGCAGCCTCGACCTCACGCCGGAACACCCGGACGGACGTGAGTATTATACTACACAGGGCAGGCATGGGTAGAGTGCGGCTACCGACCGCGGCGGAGCGCGTGCGGGCCACTTCCATACTGCAGCGCGCATTACGTGCCGAGCAGGGCGGGGCGCGCAGCCTCGACCTCACGCCGGAACACCCGGACGGACGTGAGTATTATACTACACAGGGCAGGCATGGGTAGAGTGCGGCTACTGACCGCGGCGGAGCGCGCGCGGGCCACTTCCATACTGCAGCGCGCATTACGTGCCGAGCAGGGCGGGGCGCGCAGCCTCGACCTCACGCCGGAACACCCGGACGGACGTGAGTATTATACTACACAGGGCAGGCATGGGTAGAGTGCGGCTTCTGACCGCGGCGGAGCGCGCGCGGGCCACTTCCATACTGCAGCGCGCATTACGTGCCGAGCAGGGCGGGGCGCGCAGCCTCGACCTCACGCCGGAACACCCGGACGGACGTGAGTATTATACTACACAGGGCAGGCATGGGTAGAGTGCGGCTTCTGACCGCGGCGGAGCGCGCGCGGGCCACTTCCATACTGCAGCGCGCATTACGTGCTGAGCAGGGCGGGGCGCGCAGCCTTGACCTCACGCCGGAACACCCGGACGGACGTGAGTATATTGCTATACGACTGAATGCAGCTGTACAGGTAACTTCAGAGCGCACGCGATCCACTTTTATAGTGCAGCGCACGTGGATCACTTCTATATTGCAGCGTGCCTGGGCTACTTCTATATAGCAGCGCGCGTGGGCTACTTCTAGGTATACTGCATCACGCGTGGGTCACTTCTATATTGCAGCGCGCGTGGGCCACTTCTATACTGAAGTGCGCGTGGGCCACTTCTATACTGCAGCGCGCGCTACGTGCCGAGCAGGGCGAGGCGCGCAGACTGCGTCAGGATTTGGTTTTGCGCAGCTTGTGTAGCTAACATCACAGCCGCTAATTTACACAGCGTTATTTGCTTACCGAGTTCTAAGCCGAAAGGGGATAATTAAGACCATCTTTATAAACAACTTTATCTATGGGGCAAACCCAAAATTCGAGAAAAAAATATCAGCTGTACAACATTGCAACTCGGAAACGACAATATGTATGAAACAGTTGATTATTTATTTGTCGAATTTTGGGTTGGCTCCACAGTTGTTCATAATGTTGATCTGAATCACCCCCTTTCGGCTTAGTACAGGGTAAGCAAACAACCCTGTATACGACCTAAACGCGACCTATGTAAGTGAGAACACCGTCAAACTATGAATAATATGAGTATCAAAACGTGAGTACACTACGCTACACTACTGATGGTGTCCGAGCGCTTGATCACTGCCACCAGTCCACCCACAATATACCACTTAACTCCATGGATATCAGAGTTCCATGGATTTCCGAGACCTATTGGTGGGTCCAGTGAAGACAAAACAAAAAAAAACTGATTGTTATAGTGCGTGCCACCAAAGATGAGCTTGACGAGCGTCAGTGATGGGGGATCTTGCGCAGGTACAGTCGTGTACAAACTAATTATCCAGTATTTGTAAATCTATTAAACGTTTTTAGGGTTCCGTACCCAAAGGGTAAAAACGGGACCCTATTACTAAGAATCCGCCGTCCGTCTGTCTCCAGGCTGTATCTCATGAACCGTTATAGCTAGAAAGCTGAAATTTTAACAGATGATGTATTTCGGTTGCCGCTATAATATAAAAACAAAAAAATATATAATTCAGGGGGGCTCCCATACAACAAACCTGGTTTTTTAGCCGTTTTTCGCATTAATAATGGTAACAGGTAGATGCTTGAAATTTTCACAGAATATTTAGTTGTATATTAACTTCAATAATAAATAATAAAAATAAAATAAATATTTACGGGGGGCTCCCTTACAGTACGGAACCCTCCGTGCGCGAGTCCGACTCGTACTTGGCCGATTATTTAAACGTTTGTATATATAATACAAAATACAAAAATACAAAATGTTTTATTTAGCAGAAGATTACATACATACAGAAATACCAATGGACCCTGCACTAGGATGACCTGTATCGCAGGGCCCGACTCAGGGGTGCTTACATTTCAAATAGTATCTGGTGTACGTACGGCGCGGCTAATAAAAATTATAATAATATCTATTATCCAGAATTTGTATATTTATTACAAAACCACGTGGTTTTCTTAAGTCTCATCTTTGGTGGCACGTAGTATGCTGTAAGGAATTGACAGTGTTACGAGGGGTGATCCAAAAGTAATGATAATCAATAACAAACACAATGAATAAAATAAAAAAATAAATTTATTTCTCAACATAGTCTCCTAGCAAGTCTATACATTTAGTCCATCTCTTTTCTAAACCTAAAATTCCCTTAGAAAAAAAATCTTTATCTTGACTCTCAAAAAAGTCCTCAACCGCGGCCATCACGTCGCTATCATCGTCAAATTTCTTGCCTCGGAGATGTTCCTTGAGTCGTGGAAAGAGATAAAAGTCACTGGGGGCTAGATCTGGTGAATAGGGGGGGGGGGGGGGGGGTGATCCACCCGCCACTCAAAGCCCGCTTCCTGAATGGCAGCCATGGCAATTGCAGCTTTGTGAACCGGTGCGTTGTCTTGATGGAACAGCACTCCAGCCCGCTGTTTGCCTCGCCTTTTCTCCTTAATAGTCTCCCGCAATCTTCTTATTTGTTCTGCATAGTAGGAGCCTGTAATAGTGGCCCCCTTTTCCAAGTAGTCCACCATGATTATTCCTTCAGCGTCCCAAAAAACAGACGCCATAACCTTCCCTGCTGAGCTTGACACTTTGAATTTCTTCGGCGTCGGTTCATCGGATCGTTTCCATGTCATCGATTGTTGTTTTGTTTCAGGATCAAAATGGTGGATCCAGGTCTCGTCCATGGTTACAAAACGTGACAAAAAATTATCCTTGTCTGCCTGGAAATTTTCGAGATTTGCTCTTGACATGTCGACTCGTTTCTTCTTTTGCTCGTCGTTTAACATTTTCGGTACCCAACGCGCGGAGACCTTTCTCATATGCAATTCGTTCGCAAGGATTCTTTGAATGCTGCCATATGAGATCCCTGTGACCTCAGCTACATGCCTGATAGTCACTCTTCGATCTTCCAATACAACTTCTTCAACTTTTTTCACATTTTCTTCAGTGAGGGACGTAGATGGGCGTCCTTCGCGGTGTTCGTCTTCCGTCGATGTTCTTCCCAGCTTAAACTCCTTAGCCCAGCGTGCAACTGTGGAATATGGAGGAGAAGAGTCCCCTAATGTTTCCACCAAGTCGCTATGTATGTCTTTGGTAGACATTTTTTTCAAGCAGAGGTGTTTAATGACAGCTCTGATTTCGTGTTTTTCCATTTTGATGTTCACTCCTTGACAGCCCGTATTCAAATGAATGTAGCTCCCGGGAATCGTGGCCTATTTATATGATTTTTTTTTCCTGAACTAGTTGGTAATTGAGCAAGTGACTGATATTTTTTTGTATTTTTGTGTGCAGTAGAAATAACTGATTATCATTACTTTTGGATCACCCCTCGTAAAAACCTGCATTCATCCTGCCTTCTCCTGCAACCTGGAATCTTACAATTGTTAGGTTTTAAGTATTTTAATGGTATTTGTTTTTTAAAAATAAGTATTTAATTTGACTCTGATATTAATCAATTATTTGTTTTGATTTGGAGACTTTGATTTGACTACCTAGTCGGTTGAAGGACTACCTGCATTCATCCTGCCTTCTGCCTTCTGCTGCAACCTAGAATCTTACAATCGTTACTTATTTATTACAGTGGACCTATCGCTGTATACGGCAGAGTCCCAAATCGACACCAAGACCCGCAAACGACGTGCGCCGCAAGATAAGCCCGCCGCTAGCCCGGACACTGCTGTAAGTCTATTGTATTCTTTTTTTTCAGATTTCTATCACTATCTACTACAGTAACGATCAAGAGTCTTTAGGCCGAATCTTACAAGTCGGCGGATATGAAGTTAACTACAAGCTGCGCAATATTCAATCCTGACTGAAGCTCACATAAAGCTGCATGTTGATTGGATATTGCGCAGCTTGTAGCTAACTTCACATCTGTTGACTTGTATGATTTGGCCTATAATAGAAGTTTTATATAGTATTAATAATACATAGTTACTTGATTTTTTGATTAGTCTAATACCTCACCACATCACCAAGGAAGAGTTTTAAAAGTTGCTAAAAAATGACGTGATTAAATCCACAACTCACGTCAAGTTTTTTTGAGCACCTTTTTAAAATAAATATTTGAATTTCTATTTATAAGACCCGCGAAAGCATTGTGTACGGTGTAACAGAATAATCATCAGTAACGTCGATCGAGGTCACTTGCTTACACCAACACTTTTGTACATGTATTACTATTTTAATATAATAAATCAGTGTTTGAAAGACTTTCCCACTGAAAAGTGTGTTTGTTTCGTGCATTTTTTTTATTAATTCTTTATTTCAGACTTACAAATCCATATACATAAATACATTAAAATGATCATGTCAAAATGTCACATATCAAAATTAATAATACATTCAAAATTAAATAATACTTAATGTCTAGTTGACTTTGCCCATCTTTTGCACCCATCACACAACACAATGTATAACCCATCTCTTGCAGAAGGAAGCGAGTCCCGCCAAAAAGGCGCGGACGACGCCCAAGCGCAGTCCGAAAAGCTCACGAAAAGCCAAAACCCCTCCACAGAAACAGACAAACAATAATAAGCGAAAACCGGCAGGTAGTACGCCCGTAGTGGCGACCACTAGCAAGGTAGGCATAGTCCAACGGATTTATAGAAATGTACGTATCGCCATCACCCATTACCCTTCATGTCGAGTGTGACGCGTGTGGCGCTTCCGTCCCGACGATCTGCGCGACCTGCACTTGCAATCACAAATGTTGTGTAATGACGAATATCATTGGTACAACTACCTACATTGAGTTATAACAATACTAGCTGCGCCCCGCGGTGGTAGAGGCCGCGCCACACAAGTTGGCGAATGTGACGTTAGCTACAAGCTGCGCAATATCCAATCCTGACTGAAGCTTACATAAAGCCGCACGTTGATTGGCTATTGCGCAACTTGTAGCTAACTTCACATCCCCCGTTTTGTATGATTAGGCCTATAGTAGTAGGTTTTTGAGACATAAACCTAGTGTGGGAAGCACTATCCGAACAAAAATAGACGAATTAAATACAGTAATTACGAATAATCGGTAGAAATACGTTGAGTGTATTATTTAGTGTGTGTATTAGCAAAGTGTAGGGTCTTTCAGAGGTGTATAATTGTATATGCTCGACATGATAATAGTTATTTGTTATACAAGAGTGCAAGTTTGCTTTTTAACCGCGTGCTTAATTTTGATGACCGAGCAGGCAAGGGAATCTAAAATACACAAGGTGAAAAATCTTTGCACTCGAGTGCAACACGTAACTTTTCATCCCACCTCAGCGAGGAAATGACTAAAGTCGTCTACATACCGTACTGTTTCAAATACTTCTCGCGTGATTGTTGAGGGAGAAAGCTCATTTGCACGCTATTAACATTTTCAGTCAATTCTGTTGGCATCAAATAAACTTCCTCGTCACGAGAATCATTATAGGTTTTTCACTTGTTTTCAAGTTTTAAGTTTGAACAAAACAGGTGAGGCCGGCAAAACAAAGCCTCGCCGTGTACAGACACAATTACACACACATAAACATACAAGGAAACTAAGCCTTGGCTCGTCAGTCGAGCTATGGCGGCGCAACACCGACGCACTCACCACATGTATAAAAAACCGGCCTCACTTGTCTATTCACGACGTTCTGTCCTGTTTTTTTTTTATTTGGTCTGAGGCTCATACTCATTTATTGGCAAATTACAATTAAGGTCTTTTTTGCAAACATAAATGATACAATTACACTATGAGTAACTATGAATTAAAAATAAATTGTATTCCAATTATATATACAGATATAGTTATACACAACCTCTGAAATTTTTGCTCTTTGCACAACGGCCCCTTGCATAAAACAATGAAACACCCATTCTGTCATAGATCTAGAAATACCCCTCTAAATTAGCTACCGGTAATAGTACATTGTTCACCGAGAGGAGAAAGTGACCGATTACCGTCGAGGGTGTCGTTTGAAGCCCGAGCCGTAGGCGAGGGCTTTAAAACACCCGAGATCGGAAATCGCACTTTCTCTCGAGTGATACATAGTGCTTTATACTACACCTACGAGGAAAATAAAAAACTAAATCTTTACTAATTGAAATTTATATTGAAATTGTTGCAGTTAGTGAAGCTTAATGTAACACTTGAAAATGGCGCCAATGGCGTCTGCAATTTTCACATGTTCTTTTTTCAAATTGTTTGACACCATCCAACACACAGCTAGTGGCCAGTGTCATTTTGCGAACTTGGAGATACAAACTCACTGTAAAAACTTTTTGGCTTTTGATATTTAGGTTACCAGCGCATAGTCTTACCCAAAATTAAAAAAGAAAAATCACGTAGGAAATGGATTTTCATACACTTTTCTCTCCCGCTCTGATGCGTTTTCTCCCCGCATATTTGTTCGATATGCAATGACGTACTTTCTACCGTAGATTTGATGAAGTATCAAGGTACTTTCCGAGCAGGTGTAGTATAAAAGACTTATAATCTTGATCGAACACTTATCGCACGAAATAACGCATTAAATAACTTTTATAACCAGGCCCAGTTTTAAATGCTATTTTGTTTGACATGGCTCTTTATGATATTGCTGTGAAATATGTAGTCTGGTAGATGGACAAAACGTATTACGGCGTTATTTATTTACCGGTGACTCTAGTATTTCCATCAATTAATGATAATAGTGCAGTAAAGTAGAAATCCATCTATAGAGTAGAGGGATAAAAAAAGTCCCACCGTTTTTCCCGAGGTTGCAAAATCACAATTTTTGTAATGCAACTTATATAGTCGCTATCGATATTTGTAATTGCAAGTGAAGTGTAGCTCTTTTAGGTATTGTGAAATTATCGGACAGCCTTGCAACTGAGCTTTCTATTTTTTAGTTATTTTAGTTTAGTTGAAAAAAACTCCTGACGATAAAAAAACAAAGCGTATTTTGCAAAAACCTGCAGTGCCACAAGTAGTGCCCAGAGAGATCTGCTCGAGGCAATACATAATAATATTGATATATCTGTCTCCGTCAAAGTATGTCATGTTAACAAAAAACAGATAAATAGTAGTTAACTGAATATTCTGTCAAGTTGGAACTTTATAACGAATTTATTTGTGTTATGGTGTACCATTCCATTAATAAACACAGACGTACCCCACGTAGGGAGAACGATCTGTATATTTGAGAAAAGAATCAAAAAAATTATCAAAAATCAACAATGACATCTTATTATTGTACCATGTGAGTTAGATGAAATTGAATTGAAATTAAAACTAAATAGATTATTTTTTAGAGCTTGTGTTGTGAGACTGTCCCATACAGATCCGAAGAGATGGAAGCGCAGATTTAATGGTTTATTTCTAGATAGATAGCTCTCCTTTTAATGAGATATGAATGAATGATCTTGTCGAGTGTTAGTTTATGAGTTTATGTGCATGCGAGGGTTTAGTTTTTACGGTCTTTTTCAGAAGTCAATCGATCAAATGAATCGCCGTGCTAATTGGTTGAATTTGTGTCTATAACTCTTTATACATAATGTTTCTGAAAGGTGTTGTAATTACTCTAACCACACATGAGGTACATCGTTATGAACAACTTTTACCATGGAACCAACCCGGAATTCGAGAAAAAAAACAGTTGTTTCATAGATTTTGTTAATACGGAGTTGCAATTTTGAATTGAATAGATTTTTCTTTCTCAAATTTCGGGTTGCTCTCATAGTAAAAGTTGTTCCTTACAATGTACCGCATGTGTGGTTACAGTATCATTACACCTTTCTTAACTTTTACTTATAGAATTTAAACTCTCTGAAAAAGATCGTATTAATCTAAATTCCTTGATAAGATTCAGAATTGATGTTTTAGTTACGATATAAGAGTAGATTTGGAGATGTACTATAATTATTATAAAATTCCAGTGTATTTAAGAACTTCGCATTATTTTTGGGTAAAGGTATTATTTTTTATTACGCACTGTCACTACATGCATTTGGAAATCATTGGAACAATGTTAATGTGAAATAACAGTGCTAGAAAGAGATACGAGGTGAAAAGGATGCATGTTGGCATGACGACTTTCTCTGAATTCGAATAGAATATGTATTTTTGATTACACTATATCGCCTGATAAACATTCTCAAAATTGGAAAATATGATCTCAATAAAACATCCGATTGTAGCTAACTTCATTTCCGCCAACTTGTGTGACGCCGCCTATACCGTACGTACGAAGTTAAGGCAAACACAATACAGCAAAATATATAACATATGAATTTCTTAGTACAGTCAAGTACTTAGTGTCAAGACAAGGCTAGGGAAAATATGGCCTAGTCTTACCGAAGGTATAGATAGATAGATAACACTTTATTGTACACAAAAAATAAATAAGACGAACAGTAATACAAGAAATACTTATGCTAGTGCGTGTAGCAAGGCGGCCTTATCGCTGGAAGCGATCTCTTCCAGGCATGATATCGGTATGATATCTGTTTCAATTTGGAACTTTTTCATTTGTATTGGTTTATTCATTAGAACGGCATACGCCAATAACACTAATTACAAAGTCATCTTACTTAACTAGTTTTCACAACAATTAAGATTAAATTCATTTAACAAATAATAAATTCAAATAATAAAAACAACACATCCAAATAATAAAAATTAATTAAAAACAGATGTCATAGATATAAACAGATAAACTGTAAGTCTTGTCATATTTAAAGCACTCAGATAAAATGACATTCCAATCGTCAGCGAACAAATCACAATTAGGGTTAACTTCCAGAAGGGCATTGAAAGCATTGAGAGTACGCGGAATAGGTGATTTCGAACGCGCAACGGTGCGACTAAAATTCATTGTCCGGTGTAAATTTTGTAGGCCCATTTCCAATTCAGTTTATCAGGCGATTATAAAATATACATATAGCTAGGATCTATTTGCTCTTCCTTGTACTTTAGAAACTCTAATACTCTCTTAATACTTTCAAATAAGTATGGAATCTAGAATATATGCCGAATCAAACGTGTTGGCGGTTGTGATGTTAGCAACAAGCTCCTTAAAACCCAATCCTGACTGAAGCACAGCCCGGACACTCCGCGATTTTTCATACAAAATCTGCTGTCTTACGCACACCTACACAGTACTTACTCACAGACAACACACTTACGCACGGTCGCTACACGCGCATTTGTGTGCGGAACGTCTATGGCTGTCAGCGATCACCACATCGTGACGTCATGCCGCGTGAGTGAGACAGTTGCGTACATAATTTGCAAAAATGAATATTAATCTAGTGCTTAAAATAGTATAACAATTACTTAATTTGGAAGCATATTAACAAAAAGTAACCGATCTACTTCTTTTGTAAGATAATATCAAGAGGAAGTTACCAAATAATGTAAAATAAGTTCCTATTATTTATCCTTAGGGAAACATTAAAATTTCTTGTTTTGTTACGTATCATTGATATTCAACCATACACAGTACAAGTGTTCCCTATTGTCACAGTCTAGGTAGTTTTTATTAGAAAATCCACCGACCAGTGCAGCCCGCGCGCAGAGTACACGATGCGGTACGTAGACGCGGGGTGGAAGTGAGGAAGACTCAAACGGGTGGGGGGTAACGAGTGGCCGTTCTATACGTAGTATTATTATATATTCTTTGACTGAAGCTCACTTAACTAGCTGAGCGAGGATTCGGTTTCGCGCGGCTTGTAGCTAACTCACACCTGCCAAGACGATTCGGCATATTATATTCTATAGTTCGGCCGTTCAGAGAATGCGTTCCTGACACGTCATCTTGAAAAAATGTTTTTGGCCGATATCTCGGAAACTATGTACTTAAGGGCAAAAAACATTAAGATCATTATTGTAGAAAATAAAATGTCGCATCTTTTGTTTCCGGTAAACTTTTTTGTAAAACTTACCGTTTACGATTTTTGGTCCATTTAATGACATTTCATTAAATGGACCTTAAAACATTAAATGGTCCATAAATCGTAAACGGTAGTTTTACAAAAAAGTTTACTGGAAACAAAAGATGCGAAATTTTATTTTCTACAATAATGATCTTAATGTTTTTTGCCCTTAAGTACATAGTTTCCGAGATATCGGCCAAAAACATTTTTTCAAGATGACGTGTCAGGAACGCATTCTCTGAACGGCCGAACTATAGACTAATTATATTTCCGAAATACTAATTTTCATAAAACCATCTCACTTCACCACATCATTGCTTATTGTTTGTTTTCGATTTTGTCTTTAACTGCCTAAGTTCTTCTATTATTTGCGTTTCTGTGTCTGCATGCTATATGCATGTGTATTTTGTGTCTAAAATTTTCCCGATGTGTGTGTGTGTGATTGTCTAAATTCTATAGTTTAAATGTTCTGAAATTAACCTTCTTTTTTTTATTATTTATGTATCTATCTAGATGGACAAATATAAATATCAACCACAAACAAAACGACCCAGTTTTTTGACATTGTGCGCGTACATATAGTTTCTAAACTGTCAAAATTCACAAGCTGATGGTCTTTATGGTGCCGCCGTACTCTCCACGAGGCGACCGAGCACCGCAGCTGTAGCTAACTTCACATCGTAAACAAGTATACAAGTCGGCGATGTGAAGTTAGCTACAGAAGTTTCTTGAGAAGCTTCTGAGTATGGCGGCAACATAGACAGGTAATATTTATGGGCCGTTTTTTTTGTGATAAACATTTCAAAAATGTGCAGCGACCGCAGGATTTGAACCTGCATCTTCGGAATACCATTCCAGACGTTTTATCCAATAAAGCCATGTATTCACTGAACAAAAATTGTTTTATAAACTGTTTCAAAAACAAAATAAAGTGTTTCTGAAACAAATAATAATGTTTCAGAGACAATTATTTTGTTTCTGTACACACGATGTGTTTATCGGTATGTTTCGGTGCTGTTCCTGGAAACATCTACGTGATGTTTCAGAAACTGTGTATCTGAAACGTTGCTCAGTGAATAATTTAAGATACGAAATCATGAAAATAATTTGTAATGTTTGTCATAAAAATAACTATATACGTTATAACTATATACGTTAATTATATACGTTATATACGTTATTTTTAATTTTATTTTATTTTTACTATAAAAATAAATTTATTGATTACATATTAAATAAGTTTTTGCCTCACGGTTGTGCCGAGTCATTTGAGCCGGATGTCTGTGTTGTGCCGAGCACGAAAACTTTTCTGTATGTCATGTTTGTTCGTTATTGTTTTACAACAAAATGGCGATTTCAGACGGCAACAGCGGTAACGGAGAAAGCGAAAACTCCGACTAAGAGCACGCCGCCAAAACGGACGCCGGTTAAAAAGCAGGAGACGCCCGTCGTCACGCCCACTAGAGGCCGGAGAGCCGCTAAAGGTAACAAAAGCTTTATTACACCCATAGAATAAGAACAGTAATAGAAACCGTACTAAAATAGCAAGAGATATACATCACTTAGTCCCATTTTTTAAATATGACATTTAAAAGGTGTTAGAAAAAGATGCACAAACAGCCGAACTTACGTAATTTCGAAGGGTTTCACAATCTAGCATTGAGATATCTCGGCTGTCCAAATATAGAAAGGTAAACAGTAAGAAAGTAAAATGATTAGAGATTTGAACCTCCTTACTAGAACTTGAGGGTTCAAATTTCCGTAAAAGACAAAAGACCAAACATTTTGACATTCCAACGGGTGATTTTGCCGTATATGACAGACATTGCGTTTTTTTTTCCACTCACTCTTGCTTATGCTGTATAACCAGATATGAATAAGATAGCTGTACCGTAGTTTTTATTTGAGTAAAATTTGGCAATACTTCTATTACTTGTAATTCTTCTGAGATTATACCCAACGAGTAGAGTAGTATCCATAGTAGCCATAATCTTCCTATGAAATATACATACAGGATACTGGTAATCAATTGGAGGTAGTATCCTTTCAGGGGCTTATTCTGTACATCAAAAACGAACAACATTCGTTCAAGACTTTTATCTTTAATAATATACCTAATTAAAAAACCCCCGACACAAAAATATTTGACAACAAACTTTCAATTGACAACCATTTTGGGCACATTTGTAGAATTTTGGTTCTTCCATCCCCACTTTAACCCACCATAACTCTTAAACGGCTCAATCGATTTTTATAAAATATAGCTAAGAACACTCTCGATTAAGTCTCCTTTCATCAAAAAAAAACTAAACTGAAATCGGTTCAGTGGTTCGGGCGCTATGATGCCACAGACAGACAGACAGACACACAGACAAACCGACACGTCAAACTTATAACACCCCTCTTTTTCGTCGGGGGTTAAAAAATGCTGTTCTATGGAAAAATATCGTTCACCCTCGACAAAATGTATGGAACAACTATTTTGATTTTTAGTTTTGACACAAGTCGCAAAACCAAAGTTGTTAGTTTTGATGTACAGAATAAGCCCCTAAAAGGATGCTTTTTTTATTGTGTGTGTGCGTGTTTGCGTTTGACCACATACTGCCTGATGTTGAGCAGATAAGCGGCCTAGGTTGTAGCACGCTTACCTAGAAGATACCTATTTACTCTGGATTTGAAGACGCCCACGTTGTACTTTAGCGGGAAGACAGAACCAGGCAAAGCGTTCCACATTCTGGCTGTTCGTATGAGGAATGAGGATTCGAACCGCTTGGTTCTAACGCGCGGAATGTCCACCTAAAAGGGTGGCGCTTTGGTCGCGTCTGTCTAGCCGTACGATAGAAGAAAGGGGCAGGTGGGACCAGATTGTGCAACTCCTGGGCGCACTCTCCGAAGTGAATCCGGTTAAAGGCTGATAAACACGCCACCTTACGTCGATGCTGATTGATTACCAGTACAGTAACCCTGTATAATCGAATTGTTAATTGTTCCAGAGTCAAAACCGTCCCCGATAGTGGCGACGCCCTCCACGTCGACGGGCAAGACGACCCGCACCCCGCGCAAACCGCCCTCGAGGAAATAATACACGACCAATACCCTCATCTCTATACTAGGGACTACGGACGATGCCCGACGCAGTTCAACTATAACCACACGGGTTAGTGCAGGTTTACACCTCAATAGGCATGGTGACTTGGTAAAAAAATCATTATTATAATTAGTCAAAAAATATTGGACACGTATTTTTTCTTTTGTCAATCAAACAACAAATGACTAAGGTAAACATTGTCAAAGTTTGAGAGTGGCCACAGGGATACCAGCCCGGGTAGCACGGCAAGGGGAGAAAACCATTTTATCCACTCTTAATGTCAGATGTCATTTTCTATCCATACTTTATTTCCTCTTCGAGGGGATATATTGGTGGAAAGACTATTAGTCCCTTTGCCATGCTTCCTGTGCTGAGGAAAAATGTGGTCGATCGAGAAAAGAAAGAAAAAGATGCAATGATTTAATATGGCATGTGTTAGAAAAAGACATGAAAAATATCTCGATACAGTGGCTAGTTGCCGTGTTTTTCTCTCAGTAGTGTCAAATTCCAATACATATTTGACAGTTTTGACAGCGCTGAGCAAGATTTTCCATACATGTTTGTGGTTGAAAATTGCCTCAAGCGACAACAGCGCTATCTCTCTAGTTGTAATAGCCCTGTGGGAGTCGTGACGTCACGCGGAACTTTAACGGGCTATATCTTCATCAATTTTTGTTTGATTGACAAAAGAAAAAATACGTGTCTAATATTTTTTTATTGTCTATCTGACGGTATAATTATATTGTTTTAAACATCATGCCTATTGAAACTGCAGTAGTTATCGTATGTCTATACATTTTAATACAGCGCCCCTGGCGAAAACGAGAAAGAACTAACAAAAATGTATGGAGCCACACGCGAACGCGAAAGTTTAAGTAAACTATGCAAAACCTGTACTAAAGGCTCAGGTAACAGCTAAGATAGTTGTCAACTATAAGTGTAGGCCGAATCATACAAGTCGGCGGATGTGAAGTTAGCAAGCTGCGCAATATCCAATCAACGCGCTGCTTTACGTGAGCTTCAGTCCTGACTGAAGACTGACTGTCCATGTCCTATCCTGCGGCCTTATTGCTTAGCGCTTACGCGCTCTGGCGTTCGGCTTCGCTTTTTCTCCCGCTCGCTCTCGTTGCGTGAGTAACTGGCGCGAGCAGGATAAAAAGCGAAGCCGAACGTCAGAGCGCTTACACAATAAGGCCCCAGATTGGACATCGCGCAGCTTGTACAGTCTACTAGTATGATTCGACCATAGGCAACAGCCATCTTATAGCCCGCGCCACACAAGTTGGCGGATGTGAAGTTAACTACAAGCTGCACAATATCCAATCCTGACTGAAGCTCACATAAAGCCGCACGTTGATTGGCTATTGCGCAGGTTGTAGCTAACTTCACATCCGCCAACTTGTGTGGCGCGACCTATAACATTTATATAACACATGAGCTAGGATAATGATTATACGGGCTGTATCAAACTGTGAAGTTAGCAACAAGCTCTGCTAAACCCTTTTCTCGAAGCTGTTATGTGAGCTTTAGTCTGGATTGGGTTTCACACAGCTTGTATCTAGCTATTGTATACTTCTAAAGTAACTAAAGAATGTATCATAAAATCATAATTTGCTAGCTCGGCTAGTCCGCCATTACAGAGTTGAACTTCTAAGGGAATACAATCAACATGGGATATGGTAGGTGGTTGAAACAGTGAATTCAAATAATCGGCCAAGTGCGAGTCGGACTAACACGAAGGGTTCCGTATTGCGTAGGAGCGAAAAACGGCTAAAAATTCAGGTTTATTGTGTGGGAGCCCCACTTAAATATTTATTTTAGCGTATTTTTACTGTTGTTATAGCGACAACAGAAATACATTATCTGTGAAAATTTCAACTATCTAGCTATCACGGTTCATGAGATACAGCCTGGTGACAGACGGACGGACAGCGGAGTCTTAGTAATAGGTTCCCGTTTTTACCCTTTGGGTATGGGACCCTAAAAATAACAGCCACAAATTGTAAAAACTCTCTATTGTCTGCTATTTGGCCCATACAATCCTGACTGAAGCTCTCATAAAGTTGTGCGTAGATTGGATATTGCGCAGCTTGTAGCTAACTTCACATCCGCCGACTTTTATGATTCGGTGTATACCAAAATATGGACTATACTGGACATTTCACTGACCGTGAAAGTTTAACGAATTAATTTTCTTGCTCAATTTCTCATATCTATTCTAATGTCAACTACCTACCATGTCTATGTATAATAAGTGCATAATGTTTGAATACTGTAGTGTCTTACCTAATGTTTCAACCACGTACAGGTCGCGGCATATAAGTCTAGCGCTGAGCGAAGTGTGGAGGGGATGGCTGCGCATGAGTTTAGTATGGCGGTCAACATGCGCAGCCATCCCCTCCACAGTACCCTCAGCGCTAGACTTACGTGCCGCTACTAGTACCAAAACTCAACAAGAAACATGTAATCATAAAGCCATGTATTCACTGAGCAACAATTGTTTATAAACTCTGTTTCAGAAACAAATATATACGTGTTTCAGAAACAAAATATAAACGTGTTTTTGAAACAAAATATATGTGTTTCTGAAACAAAACATATACGTGTTTTGAAACAAAATATACGTGTTTCTGAAACAAAACATATACGTGTTTCTGAAACAAATCATAATATTTATTGTTTATCGGTATGTTTCTATGTGGTGTTTCAGAAACTGTGTGTCCGAAACATTGTTGCTCAGTGAATACATGGCTTAAGTCTAGGTTTTAACTGGACTATGATTGATCCACTGTTTTTTATAATTGACTTACCACTTCAGACCTCACGCGCATTTGCAGCTTATTAATTTGTCGTTTTTCTTTAAAATCGGTGACGCTACAAACAAAAGATCATTGTCACGCTATATCTTCGCTTATTACAATTTGCGTTAGTTCGTATGGGCCGGGTGGCTAGCCCTGGTGTCAGTGTTTTTAAGGCCTCTAATATGGCTTTACGGCTTAACAACCGGGGCCCACAATCTGACGTGTCATCTGAGCCACGGTAGCGTTCAATAATATCGCTCGCGTAACAGCTCTTAAAAAGTTGACGACATAACTTTTACAATGAGTAGGTATTCAACCAAATACGCCTGTGAAGTATACTTGTATTGAGGTAATAAATACTAAATAAAACATTTTTGTATGAGATATAATTGGTTAAACGCCTATACAAAGTTACGTCGTCCACATTTAAGACCTATAAAAAGGCAAATCATTTTTAGACACAAAGTTTCATGTTGTGACGTGCTATATTATGTTTAAAGCTTATTTTATATTTGACGACTTACAATCTCAAGATTTTGACGGACTATTGTGTTATTTGAAATCAGCAATACTGTGCGTTCACACAAAAGATCTATAAGCTCAGAGAGAGGAAGTACACGATTATTATACTAGCACAATTATTGTATTGTACAAGGAAATTTTGTAAAAAAATAAGTTGCTTGATTAATTATAAGACAGATGAAATATTAGAGTATGAATTCTAAGAAAATGTTGCCGTATTCTAAATGATTATTACATCTAAATGAAGCAATAAAGCGTACTATGACTAGAGAACTTAGGGCATACATTTTTCATGTGTAAAAATGTGTCATTAATGTCCCATTTATCACAAGTCTTTACTGATAGTATTTCAGGTTTAAAGGTTTTTGTAATCGAATTGATAAGGTTATTCTAGTTCTTACTAACATGGACTAACTACTAACTTAAGCATTCGATAATTCATGTAAATATACGAATAACAGTGTTAACATGTTCTCTAAGTACTGTGTATGGGGCGGCATTTATTGCTATTTTAACATACAATTTAATTTGACTTTCTTATTGTGTTTTTAGTTTGCTAAGTTTAGCATGTAATTGGTGAACTTCGTAAACGTACAGTTCACGCCAACTGATACTAAGATTTCGTGTTCTGCGCATCTGTAGTACAATAAAATCATCGCTGCGTGTGCGCATTCGCTACTGCGCGTTAACCCATTCACTGCCTTTCTGAAAAGTAACGATATTACCCAGATGCCGCCAAGTTATTGCAGTTTAAAATCAAACCGCCCACGGGCGGTCTCGGCGTGAAAGTTAAAAAAATTGCCCGCCGATGGGCGGGCTCGGCGGTGAATGGGTTAAAACATTGTGCTTCTCAATGAAATATTTTCGCGCAGGCTGATAGAATGAAATAATTTCGCGCAGGTATTATGTAGCGCCAGACTACTATAGATTGTAGCGACAATAAATAAATAAATTGATGATTACTGTATTTTTTGAAATAAGTAAACCGACCTATGTAGCTCAATAATTCTGACATTGATTAGTTGTCTTATGTGTCAATTAGAGTCAATTTTAGCTTGATTTAGAAAATACTAGCGACCTAAAATCCATAAACTGTTGCCTATCCAATACAGGTAACATATCAAACATCGTACAAATTCTCTACGTTTGATGGCAGTACCTCACAAAAATTGCATTGGCAAAATTGTGAAACACCGCAGAAGCCACAAATCAAGAATTGATTGACTGATACTAGCGACCCGCTCCGGCTCCGCACAGGTCACCGCATATCTGCTTAACATCAGGCAGTTTGTAGTCAAACGCAAACCTATACGAATTAAAAAAAAGGTGTAGAATACATGTAAACCATCCTCTTGAATCTATCTATCTAAAAAAACCGCATCAAAATCCGTTGCGTAGTTTTAAAGATAAATATACATAGGGACAGACAGACAGCGGGAAGCCACTTTGTTTTAAACTATGTAGTGATTGTTTTACTGAATCAAACACCAAGACAGTTAACATTGGCATGTTGTTAAGATATTATAAAAGTAGATAAATGCATTGCCCCTGCATTAGTGATTAGGAAAAACGTTGGAGGATATTTTTTGCCTCACAACATTAGGTAGTAGTTCATAAATATTTCTTTTTTAAGTCTAGGTTTAATTTTGAAACGTTGAATAGGTATTGTGGCAAAAATCTTGTATATCAGTACAAAGAATTTAAAATTGAATAAATGTTTTTGTCATTGGACAGTTTTTCGCTTCAACATAAGAAATATATTTTGATATGATCGGTGTTTATTTTCGAATTAGAAGTAGTGTGGATACGCAAAATCTATGAAAGTGTAATGATATACTTAGAAGACGTTTTTGAAATATCTTCATGCTTTTCAATATCCATTTTGGACCAAAATGTTTTAAAACTAAAATTGTGATCGAGGAATGATCATGACATGGGTATTTATGTATCTATCACTGCCTTGTGTCCCTTATTGAACTAAGATCGTTTCTGTAACTATCGAAGCCTTGAATAGTTATATTTTTGAATGGATATGTTTATTTTTATCATTTAACTCGTCATACTATTGTATGCTATGTGAATATCTTTATTCATTTAATTTTTTTAGGTACATCACTGTGTTTCGTTGTAAGGTTTTTATTTTATTTAGCGGTTGCGGTGATGACAGTCCCATAACTAGATTTGTTGAGTTTTCTGTAAAAGGTAAACATAAGTTGTTAATTCATCGGAGCTCTCGAGAGCGTGTGTGTGTGAACTTAAAAATAAGTACCTACATTTTAAGCGGTACTTTATAAATAGGTTTAATTCTGAGAGATAAGGTTAGTATATAAATTATTGTGTGTGTATTTTCTGTTAATAACATGTACCTAAGTGAATGTTTGAACGAAGGCACTCTGGTACAATAGCTGTAAAACATAATTTAGCATTTTATACAAAAAGATATCAGTTGGAGAGTACTATTGTAACAGAAAGTCCACAAATTTATATGCAATTCAGAATAAAATAAATATAATAATTTAAGAAAATTGAGTGTTTTATTTCTTTAGTTATATGATGAAGTCCTGTGATTTATTTTGAAGATATAGTCCGCGCCACACAAGTCGGCGGATGAGAAGTTAGCCGCTGATGACACTTCGCCGTAATTCGCTAATTAATGCCGACGCAGTGGCGTAGTGGTGAGCACGAGCGTAGGGAGCGCGCGGGAGGGATGAGGTTGGCGGGCGGGTGTGCCCCGGCGTCTCGTCTCTCTGGTTCCCGCATACCTACCTATATTTTGCTTTTTGCGCAGCGTTCTGCGCCTAACTTCCCATCCGCCGACTTGTGTAGCTGAGATTGTAGTAGTCTACATCGGACAAGGTAGCGCTCTATATTTTTCAATGCAGGGACGGGATCTTACCAAGCCAACCTTACTATAGAATATATACCTAGCAATGTTGTAGTGTACATATGAGATCAGTCTAAGGCGCGATTTACACAGAAACTGCGTAAGGTGCAGTGCAGGCGTGGAACAGATAAGGCGCAGACGCTATTAAAATTATATAAGAGGCGAAGAAACGTTACGATGGGTCATTATACAGGCTGATTTTGTTGCGATAGCGTGTCTTCTTCAGAAGACCAAGATGCGCTTGCTTTGCTGCATGCTGCAACTCATTAATTTGCAGAGGCACAAAAGATATTGGGTGCGCTCTGTGAAATTGTCATAAGAGCATAGATATTTTAAAATAATGAAAAAATTACTTGAATATCATGATCGTTTTCCTACAGTATATAAAATGTCACAAGAATGCTTCAATATTATATTGTCGAAAGTAAAACACGGTCTTCAGAATCGTCAAACATTTTTGTGTTGGTAAATACTGAATAACAAGCAAGCGACGTGCTCCTTGCGCGTCGCGCCTGCTAGCGACGCGGCACAGGCGACAGAGCGGCGTGCCTGCACCGCGCCGCGCCGAGTGTAATTCACGGATGTCGCCTTGGTACAATTTGTATGAAAACGTTTTGAAGAGGTACATGCCTGTGCTACGTCTTCACCTTACGCCTTTTCTGTGTAACTCACGCCTAAGACGGGGAAAACTGGCACAAGGGAGTGGCCTATACTATACCCAGCAGTCGATACAGGATGATGAACGGGATTGTAGTATATTTTTCTTTTGACCCTTTGAACGCCGCCGCTTAGAGGCGTAAAGAAATTTTGGGCTCAGGGGCTTTTGACTTTCGAACAAGGAAGTTTTAATACTCGAATGTCTCGGACTTATACGGAACTTTACAGATTCTCCATACAATCTGTCAAAGTTCCATAAACGACCGAGCCGTTCGAAAGTCAAAAAATGCGCCAAACCGCCATGCCAATGATCACTTTTAAACCCTTTCACGACCCTTTGGATATCACTACATAGTATTAAACAAAGTCGCTTTCTCTGTCCCTATATCCCTATGTATGCTTAAATCTTTAAAACTACGCAACGGATTTTGATGCGGTTTTTTTAATAGATAGTTATTCAAGAGGAAGGTTTATATGTATAATACACCTGCCTGTGCGAAGCCGGGGCGGGCCGCTGAGGAAGTTTTATTGTGGTTATTTTTGAAGAAAAAATATCCTTCTCTATACTAAGTGTTGATTCCCATATTATAAAAACATCCTATTTCAACATGGAAAGCTAATCATTTTTGAAGTTGTTTTCTTTTATAAATATGTACTTGAGAGATCTAGTTATAAGTTTATTCTCAGTTTTAAGTTGTAATACCTAGGAGTATTTCTGATTAAGACCTGTCGTCTAGTCTTACACTAAAGATGAGGATTTCAGTAAAAATTCAAATTTAAATACTGTTATCAAAACTTTAATCGTCAACATTTTCCATTGGCTGATCAGTCATTATTAATCCTCGGCTCCACAAAGCATCTGCTAACTGTATCTTGTCTGTATCACTTGGTAATTCAAGGCTTTCCACTGTCACATACTGCGGATATGCAGTTATCAAGGTTTCCACCCCTGGAGCAAATTCTGGCTCAATTTCTAGGAATGGCAGTTCATTGCCGTGGTACTCCAAGGAGTTTTCTACATAGTAATACAACCTAATCTTTTCCTCTGACACCATTCTCAGTATATTCTTTCGTAGCAGTCTTATTCCATCGTCAAGCCTTATTTCAACTCTATTTGTCACTTTTCCATCTTCAATCATGACATCAGAGTCACCAAAGACAGTGACAGCTTTTTCTAAGTCATTCAATACAGGGGGCAAAGCATCATGCTGGTAATTCTTGTTCATTTGATCCACAGCCTCGTCGATTGGCAAGTAATCTTTAACTTTGTCAAACAGAGATTGGACTAAATTGGTTATTTCTTTTCTGCGGGGTGTGTTGGAATCTGAATGTACCAGGCCAAAGTTGTCGTAGATATCAAATGGTAAACCACGCCTCAGTTCAACATTCTCATTTATGGCCATTTGTAATGCTGCTGGAACCAGTTTTTCAAACAAATCTGCCCAGGAATGCTTCTGGTACATGCTGACTGTGACATGTAGCGAGTGCTCTCCATCAATAGTTACTCCTTGATGGATGTAGCCTCTTGGAAAGTAAAGCATGTCTCCGGCTTCCAGTGTAACTTCCATTATGGGCTCTCCGATTTCATCCTGATCAAAATTCTTTGACGAAACCCTCGGAAGAATTTCATTTTCGGTACGAGGTTTATAAATACGCCAGTGCTTCTTGCCTTCTGCTTGTAGAATGAAAGCTTCAATGTCATCATAGTGAGGAGCAAAGCCCTGACTGTCTGGAGGTGTCAAATACGCATTCGCTCCCACAAATGAGTTAAAAAACTCTTGCATCGTAGCATTGAGCAAGTGCAGTTTAGGAATATAAGTCTGCGGATTCAAAAGCCTGATGCTGCAGCCGTTTAGATAAAAATCCCACACTAAATGTGGATGAGCCCTGCCTTCCGGGTTATGAGTTTCTCTTTTACCATCTTCGTAAGATGTGATGTCAATATTCTTTGTAAATTGTATAGTTTCAGTTCTGAGCATGTTGTCAATAACTGGAGTAGAAATTATTTCTTTGTAATATGCAGACTTATTCCTGGAGATGTGTAGGGGCTTCTTTTCCCATATTCGGTTTAGGAAGTCATCTGGGTTGTATGGAGCTATCATCCACTTGAATACTTTGAGGCCCTCTTCGACGCTGTCAGTCTCCACTGTTGTGAAGGGTATGTCATTTTCACAGTCACTAGATCCACTTTCGGATTCCCTCTTGACCACAGAAGGGACAACAGCTGGTATCAAAACAGGGACATCTTCGCTCTCCGAAACTCTAGAGGCCTTCTTACGCATGACGTTACCAGTCTCAGATTTAGTCGTTTTATTACTTACATTGTTTCTTTGGTCGATCTTTGCACTTTTAGACCTTTTCTTTTTGTGAGTCTTTTTCTTACCGATACTTTTAGGTTCTTTCTTCTGTTTCTTTAGTTTTTGGGCGACTTGGATTATAGTTTCGTCGGTTATGTTTTGGAGAACATTTGCAGCTGCCGCACGATTTTTCTTTCTCTTGTTCTTCTTTTCTTTGTTTGAGTGTTTGTTGGATTTATACATAGAAAAGGCAGAGACTGGAAAATCCATATTTAACCTCTAAATCCCTGTACTTATTAAAAATACCTCCAAGACTTAAAAAATCTTTCTAAGTTTCGCAGAAATATTCACTTATAACTTACGGTAGATAGATTAGTATTTCACTCAACAAACTCAGTATTTAAGCTATTTTTCATAATTTTTATCAACATTTATTTACTACATACATTACATTCAAATTTTAGGTTAGAACAGGGTTGCCAGCTTGCTAACGGCATTTTACCAATTTCATTTTATTAATAATTTGCTAGGTAAAATAAAATTGGTAAGCTAGCCCAGTGAATAAGAATAACAAAATGTTTATTATTGTTAAGCCGTGTAAAAAGATGTTACAAAAAATTGATTTCAACATTCTGCCCATTTCGAGCGTACAGTAATAACGCCTGGGGATAATTCCGTGGCCTCCTCGGTCACCAGATTTAAATTCGTTGGATTTTTTCTACTGGAGATACCTGAATTGAAGGACATGGTCTACATTTCTACAAGGATCCCGTCTCCACCATCGAACAACTTCGTGAGCGAATTCACAGCGTGGCAGAGGAGATCAATCGAGCGGGTCATGCACGCAAAATAAAACGCTCATTCATTAGAAGATGTAGGTTATACATTCGTACTCGAGGTGGACATTTTGAATACTTGTTTTAAATTTCTATTCAATAAATGGAATTCAAATGACTATTTGTTTTAATTTTACTCTGTAATACAATTCCTAGTTGTAATATTGGTTTTGTTTACTCAAATCAATTCTAAATTAACTTGCAAATGCAAAAAATAATCTGACCCATCATACTCGTATGAGCAATATTTTTTGATTCAGAGCTAGAAATGTCATGAGTTATAGGTACCATTTTGAAATCTTATTGAAATAGGTTATTTAATAACTAATTGGACACGCATGTCATTTGACATTTTTTTACACCACTGAATCTCATAGTTTGATAAAAAAAAAAAAAACTAAGCACAAACTGTTGCGTTTAAGATCAAAAATAAAAAACTATGGCTATCTTACAAAATTGGTACTATTTTACATTTTATAGCGCCACTATTTAGGAATGCTATTCAGAAACCCCAGAAATCAGACTGAGAAAATATTTAGAATTGCAAATTTGGCATTTGAAAGAGTGGGTCGACACCGATATTTTTCAAATTTTCAAAAATGTCCAATAGCAATAACTTGAAAACCGTGACACTTTTGCCGAGTACAAATTTTCATTTTCCAAACAGTTGTGATGTCCCTCAACCGTAATAGGTAAAAGATTATCCACCTTTTACGCCACACCCTGAGGTAGGTATAAATATTGTAGCTACAACAATGGTACACTTAGAGTTGTCGAATAAAACCATCGAGCTATATACGTAGTAATATTTCCTCAAAGAATAAAACCAATATTTTTTTATAACGTTTTATTTAGGTAGGTTATTTGTATTACTTTATTGTAAGTATATAGGATTCTCTACATCTTTGTCAAGGCGAACTGATTTAATTTCTATGCCTTATTTTGGTATATTTTCTACTCATAATAAATTTAGACAGTAAAACATTTTTCTTGACTTTGTCTCAACTAAGACACTAACACATTATTTTAAAATCTCTATAAGATAATTATAATGACAATGAATACATATTTAACATCTTTTACACTCGTGAATTACCGAAATCATGTAGTAAAGAATTTACGTTTTACTTATTTATGTGATTAAATTATATAAACCAGGGTGTCTCTTAATATAAGTACCTATTTGATTTATCCAAATATACGATTTTAGTTGAAGTAACAAAAGAACGTAATTTAAACATCATACGATAACGGCCGGTAAGTGTATACAGTATAGTTTTTTTTCTAATTTTATAAATATCTTAGCTCGTGTAAATATTTACTACTTTATATTGCATAAATAAAATGTGTTTAAATAGAATTCTACTATCTTCATAAGTATTATTTATATTGTCATGGTTGTTAAGTGTGTGAATAAAACAATATTATTTTTTATAACTTAAACTATAAGCTTTACACAGCCACACAGCTTTAATAACCCTAAAAGCATATAGATACACATACAAATAAAATAAATGTATAAATATTTATATACATTTATTTTGCTGTAAATTAAATCAAAGGTGTAGAAAACTTTGTAGTATTTTCTTTGCTTTAGTAAAAATTCAATAGACTTTAAAGTTAATTTCATGACTATAATAGGTACGTCATACTCGTATTTTTTATTCATACACTATGTGGTGACATTGATTGCGAGATCTACATTTATATATAGTAGGTACACAGATAATACAATTTTGAATGCAATTTGACAACATGTATGGCTATTAAAAAATATACATAATAATCAACATATTTTTTACTTCTTTTATAAAATATTGAAGAATCTAAGAATTG
This sequence comes from Hypomecis atomaria, assembly GCA_964007245.1. NCBI lineage: Eukaryota > Metazoa > Arthropoda > Insecta > Lepidoptera > Geometridae > Hypomecis > Hypomecis atomaria. Next base: position 20,153,714 of record OZ023291.1, read on the forward strand.
GTCATCTATCACACTTATTGATACGTACGTTACGACAAATTTACTCTACTATTTTTACACTTTTTAGATACATACACAGTTTTATATTATATATATGCAATGGTTAATTCAAAACTATGAAAATGAAGACGAAAGTAAACTATACCATTTACATATATATATATATATATATATAGTATATGAGAGATTGTAGAGCAGGTCCAGAATAGACAGAGCCTTTATTGATATGACTGAGTTATAGTTTCGATATTTATAATTAGTTGTTCAAAGAGTAGGAAGGCATTAGTAGTTGTTATAAAGAGTGAAGATATAGGACAGTAGGTATTATAAAAAGTATTAAAACAGATTTGTAAAACGTATACGTTAAGTTTTAGGTAAGACATGTCGAGAGTCAGTCTGTCTGAAATTACATTGTTCTTGTCAATATTTTAAAAAATTTAGTCCACCATGCTACCGCTGCTGGCGGGTTTTCATCAATTTATAAAAAAGAATTAGAAAAGTGTGAAAATTTGCAAAACTTTTTCAGTCTTATAACAAACGTTTAGTCCACTAGTAGTCACTGCCAGCGAAGAAAAAACGTCGTTTTATAAATGTTAAAATATGTAGCTGTTTGGGACGGCCGACGAAGGGATAAAAAAAGAGTTACTATTTTCTGAATATTTCTTAATTATGCAACTTATCTAACTTAAATTAAAATGGGTTACGTGGTTCAACACACTAACTTTCTAAAATATACTACTCGTTCATTTTATTCACACGAATTTTTTTTGGATGCAGCCGGCAATAAAGTTATTAATTAAGAGCAAACAAAGCGAAACTTTAGCAATCCGGCTGTAAGACTTAGTACACAACTTGACTTGAGGGTTTTAAACAATGGAACAGAAACAAATGAGTATTCATAAAACCAAGAATATTTCTCGACACAGTTTTAAAACTTTAAAAGAAATAAATATGATCGTAGAAAACCATAACATTTCCAAATAAAATAACCCGAAAAAATCTTTTACTTATTAATATTTGGAGATGAGATTAGATTATTGGATAGAGACCGAAGGATATAGGATCCAGCAGTGGATATTATACGGATGAAACGACAATCCAAATCTATTACCCCTACATTGTCGATTTTCCTTCGATACGTACGAAGCGGTTTGACTCAACATTTCTGATTCGCACAGCCAGGGAATGGAACAGTCTTCCTACTTTGCTGTTTCCTAAGAGATATAATCTAAAGCTTTTCAAGGTCAGAGTGAATAGGTATCTTCTAGGCCTGCGTGATTCATCTTCGACCACAACGTCGCTTACCATCAGGCGAGTTGGTGGTCAAACGCGAACTTATTAGGGTTAAAAAAAAAATTGAAAATTGTAAACAGTAAAACCATGTCCAGAATTATCCAAGCGAAACCAAGCAGCATCGAGTTTAATGAACGCGCATGTCGCGAGCGTGCACAGGCGTGGTGTCTTCAGGGCTGGGGCTGTCGTCTAGATGTGGTCGGATGTGTACCACGGAGCGGCGCTGGTCGTGGTGGTTGTACTCGTCTCGCATCACTAACCCGCCGATGCCGTAGCCGGGGCCCATGGTGCCGCTAAGGCGCATTTTCTCGGGGTCTTCGTCGAGCTTTACGGAGGAGAACACGGTGCTCAGGTTCAGTTGCGGGATGTCGTAGAATACGGTCAGGACCAGCATGAGGAATGACAAGCCCATTATCAGGTACACTGGAATGATAAAAAAATTACTTGTAAAATAATATTATATTCACGAATACATGTATTATTTATGTATTCAAGATCGGGGATCGAAAAAATCGCAAACTGAATTAGAATAGAATGACACGGTTGTCGAGGAGTATTAATCAAGCATGAGATTTTTACTTCTCAAAGTAGCGCGATGTCTTGATAAAACCACAGGAAAATACTGTGTGCGAGCCACATCTAGCCGTTCTGTTTAACAGGACAAATAAAAGCGATTTCTTCTAGGCAACCTTAGGACGGAGAAACGTATTTGAAGATTTATTTTTTCCTTTCATTTTACCACATGCTAATAAATGGCAAATAGAAGGAACTATTTAACCTAGACCACCGTATATGTACTCTATTTTAGTGGAATAAATATTTCATTTCATTTCGAAGATAAAAAAACGACGGGGTGTGCTTTAAAAAGAATGAATAATACGAAACGAAGAGACCCACCTGACGTCAAGATCTTGTAGTAAGGCCTGTACTCCTGCCCCGCGGGGTCGTCACCAGGAATGTAGTCTCCCAGCCCAATGGTGGTGAGCGAGATGAAGCAGTAGTACACCGAGTCCAGGTAGTCCCACTCCGGCTCTAAGTACGCGAACGCTATCGCCGGCAGCAGGATGAACAGGGTCACTAAAGAAGCCACTGAAATGGACAATAAGATGGATTAGAAATATTATCCTCCTTCAGACACCTCTAGCATGGCAAAAGCAAAGGCACTTTCAATGTCAGTTATCAATGTCAATTTCATACTTTCTCACTCCGAGAGGACAAATTGTTTCCTTTGCCATGCTAGAGGTGCAGATGCCGTATGAAAAAATATGAAGTCGAGATATTAGCTGTTCTACGAGTTTCATGTATGGAACAACTTAGGGATGATTTATATTACGACGGGGCGGGCACGGGATGGACCCGGACGACGCGCGTACGTCGCACGTTAAATACATTTTTGTAGTGGCCCGTCCAGGCTTTTACACAAAATGTATGTAACGCGCATCGTACGTGCGTCGTACTGGTCGTCGTTGTGCCCGCCCCGTCGTAATACAAATCATCCCATAGCCTACCTAATTTTTATTACGCGACTTTAGGTTTGAACCATAACACAGGTAGGTCATAATCATGAAGTTATAGTCACGGTGGCCTTAGAAAGACAAAATCACAATCAAGGAGATATGTATATGTATACAGTAAAATAAACGAAAACGCAGTTTCAGTGCGTACCTACCAAAACTGTGTTCATACATTTTTTCTGCACTGCGGTAGCCAGACGACAGCCGGACCGCATACCGCATCCACATTGCGCATAATAATTATGTAGTCTAAGATATACAATTACTCCTCATCCTAAAATAAATTACAACTTACCCATGATGAACAGATGCATGAGTCGTATAGTGAACGGGCGGTAAAGGTGTCCGAGGCCCGCGTTCAAGGCTCTCAGCATGGCAGTGGCAGGCTCCAGCAAACGCTCCACGATGGCAGAGAGGAGCACTAATGTGAGCGGGATGCCGAGCAGAGCGAACAGGATGCAGAACATCTTGCCTGGCTTCGACAGTGGGGTTACGTGACCGTACCCTGGAACATGTTAAGTTTGTGTAAGCATTAAAAGACAATAGGTATATTTCAGTCCAAATTCTAGTCTCTGCAAAGGATGTGTATTATTTTATTTGTTTATTTAATCAACAGCCTATAAAAACATTAAATTAAGAGTTAAACTTAAGGCCAATTACAGATTTATAATATTACTAGCTTTTACCCGCGGCTTCGCCCGCGTTATATTTTGATTTTGGCTTATGTTTATGTCGGCTGCGAAACCTAACCTAACCGACAAATATCAAAATACCTTAGAGGAATGCTTTTGTTGGTTAAGTTACGGTTGGAGTGTATATACAATCTCTCTAGAAGTCTCTCTCTTCTTTGGGTCTTTTCCCCCAAAGAAGCTTAGAGGCTGGCACTCGAGGTTCAGCCGCTTTTAACTAAAACAGCTGAGAGGATGGCCGGTAGGTTGCATGCCTTATGAAGAGTGTCGCAACTTAGGCGGGCTGCAGTGACGCTCTTGCGACGCTGCATCCGAGGATTTTTTTTTTAATTATATCGCGAAATATCCCTGACATGATCAGGGGTCTTAATTACAAATGAATAAAAACGATACCTATATTTCAATGTTTTTGGCTGTTTGCAGTTATAATAAACATTACAATGGTACAGCAAGTTTATACCTACTTGTTCCTAATTATTGCTTTTTTACAAATATTTGTGCAAAAATTGGATTAAATTGTTTCTAAGGTTTTTACGTGTTAGATTAATTCCAATTTTTTGTTCTAAATCAAATCTCTGCTTTCCATAAACTGGGCATTCCAAGATTTTGTGCAGTGGAGTCTCCTCTTTTGTGGGTTCACAGATGCACGATGGGCTTTCCCTCAACTTAAATCGATGTAAGTATTGGGAAAACTCACCATGCCCCGTCAGCACTTGAGTTATGATTCCCACTGGTGCTATTTCTCTTACGATTTTGTATAACGCCCTTGCATCCGGAAAATATGTTTTAGTTACCGCCGCTGTGTGTCCATCCTGATACCGCCGGTTCCACTCGTCAAGAGAGTCCTTTCGGATTTCGCGCTTGACGAATGAAACGGGGCAGTTATCGTAAATAGGTCTGCACTTTGAGTGCAGTGCTGCTTCCTTTGCTAGCTGGTCCGCTCTCTCATTTCCCTCTATCCCCGCGTGCGCTATAATCCAATAAAGTTTCACCATTTTATTTTGTGCGTGTAGTAACTTTATGTTACCTTTGAATTTACTGCTAAGGGATGGAGGGAAGATACGCCAACTACCGTTTCCGGTGCAGACCTGGAGTCACAAAAGATATTTGCATTTTCGGTAGCCTCAAGAAGTGCCAATAACTCGGCCTGGTACACGGAGCACCAATCGGCCAATTTCAGCTTGCGGGTACTGATCTCAGCGGCATCATCCCAAATGGATAATGCCGCCCCAACTTTTCCTTTAATTTTGCTGCCGTCTGTAAATATGTTAATTTCTCGGTTAAGATTTAGCTCTAGTGCTGCTCCGTTTGCCAGGCATATGAACTCCATCTCCTCCTGCTGCGCTGGGTGTGGCTTTTTTTCTGTCTCTCTATCTCCAGTTACTTGCTGGGAATAACCTTTCTTAGTTTCATAAAGCAAGGCTGCTTCCTGGACTCTGATATGACAGCCGAGGATTAGGGGCCGCGGTGGGATAAATGGAACTGGTGGTGTGGGTGGTGGCCTCCACCTACCCTACCTTCCGCTAGGCCGTAAACGTGTTGGCAGACGCAGTGGGGCTGCAGGGGAAGAGAGGTGTCGGTATCGCGATTCTCACTGCCCTCTGCAGTTGAAGAGGCAGGCGCTACTATGACTGACCCGCTGCACTGGGACCAGGGCGTTGGAATGCTGTCTGACGTTCAGTACTGGTTAGTCCCGAGTGGTGGATGACGATGTGTCTTATGCTCCGAAACACTCCGTCATTATGGCGAGAGCGCAAGCTCCGTTATGGAGCCCGAGTCTGGGCTAGCGCTGTTGAGGGGCGCGAGGGAGTGCGAAAAATGTAGAAACGTCCTAAACTTGCCATGACAGGTTATTTCTGGCGCTCAGACGGCTGCTACCGCAGCCCGCTCACTTAATTTTTATCCTATCCTACGGGAACTGTTATAGTTTTTGCGATAAAAAGTGGCCTATGTCACTTTTCGTCTTTCAAACTATATTCATGTAATAAGCCAAGGCAAGTTGCTCCGTTGCTGAGAAAAATGTATTGTTAAGTCCTGCGGGAACCACAATTTTTTCGGGATGGAAAGTATCCTATGTCACTTTCCATCTTCCAAACTATGCCCACCCCAAATATCAAGTCAATCCGTTGCTCCATTGCTGAGAAACAGTTATTGTCCTATCCCATGGGAATCACGAATTTTCTCGAGATAAAAAAGTATCCTATTATCACTTTCTGTCTTTTAAACCATAGGTATCCATACCAAAAATCAGGTCAATCTTTTGCTCCGTTGCTGCGTCAAAGAGGAACAAACCAACAAACTTTTCGGATTGATAATATTAAAGTATGATGATTCTGTACCATAAAGGTAGAATAAAGAAACATGTTAAACCTCTAATGATAGAAGATTTAAAAATATTTTTAATGTCAGATAAAATGACGGCCTGGTATTAAACGTCAAAGTAACATGTAGCATGCAGAGGGAAAAAAACATTTTATCCAATTTTAATGTCAGTTGTCATTTTCAATCCATACTTTATTTCCTCTTCAAGGGGATATAATGGTGGAAAAACAATTTGTCCTCTTGCCATGCTACTTGTGATTTATAAAAGTCTTCAGACAATGTCACCTGTCATCTAATTACGTTTGGCTGTGACGTTTCGTTAGTCCTTAATAGCGTCATAGAGGAATTAATCACTTAGCGTCTTTGTGATAGTGGCGACAGTTTCGCTTTCGATGGTTTTTGTCCTGTCCTACAGGAACTATGCAATTTTTCGGGATAAAAAGTATCCTAAAGCTCCTTCCGCCTTTTAAACTATGTCCATGCCAAAAATCAAGTCAATCCGTTGCTCCGTTGGTGCGTGAAAGAGTAACAAACCAACAAACCAACAAACTTTTCGGATTTATAATATTAGTAAGTGATAATAGTATTATGTGAACGCAACCTTTAATATAGGCCATCTCTGGCAACACTTTAATGTAATGTCAATCTGTCAATCGTTCTGTCTTGTCTATTCTCTGTGTAAAATCCACGTCTACGTACCTAATATAAAGTAAGAATTAAGAAGAAAACCGGTGCAATTCGACAGATCCGACGTCCGAAAAAGACCGGCCGGCGCGGCACCGCGTGGGCGCACTCACAAGGAAGATCGCTATTTTTCTCGGAAAAATAAGGCATTTTTAAGAAAAATGAGCACTGCTTCTAATACGGCATTCAATATAGAAAAATTAATAGGACGATCCAATTATTCTAATTGGAAATTTGCGGTTAAGACGTATCTTCAACATGAAGACCTATGGTCGTGCATTGAACCCACGTCGACCGGCGCGCCCATAGATCCCGCTAAAGATACCAAAGCAAGAACTAAAATCGTGCTACTACTGGACCCTATTAATTTCGTTCACGTACAAGATGCCGGGACGGCCTCCGAAACGTGGAAAAATCTAGAAAAAGCGTTTGACGACAGCGGCCTCACTCGGAAAGTGGGCCTCCTGAAAGACCTAGTGACAACTACATTAGAGAGCTGCAGTTCTATAGAAGAATATGTAAATAGAATTATGGGCACGGCCCATAAGTTGCGGGGTATCGGTTTTAATGTCGACGATGAGTGGATTGGTGTTCTCATGCTCGCTGGCTTGCCTGATGTCTATAAGCCTATGATAATGGGCTTAGAAAGTTCAGGGATTCCGATATCAGCAGATGCTATAAAAACAAAACTCATACAGGAAATCAAAACAGAAAATCCCTCCGCCTTCTACACAAGTAAGAAGAAGCCACAGAAAACCCCAAACAAGTCAACACATTCTCTAGGTCCCCGTTGTTTTAACTGCAATCAACATGGTCATATAGCCAAATACTGCAAGGCTCCGAAGAAGACCAAAGAAGCTAAAGAGAGCTCCAGTTTTGTTGCAGCTTTTTCAGCATTTTCAGGAAACTTAGATGACAACTGGTTCCTTGACTCCGGTGCAGCCATGCACATGACAAACAGAAGTGACTGGCTGTATGATGTCCAGAAAGCTCCGATCTCAAACATCACAGTAGCAAACAAGTCCCCGATGCCAGTTGAAAGCTCCGGTAAAGTAAACATAACAGTGAAGGGCTCCGATAAAATACAGGTAAGAGATGTATTATTTGTACCAAGCATTGCTGTAAATTTGCTCTCAGTAAGTGCAATGAGCAAAAATGGTTGTAGATTAGTGTTCAACAGCCAAGGATGTGATATTTTCAATGCTCAGGGTGTACACATATGCTCAGCAACAATGATAAATAACCTGTACAGGCTGAATGCCAATACCAATATCTCCGCTAACATGATTTGTACTGGCATTACAGATGACTCCGTGTTATGGCACCGACGCATGGGCCATTTGAACTTCTCCGATGTACAGAAGCTCCCCCTGCATGCCGAAGGTCTATCTCTGCCTGTGAGTAAAGAAAAAGCCAATATAACCTGTGAAACATGCCTCAGAGGAAAGCACTCCAGAATACCATTCCCAAGAGAAGGTTCCAGAGCAACACAACCGCTGGAAGTCATACATTCCGACTTGTGTGGACCAATGGAAACTCAGTCTATGGGAGGTAAGAAGTATTTCATAACATTCACTGATGATTACACTAGAAAAGTGTTTGTCTACTTTCTTGCAAATAAATTAGATATTGTTGAGATTTTCAAAGATTTTCAGAAAAAAGTAGAAAATGAACTGAATTCAAAAATTAAATGTATTAGAACTGATAGAGGCACTGAATATTGCAATAAATATTTTGAAAAATATCTGAAAGATCGTGGAATAGTCCATCAGACAACAGCTCCATTTACTCCTCAACAAAACGGCTTGTCGGAACGCATGAACAGGACGTTGGTTGAGCGCGCTAGGTGTATGATCTTTGATGCAAATCTTACTAAGAGCTACTGGGCTGAAGCAGTTGCGACAGCTGCATATATAATCAACAGATCACCGACACAGTCATTGGAAGGTAAAACACCTTATGAAATGTGGTTTAATAAAAAACCTAAGCTTTCACATCTTAGGATTTTTGGATGTGAGGCTATGGTACATATACCCAAAGAGCAGCGCCGGAAATGGGATGCTAAGTCCAGTAAATTAATATTTACAGGGTATTGCGAGAACTCAAAAGCATACAGATTAATGGACTACAGAACCCACAAAGTAGTAGTGAGCAGAGATGTCACATTCTTAGAGAAAAAACAGGATTTAGGTATTAATGTACCTACTGGAGTTTCAGGCCACCACACACCTGCAGACTGCAACGACAGCGGTTTCAGCAGACGAGATACTACCATGTCACCCTGTACTGAGCATCAGAGAGGATCATGCGTGCCGGTGCCTCTCAGCGACATGACCAGAGAGGAAAGAGAAGAAATGGTGACTGAAACTGTAAGCAGTGAGTATGACACTGGAGATAGTGATGTCGATAATTTAAATGAGACCTTACATGGGCCCCTGATATCACCAGAATCAAGAGATAAGGTAACAATAAGAGCTCACAAACAACAGAAGCGACACACAAACGTTGCTGTGCCTTCAGTCTCACCGACATCACAAGAAAAGGTAACACTTAGATCTCATGTACGGAGAGATACTACTGATGATGATGATCCTGTCAGCTACTTATGCTACAGTAACCTGAATGACCCGCAGACTCTAGAGGAGGCGCTTTCTTCAGAGAACGCTGATCACTGGCGTAAGGCAATGGATGAAGAGCACGAGTCACTGTCGAAAAATGAAACTTGGACTCTGACCAATAGGCCTACAGATAAAAGAGTGATACCATGTAAGTGGGTTTTTAAAACTAAAACGGATCAGAAAGGCAATATTACTCGATTTAAGGCTAGATTAGTAATAAAAGGCTGTGTACAGAAGAAAGGACTGGAATATGATGAAGTCTTCTCTCCAGTGGTACGTTACACATCTATGAGATACCTACTAGCATTGGCTGTGAAGTACGACCTAGAAATCGACCAAATGGACGCCGTATCCGCCTTTTTACAAGGTGATATTGACCGAGAGATTTATATGGAGCAGCCTCCAGCATACGAAACAGGATCAGAAGTATGTAAATTACAAAAATCAATTTATGGGCTCCGTCAAGCCAGCAGGCTGTGGAATTTGAAGTTGGATAACGTTCTACAGGAAATTGGCTTAAAACGCTCACAGATAGATCCTTGTGTATATTACAGTAAAGATGAAATGATTTTCATTGCTGTATGGGTCGATGACCTCATAATCATAACCCCTAAGAGGGATATAACAAATATGATTAAAGAAAAATTAAAAGTAAATTTCAGTATGAAAGATATTGGGGAGCTCAAGCAATGCATTGGATTAAATATAACTAGAAATAGAGGCACAGGAGAATTATTCATAGATCAGGAGAAATATATCAAAGAAATTTTACAAAAATTTGGCATGTCAGAATGTAAACCTGTAAAAACACCAATAGAAGTTGGTATGAAATATGAGAAAAACTGTGAAAAGGCAAAGGTAGATTTTCCTTATCAACAGGCAATCGGGTGCTTGATATATTTGGCACAAGCTACAAGACCAGATATAGCTTTTGCTGTAAATTCATTGAGTAGATTCAATAACAACCCTCATCCAGACCATTGGCTCGGAGTGAAAAGAATTTTAAGATATCTACAAGGGACTAGAGACTTAAAACTGAGATATCACCAAGATGGTATGCAGAATATAATAGCATATTGCGATGCAGACTGGGGTGGCGATATAGAAGAGAGAAAAAGTTGCTCCGGTTACATATTTATGTTTCAGGGCGGAGGGATTTCGTGGAACTCACGCAGACAGCAAACTGTCGCACTGTCGACTACCGAAGCAGAGTATATGGCGATGAGTGAAGCCGTACAGGAAGGTTTATGGTTCCGGCAGCTGCAGATCGAGCTCAGCCAACAGGACTCTGGTGATATAATTTCCATATATTGTGATAATCAAAGTGCCATTAGACTTTCCCTGAGTGATAGTTATAAACCTAGAACGAAACATATTGATATAAGGTTTCACTTCATTAAGGACTATGTAAACAAATCATATGTAAAGTTTTCATTCGTGAGAAGTGCTCAGATGATAGCTGATATTTTAACTAAAAGCACTTCAATTGAAAAACATGTATATTGTACATTTAATATGGGTTTGCGTTCAGGAGAGGATGATAATAGTATTATGTGAACGCAACCTTTAATATAGGCCATCTCTGGCAACACTTTAATGTAATGTCAATCTGTCAATCGTTCTGTCTTGTCTATTCTCTGTGTAAAATCCACGTCTACGTACCTAATATAAAGTTATCTCTAAATTGCACATTTTCGTCTCATTTCGTAATATCCACGGTCAAAACTCTTCAGTAAGGAAGTAAGGATAGTAAGGATTCTGTTACCAAGCATACATTTTCAATTTCACATTGTACTTAGGTATTAGGTAACTATCGAACTATATGAGATCAATATCAAACAAAACGTTGTATTTTTTTTAAGTCGGGCCAGGAAATACCAAAATAATATTAAAATTTTGTATTGATAATATCCAGATCTCAATTCGAGATACATAGATACGCTATTTTTCCTTAGTAGGTAACTAGCTTATGCTCAGCAACAGATATGATGTGGCCAAAATGACCGAGCATTGTAAAATATGTAACGTTATCATAATTATCAGTAATAGGACATCCACTTCTGAAAATAGGTCTTCCCTATGGATTTCCAATAAGCCCGGTTGGAAGCGGCCTACATCCAGCGTGTTCCAGTGATAATGTAAGCAATGTAATTTCTTACCAATAGTAGTGACGACGGTAGTGGAGAAGAACACAGACTGGCCGAAGCTCCAGTTGGGTCCAAGAGTCACGTTCTTGGAGGCGGACACGCCGCGGTTGCTCGCGCGGACCACCTCATCCAACAGGGTTTCCAAATCCACATCTGGAACAAACCACAGACCAGTTTAAAAATACGTACATGACACCACTAATATTTATAATTGAAAATAAATATAGTTTTTCAGTTACTAATTAGGTTTATTATGTGTGCCCTATCTATCAAACTCGCGGAAAAACAAATTTTTCAATAATATTTATTTCCAATTAATTAATCAATACTATTTTTTTTACCTATATCAATATATCAATACTATTTTATTTCAACTGAGCAGCTAGAAGTTACTGAAATTATATGTTGTTTTCGTTTCAAATAAAGTTATGCTATGAATTTGACCTCTGCGTCGTCATAGCGACGAGAGCAACGACCCAATCCTGACTGCAGCTAACAAAATGCCGCGTGTTGATTGGATATTGCTCAGCTTGTAGCTAACTTCATTTCCGCCAACTTGTGTGACGCGGCCTGTACCTATTAAAATATATTTTCCCCATTTTTCCGGCAATCAAAAATCTACTGGCAGCCCCAAAATAATTTCGTTTTCGCGCCACAAGTATTACGTTTCATTCCACGCACATACATTATTCATTAGTTCGTTGGTCTCAAGGGCCGCGAAAATTGAACTTGGAAATGCGCGCGGTGCGCGCCACGAAAGATATTTCGTGGCAAAAATAAAAAGCTAGAGAGAAAAACCTAGGAACTGAAGTTAATTCATTAGATTAAAGCTATCTTATCTAGTTAATCTTATTAGATTAATCTAGTTAATTAATTGTCTTTACCCTCATGAAAAAAATATATTATACTTTATATTATCAGAATCTATTTATTTTGTGTCCGGCCGGCAGTTAGGAAATCGTATGCACCTCAATCTTTTCAAAGTGACGTGTATATATCGAATTTTAATCTAAGTTCTAAGTCTACCAACCCGCATTAGTACCTATGGCAAAGAATATATAATAATACTACGTACCTATGGTAAGTAAGTTCGTATAGGCGGGGTGGCTAGCCCTGGTGTCAGAGATTTTTAAGCCGCCTGAAGGCCTCTGACATGGCTAATTAGTACTTATGGTAAACCAAGATCTAATTGATCAGTACAATGTTTTGTACATTGTATGCGGCATTCTTCTAGAAATTATCTTTATTTTTTCCCTTTTAACATGTAATACCCGGCACAAGTAATTACATAAATTACATTAATAAATTAGTAGGAATCGTAAGTGAGTAAGTAATGTTTACAAATTAATAATAAATAGGTAATTAAGGACACGTACACTCGCGTCGAGGCTAGTGACCAACTTATCTGAGTTATACGAGGGCGCCACGGTCGCTATTCCAAAGCAAGATTGCAATCGCAGTAGGAAAATTTAGTATACCTATCTGACCACTTCTATTTGTATCGAGTTGGTCGCACTGATGATACAGCACAGCATAAGTAGTAGTAGCAATGCTGGGGGTACAGTACAAGTTTATAAGTTCAATTTGCCGAGGGAGCCACTAGCAAGTTTTCTAAGTAACACTCACAGTATTCAGAGAACACGTTTAGTATAATTGTTTCGCCAACTGTGCAGCTAATTTTGTAGGTCTCGTGTGATAGCCTTCTGAACCGGGGTCGGTCGATGTGACATCGAAAGTGGAGTGTGCGGAGACGTCACAAAGGGGTCGCAGGGGCCTCGTAAATAAAATAGTAATACAATATAAATCATGCATGTTATTGACACAGACGTATTGCTCGAGTATGTATTGTAGGTACTTAACATATCTATATTACATACAGGTTTATCCAGAATTGATATAATAAGACGAAAGGAGGTGAATCATACCATCATTATGAACAACTGACTGCCTCGGTGGCTCAGTGGTTAGTGACCCTGACTCCTGGGTCAAAGAGGCGTGGGTTCGATTCCCACCCAGGGCAAATATTTATATGATGAACATAGGTGTTTGCTCTATGTCTGGTTGTTATTTAGATATCACTACATACTATAAAACAAAGTCGCTTCCGCTGTCCCCATGTATGCTTATAACTTTAAAACTACGCAACGGATTTTGATGCGGTGTTTTTTAATAGATAGAGTGATTCAAGAGGAAGGTTTAAATGTAAAATAAACCTGTGCGAAGCCGGGGCGGGTCGCTAGTTATCTATGTAAATACCTCATCATCCCGACGTTTCGACCGAGTTGCATCGGGATGATGAGCTATTAATTTATCTCTTGATGACTTATGGCACTGAAACGTGGTCTCTTACCATGGGCCTTATTAATAAACTCCAAGTAGCCCAACGAGCTATGTAGAGGGCTATGCTCGGAGTCTCTCTACGGGATCGAATGAGAAATGAGGAGATCCGTAGAAGAACCAAAGTTACCGACATAGCCCAACGGATTGGCAAGTTGAAATGGCAATGGGCAGGGCACATAGCGCGGAGGACTGATGACCGGTGGAGTCGAAAAGTTCTCGAGTGGAGACCACGTATCGGCAAGCGCAGCGTAAGATGTCCACCCACAAGGTGGACGGATGACCTCATTAAGACCCCAGGATTGCGCTGGATGCAAGCCGCTTCCAACTGGTCATATTGGAGATCCATAGGGGAGGCCTATCTCTAGCAGTGGACGTCCTTTGGCTGATGGATGGATGGATGGATGACAAAATAAAAATGTGTTTAAATCGCGAAAGTTTAAAAACAACATAAATTAAATCTATTCTTTAAATTATTGGGGACTTTGGCCAAAACAACGACCGGAACATTTATATAATATTACGTCTTTAATGCTCATGATATATGCTCAAAAAGTAAAAATTAAATGGGACCACCTCGGGAGTATATACTTTCGAACTAAAAAAAATGTTTCGATTCGGTTCACAATTGGCGAAATTATCGATGAACATTCACAAAAAAATACATACAGACGAACATGGAACCTCCTTCTTTTTGGAAGTCGGTTAAAAATTATAATACTTGGGCCGCATACAATCATTACATAGTGCTAGTACAGCTAACAATAAGTACCTATAAGCCTAATGATTAGTGGTCTCTGGTCACTGAACTTGAGAACAAAAACGTAACAAAAAGTTCTGTAGGCGGAGTTTTTTTACGCTTCGATGCCTTTAGACCCGTGCCGTGACCGTGAGTAAAGATTCCAACAGAGACAAAGTTTTGTAAAAATTTATGTTAAGAACATACAGGCAGAAAAAATGTTTTAACGTAGGTAGTAGGTACAATATGTAGAAAATAAGACACTTACCTACTTGGCATTGTATTGTACTTACGTAGTTTTAGGTACCTTCCTAGAATTAATTGATACAAGCATTATGTAAAAATATACATCATAGTTACCTCTATAACTGAGACAGCGAGTGAATTTTATATGCATAAACCTCTCTGTAACTGAGATAACAGCGTTTTGTCCACGAAGTTTTATTTACCTAAAACTTCATGGTTTTGCCGATAATTATTAGATCTTCCTCGTTTCCGCCCAGGGCGCTGTACAGTGTACACGAATGTAAAAAGCCACACGGAAACTACTATAGTTTTCTTTTAAGTATAATCTCATACTAACCCCTCAATACAATACAATGGAATTAAAATCTATGTAAGAAGGTAAATACGTACATTGATTTAGTTTATTAGGTACGTATTTTAGACACGCCTTATCAGATTTATCTATTAATATCTCGAAAACCTTGATAACCCTTCAAATGAATAATAAGTGAATCTACGTCAAAACACGTTGCACAGTGGAAAATTTACATAAAAATGTTATTTTCAGTAATTTCCACTTTGATTTTCTACACTCTCTAATAATCTATCGCTTTCTAATTGCTCAGTTATACTAATTTATTCTAATTCTACCTGCGAATTCCGCACTTTTCTACGTAAGTAATTTTGAGCCTTAAAGACTTTCAGTTTTTGTTTTGCTTTACTATCATTTGGATTTTAAAATGAAAGTTATTTTTTTTATCAGTACGTGAAAAACTGAAGTTAATATCCGTTAATGAAAGTGGGAAAACACGCGATGAAGTCTGTTTCGAATTTAATGTGCCACAATCTACTCTTTGTAGAATAAGTACCTAATTCATAATAAAAACAAAATTCAATCACAATGTTCACGTAATTTTATTTAATAATTACACCTCTTTTACTGAAATAACCTGTATTCTGTCCTCTATTAATGGAACCCTCTGTAAATGAGACTGATATTTATTTATACCCGGATATCTGAGACACTAGGTAAGTGGAATACCTCTATAAGTTAAAACAATCAGCGACCTTAAAGATGCCCTGTGCAATAGGGCCTATTCTGTGAAAACAATTTGCAGGTCCCTTGAAGTCCCACTTAACCAGGTTTCACTGTACCTATCATTGAAGTAAGTACATAATATAGGTATTACATCCAACATTTTTTTTCATATGCACGCGTCAAATACCTAGTTATTCTTTTTTAGGGTTCCGTACCCAAAGGGAAGAACGGGACCCTATTAATAAGACTTCGATGTCCGTCTGTCTATCTGTCTGTCACCGGGCTGTATCTCATGAACCATGATAGCTAGGCAGCTGAAATTTTCACAGATGATGTACTTCGGTTGCCGCTATAACAACAAATACTAAAAACAAAATAAAATAAATATTTAAGGGGGGCTCCCATACAACAAACCTGAATTTTTAGACGTTTTTCGCTCTATATAATGGTACCAGGTAGATGCTTGAAATTTTCACAGAATATTTAGTTTTATATTCCCTTCAATAATAAATAATAAAATTAAAATAAAATAAATATTTAAGGGGGGCTCCCATACAGTACGGAACCCTACGTGCGTGAGTCCGACTCGTACTTGGCCGATTATTTTCATATTATTCACACCCCATCTGATAATTTAATAATTAGTAAGTATTCCATGAATGAATATCTCGTTGTGTTATCGCCGCATGGGTTTGAGCGCTTGGGTCATACCTATAAATTGGGCTCTGTTAGATATTTACTCAAGTGCCTTGGCCCTTAGAACCGGTTACCCAATACCGGTTGTTGAGTTACATTTGAACCAGGGGCATTATTGTGTAAGTGCTCTGACGTTCGGTTTCGCTTTTTCTCCTGCTCGCGCCAGTTACTCACGCCACGAGAGCGAGCGGGAGAAAAACCGAAGCCGAACGTCAGAGCGCTTACAAAAAGGCCCCAGTTGAGGAATTTCTGAGGTCGCACGGGTACTATAGGCGCAGTATATAGATACCTACCATACATATTTTAGAAGCTGTTTGTTAGGAACTTTAACTGATACAAACTAAAATGTTAAAATTAAATTTTATAAACCTAACCCGTACCATTACCGTGCATTTTCTTTTGTTATAGGTATGTGGTTATAGTTTGCTTGATTATAAAAAAAAACTAATTGTCATAAATTAAAATCGGTTCACTCTTTTGGGATGTACGATGTCCTAATATCGATAGATCGATACAAGATAAGCCTATAGATACGAAAACACCAAGGTACTTATCTAGGTAAATACCTACCTACCTTCTTCTTCTTCGTCCTCTTCATTACTGAAGGTCGTGCCCGTCTAAAAATGCTTTCACGGAATCAGTGACGAGCTGCTTCCACGCCGCCCTATCTTCGGCTTTCTTCAGAGCAGTGGAAACTGGAAGCCCGGTTATCGACTTAATCTGATCAGACCAACGGGTAGGTGAGCGTCCACGTGGTCTTTTGCCATCTACTTTCCCAACTACAACCAGTTTCTCGAAATTGTCTGGCTGCCTACGGGCGATGTGACCAAAGTAAGTCAAGACTCGTTGATAGCAAATTGTGGAAAGCCTAGTCTACCTACCTACCTACCTACTAGCTTATCTTTATAATTAGGATATAATTTTCATAGAAAAAAAAAATGCTTATGCCTTAATATGAATTTGTATAGAAACGGAAACTACCTATTAAGTACATACTTAGGTAAGTATCATTTTCGTGAGGCTCCAACTTACTACAAAAACTTAAGGCTCCATACATTTATAGGATTCCGTACAGGTAGCGGCACGTAAGTGTAGCGCTGAGGGTACTTTGGAGGGGATGGCTGCGCATGGTGACCGCCATACTAGACCCATGCGCAGCCATCCCCTCCACACATCGCTCAGCGCTAGACTTATAAGCCGCGACCTGTACCCAAAGGCTAAAAACGGGACCCTATTACTAAGACTCCGCTGTCCGTCTGTCTGTCTGTCACCAGGCTGTATCTCATGAACCGTAATAGCTAGAACGTTGAAATTTTCACAGATGACGTATTTCTGTTGCAGCTATAACAACAAATACTAAAAAAATGTAAGGGGGGCTTCCATACGGTACGGATCCCTTCGTGCGCGAGTCCAACTCGCACTTGACCGATAATTATTAGATCTTCCTCGTTTCCGCCCAGGGCGCTGTACAGTGTACACAAATGTAAAAAGCCACACGGAAACTACCGTAGTTTTCTTTTACGTATAATCTCATACTAACCCCTCAATACTATACAATGGAATTAAAATCTATGTAAGAAAGTAAATACGTATATTGATTTAGTTTATTACGTATTTTAGACACGCCTTATCAGATTTATCTATTAATATCTCGAAAACCTTGATAACCCTTCAAATGAATAATAAGTGAATCTACGTCAAAACACGTAGCACAGTGGAAAATTTACATAATAATGTTATTTTCAATAATTTCAACTTTGATTTTCTACGATAACTGAGCAATTTGATTTTTTACAACTGCAAGAGACCATACATTCGTAAATTCTAATCAAGTCATTTCTAATCAATCCTTTTAGGGGCTAATTCTATACATCAAAACTAACAACTTTTGTGCTGCAAATTTTGTGAAAACTAAAAAAAAAATACTGCAGCTGTTCCATACATTTCGTAGATTTGACGAGTATAGAATTTGACGAATCAAGTACCTATTTGACGACCGTCTGCGTAGTATTCTGTAAACGGGTGAAGGCGGTCATGGTATTTTTTGCAAAAAATAATTTTTGAGTTTTGACCATAGTCGCAGAACAAAAGTTGTTAGTTTTGTGTACAGAATAAGCCCCCAAGAAAACCTTCATATAAACCTTCCTCATGAATCACTATCTATTTAAAATAACCGCATCAAAATCCGTTGCGTAGTTTTAAAGATATAAAGCATACATGGGGACAGACAGCGGGAAGCGACCTTGTTTTATGTATACTATGTACTTAGTGATAGTGAAGTACCAATACCATCATCTTTTAAAATCATCAATATGGAATAAAAATTACAAGTCGATGTTTAAAATATATCTAAAAACATCATGGTATTATAGCAATCATGTAAAATGTTACCAGGTAGGTAGTAGGTTTTAGTGGATAGGTATTGTCAGTATGGAGACAGACTATTCCCCGACTAACTGAAGTCTGCACTTGACACCGCGAAATTGGAGCCCGCCACAGGAGCCCGCAGAATAACGAGTCTTTATGTGTTACCAGGTTTTTACTTTGGTTTTAGCATCGACTTGGCTTACTTATGGTTTTTAGCTTTTTAACCGACTTTCAAAAAGCAGGAGGTTCCATGTTCGTGTGTATGTTTTTTTTTTGAGTATGTCCATCGATAATTTCGCCAATTGTGAACCGAATCGAAAAATTCTTTTTTAGTTCAAAAGAGTAACATACTTCCGAAGTGGTCCCATTTATATTTTACAGAAATCGGCTGAGCCTTTTTTGAAAAAACCAACAATAATGTAAGTAAGCAATTCGAGCGAAAAATCTGAATTTTGCACACGATGAACATCGATAATTTCGCCAATTGTGAACCGAATCGAACAATTCTTTTTAAGTTCAAAAGGGTATATTCCCGAGTTGGTCCCATTAAAATTTTACAGAAATCGGCTGAGCCGGTTTTGATAAATCAAGAATAATGTAAACAATTCGAGCGAAATGTTCGAATTTTGTACACGATGGAAGGCGGTTTTGCCATTTTTTGTAAAAAATAATTATTAGAGTTGAAAAATAGATTAAGCACTCCGTGCAACACATTTTTTCATACACTTTTGTTAAGCGTTGTAAGGGAGTAGGTATTTACAGCGTGCAGACCGACTATTTCCCGGATAAATGAAGTCTGTTTTTGACACCGAGATATTGGAGCCCGTGAATAACGAGCTGTCGCTGTTGCTATTCAGTATTCCATAGATCTGCGCAGACTACAAACTATACACAGTTCTATAAAAATACAAGTGACAAGTGCGAGTCAGGATCGCACACCGCGGGTTCCGTGCAAATCCTGAATATTGCGCAAAATTGGGAACTAAGTTGTTGAAACCTCAGGGTGTAACTATAATCATCGATACAATGTTTTTTTAGAGTTCCGTACCCAAAGGGTAAAAACGGGACCCTAATACTAAGACTCCGCTGTCCGTATGTCTGTCGGTCACCAGGCTGTATCTTAATGTCAAGTGTTCAAGTCTTCGTGTGTCAAGACATTTTATCTCGGTAACGCGTAAAGTTAACGAGTGTACAGACATAGTTTAGGGAGCTTGCAGCTTACAAGAGCTCGTGCCCCAGTGTATAGACACCTTTAAGGCCAATCCACATATAATACTTCATTTCATTTATTTCCACAACACACTTACAGGTTTTACCTAATGCGATAGTGGAGCTAACAATTCGAAAACAAAAATCTTAAATACATGCAACAATCTTATTAATGAATCCACTGTTCCGTCACAGTACCGTTGTCTCAGTGAGAACCATCCACAGTACCAGCACCGTAAATCGCATACTTATCCACTTGTAGACCACAAGCGTTCATAGAATATTTTTCACTGTGCCGGTACTGTGACAGAACGGTGGCTTGACTGATATGTGTGAATCGGCCCTTACATGCACCTACAGTGTACAGGCATAGTATAGGAAGCTGCAGCTCACCCGAGCTCGTTAAGCGCTATCTCGCACGCCACTTCAATTTATCGCGCAATCTCGCCAGCGGTTAGCTAACTTGTTTTATCGCAGCTGCAGTAAATAACTCTATATAACTACTCAGGCTACTGCTGACACTGTGTAAATAAATTATGTATAGTTAGGTACCTACTTACTTATATGTTATATCCTTCCTCCTTCCTTCCTTTCAGCCATAGGACGTCCACTGCTGGACATAGGCCTCCCCTAAAGATCTCCAATAAGACCGGTTGGTAGCGGCTTGCATCCAGCGCAATCCTGCGGTCTTAATGAGGTCATCCGTCCACCTTGTGGGTGGACGTCCTACGCTGCGCTTGCCGGTACGTGGTCTCCACTCAAGAACTTTTCAACCCCATTAGTCTTCAGTCCTCAGTGCTATAAGCCCTGGCCACTGCCATTTGAACTTGCCAATTCAAACTCAAATCATTTATTGCAACATATGAAAACATGCGGTTCTTAGTTAACATGTTTTGTATAATTGCTTGTACTTATAGTTATACATATGACCCTATAAGGGTATGGCAATTTTATGATTTGTATTGAAACGATTTATTATAATATTTTCTAGATTATCGTTAAAAATTCGTCTAATGTCTAATAGCATTTCGATAATAGGATAATTTTTAGTTGTTTTATGAAACAGTTTTCTCGATCGATATCTTTTAAATTATTTGGCAATTTACTGAATATTTTTATAGCTATAGAATTTGGGCTAAAACTGTGAATCGTTAAGGTATTTTCAAAAGCAGTTAGATATAGCTAACCGATAAGTAAGGTATATTATATAAGACATTGCAGTGATATATAGCGGGGTCGATGCATTATGCGCCCATCTGTGCTAACGCTCTCGAGCTGGGTCACTCAGGCCGCAGCATGGTGACAGGCGGAGCGAGAAGCGGACGCGGATAGCGTTTTAAAAACTTTTTAATGAGATTGTACTCTTTGTACAGTGCGACAAAGAGTGAAAAATAAATAAGGCCATCACCGCTTTGTTGGCCACCGTCATTTAGTTCATGATGACACTATTTTACTGTTCAAAATAACACACAAAACTATTTTTCGTCAAAAATGGCATAACCGACTACCACCGTGTAAAGAATTCGAATAATACGCACGAATTGATTTATCATCCATGCAGTCAGTCACCTTTCTCTCTTCTGTGCATGTAGTAATTGTTACATTATTGTTGATTTTTCAAAAATAGCTCAGCCGATTTCGAAAAAAAATAAATGGATCCACCTCAGGAGTACACCCTTCCAAAAAAAAGAAGATTTAATCAAATCAGTTCACAATTGTCGAAAATAATAATAATTTAATTCTTTATTGTTTCACACCAAAAATAGAAATACAAAAACAGAACAATTATTACTTAACTAATTAAAACTAACGGCGGCCTATCGCTAGAAGCGATTTCTTCCAGGAAAATATGGATGAACATAAGTAAATTAATAAAAAAATACAGACGAACACAGTACCAATTTCTTTTTTGAAGTAAGTAAAAATGCAAGAAAGTTAACTATGAATGACAGCAAAGCTCTTCGCAGAGTAAAGTTCCCGAATGATTATAGAAGTGAAACTTTGAATGTATTGAATTTGTAATGCGACTTCTAACAAGGTTGCGTTAAACGTTTAACGCTACCATGGAGGGGATATGAAAGCACTGTTGCGTCGACGTTTCACTTCTTTCGCGCGGAGGGACTCCACTTCACAGTTTTTAGGGTTCCGTACCCAAAGGGTAAAAACGGAACCCTATGACTTCCATCGATCCATCATCTTCCATCTATCTTATGATGTCCATCTATCTGTCTGTCACCGGGCTGTATCTCATGAACCATGATAGCTAGGCAGCTGAATTTTTTACAGATGATGTATTTCTGTTGCTGATATAAGATCAAATACTAAAAACAGAAAAAAAAAATTAAGGGGAGCTCCCATACAACAAACGTGATTTTTAGGAGTTTTTTTGCTCGCTATTAATAACGGCAAGTGGAATGGGGCGCCCATACGGTATGGAACCCTTCGTGAGCGAGTCCAACTCGCACTTGGCCGATTTTTGTTTTATTTGATTTCTGCTCTTTACTTTTGTATCTCACTATGAAAAGAAATATTGATCAGCAATTTATGGATTACAAGTAAAAAAAACCGGCCAAGTGCGAGTCGGACTCGCGCACCGAGGGTTCCGTACAAACCTGCAAGGTTTACAAAGTTCGTTCATTACGACAAAAAAAGTAATAAGTTTATATTTATTAAAAAATATATGTTTTGTAATGTAACTAAAAATTTAAGGTTTTCGGAATTTTTCCTTTATGTGTGCTATAAAACGTTGCTTCATGCCAAATTTCAAGATTCTAGGTCGACTGGAAGTACCCTTTAGGTTTTGATTCCCTTGCGAGTACTTGCGAGTTTCAAAATATGCAGCTTAAATTGCTGTTTCTTTTGATTGCGTTGACATAGAAGTTTGATATTGTTACAGCTTAAAGGTATTATAGACCTGAGTATTTGGTATGAATTTCAATTTAATACCTCTACGCGTTTATGAGGAAATGGGTAGTAAGGTTAAAATTATTAAAAAAAAATATATTATGTGATGTAACTAAAAATTTATGGTCTTCGTAATTTTTCCTTTATCTATGCTATAATAATGCTTGCTTAATGCTTAATATGCTTTATCTATGTACGTTGCTTCGTACCAAATTTCAAGATTCTGAGTTCACGGGAAGCACCCTGTAGGTTTTGATTCCCTTGCAAGTGTCGAAAATTTGCGGCATAAACGGCTGTATCTTTTGATTGCGTTGGCTTAGAAGTTTGATTTTTTCACAGCTTCAAGGGACAGTAGACCTGAGTAATTGATATAAATTTCAGCTTCATACCTCCACGCGTTCCTGAGAAAAAGTGTCTTGACAGACGGACAGACGGACAACAAAGTGATCCTATAAGGGTTCCGTTTTTTCCTTTTGAGGTACGGAACCCTATAAATTAAACTTTAGTATTTTGGTGTACATAGTTGAAATACGAACCAAGTGTCTCACTGATTCCTTTTTTTACGTGTTTTAGTTGCATATTTATAGGTGTATTCTAACGTTAGAAATGAAACGTATTTCTCAATACCTAACGGACAAATTCTAAGACACCTTTGTATCTATTCAATAATACTTGAATAGTTGACTGCCTCGGTGGCTCAGTGGTTACTGACCCTGACTCCTGTGTCAAAGAGGCGTGGGTTCGATCCCCACCCAGGGCAAACATTTGTGTGATGAACATAGGTGTTTGCTCTGTGTCTGGGTGTTATTTAGGTACTATCTATATAAGAATGTATTTAAATTATGTATGTGTAGTATATCAGTCTCTGGCAGCCATACCACAAGCTACGCTTAGTTTGGGGTCAGAGACCGTGTGTAAGATGTCCCATAATATTTATTTATTTATTTAATATGAATTTATCAAGGAAACAACACTGAAATCAAAACAAGTAAGTTATTCTGTACAATTTATCTCAGCTAATTGAACGTACCAAACGTTCACCGACAAAATTTTTCGCAGTTTTAGGGTAGTAGGACCCAACGATTGAAAGCCTAAGTTAATCAACGTGCAGCAAGGTCAGTCTTCGGATGGGTGACCGCGGGTGGCATATCCAACTGAGCGCTACCGTGGCTCAGACGACACGTTAAATTGTAGGTCCCGGTTGTTTTAACCGTTTAGTCATGTCAGAGGCTTCAGGCGGCTTAGAAACTGACGGGGTTGGTCACCAGGCCTATATTTGACATTTTTCAATGTGTAAAATAGTTTATGCAATATTATTATTATTGTATTTTATTGATATTTCTAGGTTAAACTAGATGTAGATATATTTTTGTTTCTTATTTTATTTCATTGACATTTTTATTTTTATTTTGATAATTTTGAATTGTTTCATGACATTTTTTATTGTTTTATGACATTTTTAATGTAACATAATGATAATTTTTTAATTTATTTTACTTTGACATCCTAATATTGAAGTTTAATAGTTGTTTGTCAATGATTAGATATATTTCTAAATAGTAATTATTATGTAATCCTATCGTATTGACATGTAAATGAAATATTTTATGAATAAATTGAATATGAATATGAATATACGAGCTTACTTATAGAAGACCAAGTTCAATCGCCTTTCTCATGTAACCAAAGACTAGCCTTAAACCGAGATAGTTCTTGGGGTCAGCCTATCTGCAGGGGGTGTGTCTGTCGATACCTACTTACTCCGAGTTATATACTTCTTAAGTTTGTACAAAACTAACTCAGAAGGAAGTATACAGGGTAACTGGTAATTATTTAACATCCTTTTAGGGGCTTTTCTGTACATCAAAACTAACAACTTTTGTTCTGCGGCTTTTGTCAAAACTCAAAAAAAAAATGCTATTCCATAGAAAAATATCGTTCACCCTCGACGAAATGTAAGGAACAGCTGTTTTTTTTAGTTATGACAAAAGTAGCAGAACAAAAGTTGTTGGCATGATGTACAGAAAAGCCCCTAAAAGGATGCTAATTAATGACCAGTAACCCTGTATATAATACTTCTTAAGTTTGTACAAAACCAATTAAGAAGGAAGTATAACCCAAATACAGTAAGTAACTTGGTAAATTTTAGCTGTTTTCTGACGAGGATCAAAATAATTTAAGAGGTCTACCTATATTGTTTAATAAAATATATTAACTTACTTATATAGGTACATAAAATAGCCCAGCAGATAAACAATCTTTCTAAAAATCAGTACCGTACCGTACCGGCAAGCGCAGCGTTGGATTACCCCATCAAAACCGTAGGATCACCCTGGAATCTGGATGCAATCAGCTTTCTTTCAACTTTCAATTAGGCCTTATCTATAAGGAGAGGCCTTTGTCCAGCAATGGACGTCCTATGGCTGAAACTACGAATTTCTTATAGGCCGAGTCGCTAGATGGTAAATTATTATTATTGACTAGATCCAAAAAACTTTCCAAGAAATAAAAAAAAAAAACTTTGTATTGAGTCTATTGAGATAAAATTTACTTTTCAACCTAAACTAGTAGTACTCCGAACAGTAGACCTCGTGACGCATCTTTTCAACTGAATCTTCACTGCTTCATAAGCCTATACTCGACTCGCTCGACAGCACACAACGATAGTAAAATTCACCCCTTTTTTAAGGGAAATATGCCAATTTAGTAAGTGAGTACTAAAGTACAGGCCGGGTGGCTAGCCCTGGTGTCTGAGTTTTTAGGCCGCCTGAAGGCCTCTGGCTTGGCTAAGCGGTTAAAACAACCATGACCTACAATTAAAAGTGTCATCCGAGCCACGGTAGCGCTCAGTTGAAAAATGCTACCCGCGGTCACCCATTCAAATACTGACCGTGCGAAACGTTACATAATTTAATATGCTAATCAAAAATAGACAAGTTCGAGATTCGATGAAAAATGCGACCTGTTGACAAAAAATCGACGTGTCGTGTCGCCCCTAAAAGGATGCTAATTGATTAGAAATAACCCTGTATAACTGTCACAAGCAGCCGCCGAAAAGAGCTTTGACGTCGTAGCGGGGGGAAAGAGGCTTTGATAAGATCTCGAATTAGGGTTACCTAACAAAGATGCGATCCCGGAGCTCAGTGAGCACTCGGGTCAGTAATCACGAGATTACCAGATTACCTAGGGCTGTGCTTGGTACCTAGTCTTCTCCGGCCTATAGACTACAGCAAAGTATATGTATACGCTGAGCGGTTCGCTGAGTCAGTTCTTTTTGTGAGGATGCCTGACATGGAATAAAATTTAAATTAAAAATTTAAAAAACCCCCGACAACCATTTTAAGCACATTTGTAGAATTTTGGTTCTTCCATCCCCACTTTAACCCACCATAACTCTTAAACGGCTCAATCGATTTTTATAAAACATAGCTAAGAACACTCTCGATTAAGTCTCCTTTCATCCAAAAAAAAAACTAAACTGAAATCGGTCCAGTGGTTCGGGCGCTATGATGCCACAGACAGACACACAGACAGACAAACAGACACGTCAAACTTATAACACCCCTCTTTTAAGGTGGGGGTTTAAAAAGAAGTACCTACCTACATAAGCATAGATAGGTAATATCATTAGTTTATTTGATTACAGAAACTAGCGTGGTTTTTCACATTTTTTATAACACTGGTGTGGGTCACGCGTGGTTGTTATGGCATCCAGCAATCCGCAAATAAGTCCAAGTTTGACCACCAACTCGCCTGATGGTAAGCGACGTTGTGGTCGAAGATAAAGCACGCAGACCTAGAAGATACCTATTCACTCTGACCTTGAAAAGCTTTAGATTATATCTCTTAGGAAACAGGAAATCAGTGGCGATAGGAATCAGAAATGTTGAAAGACTATATAGTTTCGACAGCATTTGGCGATCTTTTTCAAGTGGGAGTAATGGCGCGTGGGCTCGTCTCTCATAGCACTGCGGGTAGCACGTAGCGCTCCAGATTATAATATAGGTATATTAAAAATAAATTCATCTCTATTTAAAATACCATCTACGTACCTATATTTCAATAAGCCTATAAATTAATGTTAAGCTTCAATAAGTGAATGCACTCACATTTTCAATTCATCATACTTTCGGTAAACTTCGCTACGAAAAATACCCAAGAGATTAATTTTTGAAGTCTTATTCGTACCAAACAGCGAGCGTGGGCTAAAGTTTAGCGAACTTGCAAGTTGTCGAGTAAGAAGTTTGGAAAAATTGGCCAAGAGCGAGTCGAACCTGCGCAGGAATGGTTCCCCTTAACATATTTTATTTTAATTTATTAACTATTTATATATTATATGTATATCACTTAATATTTCAAGCATCTTCCTGTTGCCGTTATTAATATCTAGCAAAAAATCACGTTACTTGTATGACAGCCCCCCTTAAAATTCTATTATAAGTAAATTATTTATATTTAAAGTGCATACTGTCATAAGTTCAACTAAATATTTATTTATTAGAGATCATTTCATCAGATTTTTTTTCAGGCAAAACTTATAAAACATTTCATAAACTTAACTATATATTACAACTACTATGCTATATGTACAAACCTCAACAAATTAAAAAATAAAAATCAAACACTTGAGCTAAAAAAAAAACTAAGTATGTATAGATGACGATGAAAACCCTAATCTAAAAGCCCACTACCAGCGGGCACAGTTCCCAAAATGCTGGCCCCATTACCCCGTTGGATAGCAATACTGATCCTTTGGGCAAAATAGAGGCCAGCATAAGTTAAATATAACTTTGTATTTTGTGAATATTTCAAGCATCTACCTGTTACCGTTATCAATATCGAGCGAAAAACGGCAAAAAAATCAGGTTTTGTTGTATAGGAGCCCACGTTAAATATTTGTTAGTTTATTTTTTTACTATTTGCTGTTATAGCGGCAACAAATACATCATCTGTGAAAATTTCGTCGTTCTAGCTATCACCGTTCATGAGATATAGCCTGTTAACAGACAGACGGACAGACGGACGGCGGAGTCTTAGTAATAGGGTCCCGTTTTTACCCTATGGGTACGGAACCCCAAAAAAGAGTGCCCCCCCACTTAATTTCTAAAGTACATACAAAATAGAATGTTCAAACTTTCTGAGTTTATAGACCACATTAAAAACTTATATGAAAATTATTTTGAGCACTGTAGAATTATAACTTTTTGAGTTATGAAGAAAAATTTAAATTTTTTAACTTGCTCAGAGGTCGTTGACCTCACAAACATATTTCTTAGCTAATTATGTTTTTCTAGCACTGAAGCATCTAATGAAATCATAAAAATTGTTTTTTATCATCATCATCATCGTCACCATCTACGGAAGCCACTTAACAACTTATTTTGAACTTCCAAAAAAAATATCATAATTAGTACAGTGGGTGTACCGGTTGTGGCCACTGTACATTGTGGCCATTTGGACAACGTAATACCATAAATATTGTTTGAGTGAATCTAAATGTTTGTCAATATCTTTAAAAATATTATTTTAACATAAAATTGTCTTATTAATCCTTAAAATCTAAGTGGCCAGAAATGATACTAAGATGGCCACGGTGCGTCTACCCTATGTAAGTATTATCAAAAATTGCAGTAATCATGTGTTCATCTCATTCGAAATATAACCTACTTTTAAAGCAGGTATGCTAAACGGTTAAAAAAAACTTTCACTTTGTCTAGACTGGGTATATTGTTTACCATTCGATTATGAACCTAAAGTACGAACAGAAAAATCGAAACGAGTAATACAACTTCCCTGTCCCCATAGAACTCATTTTGACTATGGCCCACGTCCACTACATACTTGAATCTCCACTACAGTAATCCGAAAAAAATTACGAAATTTTCTTTTATTAGTTTAAACATTGAGTTTTTTGCTATACGTCCACTTATGATTTAAAAAGATATCACATCACGTTCATGCCGAAAAATGTGCTTAAAGTTGTATTGAGAAATGAGTCACCCGTGACTCATGAACTTGTTCAAATACGTTCTCGTGAGTCACATATGACTCACTGGACAGGGAAGTTGTTAATTGGGTTAGTCCTAGTACCTACTGTTGCTAACTAGTAGGTATCACTTGTAGTATACACCGAATCAAACATCTAGGCGGCTGTGACATTATACCTTCCAGTAGGTATAACGCTCAACTCTAAACAGAATTAATATTCCAACAAAGTCACTTATTTTGATAATTATTTTTCGCAAAAAATAGCATGACCGACTTCACCCGTGTACAGAATTCGTGAATATTTCGCACGGATCGATGTTACATTTTTCACATTATTGTCGATTTATCGAAAATGGCTCGGCCGATTTCAATAAAATTTTAATGGAACCAATTTCGAAGTATACTCTTTCCAATAAAAAATGAATTATTGAAATCGGACTACTACAAAAAAAGTTATGCGTGGTTACACATAAAAAAAAATATACGCGTCGAATTGAGTACCTCCTCCGGTTTGGGTCGTCGGTCAAAAAGCTATTATACATTAGACGAATTTTTAACGATAATCTAGAAAACGTAATAAATCGTTCCAATACAAATAATAAAATTGCCATACCCTTAAGTATAGGGTCAAATGTATAACTATACAAAACATGTTTACTAAGAACCGCATATAAATTTCAAATGTTGCAATAAATGATTTGAATTTGAATTTTGAAAAGAATCTTGCGGATGACAAAAAGTATATCTCTTTAACGCTACCAAAAATCAATAAAACTACTTAATAAGTCGGCTAGTGACACCCACGTTGATTAAATCATATTACCAAACCTGCGGCTCATATTCATAGGTAGTGGAAAAGTTTTTATGGTGTCTGTCTACCCACAGCCCTTCCCATGGTCAACATTACGATTCACTAATGAACACGATCCACATTCCAAATTCAAAACTTGTTTAATTTTAAAGGCGGCATTAGAAGTCGTTAGAAAATGTACTCTTACCCAATTGGAGAAATAATAAAATAATAATTTTAAAGGTGTACCCCTACCTAATTGTATAAATGTGCTAATGATGACAAGGATTTAAGGCGCGCAGATATAGGTAATTAGTAAATACCAGATAGCAAAGAATATATAATAATACTACGTACTAATAGGTTGGCTTTATGGTATGAAACGGTATTTTTTGCAGATTGATGATATGAATTTACCAACCATCGGACTTTGCTGATATAATATTCGTATATTTTTTTAATATTGACATATTACAAAAACAATATACGAATGTCCTAATTTATTTTGTGTCTTTACATAGTCATTAAAATATCAATAATTACAAAATCAAATATGTCCTAATTAGATTAAAATATTTAACTTAAAAAAACAAGACATTGAGAATTCAAGAATGGCTTTATCCAAAAAAAAAAATGTGAGATTGTTAAACCATAGTAATTATTGGTAAAAAAATATATCGTACTTATTAGTGTGTAAGATGGCCATCAATATAGAAAAAAATGCCAATTTCATGAAGATAACACAGAAAATAAAAAGCACAGCATAAATACAAAAAAATGACTAGACTTTCATATTTTTGACTGTGTATAGGTATAGAATTATCGAACGCCTTTTAATTTTAGCATTTATGTTATTTCAATTATATTAATTACGGTAATTACTCACTTAGTATTGTTTATTTATCGTTAGTTTAATGACGATTAATTGTTCTTTTACCGTTTAAGCGGCCAACCAATTAAACGTGCGGCTTGTGAGGTGTATGTACCTACCTTAATAAATTCGCCTTTGTAACCATTACATAGACTACGTTTTACACTATTTTCCAATAGTTTTTTTTTTTTTGCATATTAATAATACATTACTATTTAAGAAAATTAAACCAACCTGTCACATTCGGGTACTTCGCCATAAAATCCTGCTTCGCTCTTATCACCTCCAGTCGTATTTCATTTTCCATCGGACTTTCCAACGCCGAGAACACCAAAGCTCCAGTAGCCATATAGCAGAGGTAAAACACCACATAAATCAACAACAGGCACGTAAATCTAGCCTTTCCGAAGATTCTACTGGTGGCCAACAAAGGCTGGAAAGGAGGATGCTCTTCTTCATACAAAATCTCTCTCTGCACCACCATTTTCTTATGGTAAGGAAAGAGCTGACTGTGTACTGTCATGTCATCGTCGCTTCTACTGGAAGCCATGCTCCCATACGATTGGATGCGACCGTATTTTTGTTGCTTCTCCATTTTTAAAAATAAGTCAAGTCGCAGAATTTAAAAAGTTATAGGTCAAATTTAAAAAAAGTTCGCAATGTTATTCTAAATTCAATGTCAATTCTCAAATAAAATGTTCGTGGAAATTATTATATTCTAAATTCAAATGTCCATTAAAACTATGAAGTAGTGATGCGCGGCTTCGCTAATTCGATCCCACGGTCCCAGAACAAGCCGTATATCCCGGAACGGACGCACTTCGGTCAACTGTACTTAAAAAATCTCTTAGGATGATTAGGTTCGAAAAACAGGGCGATTGTTTCGGTCACTTTAGTAGCGCGGCGACACTTTTCAAGTTTAAGAATCACCATTTTGATGCATTTTCGGGGGACTTCGATTTTTAAAATTGTGAATCCGTATAATAGATCGTGGCAGCGGTAAAAATCGGTTCCGACCGGTTGCCGGTAAATCTAACCGTGAACTGAGTGTGCTTTGTAACTCGATGCCAAAGCGGGTACCTTCATTATCGCTATCTCGCGGTGTTGTCATGTCTTATTTGTAAATACCCGATATGCGATTACAGCTGTTACCTTTATTTGCGTTTGATAAGGAGTTGGGTTAAGTATCAAGGAGTACTTAGTAGGTACCTATCTAATCGTTCATTAATTATTTAATGCTAATGTCAACTAATAATAAGTCATGATTGAAATTGGCAGAGATTGTTATAAGCGATAAGGCCACCATAGTGGTTGCACTAGATTTTAAAAGATTTTAATTAACACATTTTTATGAACAAATTGTTGTTTCGGGCCATATTTAGAGCTCATAAGCTTATAACCAAAGCGCCATTGACGAACACGTCCAGCTGCCGGGCTAGCATACGGACCACGAAATAATTCTTTTGGCGTATCAGAACGAGACAGAGATATGGTGAAGTATGTGTCTGTTACTTTTCCACACATCGAAAAAAGTTTTTCGTGGTCGTATGCTTTGCTGGCTGGAGGACGATATCTAATTTTATGCAATTAGTAAAACTGATAATTTGGCCAGAAATCTAAGGTAAATCAAACACGTAATTTTTCAAAAAATGCTCGCGATAAGAGTACATCAGTTCGTATAAAACTGTACGATGTAATGTAACTAAATAGTATTTAGGTATTTAGTAAATACCTATCAAATATAATAATATTCACCAAGTTTTGAAACTTCAATCCGTCAATAAATTGCTTTTCCTGGAACGAATCTTGTAGAACTCCGATTTTAAAACAAATCATCTAAAGTCAACAATATCATAAGCCTTCTCGAAATTTCTCGAGTGTTCTTGAGTTTGACCTCCTTCAAGGCCCTGCCCTGTCTTAGATATTTAATAAATAACAGAGAAAATTAGCCCTTTAGATTCAAATTCTACCTACAGATTTATAATTTTGGGAATAAAATTTTACACAATGAAACTACCTTCTTTTGCAACAAGAAAAAGTAATAAGTAACAATTAATTTATTAACACTTAATTCTATTTCTTAGATCCGTTCTGATAGATCTTTACAATATGATGCTTTAGATAGTTTAGGTAATTACAAAAGTCATTAATTCAGGCCAATATTTTGATGAATACTAATCGAGTTAAGTCTCGATAAAATTACCGCAAGTTATTGGGAAAACAATGAATCAAAACTCTGGCAACATTAGAAATTATCTCGAGGTCAATAAAATTTCCCTACAACTATTAGTAGGTAGGTGTCACCCGCATTTAATGAAAGTTCAAATAAGTTCGTTATTTCATTACATTAACGCATGACTGGGTGCGATAATATTAAAACGTAGGTACTTTGATAATAAAAAGTTCGTATGTTTGTTATTTTTGTTTTGGTACGTTACGTTATCAACAAGGTCGGCCGGTTACCATCCGGTGGTAGCCTAATTATTTAGTGGCGTTGCAAGCACAATGCACATGCTATTTTTAAACGACTTCCAAAAAGGACGATGTTCTATGTTCGTCCGTATGTATTTTTTTTTGTGTATGTTATTTTTTTTTATTCCGTATAGGTTTGCGTTTGACTACATACTGCCTGATGCTGAGCAGATATGCGGTCTAGGGTGTAGCACGCTTACCTAGAAGAAACCTATTTACTCGGGATTTGAAGACACCCACGTCGACAATTTCTCCAATTGTGAACCGAATCGAAAAAATATTTTTTAGTTCGAAAGGGTATACCTTCTGTCGAGGTGGTCCTATTTAAATTTTAAAGAAATCGGCTGAGCCATTTTTGAAAAATCAACATTAATGTAAACAACTCGAGCGAAATATCCGAATTTTGTACACGATGGAAGGCGGTTTTGCCATTTTTTGCGACGTATAATTATTTGTTTAGTTCAGTTATTCCAGACGATTCTCTGAATTTGTCCCATAAAAGGAAAAGTAAGTAATATTAATAAGTAATTATAATTAGTAAGGATAATTTCGCGCCAGTGACTGAGAAATTAAAGAGTGGCAGGCTATCATGGTATGGGCATATCGGGAAGAGAGTCATGTCACGAAAAAACCCTAAACATGATGGTAAGCGGCAGAAATGGGAGGGGACAGCCAAAAAAAGGTGTGAAAGATGATATGCGATAGAAAGGAGTTCATGATGAGATGACGTATGATAGAGTGAAGTGGCGAAAAGAGACGTGCTGTGCCGACCCCACTTAGTGGGATAAGGGCAGGATGATGCTGATGATGATGATGAAAAGGATAAGTAAGTAATACGAGTAAAAACAATATGATAAACGTAGGTAAGTACCTACGAATAAGTAACTAATTTTGTATGGATTATTGTCAAAGTTGAAGGCCGCCTGAAGGCCCCTGACATGGCTAAAGGGTTATAACTACCGGCACCCATTTAATATTTCATCAGAGTCACGGCAGCACTCAGTTTTAATGTGAGCTGCGGTCACCCATCCAAAACCTGACCGTGCTGAAATACCTCCGTAGCACTCATAGCTTAATTTGACGTAGGTACAAGTACGGATTTGCCCTGATGTCGGGGCAATAAAATACGGCATCGGTATCCCCTACCTGTAGTAAAAGGGGACCTCTAGGCCCGTGAATGGTCAGACAGGGGAAGACGACCGTGTGTGTGGCAACGTTGTCGTAGAGGACCGCACAAGCCTAGTTAGGCTCGAGTAGTCATACGGTGCTGGGAGCACCGGTGCGTTTCCCTGGAGATCCCGGAGCTCCCAAGTGCGAGGGGGTTTTAGTGGGTACAATCCTACACAACCCAACTGCACCCGAAAGCAGTCGGGCATCTTTCGAAGATTTCCCCCTCGTAAAAAAAGGTATGAATATGAATATGAATACATAAGTATGAATAAGTATGACATAAGTGTGATATAATTTTCTCTTACGACCTACTTTGTGGGTTTTATGTTGCTTTGTAAGAAAACCTATACATAGTTTGTCGATTGGAAGCGGCTTGTACCCAACGTACCTATTCTCGGGATAATTATGTAGTCTTTCCTCTACATAGCTCTTTGATTGTAAGTCTTACACTACTTTATCGGCCCGTGGTCTCTGCTCGAAAATATTTAGGTCCCATCGACTCTAACCCAAACTAGAACCCACCAGTAAGTACATCTAGATAACCTAACTTGAGACCTAGCCCTACGACACGCGTATACCCCAAATAGATAAACTTATATGTACAATGGCACGTGAACATAAACTTGTGTACACAAATATGTTGTTTCATAGTCAATAAGTGATATTAGTGATCAATAATAGGTATTTAATGGCGTTAAGTAATTAGTTACCAACCTTTGAAACAGAGAGTTAGGTATTTAACAGGTAAGTACCTATTACATAAAAAAAACAAACATTTTTTTAAAAACATGTTTAGATATACTGAACAAGTACCTACTCGCCATGACGAATCAAACGAACCGAAAATTGATAGGGTTTCGTCGTTTCATTACAGAGTTCCTATGACCACCTTCCAGCTCCATCATCCGACCCTGGTTACCATTGAAAGACAAACTACTTGCCAAGACCAGTCAAATGAACCCAAGCTCGATGAGGTTGTGTCGTTTCATTGCTAAGTTCCTTTGGCCACCTTCCAGCTCCATCATCAGATCAGCACCATGTAGTTATTATATTGCATTGTCTCGCGATTTATAAATGTATGCAAAATTTCAGCTTAATCGGTAACCGAGAATTGGTGCAAGATTTGATTACAGACCGACAGACAGACAACGGGACAGGTGAAACCTGGGTGATACTAAATAAAAGCTTGTAAAATGCTCTCCGTGGTCCCTTCCATGAGCCTTGTGATGATCTCAGTGTGGATCTAAGTGCATTTGGTTTCGAGCTCTGAGGCCGAAAGATCAATCTTTGTTGCTATGTCTCAATCCGTACTCATTTGCTAGCAGGTATCCAGTAGGCCAGGAAGGGTCCAATTGAGCAAGTTGTATTGACCTCTGTGTTGACAAACTATACGTAGGTACCTACTTATCGACGACCGTAGACATATCGTTTCAGTATTGACACTCGGTACGAGTAAAAAAGAAATGTAAAAGGGCGATATTTAGTAAGTTAGATATTCATATACTTACTTAGGTAGGTATTTTATGAGTTATACAGAGGAATAAAGCGACATTGTTGACATTCAGTCGGTCATTAGGTATTGATAAGATACACCTATAGTACTACAACTAATTTCAGTCATGCTTTGGAATTTAAGTAGTTTTTAATAAACAAAGTTTCTATAGGTATTGTGTACAGGGCAGGTACAATATGCGGTATTCATATCTTTGGATAGATGTGTTTATTAAATAATAAAAAATAAATGAAATAAAAATAAGATGTGTTTATTAGATACAATTCATTAAAATGCAAGTCCTTAGTAGGTATAGCTAATAACTGTGTTATTCTACTGATATCTCCTGCATACGCATCACAACATAATTTTATCGTGTTACGTTATGTTTACGTGTGAAAATGTTATAGGTATATTATACCTTATTATAACTTTGTCTCGTTTTAACACGTCGATAAAATTATGTCGTGGTGCGAAGCTAGTAAAAAACAACTTTTTCAAATATGAATGAAAAAGCGATTTTTCTTGCGAATTTTTAAAAGTCGTAGTACAAAAGTTGTTTGTCTAGATGTAGTAGACCAGCTCTTAAAAGGTTTTGCGTTTAATACCATGACCCGTTACGTCCTTGCATCTGGACTTTCCATCTTCCAAGATCTATTGAAAGAGGTCCAGGGTGGACGCCTCTTTCAATAGGTCTTGTTATTTTGAGATCTGCAGATCTTAGATCTTATCCAGAACGGGTGTACTAAGTCAAAAGGATGTGATACATCATTATGAAAATCTATTATTATGAAACAAACCCAGTAATCGAGTAAAGTTCAGCTGTTTCTTACATTTTGTCGATTCCGAGTAGCAATTTTGTTTGGAACAGGTGTTTTCTCTCAAATTCCGGGTTGGCCCCATATTAAAAGTTATTCATAATAATGGTCTTAATCACTCTGTCGGTTTAGTACAGGACAAACAGATAACCCTGTAATAGGGAAGGTTATAAATTATAGGACTGCCTCGATGGCTCAGTGGTTATGTGACCCTGACTCCTGGGTCAAAGAGGCGTGGGTTCGATTCCCACCCAGGGCAAATACTCGTATTTATGTGACTAACATAGGCGTTTGCTCTGTGTCTGGGTGTTATTAGGTATTATCTATATAAGTTTGTATTTCAAATATGTATATGTAGTATATTAGTCTCTGGCAGCCATATCACAAGCTTTGCTTAGTTTGGACAAAGAATAAATAATAATGTTTGGGGTCCAGAGACCGTGTGTAAGATGTTCCCTAATATTTATTTATTGATTTATGTTTAGCAGTAGACTCCTATGGCTGAAAAGAGGACGAAGAAGACTGACCTGTGACGCTCGGATGCTGGTTGAGGAACCTGGCCTTCATGAGGTCGAGGCGCTGCTTGGTCTCCTCCTCCAGCGGACCTTCGAGCCTCGTGAACATCGCAGCGCCTGCCACAAACA
Source organism: Hypomecis atomaria (assembly GCA_964007245.1). Lineage (NCBI taxonomy): Eukaryota > Metazoa > Arthropoda > Insecta > Lepidoptera > Geometridae > Hypomecis > Hypomecis atomaria. The sequence goes on from OZ023291.1 coordinate 20,190,742, forward strand.
CAAGAGCACGAGTAACTGATGTGTTGCTGTTAAAATTCTGGCAGGCAATAAGACAACAGTATGTAGTAGTAGTAAGGTAATGAGTAGTAGTGTAGGTATTTTTAGCATATAAAGTAGTATTGTATTTTGTTGTCTATACTAATATAATAAAGAGGTAAAGTTTGTGAGGTTGTAGGGGGTAATCTCTGGAACTACTGAACCGATTTTGAAAATTCTTTTACCAATAAAAAGCTACATTATTTGCGAGAGTCATAGGCTATAAAGTAAGCGCGGGCAAAGTCGCGGGCAAAGGCTAGTAGTTAATAAAGGAACTTTCACCCGTATAAAAAAATAAGACAACGAGTTCAATATACACGATGACTGGATACAATAATTATTTTCGCAAAAAATTATAACACCAGCTTCCACCGTGTACAGAATTCGAATAATTTGCACGAATCGATGTGACATCCATGTACATTTTTGTAAATTTATCAAAAACAGCTTAGCCGATTTCGATAAAGTTTAAAAGGGACCACTTCGGAAGTATACTCTTTCGAACTGAAAAAGTTTTATTTTATAAATCGGTTCCAAATTGGCGAAAGTTTCGATGAACACAACAAAAATAAATACAGACGAACATAGTACTCCTTTTTGGAAGTCGGTAAAAATCATTATTTTAAGTAGTCCGTGAGTTAGATTATCAAAAAATATTGGACATTTATTTTTCTTTTGTCAACCAAACTATAAATGACAAAGATCATCCTAGTCATAGTTCGGGAGTGAAGGTCGTACGTGACGTCACTTCTCTGACAAAAGTCTACACATTTTTGTAGTCTACTTGTGACGTCACACATTTTTATTTAATTGATAAAATAATGAAAATACGTGTCAAAGGTTTTTTACCTAAGGTTTATACCTAATGGTATAATCAGTAGTTCTATCTGATTTTTTTGTCATCATGCATTCTAATTACTCTTAGTACTAATTACTGTGTCATGTAACTACCTATATACCTATGTCCTATATATAGGCATGAAAGTGATTCTAGCGAATCAAGCGAACAAATCCAGTGTTAACTCATGGACTTATTAGGTAATTATATTTTTATGTGAATATAACAATAATCGGCCAAGTACGAGTAGGACTCGCGCACGCAGTGTTCCGTACTGTATGGGAGCCCCCCTTAAATATTTATTTTAATTTAATTATTTATCATTGAATTGTAAATACAACTAAACATTCTGTGAATATTTCAAGCATCTACCTGTTACCATTATAAATATCGAGCGAAAAACGGTTAAAAATTCAGGTTTGTTGTAGGTATATTTAGGTTGGAAGCCCCCCTTAAACATTAATTTAACTCTATTTTTAGTATTTGTTGTTGTAGCGGCAACAGAAATACATCATCTGTGAACAGCTTTCTAGCTATAACGGTTTATGAGATACAGCCTGGTGACAGACAGACAGACGGACAGGCGGACAGCGGAGTCTTAGTAATAGGGTCCCGTTTTTACCCTTTGGGTACGGAACCCTAAAAATGATTGAAAAGACAATATTTAAACAGGCAAAAATAGCAAGATTCGTCTGAAACGTAAATAAATGGAAAAGGAGTAGGTAACAATTTGGACGCTATTTGCTGATAATAACCTACTTATTTTCGGTTAAACAAAAATGTTTGAACAACAATTTAACTGTATCTTCCTACATAATTGAGTAGGCGTTAGAGCTATTACGACATTATCAAGCCTACGTGGTTCTATTTTGGCTTCTTTTAATCAATTCGGAAAGTTATCTCACAGGTAAGTAAGTAAGCAGGGCCGGACCGTGAGTTTAGGGGGCCCTGGGCTAGTACTACTTAGGGGCCCACCTAATTATTACTCATAGCTTAGGATAGCAAGATTAAAAGAGACAGATTCAGAGAGGGAAACAGTGGAGCACAAAAGAGATCGAATAAATGTGTAATGGCTGCCGAACATTTAAAAACTGTCAGTACCAACACATGCTAGTCCAGCATGCTACCACGAACAGCCACGAAAATAACTCTTTTCGACGTGTGAAAAAGTGACAGATATATACTTTGCTATTACGCTGTCTCGTTCTGATACGTCGAAAGAAATATTACTTCGAGCGCATCCTAGCCCGGCTGAACGTAGACTTGAATTGAAAGGGATTGATTGATCGCAGAATTTGCAGGGCTGCAAACCTTACGATCTTAAAATTATAGATTTTTCGCATTATCGTCTATTTTAGACCGACCAAACGAAGAAGGTACTCAATTATATCTCTATTATATAAAAATGAATCGTGGTTGTTAGTCTCACTAAAACTCGAGAACGGCTGGACCGATTGGGCTAATTTTGGTCTTGAAATATCCGTGGAATCTAAGGGAAGCCTTAGATTCCACGGTTTAAACGGTGAGAAAATATAAAAATATAGTGAGTAAAATAATAGACAATAGACATAGACAGTTCTTCGCACCGTGTATGCCCACCTTTAGATGCCATTGGAAATAACTCAAGAAAATGTAAACCGAGCGCGTTCATCTGTCGACGAAATATTGCGCAACAAAAGCGAATATTTGAAGGATCTTTCAAAAATTTGACTATTCAATGAAAGTTTTAAGACAAGACGCAAACTCTGACCTGTTAAAATTTCAAGCGCATTAACTAGATTAAATACCTCTTAACACCACTTAGCTTCAACTTTCTTTGGAAAACAAAACTTTAACTTGGACAAATAGGGCTTGGGATTGCATCATAAAAACATAATGTATTTTGTTACGAAATTTTTCATATTGTTATATTTTTTTTCGTTTTTTTGGGTCAAATCTAGTAAGTACCTAATTGAAATTTGACCCCTTTCCCGTGGACAGATTGTTATTATTATGATATTTGAAACACACATTTAGTTTTGATAACAATATTTTTTTTTGTATTCAGTATTGACTTCTATACAAGATGGGCCACCGCCACAACAGTAGTTAATAGATAAAAGATATATATCATATACATTTTGCTATCGAGAAAGTGCTGCTGCATGCATTTAATTTCATTTATGCATGCTTCCATACAGTTCAAGATGTTAATAACAAAGTTTAGGTACAAAGTTCAGTATGGACCCTGTCGGGCACTGCATATTCGAGTGAGAGTGGTCACTTATGTCAATAATATAGGTTACAAAACATTGAATTTAACTTGACTATACATTTATAATTTCAACTTTTCATAAGAAAATGGAGCTTATTTTATTGTCTGAAAGAATTAACATATTCGAACATTAATATATCTACATAATACTAATAAAAAAAAACTATATATTATAAAAAAAAACTATAAATTATAAATTACATAAAATCTTCAGAATAAAAATCACTCACTTTGACTCAAAAACTTAACAATTTCGGATTAATTTAAATGATGGCAGATGGCATGTCCCAGTAGGTATCTATTAATCCAAGAAAGAAAACACCAAGAAGTCTCTCAATCTAAGATCTGGCTTCTAATCTGGTTGGGAGAAAAATTAGAAAAGTTTTTCGAGACGATTTATAACGTTCACGGCGAAAACTCTTCGGATTACATCGGCACGTTATTTTCCACGATTTTATTCGATGGGGAAAATTATTTTTGAATTAAAATACTTACTAAGCAGTAAAGAGCCGTGGTGGTCTAGTGGTAATGACACTGACCTTACAATCTTAAGGTCGTGGGTTCAAATCCCGGTCCCGTACCAATGAGTTTTTCGGAATTTTACACCACTGGCTTTTCGGTGAAGTAAAACATCGTGAGGCAACCTGCATATGTTCGTAGAAGAAATGCGATGGCGTATGTGAATCCACCAACCCGCACTGGACCAGCGTGGTAGATATGGCTCAATCACTGTAGTCAAACGCAAACCTATTAGAAATAAAATAAAAAACACCTTTCGTGTGTAGGCCAAACGTAGGACAAAAGGATGGTACAGTACAGATCTAAGCAGTAACTGAAAAGTAAGTTCGTACAGGCCGGGTGGCTAGCCCTGGTGTCAGAGTTTTTAAGCCACCTAAAGGCTCTGATATGGCTGAACGGTTAGAAAAACCGGGACCTAACGGCTCATCACAGGGATACCTTCCTTCACTGATGATCTCCAATACATGTAACCATTTTTATATAAATTGTTTTTTTATACATTATAAATTTAGTATGTATAAGATTTTAAATTTTGTTTTTATGTGTGACGTATTTATATTGTTTATTAAAGCCCCTATACAGCGGATTTATAATTTTAATTTTATAGTATGACCATTTAACTGAGTCCTCGCCTGCGCGGGTACAGGGGCGCGCGGGTAGACGACAAAGGGGGACTGAGACCGGTGCGGGCGGCAGGGACCCGCCGCCGCACCGCGCAGGCGAGGACTAAGTTAAACGGTCAGACTATAGTCATTAATTTAAAATTAACATTATTGCTTAGGTATGCCCTTACAACACAGTCATATTACCGACTATTCAATGTGCGGTAGAACACTTGTGGGTAGACCGTTGTCTTTCATACCTACATTCAGAATATTGTCGCTCTCTGACTGAGACATGAGATTAGTTTTGGAATTTAGTTAATTATATCAATTTTTATTTATTGAATTATTATTATTTAATTATTGAATTTGTTTATTCAATCATTTAATTATGTTGTGATATTTTTGTTGGACGAGTCCATTAATAGGAACATTGATGAGCATTTTATTTTATTTACTTAATTGTTTTCAATGTACTATTATGACAATAAATGATTTCATTTAATTTCGTTTCATTTCACCGAAAAGCCAGTGGTGTGAAATTCCATACTTTAATTCCAAGGAATTAATTGGCACGGGACCGGGATTTGAACCCACGACCTCACGATTGTATGGCGGGTGTCATTACCACTAGACCACCACGGCTTCCAGATGCCATTAGATTTAAACTTAAAATTTAAATTTAAAGATTAGGGTTATTTATGAAGCCAGCGCTTACCAAGGCAGACGTAAAGACACCAGAAGAAGGCGATCATCAGGTTTTTCAGCAGCGGCAGCGCCCGCACCGCGTCGAAACACCCCGGCGTTACAAGACGCATTCTCGATGTTTATCTGATAACAAACAAATGCATTTGAGTTTAATGTTCGTGTATTAATCAATGTATACTAAGGCACGGTAATGATATCTAACAGTATTCCGTCTTCATACAAACGGTCGGAACGCAAATCATACATACGGCCTCGGAGCGGGGTATGCTCTCGGTATTTTAAGCAGCAGCTGTAACCCAGGGTTTCCTAGCACAGCTGCTTACGAGACGCTGTAACTTATACTCCGCGCCACACAAGTTGATGGATGTGAAGTTAGCCACTGACGAGACGTGACGTGGAAGCCGTTGATTGGCTATTGCGCAGCTAGTGGCTAACTTTACATCCATCAACTTGTGTGGCGCGGAGTATAACGCTTTTATAATAACTCTAATTTAAAATTTAGATAAAAATGTTTATGTATGTACCTACATTTGATGTAATTTAATTTTTGTGAAATACATGATTGAATGAGATTGATTGGTATGCTAGTCAGTCGCGGTGCGCCATAGTGACGAACGAACGTGTGGATTTATCACTAGTAAGCGTGCGAGTTACGTTTTTAGGGTTCCTCGTTTTACTAAAGAACCCTAAAAACATCAAAAAACCTATTAGGTATTTTTATTGAACACTTCGTTTTTTATTCACAACGAATTTTTGTAATAAATATAATAACTTTAGATCATAATATATAGAAACTAGAAAGAAACTCAAGTAGGTAAGGAGTAAGTAGATGAAATTAAAATACTGATGGCGGGCAGCCCTAGCGCGGGATACGTACTGCGTGGCCACGTGACGCTGTAGGTATATATCTCAAGGACAGGGCCGAGTCACAATACTCTTAGATACACAGAGGTTAGATATCATTACCGTGACTAAGGTTACTGTTATTACTAAATGCTTAAAGTGGTTTCACTGGATCAGCGCGCGAAATTCTTTTTTAGTTTTGAATTTTTTGGCCTTTACAGATAAACTGTTTATTGTAAGTTAAAAAAAACTCATTCAGGGACTATCGAGAGATAGTATTAACAAGGCATATACACCTAGAAACCAAAATAGTACCCAGTTTATGCACAAGAGTCCATTAACTAAAAACTAAGGTGAAAATCAGTTGAAGCACTCTCGTGCAGACACTGACCACTAATTTGGTTTTTAGGTATATGTAACTCGAAAACAAGGGTTGAAGATGTGTTGATGAAAATAGTAAAATTGAAATGGCGATGGACAGACATACGACAAGGGATAGCAAGATTAAATGCGATGGTAAAAGAAGAAGAGGAAGACAAATAAAAAGATGGATGGATGACATCAAAAATACTGGAGGAGCATTTTGGCTTAGAAATATCAACAACAGAACAGCCTGGAAACAGCTGGAAGAGGGCTATATGTCACAAGACACGCCGACCACTAAACCCGGAATTCCGATGTGTTAGATTAGTATTAGGTTAAGTTTCATATTATGCTTAGTTTGGCAATAAACACTTAAAAAAACTCGTAAACGCTACATATTCATGGCCTCTAAATAAGTTTTCGTAAACATAAAATGATAAGTTTATCTATGAAAGGCAAAAAATAAAATAAAAAATAAGTTTCGCGCGGTGACCAAGACAATCAGCCTTAAATTAAACTTTATCCGCCTCACCACAAAAGATTTAAACACGCTTTAAACACTTTTTAACCGTACAATTTGCTCTGTTAAACTTTGTCTAAAGCGTGCCTAAATCTTTTGTGGTAAGAAGGTAGGTACTTGTCACATAGGTACCTACCAGCGCGAGCAAGATGGATTTTGAAAAATAGATTAAATGAGTTAAACAAATCATAATGAAGGTAATTAAGGTAACAACAATAATATTATAGCTTGTAATTATTATCGATGAAAAAAAAAGAAAAAATAACCATTGATAAGATTTTTTATTTACAAATGTTGGACAAATCGTTACCCTTTTTTACTAAATCCATTAAGCTCAATAACTTATTGGACTACTTAAGAGTATGGACTCTTTATCTAGACAAATTGAATAACCAAAATCCTCGGAAATTATTGTCAGGGCTCTACGTGTTCCGGTGGTTTTTGCTTATCAATTCTTCATATCTTTCAGTGTTCAAAATGAATGTCCATTATAATTTCATAAACTGGAGTAACTCAGTACAAGCTGTAAACGAGGTCAATGCCACAGTTTTTAGCAATCTTTACCTCATTTAGAATACCGCACTCAAAACAGAAAATGGATCCCAATTTATAAGCTTATTAATCTGTCTTCTACTTAGCTAGATTCTATATCTATTTTATCATTGCGATGGTAAACATACATTAAAAATAACAAAGGTAATGAGTGTCTACATTTTTATACAATTTAAGTAGCTTAATTTACAAAAAAATTATGTAACGAAAGTAACATCTTTGGTAAAAGGAATCCTACTATCATAATAATTGGCCTAGTGCAAAATTTAAATTCATTAAAGATACTTCAAATTCAGACACATTTTAGGCAGTATTCTGTTTTTTTTCATTATTCTGCGGTTTTTATGTTTCTTATTGTAGTGTAAGATAGTAAAATATTGTTTAATTGTTTTAAAACTGTTTTTTTAAGCATCTGCTGACGCGTTCAGTTGCATGCGATATGTTCACGTGTTAACTTTTATTGCATTCGTCATAAAATATTTTATCGGTACGGAACCCTTCTTTTTAAAGGGCTTGTTATGCTTGAAAGGTTTTGAAGTCCACAGGGAGGATTAAATTCAGGCCCTTTTAAGCTTGATTAAAAATATTACAGGCTATTATTAGATCTTGGTACTTTTTAATATAGCTGCGTTATTATAATATTATATTACGTTAGAAGGTGAACCAATTTAAAGGGTTTTAAATTTAAGTTCACTTTGGGTTGTTCGTCTGACATTTGACTCAACGTATTTACTTTTTATGTAAAACTAGTAGTAGTGCTAGCTAGTCTTATACTCATACTTTTTTATTAATAACAATTAGTTACAGGTCATATAAATCTTACAATATTTCACTTCCAATTTAAAACATTAAAATTCACTCAACAACATAAATTAAGTACTTAAGAATAAATACAATCAATAACATATCTTAGTTAAGTTATTCAATCATATCAATGAAAAATAAAAAATCAAATCATTACAATTACAAATCTCAATTTAAAAACAATTACATAACTAAATTATATTAGTGAAACTATTTTGTCAATTCAACAACACACAACACAGCAATACGTCTCGAAGGTTCCGTATCAAAAAATATAATTAATTTATATTAGGTATAAAGATATGCTGTACTCTTCACATAGGAACTAACTTCTCGATATAAAAGTAATTTTACAGGCAAAAATTGCCAATAATATATTAAGATGACTATTCAAAGTATGGGTTGAAGCAACTAAATGTGTCTTGTTTGATATTTAAAATACTTATCTGCTTAAAAATGTTGTAAAACCCAAAATCTAATCTTGAACCATTAAGTGGCTTTCCAAATACTCATCTTTGGAACATCAATTTTCAATCAAAAATGCATCAATAACTCATTCAGTACAATGGTACTGAAAACTCTGACACCAGGTCTAGCCTCCCGACCTATACCAACTTACTTAGTACAATGCTAGGTACAGAGCTACTTTTCGAACCAGTAAAAGATTAGTAAGTTGGTATAGGCCGAGAAGCTAGCCCTAGATTATTACGAGTATATATTCTTTGCCCTAGTGTCGAGTTCAGACCACCGTTAGGACTCTGACATGTTAGCGCTCAGTTGTAAATACCACCCGCGGTCACCCATCCGAAGTCTGACCGTGCCGATCGTTGCTTCATTTCGGTGATTGCTAAGAAACATTTAGTCAAACTAGGCTACGAGCGCGAAAGGATTCAAAATGTCTCCCAAAGTAAGTAATATTATTATGCACTTGTCTTTACATGAATGCCGCATGTCAGAACGCACATACATTCAATATTTAATGACAATAATAGTTACTAAGTGAATAAATGAGAGTGAAGCCATAAAATTAATGTCCAATACGTTAATAAACAATCGATGTAAGTTTTATAGCTAAAGAGTAAAAGCACCAACGATAAATTGCAATAAAAGCCCCAGAAACACCTAAGCGAGTAGAACAACCTACGTCGGTACTGTACTGTACTGTACCAGCCTTTTTAATAGTCCACTGCAGGACTTAGGCCTACCCACGAAGGGGATTGGGCCATATTCACCACGCTGGCCCAGTGCGGGTTGGTGCATTCACATACGCCATGGAATTTCTTCTTTGGACATATGCAGGTTGCCTCACGATGTTTTCCTTCACCGAAAAACCAGTGGTGTGAAATTCCGTACATAAATTGCAAGGAATTCATTGGTACGGGACCGGGTTTGAACCCACGACTTCACGATTGTAAGGCGGGTGTTACCACTAGACCACCACAATGTTTAATGTCAATGTTTACTGTACAAAGCCTTGTGAAATCAATGGTGCGCTGTTAATTTCAATTAGATATGAAGGAGTTGGTGGCCAAACGTACTCGTAGCCCTATTCTGCATAAAAAAGGAACCTATAAGCTGCCCATGACTTTGTGTGTTTCTTAGAAAATGTAAGTGGAACTATGAGTGTAAGTACAACTTTAAAAATATTCAAAATCATAAAGCAAGGGCTACTGATAAAAGTATTTGAAGAAAATCTCATAAAATATTGTTTATGTCACTTCGCTGTTGTTTGCGCTAGCGCTATCATTGATATCACTATATTATGTCACATTATAAAACGTCACGCTCTATTATTATATATTTAACTAGACGACCCGCCCCGGCTTCGCACAGGTGTATTATACATATAAACCTTCCTCTTGAATCACTCTATCCATAAAAAAAAACCGCATCAAAATCCGTTGCGTAGTTTTAAAGATTTAAGCATACAGACAAACAAACAAACGAAAATAGCGACTTTATTTTATACTATGTATAAGGAGGATAAGGAAGCTTTTCGCGGTCGAGGCTCTCGTATAAGAAACAGCACTACAAGTAACAGTATTGGGCATTGAGTAATGTGACTCATCAACGCAGTGCCATTTTTAGGGTTCCGTACCCAAAGGGTAAGAACGGGACCTTATTACTAAGACTCCGCTGTCCTTCTGTCACCAGGCTGTCTCTCATGAACTGTTATAGCTAGAAAACTGAAATTTTCACAGATGATGTATTTATGTTGCCGCTATTACAAAAAATACTAAAACAGAATAAAATTAATTTTTAAGAGGGGCACCCACACAACAAACCTGAATTTTTAGCCGTTTTTCACTCGATATTGATAATGGTAAACAGGTAGATGCTTGTAATATTCACAGAATATTAAGTTGTACGTATATTCGCTTCAATAATAAATAATTAATATATAAAAAATAAATATTTTAGGGGGGCTCCCATACAGTACGGAACTCTGAGCACGAGTGCTACTCGTACTTGGCCGTTTTTTTTAATTTTTCTGTCACATTGTCGCTTGTCATACATTACCCGCAGTAGCGGTCAAGTATTTACCATATTACAGCGTTGACCCATCGGGCTCTTTTAAATCGATTTCAATTTATATCGCGCTGATAAAGCACTTTTGAAAGGATCAGAGACCACTCCGGCCGTAGCTATGATAAATATGGACGCTTAATGTACTCTGGGACGTGTTTCTGCCATTGACAGATTTTAATAATATATCACAAAAAGTATACATAGGATATGTTGTAATATGGTGTAAATACTGCCACTGTATTACCTACTTAAAGAAAATGCCGCAAAATAATAATATAGTTTGTCACTTATCGTCGCTGTCACTTGGTGAGGTCTTTCCATAAAGGCGGTGTTTGAAATGACACATGGCTTTATTGCTATGAAGATAAAGTTGAAAATAAAAGCCCTGCCTAGGAGACGTTTGAAGTTCACCATCTTTTTGAAATTGAATTTGACATTTGATCAGCAGTTCAAGTGTCATTTGTGTCTAGATTACATAGCAGTTTCTATTGAGTTTCGACGCCATGTTTGTGGAATCATGCATCACAACTTTTTTACTTTATGTCACTTCTACTGTTTTTCTTTATTCTGAGGGTCTTTCTTTTTCTATTGTCACGTTGTCGCTTGTCACCTTGTCACTGGTCACCTATCCCGTAGTCGCGGCGCCCGTTCACATATTCACGACACATTACAACGCTGACCCATCGGGCTCTTTTAAGTCGATTTCAATTTAAATCGCGCTGATAAAGCACTTTTGAGTGGATCAGCGGCCACTCCGGCCGTACCTATGATAAATATGTACGCTGGGACGTGTTTTCGGCGTGGAGAGATTTTCAGCTTTTTATAAAGCTGATCCCGAAATAACATTTTGGAGATTAATGCTGTTGTACTTGTGGAGAGAATTTAGATTTTAGTGTCTGCTGTTTTAAACTTGTAGGAGACTATGTCAATTACCTATAATCAATAAGCTGTCCTGTTGTATTTACGTGTTTGCACATTGCACAAGTTAATAAAATGTACAGTAATAATCGGCCAAGTACGAGTCGGACTCGCGCATGGAGGGTTCCGCACTGTATGGGAGCCCCCCTTAAATATTTATTATATTTTTTTATTTATTTATTATTGAAGGGAATATAAAACTAAATATTCTGTGAAAATTACAAGCATCTACCTAGTACCATTATTAATATAGAGTGAAAAAGACTAAAAAAATATTATTTTTATTTCCTATAATTATAAAGAGGAAAGATTTGATTGTTTGTTTGCATCGAATAGGCTCCGAAACTACTGAACTGATTAAATTTTTTTCTCCATATCATATTAAAAAAAAAAATAGGGAACCTTACTATTTGGCTTTTTTAACCAATTGTACCCGGGCAAAGCCGGGAGAAACAGCTAGTATTTTATAATTTAATCACCATTGATGAAATATTCAACATTACCTCACATTGCCTGGGTTTTTTGCGTTCATTTTGGTTACTTAGGTGACTATCAATAGTGGCAGTGGTTTATATCGATTTCACACATTTCAAACTTAACGATTTTATCATACTCATACTCAAAAATTGATAACAAGACAGTTAGGTACATGTCAAAAAAATTGCAAGGAAAGTAAAATTGCATAAAGAATGCTACGAAAAAACAATAATAATTAAACAACAATTATATGAGATAGTAGTGACATAAAACAACAATTAAAAGTATATAAAGTATATTATTATCTAGGCCCTCTGGATGTCTACTTCAGCACATTGGCAATCTAAGGTGAAATAGCATATTATATACCTATATACTTTGCCATTTGGATAGACGTAAATCGAAAACAATTGTAACTTAGACGTCACGTAGTAACTACAATACAATTTGAGTTCGTGAATTTTACAATGTTTCGTAGCGATCCGTAGCCAGGTGCTACGGACGTAGCGATCTCGTAGCCGGGTGTTACGAATTGCTGCTATTGGTAAAACAATTTGTTTCATACTTTACATTGCTCTTCAGTTTGTAGCTTCTGAACAAAGGAGAATAAACAGATGGGAGCCTGGAAGCTTTTGCTAACACTTATTTGAATTGTTATGTACTTAGACGATGCAGTATTACTGGAGAGGCACTCAGTCATATAATAATAATAAATTATTTATTTTGGTTCACAAGTTTGTAGAATTACAGTACATTGGGGATTCCTTTTAAGCAAGAATATGCCTGTATCAGGAGTCGCCGCTCTTCCAAATGTCATGTCTATACAAAGCTTGTAGTTAGGTAAAAATGTGGCTAGACTAGACTTTTTACTTGATAATATTAAAATCTAGGATTAACATCAACGGAAAGACGGAAACTTGAATGTAATATGAAAGTGACCTCAAAGGAAGTAGGTATTTCATAACCAAGTGATCCAGTACAAAGCGTGGGAGGATACAGGCCTGGTAAACCGGAAGTATGGCGCCCGCATCCTGTGGGCTTCACCCAGCTTGGACTTTATTAAAATGTACTCGGTACAATCTTTATTTATGTAGAGAAACTTGACAATGTTAATGTACATACAAATAACGAAAAACACATAGGAAATGAGATATTAACAAATAATGTGCAAAAAATCTGTTTTTGTGACCTTTGACTTCAAATTTTAATGGACGCGTACACCCTACCATATGTAGGACAACTTTTATAATGATTTGCCAAAATGCTAGTTATTCTCAAATTCCGAGGTGAACTCCTAAAATAACTGGGCTACTTGGCGTAGGATGTCCACCTGGAAGGTCATGTGATTTGACATAGAGATATTTTTGTTTCGTTTCGTTTGTCGTTTTAATCATGTCCATATATATACCGCACATACGAGCTGTTGTAGATGGACAAAAGTTTTTTCAATAAGTACAATACAATGTATTTAAAAAATTGTCCCCATTTGACTGCCTGTATTTTAAAATGACAAATTTTTTGTAAGCAGCTCCAATAAATTAGTAAAAGACGATGATTTTAACTGTTCTTGAGATGTGAGAGATGTGTTGCTTATGATTTGTTTTGGCCTAAAGAATGTTAAGTATAAAATTACAGACATAAGTGGGTACCTCATCATTATAGCTAATGACTTTCAAAATTAATATAATTATCTGTTGAAATATCATAAGACTATAACACCTGTTGAGGAGTAATCGGATTACAGCTATCAATGTACCCGGATACCGGACACTGGCGGCCGGACGTGACCCAATTAAACGGCATTACGGGGAATTACCGTAATAGGACATGAGCATCTTCCAACCTTCGAAATGTGCGTAATTAGTCATCATTATTATCATTCACTCAAAACAAGATAAAATGATGAAGCTATCTAAAATAACACCACATGTGATACTATTCCGCTTATCACATAGTGGGAAAATAAAGTACTACTTTATTTTCCCAAAATAAATGGCAGATAAAAAAACATAAACAGCGCTATATCTTTCCTCTTTATAATGAGAATTTACCTCTAGATACAAAAAAAAACTGTAGTGGCTGTCTAACTTTCAGAAGACGGATAGGATAGAAAAAACAGGCTAGACACCACACTATCGAAATAAAAGACGACTCTAAGGCATCTGTTTAGGAGTAGTCGGATTACGACCGGCAACGTACCCGGACACCGGACACCGCCGTCGCCGCCGTGGTCAATAACACGGTATTACAGAGAATTACCCAAACAAAGATTATGAACATCTTCTAGTGTAAGTAATTAGTAAACATTTTCATCATCTCAGCCAAAAACGTCAAGGATTTTATTCTATTTCTTTATTCTCGAATACATTTCCGAAAACACCTTCTTTAAAGCTGATTGAATCTGAGATTTACATGTCTCCAATTCGATTGGCCACTTCGTTTGTACTGGTAACCGCATGTCGTTTAGTATCTGGTTTAGAAATGCATATATGTATCAAAATGATCAATAGCCCAATAATCTAAAAGATATCGAAAAGTAAAACTTAAAATTATTTTATTATCTAAATGTGTTATTACACATTAGACGAATTTTATGACGATAATCTAGAAAACATAATAAAAAAATCGTTCCAATACAAATAATAAAATAGCTAAAAGTACCCTTATCAGGGTCATATTAACTATACAAAACAGCATGTAAATTTCTATAAATATTTTGAGTTTGAGTTTAGCTGACGAGAATTTAATTAAAAAGTAAAAGAAATCTCATCAAAAACATAAATGTGAAATGGGAGCCAAAGTGTCGCCACCAAAAGAATTGAGATCTAACACGGGGGCCAAGTGTTCTGTAGAAAATCCTAAAGTTTAAGCTACAAGATCATACCTACAACATTCTAAAGGGATTCACTTATGTAATTCAAGCTCGTGATTTGACTTGGCTAGTTTAAGAATAAGTACAGTGCAAATAAGCATTTGTCTGTACGTGTTAACTAGCCAAATCAAATCTTGAGCTTGAATTACATAAGTAAATTTCTTTTAAATGTTGTAGGTATATTCTTGTAGCTTAAACTTTAGGATTTTCTACAGAACACTTGGCCCCCGTGTTAGATCTCAATTCTTTTGGTGGCGACACTTTGGTTCCCATTTCGCATTTATGTTTTTGATGAGATACGAGTTTCAAACTTTTTGTTCAGAAATAATTATTAGTTAATTATCATGATTATCATAGTACACTTATCTCTGAAAAAGTTATCTAGTATTTATTATATTACTATCACAAATGGCATGGTTCATCTATCGAAAATCTCAGTGCCTCGCGATGCTACCGCCATTTATTGTAGTATTGGTTTGGTAAATTTTACAATTACTTTGTTAATAGTACTAATTATCAATAATTTTCAGTTTTTTGATTTTTTCCTTTATTTATGCCCGATAGTCTACCTTGGTGCCAAATATCAAGATTCTAGGTCATCTGGAAGTGGGTTACGTTTTTGATCTATAAGTCAGTGAGTGAATCAGTGAGTGAATCAGTCAATGAAACACGAGTTTTTAAACGTTAATATATCAATAACTAATTAAGCAAAATTTATGAAATTTTGGATTCTTGATAAACTAAAAGACTTTAGTAAATATGCCAAATTTCATGTATGTAGGCTAAATAGTTTTTGATTTGTGAGGGGATCAAAAGTAGCTCCAAATGGTTCGTGTAATATTACACACGGCCGCTGCGTCTCGCCAGTTTTCTTTGAACACTTTGGCTGGACACGCTGCCTCGTGTCTAGATCTTAACAACAAATTAATTTTTAAATTTTACCATACACGATTCCGTAGCTTTTAGGTACACACAGATGATCTATAATTTACACCAAACCTTCTAAGTCAAAATAAAAGATGAACCAAATTAAGAGATGAAGGAGGATATTAAATTAGATCCGGTAATGTACCCGGTGCCCGGACACCGACGGATTCGACCCAATTACACGGCATTACGGTTAATTATGGCTACGTATAAAGGCTCATAAGTATCTTCCTACTCATATACTAATTGCGTCGTAATTATTTGAACTATGCGTACGTAATTACCCAATTACTCAATTAAAATCGTCCCGTAAAAATGTAAAAATATATTTAGCGTCTGCAGATTTTTAGGATTCCGTGTCCAAAGGGTAAAACGGGACCCTATTACTAAGACTTCGATGTCCGTCTGTCTGTCTGTCACCGGGCTGTATCTCATGAACCGTGATAGCTAGGCTGCTGAAATTTTCACAGATGATGTTTTTCTGTATTTGTTGTTATAGCAACAACAAATACTAAAAAGAGAATGAAATAAATATTTAAGGGGGTTCCCATACAACAAACTTGATTTTTAGGAGTCTTTTTTGCTCGCTATAAATAACGGTACGGAACCCTTCGTGTGCGAGTCCGACTTGCACTTGCCGATTTTTTATATATTTTAACGTTTCAGCTTTGCCTCTAGATTTGCTGTTCAATACAGATTGTCAAAATTCTAAGTTGGTTTTCAAACAGCTGGTATTGTAATACTCGTATCAGGGTTGATCTTATAATAAAAGTTGCTCATAACAATCTATCTACATCTATACCTCTATGCCAATATTATAAAGAGGAAAGATTTGATTGTTTGTTTGTTTGTTTGCATCGAATAGGCTCCGAAACTATAGAACCGTTTAAAAAAATTCTTTCTTTGTTGGAAAGCGATGTTATCCCTGGATGCCATAGGCTATATTATATTTTTTAAATAATTAGGGATCCTTACTAAAACTCCCATAATGTAACCCAAGGTGTACAAAAATTATCTAAAATATTATGTACATCGCGTGCGCTGCGAAAACTATTGATGATACAATAAAATGATGTACTACGACTTTGTAGAGCACATCATTATTTACAAAAACTGTCGCGACAGAGTATGTCCATCTATCATAGTTAAGCCACAATAAGTGTTATTTTATTTGAAAATTTAAATTGAAATGCCGCCGCAAGAAAAGGCTCTTAATTTATATCATGGTATAAACCCTTATTAAAATAAACTACTTTATATTCAATTCAATTCATTGCAATAATTCAGCACATTGATATAGCTTTTTAAATTGTTCAATTCAGACATTTCATTCGAAAGAAATTATGAGTTTAAAAATGTAAGTAAGTATTAGGAAAAAATTTAAGATTTTTTCTCGCTCACCCCGCTCGGCTAGCTAGGCATCACCATGTTTTGTCTCCGCTATTCCTGTAGGTACCTGTTTCTCTAAATATAGCAAAGTTGCAAAACGACAGCTTACACGTCTTATAGCATCTACTCTCGCTTCAAAGTATTTCACTACTTACTATCTATTACAAAGCTTTCCCCGTAATGTTTCCTTTAAATGTTTAAATATATCTAAGCCCCTAGTTATAGGTATGTAACAGTCAAACGATTTAAAGATATCAATATATAATACTAGCAGCGCCCCGCGGTTTTACCCGCGTTGTGCCCGTTCCCGTGGGAATTTCGGGAATTTTTATACATATAAACCTTCCTCTTGAATCACTCTATCCATTAAAAAAACCGCATTAAAATCCGTTGCGTTTTAAAGATTTAAGCATACAGACAAACAAACAAACAAACAAACGAAAATAGCGACTTTATTTTATACTATGTAAGGATTTGTTGTATGTAAGTACGAATACTCTATCAGCCTACTTTGTTTACTTCTTTACCTACATTTTCTCCCACCTACTAATTACATTCCCTTTTCCCTAAAGCAACACTCACCAAAATGTCCGTAAATAGGCACTCCCTGGACGAGATTAGGGCTCAGACGCCACCAATACGTCCATGTTGGTGGATAAAAGTTCTAAGTTGTGTACAATCACCAGCTTACATACCAAATTTCAGCTTTCTAGGACTTCAGGAAGTACCCTATAGGTTTTGATGATCAAGTAAGATCACTCAGTGAGCCAGTAACGAAATCGGGGGTATTTTAGATATCAATAAAATCTAAATTATAAGAGCTATGCAATTAAAACTTTATTTATTTATTACGTCTATTATGGTTATAATCATGATATCCAGAGAATTTCGTTCATCTAGTATACTCCAAACCCAAGTTACGAGGGTTCAAAAAATCAGCGAACCGCTTTGAGAAAACGTAGGTAGTGCCCTTGCGCTTCGCTTCGCTTGGCTCGTCTTGCCGGGGGCACTACTCACTCACTCACTGCTTTGTAACAAATAATCTATCTGCGGCGTTTTGCCATGAAGGCACGCACCTATGGGCTAAGTGCTCATAATTGGGTAAGGAAGGTATACTTCGAGACAAACTTTACTGAGACTCTGCACGTAACTATGGAAAATATTATTATTCACGCAGATAAGATGTCCGCAGTTGGTTTTCTAATACAACCGATTGGAACTGCCGCGGCATATAAGTCTAGCGCTGAGCAAAGTGTGGAACTTCGCTCAGCGCTAGTGCGCTAAACTTATATGCCTTATATGGATGGCTGCGCATGAGTTTAGTATGGCAGTCAACATGCGCAGCCATCCCCTCCAGTACCCTCAGCGCTAGACTTACGTGACGCTACTTGTACTAAATATGTATCTCTAGTTCCTCTAACTAGATCACTACATCTCAAACATTGTATCTTAATCCAACGGATATTGATTAGCAATAAACTCCACAATTATACGAGCGCGGTACTGAAGTGCCTCCTCTCTCGAGTACACACAAAGTACTGGAGCTAGACACAAAGTAGCAGTTATTTTATCTGCGTCTCTAGATCTACGGACAAGGGGTGAAGGAATTTAATCTAGTGCGGGACAAAAGGCTCGATTACAGAGGCGCCAGCGTAAATTTAATAGCAACGTAAAAATTGTTCTCACTATCGCATGCCTAAAGTGAAAAAGAAACAGAACTATGCTATTTAGCTATTATAATTACGATGGCGCCTCTGTAATCGGGCTTACGGGATAGGTACAATTAAATAAAAATAAAAGTGTTTCGTGAGTCGCCTGCAAATACACGTACATATACGTTACTTAATTGACATTATTTTGAAACCCATGATAGTATGTGAGGATTCCGGATGGTGATGGATATCCCTGAAAATTAGTGGAATAAATTAAGTAAGCCGAATATCTAATCAATTAGCATCCTTTTAGGGGCTTATTCTGTACATCAAAACTAACAACTTTGGTTTAGCGACTATTGTCAAAACCAAAGAAAAATCAGCTTTTCTATACATTTTGTCGAGGGTGAACGATATTTTTCTACGGAACAACAACTTTTTTTTGAGAATTACTAAAAGTCGTAGAACAAAAGTTGTTAGTTTTGATGTACAGAATAAGCCCCTAAAAGGATGCTAATTGATTAGAAATAACCCTATATAAGTCCAAAAACGTAGGTATTTTGAAAGTGGTGAGGAAAATCATAGCGAATTCTGAAAATTGCCCGCCCGCATTTAGTCAGCGTTATCATCCTTCCTTTTCTTATTTCAAACCAAAAAAAAAAAATCCTCTTCGAGGTTGGGACTACGTTCTATAGGATAGTAAGAGATTGATACGGATTGGTACTAAGAGACAGAACGATTACATAGTTAGGTACATCGAGCGGCCATAAAAGTTGGCATGACTTACATCCTTACTAATTCACGCCGTGCTACATTCGGCGCTATATTCGACATCATACCTTGGGCCCGGAATATAAAATATAATATAAGTAGGGTATAGGTTCTAAATTAATGTGTGAAATAATTTAGCAAAGTCTGCTCTGTGGTTCTTTTTTTAGTTCGCGTTCGAGTCGACCCTTGATAAATACCTATCTAAAAAAACTGTATTATTTATGCCACTACGGTGGCACTTTGATGAACAAGTCCTAGGCTTTTTATGATAAATGTGCTAGGGGTCTATTAAAGACGTTTACGAAACTTTGCGGATACTCAATGCAATCTCTCAAAGTTTCGTATACGTTTTAGCCATTATAGATCCCCAGGGGCACTATTTTTGCACCTCGCATGGCATGGTTGTATACGGAACTTCTATGGAGTATCTATTCACAACTTCCACAGAAAACATAGATTCTCCATGCAATCTGTCAAAGTTTCGTTCCTAGGCGTTCGAATTTCAAAAATAGGGCATGTGTTTCCCATGCACAACATCAGGCAAGTGCATAGCTCGTCTCGTCACTCAATCGTAAAATACACTGTATTGATTGAAACTTAATTATTTGAATCACAGCACGTATTTATTCTAATTAAGCCCACTTCCCGTATTTATTAATTCCCACGTCGACCGTAAATATAAGCCAATTACGGTAAAATTTCAGGCTTATTAATGGCAAGTTACGCCAAAAATAGAGGCTTAATATCAAACCTGTCGAAGCCACATTTTGTTTAATAGCTACATCGCCCGGGAAAAATAACGTTAAATAATAATTTTAAAATAACTCAATAAACCAGTGGGAATAACATTGAAATTAAGCACCATGTTACTTTTTACGCAATTGAATTATTTTTAAGCGTTATAAAATATGATAAGATCGGTCCTTTTGGGCTCCAAATCCCTAGTCAATAAGATCTAGTTTTTATTTTTTAAGTCACTCGTGAATTTTGGCTTCGCATATCTTATGCATTTGTGTATGTTTAGCTTAGAGATACTTTTTTCTTTGAGAATAAATTTCGCTGAGTAGAATAATCTTGAGATTTCTTTTTTAATCTACTCTATAAGTACTTATATACATCGTTTGGTACAATAATATAATCTTAATACTTTATATTTTCTTTTCTGTTTTTTGTATTCTAGGTTCTGGTTTTAGTAATGTAAAACCTACCTATTAATAGGCCAACATTTTATTCCTATTAACTTTCAGAGAACCTGTAGCACTTTCTGTATTAATTTGTTTCAAGCTATCAAGCTAGGGTAATTCTACTGTCACGTATCCTCTCATCAACCTACTTACTCTGTACATTTTTGGGCGCAACATAAATAAATAACAAGGTCATAATGTATTATGTACTCCCCGCCTTGACTTCACTCACAGACTTCCTTCACCTTTGAAGTATAATTGAATAAAGTTATTCTAATAAGTACTTTCTTTCTAACTTATGTGAAAAACAGGAAAAGCCATCATAAAAGACAAGGAAAAGCAGATCTGAATGTTATGTGCGGAAATATCATTGATATAATTCGGTGCAAGGAGAGGGTAGAAGACCGGTTAATATAAGTAGGTACCGATACACCGCCAGTAGTGTTACGTTTGTGGTATAAACTCAGACCAAATAAAAAAAATCAAGACAGAATGTTGTAAACGAACAAGTGACGCCGGCAAATCTATGCCTTGCCGTGTACAGACACAACACACACATGTACACGTACAAATAAACTATGCCTTGGCTCGTCAGTCGAACTGTGGCGGCGCAACACCGACGCACTCACACATGTATAAAAAACCGGCCTCATTTGTCTGTTCACGACGTTCCGTCTTGACTTTTTTATTTGGTCTGAGGGTTTAAATAAGAATATGAAATAATAGAGAACATTGAACTTTGTCCATAGAATAAAAATGAGCTTTTGACCTTCGACAAAAATTGTAACTGTAAAATAGACAATAGTCATCTAGGTAAATACAGGGTGCAATAAAATTCTTTGTAAGTACAGAGTAAATATCTGAATGCCTGTAAAATGCAACCAACAAGAATGGAAACGGTTGAATGAAAGAAAGAAACAACTACTTACATGAAGTTATGTACAAAGTAATTTAGCATTTTAAATTAATTTAACTACTTGATAGTATTAGCTGAAGAAAAGTCAAATTTGAGAAAATTACAAATAATACCTAATACGTATTTTTTTACCATTATTAAGTACTTCATCTATAAATAAGCAGTTAGATATTCTACACACACCTATATTGAAGCTTTGAGTAAATCAGATAATCCAAAATAAAACGTTCTGATCAAGTAAACGACTCCAGACATACTATATCAATATATCAATGACAAATATACTATATCAATGACAAATAAGATAAACAAGATATAAATAGCCACGAGCATAACAATATGTTTTGTTTGCCAATATCCATGCCTTCAATATCGAGTTTTCCAGGAAAAGTACCATGCCTTCTGTGAGAAGTTAATAACATCTCGAATTAAGTAAAAAGACACGTTCCACGTGTCATTAACTTCCAGATTGGGTGTATTTTTAACCGACTTGAGGCCTTGGAATCGGTGGACCAGCGGCGTGCTGTTCGGTTTATAGGTGATGAAAAGTTAGCTGCAAAAAAACTTCATTGCCTGAAGCACCGGGTTGCGAGTCTGTCCATTTTCTATAGGATTCATTTTGGAGAGTTCGCATCTGAGCTGCATGACCTTATCCTACCATCCCCTATTTACTATAGGACAAATAGGAGGACGCCTCACTACCACCTCTACACTGTCGATTTTCTTTCGATACGTACGAAGCGGTTTGACTCAACATTTCTGATTTGTACCGCCAGGGAATGGAACAGTCTTCCTGCTTTCTTGTTTACTAAGAGATACTCGTTTAATCGAAAGCTTTTCAAGATCAGAGTGAATACGTATCTTCTAGGTCTGCGTGCTTCATCTTCGACCACAACGTCGCTTACCATCAGGCGAGTTGATGGTCAAGTTCGGACTTATTAGCGATAAAAAAAACTTCTAAAGAGGAGGATTTCAGATCGACCGTATGTTATTTTTTTCTTTTTAAGTACGTTAAGCGATTACGCCGCTAATTATGAAGAAATGATGATTATTATTTTTTGTTTGGTAGAGTATACCCGAATGTAAAATAACAGAAAAAATGTATTTTTAAATCAAAATCAGCTGAATTGTTGTTGAATAATTATTTTTCGCAAAAATGGCAACCGCCTTCCATCGTGTACAAAATTCGAATATTTTGCTCGAACTGCTTACATTATTGTTGATTTTTCTAAAACGGCTCAGCTGATTTCTTTAAAATTTAAATAGGGCTACTTCGGAAGTATACCCTTTCGAACTGAAAAATAGTTTTTCGATTCGGTTCAAAATTGGCGAAATTATCATTGAACATACACAAAAAAATACGTACAGACGAACATAGAACCTGCTTCTTTTTGGAAGTCGGTTAAAAATAACAATAATCAAAAGAATTGCACACATCGATTCGAGCGAACTGTTTGAATTTTGTACGAGTATGTAAGTAGGTACGTTGGATCGTAAGATTGCAATAGTTGAAGTCGGTGCCATTTTTAGCGAAAAATAATTATTGTATGACGAATCACTGAACACCGGATCTACTTTTGTAAAAATTCACGTTCGTCCGTGTTATTTTAATCAGAATTGGTAATGTTTTTCGATTGTAATTGTATTCCTGGGCACGTACGAACCTTTGCCTTTTGCCCTTTATTAGGGCGCTTTAACCCCATTTGGGCACGATACGATTACCTTCTAAGGGCTACTATATCGGTTATTGCTTGTACCGCTATATTTTCACGCATTTTACTACCGCTGTGTTAAAATGAAATTATTCAATACAATATTAAAGCTTTGGCACAGAAAATATAACAGTAGCAATAATGTTTCAATTCAATTAATTTATTTGAGCAGTAAGTAGGTACTCGTATACAAAATTTACTTTAGGGATCAACTCCAGCTTAATGGAAACATCAAGATACATATATAGTTTTAATAATCCCTGATAATTTAAGAATTTGAGACAATAATTCTAGTTTGAAATAGTAAATTTACCTCGGTAAAAATAGACGTTTTAACTTTGCACTAAATTTCGGATCTAATTTTTTTTTTTACAAGATATGGGATCACTTACTGAGCATAAAATCACAAAATGCTGACAGATCCAGGTGGAGCTCCAGGCGCCATCTTGAAAAAACATTTTTTCTGATAACTCGGCAACTATGCAATTTAGGGCAAAAGTTATCGACACCATTATCGTAGAAAATAAAATTTCGCATCTTTTGTTTCCAGGAAACGTTTTTTGTGAAACTTACCGTTTGAGATTTATGGCCCATTTAATGAACCTTATAAAGAAAACGACCAGAAATTTAGTGCAAAGTAAAATTCTATTAAGTAGTCTAATTCTATTAAGACAGGTCACGTACAAAAACGTGCCAGATCAAAGATGTGATGTCAATAAATAGTTCGCATATAACACCTAATCATCGGTTGGTCCAAGAATAACACAATTTAACCTAAAAAAGCAAGCTTTGATCTTAGGTATACCTTTTCGTAAAACGGAGCCGCCTAATATAGAGAAAATGCTCCTAGAATTCAACTCTATTTTTATATCATTAATCTTCTTGCCTTTAGGGTATAAAATCCTAAAAACATACAAATGGGTATTTGAAAACTTTTGATAGAACCTTTTTGTCACGCTTAGAAGTAAAGTCAACGCCTACGAATTTAAGTTTCGTTAAACTCGAGAAGTTTTTCATTAAAATATTTAGTTTCGAAAGTACCTAATATTTAGTTCCGAAAGTCCATTTACATACAAAGCAAAGGCATTAATTGTGTTGAATTTCTGAATACCTGAGTATTCTGTAAATTATTTATGTACCTATTGTAAATAAAGTTTATAAATGCATTTACTAGTAAAGCCTGTGGTGAATAAATTTACTAATTGATATAAATTAATAGAACCCTTTTAAAGTGATTAAGTAATGTATATTGTATAGAATTGAGTGGTGAAAAGTTAGGATACGCTTAAAACTACTAAACTACACTGCACCTATCCTTCGGAGATGAAAAGATCATTTATTAGTATGTCGGGAACTGAGACTAATTATGTAAAGCACCCGCAATCGTTATTGGTGGGTCATCCATTAGTACGGCTCGCCGGCGGTCTCCAGTTGTTTCTCTCACCAAAATAAACACTCTGTACCACTACAACGGGCGGTTTTATTGACCTAGTATCACTTGGTAATCAATTTAACAAGAATTTTCGAAGATGAAAACGGATTTTAAAGTCAATAGGTAGGCACGGGTGCAATGCCGCCTTGCGCTCGGAATGGAATGAAGTTTCTCACCCATCTGTCATTTCATTCCGACACAAGCATGCAGTGTTGCCACGTGCGAACCCATTCAGGTGATACCCACTTTAAAATCATCACTATTGCTATCAACTTAATGCAACTATGCTGTCTCGCTCCGTCAAGTATATTACTAGACCACGGCTTCACCCGCGCGATATTCTGATTTTTGTGACATCCCCGAGGAAATTTTAAAGACGATACTTATCTTGATTTTTGGCACAGATATAGTTCAAAGGTTGGAGTTGGAGCCTTTGAACTATATCTGTGCCAAAAATTAAGATTTTTCTTTGCTCTGTTGTTTTGTGAAAGAGTCACAAACCAACAAATTCATTTTCGGTTTTATAATATTTGTATGGATAAAATTAATATTTTTTTTAGCCAACTGCTCGACGCATAGGAGTGGTAATGTGTTTATCAGCCTATGTATGTATGTATGTTTGTGTGTTCCTTTGATGCACTATACGAGTATAGACCAAACGCCTGGGCCGATTTTTATGATTCACACGTCAATCGATTTCTCTTAGCCCGTCGAGTGTCACTAAAGACATTACGTTGGTGAAAATTCAATATGGCGACTACTGGACGCCATATTGTGAAAATGAAAAAAAAATTAAGGTTAATAACTTTTTTTTTTTCTTTTCAGTTTTTTTGTACTATGTACGTAGTTTGGTTCACTTTTAAGGCAGTCGGGTTTTATGATTTAAAAAAAAAAAATCTTTAGTACTCTCTCTTCTTCAAAACTTTGACTTGTTTGTCAAAAAGTTTAAGGATTTATATAAATATACATTTTAGAAAATCAAATTTTGAAGGTACTACGTACCTACTCTGTAGTGCTGGTTGTCTTAGCAACAAAATTTATCTACAGCTACGTTATCAGAGTCAGTGGACTGGATGAACCCATCATAATTGATTAGTTATTCAAATTTTTCTTTTGCGATTTCGATGCACAGATGTAATGGGGGTCAAATGTAGGTCAAAGTAGCAGTTTTACAAAAAAATAACTAGTCGGAAAACAAAGTCTTTATTTTATACCTAATACGTTCCCTAACGCATGCAACGGACGAACCTCAACTTCTAGTTAGTATTTGTGTTTATGTATTACAACGTAGAGTGTAAACTGTAAACAATTTGGATTCTATAGGTGCTAACGAACTTTTTTTTCCCTCATTTAACCTCTATCGAACGTCTAATTTATACAATAAGATATCTGAGACGAACTTGGCAGTAAAGCCTTGGAGGTGGCACGTCATCTACCACAGGTTGTCTTGGCAACAAATCATCCATTCATCCTGAGCCGGAGCCAGTCATCTGTATACTGAACCCGTCTCAAGTTATTAGTATTACAAATTGTCAAGGACCAGGGATCCACGATAAATCTTTAATAAACAGGCACGTGGGTACTCTATCTATGAACGATTTCGTCATCAATTTTATTTGGATAACATTTTATGGACGTTTTTTTATGAAACAAAATGTTTCACTATTACTATATATATAGCAGAATTCGACGAATCACTGCATAGTATAAAGCAAAACCGATATTTCTGTGTGTCTGTCTGTGTATCCGCTTATATCTTCCAAACTATTCAACAGATATCAATGCTGTTTTCACTATCGTTTAGAATATTTCTTCCGGAAGGTTTATAGCTATAATTCATATGTATCCGGGCGAAGCCTGAATATGTATCTAGTGGTTGATAAACCTAATTCTACTTAGATTTTAATTTTTATAAATTACAAAATGTACCCGATACTTTTTTATCCTTTTTTTTACGAGGGGGAAATCTTTCAAAGTTGGCCGACTGCTTTGGGGTGCAGTCGGGTTTTGTGGGATTGTACCTTTGCCGAGGCGCCAAGGGATTAAAATAAGACACTAGAGTCTGACTGAGTCTGTCTCTCTATCTCTATCTATCTATATTTATTAATGAGTAACAACAGCTTATATACTAAATTATATCTACACCTTGTGATCTATCTATGTCACGTAAACCATCTAGATCACGAACGAGTTAATTGTGCTATATCTAAAACATTCCATCGAGCTGCAACATACCCACTAAAACCCCCTCGGTGGCCAGCCTTTGTGCCCGAACACCTACTAGAAAGCACTAGAATTTTCGCACCTACTCTATAACACGGTCCATAAAAAGTAGCACTGCTGACACCATAATAAAATCGTTGACCGTGCTGTAGAAATTTCACTAAATGGACCTTAAAACATTAAATGGTCCATAAATCGTAAACGGTAAGTTTTACAAAAAAGTTAGATGGAAACAAAAGATGCGAAATTTTATTTTCTAGAATATTGATTTTGATGTTTTTTGCCCTTAAGTACATAGTTTCCGAGATATCGGCCAAAAACATTTTTTCAAGATGACGTGTCAGGAACGCATTCTCTGAACGGCCGAACTATAAGTACGTACATACGTAGATATCTATGGGTATACAAGTACCATTTTTTACCGAATTGGTAACAGAGTTCATCGAACTTGCTATGTAAATCACAGCCAAGGTACTAGGTAGGTACTCGTAGATATGCAAATATGTGCTTTATTACGGCGTTCATAACGAACGAGCCGTCATGTTGGCTACAGTTTTACGAAGTGGCAATTTATTGGGATTTTATGGAAATCTCTTGAGTATTTTTATGGTCGGTACCACATTCTACTTAACTGTGTTATCGTTCGTCGTTTTTGTCATAGAAAGCGTACTGCTGGACATAGGTTTGCTCTATAGATCTCCGATAAGACCGATTGGACACGATTTGCGTTCAGCGCGATACCCGCAGTCTATTTATCCACAAAAAAAACTTACAAAAGTCTATTTATATACAAAACTGTGTGCCAAGTTTCGTCCAGATTGGTTTCAAAATACGATCTGTTTACGAAAACCAACATTTGTAGACAAACGAAAGGAAAATCTCCGTTTTAAAACGAAAATCTTTGCTGCTTGTGATGGATCTCATTTTTATGCCACTGGCTTTTTTCGTACTCTATAAACAGCGGTCAAATGCTAAAAGCGTTTAGATAACATCATCAAAGATTAAATAAATATTTTTTGGCAAATCGGAGAAAACCATTCATTAAATCAAAACACGCCGTTGTATTTTTGGCTAAAGAAAAATAAATGAGAAATAAAAATCGGTATCAAATTCAAGCTTTCGTTTCTGAAATAAGTACTTACCGCCTACAGAGTTCTCGCCATAACGTTTTTCTTTGAATTCATTACAAACTTACTTATAACTTTATGATAAATAACTTGGGAAAAAGCTAGCATTTTCAAAAGAAAAGATATTTTTTTTACAGCATACTTATGTCCAACAAATATTATAAACGCGGAAGTTTGTATGTATGGATGTTTGTTACTCTTTCACGTAAAAACTACTGAACGGATTGAGATAAAACTTTGCAATAGTAAAGCTTATACATCATTGCATCAGAATAATAAATAGGCTATAATTTATAAAGATATCGCGTGAAACGAAGTTTTTCGGGTCAACTGGTTAATAATAATATACCTATACGAGTAAGTATTTTTAATAGCTACCCGAGTTTTGTAGGCGCTACAAAAATGTTTTTGAATTTTTTTAGCTGCTTCAAAATGGGGATACTTAAGCAATTTTTGACTACTTTGTATATTTTTTCCTGTAGATTGAAAAAAAAGACATGTGGATCTCCAAATCGCGCATCCATATATTTTAATGTTATTACTAACTGAACCGGCAAGTATTATTATGCATTTAAGCATAATACAGGGTTATTTCTAATCAATTAGCATCCTTTTAAGGGCTTATTCTGAACATCAAAACTAACTTTTGTTCTGAGACTTTTATTAATTATAAAAATGAAAAAAGTTGTTGTTCCATAAAAAATATCGTTCATCCTCGACAAAATATATGGATGAGCTGATATTTTTTTTTGAGTTTTGACAAAAGTCGCAGAACAAAAGTTGTTAGTTTTGATGTACAGAATAAGCCTCTAAAAGGATGCTAATTGGTTTGAAAAACCCTGTATATAAAAACTGTATAAATTATTATTTATTTATTACATTGCATATTATAGACACAAAATATAATTAAATAATTGGCCAAGTGCGAGTTGGACTTGTCCATGAAGGGTTCCGTACCCTATGGAAACCCCCTTAGCCCCATTTCAAGCGTGTACCTGTTGCCGTTATTAATATGGAGCAAAAAACGGCAAAAAAATACGTTTTTTGTGTGGGAGCCCCCTTTAAATATTTATTTTATTCTGTTTTTAGTATTTGTTGTAATAGCGGCAACAGAAATACATCATCTATGAAAATTTCGGCTGCCTAGCTATCATGGTTCATGAGATACAGCTTGGTGACAGACAGACGGACGGACAGCAGAGTCTTAGTACTCGTAATAGGGTCCCGTTTTTACCCTTTTGGGTAATGCACCCTAAAACACATCCGAATCAATAACCTCCTTTTTAAAAATCGATTGTTAGGATCTCGGAATAAGAAGATATTCTCTGTCTACAATTAGGATGGACCAAATTGGCAAGAAGTAAATAGACCTCTAAAAGACCTGAACACCGGCGAACCAATATCTCAAAATAAGATCACTCGAGACCTCGTTTAAATTTTATTTCCAAGACACCTCTGGAGCAAATTGAATGACAATATTGCTTTTGAATAACGTAATGGAGACGACGGCGAGGGAAAGTACCTACGACATTCCATGGGATAATTGTGTCAGAAGACATGTGTAATACTTAGGTACTACTCGTACCCATAGGTGTTTTTTACATATTTATTTACGATTTGCAAGAACATTTTGAAACATCCTGATTGATTCTGATAATAATAGTAATTGTAACATTTAAAATTTCACCACGATAGCCCAATTTCAATATTTCAAGTCATTTTAACCGACTTCCAAAACGGAGGAGGTTCTATGTTCGTTTGAATGTATTTTTTGTGTATGTTCATCTATAATTTCGCCAATTGTGAACCGAATCGAAAAAATTTTTAAGAAAGGGTATACTCCCTGAGTGGTTCCATTTAAATTTTAAAGAAATCAGCTCAGCCGTTTTTGATAAATCAAGAATAATGTAAACAATTCGAGCGAAATTTTCGAATTTTGTTCACGATGCAAGGCGGTTTTGCCATTTTTTCCGAAAAATAATTTTAAGTATAGTTTGTATAGGTACAACGCTATCCTTTTTGTACCTACTGCTGTTATTATGTTTCAAAATTGTAAAATCCTCTTAATGTTGGCTTAGGCTCCATTGATGCCTAATAATCTAATAAAGGACCCGAGCCTGTGAATTCGATTGAGTAAAGAGTAATAGTAAAAGAATTACAATTGAGGATGTCTTTCTTATTAGTGGATCTCGCGCTTGCCGGTCGTGATCTCCATTTAAGGACTACACGGTCTCGTGTGCCGTCAGTTCTACGTGCTCTATACACTGCTACTTTAACTTGCCGATCCTCTGGTCAATGTGGATAACTTTCGTTAGTAAAAAAATCGGTTGTCTGTAAAGTCGGTTTACGGACGATAAATTTAAGCGATAACGTTATAAGAAAACATTGTTGAATCAACAACTGAAACAAGCCGAACGCTTTGGCCGATCGTGCCTCTCTAGCGCATGTTCCGCGGTCTCGCTTGCCCGCTCGGCTCAGGCGGAACGTGACACTTTTTCGTGCGTGCAGCCGGCGTTCATCGATTTATAAGTCGTTCACGTAAAAAATAAGTAGGTGCTGTATTACCTACCATTATTGTCATCCGCAGCCTTTTTTTAACCTACTGTTGGGCTTCTCTCTTGTCTCGTCTCTGACTTGGACGTACTACTTGGAGTACTGTATACCTGTACCAGTCTTTTTAATAGTCCACTGCAGAACGTGGACCTTCCCACGAAGTGTGATTGGACCATATCCACCACGCTGGCCCAGTGCGGTTTGGTGGATTCACACACGCCATTGAATTTCTTCTATGGACGTTTGTAAGTTGCCTCACGATGTTTTCCTTCACTGAAAAGCCAGTGGTGTGAAATTCCGTACATAAGTCCCAAATAAACTCATTGGTACGGGACCGGGATTGAACCCACGACCTCATGAATGACAGGCCAGCGTTTGCCACTACTAGATCACCACGGCCAATCCTTACTGTCTTTACTGTATACGTACCTACGTTACTACACCATATTCCTTCTGTTTATTCACCGCTACCTACGTTAAATTATAAAAATAAATAGTATTTACTACACCATATTCCTTCTGTTTATTGACCGAGCATTATAAAGACAAGTCCTTCACCATAAATACCTACTACGGGCCTTTGTTGTTGACATTAAAACGTGGCGCATGTGTTCCATTCCACGCAGCTATTGTGAATATTGTATAGGACCTCACGTGTTATTGTACTGTGATAATAACAGCTATTATGAACGTCAGGAACGTATCCTCGTCAAATGTAGACACTACTACTTATAACTTGTATTACACAACACAGGTAATATGTAATACAAGTTCACTGCGTAAATTATCAAAATTTCCTGCTTCTGAATTTGGATTATTCTTTACACAATTGTCCGTAAAAAAAATAGTTGTCTGTAAAGTCGTTTTATGGACGATAACATTTTTTTATTATAAATCATAACATTCGTAATAATATTTTTTTATCGACAACTGAAAGACTGAAACAAGCCGAACGCTTAGGCTGCGCTCTCTCTTGCACGCTCGGCTCAGGTGGAACGTGACACTTTTTCGTGTGTGCAGCCGGCGATTTTTAAAAGAAGTTATCACGTCAAAAAGGAAGGTTCCGTCATACCTAGGTACCTAAGTAGGTAGTTATTTTGACTCCACTACCCCGAGACTTAGTATCTAACAATAAAAATAATAATCGGCCAAGTGCGAGTCGGACTCTTGCACGAAGCGTTCCGTACTGTATTGGAGCCCCCCTTAAATATTATTTGTTATATTTTATTTTAATAATTAATTGTTAAATAATACATAACAATTTAATATTCTGTGAATATTTTCAAGCGTCTACCTGTTACCGTTATTAATAGCGATCGAAAAACGGCAAAAAAAACAGGTTCTTGGTATGGGAGCCCTTATGTATGGCCCTTAGATATTAGTTTTATTTTTAGTATTTGTTATTATAGCGGCAACAGAAATATGTACAGGAAAATTTCAACTGTCTAGCTATCACAGTTCATGAGATGCAGCCTGGTGACAGACAGACAGACGGACGGACAGCGGAGTATTAGTAATAGGGTCCCGTTTTTACCCTTTGGATACGGAACCCTAAAAAAGCTTACCTAATAGGTGTAGGTATACCAAAGACCTTCGATTTGTCGTATCTACTAATGTAACAATGATAGTACTAAAGTATAGTATTAGAGATATAAGCTTAGCAGAAATAAAAAAAAACCTATTTTATTTAAGTTTTAGGCGCCTGGATCGGAAAACAAAAAAATCGCCAAAGATACGGGAATATGTACCTATTGATTATAATGCTGTTCTATGAATCGCAACATAATTATACCTAGATACAATACGTACCTAGTTCTCTTGTATGACATATAACTTGGTGCAGCTAAGAGCCTATAAAGATTATCAATAAAAATTGTGTTAGGTATTAGGAAAATTTAGTTCAATTATTATTTGCTTCCACCGTACCGTTTGATCCGTAGAGAAATAATAACCTACTAACTTCAATATTACAGGCAAAAAGTGTGTCTATTGACACAACATAAATCAAAGAGCTGAAAACCTTACATTACTTTATCAGACAGAAATACATGAAAGCCGAAACTATTATTACTTACGTATTATAAATAGCCGCTTTTAGTATTCCAGTGGCAGCTAATTACTTAGTGCTAAAAGCGTAGACAAAATCGTAGCCACAGTTTCGTTCTACGTAATACTATGAGTATGACGCAATATAAATAATCGGCCAAGTACGAGTAAGACTCGCGCACGAATGGTTCCGTACTGCATGGGAGCCCCCCTTAAACATTTATTTAATTTTATTATTTATTATTGAAGTGAATATAAAACTAAATATTCTGTGAAAATTTCAAGCATCTACCTGTTACCATTATTAATATAGAGCGAAAAACGTCTAAAAAATCAGGTTTGTTGTATAGGAGCCCCCCTTAAATATTGATTTTATTCTCTGTTTAGTATTTGTTGTTATAGCGGCAACAGAAATACATCATCTGTGAAAATTTCAGCTGCTATCATGGTACATGAGATACAGCTTGGTGACAGACAGACAGACAGACGGACAGACGGATATCGAAGTCTTAGTAATAGGGTCCCGTTTTTCCCTTTGGGTACGGAACCCTAAAAAACCAATTAAGTTCATTTGGTAAATCGAAGTTCAATTTAGAAGCTGATTTTGACGTAACCGAATAATGTCATGTGGGTTTTATGTTTGATAACGTTCCTATTAGTAAATTGATGTACCTGCTCCTAAAAGATAGGCAAAGGAACTTTTAAAACCTCCTGTGCAGTCTTAGCATACAAGACCACGACAAGAGTTTACCGACGTGTGCAAAGGTGACAGATATATACTTCATCATAACTCTGTCACGCTCTGACACGTCGATAGAGTTATTTTATGGTCCTTATGCTAAGCTCGCTGGAAGCTGTTTCTAAACAGTTCTTTGGAAAGGTCGCTTTACGTTTGAAACTGAAACTACGAAGATGACATGGAGACCTCTAATAAATAAACATATGATTTGAAAAAGTATACAGGGTTATTTCTAATTAATTAGCAATTTTAGGGACTTATTTTGTACATCAAAACTAACAACTTTTGTTCTTTTACTTTCGTCAAAACTAAAAAACATTTTTGTTGTTCCATAGAAAAATATCGTTCACCCGCGACAAAATGTATGGAACAGCTGTTTTTTTTTTTTGATTCTGACAAAAATCGCAGAACAAACGTTGTTTGTTTTGATGTACAGAATAAGCCCTTAGGAGGATGCTAATTGATTAGAAATAACCCTGTATAAGTACCTAGTTAATTTGTTGTTATTTTCGCATGACAATCAACACCTATCTAATTTATATCTATGCTAATTTGACTGAAAACGTTTGAAAAAAAACCGAAAATCATTATATTATTTATGTTATAAAAAAACCGAAAATCATTAATAATGTACAGAATAAGCCCCTAAAAGGATGCTAATTGATTAGAAATAACCCTGTTTATATAATACTAAAGATATTTTTGAAACTCTAAAGTAACCGCAAGTGTGACAGAGAAGACAAAACATCTCAAAACTAAACAGAATTTCATAATGGACTAAAGTGCTGCTTCATAATAGTTGTAAGTAATTTAAAACAAAACTGAAACGGACCCAAACACTAACTATAAGGAACAGACCAACTCTCGCCTAGGGTTACCATCCGTCCGGATTAGTTCGGACATCTCCGGACTTTTAACACTAGCCCGGTCTTTGTCCGGCTCTTCAATTTGCACGTATTTTTATATTTTATCTAGCGACCCGCCCGGCTTCGCTCAGGTGTATTATATAAACTTTCCTCTTGAATCACTCTATCTATTTAAAAAAATGCATCAAAATCCGTTACGTAGTTTTAAAGATATAAGCATACATAGGGACAGACAGACAGCGGAAAGCCACTTTGTTTACTATGTAGTGATTACTTAGATGGAAAATGAATAATAAGACTACAGATTAATTAATATCAAAATTAAATGTCTAATCTTTTTTAACAAAAAATCTAAAGTCCACTTTAACAATCAACTTAACGAGATCAAATAATAAATCTTCCATTACAAACAATCAACATAGTTTATTGAATCAGGCGTTACTTTGCGGAAGTTTATCTTCAAATTCTTGTTTTGAATAAATATTTAGTGTATTTCCGCTCTGTCGTAGTCATATAAGTTAAGGGTAAGGGTTTTGTTTGTGATTTAATTTGGATTTTGAATGGTACCCTTAACTTATATGACTACGACAGAGCGGAAATACACTAAATATTTATTCAAAACAAGAATTTCAACAATCAACAATTCAAAGATAAAATATTTTTGCTTGCATTTTGTGACTAAAAAGTCCGGACTTTTATCGAAATGTCAGGCTTTTTGTCAGGATTTTTCGAATTCCTAAATGGTAACCCTACTCTCGCCGCAAGTTGGCGACCCCTGGCGACAATCAGCGTCATCCATTAGCAACATTTCCGAGCTTCGCAAATACCCATTTCACGTGGTTCCGATTCCAGGCCACATTTGCGTAGTTATATTTAGTCCGTGACCGCGTACAACGTA
Source organism: Hypomecis atomaria (assembly GCA_964007245.1). NCBI lineage: Eukaryota > Metazoa > Arthropoda > Insecta > Lepidoptera > Geometridae > Hypomecis > Hypomecis atomaria. Next base: position 20,226,012 of record OZ023291.1, read on the forward strand.
CAACCTTGGATGCTGTACTCTCACTTGTAAATTGCTTCAATTCTAAAACTTTGAAGCTTGGCAATAATGTCTCATGAGCGGTTTTTTGCAGGCAAGCCTATTCATTATTCAAGCCTTGTACATATAAGTATACCTATACATGTACCTACGCTAAGCTTTTCGGTAGGTACGTGGTCTCTGTTCCAGAAATTCTCAGATGACTATAGGCCGAATCATACAAGTCGGCGGATGTTAAGTTAGCTACAAGCTGCGCTATATCTAATCCTGACTGAAGCTCATATAAAGCTGCGCGTTGATTGGGCTTCGCGCAGCTTGTAGCTAACTTCACATCCGCCGACTTTTAAGATTCGGCCTATCAATGTGGAATTTAAAAGATACCAAGTCGATGGGCAAATATCTACCTACTACTTTATCATGGCTTTTACTAAAGAAGGTACAATACTTTAGGTATACTTAGTAAAAGTTAGATTACAAACACGACAATGTTTCAAGCCTTTGTTATTCAACGCTCCTAATGGCTCCTCAGAGACAACAGTAAACACGCGTCTAGAGCCTTTAATAAAACTTGTACATTTCAAGGTATTACTTAAGTCTTTTTAGGACAATTAAATATACAGGGTTATTTCTAATCAATTAGCAGCCTCTTTGGGGCTTATTCTGTACAACAAAACTAACAAATTTTGCCTTTATTTGTTTTGTATACTAAAAGTTGTTAGTTTTGATGTACAGAATAATCCCCTGGAAGGATGCTAATTGATTAGAAATAACTCTGTATACAATAGCAAGTCACCCTGACTATTACCCGTATTAGGATATTTCATACACTTACCTTTTTATTTAAACCTTCCAAAAGATTTTAAAATATTTCACCGAAGGTTCAAACTTAGTATCTACAATAATACAAAAAAAGCGTAAAAATAGGTCGAAACATAAGAGCTACGAAAATCGCCATTTAACTTTGTTGAAAAAGATTTTGTAAATTGAGTTTAGTTTTCATGACCGTCCACAATGTCTAAAATTATAACACAACAATGACATTACGACCGATAAACAGTTCATACCTAAACTAAACTGTATTAAAAATATTTAACAAAACAAATAAAGCTAAAATTCAGGTATAATACATAACAACGGAAACTACAGTAATTTTCATATTTTCCATACAATTTTGTCAAGAGGTCCTAAACATCTGGCAGAAACGAAAAAAAAAACAACAAAAATATATAAAGCCACACGAATCCTATAGCAATTTTAGTATCCAATATCCTATATGTTCTCGCCCATCGCGGCGTGCAAATAGAAAAAGGACAGTTAAAAGTTAAAAATCAGCCAAGTGCGAGTCGGACTCGCGCACGAAGGGTTCCGTACAATGTTAGAGCCCCAAAGCCCCATTCCTCTTGCCATTATTAATAGCGAGCAAAAAAAGTCCTAAAAATCACGTTTGTTGTATGAGCCCCTCTTAAATACGAGTATATATTTTATTCAGTTTCTAGTATTTGTTGTTATACGAGTAGCGGCAACAGAAATACATCATCTGTGAAAATTTCAGCTGTCTAGCTATCACGGTTCATGAGATACAGCCTGGTGACAGACAGACAGTCTTAGTCATAGGGGCCCGTTTTTACCCTTTGGTGACGGAACCCTAAAAAGCATAGTTAAAAGATAAAAAATACAATATATCTATGCACAATTAAGAATATAGAATTAAAAATAAACCTTACTATACAACTTATATGAGCTAACTTAACTACTACTCGTACTAAAGCAGTGACATAAGTGTAAGCACTGAAAAGAAAGCTACGCTCCACCAGTGAGCACACGCGCTTAGCGCTGACGTCATTCTGTCCGCATCGATCTGTGCCAGGCTTTAGACAATACCTATTACAATATCTGTAGCTTTACCTGCATACGGATAATTATAATTGAATAGGTATTTGGTAGTGTTTAACCTGCTATAGGTACTTACGCCGCCGTTACTTTGGATTTAGAAAATTGTGTAAAGTTAGTCCGTCTTATGTGTTTTACTTTCTCTGACAACTTTAATTCACTAGTAAAGAAAAAAGACCAACTAATGACTCCAAAGTAACTCTGCGTTAATTACTAACTAGCGACCCGCCCCGGCTTCGCACAGGTGTATTATACATATAAACCTTCCTCTTGAAACACTCTATCTATTAAAAAAACCGCATCGAAATCCGTTGCGTAGTTTTAAAGATAACAAAGCCTCTCGTCGAGAATACTCGTGCTCTGCAAGTCCTTTGCAAAGCATTACCTTGTATTTAAAGTTTATTTAATTTCACCAATCTCATTGAATTACACTTGTAGTTAGTCATATGGACATAGGACATCTTTCATTTCATTTATTTCATTTCCTCATCATACTTACAGCAACGCCAAGGCACATGACGAGTCTGCATGGCTTACAATTTTAATTTATGTATAAGTACAAATTAATATATTATAGAGGTACATGTCAAAATAATTTTAATAAAATGTCACAAAGAATAATAAGGCAGAAATGGACAAAAAACGGTCAAACCAGTGTCAATATCGTTAACACAATAATAAATAATTAATTAAAACTTAAATAATGCATACAAATGAGTTTTGTTTTATGTCAAAGATATATCTAGATCAGGGTATTAAGACAAGTAAGAAAGTCGTTAATCAGAAAGATAGCTAGCTACCTTATGTAATCCAGTAAGTAAAATATCTCCTTATGTGTGGAAGTTTATGTGTGTCAGAGCGTTGGAAGCTTCAATAAAGACTCGTAACTTTGAAGGACTCAATAAATTGGATTGTAAATCTCTTATTGACTGAGATATCACGTTTCTCGAGAGAAAGTTGCGCCGAACAGTATTTATCTTGAAAGGAGATTACGAAATTCGGTATTTGAACAATTACTATGAGATTCATGTGATAGAAATATAATAGCTACACGTAATTGTAGGACACCAAATGTGATAATTGCAAAATCAGATACTGAGCTGGATTTTAGTGTCAACGTTTTTTTTTTTATTTCATAAAAGTTTGCGTTTGACTACATACTGCCTGATGTTAAGCAGATATGCGGTCTAGACAGTAGCACGCTTACCTAGGAGAGACCTATTTACTCGGGATTTACACACACGTTGTACTTTAGCGGGAAGACAAGACTCAGGCAAAGCGTTCCATATTTTGGCAGTTCGTATGAGGAATGTGGTTTCGAACCGCTTGGTTCTAACGCGCGGAATGTCCACCATAAAAGGGTGGCGCTTTGGTCGCGTCTGTCTAGCCGTACGATAGAAGAAGGAGGCAGGTGGGACCAGATTGTGCAACTCCTGGGCGCACTCTCCGAAGTGTATCCGATAAAAGGCTGATAAATACGCTCTTACGTATTAAATTAAGGTCGTGTACACACTGTGCGGATGCGGTTGTAGTCCGGCAGCCGCAACACAGAAACTGTATGAAACCGCAGCGTTTATACGCACTATAATAACAGCAATACAATGCGAACTGACCGCAAATGAAAATTGCGGCTTTGTACACTTTTCTGTGTTGCGGCCGGACTACAACCTCATCCGCATATTGCGCACGTGAGCTAAAACCAAGCCTAGTGTTGAAAAATAATCGGCCAAGTACGACTCGGACTCGCGCACAGAGGGTTCCGTACTGTATGGGAGCCCCCCTTAAATATTTATTTATTTTGTTTTTAGTATTTGTTGTTATAGCGGCAACCGAAATACATCATCTGTGAAAATTTCAGCTGCCTAGCTATCATGGTTCATGAGATACAGCCCGGTGACAGACAGACAGACAGACAGACGGACAGACGGACATCGAAGTCTTAGTAATAGGGTCCCGTTTTTCCCTTTGGGTACGGAACCCTAAAAATTGGTGTCTATAAAGTCGGTTTACGAAAATAGTGTTACGTGGTAACGTCATAAGAAAACATTGTTGAATCAACAAATGAAACAAGCGGAACGCTTAAGTCGATCGTGCATTTCTATCGTTTGTTCTGCGCTCTCGCTTGCACGCCCGGCTCAAGTGGAACGTGACACTTTTTCTGCGTGCAGTCAGCGTTTATTGATTTATAAGACGTAATCTGACCAAAAAAACTGGACAAGTGCGAGTCAGGCTCGCACACTGAGGGTTCTGTACAAATCTTGAAAATTGTACAAAATTGGTAACTAAGTTGTTAAAACCTCAAAACGTAACCATAACATAATCATCGAACAAAATGTTTTTTCGTTTAGCGAAAATATATCCTTTTTTGATTTACGATGCATGAGCATCATCTTAAAAATAATTGAAAGCCTGTTTCAGCTTGTGCTGATAAAGATTTTTCATATGATACACCACATGATACACTTAGTTCACTTTTTAATTTTTTTTGCAATTTTTTGCATTGAGGCCCTATTTTTTGTGATTAAATTAAAAATGTATGGTTTTTATATTTATTCCTATGTGTGTATTCTAAGACAATGCTCTTTGCCAAATTTTATAGTTCTAGGTCAACGGGAAGTACACTACAGGTTTTGATTCACTTGTGAGTGTCGAAATATGTGTTTTTATGACATAAACGTATCTAACTTTTTTCGAAGATAACTGATAAGTATCATTTCACAACTGCAAGAACCCGTAGATATACGTATATGGTTTAAATTTAAACTCGTCAACTTTACGCGTTCTCGAGATAAAAGGTCTTGACATACGGACAGGCGGACAGCAAAGTGATCCTATAAGGGTTCCGTTTTTTTTATTTTGAGGTACGGAACCCTAAAAAACAACCTCGTTTTCGTTAGAGGTTGAAAATATAAATAGGTTCGTTACTATAGCATGGTAGAAAATTTTATTCCAGCTCTTAACATTTCAGGTAGAGTATTTCGTGCCTAACTTTCCCATGTTTAAACAGTGTTCGTATTCTACAAGCCTGAATTATAAATTCTCCGGATGCTGGCTCGTTAGGAATGTACGGTACCTTTTATAAATACAGGGTTTTGTTTAAATGGGCAGCCGTAAAGAAAGGTTGTGATCGAGACATTAAGTATTGAAGTCAGTAAAAGCTAGATACTATAATTTAGTAAATAAAAAGTAGTTGATAAACAATACATAATTAAACATGTGTAGTTTACATATTATTTTCTATGTCGATGTTGTCGACCGAATGTTAAAACAATATTTCGGTTTTTCATGAAAAACATTACATTAATACTCAAAGTAGCAACTTAGACTGGATAGATAAAACTTGTCCTAATGAATAAAATCGATATTACGTTTGTACTTGTACTTAGTTCCGATTTACTTTTTGGTTGAACAATAAACAGTGACCCACAGCTTACTCGTATCTATATATTAAAGTTCGAACTCGGGCCCGTACCTAAGACTTTTCTTTTGTTTATTTACGCAATACCTACTGGGTCTTCGGTAAAGAAATTCATATCGTATTCATATTCACATCAAGAAGCAACCGAAGAAGAAATAATGGCGTATGTGATTCTACCAACCTTCACTGCGCCAGCGCAGCGTGGTAGATAAAGCCAAATCGCGCTTCGCAGGTAGGCCTATAGCCGTAGTGGCTTAATAGTAGTAACACCCGCCCTAGAATCGTGAGGTCGTCGGTTCATATCCCGATTCCGTGTGTCCGATAAATGAGTTTCTTAGGAACACATGTACGGAATTTCACACAACTACTGGCTTTTCGGTGAAGGAAAACATCGTGAGGCAACCTGCTTACGTCCATAGAAGGAATTTGATGGCTAATGTGAATCCACCAACTCACACCGGGCCAGTGTGGTGGATATGGCCCAATAACTCTTGGTGGGTAGGCCTATGTCCTACAATTGACTATTAAAAAGGCTTATTACCTATAAGTACAGGTAGGCCTATGATCAGCAGAACACTAATAAAAGGCGGTACCTACATGATTCATAGCAGCAGATTTTGATTAGAGCTGACCATTTAAAAAGTCCCCAGTAATATTTGCAGCTTGAAACAATGTACGCCTACGCGCGGCTATATCGAGGTCTCCCAGTGAGCCTACAGGTTTTTTCGGTAATTAATTCCACCCACTGTATTAGTGACGTCATTACTCGTGGTGATGTTGGAATCACTAATTTTATTGGACTGTTGCCGTGGGTAAATAGGTATTTATTGGTTTTTTAACCTACGTAACGGAGGAGGTACTCAGGTCGACGCGTATATACAGGGTTATTTCTAATCAATTGGCATCCTTTTAGGGGCTTATTCTATACATCAAAACTAACAACTTTTGCTTTACGAATTTTATCAATTCTCAAAAAAAAAGTTGTTGTTCCATAGAAAAATATCGTTCACCCGCAACAAAATGTATGGAACAGCTGATTTTTTGTAGCTGAAAAGTCGCAGAACAAAAGGTGTCAGTTTTGATGTACAGAATAAGCCCCTAAAAGGATGCCAATTGATTAGAAATAACCCTGTATATTTTTATGTATGAATACGATATTATGTTCTACTCCATTCTCGGAGACTTGTGGCGTGTGACAGATTGCTTGTTTGCAACAAATTGTCAGGATTGGTGCCATTATTGATAGCAGTGTTCATTACCAGCGGCGACTCCCACAAGGTTACGTCCTGGCGAGGTATCGAGGTTTTACAAGATTATTTCCAAGATTGCTCTTGATCGACGTAGACGGTTTGACAGTAGTAAACTAATATCAATTACATATTTGGGGACATCTTATACACGGTCTCTGACCCCAAACTAAGCAAAGCTTGAGATGTGGCTGCCAGAGATTGATAAACAACTTATCCATACTTATTTTTAAACACATACTTATATAGATAGTAACTAAATAACACCCAGACATAGCGCACCTATGTTCATCACGTAAATACTTGCACTGAGTGGGGACCGAACCGCCTCTTTGACCCAGTAGTTAGTGTCACTGAGCCACTGAGTCAGTCAGTAATAGTGGCTCATTTGTGTCAATAAAGTCGCTCCAGATTTACTTTGCTACTGACGAGGTTTTCGGCTTTTCAAGATCAAGAACATGACACTACTTGACATGAGTGTCTCTTCTGTATTTCATGAACCCAGTCGTTTGGTTGAAAACAGACAGATTCAGTTTCAATACAGACTTTCAGGACGTTAGATAAGGCACACCGAAGAAACAGAGTCTGTCCAAAAACTCTTGTTTCCTCTTTAGCGTGCTTGAAGTACCTTTCCATTTTTGAGTAAAAACCTTCCCTCAAACCACTAAATTTTCTACTAATACGGAGACCGGTGTGACAGATTGCTAGTTTGCAGCAATATGTCAGGATTGGGAGCGATTTTTGGCAGCCATATTCACACAGAGATAGCTCTGTGCATATTCATCACCGCGAGCGCCGACTGTCGCGGGATTATATCCTGGCGGGAAGGGGAAGACGTTTCCAGATTTACCTGCTTCGCTATTGACGAGGTATTCAGATTTCAAAGAATCGAAAGAATCATAAGTTATTAACCGACTTCCAAAAAGGAGGAGGTTCTATGTTAGTCTGTATGTATCTTTTTTATGTATGTTCATCGATAATTTCGCCAATTGTGAACCGAATTGAAAAATTAATTTTGAGTTCGTAAAGGTAAACTCTAAAATGGTCCCATTTAAATTTTGCAGAAATCAGCTGAGCCGTTTTTGAAAAATCAACAATAATTGTAAATGATTCGAGCGAAATATTCGAATTTTGTACACGATTTTCACATTTTTTGCGAAAAATAATAATTTTAAAAAATGGAGTGGCCATTGCGTCAAAAATATATTCGTCCAATAGAAAATGGTAGAAAACGTTCAGCATTCAGAACATTTTCATTTATCCTGTCCCGGAACATAGGCCGGGCCCGCGAGCTACTCCATAATGAAACCAAGGAGTTCAACTGACTTTTTTGTATTCACACCTTGTACAAAGAAAAATAATCTATTCAAAAACAGTCGTTTTTTCTGAGCCTGTGGTGTTTTAATTCTAAGAAAATACAGGCAATTAGCATAGTATGAGTACAATACCTATAGAGAAATTATAAAGGCTGTATGCTAGCTAATGGCAGAAGCCTTCCAATTTTGATTGTTTTTCTTTGATGTTAAAAACTCGACAGCAACGATGGTGATCCAATATAAACTATTAGTTTAGATTCTTACGAAAATAATGATACTAGTATTTGTTTACCGCAATAGTTTTCTACGTAAACTTGTTTTTCTTAAAGAAGATATTGAAATGTGGGCTCAGACTTTGAACAGTAACCCAAAAAAGCTTTAAAATAAGGTAATCAAATTCACAGATTGTAATTACACAATGCCATTGTTAAAACAATGGTATTTTTGGGACCGAGCTGCCTTCGTCCGTGGGTAGGAACTCTTTTAATTTTTTGTCCCCCACACGTGGTCCTGGGTGGTGCTAACCAGGCAGCAACCATACTGGTGGTAGGCTATAGCCGCGGCGAGAGACCACCCACCAGACTAAGCCGCGCCGCCAAACGACTCTCTTGAGCTCGTGTTCCGGCGCGAAGTCTGGTGACGCCAATCTGAAAGTCGGGTCGGAACAGTAGCGTCCTCTGGTGGATCGATTACGGTGCACGCATCGATTGCCGCATCGGCTGACTAGTCGTGGAGGGCAGCGGGATCCGAGGCACGGTTTGTCGCTGGCCGACCGCAGATAGTAGGGGGCCCAAGTAGTGAGCTAGCCACTCATGAAAGGCTGCCCCGCCATCTGTCGAAAAATCCCAGGGATGCGCCATCGTGCCGGTTGGCGACCGGACGAGAGGGCCCGATGGACATCCTTGGGGGGGCTCGGGCGTCCCCGCGGTCTCCAGGCTAGTCTACCATAGATGTGTGTGGTTTGTGCGTTGTACCACTGGATCTGCAGAGTGACGTCTCGTTCCACTACCGACTTTCTACCTACTTTACTCCGCAAATAACCATGAGAAACAGTAGAAGCAAAAGAACGTGTACACAGCGGCAGCACTCCCTCTCACTTAAAGTGCACCTGTGCAATATTCGGGGCCTGCACTCCAATCTCACACCTGTCCATCATCATCTTGAGACAGATCGACCCCACCTATTGTTTCTCACGGAGACGCAGATTGCTGGTCCATCCGACGTGTCGTATCTTTCCTACCCGGGGTATTCCCTGGAGCACCGTTTCAAACCACGTGCGGGTGTATGCGTGTACGCCCGGGATGACATTTGCTTTCTGCGCCTTCGTAGGTTTGAAGACCCCTCTTTCTCAGTGCTCTGGGCTTTGGCGGACACTGGCCTAGAGAAAATTATCTACGCTTGTGTATACCGATCACATAGTGGGGACCAGGAGACAACCAGACTCACTGAATACCTCAGTGAGGCAGCGGATGCTGCTCAACTCAGCTACCCTTCAGCCCAATTAGTGATCCTGGGGGACTTTAATGGCCACCACAAGGAGTGGCTACACCCATACCTAGACACTAACCATGCTGGGCTTGAGACGCGCAAGCTTGCCTTGACACTAGATCTTACCCAGCTGGTTCAAGGCGCCACACGGGTACCTGACGTTGACTCGCACACAGCCAACTGCTTGGACCTTCTGCTAACCACCGATCCAGACCGTTATTCAGTGGCGATTTCCTCACCGTTAGGTTCATCTGACCACTGTCTGGTGAAATCTGTATCCGTCTACTCCCCATCAGACCCCAGCCCCAAAGGGTCACGGCGAGTGTGGCGGTACAAGTTAGCGGATTGGGATGAGATGCGGTGTTTCTTTGCATCTTACCCTTGGCAGTCTGTTTGCTTCTCTTCCGATGATCCTTCTACGTGCGCGGATGCCGTGACAGATGTGCTTCGTACCGCCATGGAAGACTTCATCCCATTTTCGGACGTGCCTCTGTCTAGCAAAGCTCCGCCCTGGTTTGGACCTGAATGTGGACGCGCCGAAGCGCAAAAGCATCAGGCATACCTGGCTTGGGCCGATGCTCGAAACCGTAAGTCGAGGGACATTCGTCTGAGGAAGAAGGCATACAATAGGGCTGCTAAGTCCTGTAAAAAGGTTATGCGGAGGGCTCGCTTTGATCACATTAGTCGAATAGGCAATAAGCTTGCTTCTTACCCTGCGGGTAGTAAGGCATTCTGGTCCCTAGCTAAATCGGTTGAAGCGAACTTCTGCCGCCCCTCACTGCCTCCGTTGCTGAAACCCAATGGTTCGCTGGCCCATACCGCGGTTGAGAAAGCAAATTTATTTGCATCTCAATTTGCTGAGTCTTCGCGTCTGGACCCCGGTAGTGCGAGACCTCCAACTTTGCCAAATTGTGGCTCTGTAATGAGTGATATACATATCCGGCAAAAGGAGGTTCTCAAGGTTCTCCGCAGTCTTGATGTGAACAAGGCCAGTGGCCCTGATGGTATTCCGGCCATTGTATTGAGGACTTGTGCGCCTGAGTTGTCGCCTGTCCTGACTCGCCTCTTTCGCCTATCTCTGAAGACAGGTCAAGTGCCCAAATCTTGGAAGCTTGCTAACGTGCAGCCTGTACCCAAAAAAGGTAGCCGTGCCGACCCTGCCAATTACAGACCGATTTCGATCACGTCCATACTTTGCAAGAGTATGGAACGTGTCCTTAACAACAGGCTCCTGGCGTACCTGGAAGCGAATGACCTACTCAGTGACCATCAGTACGGCTTTCGCCGAAACCGGTCTACTGGGGACCTTCTGGCGTACGCCACACACATCTGGAGTGAGGTCATCGAAAAGCACGGGGAGGCGCTGGCTGTCTCCTTGGACATCTCCAAAGCTTTTGACAGGGTCTGGCATGAGAGCCTAGTTGGCAAGCTTCCATCTTACGGCCTGCCTGCTGATTTCTGCGCATGGATATCAGATTTCTTGAGGAATCGGTCGATACGCGTGGTCGTAGATGGCTGCTCGTCAGATCATATGGCTATCAATGCCGAGGTTCCTCAGGGGTCAGTGCTCTCTGCGACCCTCTTCCTACTGCATATCAACGATCTGCTAAAGCCCGGAATCTTTGGGTACGCAGACGACAGTACAGTCGTGGAGAGCTACACATCCGATGCGAGAACCAGCGGGCCACAGATCGAGTCTCACAGAGAGGCTATGGTCGAGCGGCTCAACTTGAGTCTGGAGGCGGTTTCTGACTGGGGTGATGCTAACCTGGTCAAGTTTAATGCCACGAAGACTCAAGCCTGTCTGTTTTCGGCCAAAAAGAGACCCTTCCAATTGTCTCCCGCTTTCCGTGGTGTCTCCGTTCCGGTAACTGACAGCTTGGAACTATTAGGCGTTTCACTCTCATCGACTCTTAACTTTGGCTCTTACATAGAGTCAAAGGCCCAATTAGCTTCCAAAAAACTTGGTGTTCTCTCTAAGGTGAGACGGTATTTCACACCTGAGCAACTGCTTAGTCTGTATAAAGCTCAAGTCAGGTCGTCCATGGAATACTGCTCTCACCTTTGGGATGGCTCTGCCAAATATCAACTGGAGGCTCTGGAGTCGATTGAGAGGCGAGCCAAGAGGCTGATCGACAACGACACTCTGACTATGTCGCAGCTGCAAAGTCTCGAGCATCGACGTAAGGTAGCGTGTTTATCGGCCTTTTACCGGATCCACTTCGGAGAGTGCGCCCAGGAGTTGCACAATCTGGTCCCACCTGCCCCTTTCTTCTATCGTACGGCTAGACAGACGCGACCAAAGCGCCACCCTTTTATGGTGGACATTCCGCGCATTAGAACCAAGCGTTTCGAATCCTCATTCCTCATACGAACAGCCAGAATGTGGAACGCTTTGCCTGGGTCTGTCTTCCCGCTAAAGTACAATGTGGGCGTCTTCAAATCCCGAGTAAATAGGTATCTTCTAGGTAAGCGTGCTACAACCTAGACCGCATATCTGCTTAACAACAGGCAGTATGTGGTCAAACGCAAACCTATTCAGAATAAAAAAAAAAAAAAAAAAAATAATTCTTAATTACACTGGAATTTTGTATTTTTTAATTTGATTTCTATCTAATGCCGCCATCACGGCGCCATATTTATTTTACACACAATGTCAAAAGATATAATCTATATATATAAAATGCTTTGTCCTGAATGACTTACTGACGGATCAACGCAGAGCCCAAACCGCTGGTCGGAGGAACCTCAAATTTGGAGGGTGGGTTCTTTGTATGACGTAGGCATCCGATAAGAAAGGATTTTTCGAAATTCTAACCCTAAGAGGGTAAAAAACGGGGTCAAAGTTTCTATGGAACATCGTGATCCCATGGTTCAATCGACTTGAAAATTGGCATAAACATTCTGTAATTGAATTGACGGAAGACGTGTTTCGTAGTTTATTGAAATTCATCCCTTATCGGGGTTAAAAAGGATTAGAAAGTTAATTTGGGGGTGATTTGCTTCCAAGGTGACATCAATACTCCTTGGCAACTTAGTAATAACTTTGATTTAAATTACTTTTTATTTTGACACATGTTTGAAAACTCAATCCGATTGTATCAATGACTTGAGAAAATAGAGAAGGCGGCCACAGGTTATTTATATAAGTTATTTGACATTTTGCTGCCTACACTTTAGTTATAATTATGTTCCCATATTTCTTTGGTAATACATACTGCGTGCTGCGAAAATAATTGGGTTAATAGTGAGTGCGAGCGCAAATTTACCGAAAGTGCGGGAATCACATTGTCATTATGCATGAGTGCATAGCAATATTTATAACCGACTTGAAAAAAGAAGGTTCTCAATTCAGCGGTAAGTATGTTTTTTTGTATGTAAGTAACGCGATTATTCGGTCAATTAAGTATGAACCGATTTTGTTGATTATATTTTTGTTTGCTAGATCATAGGTACTTCAGAGTTAGTCTCATTTGAGATTATAAAATAAACAAATATATTAAATAATGATAAATCGAAATAAGTTTAGCAGGTTTGTAAAAATCAAGAATAAACTAATTACATACCTTAATGATGTTGTGGTTTGTGGTTCCATTCAGTTCATCATTTATTTTTGAAAGATCATCATTATGAAAAAATGGTACAATATTATCGATTTGACAAATTATTTGAATTTTGTACCTACTTTTTGTTTGTAAGTATGTAATGGCGGCCATATTGAGTCCTATGTGTCATATTTTGTAATTATTTCAAGTCTATATGCTTATATGTTGCCATAGAGTTTTGGTTGCTATAGAGATATTTGAGTTGTTGATTGTGTATGTCAAAATGGAGTAGATAGTTTTGTATTTTCTTTGTAAACTAAAAATGTGTGCTCATTATTAAAAAGACTCATTATTCGAGATATCCATAAAACTCTAGATTTAATATTCGTAAAAAAGTGCGTAAATCGTGGGAAAAATCAAAGAGTCATGGTCATGTACGAGTAGAATCGCTTAAGCGAGAAAACTATGATTCCTGGCGTATTCACGCGAAAGCTGTCTTAACAAACCAACACTTGTGGAACCACAGCTTGATCGGATCGTTTATGTATCTAGCAATTAACAACAAGGCCAGATATTACGTTTGCCGTAAGGTATCTAAGCCAATTTAATAATTGCTACGGAAACAAGCATTGGCAAGCCGCGAAACGGGTCATCCGTTATTTAAAGGAACCAAGAAGGTTGGACTAAAATATAAAAAAGTGGCATGAAGTAGTATGGCATGGCAGGCGCTTATTGGGCAGCTTGCACCATGGATAGACGATCCTACACGGGATATATTTTCAAATATGGTGGTGGATGGATAAGTTACGAAGCCAAGAAACAAAGAGTAGTAGCCTTATAGGCAGAGTGCACAGAGAAGATGGAAGCAGATCTCCTTACCACGGCACTACCGCAACCAAGGCTTAAGAGGGCTATTGTGTACGAGTATTTCAAAATTGGGTTTACGCACGGAGTGTTTTGAGGACTAAACTGGGAGTCACTCAGACCTGAAGAGACCCTGAGGTCATATTTGAGTTGTTGATTTTTTGTGTCACAATGGAGTAAAATAAAAATGTGTGCTCAATATCAAAAAGACTCATTATTATCATTATGTCTATGATTAAAATATAAAGCCTTCACCAGCAACCCAGCAACCCAAATTAATAGATAGTTGGTATAAAATAGAAACTTCTAATTTTCTTTGCTCCTAATGAAACTGCTTATGCTTATGGAATTCATTTTCGAGGCAACCAGGCGTCACATCATAGCATCCAATTGCAAAAACGTGATCTTTTTTCAAGAATTACTGTAATATACTAGCGGACCCACTGCAGCGCTATTTGCCGGGCTTATTTGTGAATCTAAACTTTCCAGGGCGCACCTAAACGCATACGAAACAATTCATTCAAATTGGTCCAGCCGTTTAGGAGGAGTTCAGTGACATACACACGTACAGCAGAATTGTAATTATATGTTTAAAGATAATCTGTTGATCTGGTGCTGGAGACAATGCTAATCGCCACAGTGTAGAGTTTTTACACAGTCTCGCTCTAATTCCTCTCAATGCTACTAATATTATAAACGTGTGAGTATGTATGGATATTTGTTACTCTTTCACGCACAAACGAATGAACTAATTTGGATGAAACTCGGTACGAAGGTAGTTTAGATTTTGGATTAACACATAGACTACTTTTTATTTCGGGCTAACGCGGGTAACACCGCGGGGCGCAGCTAGTAACATCTAAAAATATGAAATTCCTTTAAACGGTGTTTTTTATTAAAGAAAATAATAGGAAAATCATTTCGCAAAACAAGTAAAGCAAATAATTAAATACTGTACCAGTTAATGGCCTAAACTCGATATATGTTTGCATTATCTCTTCTAATTTACTTTAACTTTGTATGGAAAATTTCGGGAAACCGCAAAACGGAAGTATCACCGAAACTTTCATGACACTGAAAGTTGGCCCACTGGTCACGTTACGTTCTATGTCCACGACCGTGACCTTGAATCGATCCTCGGAAGGACGCCCATTTGTTGACATAGGACGTAACGCCCCCTGGCTTATGATTATGGGGGGAGGCGACCGAACGAATTTCGAGATGTTAGTGGAACCAAAATATCTTTCAAAGTGAGCAAGGGCGCTCTCGTCGAATTTTCTATACGAAACTGACCGCTATTGGTATAGATTTTTATGTTTCTCCGTTTGGCCGACTTCAGAAACAAATTGGACGTATACCTAGAATAGGTATCGACATGTCAGTTCGTATGTGAGAGGAATGTTAATTTGGAGTTCATCCCATAAATATGCTGAGGGTTGGAAAAAAATATGATCGAGGAAAAATAGTTGCGCGAACTTTCAAGTACGAATCGAATCCCAAGTTAAAATGGCAATGGGCAGGGCACATAGTTCGAAGAACTGATGACATAGTATGCAATCTTGTGCAAGCTCGTTCAGGTAATTTCAGACAATAAACGAAAATCCACTACATTTCACTAATCTATATATATAAATAAAATAATCTGAAAAAATAATTAAAATTGGCTAATCAAGTTCAGAGATTTGAATTATTATTATATTAATAAAATAGTTTTTTTTTTACATATATATGATATACGGTATTTTACAATTTTTGTCTGTCTGTCTGTTTGTTATGGCTAATCTCTGAAATGGCTGGACCGATTTTGACTGAACTTTTATTGGCAGGTAACTGATGTAATAAAGGAGTAACTTAGGCTACGTTTATTTTAGAAAAAATCTTATAATCTCGGGCTAACGCAGGTGACACCGCGAGGCAAAGCTATTTATCAATGAAAAAATAATGGTCACTAATATTTATTTATTTATTTAATGCCATGATTTTTTGCGTCCCAGCCCAAAACCGCCAAAACTCAATTTATTTTAAATCAGATCCATCCTGCCATCTTAAAATCCTAAGTGCTAAAACGTTTTCACTATACAAACAGCCTGTTAAATACGAATATTAACACGCGTACCTAACTAATCCCTAATGGAATTTTCGCATAAATCGTGTAAAGCATTATTGGATAAATTCTAAACATAGCTTCCTAAATAGATCTTATTTTATATAGACATGCTTTAAATATAATTCTGTCATAATTAGATTTTGCACTTTGCTATTTTAAAAGGTTTTTCGGAGATCAATAAAGGTCTAAGTAACCTATTACATACCTACAACAAAAGAAGTAGGTACCTACCGCACAATGTGTTAGTCGTCGTTTCGCGATATGTATGTACCTACCCAACCAGCAAAAATCCCTCTTACAACAGTCTCAAGACTAGAAATTTTCGCTCTTATATTGATCCTATATCATCGTATAAGCCTGGATTTGGGCACAAATTATAAGCGTATTTAATTTAATATCGTCTTAATATCAGTCTTAATGAATGCTGTTTGCACTTATAGTAATCTTGCCAAAACTATTTTAAGCTGCCTCAGGCTAATATCGCTTTCGCGTAAGTATATTATAAGCCTATGTAAGCTTATATTAGTCTAACGTTAGAATGATAACCTTGAAACCTTATTACTTCGATTTTTTTATTTGACAGCACGGTATTCATACATTATATGTAAAAATATTATTGTGAAAAACTGTGAGTTGTGTAAAAATATAATAACGACGTGTTAGTTATCAAACACACACCGTGTTTGTGTTGTACGGTAAGTATTCCCTTTGGAATATATTATTTACTGTAAAATAGACCCTGTTTTACGCTTCAAACTTCATGCGCTCAATCAAATAAGCATTTTAAATGATATATTCAATCCTCATTTTAATGTTTTATTTCTTTGTTGTATGGATTTGATGTCATTGTTATAGTTGCATTTTGCCAGCGCACTATTAGACCATTGTAAGATCATTTGTTCTAATATTAGCATTCTAAAATGCAAAGGGTATGGCCATGTTGAATTAATTTAGGTTTCGTTGATTGACCTACATAAAACCTTAATTTTTTAATCTTTTCCTTTTTGACCCTTTAAATATAAATGTACTAAATGTTTTTACTTTTAATTAAGTGATAACGTTGGTGATTTGAAATGGTTGTATATATGGATATAGACCGTTTCCTAAAAAAGAAACATTTAACTTTTACTCACAAAATGGCCAACTAAATGTTATTCTTACAATTGTTTTCACAAAATCGATTTAAGCTCAAATCAACTTATATTGATCTTGTTTTTTGTATTGTAAGTATGTTAATCCAATATCACTCTAATATCTTACTAAACTAGTGTAATTGATCTTATAACAGTTTTAAATAAGATCAGAAAAGCACGCACTTGTAGTGGTTTTATGTTATGCTGATATTAGTCTGACGTTCTTACAAAAGCATTTATCAAGACCATTATGAAATCAAATGAACTTAGAGAATGGGGATATAAGAGCAGTTATTCTCAAGTGCAATGAGTCTTCGTAAATGTTATTGTAGGAGTAAGAGGCTTATAATGGTATTATAAAATGCGCTTATATACATATATGAGACAAGGTAATAAGAGAGAGAGCTCTTGAGTCCGTGCTAGCTTGTCAAATGCTAATATAAGAGCAATAACATGTTCCAAAACAATTATAAGAGCGTTACAAGCCTACCACTCTTATAAAAGGCGTAATCTAAGACTTTTTTGCTGGTTGGGTAAGTATTAAAGTTCGTATAGGTTGGGTGGCTAGCTCTGGTGTCAGAGTTTTTAGGCCGCCTGAAGGCCTCTGACTTGGCTAAACGGTTAAAACAACCGGGACCTAACATTTAACGTGTAATCCGAGCCACGGTAGCACTCAGTTGGAAAATGCCACCCGCGGTCACCCATCCAAATACTAGCCGTGCGGAACGTTGCTTAATTTCGGTGATCGCTGAAAAACACCTAATCAAACTACGCTACGAGCGCTACAATGCATGTAGAGGTATCGTAGGGCCGTGGTGCCTAGTGGCAATTTCCAAAGTTCAAATCTAATGAGTATTTAGTAGTGTACTGATTTTCACACCTTTATTGGCTTTTCGGTGAACGAAAACATCTTGTGGAAACCTAGGCTGCCTAAGTAGGTACGTCTGCGTCTGTAGAAAGTGTGGAAGATTTTCTCATGCTCTTAGCAATTTGATTACAAGTAGCGGCACATGAGTCTAGCGCTGACTGTGGAGGGGATGGCTGCGCATGTTGACAGCCATACTAAACTCATGCGCAGCCACCCCCTCCACACTTCGCTCAGCGCTAGACTTATATGCCGCGACCTGAACTTCTATTGTGGTTCCAAGTGTTTGTCGCATAACCTTTTTCAATTCATAAAAAATTGTTAGAGTTGTAGTTAGTTCGTGTTTTATCTGTTTCTTACTTTGACAAACAGACAGCGAATTATCACTATTACTACATAGTATAAAACAAAGTCGCTTCCTTGTCTGTCTGTCCCTACATATGTATGCTTAATCTTTAAAACTACGCAACGGATTTTGATGCGGTATTTTAATAGATACAGTGATCCAAGAGGATGGTTTATATGTATTCACCTGTAATACACCTGTGCGAAGCCGGGGCGGGTCGCTAGTCACTTATAAAACACAAAATATCTAGTGACTACACCGAAGTAACTCTGTGTTTATTTATAACTAGACGACCCGCCCCGGCTTCGCTCAAGTGTATTGTACATATAAACCTTCCTCTTGAATCACTCTATCCATTAAAAAAACCGCATCAAAATCCGTTGCGTAGTTTTAAAGATTTAAGCATACAGACAAACAAACAAACAAAAATAGCGACTTTATTTTATACTATGTAAGGATAAGAATGTAAGGAAACGGTAGCTAAATGTCAAGACCAGGACAGAATTCTTTCAGTAAGCTTAACAGTCAACAAAAGTTTCTAAAGCAAAGCCTATTGAATTTAGAACAAGAGAATTTAGAACTAACTCAAATATATGTACTTAGTAACAAAATAAATAATGAACAAGCCAAAATATTCGAGAAATTTTCCAGAAAATTCCAAGAACGTTTCTCTGTCAATTACGTCAACCTTTTGTTCAAGTTACCAACACAAAGTAAATAATATATACATCAAAAGTTGTATCGATTCAATAATTCGACTTTTGATCTATAAATAAAATACGAGAGCTCGATACACGCAATCATTTCATATTCCGACTCAAAAGGAAGGCCTTGGGAGCACAAAATACTTGTGTAAAGAAGGTTGATTCTATACAACGTAGATGTTAAATATAAAATGGATCGGCAGTAAAGTCACTCGTTTTCGAAGATCGGTAGTCATGTCACTCATTACCGCGCAGTATTAAATTAAAAAAAAAACTCAACACAATAACATTCCTACCGCAGCCAACAAAAGAGCTGACAACTTTAGAACAGCTAAACCGCTTCAGCTGCCTAGTTATCATGGTTCATGAGATACAGCCCGGTGACAGACAGACAGACAGACAGACGGACAGACGGACATCGAAGTCTTAGTAATAGGCTCCCGTTTTACCCTTTGGGTACGGAACCCTAAAAAGTTACGTCGAAACCCTTGTAGTTGTTACTTACCTATAGGTATATGCCTATTGCTGGTATCCTATCAACAGGTGGTATTATAGCTAGCCCACTACTAGTTCAAGGGTACGAATTTCGGCGCCGTCAGACATGTTTGAGCATATGTGCCGTGCTCTGTCCCCTGTGAATACACAGCCTTATCTACAATTGCGAGGCTTTCAGTCTTTCAGCGCAAAATAAATGAGCTCAGAAGGCAAGTTATAACAGAAATAAACTGATAAATGTGGTGTTGTTTAGGCCGAATCGGACTTCTTGACGGCTGTGATGTTAGCTGCAGG
This sequence comes from Hypomecis atomaria, assembly GCA_964007245.1. Taxonomy (NCBI): domain Eukaryota; kingdom Metazoa; phylum Arthropoda; class Insecta; order Lepidoptera; family Geometridae; genus Hypomecis; species Hypomecis atomaria. The sequence goes on from OZ023291.1 coordinate 20,245,721, forward strand.
CTGAGGATATCCCGATCCTCGCGCAACGGCTAAGTGAGCTTCAGACAATAAATAAATATAAGGGGACATCTTACACACGGTCTCTGACCCCAAACTAAGCAAGGCTTGTGATATGACTGCCTGAGACTGATATACTACATGTACATATTTTAAATACATACTTATATAGATAGTACCTAAATAACACCCAGACAGAGCAAACACCTATGTTCATCACACAAATGTTTGCCCTGGGTGGGGATCGAACCCACGCCTCTTTGATCCAGAAGTCACGGTCAATAACCACTGAGCCACCGAGGCAGTCCAGAGCAGCAAATTCCCTTCATCCAATATTATCACAGACAGCCCACTGCTGGACATAGAACTCCCCTATAGATCTCTGATAAGAGCCGGTTGGAAGCGACGTCATACGTCCACCTTGTAGGTGGACGTCCTAGGCTGCCAGTACATGGTCTCTACTCGAGAACTTTTCGACCCATCGGTAATCAGTCCTCTGCACTGTGTGCCCTGCCCGCTGCCATGGAAGAGATGGATGTAAACCTTTATTTATTTTAGAATTTATTTTCACGTGAACTCTCCCAACCTTAACGAAGTAGGGCAATATTTTATACGCCAACGAGACGAGCTGCAAATTATAAAGGTACTTTATTGATACAACCTTCTCTATAAGTCTCAGATATTCTGGGAAAATCTACCAATGAATTTTTGCAAAGGGAATATAACATACGTGACTTCAATATGCCAAGTTATGGTACCTAGACTTTGGGTTTTAATCATGGATCTAGGTATCTTATATTACTAGAACGTGTAGACCTTTATCTCGCTTTTTTGAGCTCATCATCATTTCGTGGCAATGGCTAATATTTTTTTTGATAGATTTAGATATGTACAATATTTACATAAAGAACCGTGTTGGCCCTGAGAAAGGCCGTTTTGGTCCTGAGAAGGACCGTTTTGGCCCTGAGAAGGACCGTTTTGGCCCTTATGACCGTTTTTTTGAGCTGAGATTTATGATTCGCTATGGCATCCGTCTCGCTCAGACGGATGCCATAGCGAATCATAAAGCTAAAAGCTCGTGCTGCGTGTCTGGTGTTGCTAGGTGTAAAATGTGATTTTATTTTTTCATATGTGTAACATATTACTTGTCGCGGCGCGGCTTATAAGTCTAGCGCTGATTGAAGTGTGGAGGGGGTGGCTGCGCATGAGTTTAGTATGGCGGTCAACATGCGCAGCCATCCCCTCCACAGTACCCTCAGCGCTAGACTTACGTGCCGCTACTTGTACCTACGTACTTTTTAGGGTTCCGTACCCAAAGGGAAAAACGGGACCCTATTACTAAGACTCCGCTGTCCGTCTGTCTGTCACCAGGCTGTATCTCATAAACTGTTATAGCTAGAAAACTGAAATTTGCACAGATGATGTATTTTTGTTGTTGCTATAGGTAGCAACAACAAAAAACATCATCATCATACTAAAAACAGAATTAAATTAATATTTAGGGGGGGGCTCCCATACAACAAACCTGAATTTTTAACCGTTTTTCGATCGATATTAATAATGTTAACAGGTAGATGCTTGAAATTTACAAAAAATATTTAGTTGTATAATCACTTCAATAATAAACAATAAAATTAAAATAAAATAAATATTTAAGGGGGCTCCCGTACAGTACGGAACCATGCGCAAGTCCGACTCGTACTTGGCCGATTATTTTAATAGGATTTCGCTTTGCAAAGTGCATGGTCAAAGTCTAAATTCCTTTATTCGGTAGACATTACAATTGCACTTGGAATCTTTAGATAACAATGTTCGAAATACAGTCTAAATGTTATTTTTACTTTCAGGGATATTCTGAGGGGTATATTTATTATTTATACATCATTATGAACCAGTAATACTATGCTACCAACCCCCAAAATGGGTAAATTGAATCTACTCGTCTTCGTTCATTAAGATTCTAAATAATATATTTTTCGTGGCACCCTCGACATATTATATATTCTTTGCCCTCGACACAGAAAATCCTTGAAGATAACTAATTAACTAAGAGTGTGTAGTAGCTCAGATTATGTGCAGTAGCCCAAAAAAAGCTTAAAAATACGATAAATAAACTCACAGAAAAAAACAACGGTTTTAAATGCTTTTTTTTACATGTAATATATTTATTTTATATAAACTTAATAATATAATTTATTCTAACTTATTATGCTAAAATATTTACAAACTTGTGCTAATATTCTCGACTAACTATTTTGCTTCCTAATCAAAATGGTCCCCCGCGCGCCGAGCCCTGACCGAAAGTCCCCAGTACACTTGCGGAGTTGCCGCGCTGTATAGCCAGCGAAATCCGCTGGATCAAAAACCAGCCCGACCGAGGGTCATGCCCTCTTTCCCTCAGTCGACGTCCCAGATCCACTACGAATTCTCTAGCTTCTGAACTCCACGGTCCAGCTGTCTCGACAGCGAACGGAACGAAATCATACGCTGATTCCAGGCACGCATACTTAGTATGTTTGAGTTTGGCTGCTGCCTCTGCTCCCGCACCCGCAGACTGCTGGGTAGCGGGGAGGTGGCAGGATGCAAACGTGCTTAGGCAAGTAGCATCCCACACGAGGCAGCGCCCTCTCCGCCATGGAACCAACGTAAGGCCGTCCGGTCGTCTGCCGCCAGCGCATCGGGTGCAACTAAGGCCATGATGTCCATCTGCTTCTACTCGCGCTCCGCAAATACACGAAGAGCCACAGCCACCCTCAGAGACTCGTCATCTAAAAGCGTGCTCATGAGTGGAGATGGCAGAGCATGGAGCCAGGCCCCAGACTCCGGCCTTGAAGCAGCGTGTAGCCGGGCTAGCTCTTAATTATTTAAAACGGAATTTCGTATTTTTTTAATTTGATTTTTGTTCACGACCGCCATATTTTACAAACATTGTCAAAAAATAATAAGATCCGAAAATATGAAATTCCTTTAAATTTTGATTTTTATTAAAGAAAATAATAGGGAAATCATTTCCCAAAACAAATAAAGTAAATAATTAAATACTGTACCAAGTGGTCTAAACTCGGTATTTAATATTTTTGCATCATCTGTTTTACCACTCTGAACCACACCACACCCTGTATTAGTAGAGCCCAGTGCGAGTTGGTGGATGCAGGACTAGTTGGTATTGGGCGCGACTCTGATTATGATGCTTATGACTCAGAGTACAGTCAGTAACAGATCGATGAGAGCTGTGCCTTATAAATATTTATGTGCTGATAAAACTTATGAATACATTATGCATCTGTGAGCACGCGTTGACGTCAGCCGCAGCATACCTACCACAGAGATACTAGAGGGATAATGTGGTCGATCGTCGAAAGAGATGCATTGATGTAACATGGCATGAGTTAGAAAGAGACATGAAAAATATCTCGATTCAGTGGGGTGTTTCCTCGTGGGCTAGCTGGTAGCAGGTAGTTGTCGTGTTTTTGTCCCGATATGTAATACATCCATGGTCCCGATAGTGTCAAATTCCAATACAAAATTATATTTGACAGTTGACAACTAGTTATAGTGATTGTCCATACCAAGGATTTTTTATTATGCCATACATCCATGGTCCATACATTTTTGCGGTTGAGAATTGCCTCAAGCGACAACAGCGCTATCTCTCTAGTTGTAATAGCTCTGTGATACCTAGTACTTATTACTTATCTACTGAATATACAGGGTCACTGGCAACTTACGCATAACCTCTGAAGACATCTGAAGGGTGACTTTAGTAGGTATATTGGGAAGAGAAAGGTTCACTATGAGACCAACCCTGAAATTGCGACAAAGAAGACAACTGTTCCATTTCATTTGGATTATCTTTAGACCTTCAAGGGTCTCTGGATGATCCAATTGCTTGTTATGACATGTAGTAGTAGTAGTTTACGTAGTTTTAGATTATATGTCTTGTATTTAAAAATAAAGGCCCTAGCACTGTTCCATACATTTCGACAGTCTATAGACATTTCCTTTGAAACACCTGATTTTTTTCGTGAATTCGGAGTTCATCCCTTATTAAAAGCTATATATTCAAATTGATGTGCTAAAGTCGCTTTGCGTAAGTTACCAATGACCCTGTATAGGCTGTTCTTTGAAAATGATGTACAGATTTTCATTATGTACCTTTACTGTCTTTTTGGTGAAAGAAAATATCGGGAAGAAATCTGCATACGTTCGTATAGAAGAAATTCGACGGCATATATGGATTCACCAACCTGCAACTACGCCAGCGTGTTGAAACACACACATATACACAGACAACACTCAAACCTTAAAGTCTTTAAACAGATATTTAAGATTATCGCCCAAATAACCGCCCAAATAGAACACATTTAAGATCAGACTGGGTCTTTGGATAAAGAAGAGAAAAAAATGCATTGTCAGATACTTGATACTAATATTCAAGTACTAGATATAGGCATCAGAATAACCTGCTCGCCTATAAATAAATAAATGTATCTAGAGAGTCCTTCTAGTACCTATTATATTCGATACCTCAGAGCATGTAACAAACTTTATATTTGTTCAGTGAGCCCTATTCAATGACAGCCGAGGTCGGTCTCCAAACTTAATTACGACTTAGAACTTAAATAATAACGTGGCATATATCAAATTAAATATTTATGTTACATATAAATTGCGACTACGACACTAATATGCTTTCAAAATTCTTAATGCTGGCGTTAAACGCTTGTTAAACCACGGCACAAGCAAGCAAATTAGTAAAGTAAGTATCTTACAGATAGGTAATATTTTATTCACAATAAAAATCGGCCAAGTGCGAGTTGGACTTGCGCACGAAGGGTTCCGTACCGTATGGGAAATTTCAGCTCCCCAGCTATCACGGTTCATGAGATACAGCCCGGTAACAGACAGACAGACAGACGTCATCGAAGTCTTAGTAATAAGGTCCCGTTTTTACCCTTTGGGTACGGAACCCTAAAAACGTACAAACCACTTACAAATATCCTACTTAAAGAAAACCTCTGATTATAGATTTTATTGAAATACTTATGACTATTGTACTACTGACTTGTAAAATATGGCGGCGCGACGAAGGCCTTGAATAAAAACAAAAATAGAAAATAGAAAATTTCATAATAATTAACCATTAAACACCGTTGTTTTTTCTGTGAATTTGTGTACCATATTATAAAAAGATTTTTTTGGCGTAAGTCTAAGCCTACTTTGCAAGGTCTTCTTTAAAATAGTTTAACTATATGGCTTTTACTTTATTTTATAGTTGTAGAGCATGGTAACGAGCTGTACTAATAAGCGTGCTCCACATGCGTGTGAATGCATTGTGATTGTTTGTTTTTATGTTTACCAAAACGTAGTATTATTATATATTCTTTGCCAAAACTACAATCGTGTGAAGCGACCGCAAAGTTTCCATTAGGAAAATTGGCAACTGAAAAGTCTGAGGAATTTTTATTTCGTTTCGTCTCGTTTTTATTTGTAATTATCTACTTTCTTATCGGAATAAAAAATTGAAATGTTCACTGAAAAAGGCTACCAAGTAATCTACGTAAGAATTCGGCTTTGTAGAAACAGTAGGTATGTAGTAAGGTGGATTCATGACCTCATTAAGACCGCAGGATTACGTTGCAACCAAGCCGCTTCCAACCGGCCTTATTGAAGATCCATAGGAGAGGCCTATGTCCAGTAGTGGACGTCATATGTCTGATGCATGGATGGATGGTCCAGATGTTGATTCTTCTCCACATGTCGTATTTTTCAACAAATCTTGACGAAAACTGCTGTCGCACTATTTTATCGGCCCATTTCGATGACATTTTTTGCAAAATCGTTTAGTATTTAAATCCTAACAAGATTTACGAGTATGGACAAAATTGGTCAAGAGAGAGTCGAGATACAGTAAGCCTGTGAAGATTCAGTTAAAGAGATGTCAATAATGAAAGAATGAACACTTTATTGTGAACACAGAAAAATACATAGAAAAAAAATACAACTTAAAACTAGTGCAACAAAGGGCGGCCTTATTGCTTACAGCAATATATTCCAGGCAATATGTGCTGCGAGGTCTACTGTTTGGAGAACTACTAGTAATATTATGTAGTGATAGTTAATTAATAGGGCAGCCGCAAACAGCTGGAGCGGTCGTCCGTTCCCAACGCCTTTGTGGGAGATGAAAGGGTGTCGATCTGAGAGCCGTATACTTTGGTATTTAAATTAATGGGAATTGGTCACCCGGCGCCCTTAAAAGTAACGAAGGTTATTTTCAATTCGTGAAACCGGATCATGGCTATCATTACAAAGGGTTTATTTTTGGAATCGTGAAGCCGGAAATGTTGCAAATTTTATACTGTTACGCAATGGGGAGATGATATTTAATTTTGATTGTTACTATGTGTAAATGTTTCATTGAACTTGGTAAGGTAAGTCAAGGTCGACCTGTAACTGCTGTTTTTTAATTTTTGTTAATAAAATAAGGTCACATGGGTTAAAATAAATAAAATACATTATTGTCGATTGTTTTAAAACTGTATTTTTGTATTATGTTTGTTTATTTTTTGCTGTCCGCGCATTATTTCGGGCGTAATGTCACTTGCTGGTTCCAACAGAATATCAGCGCTGGTTACTCGTAAGCGCAACCAGCATTACGCTGAGTTGGGACCAGTGTTGCCGAAGACAGAGGACGATGGAGAAACATCGTGAAAGAGAAGGTTATGGGAGGCGGAGGTCACGACCCTCTGAAATGAGTAACAAGTAGAATACAGTGCACTCTACAAAATCAAAATCTAAAATGGCCGCCGCTACAAAATGACGGTTAACATTTTTTTACACAAACCCAACGGGGCGCAATGTACTTACATAATGAAATCTTCTAGGCGAAAGCCCCACAATTTTATTTTAGAGTTATTATTTTTATCTTTTAGTACTTATGTACTAACCGTTTAGTTTTAAAAAGTGTTTTACTAATTTTATTAATAATAAACAAAAATAATTACTTATACCTAATGTTTACTCAAAAACTCACAAATAAGTTCATAGACAGTGAGCCCTGAGCATATCGTGTAACAAATAGTATTTTCTTGTACCTATATACAATCGAATTGAAAACTTTATCCTTACTGTAGTCAGTTAAAAACAAGACTCAATCACGATATAATCGCATACAAATCCATCATCGTTTAAAAATACAAAGAAAACTTTGTAATTATGAGCCGAATAACCATCGACGAATAACAACTGTTTTCGCCAAAGTTCTGCAGACCACGTTCATTATAATTTCAAATTCTCGCCCGATTCAATAATATTATAATAAGTACGACCGCAAATCGCCAGATAACAACTTGGGGCTTATATCGGTTTTGGATTACTTAATTTCATGCTGGCGCTACACGCTTGGCGTAACTTGCCGAATCTGAGACTGTAAGCCCGATTATTACAGAGGCGCCAGCGTAAATTTAATAGCAACGTAAAAAGCGTTCTCTCTATCGAATGCCTAAAGTAAAAAAGAGACAGAACTATGCTATTTAGCTAATATAATTAAGCCTCTGTAATCGGGCTCAGTGACTAGATAAACTGTTCTACTAAAATTACTACATCAATGAACTGAGTCACTAGTAGGTATACATATTAAAGTTATAAAAAACTTATAACTTAGTAAATGACCCTACTTCTGGCTTCTACGCCTTTCCAAGTACGTACAAGGATCCATTAAATTATTTCACTTTGGGTAGAAACTTTATTTGCACAGAAAAACAAAAAAAACTTAAATAACACTTTCCTTAAATAACCTACTTAAACAAAAAAGAAAAGGAAAATAATACTAAAACACAAAATTAAATAAAATCTAGTAAGTGTATACACTTAGTAGGTTTTATTTTGTTTCACGTTAGAATTTTCACTTTTAGGTAAGTGTGTACACAAAATTAGCAAGTGCTGAATCCTACATTTAATTAATTTACATGGATTCATTGTGAACATTGAAATGATGGTCTAAACGTTGACGTGAAACGTGAATGGCAATCACCTGCCAAGTGTTGTAGACGAGACTCGTCAAGCGTGTAGCACAAACATTAATAATCCTGTCTTAATTGGTTAGTACTAATGGCAACGAGATTGTCTCTATCTTACCAATTGATATATTATGTTCGATTATTTATAGCTGAGTGATTTGTGTCTTTGAATCTCATATGATAAATACAAGTGGAATTGCGGATAATTGGATCATCTACTTTTTATGTGGTAGTGGTATAAGTAGAGATTTAGTTTTATAATATTTATTTGGTGATGGTTAATTTCAAAACCAATAAATAGTCTGTAGGTATTCTATTTTGACAACCTCATTGACCCCATCGCCGTAGTCACTTCTGCGGCGCTGGGGTCTCCCGACCCGACAGCTCCCTGCAACAGGAAGTATTCCGTATTTGGTATATGCGCCGGTTACCAAAGGCACACCGACATGCACCGATCCCGCCGGCGAGGTCGAGGACCCGCAGGATCTGTCAGAAGATCGGATAGATTCTCTCCAAATAGGCAACCAGCTCAACCCATTAGGGCCACAGGGCACACCCCAGAAGGGGTGCCCGGGCAAGTCTGATCTCCCCCGCCTGGTGACGGCCCAAGCTGAGGTAACCTAGTCTTAGGACTCAGCCGCCCTCTGCGCTCGTCCAAGTCCGGTTAGCTGTAGAGGCCTCAGAGGCCAACAGCTATAAGTCATGCATAAAAATAAAGATAAAAAAAACTGACAACCACAAAGCTCAACTTGACTCACATGAGTTTCTCTACCGTTTTTAATACAGTGAAATTTTCACAAGATATGTTTCCTTTCATTACCTAACTATAATAGCGCAATTAGTAGAAACCTATAGTTAGCCCTTACGAGATTATTGTTTTAGTAACATATTTTTACATTTGAGTAAGGATTTTGATTCAGGTGCAAAACATGCAGCACCTGCTAGCATGCCCTCAGGGCAACCTGCACTCTCCACGACCTGTACCAAGCATCCCCTCGCGGAGTGGCAGTGGCGAAGCGTTGGGAAAGGGCCTTGTAAACAGACATTTGGATCATCGATATGACGAAGAAGAAGAAGTAAGGATTTTAGTTTCTAAGAATTACCTAGTATAATGGCCGTTGGCCGTGGTGGGTCTAGTGGTTGTAATGCTGTATTTTCGAGGTCGTGGGTTCAATCCCGGTCCCGTACCAATGAGTTTCTTTGGAACTTATGTACGGAATTTCACACCATTAGCTTTTCGGTGAAGGAAAACATCGTGGGCCAACCTGCATACGTCCGTAGATTACATTCGATGGCGTGTGTGAATCCACCAACCCGCACTGGGCCAGCGTGGTGGATATGGCCCAATCACCCTTCGTGGGTAGGCCTACGTCCTGCAGTGGCTTATTAAAAGGCTTGTACAGTACCTAGTATAAAACAAAATACCCACGCAACTAATCAACCTACACAGAATATTATAAATAAGACTATCTGCCCACACGAAAAGAAACAAGAGAATAGGAAATCAGTTTTAATTCGATAAAAATCAACAGAGACATTATCTGAGTCCTTCAGGAAATCTTCACGAAATCAGAATCAATTTTCATCGAGCGTGGCTTAGTCCGAAATTCCGAATTGAAAATTATATTCGGTAGGTAGATGTATTAAATTAAATTGGATTTTCAGTCTGATATCACCGTAGATAGGTATGTATTGTAATTTTACAGAGAGATATTACTTTAACGGCGTCGCAAGCGCTACAAAAAAGTCTTAAGTTTTTAAAACATCAAAATGTCTGTAACATTTTACGACTTCAGTCACACCCATTCCGTTTACAGACATTCAGTATCATCAAAAACGGAATTTGTATGTTTGCATTTACCATGTTTTTGACAAATAAATAATCTTGAATCTAAGTTTTCTTAGTTTTCAATAAGGTGGATTGTGGCGGTTCTCAAATTAAATACCTTTATTAACTACAACAAAATACAACGCTCTACTTAAATAAAATTAAATTAATTCCCTCGTAATGGATATACATAATCCAAAGAGTTGTCTTTGTGATAAACATTTCAAAAATTTGTCGCGATAGCAGGACTTGAACCTTGATATACATATTATTGTACATAATCTTAAAAAAATGCAACAAAGCTGCAATGTACATAATAATAACTTACAAAGTAATTGACTTGACCAATGTCTTATTTGGAATTTATTATACACACATGATAGTAACCTGAAACCATGAGTAATTTTTACCAGTAATATTTTTGAAACTTTTAACCAAACCAATTAATCATTAAACTTATTTATAGTTATTTTTTGAAATTCACTGACAATTTACTTCACCACTATTCCATCGTGTACAAAATTCGAATATGTAAGTAAGTTCGTATAGGCCGGGTGGCTAGCCCTGGTGTCAGAGTTTTTAGGCCGCCTGAAGGCCTCTGACTTGGCTAAACGGTTAAAACAACCCGGACCTACAATTTAACGTTTTATCCGAGCCTCGGTAGCGCTCAGATGGAAAATGCCACCTGCGGTCACCCATCCAAATACTGACTGTGCGTAACGTTGCTTATACTCGTAACGAACGTTCGAATATTTCGCTCCAATTGTTTACATTATTGTTGATTTTTAAAAAAACGGCTCAGCCAATGTCTAATTTAAATGGGACCACCTCAGGAGTATACCCTTTCGGACTAAAAAAGAATTTTTCGATTCGATTCACAATTGGCGAAATTATCGATGAACATACAGACAAACAAAGAACCTCCTCCTTTATGGGAGTCGTTTAAAAACAATAATATTATTTAGAAGGGTGTTCTTATTCCCATACCGCAAAGAATGTACCTAATACGATTCCTCTGTTACTATTTACTCTGTGGCATTTACCTTATTCAGAGCCAATTCGGACCACATTATACTCTCGTTAGAGCAGTCGGGTAATTTGGGTTGACGTGTGACGGTTTATAAATGCGCTGTGGAAATGTTTGAAGCTTTTTGCGGGTATTTTTTTACCCTACTCACTGATTTTTGGACTGATTTTTCTAGAAAGATGTTTGCTAAAATTTTCAGAGCGTTATTATTCTGGAAAGATCCTTTATAACTACATTATTATTATAGACCGAATCAGACTTAATGGTGCCTCTGTGATGTAAGCTACAAGCTGAGGAAATCCACACTCTTGACACGTTGGCATTTGCGTAATGACTTGCCTCGTGGTGCCATCCACCATTAAGTTTTATTCGGCTGATTATGAGCTGACGCCAACAAAATCAAAATCTGTCAAAATTCACAGTTGAATAAACAAGATAATTATTTTTCGCAAAAAATGGCAAAACCGCCTTCCATCGTGTACAAAACTCGAATATTTCGCTTGAATTGTTTACACATTTGTATACGCAAAAAAATACATACAGACGAACATAGAACCTTCTGCTTTTTGGAAGTCGGTTAAAAATGTCATCAAAAGTAGTAAAAGCAGCGCTTTAGTGCGCGCTATCTCTTTGGTGTATTAGTAAAAATGACAACAGAATTAAATATTTTTTTTATTCTAAACCAAGAGAGGATTAGAGAACCTCCTATTTTGGAGTTGGTTAAAAAATAAATAAGTAAGAATTAAGCTCATTATTGAGCAATTATTCTAGTGGAGTCGCGGAAACAACCAGTAATTGGTACAAATCAGTAGATTGTGTGGGTGGGACGTCACACCGCGCTCAACCGCGTGACCCGCCCGCCGTTGAACACATCACATTCGCCATTTTCAAAACTTCATATCAGCACGACCTAGCTAAATTACTGAAATCGGGGATTCGGATCACGTTTCATTTTTAGGGTTCCGTACACAAAGGGCAAAAACGGGACCCTAATACTAAGACTCCGATGTCCGTCTGTCCGTCTGTCTGTCTGTCACCAGGCTGTATCTCATGAACCGTGATAGCTAGACAGCTGAAATTTTCACAGATGATGTATTTCTGTTGCAACAACAAGTACTAAAAACGAAAAAAATAAATATTTAAGGGGGTTCCCATACAACAAACGTGACTTTTAGGAGTTTTTTGCTCGCTATCAATAATTGCAAGAGGAATGGGGCTCAGGGGGCTCCAACACGCTACGGAATCCTTCGTGGGCGAGTCCGACTCGCATTTGGCCGATTTTTTTCATACACTTACCAGAAAAGGTATAAAGTCAACCTTCATCAAATTCTTTAAAAGATATTAATCCACACACCGGTACTCAAAATAGCAGAAGAATAAGAAAAGGTTTAAAACAAGGCGATCCTTTATCTCTAAAACTTTTCACAGCAACGTGAGAAGAAGTTTTTATAAACTGTGGGACAAAACTGAGTTAATTAGTGTTCACGTTGGAAAGAAGTTCACCAATCTTAGTTGCTATTGTAATTAGTATAAAATCATTTATTTGTGTGAGTGGGAACTGGGAACGTCGTACCGCGCTCAACCGCGCTCAACGATATACGTCGGGTACACCACATTCAGCATTTTACTCTTTCTACTCTTTCAAACTATACGAGTATCAGCACGATCTTGCGAAAGGCGAATTTACTAGGTCAGCGCGCAATTTTTTTTTTTTGGGTTTTTTGGCATTTATAGTATTGCCACCTGAAGACCCCCAACATGGCTAAGTGGTAAAAATAAACGGGACCCACAAACGCTAACACTAAAATTAACACGCTTAACAGCTTCAACACATTCCAAGCAGCTAGGCAAGGTAGGTACATAATTAACCTACATCCACAGATCTAATTACCAGAGATATACCGCTGTTGTCGCTTGAGGCAATTCTCAACCGCAAATATGTATGGACAATCACTATCACTTGTTGTCACTGTCAAATATAATATGTATTGGAATTTGACTCGATCGACCACATTATCCCTCTGGTATCTCTGTGCCTACGTTTCGTTCAAAAGAGGTGAAAACAAAGCGATCCTTTATCTTCAAAACTTTTTACAAGTATCCGACGAAACTATAAAAAGCTCATTAATCGTCATTACATAGTATAAAAACAAAGTCGCTTCCCGCTGTCTGTCCCCATGTATGCTTATATCTTTAAAACTACGCAACAGATTTTGATGCAGCTTTTTTTAATAGATAGAGTGATTCAAGAGGAAGGTTTATACGTATAATACACCTGAGGGAAGCCAGGGCGGGTCGCTAGTATATAATATAATTCATAAACATTTATTTGCACATCTGGGTACAGAAACAATAGGATGGTAAAAAAATATAATAACAAGAACGCCATATTCGACCTTTCGGCATGCAAAAATGAGAGAAACAAGTTTGATATGAATCTAAGAACAGGTAATAGTAACTAATGCAGTAAATGAAGTCACAGCACTAAAAAAACTTAAACGAAAATAGAGCAATTTTAAAGGTAATACGAAGTAAAGAAGATCCGAATATTTTCAAGAATAATGTTAAATGACTTATTAGTAAAAAAAAGACTACTACACAGTTGACATGTTTCTAACCGACAAGTTTTTTTAGTTGACATTTTCTGAATTGACATTTTTTTTATTTTACGTTTTTAACCACGTAATAACATATTTAATTTAATTTATTTGATGACAATTAATTCGGTATAAATATCTTATAAATGTTTTCATGATACTAACACTTACTTTGGCAAATGTAATTATTTTAGAGTTAAATTAGTCTAAGTTGTTAAGTCTATAAACCTCTAGAGATAGAAGCTAGAGTCCTGAATATGTCAATTGTATAACACCTACCTGTATTTTACCTAGTTTCATAGACAAATAAATTCATTCATTCATTCAAAGGTCATGTTGGGAAAAGCTCACCAATTTTCATTGTTTAATTAGTATAAAATGAGTTACTCGTATTTGTGTGGGATGAATGTCGTGCCACATTTACCCGCCCCCGCGATATGCGTCGGATAACACACAAGAGTTCTCGAACTCTGTATCGGCACGATCTCGCTCAATTTCGCTGCTTCAAATATAATATGACTTATTTATAAGTATTATCAGTTGTTTGTGTTGGCGGAACGTCGTATATATTAGTAAGTAAGTTCGTTTAGGCCGGGTGGCTAGACCTGTGTCCTTAGCATACAATCACGACAAGAGTTTATCGATGTGTGCAAAGGTGACAGATATATGCTTCATCATAACTCTGTCACGTTCTGACACGTCGATAGTATAATTTTATGGTCCGTATGCTAAGCCCCCTGGTGTCTTTTTTTATACATAACTAGCGACCCGCCCCGGCTTTGCACAAGTGTATTTTACAAAACCTTCCTCTTGAATCACTCTATCTATTAAAAAACCGCATCAAAATCCGTTGCGTAATTTTAAAGATATAAGCATACATGGGGACAGACAGCGAGAAGCGACTTTGTTTAATACTATGTAGTGATAGTGATAGGGCTACATTTGGCCACCAACTTGCCTGACGGAAAGCGAAGTTGTAGCCGAAGATGGAGTATGTAGACCTAGAAGATACCTATTCACTCTTGACTTGAAGATATCCAAATTGTAATTGTCAGGAAACAATGACGGAGGCAGGGCATTCCAGTCCCTGGCGGTCCGCATTATGAAGGAAGAAGCGAATCGCTTAGTACGGGCAGGTGGAACGTCGACGTGTCAGAGTTATTAAGCCGCCTGAAGGACTCTGACATGGCTAAACAGTTAAAACAACCGGGGCCTACAATTTAACGAGTCATCCGAGCCACGGTAGCATTCAGTTGTAAATGCCACCCACGGTCACCCGTCCGAAGACTGACCGTGCTGAACGTTGCTTAACTTCGAAGATTGTTAACGAACACGTACTCAAACTACGCTATGAGCGCTACATATAAATTAGTCATGTACAGGGTTATCTAGAACTGATGTAGGTACTAAGCCGAAAGGAGGTGGCCGTCATTATGAACAACTTTTACTGTGGAGACAAACCGTCATTCGAAAAAAAAAATCGGCCAAGTACGAGTCGGACTAGCGCACGGAGGGTTCCGTACTGTATGGGAGCCCCCCTTAAATACTTGTTTATTTTATTTTAATTTTATTATTTATTATTGAAGTGAATACAAAACTTAATATTCTGTAAAAATTTCAAGCATCTACCTGTTACCATTATCAAAATAGAGCGAAAAACGTTTAAAAAATCAGGTTTGTTGTATGGGAGCCCCCCTTAAACATTTATTTTGATTTTAGTATTTGTTGTTATAGCTGTTAAAAATTTCAGCTGCCTAGCTATCATGGTTCATGAGATACAGCCCGGTGACAGACAGACAGATAGACAGACGCACAGACGGACATCGAAGTCTTATAGTAATAGGGTCCCGTTTTTCCCTTTGGGTACGGAACCCTAAAAACAGCTTTCTCATATATTTTGTCGATTCCATGTTGCAATTGTGTATGGAACAGCTGTTTATTTCTCGAATTCCGGTTTGGCTCCACAGTAAACTGTATTATACCAGCCTTTTTAATAGTCCACTGCATGATGTAGATTTTTATAAATTACATAAAATAACAAACGTTTTTAAAAATTTACATTCTATGGCTGTCAACCATAGCCATAGAACGTAAATTTTTAAAAACGTTTGTTATTTTATGTAATTTATAAAAAAAAACTACTGCACTAATGGACTCGATTTGTCAAAGATGATTATTATACGGGATCAAGGAGCAAACTTAGGCAGTTGGCATATTTTTAAAACCTCACATTTAAAAGTGAACTTTTGCGTAACATGACGCAGTTACGTTCTATTGGTGCTGTCAAAAAGAAAATAAACGGTTGGATCTATTATAGCAACCCGCCCCGTACAGGTGTATTATGCGAGTACATATAAACCTTCCGCTTGAAATACTCTATCTACTTAAAAAAAACCGCATCAAAATCCGTTGCGTAGTTTTAAAGATATAAGCATACATGGGGACAGACAGCGGGAAGCGACTTTGTTTTATACTATGTAGTGACTAGCTGACCCGGCTAACTTCGTTTCACTGCCGAGCTGATTTGTGAATCTAAACCATCCAGGGCATACAAAAAAATTCATTAAAATCGGTTTAGCCGTTTATGAGAAGTTCAGTGACATACACACGTACAGTAGAATTATATATAAATTAAGATTTCAACTGTAAGGAGAGATTGTTTCAAGTTGTATATCGCCTGATTTCTGAGGTAACGTTATATAAAAATACAGCTATAATATCGAGCATCTTTTTTTTTGAAAGTAGGTTAAGAATATTGATAAACCAGTGAAAAAAACAGCGGTCTTTATAAGAGCAAAATCATCTTGTAGCAATGCTACGAGTATCGTAGCGCGTAGCATCGTAGGCGCGTAGCCTAATTCTACGCTCCGTAGACCGTGAAACAGATACCAGCCGGTTATGAAAACGATTTATTTTCTTGACTGATTTAAACAAAAAGTCAAGAAGATTCAGTAGAACATAAATGTACCTACAAAAGAAAGTACGCAATAGTATAAAAATAGCTACATTTATCTTTATGGAGATAAAAATAAATACACGTAGTACGAGTTAACAGTTAAACGACATACATAAAGTCACAACACAGACTAAACTTACCAAAATTCAAAAATAGAATCTCGAAGAAGAACCGCGATCCGAACCAACCTAAAACTTCATATCAATCTAAAAGTCAATTTAAAAATAAATCTGCGTTCGAAATTCAAAAATAAAGTTGCCAGTTTTCCCGCTGCGCGACTCGACCGTCCGTCCGTAGGCTTGGGCCGGTTCTGAATTCAGCCTATAAAACGCGGGACGAAATAGGCTCTTCACGAAGTGCCATTTACATGTAACGACCTTTAAAATTTATTGCGATACGTACTTAGGTGACGAAAGGGGTTTGAACATATGTGGCATATCCAATTATCCACCCGCCGCCATTATGTTTTTTTTTTTCAAAGTTTCCGCGCTCGATGAAACTAGTACTTTATTATTTAAGTAGGGGACACTTATACACACATTAAATGTGAAGTACTATGGTACGCTAAAGTGTCACGTTCTCGAGATACTTGGATGTAAAGATCGCTGTACGAGAACTTTGCGATCTTTACATCCAAATATCTCGAGAACGTGACACTTTAGGGTATCATAGTACTGAACATCTATTGTTTGTATAAGTATCTCCTACCCATTTGTACGACATTCATTGTGCGCGGAAACGTATAAAAAATCAAAATGGCGTCGGTTGGATAAACCAGCTTCCATACAAAAATGTTCAAACTCCTTTGTACTTGCATAGTTTACAATGTTCTTGGGTTTACGCGAATTAGACTAGGTCGTTAAACTTTAAGGATGTCTGAATCCTTCATACGTTGTCTCCAGGCTTATTTTATTGAGGAACGAGCTATATAATCGCAAGCGCTTTATTAGTGATGATGGTATTTGTAATGTATTAAGTAGATTATTTATTCCCCTTGGCAATAAGCTGCAGACTGAACAAACAGTAACTTTAAATGGGGCCAAGATGGTAAGAAATAACCCTAAATGAGACTAAATGGAAACTAAGTAGGTGCTTAACTTCAACGTATATTATATAATTTATATTTGTATCATATTCTACTAATACTAAGTAGTATAATAAAAGTAATACTTTTAGTTCTCTGAACAGTAGACCTCGCGATACATCTCTTTAACAGAATCTTTATAAGCCTCTCTAACAAAAGCGCATTAATATGAAATTAATTTACTGGCTCTGTGTCCTAATTTCCCCGTGTGCCTACTTGATATCGTATCCAAAATATCGTAAAATAAAAACGCTCACCTGCATGTATCAATGGCGGTAATATAGCGTCACGCATGCGCGCCAGTGCCGGCTTTCCGCGCGTTTATCAATGGACCCGCCATCTTGATGACGTCAGCAACATGGCGGCCAAAATGTTTGTTTTCATTTGAGATTTATGACAGCTATTGACCGATGGCTGGTTCTTTGTATGCGCCAAATTAGAACAGGGATCGAGGCTTTTCAACAGAAATTGCTTTTGAGAAATTAAACGCTGTTATTCGGTGAATTAAACCAGTTTTGTTTCTGTTGGGTAAATTGAACGAGATGTTTGGGTCGATCTTTTGTTTTGGAAACAAATGTTTTCGGCTGAAAGATGTTATTAAATGTCGGATACAGAATATGAATAACTGTTATTTGTTAATTGCGTAAACTTTGTGAGATTCTGAGTTAATCTAAGAATAGATACAACGGAGCTTTGCTTACGTCATATTATTATCTACGTGATAACATTTCAAAAGCTGCTATAAATAAATTAATATAAAGCTGAAACAATGAGTTAATGAAAGATATCTTCATCGACAAACAAACAAATACTGTGTTCTTGTTATTTACGAGTTACAAATAAGTTCAAAGATAAGTTAAATTGAAACTATTTTTTCAAATCACTACGACAACGTTAATTCAAACCATAAAACTATATCTAAATCGGCCGTCATCTATTCAGGGTTTACCTACTTCACATAAAACCACGAAGATACATAGCCTGAAGTAAATACACAATATAAATATAACAATTTTATGTTAAAGTATGTACCTAGGTATATACCCTTCCTCTTTTTCTTTCTTTCCTTCCTTTTATATTTGTTTTTATTCAAAACAAAGATCTACCCTTCCTCTTTACCTATGAGGTTTAAATAATGAAATAACTCGCAATACTTACCTATCTTCTAACTCTTTGCTTTGGTTGAGTTCAAATTGTTCACTAGTAAGGACTTAAATATATAAATACTTTTCATTTTTTTTAAATAAAATAGCCACATATTTTACGGATCTTTTACGAACTGGCTTACTTATGTAGACTACTATAACAGATTCAAGACTGTCTATAAAAAGCTTGCGTGTTTCTTCTCTGATTAAAACTTTTATCACAAGCAAGTATTTTTATAATTCATAAAAAAATAAAACAAAAAATGGAAAGTTCTTTTCATGAAAAACAAATTGCCTTTTTTGGGGAAATGATGTAACTTCCAGAGCTTGCCTACTTTACGTCTAGAAACAAAGGCTACACCACTGAGCTTGTAATTCTGTGGAGGTGACTTTTCTTCTCTTTTACTTACCTTTGCTTTTTACAGGTTTTTTCAAGAAACTTAATAATAGACCCTAGAAAAATTGACAGTCGATAAATAATTTCTGTTTTTTTGGAGTGTGCAAAAGCAAAATTAATTTGGATAATATGCTATTTTTGTTCAAAAGCTGGTGTAGCAGGTTATCTTGTTTATTGATACGGTTGTCCATCATGATGTTTAATGACAACTGCAGGTGCAACCAAGAAATCGCAAAAAAACAGCTGTTTCATGCAGTGCATTTGAAACCAACCATAGAAACTTTGCCAACCCCATAAAAATAAAAAGATCAGTTACTGTTATTCGAGGGTGGACAAAAGCAAGTGTTAGAAACCCCCTTATCAGAACCTCTTTGAGCAGTTATCATAGTGGCAACACTATCATTTGGACCAGGCCTCTGGTCGTGTGGCGGCAGTGAGTTTTTGCACAGCGGCTGTGCTGCATTTTGAGTAATTATTTTGGTTATTAAAATTGAAGTACCAAGTCGTAAAAGCTGAAAAAGGTGAAAGATAGACGAGGATTTCAGGTACCGTGTTGTATTCAAGTTATTTTTAAAAGAGGACTCTAATTACGAAACGCTAATATCGATGTTTCGCACTTCTTGTTAATTATAATACTGAAACTGATCGTAGACGCTTTGTTTCAACAACAATGTCGAAGATATCATAAGAAGTGGACGAAGTGGACAAAAACAAGAGTTGCCCCCTTTTCCTTATGGAATATTTTGTAGATAGGACCACTCCTTATAGTTACCAGCTCATGGGTCAAACGTGCTTGCGACAGCACGGGATAGATGCGGGTCTGGCATCTTGTCAAACCCAAACAGGGAAAAATGAATTTGGGTATTTGGACGGCGAGATCGGAGAACTGTCCATTTTGTTCTTGGCAGGCTAATAACGTTCCCGAGATACTTTTAACATTTTCCAAGGTAAAGTAAGTGAGCCATGACCGCAGTGGTATTTGAGTTTTATTTAGAAAATATGTTGAAGTTTGTTCTTTTAAGTTTTCTCTTTTAGATTGGACTCTATACGTAAAAAGAGAGTTACTTATTCGGATTTTCATTTTGGCGTTAGTGTCTGTGTATTTGCATGTATGAACATTTGCGATCATGATTTAGGATTTTTTAAAGTCTGAGGATATCTGAATGCAAAAGTCGTTTACTTGTATCCGCTAGAGGGGAAAGTAAAATTGAATTTAGAACGTCGTGTGCACTAAGTTTGTGAATTCAAAACATCATTAAACCTATTTACTTCTATCTCCATGGTGCCAAATTTATCACAAAACTTTTTTTAATTTCTTCAAAACTTACTCTCTTTACCTTACTCTTTCTTTACTCTTTACCTTATGTTAAAAACAAGAAACTTGAAAATAAGTGAAAAACCTAAAATTAGTGATTCTAGCGACGAGGAAGTTTATTTAACACCAAAAGGTATATCTTAACCGCAGTGATTTTAAAGTGAAAGTGTTGGTAAGATGGCGTTACACATTCACCGCCTACAATACAACCTTATTAAAAAAACATACCTAATATTTCACACATGACCTACTAATGACATCCATAACAGGTAGGTACGTAACTAGGTATGTACGTATATACCCCGTGTTTTACTTTCATCGCAGTTTTTCCTTAAAGATTTCCGTTCCAGTTCGTATTCTATGTAATATTCTGTGACAGCACCGAGTGCTGACGTCATACAGCTCGAGTGCAAGCAGTGCAGAGGGGTTAGTAAGAGAATATTCGAAAACGAAACTAAAATAGCTTTCTTGTGGCTCTCTGTATATTTCTGTACAGCATCTCTGGCGGAAAAAAAGCTTTCCAAAATGTATAGAGCCACACGAAAACTGTTGTTACATTACTGTTGATTTTCCCAAAACAACTCGGCCAATTTTGATCAAATTATAAAATTTCAATGAGACCATCTCTGAAGTAGGTATGGTTTAACAAACAAAAAAAGAATTATTAAAAATCGTTTATCGGTAATAATTGACGGAGTACTCGCGTACAATACAGGTAGCAGCACGTAAGTCTAGCGCTGAGGGTAGTGTGGAGGGGATGGCTGCGCATTGTGACCGCCATACTAAACCCATGCGCAACCATCCCCTCCACACTTCGCTCAGCGCTAAACTTATATGCCGCGACTTGTACCTACCTATTTGAAAAAAAACATACAGCCGACTTGAGAACCACCTTCTTACAAGCTTTTATTTAACTTTCAATGGATGAACCTATGTATGTATGTAAGTTCGGATGGAATCTTGCAAGTTAAATTTGACCAACTTCCCGGTTTCCGATTGAGCTGAAACTTTGCACGCATGCTTGACAATGCTATAAAATGGTACCATGGAGCTGATCCGATGATGGAGTCGGAAGGTGGCCATAGGAACTCCTGTACAAAACAAGTTAGACCCGTCGTGTTTGGGCCCGTTCTACTTGTCTTGGCTAGCACTCTGCTGCTACGTGATATCCAGGGTCTCAAAGCTTGTATTTTGAAAAATTTATAATTTATTATTATTTATATGAAGTTGATTAAGAACGATGATAGTTTTAGTTTACTACACAACTCATACTAAGGCCTCGTATGTAGGTCGTTGGATCGGAATGCACTTTTATCTAGCTTTCATCTGAACTCCATTCCACAAAGTTCAGTAGGTCAACGGAGGCGGAAAACATCACCTTATCCTGGATCTCGTTTACTAGTTTCATTCTTTTTATCTCGTAAGAAAAAGATTATAATACATAGGATAGAAAATGTAGCTATTTTTAACCGACTTCCAAAAAGGAGGAGGTTCTATGTTCGTGTGTACGTTTTTTTTTTAAATGTATTTTCATCGATAATTTCGCCAATTGTGAACTGAATCGAAAAAATCTTTTTTAGTTCGAAAGGGTATACTCCCGAGGTGGTCCCAATTAAATTTTACAGAAATCGGCTGAGCCGTTTTTGATAAATCAACAATAATGTAAACAATTCGAGCGAAATATTCGAATTTTGTACGACGAAGGTGGTTTTGACATTTGTTGCGAAAAATAATTATCATATTTGTTAACTTCAAATCAGGAAATCTATAATACAACCATCAGAATAATAATAAGTAGGCAGAGGACATATGACGTCGCTGATGACTATTACCGCGATATTCTCGAGTGGAGACCACATTCTGACAAACGTAGAGTCGGCGCGGCTCGCATTCAGTGGGACAGACTCATTTTTTTTTAAACGCGAATAAATCCGCGCTTCACCACCAACTCGCCTGATTGTAAGCTACTTTGTGGTCAAAGATGCTTCATCTTACGCAGACTTAGATGATACCTAATTACTCTGATCTTGAAAATCTTTAGATTATATCTCTTAGGAAACAGGAAAGCAGGAAGACTGTTCCATTCCCTGGCGGTACGAATCAGAAATGTTGAGTCAAACCGCTTCGTACGTATTGGAGGAAAATCAACAGTGTAGGGGTGGTAATGTAGCGTCCTTCTAGTCGATGGAAAGACTGGTTACGAGCTACTTTCTCCCAGACCTAATCAAGATCTTCTAGGTAGGCCTATAATATGTTTAGTACTGATCTTCCTATGGCCAAAATGATAAAATGAGGCATTTAACCATGTCAGAGATCAGCTCAGGTCAGGCAGCTTCAAAACTCAAACACTAGGCCCTCTAGGATACGACCCAAGAAAACGATTTTATTTCTAGTAAAATGGAAATATTTTGATATGTCGACCTCCTCTAACATAACGACGCACATAATTCGTATACTTTTACTCTGTGATGTAGAATTCTCGCGAATGATTTATGTACTTGTGGCACTTTTATCGACAAATTCTAACTAAAACTAAAATGTACATGCAAAATTAGCCGAATTTTGACATTTCACCGCGAGTATGATCTCGTCATACCTTTTGAGGACGAAATACTACGAGTTATGTAAAAGAAACTAAAATAAAGAACCAGCGTTGATAATCTCATCGACTCTTAACTTTGGCTCTTACATAGAGTCAAAGGCCCAATTAGCTTCCAAAAAACTTGGTGTTCTCTCTAAGGTGAGACGGTATTTCACACCTGAGCAACTGCTTAGTCTGTATAAAGCTCAAGTCAGGTCGGGATGGCTCTGCCAAATATCAACTGGAGGCTCTGGAGTCAAGTGAGAGGCGAGCCAGGAGGCTGATTGACAACGACACCTTGACTATGTCGCAGCTGCAAAGTCTCGAGCATCGACGTAAGGTAGCGTGTTTATCAGCCTTTTACCGGATTCACTTCGGAGAGTGCGCCCAGGAGTTGCACAATCTGGTCCCACCTTTCTTCTATCGTACGGCTAGACAGACGCGACCAAAGCGCCACCTTTTTATGGTGGACATTTCGCGCGTTAGAACCAAGCGTTTCGAATCCTCATTCCTCATACGAACAGCCAGAATGTGGAATGCTTTACCTGGGTCTGTCTTCCCGCTAAAGTACAATGTGGGCGTCTTCAAATCCCGAGTAAATAGGTATCTTCTAAGTAAACGTGCTACAACCTAGACCGCTTATCTGCTTAACATCAGGCAGTATGTGGTCAAATGCAAACCTATTCAGAATTAAAAAAAAATTGTGGAGGATTAGCCAAATTGCGGAAAATTATCTCCGTTAGAGATTGTTGTGGAGATGGATTTTTTTATTGTATCGATTTGGCGAGGTAGTACCTATAGGTAATATCTTACTTAGGTAGGCATTTATTACCTAGTAAATATACCTAAAACTAAGAGCTCGGCATCCATTTACACCATATTACGCAATAGGCGACCTTTTCCGAGCTATTCAGGTTGCCGACGCTAAAATATTCAATCGGTTTCGATCCAGCCGCTTCCAGCGAGAAACGAGGGCATTCGGACTCGATTATTGCCTATTTATAGTTATTTGCCTACCCAGTATTTTGTTATATACAATACTTTAAAATATTAACAAAAA
This sequence comes from Hypomecis atomaria, assembly GCA_964007245.1. NCBI lineage: Eukaryota > Metazoa > Arthropoda > Insecta > Lepidoptera > Geometridae > Hypomecis > Hypomecis atomaria. The sequence goes on from OZ023291.1 coordinate 20,269,726, forward strand.
TTGTTCTTTAACTTTTACTTAGTACTAGCGAGCCACCCCGGTTTCGCACAGGTTTATTATACATATAAACCTTCCTCTTGAATCACTCTATCTGTTTAAAAAAACCGCATTAAAATCCGTTGTGTAGTTTTAAATATATAAACATACATGGGGACAACGGAAGCGACTTTGTTTTATACTATGTAGTGAAGTGATGATAGTGGTACAGGGTTATTCCTAATCAAATAAAATCCTTTTAGGGGCTTATTCTGTACATCAAAACTAACAACTTTTGTTTTACGACTTTTGTCAAAACTCAAAAAAAACAGCTGTTCCATACATTTTTTCCCCCTTTTGAAATAAAATAGATTTTAAAAGCGCTTCACAATTGGCAAAAATATCGATGAACGCATACACAAAAAAAAATACATACCTACAGACGAACATAGTACCAAACTTTTTAACCGACTTCCAAAAAGAGGAGGTTCTATGTACGTCTGTAAGTATTTTTTTGTGTATTTTCATCGATACTTTCGCCAATTGTGAATCGAATCAAAAAATTCTTTTTAGTTCGAAAGGGTATCCTACTCCTGAGGTGGTCCCATTTAAATTATATCGGAATCGGTTGAGCCGTTTTTGTAATAATTATGTAAAAATTGTATAGGACGGCTCGAGCGAACTATTCGAATTTTGTACACGATTTAAGTCGTAATTTTGTACACGATTTAAGTCGGTTGTGCCATTTTTCACGAAAAAAAATGTTATTGTCAAACACAAACTTGTTTCAAACAAAACCCGTAAGTACACGTCTTCTCTGTCTACGCGTACACGTGACGTTTGTTTTCCTCCACGAGCCTAGTAGAAAGCCCATCATGTAACGATGGACCACCTGTTGTGGGGCTCTGTTGGCGATCGTAAATCCCGCAATACTGGGTCCACGGGCGGTCTTCCAACAACGTCTTACGCTACATACCTACTTTCCCTTTGTGGATAGGCTTATGTTCAGCGGTGGACTAATCTATCTGCTGCCGAAAGGACCATGAAATGATTTAATTTTATAGTGCTTCACACACTAGGATTTTTCTCAAAGAATTGTTATTTTTAGGGTTAATGTATCTAAAGGGGAAAAACGGGACCCTATTACTAAGACTTCACTGTCCGTCTGTCTGTCTGTCTCCAGGCTGTATCTCATGAACCGTTATAGCTAGAGAACTGAAATTTTCACAGATGATGTATTTCTGTTGCCGCTATAACAACAAATACTAAAAACAGAATAAAACTAATAATTCAGGGGGGCTCCCATACAACAAACCTGATTTTTAGCCGTTTTTCGTTCTATATTAATAATGGTAACAGGTAGATGCTTTAAACTTTCACAGAATATTTAGTTGTATATTCACTTCAATCATAAATAGTAAAAGGGGGGCTCCCATAGATTACGGAACCCTCCGAGCGCGAGTCCGACTCAGATTTGGCCGATTATGTTATAAACATTTCAAAAATTTGCCGCGATCGCAGGATTCCGCCAAATTTGCGAAGTGTTAATATTCTTGAAATATTTATTAACAAAAAGAACATATCTTTGAGATTAGGTCCATCATTATTTATGTTTTTTATTTCCCCATTTCGAGGGTGGCCTACCCTGTTTGTATGTGTAGCATTGGACTAACTACAGGGTTTTCTACTTATCCTGTGTATTCGGCTTAATAAATCTGAAACGGCGTGATTAAGTTCATCATTATAAACAACTTTTACTATGGGGTCAACCCGGAATTCAAAGAAAGTAATCATACAAAATCGCAACTCGAAAATTGACAAAATGTATGAACAGCTGTTTTTTTGTTGGATTCTAGGCTGGCCCCATAGTAAAAGTGTTTCATAATGTCGGTCTTACTTACCCTCTTTTGGCGTAGTAGGTATGCAGGTATTCCTAATCAATTAGCATCCTTTTAGGGGCTCATTCTGTACATCAAAACTAACAACTTTTGTTCTGCGAATTTTTTCAAAACTCAAAAAACGGATCCCTAAAAGGATGCTAATTTGATTAGAAATAACACTGTATATAGGGCAAGCAGATAACCATCAACCATGTATAATGGATACCAACTTGAACACAAATAAGAAATATTCTCGATATTAATTAACCGCTGTAACAGCGGAGGTGATTCAGCATCAAAATGGCGTCGAATCGGCAAATTAAAAAGTTTTATCCAAACTCTTGCGGTAAAACAAATTAAAACAAGTTTAAACTAAACAAATCTACCTACATCTATGCCAAATTAACAATTTATCTAACCAAGCGTGATAAAGCGTGACTGCCTCGGTGGCTCAGTGGTTAGTGACCTTGACTCCTGGGTCAAAGAAGCGTGGGTTCTTTTTCCACCCAGGGCAAATATGTATGTAATGAACATAGGTGTTTGCTCTATGTCTGGGTGTTATTTAGATATTATCGTTTGTTTGTGTTGAGATGTATCGAAACATACCTACCTATTTTATTTTATTTGATTAAAGACAAGTCATAATCGTTGATACAATTCATCTATATAAGTATGTATTGAAAAATATGTAGGTACCTATAAGTAGTATAATAGTATCCTATTACTAAGACTCCGATGTCCGTCTGTCCGTCTGTCTGTCTGTCACCGGGCTGTATCTCATAAACCGTTATAGCTAGAAAGCTGAAATTTTCACATATATGATGTATTTCTGTTGCCGCTACAACAACTAATACTAAAAACAGAATAAAATTAATATTAAAGGGGGGCTCCCAAACAACAAACCTGTTTTTTTTTAATGGAACAAACCGTTTTCGCTCGATATTACGAGTAATAATGTTAACAGCTAGATGCTTGAAATATTCACAGAATGTTTAGTTGTATATACAATTCAATAATAAATAATTAAATTAAAATAAAATTAATATTTTAGGGGGGCTCCCATACAGTACGGAACCCTGCGTGTGCGAGTCCTACTCGTATTTGGCCGATTATTTATTTAGGTTTGCATTTGACTACATTCTGCCCGATGTTAAACAGTTATGCGGTTAAAAGTGTAGCACGCTAACCTAGAAGATACCTAATTACTCGAGATTAGAAAAAAATGTTGCGCTTTAGTGGAAAAACAGACTAAGGTCAAGCGTACGCTTGACTACTTAGTAATAATAGTATTTTTGAGGAAAATGAGGGAAAATTTAAAATTATATAAACATTGCCTTATAATGTCTAATTTCAATCATAATTATGAAAATGTAACGTTATAAGTACACATTATATCCACCATATCTACCACGTTGACTCTGGTACCAAATGGTGGATTCAATATTCGCCACAGAATTTCGTCGCCAGACGTTTTAATTTTATACGTATTAATATAAGACGGATTAATAACGTAGGTATATACACATGTAAGTTTTCACACGATGTTTTCCTTCATGGAAATACCAGAGGTCTACTGGTCTACAAATATAATTTTACACTAATATCTTTAACTAGGTACCTACTTAATACCAACATAGTAGGTATAGGTCGCGCCACACAAGTCGGCGGATGTGAAGTTAGCTACAAACTGCGCAAAATCCAATCAACGCGCAGCTTTATGTGAGCTTCAGTCGGGATTGGATATTGCGCAGGTTGTAGCTAACTTCACATCCGCTAACTAGAGTGGCGCGGCCAATACCTAATATATTTATTTTTTAATAATCTATTATCAAATCAAATAACATTACGAACTCCTCGCAAAGATTTGTCATTGTGAAAAAAAAATTACGCATGAAAGACATTCCGCTGTAATACGAGTATAATGCTATTCTTAGCATTAACTATACGATTAATATATTAATTTATAAATAGCCATTCCGTGTTGGTATGGTGAGTTGGTGAGTAAGTACCTAAAATCATTCAAAAAACATCGCAATAATTACACCTACTTAGTATGAAAATATAGGTACTATAATTATACTATTCAAGTATTCATTACCTACTCTCAAATATTTCAATTTGTAAAAAATATCGTCTCTTTCATACTACAAATTTCTCCCTACTCCATAAAAGAGACAGAAACACAATCTTTTGAGTTCAAATTGCACCCTCACCCTTTATTTTAGGGGTCGCAAAATCGCTTGCGTCAATCAATAATTTACCTCGCACCATGCTACTAAAATACTCGATAACTATTTAATGATACAAAATACATCGCTGGATATGTTCGAAACATCTACGGAGTTGTGGTGTCAAACGAAGTAATGTATAATCTAACTTTAAAATCTTCGCCAAGGTAAGAACCGTTTGCAGGAATTTTGGTGCGGGATCGCGCCTGCGCCCTGCATCCATGGACCATATCAAAGCAAGTGTAATTCGAGATTGGAGTAAAGTGCATCCATTTTGTGTAAAAATATAATAAAAACGTTTAAAAGTGAGTATTTTAATATTAAGTTACCGAATTTATCAGCCCGATTGCTGTTTTATAAAGATTTAATTTTTAAATCCGAAGTTTCCGCGTATTTTAGAATATTGGGATGGACAATTAATGAACAGGATAAATAGCATTGTCTATCTTTTGTTTTTGTTACATTTAGTTAGTAGGTAGGACATCTTACTTATAAGTAATCAATGATTTTCAAGATTTGGTCCGGAATAACTAGGTTTAGCCAAAATATCGCTCAATAAGCGATAACAATTAATTTATGAACCTCCTTATTTTTTCGAAGTAGTAAGTAGTAAAATTTGAAAATTACAGGCGGGGAGATAATTTAAATGATGCTCAGTAGCGCGGAAGTGGATTGTATAAATACACAATAGTTTTTTTGACATAAATTAGGCAATAACAAAAGCGATTTGGCCTGAAACCAACAAGCTACTACTTACTACTACTAGGCTACTTAGAAACGAGGAACAGAGCCTGCACCTCCACTTTCAACAGCTTTTCTTCAGTCTAGAGCAGGGGTCTGCAACCTTTTTTTTAAGTCGGAAGAGTCAAACATACAATTTACAAAAATTTTAAGGTGCCAAATATTTTTTCTTGCTAACTAAAATAGTATTATTATATATTCTTTGCTAAAATACTGCTAACTTTAGGGCCTAGATCTAGGCAATAATTCAACAAATTATTTTTGAGACGTGGGTACAGCATCGTAGACAATACCCTATTTATAAAAAAATGTTATGATTCATAAACGAAAAATATTATACTCCAACAAAATATAATAAGTAACATTAATAACTTAATAAAATATTATCCTATTATTTACTAGGATGACGTGCGGGTCAGAATGCCTGTCACTGGGCCCGCCACCCGACTCCATCCTGCACATGCCGCCCCCGCCGCTGCCAGCCTTCCTCGCCAGCGCCGCCAACCTGACGCCCCCCTGCGGCCGCGCAGGAAAATGCCCCCCACTGCCCAATACTGAGGACAACTCGCTGTTTCCGGGAGTGGAGTACCATGAACTGCCCCGACATGGTAACATATACACGAAGTCATTATAATAATGATGTCATATGCTGTTAGAGATCCTAGCCAGTGCTGCAAACCTGACGCCCCCTTGCGGCCGCGCAGGAAAATGCCCCCCACTGCCCAACACTGAGGACAACTCGCTGTTTCCGGGAGTGGAGTACCATGAACTGCCCTGACATGGTAACATATACACGAAGTCATTATAATAATGATGTCATATGCTGTTAGAGATCCTAGCCAGTGCTGCAAACCTGACGCCCCCTTGCGGCCGCGCAGGAAAATGCCCCCCACTGCCCAACACTGAGGACAACTCGCTGTTTCCGGGAGTGGAGTACCATGAACTGCCCCGACATGGTAACATATACACGAAGTCATTATATTAAGGATGTCATTTGCTGTTAAAGGCTCTACTGAACATCACGCCAAATGGATGTGGCCAAAGTTGACGATTTAGTGTAAGTATTTAAGTTTAGACTTCTTTACAGAAACATTGTTTGAAGATATCCATCCATCCATCAGCCATAACAAGTCCACTGCTGGACATAGGCCTCCCCTATGGATCTCCAATAAGACCGGTTGGAAGCGGCTTGCATCCAGCGCGATCCTGCGGTCTTAATGAGGTCATCCGTCCACCTTGTGGGTGGACGTCCTACGCTGCGCTTGCCGGTACGTGGTCTCCACTCGAGAACTTTCCGACCCCATCGGTCATCAGTCCTCCGCGCTATGTGCCCTGCCCATTGCCATTTCAACTTGCCAATCCGTTGGGCTATGTCGGTAACTTTGGTTCTTCTACGGATGTCCTCATTTCTGATTCGATCTCGCAGGGAGACTCCGAGCATAGCCCTCTCCATAGCTCGTTGGGCTACTTGGAGCTTACTAATAAGGCCCATAGTGAGAGACCACGTTTCTGTGCCATAAGTCATCACTGGCAACACACACTGGTCGAAAACTTTCGACTTGAGGCACTGAGGTATGTCGGACGAGAAGACGCTACGCAATTTTCGGAACGCTGCCCAGCCGGATTCTCAGCCCAGTTGGATTCGGCCATTGACATTGATGCCGAATCCTTTCCATTCCAGGAGCTTGAAGGCGTTCTCCAAAGTAGCCGTAAACAGTTTCGGAGAAATGACGTCTTCCTGTCTTACGCTTCTATTTAAAGGGATCGCCTTGGAGCTCTCTTCTTGTACTCGGACCGACATATTGGCGTTAATATACAAGCACTTCAACACTTCGATGTACCGATAGTCAATACGGCATCGTTGGAGAGACTCGAGCACAGCCCAAGTCTCGACCGAATCAAAGGCTTTCTCATAGTCCACAAACGCTAAGCAAAGTGGCAAGTTATACTCTTTAGTCTTCTGTATAACCTGCCGCAGCGTATGAATGTGGTCCATGGTGCTAAAGCCCTTTCGGAAACCGGATTGTTCGGAAGGCTGGAAGTCATCAAGCCTGCGCTCGAGACGGTTCGTAATGACCCTTGAAAACAGCTTATAAACATGGCTCAGAAGCGAGATGGGTCTGTAGTTCTTCAATAAGGTGTTGTCATCTTTCTTAAAAAACAACACCACCACGCTTCTGTTCCATGCTTCTGGCGTGATGCCCTCGAGGACGACGGTGTTGAAAAGCTTCTGGAGGACTTTTAGTACCGGTGGTCCACCCGCTCTCAGAAGCTCTGATGTGATATCGTCATCACCCGGCGCCTTGTTGTTCTTAAGCTGATTCAGGGCCATTCTAATCTCCTACAGGCTGATGTCTTACAGCACTCGTACAGGGATATCTTCGGTGAAGTGTCGGGTCAGCTTGGCTCTTGGATATTTGGCCGCGCCGCTAACAGGCTTAGCGACCGAAGCGTAGAGCTGTCCATAGAACCTTTCGATCTCCTCTAATACCTCTGCCTTGGTCGACGCTATACGTCCATCTTCTCTCTTCAGCTTTGTCAATTGGCTTTGCCCAATAGACAAATATCTTGATCACTTTGGAGTCTTTGTTTCGCTCTATTGTCTTTTTAATGTGTTCAGTATTAAAAAGACGGATGTCGTGCCGCAAGGATTTCGAAATTTGTCTATTGAGACGCCTATATGGCTTTGCATCATCGGAAGACTAGGCTGCAATCTTAGCGAGCGTCGGTCGGCCATGAGATTTACAGTGTGGTCGGAGAATTTCTGCGGTTTATTTGAACGGCGGGGTCTAAAGAACTTAGCACTCACCGTTTGGACAGTTTCTACGAGCCCGTTGTTGATCTCGTCCACCGACGCAAGGTCTCTAGGCAAGCAAAACGATTCGAGAGCTCGAGCTGAAAGTCGTCGGGGTTTTGGATATGTTCACGAGTGGGTCGGAGCGTGGACTTCATCAGGCGGGACCTTTCGAGCTTAACATTAATATCTAATGTGCATCGTACAATTCTGTGATCACTGCCGGTTTTCACCCTGTGGATCACGGAGAAGAGGTTGTATTTATTCTGTGGTAGTCTATCAATTTACGGAGCAACCCATGTACAATACAACATTTGTTGCAGAGCCAGCGAGCTCGGACGACACGTGGTTCCTGGTGCTGATCACGTGCTGCGTGGCCGTGCTCTGCATCGCGGCGCTGCTGGCGCTCTTCCTGCTCAAGTGCAGAGAGTAAGTTACCTACAAACACTCTTCCTTCTATTACCTGAGGAAAAATAGAATTTAACTTTGCACTAAATTTCCGAACCATCTCCATTATTTTTGCCCTAAAGTGCATAGTTTCCGAGATATCGGCCAAAAACGTTTTTTCAAGATGGCGCTTGAAGCTCCTCCTGAATCTGTCAGCATTTTGTGATTTTATGCTCAGAAGAATTACAAGTAAATTTTATGCTCAGTGAGAGATCGTAAAACTTATGAAAAAAAAATTGGATCGGAGTGCAAAGTTGACCAAAAAACGTCTGTTTTTCCTGAGGTTTATACCGTAGACTGAGATACAGTTGATTGAACATTTGAGTCAATTAACCAATGAGTTTGTTATGTAGGTAATAAAACTCATTGCAATCAACATAGTACAGTATACACATCAGGATGACCGCAAATGAGCACTATCACCACAGCCAGAAAGGCCCCCGCTGATTGAATTCGACCACTGGCTACTACCGTGTGCGGTGTATTCAAATATTTCATATAGGTAATGTATGAAAAATACTGCAGTAATTTGAGGACAGAAAACAACTTATTTGGGTTCCATTTGCTTTCCGAAAAAATGTCCATAAGATAGCAACCTTCTATAAATACTCATCACATAGCATTGACAGCTTACTCAATTTCAATAGCTTTTTCAATGTGTTCAGGGCTCGAGGCGGCTGCAAGAGCGGCACGGGCAAGGCCGGGGGCTCCAACGCCCTCTACGGGGGCGCAGCACTGGATTCCCGCGTGTTGTGGGCCGCGCTCACCCCCCGCGGCACCCGACACTTCGTCGCCGACACCTACCCCCACGACGACACCGAAGACCATCACTACGAATGCGTGGAGCCTCCGCTATACAAGCTCGGACCCCCTGAAGACCTCGCCATCACTCGACACTTCAACGTCGAATACGAAGACCCTGCACCCTTAATCGAGAGCTACAGCGACAGAACCGAAGAATACTTCAGGAATGGAATGGACACGATGCGACGAACGCGTCCGCTGGTGTCATCTCCTACCCGCATCGAGCGCCCGAATCTACCCCCCTTAAACCTGCAGCCTCGTACTCTCCGCCGCGCGCCGCATTCTCGCCGGGTCAGTGATGCCAACAACCCGGAGAAGTCAACCATCTGAACCGAGGGAGGCGCGGTATTTTCCGTCGCCGACTCAGCTGATATCGACTACGATTGGCAGCCGATTGAGAGCGCGAGCGTCCCAGTCGATCGACTCGTGTAAACGCGCACTTTGGTGTTGTTTCTGTGGACTTTCTCTGTGAATTTTAACATAAACTGCTGTTTAATCTGGAAAATTTTGTAACTAAACGTAACTACCTACCGAATAAACTAGATTTATACATCTCCATAGTAGCGTGCAGGCAGCAAGATATTTTCAAACTGACCAATCAAACAAAATGTAATGCCGTAAATTTAATTTATTGTGGCATATAATTATTCAATTATATGCCACAAAAAAAAATCGCGCATGCAAAAACTTTCCAACCTAAAACTCAAACTGAAAAATGCTGTTTTTTGGAGAGCAAAGCATGCGACTGAGGAAATATCGGGATTGTAGATTTATTAATAAAAGTACTTACTTAGAAAATGGTTTTTTACAATGCTTGTCAACGATAATGTTAGGTACTCTTAGAATCTCATGGCTGGTAGTTTCCAAACCACCGAAGTTGAAATAGAAACCACCTGTAAGCCTGAAACATCTCTTGCTGTCCGCATAGGTACTCCTGCAAAATATTTACCTATACCTACCTAAATATAGCTAGCTACTTGATGATAAGATAACTATTCTGTAAAACATACAATTCGGTTTTTGATTTTCACATGTAGCGGCTGAAGGTGCAATAGGTTTTGTAATAGCACGAAGCAAGCGTGATAGAGTCGTCTAGTCTCACTTTCTAGTCATATGTACCTAGCTTATTTAGATTTTAAACTGTAAATGCTTTCGCAAATGAGCGTTTCACCATAGCCACAAACGCCGAAAAACAATGTGAATACAAAGTACACGAGGCTGAGTAAATTGAAACGTAAATCGGCAGATTTTAGGGGGACAGCAATATTTCATTAGCCTACTACCTACAGTGAGACATAAAAGAGTTGAAAAGAAATGAAGACGCCACTATTGCTTTGTTATATCATTTTGTTATGATGTCACCGTTTTCCTGTTCACAATCGACAAAATTAGACATAAAAACAAGTTAAATGCATAGATTGAGGTTTTTGAGCCCGCAAGAGTGACTTTTTAGCAAAGACCTTGTTATAATACACCTACTTCTAACACAAGGACTTTGCTTTTTTACTCTTTTGTGTCGCACTGTAAACGTGCAAATCTGGCACTGACGTCGATGTTTGTGGCCATGTAGACACGCTCGCTTGCGATTAGCCTAAATGTTGACTATGTCTATTTTATTCACCAATTCTAATAAATGTTTGTACCTATTCCCCCTATATTTTATGGGAAGAGTAGACTGTGTGTGATTTTTTAATTAATTTATTAGTGTAACAAGCCAGTTTTGTACCATTAATAAATGCATTTTATTTATTATATTTTGTGGTTTTAATCTCGCAGCAAAACAATTAAATTAAATAAAGAAGAGACTTACTAACAAGGCCATTCAAAAAGGGTGTAAGTCCCTACTAAGCCGAATACGGGTAATTCAGATCTTATGAACAAATTTTACTATGGGGCCAACACAGAATTCGAGTAAAAATGAGCTGTACCTACGTACATATATTTTGTTATTATAGGTACATTCTTTCGATTCCGAGGTGCAATTTTAAATGGGTAACTGGGTGGGTAGGTACCTACAAGTGAAATAATACGATGAAGCGTGTCTTTTTGTGTTGCTACCAAAACTCCATAGACGCTTCGAGTGAAGTTTCCATTGCTTAACTAATGCATGAGTTGGACTTGACTGAAACTTTCTCTTAGACTTGGATTATGACTGTTTAATAAATAAAAATAATATTTGAAAAGAACCGGCCAAAAAGACAAGAATCCCGGGCGATAAAGTATAAATTAAAAAAAAGATTGAAAATTGACAGTTGACTTTACTTGACTGACACTTGACGTGACGCTCACAACAAAATAAAATTCTAACCTCTCTGTTTATTTTGAATTTAAATAGCTAAATCAATTTTTCTTACTGATTACCTAAATAAAACAGAACATAAGGGTTATAATTTAGTTGACAAGGTACCAAACTAACAACCAAACACTAAAATGTCGGAGGACGTGATAAAACACTCGGTGCATACCCTGGTCTTCAGGTCTCTGAAGAGATCTCACGATATGTTCCTTTCGAACCAAGGTCTACTGCCGCCTATCGATGAAAAAGCGTGAGTACATATTTTTCTATCAAGTTATCAAACACTACACATCTTAACAATTGTTTAAAAGACCTACAACAAACTCTTAAGAATTCACATCAACAGTCTTTGTTTTAGTTATTTAACGATTATCTGTGTGTTTAGCTATGTCAGAGACCTTCAGGCGGCCTAAAATCGGACACCAGGGCTAGCCACCCGCCCTAAACGAACTTACTTTTGCTTGTTGTACATGCTCCATATTGTTAAGTATTAAATTATTATTTGTTTAACTCCTATCTGTGTACTTTTTTATAGCACATTTTCGTAAAGGAGAAACTTTCTCCCGACTTCACTATATAATAGTTCTAAAAAGAATATCCATAATGAAACAGAAAAGTTTATCCGAGAAACTGGCAGTCCCAATTTAACGAAAACTAGATCTTGCAAACCATTGCTAAGTGCAATTACAATAGGAGTACAATTTTCTCGTACTCTATTTGTAATATATGCACATAAAAAGTCCCTTCTCTATATTGAATTTCAGTGAGCAAATCCTAAAAATGGTGAAAGCAAGAGATAGCTATGGACAAGTGATGGCAGCGGTGCACAAGTCACAAGTGGCCAAACAGCATGAAGCACTGAGTCGACCGGACACACCTTTAGATTCCACAGGTATTTGCAATTTACTGATAAAGCATCTTGTAGTTATTATATCATTTTGTTTTATAGTTTTGTTGTGGTAATATTGCCAAACACTAGGTTTCTCTATTTACCTGATTGCAATTTACAATAATCGGCCAAGTACGAGTCGGACTCGCGCACGGAGGGTTCTGTACTGTATGGGAGCCCCCCTTAAATATTTATTTTATTTTAATTTTATTATTTATTATTGAAGTGAATATAAAACTAAATATTCTGTGAAAATTTCAAGCATGTACCTGTTACCATTATTAATATCTTTATCGATCTGATCTTATCGAAAAACATCTAAAAAAAATCAGGTTTGTTGTATGGGAGCCCCCCTTAAATATTTATTTCATTCTATTTATAGTATTTATTGTTATAGCGGCAACAGAAATACATCATCTGTGAAAATTTCAGCTGCCTAGCTATCATGGTTTATGAGATACAGCCTGACACGGACATCAAAGTCCTAGTAATAGGGTCCCGTTTTTCCCTTTGGGTACGGAACCCTAAAAAGGAAGGTCACCTTCATCCTAGGAACCTGTCTTGACTGTACAAAATCAAATGATATGTCTTTGTCTATACTATATGACTATACTAAGCGCCACACAAATCGGCGTATGGGAAGTTATGCGCAGAACGCTGCGCAAAAGCCGAAATATAGGAATGCGCGGGAGCCAGAGAGACGAGACGCCAGGGCACACCCGCCCGCCAACCTCATGCCACCCGTGCGCTCCCTATGCATTGTGCACACATGCACAATAATTTGCGAATCACGGTGAAGTGTCATCTTCGGCTAACTTCTCATCTGCCGATTTGTGTGGCGCTCAGTATAACATGGCTATGCAAGCACCGTGTTTTATAACCATAGTCAGATTAGTCAGTGCAATCCTACTGTATGTTATGATCATATTGTAGTTATGGTGTGGTACACATTTAGTTTTTAATAAGTAAGTTGTTTTAAGAGGATTTTTGAGGGAAATGTGAACCACATATCTTTTGCTTGCAGTATTTGTTACATGATGCCATTTCATTTATTTGTAGGCGAGCAGTGTATACTGATATGCTTATATCGAGCAGAGTAGAATAAAATTAGTATTTATTTGTCAAAGAAATTTTTTCCTTCTTTATCCAAAGGTCCAGTCTATTCTTAAATGTGTTATGTGTAATTATAGAAGCCATTAAGAATCTTGAAGGTCTTAATCAGGTCTCCACGCAATCGTCGTTTTTCGAGGGTTCCTCAGATATTCCATTCAACTTACTGAAATGCCTTTTATCCCTTATATTGACCCTATTTGTAAATATTATACTGGGTTATCTGATAAGTAAGTAAGTTCGTATAGGCCGGGTGGCTAGCCCTGGTGTCAGAGTTTTTAGGCCGCCTGAAGGCCTCTGACATGGCTAAACGGTTGAAACAACCGGGGCCTACAATTTAACGTGTCATCCGAGCCACAGTAGCGCTCAGTTGGAAAATGCCACCCAGGGTCACCCATCCAAGTACTGACCATGCGGAACGTTGCTTAATTTCGGTGATCACTGACAATCACCTAGTCAAACTACGCTACGATCTGATCTGGTCGTTATCTGATTACCATGTGTTTTTTTTCTCCAATTTTGAGTTGCCCTCATAGTAAAACTAATTTGTAATGATGGTTCTAATCACAACCCTTCGTCTTAGTACATCGGTTCTGGATAACTTTGTAGTTATGTAAATATGTTAAGTTAGAAATAGTAGTATTACATCACATGCATGAGCATCTCGAGTATCCTAAATATGTAAATAAATTGCCAAAGAACGACATTAGTCATGCAGGACTACCGTTGTTTCCGGAGACACTAGGTTAATTTGTGAAAACCAGAATTGAATTGAACCTTATTCAATGTGGGGACAATAAGGACAACAATCAAATTGAACCTTATTATTTATAAGATGCCTTGTTTACTTCCAGAAATAGCGGAATCAGCAGCTCTAGGGTCGGAAGGCGCCATGCTGCCGTACACGGGCCCCTCCCCGTCGCCTGCGGCCGCCGCGCCGGCCGGAGCGCTCACCGTGCCGCGGAAGCCTCCCGCCATGCCCAAGCCGAAGTGGCACGCGCCCTGGAAGCTGTTCAGGGTCATATCGGGACATCTGGGCTGGGTGCGGTGCGTGGCTGTCGAGCCGGGGAACGAGTGGTTCGCTACTGGTAAGCTTAATCATTTGTATAAGACTTGTACTGTAACAGCCTTTTCAATAGTCCACTGCAGGACGTAGGCCTACCCACGAAGGGTGAGGCCATATCCACAACGCTGGCCCAGTGCGGGTTCGTTGATTCACATACGCTATCGACTTTCATCTCCGGACGTATGCAGGTTGCCTCACGATGTTTTCCTTCAACGAAAAGTTAGTGGTGTTAGATTCTGTACATAAATTCCAAGGAATTCATTGGTACGGGACCGGGACTTGAACCCGCGACCCCACGATTGTGAGGTGGGTGTCATTACCACTAGACCACCACGCCTTCATAATTACAAGATTTATTTCCTATTTATTATTGTTTAGTGTGGGGCGATAGGTCCTTGCACTGATATTCTGCATGTTTTGTGTATTTCCCCCTCCAGCGGTTACCTGAGACAACCCAGCTCATTCAAATAATGAGTGGCTTTGGGATGCTGGCTAACTGCTCCAGTGGCTTGGACGGTGTTTGAGATGTGAATGTTAATGCTGATGACATAGCAGAACCATAATTCAATCTGTAAGCATCTTTATTCTCTATCGACTTAACTTACCGAGCCAGGGGACAAGTGGTTCGCTACTGTTAAGTTTAGTCACCTGTGTATTGATTCCCTATCGACTTAGTTAACCAAGTAAAAGTGGCACGCGCTTTGGAAGCTGTTTAGCGTTATATCGGGCCATCTGTAGCCAACTTAGAGTACACATACAGGAATAAATCTGAAAATCATTTGACATTTTTAATTTAAACGCAAAAAATAAGGCCTCAATGCAAAAAATGGCCTCTAATTTTAAAGTGACTTAATTTATCATGTGAGGTATATGAAAGATCATTATTAGCACAAGCTAAAACAGGCTTTCAATTATTTTTGCGATGTGTGATTGTAAAGAAATCCGTTTATCGATGACTAGACGACCCGCCCCGTCTTCGCACAGGTGTATTATACATATAAACCTTCCTCTTGAATCACTCTATCCATTAAAAAAAACCGCATCAAAATCCGTTGCGTAGTTTTAAAGATTTAAGCATACAGACAAACAAACAAACGAAAATAGCGACTTTATTTTATACTATGTAAGGATTATGTTACAATTTTGTGCGATTTTGAAGATTTGTAAGGAGCCCTTGGTGTGCGATCCTGACTCGCACTTGTCCGGTTTTTACTTCTTTGGTAGATAGGATTCTTACAAAACTTTGTACCTGCTATAGAATTGGAACCACCTCTCACTGTACGAGTATTACTTGTTATTTCCCAGGCGCGGCCGACAGAGTGATAAAGATCTGGGACCTGGCGAGCGGGAAGCTAAAAGTATCTCTGACTGGCCACGTCAGTACAGTCCGGGGGCTGGAAGTCTCCGCCAGGCATCCATACCTGTTCAGTTGTGGAGAGGACAGGCAGGTCAAGTGCTGGGACCTCGAGTATAACAAGGTAGATGTAATTTACAGCTGAGCGCTACCGTGGCTCGGATCACACGTAATATTGTAGGTCCCAGTTATTTTAACCGTCTAGCTATGTCAGAGGCCTTCAGGCGGCTTAAAAACTCTGACACCGGGACTAGTCACCTGGTCTATACGAATTTACAAGGTAGGTAGAGAAATGTAAAAGTATCACTGACTGGCCACGTCAGTACTGTCCGGGGACTGGAAGTGTCCGCCAGGCATCCATACCTGTTCAGTTGTGGAGAGGACAGGCAGGTCAAGTGCTGGGACCTCGAGTATAACAAGGTAGGCAGAGAAACGTAATTAATGATCCTTCAAGAGTTATTTTTATGATAAACATTTCAAAAATTCGTCGCGGATGCAGGACTCCAACCTTGCGTCTTCGGATCTCTAGCCCGACGCTCTGCCAACTGAGCTAATCCGCAGTACTGACTCCGCGTCGAATTTTGTGAAGTGTTTATCATTTTAACCAACTTATAGCGTTGGCGGCGCCACCTGTGATACCCGTATTAGACAGGTTATCACTCAATTGAAGTTATAAGAACTTCTGAATATTGACGAGAGATGACGCACTGCTAAATCAATGAAATTATTTTAATTTTATATCGTTGTGCATCCCATACTAGGTTTATCATAAAAATAACTCTTTGAGATAAACCTAGTATGGGATGCACTATAAAATTAAAATCATTTCAAGAATCCTTCAGATATCCGATTCTCCAATATATTTCTAAACTTATGTTAGAAAGCACAGCTTACGACTCCATATGGTTCATGAATGCAAATTAGTTGCTTAACGAAAAATGTCGAGATTATATTTACTATGGCAGTATATTTTGTAATATTTGTAAACTGCTCTAACTTTAACAACTCTAACTTTGTAAAACTCAATCTATGTACGCAATATGGCTATCATCATCATTTTTTTTTAAATCACCTACTGTACTCGTCGTCATTATCGACAGCTTATTTCGGCTCACTACTTCAGGGGCGTAAAGCTCCTCCTTCATTCACAATTTTTCCAGGTCCTTGTCAAATTGTAAAAATGTAATAAAGAAAAAAAAATCTGATATACAGGTCATCGTCATTATCTCGTATCAATGGCTAAATAATATGAACTTTGTTATGTTATTTTTGTATATTTTATTGATACCCATCCATCACTACATAGTATAAAAAAGTCGCTTCCCGCTGTCTGTCCCCATGTATGCTTAAAAACTACGCAACGGATTTAGATGCGTTTTTTTTAATAGATAGAGTGATTCAAGAGGAAGGTTTATATATAATACACCTGTGCGAAGCCGGGGCGGGTCACTAGTACATTATACATACCTACTTACAGCTTAAACATTAGTGATATATAGTCGGTGCCGTAAGTATTGGCAATAAAGTGCGTTGACCTTTCAGTGGTCTAGCAGCGGTGACAAACCTTTTATGACAGTGATTATAATTGTTTTTTTTAGCGGCATGTTTCTTTTCTGAAGTTCCTGTAGGTAGGTATCAACAGAAATATCAAATATTCTGCCGCCAAGCGGTACGAGGTCAACGCACTTTATTACTAAATCTTATGGCACGGACTATAGGATTACTTTTTGCTAAATAAAAAAATCGGCTAAGTGTGAGTCGAACTCGCGCACGAAGGGTTCCGTACCGTATGGGAGGCCCATTCGACTTGCCGTTATTAATAGCGAGCAAAAACTCCTAAAAATCACGTTTGTTGTATAGCCCCCCTTAAACATTAATTTTTTTCTATTTTTAGTATTTGTTGTTATAGCGGCAACAGAAAACATCATTTGTGAAAATTTCAGCTGCCTAGCTATCACGGTTCGTGAGATACAATCCGGTGACAGACAGACAGACGGACATCGAAGTCTTAGTAATAGGGCCCCGTTTTTACCCTTTGGGTACGGAACCCTAAAAAAAACACTTCACTCTTCGTCATCGTCGACAGCTTATTTTAGCCCACTACTGCAGGGCGTAAGGCTCCTCTCTCTTTTACCATTCTTCCAGGTCCTTGTCAAATTGTATGTAATAAGGAAAAAAAATCTGATTTGCATGTCGTCGTAAAATAAATAAAAAGTAAACTTAAAAAAAACTTTGTAATTTTTGTTATATTTTATTTATACTATTATATCGATATTTGCAGGTGATCCGTCACTACCACGGCCACCTATCAGCCGTGTACACGATATCCCTCCACCCCACCATCGACGTGCTGGTGACGGCCGGGAGGGACGCCACGGCCCGCGTGTGGGACATGCGGACCAAGGCTAACGTGCACACGCTCACCGGACACACCGACACCATCGCCTCGCTGGCCTGCCAGGCCGCCGAGCCACAGGTAACATATAACAAGGCTAACGTGCACACGCTCACCGGACACACCGACACCATCGCCTCGCTGGCCTGCCAGGCCGCCGAGCCACAGGTAACATATAACAAGGCTAACGTGCACACGCTCACCGGACACACCGACACCATCGCCTCGCTGGCCTGCCAGGCCGCCGAGCCACAGGTAACATATAACAAGGCTAACGTGCACACGCTCACCGGACACACCGACACCATCGCCTCGCTGGCCTGCCAGGCCGCCGAGCCACAGGTAACATATAACAAGGCTAACGTGCACACGCTCACCGGACACACCGACACCATCGCCTCGCTGGCCTGCCAGGCCGCCGAGCCACAGGTAACATATAACAAGGCTAACGTGCACACGCTCACCGGACACACCGACACCATCGCCTCGCTGGCCTGCCAGGCCGCCGAGCCACAGGTAACATATAACAAGGCTAACGTGCACACGCTCACCGGACACACCGACACCATCGCCTCGCTGGCCTGCCAGGCCGCCGAGCCACAGGTAACATATAACAAGGCTAACGTGCACACGCTCACCGGACACACCGACACCATCGCCTCGCTGGCCTGCCAGGCCGCCGAGCCACAGGTAACATATAACAAGGCTAACGTGCACACGCTCACCGGACACACCGACACCATCGCCTCGCTGGCCTGCCAGGCCGCCGAGCCACAGGTAACATATCGATTATTCGCTCTGCACTTTATTGCACACAATCACTACACAAAACCATAAAAACACGACACAATCGTTTGCACAAAAACACTTCATACTGATACTCGCACTAGTCACTGGATAATGCACTGTACACGAATGTTTTCGCGACAAAAATCAAATAAACACTGTGTGTTCCAGGGCAGGCTCTATTATAACAGAATTAAAATGACCTCGAATTCTCTGGAATGATCGCGATATACCCCGAATGAATAGCCGCTATTGTGTTAACAAAGAAAGTTTTCGAACATTATTGTTCTTCGATACAAAAACACCAAAAAATACAAATACAATAGAGACGAACGACCCGCGACCGCAGATTACGTCATAGTTACTACGCGCGCTTTAGATGTAAA
This sequence comes from Hypomecis atomaria, assembly GCA_964007245.1. Lineage (NCBI taxonomy): Eukaryota > Metazoa > Arthropoda > Insecta > Lepidoptera > Geometridae > Hypomecis > Hypomecis atomaria. The sequence continues at coordinate 20,288,878 of OZ023291.1, forward strand.
CTCAGACTACTATAGATATATGGATGTAAACAACTCGTCGTAGTTACGTAGTACAAAAATAGACAAATTATTATTATTCGGGTACCTACCTATTTATTTAACACTGTTATTATTGTAACTGTTAAAAAAAATCGTTCGATATTATTATAAATATTGTTTCGGCTGCTAAAAGTTTATATTTAAATTTGAAATGCTAAATTCCGAAATATAATACGTACGACCTAAATATTTGAGAACACAATGGAGGGCTCTGGCGTATGTAACACAGTTTCGTTGCTAGTACGGACGCCAGCCAGTCATTAATACAAACAAGAATTTGCATCTAACTTGTCTCTCATTTTATAAGCGTCAAAATATGTTTGTAAATCAAATTATTGCACAGTTCGTAATCTTTTTTTGGGTTCAATAAAGCATTTATATTTTATATTTATATTTTTAAGCTACTACCTAATGACAGTATTAATGAGAAGATGTATTATTGTCCAGATAATCACGGGGTCGCACGACTCCACCATCCGGCTGTGGGACCTGGCGGCCGGCAAGTCGCTCTGCACGCTCACCAACCACAAGAAATCAGGTACTTACTCACTCTTCTTTAAACATTTATATTGTTTAGCCATCGACGACGTTCAGAATAAAAGGTTGTTGTGAGAAAAAGAATCGACAATAATGTGCATGGATGTCACATCGATTCGTGCAAACTATTTGAATTCTGTAATGTCGGTGGAAGTCGGTGCTTCGATATTTTGAGAAAAAAAAAATACATACCACATTTTGCCACTAACTCGACCTGATAGAAAGCTATGCGTTGCAGCAGAGCATTGTGTATGGTTATTGTCTGTACATCAAAACTAATATTTCAATTTTTTAATTTCAAAAAGTCTTTATTTCACATAAAAATTACAAGGAAAAGTACAAACACTAGTGTAAATTGTATCCTAGTCGTACAGTAAGTAAAAAAAGTAGCCTCTTTACAGCCTGCGATTTGTACTGAGTAATTATTTGATTTTAGATATTAACATTATGTATACTTTTTAATGGATTTAATAATATTTTTGTCATGATTTTTTAAATGATACGGCATTTGTGTATCTTGTAAAAATAATAATATTAGTAAAAGATAAAAAAAAAAAATGTTATGTAAACCGGACGAGTATATTATGGATCAATATTATGCAATATTTTTTGTAATAGTTAGTTAGTTTAGCGAGCACGTAGGCTCATATCAAACTTATTAAGCATGTTGTTGATTTCAATTTAGTATTTAGGTTCAAGTATTTAATGGCATAAGATGAGAACACGTACACTTTAGAGGGAGAAATACGTATTATGTAAATGAAAACTAATAACTTTTGTTCTACGACTGTCAAAACTAAAAAAAAAACAGCTGTTCCATACATTGTGTCGCGGGTGAACGATATTTTTCTATACATAGAAAAGCATTTTTTTTGAGAATTAATAAAAGTCGTAGAACAAAAGTTGTTAGTTTTGATGTACAGAATAAGCCCCTAAAAGGATGCTAATTGATTAGAAATAACCCTGTATAGATCTGGAAGATACCTGTTTACTCTTGCCTAAAATGTTTTCAGATTGTAATTGAATAAAATAACAATAAAATGTTGTTTTCTTCCCCTAGTTCGCTCCATAGTGATCCACCCCACCCTGTACACGTTCGCGTCCGCGTCACCCGACAACATAAAGCAGTGGCGCTGCCCCGAGGGCCGGTTCATACAGAACCTGTCCGGCCACAACGCCATCGTGAACTGCATGGCCGTCAACCCGGAGGGCGTGCTCGTCAGCGGCGGGGACAACGGGACCATGTACATGTGGGACTGGCGGACCGGGTACAACTTCCAGAGGCTACAGGTGCGTTGTTCTTTCTTGTATTTTTGACCGACGAACCACCGGAGGAGATACTCAATTCGACGCGTATATTTTTTTATGTATAATTTTAATATTAATATATAATTATTATTTTTATTGGATAGAGTATACTTCGAAATTGGTCCCATTTAAATTTTATCGAAATCGGCTGAGCCATTTTTGATAAATCAACCATAATGAGGAAAATGCTACATCGATCCGTGCGAAATATTCGCAAATTCTGTACACGGGTGAAGTCGGTCGTGCTATTTTTTGCAAAAAAATATTTTGTATTGTCTATACTCTTTAAGGTGTTGCTTTGCAATGTTAAAGGGAGTGCACTACTTGACATCGACATTCGCTTGTGCGAATAACGCTAGTTCGACAAAACTGAACTGCGACACACCATAGTTCGCTCGCACGCTCAGTAGACACACTGAAGCTCGACATCACTCTAGTGCGACGCTGAAGATACAAATAGGATACTGTAGGCGTTACGATGGAACGAACAAACTTAATTATGATCTGCCAAACAAAAACTAATCATAATAATAATTTTTGTAAAAAGTTTTATCTAGTTGTAAGGTATACATGGTCTGCAGTCTCATTTAGTTCGACTGTAGGTACTCCAAGCTCTGGTTTCCTAGAATAATGATTTATTTATTTAACTTTGATTTCTTCTACTTTGATTCCTATCCACTTTTTCTAGGATCGATTCCTTTTGAATAAGATAGGGGTGCCATTTTGTTTCTTCAATAACTTGTTATTTTTCATGAGAAATTATGGGAACCAAAGTTGTTAGAAATTTGATTTTGTACAACTTTGAGATCCATAAACTTTTTGTAGGATCGATAGTTTTCGAATAAAATAATAGTAGTAATAGTACGTGCGTCGTACGGGCCCCGTCCGGCCCGTCCCGCGCCCGCCACGTCCTAATATAAATCACCCCTAAACGTGTACCACCAATTTCTACCTTTCAATTAATGAGCTCCCAGTTGTCAGTGTACCAGCCATCTGTGGCACCAACGTAGTGTCGAATTTCAGTACCGTCACACAATACTTTGTCGCACTAGCGTTATGTCGAACTATATTCGCACTACAGTTTATCGCACTACAGTGATGTCGAGCTTCAGTGTGTCTGCCAAGCGTGCGAGCGAACTATGATGTCGCAGTTCAGTTTTGTCGAACTAGCGTTATTCGCACAAGCGAATGTCGATGTCAAGTAGTGCACTCTGTGAAAGGAGATATATTAATATAAGTACTCAGATCGATTGTATCCTATCAAGCATGTCGATACCAATCTGCTCATCTCGCACATGTTCTAATACTTATGGAAAAGCAACTTAATCTGTGTCACTGAACGTTACCGCTTATATAGGCCGAATCATACAAGTCGACCGATGTGAAGTTAGCTAAAAGCTGCACAATATCCAATCCTGACTGAAGCTCACATAAAACTGCGCGTTGATTGGCTTTTATCTACACTAATGTTGTAACATTCTACTTATGTTTCCAATACTTGACTTATAATGACTACTGTTATAGCGCAGACAACAAAACACTCAATTTAAGCAATTTGACATGATGTTATAATATCCACATCGATATCGTAAAATCTCATTATAACATCAATAAAACGCGACCAATTAACCTGGCGAGCCTTATGTCAAAATCCTCATACAAGTTGTATAAAATTTTGATATTAGGCTGGCTTTTGAAAACAGTTGGGTTATACGTGAAAACTTCGTCGAAACTACTAAACTTACATACACAAAACTCTTTGGTAAGATCTTGTGCCAATGAAATAAAAAAAGAACAGCGCGCGCTCGCTCCTGATTGACCCTGCGCGCGCAGCTGCGCTCTCATTGTTTAGATTTTAATGGCGCCAAGTTCACTGTGACAATACACGTACGCGTGAATTTAATGTTTCGCAATCTGTTTTTTTTATTTTATTTTTATCTTTATTAGTGAAGATAAAGTTGTGTATGCAACTGCATATAACACGGGTATTAAAACACTCGTTACTATTATGAAACTCGCTGCGCTCGTTTCATAAACTCACACTCGTGTTTTAATACCCTTCATTATATGACAGTTGCATAAACTACTATTACGCAATTTGTAGCTCACTTCACATGCCGAACTTGGATAATTCAGTCTATATCGGCGCGAATTCAAATCTATTGTAGGTACTTGGTATTTTTGCAGTTGAACTATTCATTATGAGTTTATGAAAACTAATTTTGCGATCATGAATAGGCAGTGTTGACGAGATACCTACACACAGTACGCACTAAACAACTGAAATAGTGGGTATTCTACCTATTCAGGGTTATTTCTAATCAATTAGCATCCTTTTAGGAGCTTATTATGTACATCAATACTAAACACTTTTGTTCTGCGACTTTCGTCAAAACTCAAAAAAAAACAGCTGTTCCATACATTTTGTCGCGGGCGTGATATTTGTCTATGGAACAACAACTTTTTTTTTGAGAATTAAATAAAATCGTAGAACAATAGTTGTTAGTTCTGATGTACAGCATAAGCCCCTAAAAGGATGCTAATTGATTAGAAATAACCCTGTAAATACAAAAGTGCACTAGCAAATTTTTTGGTTGATTCACTTTTGTACGGACCATAAATATTGAACGTTTGATTTCGGATTCCAGGCGGCGGTCCAGCCCGGCTCGATGGACTCGGAGGCCGGGATATTCGCCATGACGTACGACCAGTCCGGCTCGCGCCTCATCACGGCCGAGGCCGACAAGACCATCAAGATATACAGGGAGGACGACTCCGCCTCCGAGGAGACGCACCCCATCAACTGGCGGCCCGAGATACTCAAGCGAAGGAAGTTCTAGAACATACATACAATTATATACCTAAATATAAGCTTTTCATGAATAAAGCATAGTTTGATTTCTTTGCAATATGCAGAGAAAACATAAGTACCAATAATCGTTCTACTACATCGAATAAAATAACACAAAGACGACTCGGCGTCTGGCGGCCCGAGATACTCAAGCAGAGGAAGTTGTAGAGCATAAATAAATCCCAACAAAAACATGGCATATGGGGGCAGAATCTGGGCGCATCTTTACAACTTTGATGCTCTCATAGATAAGTACTGAATAAATGAACCGACTTGTGCTCACATTTTGATCTCACTACTTTTTACTGCAGAATTGTTGCTCGACTTGTACTTTTTACATGCCATGTTTTTGTTGGGATCTCACTTCTTTTTGTTAGTGACGGTTTATCACCAACACCGTGAGGTTGCTGTACCCTGGCCCTACCCTGCTCTCTACGGCGCCCCAACCGCGGTCTCACTGTTTCCGCACCAAGCCCCCGCTGCGTACCCACCGCGACCCACTGATTCCCCACCGAGCTCCTATCAAGCCCCCAACGAGGCCCCACTGGGTCCCCAACAAGACTCCACCGCGTCTGCACCACGCCCCCACCACGGCCCCACTGAGTCCCCACCGCGGCCCAACTGATTCTCCACTGAGCCCCTATCAAGCCCACACTGCTCCCTCATCAGGCTCCCACCGCATCTCCACTGAGTCCCCACCGAAACCCCACCACGCCCTTACCGTGCTCCCACCGCGTCCCCACTCATTCCCCACCACGCCCCCACCGCGGCTCCACTGAGTCCCCACCGTATCACCACCGAGCTCCCACCACGGCCCCACTGAATCCCTACCGAGCCTCCATCAAGCCACCACTGCGCCCCAAACACGCCCCCACCAAGAGTCCACTGAGTCTTCGCCATACCCCACCGCAGCCCCACTGATTTCTCACCGCGCTCCCTCTGCGGCCCCAATGATTCCCCAACGAGCTCTATAAGCCCCCACTGCGCCCTCACCGTGGCCCCACAGCGTCCCCACCGAGCTTCCACTGTGCCCCCATCACACCCCCACTGTAGCTTACTGAGACCCCACCATGCCTCCACCGCACTCCCACTGCAGCCCCACCGAGCCCCTCATCAAGCCCCCACCCTACTGAGTCCTCACCGAATCCCTCCCGCCAAGCCGCCACCACGCCCGTATCATACCGGCACCACGCCCGCACTACGCCTCCAACACGTCCCCACCACGCCTGCACCATGTCGCCATGCGCCAACGCGCCTCCTATACCCTATTACTAGCCCACCCCTGCCCTACCCTTGCCCCAAATTCAAAATTTGAATCTAGTAGGGACATAAACTGAAACTGAAGTCAAAACAGCAAAGTTATCTTGGTAATCACCTATTTCACGTACTACAATCAGGATTACAAACTTATTTATGTAGATATTAAAATACGAAAACTAGACCAAAATTAAAGTATGTTTGATTTTTCCCTTGCTATTTGGGCTAAATGTTAACGGTCATCAAAATAAGCTTGTATGTCTGCTAGAAGTACCTTAGAATTATGATGATCGTTGAGTGAGTGAGTGTATAAGTATACTAGCAGCGCCCCGCGGTTTTACCCGCGTTGTGCCCGTTCCCGTGGGAATTTCGGGAATTTTTATACATATAAACCTTCCTCTTGAATCACTCTATCCATTAAAAAAAACCGCATCAAAATCCGTTGCGTAGTTTTAAAGATTTAAGCATACAGACAAACAAACAAACGAAAATAGCGACTTTATTTTATACTATGTAAGGATGAGTATGTCAGTGACAAAAATCAAAGAACTACTATCTAAAGAATAACTCTTAAATAACTGGTTCGATTTGGATGAAATTTTTAAATATCCTTACATAGTACTTATAAAATAAAGTCGCTATTTTCGTTTGTTTGTCTGTATGCTTAAATCTTTAAAACTACGTAACGGATTTTGATGCGGTTTTTTTTAATGGATAGAGTGATTCAAGAGGAAGGTTTATTTGTATAAAAATTCCCGAAATTCCCACGGGAACGGGCACAACGCGGGTAAAACCGCGGGGCGCTGCTAGTTCTTTATAATATGACACTCTCTTGATGGAAAAAAATCAGACGTCTAGCTTTATCCAGGCCAAAGTTACAGGGGGGTTGAAATGGCCTGAATGGCTTCGGGAAAAGTATGCTTACGGCTGTGCTCGACTTGTTTGGTTTGACTTGACTTAAAATATGTTATAACGCAATGAAACACGAAACACTCAGAGTAAACACAGGCAACAGCATGGCGCGAAGGGGCGTGGCGACTGCAGTTGACGTCAGTTCCGTTTGAACGTATTGAAATTATTTTTGGTGTTATAGTGCTTTCCACACCAGGTTTCTCACAAATTTACTCTTCAAAATAAGTATTTTTTCGTTTTTGTCCGAATTTTCTTACCACCACGACCGAGACCGACAATACTACCATCAAAATATACAGGAAGGATGAGTCGGCGTCTGAAGAGGCACATCCCATCAACTGGCGGCCTGAGGTACTCAAGCGGAGAAAGTTTTAGAGCATAAATAGTGTTTTTACGAATAAAAGCTGGGTGGCAACACCGAATCTATGTACCTAGATGAATGTTCGCGAATGTTGCGACTCCGTATATACAGTACTCTTTGGTTGCGACACTTGCGACGCAGTCTGTGACTGAATTGATCATAACTTGAAAATTGTTCATCGGCGCCGCTAGATGGCGTTGTACGTCCTTAAAACGCGCAAACGGATCGTTTCACCCATTGATGTTGGTATTGCTTACTTTTATTATTCAGTTGTGGTTTTTAGATTTATCATGAAGAAAGTTTTTGAAACAACCCCAGCTGCTAATTTCAGATAGCTGCGGTTGATCTGATACGTAATACGTAAATTGACTACAGTAACTACCAATGTGTTGTTATTGGTTCTATGAACTCGGTTTGCTCACACTGTAAGGCATTAAAATACAAAAACGAAGCCAATGGATTGTGTTGCGCAAATGGTAAAGTGAAATTGATACCATTGGATCCACCACCAGAACCATTGTACTCATTGGTTTCAGGAATAGGAACAGATTCTATACACTTTTTAACACATATCCAACAATATAACAATTGCTTTCAAATGACTTCATTTGGGGCAACAAATGTAGTTCGGGAAAATTTTATGCCAACTTTCAAGGTATGTATTATAGCAGTTACTCATAATTATTTTAGCGAACAAAATTTTCTGTCACCAAAGTTAAGATGTGTCACTAATCTTCAATTTCTTAATCATTACGAAATATATCACTTAGTCATCATATTATATGGTGATTCAGTTTCAGTGACACTTTTATTATATTTTATTATATTTGATAGATATTAGTTAAAACTAAATATATACTTTTTAAGATCAAATATTATTTAAGTTTGTACCACAAAGCACTACAATGATAATAATAATAATTATGATTCACATGATTAACAATAAAGCGATTACTTACTTTTAAATCCTTATATATGTTTTATTTAATTATTTTTTATTCACAACGCCCTATCACCAGGGTGACGGTTCTGTTCAGGAGAATTTTTTAAAATACGTAGGCACAAAAACTGCCACATTACAAATCTTTTTGACAGGACGAAGTCTGTCGGGTCAGCTAGTACGTTAAAAATTTAAATCTGTGACGCACGGAGAGAGGCGAATGATAACCGTATTGTACCGATCGGTCGGACCCGAAAAGCCAAGCTGTTCAGGTGGGCAAAATTGGAACTACTTGTGCGTCAGCCGCCATTTTGAATTTGCGCCACTAGCGACGCCATCAACTGAACAGCTAAGTTGGTGGTACTGTGCGTAGTTTTGTATTCTCTTTGGAAGGTCCGATCGACACAAGCCGAGCGATGCCGAACGTAGGTAGTCACAGGATATCTGTGTAGATGCTTTGTGGCGGCTTTTTCGTACGCCAAATTCTGCCAAACCGACCAGACGACTGTGCCGACGCGCTTATGTGTGTAGCAACCCTTATAATTTTATTGACCCTGCCTTGTTTTCTATTTGGATTTTTGGCGAAAAATGAGACACCCTTTTGCGGTTTTATCTTTATTTTGTTACAAAATACATAATTTATGTTTACGAACTAAACATACATAAAAGCAGATAATAAACGCGTCTGAACTTCTTTTACTTGTAACTAACTTAGGTACACAATCTTACAATGGAATGTGCTGTAACTAATCCATTGGAATTTAAATGTCTAAGTAGTACCTAAGATACTTTATTTTTACGAGATCGTTATTTTAATTCTTCCAAAAATAATAACAATAAAGTATGGTTGAATCTTGCAATTAAATATGAAGCACTCCCATATATTTTGCGTATAATATGTGGCAAATTGTAAGATCAAGTGTTTTTTCATTGACTTTGCTTCAAGAATCACCAATATACAGGGTTCTTTCTAATAATTTAGCATCCTTTTAGGGGCTTATTATGTACATCAAAACTAACATCTTTTGTTCTGCGACTTTTAACAAAACTAAAAAAGAAATCAGCTATTCCATACATTTTGTCAGGGGTGAACGATATTTTCCTATGGAACAACAATTGCTTTTCTGAGTTTTGACAAAAGTCGCAGAACAAAAGTTAATAAAAGTTACTTTTGATGTACAGAATAAGCCTCTAAAAGGATGCTAATTGATTAGGAATAATCCTGTATATTACATTACAACCCGGTCAGAATATCTGTGCACCTCGATGGAATGCGGCGCCTCTCCCGCTTCCCCTGTCACCTCTCCGCGCACTCCCCGGTGCGACAGTACTCGTACGGTTAGCATCTTCGTTGCCGATACAGAATTGGTAAAAATATATAGATAATACTGAATCTGTAATAATCTGTAATCAATTCCGTCACGAGGTCAGGTGCACAGATATTGTGACCGGGTTGTACATCCATACTTTTTAAATGCATGTAACTGACAAATACATGCAGAAAATTATTATAACATGATTTAGTGTAAAAATATACTACGAGTAAATATTAAAGCATAAAATATAAAATTGAGCCTGTCCAGCAAGCTTAAATACATTCCAAAATTTTCCAGACATCCCTCTCAATGGCAGTCTTTCGAGATATTTCGATTTCTAGCTTCTAAATCCTTTTCGAATTATAAGAATTAATTCACTAAAAGATTTTGCTTTCTTCAGTCAAAAATTAACCACGAAAAAGTTACTTACCCCCAAAAAAAATGATTTTATAAGATTTTTATGGGTGCTGCTCTTCGAGCAAATATCTATAGAATCACAATAGTGAAAATAAAGTGTCCGAGGCAAAACTCTGCCCAAGATACGTAGTGGGCAGGCTTTTTGGTTAGTCGTAAGGCGATTGCAAGCCGACTACAACGCCGCGCGATGCCAAAAGCTCTTACAAGCACTAATTAGGTGACATAACGTCGAGATTCGAGAAAACGGGTCATTATGAATTATTGTATATATCTAAGTCGGTATGTATTACGGCGCTCGGACATTTTTTTACTACTTTCACTTAGGAACTGTGGCTCTGTAGATATTTGCTCAAAGGTGCTGCTGCACATACACATTATTGGTATGTGTCTACTCTCTAGTGAATCACATTATATTTAGTTACGATAACACATAAATTCACACACAATGCAGCTTAATGTCGTTATCCCATTTTTATACAAAATATTAAAAGTGTGTGACTATTAAATACAAGGTATTAAAATCCTGGGTGTGATAAGCAATCTGCAATTTTTTTTTCAGTTTTTTCATGCAAGATTATTTTGAAAAAAAAATCGTGACCTACATAACATTTATCAGTTTAGCACGGCTAGCATAGGAACAAAGACATAATTTTATCGACGAGTCATAAATAGACAAAGTAATGTTGATATACCTCAATATGTCGACTCACAAGGAGAGATGACCTCAACAAGACCGCAGGATCGCGCTGGATGCAAACCGCTTCCAACCAATCTTATTGGGGATCCTTTGGGGAGGCCTAAGTTCTGCAGTGGACGTCTTACGGCTGATGGATGGATGTAATCACCTCCTTTCGGCTAAGTACCTACACCAGTTCTGGACAACCCTGTTTATCTGTCACATTTTCAAACGTCGATTAAATTATCTCGTGGTGTGTAGGCTAACCTTGGTGGTGTGTCTAAAGCAAGCAGTGTGAGAGCAAGGAACACCATATTGTTTTCTCATGCAGCAGTGTTATCGTAGATGTATGTGATCATATCTCGTCGTCGAGGTCGAACTCCTCGACGGGGAAGTCCCCGACGGTGACGTACACCGGTTTCACGAATCCGCCATATTTGGGCGAGCACGTGAAGTAACGCTTGCCGTTTACTCTGCAACAGAAAACAAAAACCTTTTTAGTTTGTAACAAAAAAAGAGATGTAATTCGAGATATTAGGATGTTACATTGAAAAGTGCGTAGTCTTTCAGAGGTCTATAATAATAATTATAGTCATCATTATCATTGACAAATTTCACTATTTCTATATGCTGTTCCATACAAAATGTTCTCGGAATCTTGAAATAATGACATAGTAAAAATTCTGCTTAAACTTCTTCTTTGGACGTAAATATGATAAGGAAGATTTGATAATCCGTATTTTTTTTTTCAAAAATCCTATGAATTTGTAAATGCATGGATAATAATTATTAGACATTGGCATATTATTTTGATATTTGACTGACATTTGAACTAAGATCTCGCGATTTTAAATCCGTTATTTCTTTGCCTCTGCTACCTACAGGTATTGACAACATTATAGGTCGCGTCATGTAAAAAGAACGCTGGATCTTCAAACTGCGCACAAGGAAATTTAACTCGTATTACATACGTAATAGGAGTTAAATATTCTAGTACGCAACTTTATTTGTAGCAAGGAAATTTAACTCCTATCACGTAAGCAATAGGAGTTAAATTTCGTTGTGGGCAATTGGCAGCTCCAGCGTTCTTTTTAGGTGACGCGAGGTATACCCACGAGCCGACATTCTTCCCCCCCTTGGCTCCTTAACTCCACTCCGATCCAGAGTCCCTTAGCGCCATCAAGAGGTCCATTGTACCTCACAGCTGCTACCAGCACTGCCTCTAGTAACCTACAGGTATGACAACATTACTCACGAGCCATCGTTCTTCCCCATTGGCTCGTCGTACTCCACTCCGATCCAGAGTCCCTTGGCCCCGTCGAGAGGTCCGTTGTACCTGACAGTGGCGCGTCTCACACTCTCCTAACCTACAGGTATGACAACATCACTCACGAGCCATCGTTCTTCCCCATTGGCTCGTCGTACTCCACTCCGATCCAGAGTCCCTTGGCCCCGTCGAGAGGTCCGTTGTACCGGACAGTGGCGCGCCTCACGGGCTGCTGCGGGACTCGCACCTCGCACCGAGCTCCCACTAGCACCGCCTCTGCTAACCTGCAAAAATATGAATAAATATTTGTAATACACACCATACCTCAGAAGAATTACAAGAAATAGAAGTATTGCTAAATAGGGTATTTTAGTCATTTTTGAAAAGTATCTCAATTAGATTCTGTAGGGCTAATAAACCACTAAAAAAAAAACAAAAAAAGAAATTCAGGCTTTAAGTGCTTTAAAACTGCATTTTAATTTTACAGTTTCAAAATTTCGCGCGTAATTTACGAAAACGATTGATGTCAATATTTTACTCTGTGGTTACGAATGACGTCACGGTGCTATGTAAATATTTCTCACGACAGTGTCTTTGAAGCTGACACTGACACTGCCATTCTATAGTTTTCAATGTTTACATAGCATCATGACGTCATCACATAGCTGCGCCTATTTTATGTACAGATTAAAAAAACGGGATATTTTGTATTGATTTTTAAAATTTATTTTGATGTTTTGTGATCTAAAACTAACATTTTCCGATTGCTTTTTGCCTAAGCTATCTCAAAAATACATTTACAGATTTTTTCTCGTGCATAGTAAAATACCCTATTTTAGTCAAACAAAAACTACGTTACAGCTGTCTTATTCATATCTGGTTATACAGCACACGCGAGAGTGAGTGAAACAAAAAAAAAACGCAATGTCTGTTGCATACGCCAAAATCACCAGTTGGAAAGTCAAAATGATTAAATTTGGTTAGATTAGGTCATTTGTCTTTTTCAGAAATTTGATCTCCCTCTAGTTCCAGTAAGAAGGTTCAAATCTCTGATCATTTTACCTTCCTACTTTCTACCTTTTTGAATTTGGACACCCGAGATAGCTCAATGCTAGTATGTGAAACCATTAGAAATTACGGAAGTTCAGGTGTATGTGCATCTTTATCTAACACCTTTTAAATTTCATATTTAAAATGCGACAAAGTGATGTTGTCTTTCTATTTTAGTACTGTTTTTAGTACTTTGTTCTTATTATATGCACCATACACACGCCACAGATAGCAGACGCCATAAATTTCTCTTGCAGTTTACACCATCACAAACCAACACTGCATACCACATCCTCTGCAACAGAGTTCTCTACAACTGGAACAGGTTGCCTGAGGATGTAATCTCAGCAAGGTCTACAAACACATTTAAGAATAGACTGGACCTTTGGATTAAGAAGAAAAAAAAATTTCCTTGACAGATAAATTCTAAATTTATTCGACTCTACTTGATATAGGCACATCAGTTTATACTGCTCGCCTATAAACAAATCAACAAATATATTTGAAAAATTTGTATTGGATAATTTAACTATTTATTTTAGGAGTGAATATTATTAAAACAAAATGAATATAAAAGGGCATCCAATATATCCAATCCAATCCAAAATATCCAATACAAGAAACGTTTTTTTTTTATATTTGATATTATTAACAGTGACAGTGACAAATTTAAATTTTCACAGAATATTTAGTTTTATATTCCCTTCAATAATGAATAATAAAATTAAAATAAAATAAATATTTAAAGGGGGCTCCCATACCGTACGGAACCCTCCGTGCGCGAGTCCGACTCGTACTTGGCCGATTATTACCCTTTGGATATGGAACCCTAATTATATGTACCATGTCAAAATTTTATTGACTTGACAAAACATATTTCTGTCACTTTTTCTCACATCAACCAAAATAATGTTGTAATGCATAACTATGTATGTTAGTATGTGTTCTTCTGTTATGTGCATATTCATTATTGTGGAGACATACTCGTATAAAGTGTTCAAGTGATATTGTTTCAGTCAAATTCAGTGCATACTTAGCCTCCTGCTCCAGCTCCTGCTGCTGCTGCTCCTTCATCTTTGCCATCTCTTCGTCGTTGTACTTGCCGAGCCTGTTCCGCTGCAGGAACGACCGCAGCGTGTCGCCCTTCTTCTCATATTCTTCCTCTGATAGCTTGAACCTGCAAATATAGTTGATAACTAGTAGTTTCAAACATTCAATTAATAACTCCATTTTAGTATCATTATCATCTGCAGCCTTCTCTATTTCACTGCTGGGTATTGGCCTCTCTGTGCCATTTGGCTCGGTCCAGTGCTACTCATGTCCAGGTTCGATCCGTGATATTCACTATATCACCATCTTGCCACTGCACAGCCAATACTGAGCTTGACTTGCCTCGGCCACCATTCTGTCACTGCCCTATTTTGGTATTACTTCCTTTATTTAAAACTTTTGAGGCAAACATCATTCACTGCTCTTTTCTTTTCTGCTAGCCCTTTCTTTACTCCAAATCCAGAAGTTGACATTAATAAACCCTATATTAAAACCTCCTAAGTGTAAAATAATTAGGAAAACTTTTTAGAGTTCTGTACCCAAAGGGTATAAACGGGTAAAAACGGGACCCTATTACTAAGACTCCGCTGTCATGTTATAGCTAGAAAGCTGAAATTTTCACAGATGACGTATTTCTGTTGCTGTTATAACAACAAATACTAAAAACAGAATAAAATTAATATTTAAGGGGGGCTCCCATACAACAAACCTGATTTTTTAGCCATTTTTTGCTAGATATTAATAATGGTAACAGGCAGATGCTTGAAATTTTCACAGAGTATTTAGTTGTATATTCACTTCAATAATAAATTATAAAATTAAAATAAATATTTGAGGGGGGCTCCCATACAGTATGGAACCCTCTGTGCCCGAGTCCGCCTCATACTTGACCGTTTATTTTCTTGTTCTATTGTCTCAAGAGATCAAGTGTTTTTCTTTGTTATAAAGTTTTTAAGAGGGAATAAATATTGGGAAACTTAAGCAAGTTATAGGCCGAATCGGAGGACATGCCATTAGCTACAAGCTGCGCAATATCCAATCCTGACTAAAACTCACATAGAGCTGTGCGCTGATCGGATATTGTGCAACTTGTAGCTAACTTCACATCCACTGACTTGTGGGATTCTGCCTATATCCAAATCGAACATCGAAATCGAAATGAGTAGCTTATTCCATGTTATAAAGACTTACCATATACTATGAATTACTATAGCATTCTTACCTTTCACTAGAGTCCGAAGTATCAAAGTCCTTGACTAAAGCGAACTTGTCGATAACATGTATTCTCATCCCATCATCAATAGGGTAGGACCCAAGCAAGGCATCATTGTTGTCAATATCACACACTAAGTTGTTCTTGTTGTCAAACACTTGCAATTTCATCGTAGCTGCAGATCCACCCGTTACCAGCTCAAGCTTCGTCTGAAAATGATGAAAATTATTAAACTAACAGTTTAAATACCTTAATTACTCAAATAGTAGGTTTAACTGACAAACCAAACTCAACTTGATCGTTGAAGTGGTATCTTAGCAATAGCGATTATTGTAGTAGATATGTGACTTATTATAAAGGCTTTTTATAACATATCGCTACTGTTCAGGCTTAGAAAGATAGTCAAATCGTTATAGTTACTCTGGAATTCGACTTTATTGTAAAATGTGTGATGAATCACTAACCTTAAAATCTAAGACGGTGATTCCTTTCTTGAACCGGCGCTCTACGGGCGCGCTGTCCTCGGCATCGGACTTTGTTATGTGCACATTGATGAAATCTGCCGTTACTACTTGTATTCCTTCCATTATAACTTATAACAACTTTTTATAATTTGTTGTTCAAAAATTAGAATATTCACGAAGAAAACAGACGTCAGACAGGACAGGGGAGCCAATAATGTACGACCCAGTAATTCACGACATGATAATGTACAGCCTGATATTGTACAGCATGATAATTTGTGTCACTGGCCATGGAATATCAGTCTGTGCAATATTGGGCTGTGAAATACAGGCCGTACATTATCGGCCTGTGTCAATAATGTCCGGCACAGTATTGCACAGCCCGATATTGTACGGCCTGATATTTTGTGTCCCTGGACCTTGGTTATTTTATGGCAAGGTGATGATATGAGTTCTCTAAGATAATTCGTCTCTGTTGGTTAGGTTAGGTTTGAACAGTGACAACAATGCGCGAGCCGAGCGAGCGAAGCGAGCGTGCCGCGGCAGCGGCCGGTGAAGCGCCAGAAACAACCTGTCCTTATTATGAGTTAAGGATATTTTAAAGGTATGCGCGGGAGCCAGAGAAACGAGACGTCAGGGCACACCCGCTCACCAACCTCATGCCCCCCGCGTGCTCCCTGCACCCGTGCTCACCACTACGCCACGCGGTGTCGGCATTGTGCATAATTAGCAAATCACGGCAAATTGTCATCTGTGGCTAACTTCTCATCCGCCGACCTCTGTGGATCTGACATAGTCCTGAGTCGATCACGATTGATCGGGTCGTTTTGATTGGGTCGCGAGCCGCAGGTGAGTGATTCGATCGTTCATCCTGCGCCGACCCGATCACTTACCGCAGGTCGGTCGCACGGTTTGATTGACTCACACCCGTTATGATGAGTATTTGCCAAACTAATTTGGACTTTAAGCCTAATGAAATAGGATAGGTGCCTTTATCTTTGTAAGTATGAAGTCGTCAAATAGAATCGGGTCGATCAAACGACACGAACTGTACGGATGCACAATCGGGTCTACACACAAACACAAACTTTACGATCACGCAGTCAGCTCGATCAATTGATCGAGTCGATCAAATGATCGGGTTGTTTCACCCGGGTCGTTTCAATAGTGGGTCGGTCGCGACCCGGGTGGTGAAAAACGATTGATCGACACAGTACTAATCTGACAGAAGTCAAAGACCAACCAACCCTTCAGGCCAATAATGTACAGCCCGTATTTTGCGACACAATAATGTACAGCATGATATTTTGAGTCCTTTTCTTCGGGACACGTTTTATCATGCTGTACATTATTGGGTCGCAAAATACGTGCTGTACATTATTTGCACGAGGTGATAATGTCCGGCCAGTATTGTACGACACGTATTGTACAGCCTGATAATTGGTGGCATGGGACATGAAATACGGGCCGTGCTTTCCTGCCCGTACAATTTGGTGTCATCAAATAAGTGCTGTACATTATAGCATCATTTTAGGGACTCAAAAGTTAATATGAGACCATAGATAAATGTAGTTATGAATGCGTTCATGTTTACGCAATGAATCGAATAATAGTAGTGGTGAGAATTCATACCTAGAATAAATTCTCATGTTGCTGCTTTTTAGGGTTCCGTACCCAAAGGGTAAAAACAGGACCCTATTACCAAAGAATATATAATAATACTACGTATAGAACGGCCACTCGTAACCCCCACCCGTTTGAGTCTTCCTCACTTCCACCCCGCGTCTCACGGACGAGGCTTGTACACCGCGTGTGGGCTGCACTGTCCGGTGGATTTTCTGATAAAAACTACCTAGACTGTGACAATAGGGAAGATTTATACTGTGTATGGTTGAATATCAATGATACGTAACATAACAAGAAATTTTAATGTTTCCCTAAGTATAACTAAAATAAACTTATTTTACATTATTCGGTAACTTCCTCTTGATATTTTCTTTCAAATGAATTACATCGGTTAATTTTTGCTAAAATACTTCCAAATTAAGTAATTAATATACTTTTTTAAGCACTAGATTTATATTCATTTTTGCAAATTGAATACTGGTACATTGAAAAAAGAAACATTGGCAAATATATGGATGTATTTCTTAAGTACTTGGCACAAGTAAATTTTTGTCAAGTTTATGAACAAAATGACCCAAATTCTGCATACGATACCTTCATCGAACTTTACTCCTTAATCCTATGCATTCCCGTAGAAAGAATAAGAATATTCCACAAAAAAAAACCTAACTGGAAAACAAAGGGTATTCTCTTATCTAGTAAAAAAAAAAGAGAACTGTATATCAAGACTTACCTAAATAGTGATGATGAAAATACGAAGACCTATAAAACTTATTCAAAGACTTTTAAGAAGGTGGTAAATCATTCAAAAAAATTGGCTAACATTAAATATATTAATAAAAGCGCCAACAAGAATAAAGCAACATGGGGGCTCATTAAACAACACACCGCGCCTAATAATAGCATCCGCACAACCAATCGTTTAAAGATAAACAGTGAAGACGTTTCTGACCCTTTGCAAATTGCAGATATATTACTAAATCAATTCACAAAAATTAAAACAAATAATTGTACAATTAATAACTCTACCACTGATGTCACTAATAACTCTACCTCACAGAACACAAAAAAATCTAACTATCAAAACTGCAGCTCTATTTTCTTAGCACCTACTGATACCTCCGAAATTCTAAATATTGTAAATGGCTTTAAGAACAAAAAATCTACAGGCTGCGATGAAATTCCAATGCAAGTAATAAAACAAAGCATTGTTTTTATATTGGAACCCCTAGTTCATATTATAAATATTTCATCATCATCTGGCACCTTCCCACAAAAACTAAAGACAGCTCTC
Source organism: Hypomecis atomaria (assembly GCA_964007245.1). Lineage (NCBI taxonomy): Eukaryota > Metazoa > Arthropoda > Insecta > Lepidoptera > Geometridae > Hypomecis > Hypomecis atomaria. The sequence continues at coordinate 20,307,456 of OZ023291.1, forward strand.
ATTAAACCGATACATAAAAAAGGACCTAAGGAAGATTCAAATAATTATAGACCCATTGCACTCCTTCCTTGCTTTTCTAAAATCCTTGAAAAAGTAATTTACAAGAGATTTTATAAGTTCTTCTGCCAAGCTAACATAATTAACGAAAACCAATTTGACTTTCAAGAAGGTAAAAATACAACTCTCGCTATTTTTAAAATGCTCAAACAAGTTGGCAAATCTGTCAATAAAAAAGAGGTGGGAGCTGCCCTGTTTTTGGACTTATCCAAAGCATTCGACAGTGTTAAGCGATCCGCACATAGGCGCGGTCGGAGCGGTAGAGCGGTCCGAGCGGTCTAGGGCGGTCCGGCGGTACGGCAGTACCTGCGCAAACTGGCGCGTTACGAGCGGTCTAGGGCGGTCGGGAGGTCCGGCGGTCGGGCGGTCCGGCGGTCCGGGCGCGGGCGTAGTTAGGCTTCTCAGCACTAGATGTCACTTTATCTTTCAAAGTTCTGCCGCTTTTCACTAAGTAGAGCCATGCCGGTAGTTCTAATAGTGGTGGGACAGTATTATTTAGCGCCACACTGCTACACAAGTCGTCGGATGGGAAGTTTTGCGCAGAACGCTGCGCAAAAGCCTAAATATTTGTATGCTCGGGGGCCAGAAAGACGAGACGCCGGGGCACACCAGCCCACCAACCTCATGCCTCCTGCGTAATCCCTACGCCCGTGATCAACACTACGCCACGCGGCGTCGGCATTGTGCAGACATGCGCAATTATTAGCGAATCACGGCGAAGTGTCATCTGAGACTAATTTCTCATCCGCCGACTTGTGTAGCGCTTAGTATATTTCAGAGTGTGATAAAGTTATCGAAATTACATCACTAGGTAGATATACGCGTAGGTTTTCTATCGGTTTCTAATAATTTTCTTTCTATGCAATTCTTAAATCATCAGCAAAGTCTAGAAATAGATTTAAATACACGAATATCTATAATTAGCAGGAATGGTCATTAGAGGGACATCTTACAGACGGTTTCTAACCCCGAAAATGCTTAGGATATCTCTGCCAGAGACTGATAGACCACAGACAATCCAGCTGTGCAAGAAGAGGTGATTCAGACCATCACTATGAGCAACTTTTACTATGGTGGCACAATCCGGAAGAGAGGAAGATTCATCTGTTTCATACATATTGTCGATTCCAGCGGTAATTAAATATGGAACAGCTGACTTTTTTTGTATTCTGAGTGGGCTCCATAGTAAAAGTTGTTCATAATGATTGTCTGACGTCACCATCATTCGGCTTAGTATAGAACAATTATAACTAGAGACCATAGAATACAGAGAAGTTAGGTAGTAAAAATACAGCCAAAATCTGCTTATAAATAAAACTATATTATATTTAGTAAATATTAAATAAAGTGGTAAGTAAAACTAACGTGGTAAAACGAGTGACGTAATTTTGATAACTTATTTACAATCTTAAAAACTGTCCCATCACTATTAGTATGACCGGCATGGCGCCACCTAGTGTGAAGCGGAAGAACTTTGAAAGATAAAGTGACATCACAGACACTACGTATCAGGAAGGAATCTATGAACAACCAATAGCGGACTGGTAATTTAGAGTTTGACATTTATGTACTTTTTAAAACATGGCGACAGTATTTTTTTTGGCTTTATAAATATTTATTAATTCCTGTATCCATAATATTCAATTCTCCGATTAAAATATAATTATTATTTTACCATTTTTAAAACCTATGTACCTATTGCAAGTTAATAAATAAGACTAAATATTGTGCTACTTCATGTTTATTCATAATTCACATCAATTTCATCATTCACATTTTTAGGTTAACTTTCGTAAGATAAAGTTTTTCAGTTTTGCACAGTTATTATTGATATTAGACACCCACTTGAGTCTTAATTAACTATTTCAGAATACGTTGTCTCCTAATTATGCTTCGCCTGCAGTTGTAGTTCGGCATACGACACAATATTTTACAGGATGCAAAAATACACTATATAAATACCAATGTTTGAACACCAACGCATAAAACACAATGAATGTGTGGTTTTGTAACAGTTCAGTGGAGACGATAAGCACGAACACTTTACATAACTAACACAATAACTTTAATTTAACATTAAAAAAGATAGCACAAAAACTGCTGAAAATTTTAAGGAAAAGATTGATTGACTTTGACATTTTGCAACTCGAGCAGCCTTGAATGGGCATAGAGAATGTAATTGGGAAAGTCAAAATGCAAATTACCATTTGTCTATGGTGGGAAATAGGGAGATTTTTTTTTTAAGATTCGAGCCCATGAGTGACATCTAGTGTTCAGTAGCAAAACTACGCCCGCGCCCGGACCGCGTGGCGACCGCTCAGCGGGGTGCGTTTACACACTCCAGATAAATTATTTTTTTAATGCGGTGGTGCGTTTACGCACTCCAGATATTATTTACAACAAAAATGGACAAAAATTATTCTTAGGGATGTCCGTCAACGGCGTCATAGCTCTAGACCAGTGGTCGTCAAACCGTGCACGATGATGCACCGTAAATACCTGGATGCTTCCTTGGTACGATATCCGGGAATCTAGGCAAACACAAAAACACTGGTATCACAACAAGTTAGTTTATTTACACTACCAAGAATGTAATCAATGTCTATTTCTTAGACAAGAAGTCCAATGATAACACAATAAGCATTAAAAGCGGAAAGTGATTATAAAACACAATTTTCACAAAAGAAAGCCGGACTCAAGACAAAAGAGTTACCAACTAGCTGTCGTAGTTTTTTAAACTGAGGGTCGTCGCTGCGCCTGCGCACATCGCGCCGGTCGTCGAAACCGTGCAAATGTTACAAGCGACGACCGCGATCCGACATTTATGTCAGAAGGTAATTAACATTGTAGATTTTAGTATAGGTAATAATATTGTTGCTTCTAAGTTTCATTTAGTATTTTTATTTAGAATAATTAAGTTTAATATTGTTAAGTTATTAATGTAGGTTTTATACAGGATAGATTTAGTTACATAATGAGAAATTTAATAAGTAATGGGGCATCGGCAAGTATGCCACAATACCAATTGTTATAACACTTTTTACACGGCTTAACAATAAACATTTTCTTATTCTTATCATCATATTTGTTTCCAAATTATTAGAAAAGCGAATAGCATCGCGCTAGCTACACACACGTATAATTAAAATATTAACAATGTTCATACTTGCTTTCAATAAAATATAGCACAAAATTTCAAGTTGTGTCTGGTTATGTTAGTTGACGATGAACAGTCGTTTTTAGCCTAAAAATCACAAGTTTGAACCGATTTAAATGAATATAATGTAAAAATACACTTAAATTCTAATAATAAATTGTTTTCGGTAGTGCATAATTTTGTACATATTTTTTAGTGCATATTTGCATGCATTTTTATATGGATATATAGAGTGCATATAATCAGATGTCTAGTCATGTGCAACGCCCATGTCGTCGTACCCACCTCAATATCTGTAGATCGCACAGAGCCAGTACAACTAGAGAGATAGGGCTGTTTTCGCTTGAGGCAATTCTCAACCACAAAAATGTATGGAAAATCAGGCTTAGCGCTGTCAAAACTGTCAAATATGTATTGGCATTTGACATTACTGAGAGAAAAACACTACAACTAGCCACTGAATCGAGATAATTTAAATGGTTCTTTCTAACTCATGCCATATTAAATCACTGCATCTCTTTCTTTCTTTTCTCGATCGACTACATTATCCCTCTGGTATCTTTGTGGTATATCGGTTCTTGAAGTTGTTGACTCGTACGTCTACCTAGGACAAGTAGTCCAGTTAGGTAGGTCCGACTTCATAAAGAGGTTAATAAATTAAATAAATAAACGTTTTTTTCAGGCACATAACCCATATGAAAAGACACATAATAATTATAAAAGAATAAAACATTACATTAATACAAATTGCAGTCCAATCCGCAATTTATCGCTGAATCCAACTCGGCTAGGCAGCGTTCGGAACAGTGGAGGATTTACGTTTTTGCCACCAGTGGGATGACCTCATTAAGACCGCAGGATCACGCTGGATGCAAGCCGCTACTAAACAGTCTTATTGGAAAATGGAGATCCATAGGGGTGGCCTATGTTCAGCATTGGACGTCTTAAAGCTGATGGATGGATGATGGATAATTATACGAAAATGTATAAAATATGGTAATTTCTCAAATTATGTCTCAAAACACGGCAATCAGGAAGTTTCTCATTTTCCAGTTTTATTGTCAGTATTTGTGTTTTTAGTACAGTTTAATTTTGTCATACTTTAAATAGGGACAGTAAAGTCTAGAATGCACACATTTATTATCTACAATATAAAAACACGCCCACCAAATGTATGGAGGCTGGTTAAATAATTATCTAAAAATCCAACCACAGCACTCGTTATATTTCAAAAAAACACATATTTTTCTGAGCCAATTGCATCAGTTAAAAACAAAAAAAGTTCAAATTTTTTCAAATTAATTTTGAGTTTTTTTGGATTAATTTATTTATTTGACAGAATAGGTAGATTATTTCTTGTAACCCTGATTATGTAACTTTCCAATTATTATTAAGTATTTTTACCAATTGGACACACTTTGTATGCATTTTCTAGACACATAGTAAATTATAATAAACTAGCGTGACCAGTTAATCACACTAGTTTCTTATGATTTCAACAAAATAGGAGAAAAATGTGGAATATTCAGGTAAAAATGCAAGTTAACGAACGATAGAAACACAGTATTATTGCTGAACTAGAAAAATTAGTAAGTTATATTTCTATTTTTCACAAAAAATGGAGGGATACACAACATAAAATTAATATTATTGAGAAGCCCATAAAACAAGCTTTCAAATTATGTATTCATCATCTTGGTTATATTTACCACTTGCGGACGTCTCTTTTGCCCCTAAACACGGCAATTTCATATCCAAAACACGGCAATGAATTGTTGTTTGATGGCAACCTACTTTGAAACAAATAGTAGTTTACAGTGTTTGATGGCAACTTTGGCTCGCAAGTCTACCCACCCGTCCGGTCGCCACGCGGTCACCAGGCGGTCGCAAGGCGGTCGCCACGCGGTACGAGCGGTCTAGGGCGGTCCGGCGGTCCGGGCGCGGGCGTAGTTAGGCTACTCAGCACTAGATGTCACTTTATCTTTCAAAGTTCTGCCTCTTCACACTAGGTGGCGCTATGCTGGTCATGCTAATAGGAATTAGGAATGTAAAACAGAGTTTGATATTGATCAAATGAAATTCCATCAATCGTTTTACTACGTTTCTTTCTCTAACCATTTCATTTCAATATATGTTTATATTTTTTCATTCATTCATTCATATATTTTTTTCATAAGTAGGAACAAGAAATTTCTTTATTTTGATTACCTAACTGTAGTTGTACAGGATCATCTGCTTGTCCTATGCTTAGCCTAAGCCTTAAAAGAGGTGATGTAAGATCATCATTATTAACAACTGTTACTTTGAGGCCCACTCAGAATACAAGAAAAAAATATCAGATATTCCATACATAGTTGCCGCTTGGAATTAACAAAATATATGAAACAGCTGATTTTTTTCGTATTCCGTATTGGCACCATAGTAAAAGTTGTTCATAGTGATGGTCTGAATCACCTCTTTTTGCACCAACTGGATAGCCCTGTATGTAGTCTATCAGTCTCTGGCAGCGAAATTACAAGCAGTTTTTATTTTGTGGTCAGAATCCGTGAGTAAATTATTCCCCTGATAGTCATTCCTTCTAATCATGGGTATTCGTGTTTTTAAATCTATTTCTAGAACTTGCTGATGATATTTGTTAGAATGGCTCTAACAAAAAATAGAAAGAAGAGAAGAAGATTCTGTACTTACTAACTACTCTTATTAAATAAATAAATAGAAACAAGACATTTCTTGCAATTTTATTAACATTTCTGAACATCAGACAATATAAATTAGTTCATCCATAGTATCACAAAGCATATTTTATTTTGTAATATTACTTACAACATCTGATAACAAATGCACCTTTATAGTTCTTGGTGGGTGCTTGTGTAGTCTACTGTCTGTGGAACTACTAGTTATTACTATGCCGCAACTCGATTTTTCTCGTTCCTTGCAGTTTACTATGAGAAAACGAAATTAAAAAAAAAAGGTCGCGGTCAATTGCATAAAATCACAATTGACCGCAAAAGCTGTTGAGGCTCCATCCGAACTCTTTGATTACGTCAAACTTCAGCCGAAAGAGTGAAAAACTACCGGCGTACCCGTCAGACCGCGCGCGGTCTGTCGAGTCGAGGCGCGGGCAACTGTTTACAAACGCGAGCCGCGACGAACCGCGACCGGACCTATGTGCGCCCTTCTTAGACAACCAGTACAATACAGATGACCGCTCGCCCGCTAGACCGCTCCGACCGCGCATGTGTGCGGAACGCTTTAAACATCATATATTACTGAAAAAACTGGAAGAAGTAGGTATTCGAGGTCTAGCCCTCAAACTTATAGAATCGTATTTACATAACAGAGAACAATCCATAGTATAGTCCTAGATGTATAAAAAACAGTCGTTAAAACCGCTGATGAGCCAAACAGTCTTTAAAACCGCTGGCGAGCCAAACAGTCTTTAAAACTTACGTGGATCAGACGCTTATGAACGCAGCTAAATAAAATTGTCAAACTATCAATACCATAGACAAAATGAACGCCATTTTGTAATTTTCAACATGTTGTTTCGCTGCGAAAATGATTTCAATTTCGCATTTTACTTTCATTGACTGTGTAATTTAATTTCATTTTATAGCAGTAACTAAAAACACCAAAATGGATTTGCCAGAAGTCAAAGCGTTCAACGCCGAGGTAATTTTTCTCGAAAATCTGATCACCAACGATCTCAATGGAGGTGTTCCGTGGCATCACTAAAACAATGATTTCTTTGCAGTTATCCGGGTTGTACGACAACAAGCCGCCTATATCGAAGGCGAAAATGAGTGCTATCACCAAAGGTGCTATAAAAGCCATAAAGGTCTACAAGCATGTAGTGCATAGTGTGGAAAAGTTTATTCAGAAGTGCAAGCCTGAGTATAAAGTCCCAGGACTTTACGTGATAGATTCGATAGTACGGCAGTCGCGGCATCAGTTTGGGCAAGAGAAGGATGTGTTTGCGCCGCGGTTTGCCAAGAACATGCAACAGACCTTCGCGAACCTGTTCAGATGCCCTCCTGAAGATAAGGTTAGTTATGTAAAATTTGTTTTAGGTTATAGGCTGTCTCGCTCTTATCAGTGCACTGGATAACAGCAAACATTCCTGTTATCTTGGAAGCTTGATATGAGGCATCCCGAGATAAACTATTTTTTTACAAACATTCATTAGGTAAAACACTCATATTAAGCTTTTACATGCCTATTTGAACTTTTCCCTATAAAATTTGATTGATGAATTGATTACTTCACCAGTTCCTTAAAAGATATTTTGTTAGCCTCCCATTCCAGTGTCTCAGAGGCAAATTAAATAAAATAATTCTTATTACATAGTAGAATTTGTACTTATTTCTTTTGATGAAATTTGGTGTAATATAGAGTAGCATTTCAACCAGATACTGGCAAGTGATATTATGTGGTGAAACATGGCTTTTTGTGTTGCTACCTAGGATCCATAGATGCTTCTAATAGAGTGTCTGCTGCTTATTAAGGCATGATTTCAACATGACTGATAATGACATGACAACTTAATATATCACTTAGCATGAGTTGTGCCGTTAATTATGTATATAATATGTGGACTAATATTATATACATAATTGTCACAGTAGATTTGAGACAGTGTATTATGATATATTCTAATATTTTTATTTGATGTGAACAACAAAGCATTTATCTGTCTGTCTAATAGCCTGGAACAAATTGCTTGAGGTGATAAGGCTGCCATTTAGTATAAACAATTTGTAATGATTTCCCTGTATTTTGTTTTTTTTTTAGCTCCCAATGCTAAAATGATGTGGTGTTATAAGTTTGACATGGTTGTGTGTGTGTGTGTGTGTGTGTGTGTCTGTCTGTGGCAACAGATGAAGCAATTTTGATTCTATTTTAAAGGAGAATAAATCGGAAAAGGAAAGAAGTGTTCTTAGATATGTTTCAACAAAATCGGCTCAGCCATTTGAAAGTTATCAGCTCTTTGTTTACTGCAATTAGAATCTTATTGTGTTCTTATTGTGTTGGTTCAATAATAAAGAGTTATTTATCTAATTTCTACAACTCATATAATTTTGGTCTACAATTGGAATAGGTTGCCTGAGGATGTAATCTCAGCAAGGACTATCCTTACATAGTATAAAATAAAGTCGCTATTTTCGTTTGTTTGTCTGTATGCTTAAATCTTTAAAACTACGCAACGGATTTTGATGCGGTTTTTTTAATGGATAGAGTGATTCAAGAGGAAGGTTTATATGTATAAAAATTCCCGAAATTCCCACGGGAACGGGCACAACGCGGGTAAAACCGCGGGGCGCTGCTAGTAAACACATATAAAAATGAACAGAACCTTTGGATAAAGAAAGAAAAAAAACTGTTGACTGATAAATACTAATTATTTAACTCTGCTTGATAAGGGCACAATACACATGCATTGCAATATGCACTACTTGCATATAATCAAATAAGTAAATAAATAAATTAATTTAATAGTTTAAAATTTTACAATTCATCTTGCAATCCATCCGTGCGCTATAGCACTCCAAATTGAGAAAGACTGCCAAATGGGGTCAAAACGAAATCAATTCTCAATTTGGAGTGCTTTAGCGCACGGATGGATTGCAAGATGAATTGTAAAATTTTAAAATGTGTAAAAACCACTTTACCTTCCGTAGTAAGATAAGGTGACCGTTTAGTAAACTAATTCCTCACGTTTTAGTCCCTGGAATTTGTTTTAATTTTTGGAATCTGCTTGACTAACAAAAGATTATCTAATGCAATAACAATGTCCTTCCCTAAATTCCAGCGCAACATAATCCGAGTGCTCAACCTATGGCAAAAGAACAACGTGTTCTCGGCGCAAGTAATCCAGCCGCTCATGGACATGGCCGACCCCTCGCACCCGCTGCATCAGGAGATCCAGAACCAGCAGAATAACACTGCTAATGGTATGTCACGAAAAAAAAGCTTCGATTTTTCTCCTGTTTTTTTAAGGCTTAAATGCCATGAGAACCCAAAAGAATGTGGGAGATAAACCCAATCCTCACTGCTAAGTGAGCTTCAGTCGTTTGGGTTTTGCACAGCTTCTACTTCTTTTACGTTTTGGCGTCGCAGTGTTGTGCATTTGCCACTGACAAGTGTAAAGTTTTAATATTTTGTCAAAATAGTCAGAGTCATAGTCACGTCATAGTCCAATAAAGTCACGGTCAAGTCCAAACATAGTCCAAGTCATATCTCAGTAAAGCAGTGGAGACTTTACTAGAGGCGTCTATGGAGTTATGGTAACAACACGGAACAACATGATATGTCACATTATGTCACTTGCCTACACTCATACACGTAAATCAGCTTATAATCAAGAAATACCACAATTTTTCACTAATTATCACTGATAAAAACACAAGTTTAACAAAATAATACAATGCGGCGACATGATTTTTCCGCGTTCCCGCCAAAAACTCTTGCACAGCTTAGATAATATCACAGCCACCAAGAAGTTTGGCATAATTATACTAATGCTTTTTGGTATAGTAAGCGCCAAACAAAATCGACGTATGGGAAGTTATGCGCAGAACGCTGCGCAAAAGCCTAAATATGGGTATACAAGCGGGAGCCAGAGAGACTCGCGCCGGGGCACACCCACCCGCCAACCTCATGCCTCCCGCGCGCTCCCTACGCCCGAGCTCACTACTTCGCCATTTGTATAGGCATTGTGCACACATGCACAATAATCAGCAAATCATGGCGAAGTGTCATCTGCGCCTAACTTCTCATCCGTCGATTTGTGTGGCGCTTAGTATATATTTTATAAGCATTTTTGTGATGAATATAGACATTTGCTCTGTCTCTGGATTCTGATACATTTTATTTTCCATTTTCTTAACTATGTATTTAAAAATATTTATTATGTAGTATATCAGTCTCTGGCAGCCATTTCACAAATTAGTTTTGTTTAGTTTGAGGTCAGAGATCATGTGTAAGATGTCCCCTAATATGGATTGTTAATATTAATTTTCTCATTTCAGGCAGCAGTTTAAATATCAGCCACAACACGGACAAATCATCGCCTGGAGCTGCCCAGCACTCGCCTCCCATGTCGTCGCCTATGGGTGGAGACCAGGTAAATATTGACTTGTCCTCTTGACACCACCGGTATAGGCCAATAAAATTCATACAAGTCAGCAGATATGAAGTTAGGTACAGGCTGCGCTATATTATAATGTAGCATGCCTTATATCTGCGGGTTATATGTTATATCGAGCTTCAGTATATAGATCATATACTATACTTATTGGAGATCCATAGGGGAGGCCTATGTACAGCAGTGGATGTCCTTTGGCTGATGGATGGTTTAGATTCACAGATTGTTTACTGTACTTTGAAAAATGAAGGTCTTTAAATATTTTTTTTTCTCATTCCAGTTCCAAGACGAACCATCAGGCCAGCCAAATCTCAAGTTCAACAGAAAACTACTGAATGACTTTGAATATGACAGCGAAGATGACCAAATGATGGATACCGCGCCTCTACCGCCACACTCCAGCCACGGCCATTCAACCAGCCATACAAGCCATTCAACAAGTCATACAAGCCATTCAATGAGTCATACAAGTCATTCAATGAGTCATACAAGTCATCCCAGCAGTCATACAACTCATACAAGTCAGAGTCACGGACAGAATCAGCAGCAGACCATCAGTCAAAACCCGGCTGATGCTATGGCTAGGTAAGAAGCACTTTGTAATCATTAAATTAATTGAACATTTTTGTATGGAAACTGGCATATCCACCCGCCATCATTATGATTTTTTTTTATGTTTCCGCGCACAATGAAAGTAGTATATATGGGTAAGGGGACACTTATACAAACAATAGATGTTCAGTACTATGATACCCTAAAGTGTCACGTTCTCGAGATGTTTGGATGTAAAGATCGCAAAGTTCTCGTACAGCCATCTTTACAGCCAAATATCTCAAAAACGTGACACTTTAGGGTACCATAGTACGAAACATTTCCCCCCAAGTGTCCCCTACCCATATATACTACTTTCATCAAATGCGGAAACTGAAAAAAAAAAAAATGGCGGCGGTTGGAAATGCCACAAATGTTCAAACCCCTTTACTAATAATTTAAATGTGAAGAGAATATATGTAGGAACATCTATAGAAGAGGCCACAGCAGTGGTTGTCTTTCAACTTAAATGTTAATTATATTTTTTTCTCTAGTTTAGTTTTGTGCAGAATGTTATCGTTATAAAATGTGTTGTAAATGAGATATTAAATTTTATATGAAAACCGGATACACTCACGAAATATAAAATTTAATAATGAATCCTCATGCTAGTTTTAATCAAATGAGATATTGTTAAAAAAAACTGCTACGTATTATTTTTCTGAGATTTGATAGAAATACATACTATGTGAAATAAAAATACAAAAATGATGATATTGGTAACTTTTCTATTGCAGTATTTTAACAAATCCGGAGATAATGAGACAGCTCCACAGCTTGCAGGCTCAGATGCAAATGATGACCGGCATGCAGATTCCTGTAAGTACTGATTCCTACACGGTAATGTTGAAATGCGGATTGGCAAGTTGAAGTGGCAATGGGCAGGGCTAATAGCGCGGAGGACTGATGACCGATGGGGTCAAAAAGTTCTCGAGTGGAGACCACGCACCGGCAAGCGCAGCGTAGGACGTCCAACCATAAGGTGGACGGATGATGGAAGACCGCAGGATCGCGCTGGATGCAAGCCGCTACCAACAGGTCTTATTGGAGATCCATAGGGGAGGCCTATGTCCAGCAGTGGACGTCTTATAGCTGATGGATAGATGGACTGTTAAAATTACCCTTGAAGCACAGCGTACGACGTTCTACAGTCTATAGTGATCCACAATTAAATCTCTTTAAATTTTCGAATTGTCCCTATTTTTTTTTTACCAACATTGATGAAAATTTAGAATTGCAATGGTAACCATTTTTCTTGTTGTTTTCAGAATCTGATGCCTATGATGTCGGATATGCAGCAGATGCAACAAAACCAAAATCAACAAACTCTACCATTTTTAGTGAGTACATGACTTTTATTGGAGTAACACTTACAGACTAATTTGAAAGATAACGTAGTCACAATCGTGTAAAAAAAGTGTCTGAAGCAAAACTCTGCCCAAGCTATGTAGTGCAGGCTTTTTAGTTAGTCGTAAGGCGATTGCAAGGCTGCAAGCCGACTACAACGCCGCGCGATGCCAAAGTGCTCGGTTACAAGCACTAATTAGGTGACATAACGTCGAGATTCGAAAAACGGGTCATTGTGACGTCCACTGCTGGACATAGGCCTCCCCTAAAGTTCTCCAATAAGACCGGTTGATAGCGGCTTGCATCCAGCGCGATCCTCCGGTCTTAATTGGTCTTCGGTATTACGTAAATATTGTTTATTCCAGAGTTCGGCGCCAGAGCAACAGAAGAGCGACGCCAAAGACGAAGCGGCCAACAACGAGTCGGACATCGAGTTCGTCGACGCCGGACCCACTGTTATAGAAATACCCGACGCTAACGATTCTAGGTGAGAAGGGATTTTATTTTATTAATAATCCAAATTATATTCTACGACATCTCAGCCACAATCTAGCGTGTCCTCCAGCCATAAAAGCTGACGCTGAAAGTTACAACATAACATTTTTAAAATTGTTGAAAACTATTGGTGGTAAATGTCACGCTTTTTTGCGTAAGCACCAATTACTTAGGTACGTGTCACGATTGTTATACTCAGTTATAATAAGATTTTTTAAACTGAAAAGTAGAAGATTTTAATTCGAATAACCAATGAAATAATCGGAATGCTTATAGCGCTAGCGAATAGCGTTTGAATCGTGTGAATTTGTGGCACTAAATAGTTTTTAATTTTAATAATTTTCAGGAGTCCATCACCGAAATCGCGTCGGCACCGATCACGATCGAAGTCGCCAAAACGACGTAGACGCGGGTCGAGATCACGCTCGCGATCGCCGCGGAGACGACGGGATCGAGACAGGGATCGAGACCGGGATCGGTAAGATAACATACTGTTACTGAGATACCAATAACGTCGGCACCGATCACGATCGAAGTCGTCAAAACGACGTAGACGCGGGTCGAGATCACGCTCGCGATCGCCGCGGAGACGACGCGACCGCGACAGGGATCGAGACCGGGATCGGTAAGATAACATACTGTTACTGAGATACCAATAACGTCGGCACCGATCACGATCGAAGTCGCCAAAACGACGTAGACGCGGGTCGAGATCACGCTCGCGATCGCCGCGGAGACGACGCGACCGCGACAGGGATCGAGACCGGGATCGGTAAGATAACATACTGTTACTGAGATACCAATAACGTCGGCACCGATCACGATCGAAGTCGTCAAAACGACGTAGACGCGGGTCGAGATCACGCTCGCGATCGCCGCGGAGACGACGCGACCGCGACAGGGATCGAGACCGGGATCGGTAAGATAACATACTGTTACTGAGATACCAATAACGTCGGCACCGATCACGATCGAAGTCGCCAAAACGACGTAGACGCGGGTCGAGATCACGCTCGCGATCGCCGCGGAGACGACGCGACCGCGACAGGGATCGAGACCGGGATCGGTAAGATAACATACTGTTACTGAGATACCAATAACGTCGGCACCGATCACGATCGAAGTCGTCAAAACGACGTAGACGCGGGTCGAGATCACGCTCGCGATCGCCGCGGAGACGACGCGACCGCGACAGGGATCGAGACCGGGATCGGTAAGATAACATACTGTTACTGAGATACCAATCACGTCGGCACCGATCACGATCGAAGTCGCCAAAACGACGTAGACGCGGGACGAGATCACGCTCGCGATCGCCGCGGAGACGACGCGACCGCGACAGGGATCGAGACCGGGATCGGTAAGATAACATCTGTCTAGCAAAGCTCGGCCCTGGTTTGGACCTGAATGTGGACGCGCCGAAGCGCAAAAGCATCAGGCATACCTGGCTTGGGCCGATGCTCGAAACCGTAAGTCGAGGGACATTCGTCTGAGGAAGAAGGCATACAATAGGGCTGCTAAGTCCTGTAAAAAGGTTATGCGGAGGGCTCGCTTTGATCACATTAGTCGAATAGGCAATAAGCTTGCTTCTTACCCTGCGGGTAGTAAGGCATTCTGGTCCCTAGCTAAATCGGTTGAAGCGAACTTCTGCCGCCCCTCACTGCCTCCGTTGCTGAAACCCAATGGTTCGCTGGCCCATACAGCGGTTGAGAAAGCAAATTTATTTGCATCTCAATTTGCTGAGTCTTCGCGTCTGGACCCCGGTAGTGCGAGACCTCCAACTTTGCCAAATTGTGGCTCTGTAATGTGTGATATACATATCCGGCAAAAGGAGGTTCTCAAGGTTCTCCGCAGTCTTAATCAGTCTTATTAATAAACATGGAGTAGCGAGAGATTAAAATTACTCCAAGGATTAAACTTGTAGTAGTCAAAACTTGTATTAATAAACCAGGACTAAACAAGAATTAGCTTAAACCGTCACTACACCAAGGTTTAAATTTAGTCCTACCAATGTGTAGGTTTAAGGAAGGTATAACCATACTAACTATTACTCAATCTGTGACATTGACTTTGACATATTGAGAGAGATATAACCTCAAAATCGTGTCATTTTCTGATTTGCATTTGTGATTTAATTTTGTGAGTGTTTGTTGTCTTGTATTTCACTTAGCTAGCGGAATATTTTGGTCTTAATAGTGTTATTTTGTGGAGAAGTGATTAAAATCATGGATCTTTATCTACGTGACATTGAATTACTGGAAGAAATCGAGGAAATGGAAGATATCAATAGTTTATCTTCAATGCGACGGCTAAAGTTTTACAAAAGCAGAGAAAATCCTTTTGAAATGAATGATGAAAGAGATTTCAGGTCAAAATATCGATTCACCAAAAAGACTGCATTGTATATAATAGACATTGTAAAAGGCAGCTTGGAGCATGATATAAGAGGAGGTGCAATTCCACCATATCTGCAAGTGTTGACAGCAATTCGAACATGGGGCCGTGGAGAGGTAAAAATAATAGTACCTACTTTATGTTTACACAAAAATGAAATCTTCTACCTCTTTCCAAATAGGTACACATATAACATTATGCCTTATTTATTTTTCAGATCCAGGATGATGCAGGAGATTTGTCAGGCATCAGTCAGCCGCAGGTTTCAATAATATGCAAACAAGTGGGCATAGCTCTGGCATCAAAGCGAATAGATTTTATAAAAATGCCACAAACTGAAGAGCAACAAAACAAAGCAATAGCTGATTTTTATGCCATAAGCGGCTTCAGACAAGTTATAGGTGCAATAGACTGTACCCATATTAAAATCCCAAAAGTAAGCGGAGATGTTGGACAGTATTATATTAACCGTAAAGGATACAGCTCCATAAATGTTCAAGTAAGCACGTATTAAACTTCTTAACCTTTTTAATTGCTTACCTAATAACCTTAATAGCTATGAAGGCAAATATGTATAACCATATTATCTGCAATAGAACAGCAGTGTACTAATAAACTCCTAAAATACTGAGATACAGGTCTCAAACCTAGTTTTAGTCACTTTTGTAAGAATAACCTAGATTCATTAGATTTGTTTAATTACAGGTGGTATGTGATGCACAACTACGCATTATGGATATTGTGGCACGTTGGAGAGGAAGTACTCATGACTCGCGGATTTTTAATGAGTGCTTACTAAAAACTCGGTTTGAAAATGGAGAGTTCAAAGGTCGCCTTCTTGGTGATTCAGGATATGCCTGTACACCTTATTTATTCACTCCAGTTTTAAATCCAACATCACCTAAAGACGAAGCATATAACCAAGCACACATCAGGACCCGCAATAAAATTGAATGTTGTTTTGGGGTATGGAAACAAAGGTTTCGTTGCCTACTGCGAGGTTTCACTACAAATCTGGAAAATACAAAAGTTGCTATTGTGGCATTAGCAGTTCTTCACAATATTGCACTAAATCATGACGGCAGTGCAATAGAAGAGAACAGCTTTATAGCTGTTGATGCAGAAAATGATGTGATTAATGTAGGAAATCAAATAAGGGGGAATGCAGTTCGTGCAGCATTTATAGAAGCAAATTTTTAAAATTAAAATACCTATGCTTGTGTTTATTTATCTTTTTTTGAATGATTAAAAAACATAAATAAATAGTACAATTTTTTATTTAAAAACTAGCATAACAAAGTAAGCATCTAAATCTAATTGTAAACAACTTCCAAAAGTGGTGTTATTAAAATATTATTACTATACAGGGTAATACAGAACTGGTGTACTATGCAGAAAGAAGGTGACTTAGACCATCATTGTGAACAACTTTTACTATGGGACTAACCCAGAATTCCAGAAAAAAAATGAATCAACAAAATGTTGGAAACAACTGGTTTTTTTCTGTAATTCCAGGTTGACCTCATAACGATGATCCACTTTTGGTTTAGTACAGGGCAAGCACATAAACCTGTATGACTGAGTACATCTTTCTAATTACACAACTAGTGATATAGTAATAGTTACATCTTTATTTATCAAAGCTTAGCCTAATTACATACTTAAGAGGCCCAATTACCGTAAAAAGTGTTCTCTCTATCGAATGCCTAAAGTGAAAAAGAAACAGAAGTATGCTATTTAGCTATTATAATTACGATGGCGCCTCTGTAATCGGGCTTTAGGAGCAAACCAATATATACAATCTACTTATATGAAAACTATTCACTATACCTACCTATATAATACAAACAACCCACTGCAAATTAACTAAGCTAACTCTTCACGTGCTTTTTTTAATTCTAAAATTTGTGTTTCAAGAATCGCACTTTGTAATTTTTGTCTGTGTATCTGCATTTTTATTGCATGCTCTTCTCTAGCCATTTCCATTTTCATTAAATGTTCTTCGTCTTTTAATATCTTACTGTGGCTTATCATCATATTGACATAGTCACCATGGGTATCCTGTAAAAAGATTTATTTAAAGTTAGAGCATCTAATATGTCAACAGTATAAAGTATTCCTACATAGCCGATAGTTCAATTCGTGACATCATTAACAAGCCTTCGCTTATAATGTTACTTAGGTGCATATGCAACCACAGGTGTGAGAGCGCTTGTTCTCGACAATTTGTTTCACTGGACAACGGACCTTTTTTTTCACCGGGTTCGCGGCGGTGTATGGTTTGACACACCGGACATCCATCCAGCGAAATTATGAAGACATTTAATTTGTTTATTGATGGTCCGTTGTCCAGTGAAACATGGCCATGGACAAGCGCTCATAATCCTCAACCTGTGGGTATAGATTAGGATCAAGTTGAAACAAATACAAGTAAATGTTACCTTTCTGGACTTCACACTTCTTTCTATTATACTATTTTTCAGTTTCCTTCGGGGAATCTGAAAAAAAAATATGAACATAAGTTTCTCAAGTTTCTGACAAATAGGTAGACTCATAAGTAAAATGAACTTTATTATTACTTATTATTATTTACATACCTCTTTTTGAAGTCCTGTACTCAAATTTTTATTTTTCGGTGTGTCCGTAATAATTGGTGTGTCGTCTTGAGACACCTGTAAAATAAAATTGATGTACCATTAGTATACATACTTAAAAATATTATGCAAATCATTTCAAGTCTACTTATTAATTATTTATAATTGGCTCACCACACATGAAATTAACTTCTGACTGTCTACTTGTTCATCGACATCTTCAATTGTTTCAATGATAATATCCTAGAAAAAAAAAAATAGTTAAAATGTATTTATATACAGGTATTTCAAATAACAGCACTTTCTGATATAATATTGATTGATACTTACAGGTCCACTTTGATTGACACTGGTGATTATCAGTGGTTTAGAATCCTGAAAAATAAGAAAGTATTATGTACAGCTACAGTACAGTAAATACAATTAATATTATTCTGTAACATCATGTGATTTCAAGTTGACTGACCTGTTCTGTAATCCTACAAGTTTCGCAGCTTGATGTCTCAGGTTGAGACTTAGATGTACTTGGGATCTATTTAAAAAAAACAATATATTATTGACATGGTTATATGCAATTCACACTAAGGCTAAAAATAATAAAAAATGCACTTACAGCAGCACCACAATCACAATCAAATGTATTCATATCAGTGAGCAGCTCTGCAGGATTTAACAAATCTATGACTTCAGCCACCGAGTCATCGGGTGACTTTGGTCTTGCTCCACCGCCTGTCTTCTTTGCCTCTTTTTGGAAACTGCTAAATGTTTTTCGAGCATTTATTTTCATAGTTTTCCACTGCACTTTCAGTTGGCTTAACTCCCTTGGTCGTCCATTTAATTCGTTAAATCTAGAATAAAAGATAACATAAGCATAACTTTCATCAAACTTTTTCAAATAAAGCAACATCAAGAATTTAAGTACTTACTTTTTGTGGACTTCTTCCCAAGCTTTATTCTTTTTCTTGGTACTATTAAAGTCCAAGGTCTTACGCTCAATTATTTCCGTATATTCCTTAAGGATCAAACGTAATAATTGCTGAAACAAAAAGTAATTGCTTAATTAGTATCAAACAAATACCACGATGTAATTCTAAAGTACTATGGATAGAATAAAATATATTTTAACTATATACCTTTTCGTCTTCATCCCAGTTAGTAGAGCGAATACGTTTTTTTGACTCCATTTTCAGAAGATTTGCAGAGATATTTTAATAATTTTATTTATGTTATGCACGGTTTATCCGCCAAATTGTCGAAAACACAACTGAATTGACAGATAAAACTTCAAAACAAATTGTCACAACTCAAAAAAATTAAATACTGTCATCGAATACATCGCTGTCACTGTCAAATAACGTTGCTTTCGTTCACTGACTCATTCTTTTTACTTTTAAAATGCAAGGGTTGCCATAGTATACGCTTTAAACCTGGAGTAAGGAAAGCTTTGTTAGTCCGAGCTTACTCCGTGTTTATTAATAACGTCACTAAACCTAAGTTACTCCTTGGCTACTCTCGGACTAACTATTCCAAGTGTAAGTTCGGACTAAGGCAGGAATAGGCAATTTTTATTAATAAGACTGAATGTGAACAAGGCCAGTGGCCCTGATGGTATTCCGGCCATTGTATTGAGGACTTGTGCGCCTGAGTTGTCGCCTGTGCTGACTCGCCTCTTTCGCCTATCTCTGAAGACAGGTCAAGTGCCCAAATCTTGGAAGCTTGCTAACGTGCAGCCTGTACCCAAAAAAGGTAGCCGTGCCGACCCTGCCAATTACAGACAGATTTCGATCACGTCCATACTTTGCAAGAGTATGGAACGTGTCCTTAACAACAGGCTCCTGGCGTACCTGGAAGCGAATGACCTACTCAGTGACCATCAATACGGCTTTCGCCGAAACCGGTCTACTGGGGACCTTCTGGCGTACGCCACACACATCTGGAGTGAGGTCATCGAAAAGCACGGGGAGGCGCTTGCTGTCTCCTTGGACATCTCCAAAGCTTTTGACAGGGTCTGGCATGAGAGCCTAATTGGCAAGCTTCCATCTTACGGCCTGCCTGCTGATTTCTGCGCATGGATATCAGATTTCTTGAGGAATCGGTCGATACGAGTGGTCGTAGATGGCTGCTCGTCAGATCATATGGCTATCAATGCCGGGGTCCCTCAGGGGTCAGTGCTCTCTGCGACCCTCTTCCTACTGCATATCAACGATCTGCTAAAGCCCGGAATCTTTGGGTACGCAGACGACAGTACAGTCGTGGAGAGCTACACATCCGATGCAAGAACCAGCGGGCCACAGATCGAGTCTCACAGAGAGGCTATGGTCGAGCGGCTCAACTTGAGTCTGGAGGCGGTTTCTGACTGGGGTGATGCTAACCTGGTCAAGTTTAATGCCACGAAGACTCAAGCCTGTCTGTTTTCGGCCAAAAAGAGACCCTTCCAATTGTCTCCCGCTTTCCGTGGTGTCTCCGTTCCGGTAACTGACAGCTTGGAACTATTAGGCGTTTCACTCTCATCGACTCTTAACTTTGGCTCTTACATAGAGTCAAAGGCCCAATTAGCTTCCAAAAAACTTGGTGTTCTCTCTAAGGTGAGACGGTATTTCACACCTGAGCAACTGCTTAGTCTGTATAAAGCTCAAGTCAGGTCGTGCATGGAATACTGCTCTCACCTTTGGGATGGCTCCGCCAAATATCAACTGGAGGCTCTGGAGTCGATTGAGAGGCGAGCCAAGAGGCTGATCGACAACGACACTCTGACTATGTCGCAGCTGCAAAGTCTCGAGCATCGACGTAAGGTAGCGTGTTTATCGGCCTTTTACCGGATCCACTTCGGAGAGTGCGCCCAGGAGTTGCACAATCTGGTCCCACCTGCCCCTTTCTTCTATCGTACGGCTAGACAGACGCGACCAAAGCGCCACCCTTTTATGGTGGACATTCCGCGCATAAGAACCAAGCGTTTCGAATCATCATTCCTCATACGAACAGCCAGAATGTGGAACGCTTTGCCTGGGTCTGTCTTCCCGCTAAAGTACAATGTGGGCGTCTTCAAATCTCGAGTAAATAGGTATCTTCTAGGTAAGCGTGCTACAACCTAGACCGCATATCTGCTTAACAACAGGTAGTATGTGGTCAAACGCAAACCTATTCAGAATAAAAAAAAAAAAAAAAAAAAACATACTGTTACTGAGATACCAATCACGTCGGCACCGATCACGATCGAAGTCGCCAAAACGACGTAGACGCGGGTCGAGATCACGCTCGCGATCGCCGCGGAGACGACGGGATCGAGACAGGGATCGAGACCGGGATCGGTAACATATAGATATAGAGATAACACACTGACATTGAAAAACAGATCACGTCGGCACCGATCGAAATTGAATCGAAACGACCGGAACAGGAATCAAAATCTAATTAATACGATTGTCATTTTATTACATACTAGCGACCCGCCCCGGCTTCGCACAGGTGTATTATACATAAATATAAACCTTCCTCTTGAATCACTCTAGCTATTAAAAAAAAATCTGCATCAAAATCCGTTGCGTAGTTTTAAAGACATAAGCATACATGGGGACAGACAGCGGGAAGCGACTTTGTTTTATACTATGTAGTGAAATATTTGTTTAGTAAAATTAATGGTCACGTGAATTTCACTAGAACTAACACAGGTTTGTTACCTAAATTGTTCGACTTGTTATTTGTTGTGCAGTTTCTTTAGTTTACCGTGAATATGGCACATACGTGTTTGCTCTAAGAAGGTTGATCAGCTTCACAAGTTAATTATTAGGAATTAAGTTGTAAAATTATGTATGTACTGCATCAACCCGTTTGCAAACTTATTAAAAAAAAAATAACTGGGCTGAAATATCGGGAGCTCAAATTATAAATAATCGGCCAAGTACGAGTAGGACTCGCGCATGAAGGGTTCCGTACTGTATGGGAGCCCCCCTTAAATATTTATTTTATTTTATTATTTATTATTAAAGTTAATATAAAACTAAATATTCTGTGAAAATTTCAAGCATCTACCTATTACCATTATTAATATAGAGCGAAAAACGTCTAAAAATTCAGGTTTGTTGTATGGGAGCCCCCCTTAAATATTTATTTTATTTTGTTTTTAGTATTTGTTGTTATAGCGGCAACAGAAATACATCATCTGTGAAAATTTCAGCTGCCTAGCTATCATGGTTCATGAGATACAGCCCGGTGATCGACAGACAGACGGACATCGAAGTCTTAGTAATAGGGTCCCGTTTTTCCTTTGGGTACGGAACCCTAAAAACAATCTCGGTAAATAAACTTGTAAGTGTTAATTTTTAAAATTGTTCAAGAATTTGTTTGTGAGTGAACTTATTATTTTTTCCAGGGATCGCGAAAAGGACAGGGACAAAGATCGAGAGAAGAACTACAAAGAAAGAGAAGCAGAGAGGGAGAAACAGAAAGAGCGGGAGAAGAAAGGATTGCCGCCCATCAAGAAGGAGAACCTTAGTGGTAAGACATTTAACATTTTCTACATATAAAGGCGGAATTATACAAATCGGAGGATGTAAAGTTACCTACAAACTGCCAAACCCAATCAACGTGCAGCTTTATTTATGTGAGCTTCAGTCAGGATTGGATATTGCATATCTTGTAGCTAACTATATGAAATGAATGAAACGAAATAATTTATTGTCATAATAGTTACACTGATAACAAGTAATTAACAATTCGCATCGATGTTCCTATCCATGGACTCGTCCAACATGATATCATAATATAACAAAACATATCAATTAATAACATCAAATAAAATTAATGATTATACAAAAAATAAATAAAACCAATTAAAACCATGCTCAAAAACCTATTTTGTGTCTCCGTCAGAAAGCGACAAATATAATCTACCTAACATTCTATAGCTCCCTAACATTGTTTACATAGCCTAGTGACGTCATTCACGACCACATAGTAAAATAATGTCATTCATCGTTTTCGTCAATTACCCGCGAAATTTTAAAACTGTATAATTAAAATGCATTTTTGAAGCACTTAACGATTGAATTTAATTTTTTATCTACACTAATGTTGTAACATTCTACTTATGTTTCCAATACTTGACTTATAATGACTACTGTTATAGCGCAGACAACAAAACACTCAATTTAAGCAATTTCACATGATGTTATAATATCCACATGACATTACAGACAACGTATGCAACTGCATATAACACGGGTATTAAAACACTCGTTACTATTATGAACTCACACTCGTGTTTTAATACCCTTCATTATATGACAGTTGCATAAACTACTATTTCGTATTTTTAGTGGTTTATTGGACCAACAGAATCTGATTGAGATACTTTTCAAAAATGACTGTAATATCCTATAACAATTAGAGCATTCAATCAATCATTTTTTTCACATTTGACAGATGCAATCAAACGCGATATAGCGTTGTTTTTTTCATGATTTTTAAAAGTAATGTGGTTAAAGTGTATGACAAATGTTTAAAATGTAAAATATTAGATAAATAATCGGCCAAGTACGAGTCGAACTCACTCACGGAGGTTTCCGTACTGTATGGGAGCCCCCCTTAAATATTTATTTTATTTTAATTTTATTATTAATTATTGAAGTGAGTATAAAACTAAGTATTCTGTGAATATTTCAAGCATCTATCTATTACCATTATTAATATAGAGCGAAAAACGTCTAAAAATTCAGGTTTGTTGTATGGGAGCCCCCTTAAATATTTATTTTATTTTGTTTTTAGTATTTGTTGTTATAGCGGCAACAGAAATACATCATCTGTGAAAATTTTAGCTGCCTAGCTATCATGGTTCATGAGATACAGCCCGGTGACAGACAGACATACATCGAAGTCTTAGTAATAGGGTCCCGATTTTCTCTTTGGGTACGGAACCCTATAAACAACTAAATGCTCTTACTCTTACTCTGCTCTTACTCTTAGTCTCCTAACGTTGCATGCCGAAAGGCTGAATATGGCGAACTGTTTAAATTATTATATTTTGTAAGTACTTTGTAAACCATTATTATACAATAAACAAATATGAATATGAACTTCACATCCGCCGACTTGAATGATTCCGCCTTCATTAAAACTTAACTTTTACTATGGGTGGTCCCATAGTAAGTTTGATCCTGATATAACGATAAAAACATTGACATAACATAAAAAGCTCACTGTTATTCAACAAAATATGTATTAGGAACAGCAGTTGAGGTCCGATTGATTGATAGAGGTCATAAAATGTCAGGAGCAAGTGACATTTTTATTACAATTTCAGTATTTTATAGTCTTTTTCAAATAGCAAGTCACTTATGACAGGTCCATAGAACGTAAAATATTACGTAAATACATCACGTGACGTCACACCAATAGTTGAATATTTCTATTTATCAGTGAAAACATTAAGCAAACTTACAAGAAAAACTACTAAAATAAACGACAAAGGACGCAAGAAATAGAATAAAGGAATTGATTCGCGTAAACATATTCGCATTCACTTTTTAATTTAATAAAATATTAAATTCGTTAAATTGTTATGTTACGTGCTATTGCCGATCGTGACGTCATGATAAGAGGGCTCGGAAATCGACTATTGTTGAAATCGAAGAATATCGAAAACAAAACATAGGGTTTTTAGATTCGTTTTATTTTTATTTAATTTACACCGTGAAATTTTTACTGTTCTCTTCAGTTTGCAGTACAACCCTGTGGGTGGGCCACCTGTCCAAACTGGCCACTCCTGAAGAGCTATCAGATCTGTTCGGCGCGGTCGGTGGGGTCCAACATATCGACGTGGTGGCGCCGCGGGGGTGTGCTTTCGTCGTTATGGAGAGAAGGAGAGACGCACACAAGGCTAAGATGAAGCTCAACAAACATAAACTGCACTCTAAGGAGATCACGGTAAGGTTCATATTGACGTGGTGGCGCCGCGAGGGTGTGCTTTCGTCGTTATGGAGAGGAGGAGAGACGCACACAAGGCTAAGATGAAGCTCAACAAACATAAACTGCACTCTAAGGAGATCACGGTAAGGTTCATATTGACGTGGTGGTGCCGCGAGGGTGTACTATTTTTATGGTTCCTAAATAACATGAGGTGCACACAAAAAACAATTCTCTCGCTCGCACTCGGCTAAGATGTATATGTGGCTGTATCTCATGGACTGTGTTAGTTAGAACGTTGAAATTTTCACAGATTATGTATTTCTAATGCCGCTATAACAACAAATACTAAAAACAGAAAAAAATATTTAAGGGGTGCTCCCATACAACAAACCTGAATTTTTAGACGTTTTTCGCTCTATATTAATAACTAGACGACCCGCCCCGGCTTCGCACAGGTGTATTATACATATAAACCTTCCTCTTGAATCACTCTATCCATTAAAAAAAACCGCATCAAAATCCGTTGCGTAGTTTTAAAGATTTAAGCATACAGACAAACAGACAGCAAAAATAGCGACTTTATTTTATACTATGTAAGGATAAGGATTGACAGGTAGATACTTGAAATATTCACAGAATATTTAGATAAATATTCACTCTAATAATAAAAAGTTAAATCAAAATAAAATAAATATTTAAGGGGGGCTCCCATACAAGCTCTCTAAATTTTTTGCTCGATATTAATGACGGCAACAGAAAGATGCTTGAAATATTCAGAGAATATTTAGTTGTAGATTCTCTTCAAAAATAAATAATTAAAATAAAAGATATGATGGGGAGCTTCCATACGGTACGGAACCCTTCGTGCGCGAGTCCGACTCGCACTTGGCCGATTATTATGGCTTTATGAGTTTAACATTCATTTTTTTGGCGCTCGTCGCGCTCCGTAAGGAGTAAAATAAATCTCCTTTATTTCGTGTACCGTCTTCGGTCAACAAAACACAGAACACTTTTCATTCAAATCATTTCAAATCATTTTCATTTCTAATAACACGTTTTCCTCAGGTGGCGTGGGCGCCCGGCAAAGGCGTGAAAGGGCGCGAGTGGAAGGACTACTGGGAAGCCGAACTAGGAGTATCGTATCTTCCCTGGAACGAACTACACGCGCAGTGGACGATGGGAGCATTGTCTCTGGACGCCTTCGAAGACGGCGGCGTTTGCGATGAGGAGACTTTACCGCCCTGGCTGCCTCCTAGAGTGAGTATACCTCCTGTATAGTTCTGATTTCCTGGTGCTTTGCGTGTAAGATGCTTTTTTCACCGCTTGTGCAACGTATAGTGATAGTGCTCTTGCTAGAAATCTAGTTTATATGATTTTTTTATAATCTAAATCTATTATTTTACAACGCAGATACTTCCTAAAACCATGATGGACAACATGTCGATGATGGGAGTGGGCATGCTGCCCTTACCGCCGGGCATGCCTCCACGACCTGCTCCCGGTGAGAATATTTTATTTTATTCTATACTAGCGACCCGCCCTGGCTTCGCACAGGTGTATTATACATATAAACCTTCCTCTTGAATCACTCTATTTATTAAAAAATTATAGGCCAAGTACGAGTCGGACTCGCGCACGGAGGGTTCCGTATAAATATTATTATTTAGTATTGAAGTGAATATAAAACTAAATATTCTGTGAAAATTTCAAGCATCTACCTGTTACCATCATCATTATAGTGCGAAAAACGGCTAAAAAATCAGGTTTGTTTTATGGGAGTCCCCCTTAATTATTAATTTTATTCTGTGATTTAGTATTTATTGTTATAGCGGCTACAGAAATACATCATCTGTGAAAATTTCAGCTTTCTAGCTATAGCGGTTCATGAAATTCAGCCTGGAGACAGACGGACAGCGGAGTCTTAGTAATAGGGTCCCGTTTTTACTCTTTGGGTACGGAACCCTAAAAATGACAAAAGATACTTTAGAAGTAACTTACTGATCCAATAATATTACTCCGAAAACATAAAACACAAATTACACAATCGAGAAATTCTCGCTTACTAGCATGTGACGTCACCAGAGTTGCCGCCCATATTAGAGCGTTTTACAAATAAAATATTTAAAAATGTCGTATTTTAATTCATGCAATTTGCGAAAATTAAACATATTTTAGTTTAAATTAAATGAAATATGTCTTTTTCAGGCTATTGTCTGTAAGAATTACCACAATCAATATTATATTTTCAATGTTGTCAAATAGCATATTGTGCATGCACTGTATAAACCTATGAACCATTTGTGGAGATATTTGTGTCCACGATTGTAACCAATATAATTTTACAGACATGTCCGGCGGCGCAATGAACTCCCCGCTCACAGGCGGCGCGCTGGCGATGCCGCCCGGCGGCGCAACCTTACCCAACATGCCCGGCATGCCCAACATGCCGAATATGCCGCCCATGCCCAACATGGCCAATATGCCGAACATGCCCAATATGGCCATGCCACGGATGCCGCCGCCCGGGTAAGTTACACTTCGTATTTAGATTAATACTTGCCCAACCCGGCATGCCCAATAATATGCTGCCCGTGCCTAACATGCCCACCATGGCCATGTCCCGGATACCGCCACCCGCTTCGTATTCGATCAATCGTAAGATCGATCGAATACGAAGTACGATCGGCCTAAGCGTTCGGCTTCTTTTAGTTGATGATTCAATTATGATTAAGACGAAGTTGGTCCCATTTAAATTTTATTGAAGTCGGCTGAAATGTTTTTGAAAACTCAACAATAATGTGAAAATTACTACATTAATCGGCGCGAACTATTCGAATTCTGTACACGGTTGAAGTCGGTTATGGCATTTTTGGCGAAAAAAAAAACAACGGATTGCACTCCGAGAGTGCCGGCAGAAGTGAAAACTTCTAATGTTTAATTTTTCACTTGTGCATTTTTGAATATTTTGGAATGGTTGGGGAATGATATCGCACGAATTGCTTTATTTATCAGTATAAACTAGCGACCCGTCCCGGCTTCGCGCAGGTGTATTATACATATAAACCTTCCTCTTGAATCACTCTATCTATTAAAAAAAACGCTTCATAATCCGTTGTGTAGTTTTAAAGATATAAGCATACATGGGGACAGACAGCGGGAAGCGACTTTATTTTATACTATGTATAGTGAAGTACTATCATTTATGTGGTAAAATACAATATCACATACGCACACTCGCGCAAGCGCCCTGCGCCGCTTAAACGAAACAGCAGGAGCAGGCATACATTTTCGCCGCGCGGTAGAAAGAGAGGGGGATATCACGCCGCGCCGGTCTACTCTCCCTTTTACGAATTTTCGATCATTTACCCTGACGCGTGTTTAACATTTTTCACCCATCCCAAAAAGTGCACAACTCCGCCGCTGAAGTTTACACTTCAGTAATGATTTGTTTTTTAACAGGATGCCGGCGGGTATGCCGCCCGGCATGGCTCCGGGCATGCCGCCCGGGATGCGGCCTCCCAGCATGCCCACAGGAGTACCCGGTAAGCAATGCTATAAAAATGTATTGGCCTAAGAGCCGCTGAAGATCGACCTTCACCCACGTGATAACCAGATGAGACATATTTGGTTGGTTCCTAAACAGCATACGCTGAGATGGAGCTGTTTTGTGACAGAAACATAGACTGAATTACTTTTTCATAGTTATTTAGTTTTAATATTCATTATGCCTAAGAGGTGGGGGAGGCCTTTGCCAAACAATGGGACACAATAGGCTGACAAAAAAAAAAAACTCTGACATCAGGGCTAGCCACCCGGCCTATACGAACTTACTTACTTACTTTATTTATTATGTTGTACTATATGTTATGTGTTTTGTTCTGTATTTTTGTCACAATAAAAAGCTGTCTATGTCTATTTTGTTAAAAAATATTATTCATTAAATTTATAAACACGCCAAAGATAGCTTGTCTAATGAAAAGTGTTCATGGATATTTTTTATTATTTTTGAAATATGTGAACAATTTTTGGAAGGCAATCCTGTATGATTAATTTAGTAAATTGTAATATAAAAAAATGTAAAAAGTGTTAAATGTAATTAAATATCTTTTTATATTGGTTATAAGATCGGTTTCGTACTTTTGATATTTTTGTACATAGTTGCTTGCCAGGTAGTATGAACGAAATTAAGTAAGCAAACCTACCATGATATATTGTCCACATTAAGAACTAAACCGGCTATCAAAAAAATGATGGTAAAAAATATCGAATTATATGTAGTCATGAACACTTCGACAGGAAAGCTATCAAAGGCCTATTTGTATGTAAATAACATTTCATTAAAAAAATTGGCCAAGTGCGAGCCGGACTCGCGCATGAAAAGTTCCGTACCGTAAGGCGGTCCCATATCTCTTGCCGTTATTAATAGCGAGCAAAAAAACTCCTAAAAATCACTATTGTTATATGGGAGCCCCCCTTAAATATTTATTTTATTCTATTTTTAGTATTTGTTGTTTTAGCGACAACAGAAATACACCATCTGTGTAAATTTCAGCTATCTAGCTATCACGGTTTATGAGATACAGCCTGGTGACAGACAGACAGACGGACATCGGAGTCTTAGTAAAAGGGTCCCGTTTTTACCCTTTGGGTACGGAACCCTAAAAACTATGTCTCATCTGGTTATCAGGTGGGTGAAGGTTGTTCATCCACGTCTCTCCTCCTATATAGAGATTGCTTCTTGAAACATTCACTTTATTGTACGTTTATTTTGTGCGTATGAACAACTTTGCATTAGTCCAACACTGTACATAGAAAAGGTTTAATTTACATCTTGGCATAAGCTAGTGTCGGTTTAGCTAAATATAAAAAAAAGTTTGTATCTTCTCTCTCATCTTTCTCGAAATTGACTTAACAAAATAGAACACTTTTTTTTCCCGATTTCAAGGTTAATCTAATTTTTTTTATGAAGTCTATAAACAACATTATACACCAATCTTATAAGATAAAATAATTACAGAAAACTTATGTTATGTACAATGTCTAACGAAAAGACCTAGCTTACTCAATATAAAATACTTTAAGAAAACATAATGTCTTCCCGAAAATCTACCTCTAAAAACTATACACTAATTAAAATTAAATAAACTATTACAATGCTAGCTAAAGTACCAACTACAAATCAAATATAAACATTAAATTTAAATGTATTAGAACAAAAAAAGAGATGAAAGTTTTTTCCCCCCTTTCAAATCACAACACTTTTCTTAGCTTGTTTTCAATCGAGGGAAGTGAACCAAGACTGAAGATGTCCAAACTTTTGCGGATACTTTCCTTATCGTAATCTCATAGTAAATGCTAGTTGTAATTATAGACAGTTTTGTTTTGAGCAGGTTTACAAACGGACGCGGGTCTGCCTCCCAATCCGATGATCAGGTTCCCTCCGGGAATGCCGCCGCAATCCATGCCTCAGCCAGGTAAATATTCTCAAACAAGTGAAATGTCAACTAATTAGATAAAAAATCGGCCAAGTACGAGTCAGACTCGCGCACGGAGGGTTCCGTACTGTTGGGGGGGGCTCCCATACAACAAACCTTATAATTAATTATTTTATTTTGTTTTTAATATTTGTTGTTATAGCGGCAACAGAAATACATTTGTGAAAATTTCATCTGCCTAGCTATCATGGTTCATGAGATACTGCCCGGTGACAGACAGACAGACGGACATCGAAGTCTTAGTAATAGGGTCCCGTTTTTCCCTTTGGGTACGGAACCCTAAAAACCGACCGCAAACAATGATCTTATATTTTAGTTATTGAACCTATCCCGTTTTTGTTGATAGGTGGGGACGTAATATGGAGCAAGTAATAAAATATAACGATTCCGCCTTGATATGCCTACAATTAAATATATTTTCAGAGCCTAGCTAGTCCAGCTACTACGCTATGAATACTACAGAACTATCTAATTCGAAAATGTTGAGAATATAATTCTTAGAGTTTTAGATATTGCAATAAAATGTAATCTTGCATCTGAATCCAAATTGACTGGCATTAGATGATAACCCCTTTGTTAGCGGTCTTACTGGAAATCTTAAGAGGTTGACTGAATCCAGATATACAGGGTTATTTCTAATTAATTAGCATCCTTTTAGGGGATTATTCTGTACATCATAACTAACAACTTTTGTTCTACAACTTTTATTAATTCTCAAAAAAAAGTTGTTGTTCCATAGAAAAATATCATTCACCCTCGACAAAATGTATGGAACAGCAGATTTTTTTTTGAGTTCTGACAAAAGTCGCAGAACAAAAGTTGTTAGTTTTGATGTACAGAATAAGCCCCTAAAAGGATGCTAATTGATTAGAAATAACCCTGTATTATCGATTAGGTCTTTTTTTAACAGGCAAAAGCTTTATTAACTACAAAAAAATACAATACTACTTTATATGCTAAAACTACCTAAACTACTACTACATAAAAAGCATTGGATCCACAGACCTTTGAAGGTCTAAAGATAATCCAAATGCTCGCACCCACTGCCAGTTGGCAGCGTGCCCAGCATGCTGGCAGCATTGCCACGCTGAATGGCAATGCTTATGCGTTGAGCCAAATAAACACCAGCATTTTGGTCACTTTAAAATATGTGAATAAAATTGTTTAATTTGTTTATAGGTATGGTGGGAGGTTTCCTGGGCGGTTTGCTGGGCGTGGGCGGTATTTTGGGCGGCGTGCCTGTGCTACACTTGCCGCCCGCCTTACATCCGCCGCCACAGGTGGGTTGTTGTTTTACATAACCTCTTACCGTCTAATTACAAAAGTTTTACGCACGCTTTATAGACAATGATTAACAGTACAAATTGCACGGCTAAACAGTGTTTAAAGCGCGTTTAAATCTTTTGTGTTAAGGCGGTTAAACTATTTAAATAAAGCAGTTCCTTTAATATTTCACCATGGCAGGTTATATTTTCATGTGTTTAGTTTCTTCCATAGTAATAAAAACTTTACAGACGCATTAAGTTTGATTCGCCTTATACACAATATCTAAACTCTGTTTAAATAAACCCGTTCGAGATTTCATCATAGCCTTCGAGCAAATATCTGTATAGAGTCACAATCGTGCAAAAAAAGTGTCCGAGCCAAACCCTTGCCCAAGCTACGTAGTGGGCAGGCTTTTTAGTTAGTCATAAGGCGATTGCAAGCCGACTACAACGCCGCGCGATGCCAAAGCTAGTGCTCAGTTACAAGCACTAATTAGGTGACATAACGTCGATATTCGAGAAAACGGGTCATTGTGAATTATTTAATGTTGTTTAATCTAAGTCGGTATGTATGACGGCGCTCGGACATTTTTTTTACTACTTTCAATTAGGGACTATGGCTCTGTAGATATTTGCCCGAAGACCATAGCAGATTACATTTATTCATATTTATTTAACTTCCACAATAATTAAACTTGTAAAAGGAACGATTTTATGTCCCCATTGGGCACTGCTAAGAATGCTAATCTTTAAATTCAAGATCATTTATTTTTGAAACATGGTAATACCTAGGACCAATTAAAAAAATCGGTAAAACATACAGAGTCAAATGTAAACAGGTCTCAATATAGATGTTGAGGGCGCTTTTGCCCGTCGTTGCAAATGTCATAATATATGAAATTTAAAAAAAAAATAGAAAAAATTAAAAGCACAATTTTGAAAATTATTAATATCTATAATTTGCGGCACACAAGTCGGCGGATGAGAAGTTATGCGCAGAACGCTGTGCAAAAGCCCAAATATGGGTATGCGCGGGAACCAGAGAGACTCGCGCTGGGGCACACCCGCCCGCCAACCTCATGCCTCCCGCGCGATCCCGACGCCCGTGCTCACCACTACGCCACTTGTGTAGGCATTGTGCACACATGTGCAAGAATTAGCGAATCACGGCGAAGTGTCATCTGCGGCTAACTTCTCATCCGCCGAGTTGTGTGGCGATATCTAAAATCAAAATGGAATTGCCACAATATTTTTTTTTAATTGATTGTTTAATAATTGGTTAATCATTATCATCAAGGCTCTTGTGGGTGGAGCAACTTCCATGTCTCGCGGTCTTCTATTAGTGTTTTTGATTGATTGATATGACTGTAAAATTATTTACTATTTTAACTGTAATTGGCGTCATCAGCCGTACTTATGCAGGGTTATTTCTAATCAATTAGCATCCTTTTAGGGGCTTATTCTGTATATCAAAACTAACAACTTTTGTTTTGCAACTTTTGTCAAAACTAAAAAAAAAAACAGCTGTTCCATACATTTTATCGCGGGTGAACGATATTTTTCTATGGAACAACTTCTTTTTTGAGAATTAACAAAAGTCGTAGAACGAAAGTTGTTAGTTTTGATTAACCTACAGAATAAGCCCCTAAAAGGGTGCTAATTGATTCGAAATAACCCTGTATAACAAATAATATTAAAAATAATATTTTTTTGTTTATTTATTTGATAAAAAAATTGTGGTATTAGCAGCGTTCGGCCGAGACGAATCAAAGCGACGACGCCATGGACCTGGATACGGAAGATCACGCGGAAGATAACAACACCACCAACAACAACGACAACAATGTCCCCGCGCTGCTGCCCGACCAGGTACGTTGTGTCATCGTTATATTAGACTTTGACTAGCTGACCCGGCGAACTTCGTTTAACGCAATATCTTTATAAATTACCAGCGACCCGCCCGGCTTCGCACAAGTGTACTGTACTGTATCAGCCTTTTAATAGTCCACTGCAGGACGAAGGCCTAGACACGAAGGGTGGTTGGGCCATATCCACCACGCTGGCCTAGTGCGGGTTGGTGGATTCACATACGCAATCGATATTCTTCTACGGACGGATGCAGGTTGCCTCACGATGTTTGCCTTCACCGAAAAGCCAGTGGTGTTGAATTCCGTACATAAATTCCAAAGAACTCATTGGTACGGGGCCGGGATTGAAACCACGACCTCACGATTGTAAGGCGGGTGTCACTACCTCTAGACCACCACGGCGTAAGTGTATTATACATCCTTACATAGTATAAAGTCGCTATTTTTGTCTGTTTGTTTGTCTGTATGCTTAAATCTTTAAAACTACGCAACGGATTTTGATGCGGTTTTTTTTAATGGATAGAGTGATTCAAGAGTAAGGTTTATATGTATAATACACCTGTGCGGAGCCGGGGCGGGTCGTCTAGTATATTATAAAACTTCCTCTTGAATCACTATCTATTAAAAAAACGCATCAAAATCCGTTGCGTAGTTTTAAAGATATACATGGGGACAGAGCGGGATGCGACTTTTTTTTATACCATGTAGTGATAGCCTATGTGTTATTCTGATGTACAATCATTACTATTGTAAAGTTTCATCTCAATCTGTTCAGTAGTTTTTGCGTGAAAGAGGAACAAGCATCCATACATAGAAACTTTCGCGTTTATAATATTAGTAGGATAACAACACGACCAACAATAAAGACAATAATGTTGCGCTGTTGTCCGACCAGGTTTATTATATCATTAAATCAGCCGTAAGACTCTAACATATACAGGGTTATTCCTATTTAATTAGCATCCCTTTAGGGGCTTATTCTGTACATCAAAACTAACCACTTTTGTTCTGCAACTTTTGTCAAAACTAAAAAAAACGACTGTTCCATACATTTTGTCGCGGATGAACGATATTTTTATATGGAGCAACAACTTTTTTTTGAGATTTGACAAAAGTCGCAGAATAAAAGTTTTATTTTTGATGTACAGAATAAGCCTCTAAAGGGATGCTAATTGACTAGGAATAACCCTGTATATGCCTCCCATAGATTTCCTATACGAAAGACCGGTTGAAATCTGCTTGCATTCAGACGATCCATTTGTGCTTTTCCACACTAGGTTTACCTATCTCAAAGAAATTTTGGAAATGTTTATCACAAAAATAACTTCATTTTATACTGTTGACGGCATAATATTATTCAGTAGAATAAATAAATAAATATCAAGGGATATCTTAAACACGGTCTTGACCTCAAATTAAGCAACGCTTGTGATATGGCTGCCAGAGATTGATTGACTATTTTTAATACATATTTAAATAGATAGTAACATCCAGACACAGAGCAAACACCTATGTTCATCACAAAAATGCTTGCCTTGGGTGGGAATCGAACCCACGCCTCCTTGGCACAATAGTTAGGGTCACTAACCACTGAGCCAATGAGGCAGAAAAAAGTTATTATAAACTTTTCGGATGAAGGAAGGCATTGTAGGAAAAGTTGGAAAACTTGCCTATGACCGATTCAACAAACCTCAACTGAGTTAGCGTTCTGTAAATATGGCCCAATCGCCCATCGATGTACTTAAGGACAAAAAACATTAAGATCATTATTGTACAAAAAAGATTTACAAAAAAGTTTGATGGAAACAAAAGATGTGAAATTTTATTTTCTACAATAATGATCTTAATGTTTTTTGTCCTTAAGTACATAGTTTCCGAGATATCGGCCAAAAACATTTTTTCAAGATGACGTGTCAGGAACGCATTCTCTGAACGGCCGAACTATAGTCCGTCAGATAGACTAGCAAAAAATATAAGACCCGTATTTTTTCGTTTATAAATTTAATAAAAATTGATGAAGATATAGTCCGTCAAAGTTCCGCGTGACGTCACAAGTGCCATACAAATGTATATAGACTTGCGTAAGAGAGGTTGACGTCACGACCCCCACTCCCAAACTTTGACAAGGTTTATCTTTGTTATTTGTTGTTTGATTAACAAAACGTGATTAACGTGTCCAATATTGTTTGATAACATAACGGACTAATTATAATAAGGTTTTTTTTTTACCAAGTCATCATGCCCATTGTTGGCTAGAATTTATAAGAGAACGTTATGTCATCATCAGCCTGTGTCGACCCACTGCTGGGTATAGGCCTCCTCTCTTAAGTGCCACTGTTCCCTATCTTGGGCCAATCTCATCCACGCTTGACCAGCGATGGGTCTGATGTCGTCGACCCATCGGGCTGGTGGTCTGCCTATAGAACGCTTATCTGCTATCGGGAGCCACTCAGTCAGGGATCTACACCACCGGGCGTCGACACGCCTAGCCATATACTATCACAAACTATAACTTTCAACCATAAACTTATTCTGGACCACGACAGTCATTTCACTGGCGTTAAGACTGATGCAGAACGCGAATAGTTTCTACGACGTTGTTGCGAACCGTCAACCGCACTCTTCTCATTGCAAGTGATGTGAGACCACATCGAGTGTCCACAGACGTCACTAGTGTTCCGATTAATCGAATAATTTTGTTATTTTCTACTCGATTCCGACATATATTATATCAGAAGTAATTTCCACAGATTCAAGCTCTGCTATCCAAGCCGCCTCCCGCGTTCAACGCATCAGAACCGCCTCCGGGTTTCAACGCCACGGAATTACCGCCCTTCACACAAACCGACGACAAACAAGACGACGACAAGAAGGACCGGGACAGGCGGGACCGGGACCGGGACCGCCGGGACCGGGACAGAGACAGGGGCCGGGACCGGGATAGAGATGGGAGAGACAATAGGAGGGATAGAGATCGAGGAAATGAGAGGAACGATCGCGGGCCGCGAGGAGAAAGAGACAGGTGAGTTTCTATTTTATATTATTTTTGTATTACAGTGTTTAATTCTTATTTCTGTAGACCGGGTGCTAGAAATAAGATGACACTATTACTATCTAATATATTTACTTTACTGTAAAACCTCAGAAGAATTACAAGTAATAGAAGTATTGCTAAATTTTACTCAAATAAAAACTACGTTACAGCTGTCTTATTCATATCTGGTTATACAGCATACGCGGAGAGTGAGTGAAACAAAAAAAAACGCAATGTCTGTCGCATACATCAAAATCACCAGTTGAAATGTCAAAATAGTTTGGTTCCACTTTTTTTTTCGGAAATTTGAACCCTCTAGTTCCAGTAAGAAGGTTCAAATCTCTGATCATTTTACCTTCCTACTTTTTAGGGTTCCGTACCCAAAGGGTAAAAACGGGACCCTATTACTAACTTTGATGTCCGCCTGTCTGTCTGTCTCTCTGTCACCGGGCTATATCTCATGAACCGTGATAGCTAGGCAGCTGAAATTTTCACAGATGATGTATTTCTGTTGCCGCTATAGCTAAATACTAAAAATAGAATCAAATAAAAATATAAGGGGGGCTTCCATACAACAAACCTGATTTTTACGTGACGTGATTTTTAGCAGTTTTTTTTGCTCGCTATTAATAACGACAAGAGGATTGGGGCTCCCATACGGTACGGAACCCTTCGCGCGCGGGTCCGACTCGCACTTGGCCGATTTTATTACCTTTTTGAATTTGGACACCCGAGATAACTCAATGCTAGTTTGTAAAACCCTTCGAAATTACGTAAATTCGGGTGTATGTGCATCTTTATCTAACGGCTTTTAAATTTCATAGTTAAAATGCGACAGAGTCATGTATTCTCTTGCTATTTTAGTACGGGAGGTTTGGTAATAACGTTGAAAATATAAGCCCCGACTTATAGACGATAAGAAAAGAAGGACCGGGACCGGGACAGGGATAGAGACTGGGGCCGGGACAGGGATAGAGATAGGAGACATTAATAGGCCCTTCTATTAATAGGGATCGAGGAAATGAGAGGAACGATCGGAGGTCGACAAGAGAACGGGACAGATGAGTTTTTTTTGACGTGAATATACGTCTTTTTATGTTGCACATATAGGGAGACAAGTCAAAAAAACGAATGATAACAAAATCGGGAGATACAGTTTGGTGTTGCAGCTTCTTATCTATTATCTCCATTCTAAATTCAATTACACCATTAGATAGCTAAATTAGCTGCTAAATAATTAAATAATGTATTACGCTACGTAAGGAATATCATACCATACATCGCGCAGGAGGAGGAACCGTCGCCATTTAGAGGTAATTTTAATTCTCAAAGTTTAACCTAATATAACAAACCAAGAAATCGAAGAGTCTGAAACAAAGAAAATGTCGTGTTATCAGTATTTATAAGAATGTTTTGTTTCGTAGGGATGGCGGCAGAGAGGATCGGCGGGACCGGGGAGACCGGGACCGCGGTGGGCGACGAGACCGGGACCGGGACCGAACAGATCGCGACCGAGACCGGGACCGCTTCCCACCTAACAGGGACTCCAACAGGTATGCTTATTTCACGGCCATTGCGTTTGTGCTACAATTTATTGCAAGAAAGAGTTTGTGCCTAATAAAATGACTAATATCAAGGCTGCGCCCGTACCGTTCTACGCACGTAATACGTATCATATGCAAGGTGTTGATTTATAAAATGTAGGAATTCAAAGAGGAGTATATGATATAGTTATAACCCGATTTTAGGGAGAACGCGTTTTCCCTAATTAGAACTAGTTATTACGAAATGTCTTTGTCACAACGCGTTTTCCCTAGTTATAACTAGTTGTTACGAAATGTTTACAAGATAATTTCGAAAATCAATATTTTATAACGTTTTAGTTTTCTGCGATAGTTAAGAAGGGTGTTCTCGACAATACTTAATTTTAATTTTATCTTAAACAGATCAAGCAGAGAAAAGTCGCCGCGTCAAGGCAACAACCCAGAAAACCCGGAAAAATCGCTACAAGAGCGTTTGTGGGAGATGGCCAACGGGAAATCCGCCAGCAACGGGACCAGGCCTGACGACAAGCCTACAGAGCCCGACAGGGAGCGGGACGACAGGCCTCCCGGCGAGAGGCCTGCCGATAGGCCTGCCGACGGGCCGCCTAGTAATGATAATGGTGAGTTTATATTCAAGTCTGATAGCAACAGGATCAGAGCTGAGGACAAACCTACAGAGCCCGACCGGGAGCAGGACGACAGGCCTCCCGGCGAGAAGCCTGCCGAGGACCGCCCGGCGAGAAGCCTGCCGACGGGCCGCCTAGTACCTAACTTCACTATGTAGAGCTGCTGTCTCTCCTTCGGCTAATAATAATACGCGGAAGCCTGCATTGCGAAAAAGAATTTCCTCTGCCGTTATATTTAATTATTCCTAAAAAAAAATATCCCGGTTTTTTATAATTGACTGTCTCAGTGGCTCGATGTTTAGTGACCTTGACTCCTGGGCCGTAGGAGCGTGAGTTCAATTCCAACTCATCTAATTGATCGCAGCGAAGCGAAGGTTTATGCTCCCACACGACGATTTGGTTTTCGTCTGTCCGGATGTATGTTTATGCTTGTCTTCAAGTCGCATTTTTCAACGAATCTGGACGAAACACAGGTGTTTTTAGCTATCGAGTATTTTCATCAGCCGATTTTGATAGTATTTGTTAAGATTGTGTAGTATCTAAATCCCAAGATTTGCGAGTAGAGTCTGGCCAACGAAAGCTGTCCAAGAAAAAAGGCGGGAGTTTAAAAAAATCAAGAGCTGTTAGCTTGTTTTCTAGTACCGCTCAGCTGATCTCCATGAAATTTAGCATGCACGTAGTTAACCTAACAGCTCTTGATTTTTTAAAATTCCCGCCTTTTTTCTTGGACAGCTTTCGTTGGCCAGACTCTATTAACCAAATCGGTCCAGAGCGAGTCGAGATATAGGCCTATAAAGACACAGTTAAGCCGCTGATCGGCGTACAAAAAAGTCTTCAACTTTGAAACCGCGGTTTTAAAATTCCCGCCTTTTTTCTTGGACAGCTTTCGTAGGCCAGACTCTATTAACCAAATCGGTCCAGAGCGAGTCGAGATATAGGCCTATAAAGACACAGTTAAGCCGCTGATCGGCGTACAAAAAAGTCTTCAACTTTGAAACCGCGGTTTTAAAATTCCCGCCTTTTTTCTTGGACAGCTTTCGTTGGCCAGACTCTATTAACCAAATCGGTCCAGAGCGAGTCGAGATATAGGCCTATAAAGACACAGTTAAGCCGCTGATCGGCGTACAAAAAAGTCTTCAACTTTGAAACCGCGGTTTTAAAATTCCCGCCTTTTTTCTTGGACAGCTTTCGTTGGCCAGACTCTATTAACCAAATCGGTCCAGAGCGAGTCGAGATATAGGCCTATAAAGACACAGTTAAGCCGCTGATCGGCGTACAAAAAAGTCTTCAACTTTGAAACCGCGGTTTTAAAATTCCCGCCTTTTTTCTTGGACAGCTTTCGTTGGCCAGACTCTATTAACCAAATCGGTCCAGAGCGAGTCGAGATATAGGCCTATAAAGACACAGTTAAGCCGCTGATCGGCGTACAAAAAAGTCTTCAACTTTGAAACCGCGGTTTTAAAATTCCCGCCTTTTTTCTTGGACAGCTTTCGTTGGCCAGACTCTATTAACCAAATCGGTCCAGAGCGAGTCGAGATATAGGCCTATAAAGACACAGTTAAGCCGCTGATCGGCGTACAAAAAAGTCTTCAACTTTGAAACCGCGGTTTTAAAATTCCCGCCTTTTTTCTTGGACAGCTTTCGTTGGCCAGACTCTATTAACCAAATCGGTCCAGAGCGAGTCGAGATATAGGCCTATAAAGACACAGTTAAGCCGCTGATCGGCGTACAAAAAAGTCTTCAACTTTGAAACCGCGGTTTTAAAATTCCCGCCTTTTTTCTTGGACAGCTTTCGTTGGCCAGACTCTATTAACCAAATCGGTCCAGAGCGAGTCGAGATATAGGCCTATAAAGACACAGTTAAGCCGCTGATCGGCGTACAAAAAAGTCTTCAACTTTGAAACCGCGGTTTTAAAATTCCCGCCTTTTTTCTTGGACAGCTTTCGTTGGCCAGACTCTATTAACCAAATCGGTCCAGAGCGAGTCGAGATATAGGCCTATAAAGACACAGTTAAGCCGCTGATCGGCGTACAAAAAAGTCTTCAACTTTGAAACCGCGGTTTTAAAATTCCCGCCTTTTTTCTTGGACAGCTTTCGTTGGCCAGACTCTATTAACCAAATCGGTCCAGAGCGAGTCGAGATATAGGCCTATAAAGACACAGTTAAGCCGCTGATCGGCGTACAAAAAAGTCTTCAACTTTGAAACCGCGGTTTTAAAATTCCCGCCTT
This sequence comes from Hypomecis atomaria, assembly GCA_964007245.1. NCBI lineage: Eukaryota > Metazoa > Arthropoda > Insecta > Lepidoptera > Geometridae > Hypomecis > Hypomecis atomaria. Next base: position 20,348,199 of record OZ023291.1, read on the forward strand.
TTTTCTTGGACAGCTTTCGTTGGCCAGACTCTATTAACCAAATCGGTCCAGAGCGAGTCGAGATATAGGCCTATAAAGACACAGTTAAGCCGCTGATCGGCGTACAAAAAAGTCTTCAACTTTGAAACCGCGGTTTTAAAATTCCCGCCTTTTTTCTTGGACAGCTTTCGTTGGCCAGACTCTATTAACCAAATCGGTCCAGAGCGAGTCGAGATATAGGCCTATAAAGACACAGTTAAGCCGCTGATCGGCGTACAAAAAAGTCTTCAACTTTGAAACCGCGGTTTTAAAATCGACGACTTTTTAACGTTCCATATGACGCTATATAGTAACTAATGAGATGACAAAACTAATTCTACTTTACACTAAACTTAACTAAACATAAGAAGGGGTGGGCGCCGTTGCGCTTTCACCCTGCACAATAGAGCCTAATGCAACACGTGCTATGGGAAAAGGAAGCGTCGTCTGTCGGGTTGACTAGCTGACAACGATGGTAACATAAATATTTATTATGTAAATTCCCGTAGGTCCGGAGGGTGAGGACGCGGGAGGGCCGTGGGGCCCGCCCGGCCGCCCGCCGCTGCTCGCCCCGCCCGGCTTCCGACCCGGTGAGTCCACCACACTAATACACTACACAACCCACCTTAGAAAACTGAAACTATAGAATGCTGGTTAGCGTGTCCAACATGAGATAAAAGATCATATATAGCTATGACTACGTATAGAAAACAGTGTTCCCATAAATATGCATTTTCACGTTTGTTTAGAAAAGTTGTAAAATATCAACCAATCACGAAGACCTTTACTTGTCTTGACCTCGAAAATACTGGACACGGCACTACGGAACAAAAATAGTGTAGCGTTATCTATTTCCTTCATGACTATCTCCTATAATACTGTTTCTTTCTTTGAGAGAAAGAGACTACCGGGTCCCGCAGTCTATTGTTTTCTCTGTCTACGCAACCCACAGAGCTATTACAACGAGAGAGATAGCGCTGTTGTCGCTTGACGCAATTCTCAACCGCAAAAATGTATGGAAAATCTGGCTCAGCGCTGTCAAACCTGTCTAATATGTATTGGAATTTGACACTACTTAGAGAAAAACACGGCAACTAGCCACTGAATCGAGATACTGATTTTGTCTCTTTCTAACTCATGTCATATTAAATCATTGCATCTCTTTCTTTCTTTTCTCGATCGACCACGTTATCCCTCTGGTATCTCAGTGACCCAACTAGTTCATAGTTTATTTATTCGACAAATGGGTGTCAGAGACACACTTTTGAATAGTCAACAAAATCTACACAATGGTAAAGACTCAACAAGAAATCAATTAGGTACTTACTTAAATAAATCATCCATTTAAACTTAATTCACATCAATTAATTAAATCACATTACATTTAGGTACATAATATATTAAAAACAAGTAAACACAAGGTGCCAGTTGTGTGAATGACGAAAACCTACCAAATCCATCCAATTTGGTAGATTTTCGTCAGTCAGTCAGTATAATAAATGAAATAGAATATCAAATTGTAAAAGTAAAATGTTGGTGCATACTTACAGTGTTGCCAATTTGGGAAATACCCGAATTAACGGGAAATTCGAAGCTGCTTTAAGGACCTTACATTTGAAGATTTTTTAGACCTTTGTGTGAAATTCAGGAAGTCGGTGTCGGCAAGCCTCGAAAGACGTGACATGTCGTCACGATAATTTCATTTTAAATTATCTGCTCAAAATCATTACTACGCTACTACCTACGGAACCTCAATAATTACACACACAGAACACGAGAAATCATTAATTCAATATGAGATTACACAACACTGACTTCTGCAATGTATAATTCGTAAACATGCATTTTGCAATGTATTCATTCATTCATATTCATTTATTGCTTAATATGGGTTTACATAGTAGGTGCTTACTAAAGACCTTGTACTTACTAACTATTGTGCACCAACATTTTTCGTTAAGCCAATATGAGATCTAATAACATAGCTTTAAGGTAGCTATTTCCTTAACACTTTCACTGCTGAAAACATGCACGTCAGTGTTTTCGATTTTCACAGCCAGGGGCGACTACACGCGCCAGGCGTGTTGCACCGAATTCCATAGAACGGGGCGACAACCCACACGCGTGTGTGTTTTATCAGAAGTAACGCCAATGCGTGCAAACGTGCGAGGCGTGTGCGACGATTTTTTTTAAAAAAATACTATAAAATGTAGAAAATAACATAGTTTTTATGCTACTCTTTCAAATATAACATGCTGGCAAATTTTTAATCTAGTTATTTTTAATTTATACTTTGGCAAAATAATATATTAATTTACTAAAGTATCAAACTATATTATTAGGTATTAAAGCATTGACTATGCATTGTTGTCCTAAAAATATTAAGATTTCCACAAATGTGTGATGCAGGCATAGAAATAGCCGCGTAAACACGCCGCGCGTGAGAAGTCGCACTGGCGCTACTCGTCGGGCGGCGTAATGGCCAGTGCGACTATAAGCGCCTGGCGCGTTATCTTACCGTGCGTGTTAGCAAGTACTCGCGTTGCTCCACTGGTGGTGTCTCGACGCGATGGCGTCTGTCCGCGCCTAGCGTGTGCGTTTAAGGATTCGCAAAAAGCTTACAAAAGGCTAGGCGAAACCGGTCGGACCAAGAGGGTCCGTTGGTAGCTGTGTCCTTGTCTGATGTGTTAAAGACGTCTAACGTTGAAAGATACACCACTACTTTGGAGCCCGCTCGCTTAGACTGTTTTTAACGTCATTCATGCACAGTCTAGTTATATGTACAAGGTCTTTGGTACTTACAGAATAATAGTATTTTTAGGTTTAGGTGAATAGCGTGCCAATTAAAAAAAAGGCCCTCACTAGATCTCTGATTAGTATAGAAAAAAAGAATTATTCTACTTGGATTTCATGTATTGGAGTTGCCACACACAAAGACATGGACAACACACTCCGAAACACCCAGCTCATGTTTAAATTCATGACTCAAACTGCCCAGCCGGAGTCACTCACTCCCTTACAAAACTAAAATTTACATTATTGTCATATAAGTCATCCATGAATTCACAAGACCAAAATTATTTTTCGCCAAAAATAATACAACCCAGTTCAACCGAGTACAGTTGTATTCTGTACATGGTTTGTTATAATGTAGTATTTCTTTAATTATTGTTGATTTTTCTAAAACGATTAAGCCGATTTCGATAAAATTTTAATGGGACCATCTGTACATACCTACAAAAAAACACAGTTGAATTGAAAACCTCTATTTTTGAAGTAGGTTAACAACAAACGACCAACTTGCCTGACGGTACATCCTGGCTACTTCAAACAAATGAATGAAAAAATAATACAAACGCTCTTACGACATCCTCCCCAAGGCTATGGAAAGCTTGGTGGTGGTGCGGGTCGTGGAATTTGCATGATCACTCTATACAGGGTTATTTCTAATCAATTGACTAAAAATGACTTCATGAAAATTAGACTAACTGAATCTTTGTTTGAATTTTAGTATTTATTTTGTTTATGAACTTTTTATTTTATTTTAAAATCAAAATTATAATATTTCTTATTATATATTTCTTATAAACATCATGAATAATTGTAACTGACTTGCCTGATATAACGCAACTTTGTTATAAGGTTAATAAAGAATCTGAATCTGAATTAGCATCCTTTTAGTGGCTTATTCTGTACATCATAACTAACAACTTTTGTTCTGCGACTTTTGTCAAAAGTAAAAAAAAAAAATTGTTGTTCCATAGAAAAAATATCGTTCACCCGCGACAAAATGTAGATATAGAATAAATGTTGTTAGTTTTGATGAATAGAATAAGCCCCTAAAAGGATGCTAATTGATTAGAAATAACCCTGTACCTATACAAGACTAGCCCATTTTTGTGTGTACTTTTTTACAGATGACGAAAACGTCATACATATTTTCCTTGTTTATAACATTATTTCAATGTGTCTATCACTTCTTTAGTTCTTTTAGTTTCAATAATTTCTTGTCATTTCACTCTTTCTTTACTCCTTCCCATATCTTTTTCTCTAAGTTAAAAGTAGAAGTCTATAAATTTAAAGACTCTTTTAATTTACAGAATTAAGAATGAGAGGCCCTCCTAGGCAACCCATGTCAGGTACGGCATAACGACGACCACAATCACGCGATAATAAGATTTATTTCATTGTCTTACGGTTCATTTCGCTTTTACAGGTCCGGGGCAGTGGATGGACGGTCCGCCAGGTCCGCCGGGTCCGCCTTTCGGGCCTCGTTTTAACGGAATGGGCCCTCCGCCGTTCAATAGGCCGCCTTTCGACGGGCCCATGTTCGACGGGCCTCCACGGTTCGAACGGCCGCCCTTCAACAGAATGCCTTTCGACATGAATCGACCGCCGTTCGACGGACCGAGGCCACCTTTTGACGGACCCAGACCGCTGTTCGACGGACCGAGACCGCCATTCGACGGACCGAGACCACCGTTCGACGGATCGAGGCCGCCGTTCGATGGACCCAGACCGCCTTTCGACGGCCCGATGCCACCGTTCGACGGACCGCGGCCTCCCTTCGACGGTCCGAGACCGCTCTTCGACGGACCTCGACCGTTCGACGGCCCGCCCTTCGACGACGGACCGCCAGAGTTCTTCGACAGAAATAACCGAAGATTCGACGACAGAGAGCCGCCGTTCAATGATAGAGGCTGGGAGCGCCGCGACCGACCTGACTGGGACCGACGAGAGAGGCGCAGCCGGGAGAAAGACGACCGCTTCAATAGACGAGATGACCGGGGAGACCGCTCCGGGAACAGGAGGAACTTTGACGACAGACCGAGGAACGATCGCCAGAGGGACGACAGACCTAGAGACGACAGCAGATCCCGCGACGACAGGCCCAGGGACGACAGACCGCGCGACGACAAACCGAGAGACGATCGGCCTAAAGATGACAAACCCAGAGACGATAGGAGACAGGACAGAGACGAAAAACCGCGCGAAGAGCGCAGGAGAGACAAGGATAGAAAATCTCGGTGGGGCGCCGCTGAAGAACCGAGCACGGAAGAACCGAAACCCGTAGCGACTGACGCTGAAGCTGTGGACGCTAATGTACAGGCGCCGGTCGCCATGGAAACCAAACCTGATGTCGGTGACGGCAGCGAGAATATTGAATCGAAACGGGAAGAACGTAGCGCTCCCGAGCCGAGCCATGATGACGTGAAAGAAGAGTCTCGAACAAAACCCGAGCAGAGTGAACACAATACTGAACCTAGAGAGGAAAGTCCTATGGAAGTTGCCAAAGAGGTTCACAGCGAGGAGCCCAGCCACGAGCCAGCGCCCGAATTCAAGGAACCTGTCGTAGAAACGGCACCTGAACCAGCGCCGATGGCCGATCTCTATGACGCGGGCGACGCTGTCGATACCAGCTTCGCGTTGGAAGTCCCGAAAGAAGTTCCCAATAAAGTATCTGAAGTAACAGAAGCTTCAGTGAAAGAAAGCGCCCCGTCTGCTTCGGAAGCTTCCGAAGATATATTCGAGCGGAGCGAAGCGAGCGACAATCCTCCGGAGGCCAAGGAAGGGGCCGCTTGACACCGGCGACGATGGAAAGTCGGATATTTCCAGTGGAAATGATTCGGGTGACGTGACAAAGCGCCGCGCCGCGACCGCGACCGCGTTCCGTGCCGTACAAACGTTTTAAATATAAACAGAGGGCTAAGTGGGAGTTTCTCGCTCGAACTCGATCGCGTTAACGTTTGATGTGATTTCTATAGAAATGGCACAGCGCCATCTTGTGTCACGCACAGAAAACTGAATAGCTAAGTGTGAGTATTTTTTACGGTAATGTAACGAGCGCCAAACCGATCCAACACAAGCGCGGCAACGTCAGTGATTGGCTAACTCAAGCGTGTGTCAATGTGCTCGCTTGTGTGCTCGGCGCGCTCGGTCAACGCCACGTAAAAGTAATTCGATTTGATTTGCAAAACTCCCACTTGACACTCAGAACCCGCGATTAACGTCGTCCCAATTAGGCTAAGCGTTAGGAGCGCTCGGTTATTAACCGCCGATACTACAATAACGCCAAAGATTATTATTTTTATACACACGAAAGAGAGTTGAAATATACGAGTGCCTTATTTGTTACCGAATATGGTGTTTTGTTTGTCCGGCGGCACGCGACGAGAGAAGAGGAACTCGCCCGGGCGCTCAAGTCGAGTGATCCGGGCAAGGTACGGTTGCTAACTGATATGCCTTACGCGCGTCTGGAACAATTCTGCACCGCACATACCACTTTCACAACTCTATCTGTGGATATATCTTTGAGCATCGACTCATTAACGATTTCTAATAATTGAACATTTTCTCGACGACTGTTTCGAGTCCCTACACAATTGTACTCGGCGGGCGTTAGTTGTTTGTTATTTCGAATGTCGGAACGGGATCTCGCGTGAAATAACTTTTTTTATATTTTACGGAGTCAATGTGAATTTTGAGTGAGAAAAGATCCGCATTCCGACATTGTATAATATCACTAGCAATGTGTGCAAAATGCCTCAGCGTGTCACCCGAATCTACCCTGGAAATCCGACGAGCCGGCTGCGACGAGAAGTTACGTCGAAACTACATTATTATACACTCTGTAATAAACATACTTGTATTTAACCGTCTTGTTGTCGACAAACGTATTGTGTAAAGTTTCTTTCGTTTAATACGGTGGTCAAATTTTCTCCGATGTGTTGCATTTTTTTTTCTAACACAAACCACCAAATTGTTTTTTCACATGAACTAGATACAATCTAAGACTTCGATTGAATTCTAGTAATATCTTGGTGGAGGTAGGGAATGGAATAAAACGTTAATTTATATCTATCTAATAGATGAATTAAGCAATGGAGTGACGACTTAGAATTTAATGCCTGTAGAATCGTTTTGATTTATTAAACTACATTACAAATTGTAGGTATTTGAATGTTTGAAAAGTTTTGTAAGGAGGGCTTCTTATTTTTTCCTTTCTGAATATGTAAAATAATCGTATAAATTGATATTAATCAGAAAGCTATAGTTATAAATTCGGAGAGTTATTGAGATACTCATTCCGTGTTTATTATGAATTAGATTAGACAGTAGACGTGTAAGCAATAATATTTTCAATGCATGCTTAATGTTGTCAAATTTGTGCTTCAATAAAATTTTATAAAAATCCATTTCAGATATGTTTTGTTTTAGAGTTAGGGACTTTGCAGTATCAGGATTGGGCTTGTAGCTCGGTTGTTCATCAGAGGTCCGTTTTGCACACATTGTTTAGTTTGTGCTTTGCCTCTTGTCTGATTTTCAGCAGAATCCTGTATACTGCCTCCCATACTCCTGAAGTCACAGAGTCCAGCCTATAATAGTGAAGTTATTACCGACGCGACTGCTTCATTTACAGTCTGCCGTTCAAGCTGTTTAAACGCCCAGATGTAAGCAACTTCAATCTAATAAACGAAGTATGCCCTTTAGGCCGACAAGAATAACTTTTAGGCGTTTATAATTATATGGGATGTATCTTTAAACAAAGGCCATATTCTAAAAAAATATATTATGGCGTCAAATCTCATTCAAATCTGATATCACGTACATCAATAAGCTGTTCCATACGATTAGTCGAAAGTCTTGAGCTTGTAAGGAACTTGAATTTTCATTTCGATTTCATGGTTGGTTTTACAGTCAAAGTAATAAAAAAAAAAACATTTTATTACCAAAAGAACATTTACTTCATCAAGTTAATCATTATCTTAAATATGCCCGTCGCTCGTGTAGAAATACACCTGTATAAATTGTAACCGATAAAGAGAGTAGGCCTATGTTTTAACAGTAGACTAAAGCTGACACTACAATATTTATTGTAAAATAAACACATGCTATCTTCCACTGCGGGTGGTAAATTTAGGGCATCCCTCAGTCAAATTGATAAGATCAACCTCTGAAGAAGGTTAGGGTTAGTTTCCCTTCAGAGAGATAAACCCATCAATGAATCCACCTTCAGAAGGCAGCGAAATTACGCGTATATGTCATAAAATTCAGCTGCATTTCTGAAAAACATTTTGGGAGTCCATTGAACATGGAAAAAGCAATCCATTTTCATCTGTGATTTTCATACATTTCCGAGTTTCTAGAGTTCAAAAAAAAAACAATACCGCCATAGGCCGAATCATACAATTCGGCGGATGTGAAGTTAGTTACAGATAGCGCGCGAGTTGAATGCAGTCGGAGTCTGAGGTAAAGAGCGGGAGCATCTCCCCCCGCTATCCGCACGCGCCTGGGCGGGTTGGGCGTGCGGATAGCGGGGGGAGACATTCGCATTCCTAAGCTCTGCATTCAACTCGCGCGTCTACTGTACAAGCTGCGCAATTTCCAATCAAGACTGAAGGTCACTTAAAGCTACGCGTTGATCAGATATTGCGCAGCTTGTAGCTAACTTCATATCGACCGACTTGACCTATACTGGACATGCAATCTTTTGCGAACTATGAAAAAATTCGATGCCTCAGTGGTGGCGTTTTGTGAGTGGTGTATGGTGTGGCGCTCGTATGATTTCATGGGTCAACCTCAACTACGGTCTAGAATAGAATGTTGTGATACTCGATACAACATTCTAGACTGTAGTTTAGTTTGACCCATGAAACTAAACTACGGTCTAGAATGTTGTATCGAGTATCACAACATTCTATTCTAGACCGTAGTTGAGGTTGACCCATGACTCTGGACATCGTACGAACGCCACACCATGTACCAGTAACAAAACGCCACCACGGCGGCATCGAATTTTAGTTCACTTAGTAGCAAATAAAGTTTATGAATATGAATAGTTATTTCTCTTAGATTAGGTATATGTATATATTTTGCCTTGGTCGCGCGCGCGGCGGCAGGGTGTCACGGCATTACGCATGAACGGCTGCACCAATTTGGCTAATTCTTTTGTTGTTTGTTATTCTCAAAATAAGGTTTATAAGAAAGAAAAAATTAAGAAAATAGCGCGGAATAAAATGACCACTCTCCAATTTGGCGCTTTTTGCCAAATTACCGTAGCCTTCATTATTTTTAATTGCTTTGAATTAAGAGCTATTCTTCGGTAAGCAAGTTTTTATGTATCCCGGGCTTGCATTAATACATAATAGGTACTTACTATTAAATTAAAATTTTCATTCTGCGTCAAATCAACGATAAATAAAAGAGGGTACGGTAATTAGGAAAAATCCCCAAATTAGAGAATGACATGGTGTGACTTCGAGTCGGTACTGAAAACATCAAGTAGGTATAATTTTCCCCCGAAAAAATGGTCCTACTTGTAAATAATCGGCCAAGTGCGAGTCGGAATCGCGCACGAAGGGTTCCGCACCGTATGGAAGCCCCCTTAATATACTTTAATTTAATTGTTAATCAATTTTGAAAAAAATATACTACTATTTCAAAGAACTTCCTGTTCTGCCGTTGTTAAAATATCGACCAAAAATATCACGTTACCTACTTATTTGGGAAACCCCCTTAAATTTTAATTAATTATGAAAGTGCATTTTAACTTATTATTCTGTGAATACTTCAAGCATCTACGTCACCTTTATTAATTTATTAATATCGAGCGAAAAACGGCTAAAAATTAAGATTTGTTGTATGGATATGGGAGCCCCCTCAATTGTTTTTTTCTATTTTTAGTATTTGTTGTTATAGCGGCTACAGAAATAAGTCGACTCTGAAAATTTCAACGTTCTAAGTAGTTATCACGTTTCATGAGATACAGACAGACGGACAGCGGAGTCTTAGTAATAGGCTCCCGTTGTTACCCTTTGGGTCCGTTGACGTACTTATCTTAATGGTATCTGGCCATTGATGGCGTTAAACTCTATCGAAATTAGAATCCACCGAATTACAGTCCTTTCAGAGTTATTTTAGCTCTGAACTGGGACGGCCTCTGACATGTTGCTGTCTCTGTCTAGTTATTACACACCATCACAGGTTAGACAGAGACACAGCGACAAATGTCCGATGTAAAATAACTGCACGGACTGTAGTGAGATGAAGTCCACCGGGTTTTCTAGTAATAAATTCACAGCACCTTGTACTAGCCACCCAGTCCCACTGTAACACATACCTTATTAGAATTGATCTGATTGAACTAAGATCGAATTTGGCTTGGGAGACAGAGGCTTCGTGTCGAAGCCGTGGTGGTCATGTGGTAGTATGCCCGCCTTTGGAATCGTGGGTTTGCATCCCGATCCCGTAACAATGAATTCTTTGTATTTTATGTAGAGATTTCACACCACTGGCTTCTCGGTGAAAGAACTTAACTTAATGAAAACTTGCATGTTTAAATTCTAAGGCGGATCAGCGATGATGTACCTATATGTACTAAGCGCCACACAAGTCGGCGGATGGGAAGTTATGCGCAGAACGCTGCGCAATAGCCGAAATATAGGTGTGCGTGGGAGCCAGAGAGACGAGACGCCGAAGCACACCCGTCCGTCAACCTCATGCTTCCCGCGCGCTCCCTATACGCCCGTGCTCAACACAACGCCACGCGGCGTCGGCATTGTGCACACATGCGCAATAATAACTGACGTATAATTGTTAAACCAAAATTATTCATAAAATGTATAACTGTTTAAGCGAATCACGGCGAAATGTCATCTGTGGCAACTTCTCATCCGCCGACTTGTGTGGCGCTTATCAAATCGCGATCGCGCCCAAATCGCGATGTGCGGTGCGCGTAGTACAACTTACACTATAAATAGCAGGTCCCGTTGCAAAATTCTCGAATAGAAACAAAGTACCTACTGATAAGCGCAGTATAGACTTCCTATGCTGCGTTCATTAATCGTTCGTTCCTTCGTTTCACTCATAGGACGTCCACTGGCTCGTAGCGGCTTGCATCCAGCGCGATCCTGCGGTCTTAATGAGGTCATCCGTCCACCTTGTGGGTGGACGTCCTACGCTGCGCTTGCCGGTACGTGGTCTCCACTCGAGGACTTATCGACCCCATTGGTCATCAGCGTCTACCAAACTGTAGTTCGGTACCTTAGCTGCTGATCGTATTGTTAGTTCACCGTAACGCCACGAAGGTTCTCTTTTTGCACATTTCCCTTTGATAAATGACTTAATTTAGGCAGAATATTGAAAGTGCCGTCACGGTAATGTTACCGTGGTGCCGTGTTTATATTATGAAAAAAAGTTTGTACTCTCATGTCAATTTTTGACGTGACAACGTCTTATAAATTGGTTTGCCGGGTGACACTTCAAGAAACTGCGTTACGCTCCGCTCACGTTATGCGCTCTCATTCGTCTCAAAGTCGTTGTCACGTAAAACTTTCGCCCGTATACCGACTTTACAGGCAACCAATTTTTTTTGACAATTTTTCTTGTGCTGTCAGTTTTTAGAAATCTTAGTCCAGATTTAGCCATTTTTATTTTAATATAAGCTGAATATAGGCCTACCTACGAAGATCTACTGGGCCATATCGACTACGCTAACCCAGTGCTGATTGGTAGTGGTTGAAATCTAAACTAGTATATAATGTATTATACACATAATTCAAGGCCAAGAAGGCTTAAGAATAAAATAGAAAAGTGCAAGTGGAGTCCCTCCGCGCGGAAGAAGTGAAACTTCGACGCAAAAGTGCTTTCATACCCCCTCCATGGCAGCGTTAAACGTTTAACGCAACCTTGTTGGAAGTCACATTAGAAGTTTCACTTCAATATGTATTTATTTAAATAACAGTTTCGTTCTGAAAATTCGATAAGCGCAATCATAGCAATCAATCAGTGGCATGCATGGCAACATTTTAGTTGTTGACTGTTGTGCTGTCTGAATGATGCTATAATGTACAGCACTTATTTGATGACACCAAATTGTACGGGCAGGAAAGCACGGCCCGTATTTCATGTCCCATGCCACCAATTATCAGGCTGTACAATACGTGTCGTACAATACTGGCCGGACATTATCACCTCGTGCAAATAATGTACAGCACGTACCGAGTACTTCTTCGAGTAAGACATTCTTTGGTGATTTTCGTGGCAATTTTCGAATTCAATTTTTTTTTCAAATCCTTGTCAGAATCTTAAAATATATGTAAAAGTAATATGTTATATAGAAGAGGCACCTCATAGAGCGATATACTTACAGAGATAATCGAGGTTAAAAAAATGGAGGCCACGCAAATCATAAAACACCCCACGAAAATGATAATTTTAAATTGACTTTCTCAGATGAGTTACTTACTGTTACTTCATATTGAAAATAAGTTATTATGTTATGATAAGGTAAAAAATAGGTAGGTTACTAAAACAAAAAACGTTTTTAGTGGTATCAGTCCAACATTATTTATTACTAGCTGACCCGCTGCTAAACGAACTCTGCGGTCAGAAGCTAATGGTACTGGTGAATCAGCACGTGACAATAGCAATGGAGTAAGAGTTTCTTCCAATGGATCACGGTTTTCTTTGTAATGAGTTTCTGGTACTTGTATGAGTTCCTCAACAAGGCAACGTTTAGCTTGATTTTTTTTTCTTTAGGTTATATTTTCGGGAACTTATTCTACTTTTCTTTCGTTTTGCTTTTTGCTCGTGGCGGTTTAAGTCATGAATATAAGTATTTTTTCTTCGGTTTTCGTTTCATAATATCTCGTTCGGTTTTTTGCTTTGAACTCTTCATTACATTCTGTATTAATAAGCCTATCTCTTCTTCTCTCGGATAATTTTTTTCTTTCTATTTTTTCTTATCTTGTTAATGGCATTTGTGGTTTAAAATGTTGATAATCCATTATAATTTTACTAAACTTGAATATAGGTATCTAATCTAAAGCTATTTTCAATTGTTTTATTTATTTATAAATGCACGATTAATGTGACAACGCGAACTTAATGGTACTACATGGAATTCTCTGCCAGTTAAGTCAGAAACCCACAGAACGTGACATTATAAGTTTGATTTAAACTAAGTTACATTTAACTTAAGTTATATAACATATTATCATTCATAACTAATACAAAACTCAAAGTGGTTTTATTTGAATGGGCAAAAATTGATTTGCGTGGGTCAAAACTACCACGTAAACCACGCAAATCACGACCACGTAAATCAAAATAAATACTTTATGCTAAAAATATATAAAAACCTTTTACACAAATAAACTGTGTTTTGATTATAAGTTACGTTACTTTATACTTGTTCGCTACAATATTTTACTAAATAAATAAATTCACAGACACTGGAGATAATTAAACCACGCAAATCAAAGTTTTGAGAAACCAAACCCACGCAACAATGTTCTTACCTCTATTTTTTTTAAACTCGACGCACCATCACACAAGCAGTCTGCCCGGCAGTCGGAGCGCAATTAGTTGTTAACTTGAAGTAGGATTACGAAACATCAGGTCGCGAATTTAGAGATGTGCTAGTGAAATTATAATAATCCACGCAAATCAGGAACTACCTTGGGACAGTTACATTTAATTTTTTTTCAGGCAATGTAGTTCTTTCAGAACTATGGTCTAATTTTTTATAGTATTTTAAACTTTTTAGGACTTAGTGTTATTTTTTTGGTAACGATGTAGCGTTTAGTTTAAAATATAAAATTCACTAAGTGATCAGATCGGGGCTTGGGACACTCCACGAAAATCAAAGAATGGGGGTATTTCATTTTTTTTTCATATTTATTTTTAAATATAATTGAATAATAATCAGTATCCCAGTTTAGAGAGGTTTTAAGCTTTGCGCGAAAAAAAAACTGGCTCGCTGACTTTAAAATTTCTATTATTTTTAAGTAAAGCCGCTTGAAAACTGTGACCAAAAGAATGACCCTACCATGACCAGTGACACAAATTATCATGCTGTACAATATCAGGCTGTACATTATCATGTCGTGAATTACTGGATCGTACATTATTGGCTCCCTAACTTTTTAGCCAATCACAACCTGAAAAATATTTCAACTTTCCAATAGCTTCAAGTGTTAAAAAATGAGACCCAATCATCACAGAGCTACCTATCATCTATTTATATAGTAGCACTGCTGTTTTCTTTTCAGTTTTATTTACATTTTGTCTCCGAACAAAATTAATAACTGATATTTTTTGTTTTCTTGTGGATTTGCAAATAATATCGTTAGGAACAGAAGTTATGGCTGATGAATACGCAGCAGTCAAAAGGGGGAAGCTTGTACTCAAAGGAGATAAACCCAAGTATGGTTTCAGTTTTAGCATGAGCCTGCCTAATAGCAAATAAAATTATTTCGTAAACAAGCTTATTTACGATAAACCGTATAAAATTAATTTCAGAGCTAAGAAGCGCAAGCATAAAAGGAAGGAGAAATCAGAAGAGTCCAAAGTCGACGTAGACGCTGTAAACCACGGCGGCTGGTGGTGTGTCGAAAAGATTGAAGACATCACTGGGTCTATATCAATAGAATTCGGCAATGGATCTTACGTATCTGCACTAGACAACGGGTTATTTACTATCGGTGCTCCACACGGCGATGGCGAGAGCCCAGCGCCAGAAGAGATTTTTACAGCATTCCCAGCAGGAGACAATAAGTTTGCGCTAAAGTCTGGATATGGGAAATATGTGGGAATATCAAAGGACGGCGTGGTCACCGGCAGATCAGACGCTGTGGGGCCTATGGAGCAGTGGGAGCCTGTCTGGCAAGATGGTAAGTTAACCACTGCAACTAATGTATACTCCGTGCAACACAAGTTGATGGATGTGAAGTTAGCCACTAGCTGCGCAATAGCCAATCCTGAGGAGACGTGACGTGGAAGCCGCACGTTGATTGGCTATTGCGCAGCTAGTGGCTAACTTCACATCCATCAACTTGTGTGGCGCAGAGTATACTTGTAGAAAACACGACATAAACTTAGTGAATATTATTGTCATCATCCGCAGCCTTCTCTATCCCATTGCTGGGTTTAGGCTTCTCTCTGAGCGCTTGTTCATGGCCATTTTTTTCATGAGACAATGGACTGTCAATAAACAAATGCCTACATTATTCGCCAGATGGATATCCAGTACATCAACACACATCCTACTAATATTATAAACGTGAAAGTTTGTAAGGATGGATGGATGGATATTTGTTACTCTTTCACGCAAAAACTACTGAACGGATTGAGATTAAATAAATAGATATATCAGAATAACACATAGGCTATAAATTAAAATAATATTACGTAAATTTTCCATATTATAACAATAAGTGTTAAGTAAGTAGGAAAAATTCTGCCATCTGGAGTGCGTTTACGCACTCCAGACTAAGATAAAAATTAACCTGGCTAAGTCTATGTCACCCGTTTAGGGCATCCGTCAGTCGAAAAAACCTCCTGGCTAAAAATTAATCTGCCCCGTTCACGCACTCCCACCAGTATAATTTTTCTCCTGACCAGGCTAAGTTTTATCGAGGTTTTTAGGTAGATAAATTTTATCTTGTCTGTGATTGGTCAGCCAGTTGTCATCGAATCGATTTGACAGCTCGTTCAAGAGTTTGACAGATGAGATTGGTTTGTAATAGATTAGAGTGCTATGATTGGTCTAGAACTATGACGCCGTTCACGGACGCCTCTCAGAATAATTTTTATCCAGCATAAATATTATCTGGAATGCGTAAACGCACCCCTGCAAGCTATTATAGAGTGCGCTCCAAGAAATGTCAAAAAAGAACTGTCAAATCGATTTTTTTTATTTTCCACCTCCTTTATTAAGGGTGGTAAAGTAGGGTCTCGAAAAATCATGCAGGCGAAGCTGCGGGCAAAAACTAGTTCATTATAAAACATAGACACCATGAATCTGGTGAAAACACAGCCCTTTGTCCAGTGAAACAAATTGCTATGAATAAGCATTCTTGATGATGATGATTTCCCGGCCGTTTTCGGCCACGGCGACTGCATATCTTCTTAGGTTACTTGATGGGTCCTCACATGACTGAAGTAACCAATTTTAGCGGTGAAAGTTCGAGAACATGTGCTACATGTGAGGATACCATCAACATAATTGTAAAGTATGTTTGCAGGCGGTCTGTTTTTAAGTTGTTCTCTTTTCGCATCTAGATCGCGCCTTCGTTGGTCTTCAAATGCGTAAATCTTTTTGTGAATAGACTGTCTCCATTCAGAACGATAAGCATAAGTATTCTTACAGTGTCATTTGTCGAAGTTCTGTGCTAATCGTGTCCAGGTTCGACCCTCTATCATAACTATATTATTGTTGACCTATCTCCATCTTATGAATAACTAGCTGTCTGTTCAGGCTTTGATTGTTATAGCTGCCAACCTTCTCATTAAAACCTTTGAGCAAATATCTATAGAGTCAAGAAATTAATGAAATAATAAGCCCGATTACAGAGGCGCCAGCGTAAATTTAATAGCAACGTAAGAAGCGTTCTCTCTATCGAATGCCTAAAGTGAAAAAGAAAAAGAACTATGCTATTTAGCTAATATAATTACGCTGGCGCCTCTGTAATCGGGCTTAATGAATGAATGAAATAAGAAATTAGTGTCAAAGCCAAAACTCTGGCCAAGCTACGTAGTGGGCAGGCTTTTTAGTTAGCGTAAGGCGTAATAATAATACCACGCAATGCCAAAGTGCTCGGTTACAATCGCTTTTTCGATTTTTTAATAATTTCGACATTTTGTTTACTTCTTTCACATAGGGGCTTTGGCTCTGTAGATAATATTTGCAAGAAGGATGAAATTGAAATTTGTGAAGATTGAAACACTTAAAGATAGACAGCAACACAGAAATAGCAACTTTGCTTTGTAATATAATATGTAAAGTAAAAGTAAAAAAGCCTTTATTCAACTACAAGATTATTATTACATTGCATTAGTATATATTTGTTAATATCACACATTTTACTTTTCTTTATGTCTCATGTCCCAAATATGTATTAATTAAATTTAAAGGATATTATAAGATGTCAATGAGAGCATGTAAATATAATATGTATACAGGTTATTTCTAATCAACTAGCATCCTTTTATGGGCTTCTTTTGTACATGAAAACTAACAACATTTGTTCGGTGGCTTTTATCAAAACTGAAAAAAAAACAGCTGTTCCATACATTTTGTCAATGTATGGAACAGCTGTTTTTTTGAACCAATATTTTTCTATGGAACAAAAATTTTTTTTTCTTTAGTAGGCCCAATTATGAAGGCGCCATCGTAATTATAATAGCGAATTAGCATATTTCTGTTTCTTTCTCACTTTAGGTATTTGATAGAGAGAACACTTTTTACCTTGCTATTAAATTTACGCTGTCGCCTTCATAATTGGGCCTAGTATGTGAATTCACCAACCAGCACTGGGCCAGCATGGTGGATATGGTCCAATCACCTTTAATTGGTAGGCCTACGTCCTGCAGTGGACTATTAAAAAGGCTGGTATACTAAACGCCACATAAGTTGATGGATGTGAAGTAAGTCACTAGCTGCGCAACAGCCAATCAACGTGCGGCTTCCACGTCACGTCTCGTCAGGGTTGGATATTGCGCAGCTTGTAGCTAACTTCACATCCACCAACTTGTTTGTCGCGGCCTATACAGTAAAAAATAAGATCTTCACTACTTATTTACTTTTTAGGTAAAACTGCAATACTCGGTGCCATAAACAAGTTCATGTCGGTGAGTTCCGACGACGACTCGCTGGTGGTTCGGAGTACAGCAGCCGATGACCAATCCTTCTGCAACATTCGGAGCAACCGGAGTCGTGAAGTCAACAAGGTGGTGATAGCTGAGGAGGAAGGCGACTTGGCAGAAGTTGAAGTTAACTATGTGTGAGTTAATAGTTTCAGAACACAATATATGGGGTTATTCAGAATGTACTAAGCCGAAAGGAGGTGATTCAGACCCTCAATATGAACAACTTTTACTATGGGGCCAACCTGGGATTTGAGAAACTAAAATCAGCTGTTTTATACATTTTGTCAATCTGAGTAGCAATTTTAGTACCTACGGCACAGAAACGTGGTCTCTCACTATGGGCCTTATTAGTAAGCTTCAAGTAGCTCAACGAGCCATGGAGAGGGCTATGCTCGGAGTTTCTCTGCGCGATCGAATCAGAAATGAGGAGATCCGTAGAAGAACCAAGGTTACCGACATAGCCCAGCGGATTGGCAGGTTGAAGTGGCAATGGGCAGGGCACATAGCGCGGAGGACTGATGACCGATGGGGTCGGAAAGTCCTCGAGTGGAGACCACGTATCGGCAAGCGCAGCGTAGGACGCCCACCTACAAGGTGGACGGACGACCTCATTAAGACCGCAGGATCGCGCTGGATGCAGGCCGCTACCAACCGGTCTTATTGGAGATCTTTAGGGGAGGCCTATGTTCAGCAGAGGACGTCCTATGGCTGAAATGAAGGAAGGAATTTTAGTACCTAGGTATGGAACAGCTGTTTTTTTTTTCGAATTCCCGTTTTGTTCTTTATGCCTTTATAGGGTGATTTGTGTTCTGGCAAGTGGCACTTTTACAGAATTCAAAATAAGCTTTGCATCAAGCACATCTGCCTGATATTTCAGGCAGGTTCGTTGTTGTTCACTGCAACTCAACATCAGCATTTCTGTTGTAGGACTATCACTGCCAGAGTAAGCCTCCAAAACTGCATCTTTGTACTTTTCACACGATACGTCAGTTAATTTACGAGGAGCTTTATGCGGCCGAGGATAGAGGACGATAGCGTAAGGACGGTTTCAGACTAGCGTTTTATAGGCGAGTATAAGCTCGTTTTTGGTAGCGCGTGTGGGACGAGTTACGAACGAGTAGCAAATAAAAAGTTCCAATCGTCACCACTGGGGACGAACGAAACTTTTTTTTCCCACTCGTACCCAGTGGGGACGACCGGGAACCAACGGTTTAGGCGAGTACGGTGTTTTGAAGCGTGTAATGTAGCGCGCGTGTAAGCGCGTATGCCGAAACGATCGTATACTCAGAGTGAGTATAGCGCGTATGAGTACGCGCGTATGAAAACGCTAATCTGAAACTGCTCTAAAATTATTGCCGAGTAGCTCACAGAAGGTGGTGGTCACAACCCTCAGACATGAGGAATTCCACTCGAAGAGGATGACTTGTTAATTCTAAGAAATTTGTTTGTTTCAGCAAAAAGTTCCAGAAATTCCAAGATAAGAAGCTTCGCGTCAATGAGGATGGAGTGCAGCAACTCAAAAAGGCCAAAACAGAAGGCAACCTCCACGAAACCCTACTCGATCGTAGGAGTAAGATGAAGGCAGACAGATATTGTAAATAAATTATAGATAAGATTAAATAATTATGAATGGAATATTACAGCTGTTATCTTTTTTATTAGGGTTTCGTACCCAAAGGGTAAAAACGGGACCCTATTACTAAGACCCCGCTGTCCGTCTGTCTGTCACCAGGCTGTATCTTATGAAGCGTAATAGCTAGAGAGTTGAAATTTTCACAGATATAAAACAAGAATAATATAAATATTTAAGGGGGGCTTCCATACAACATACGTGTTTTTTTTTGTCGAGGGGCTCCAATACGGTACGGAACCCTTTATGCGCGAGTCCAACTCGTACTTGGCCGATTTTTATTAATTCAGCACACTTAGTTATGGGGCTTGAGTACGAGATAAGCCTTGTGCTGGACTCACTGATTCATTCTTACAAATAGGTACAATGAAATCTTGTTTGTTTTTCTTTTTGCATTTGGACCAATTTGAGAAAACCGATGTAAATAAATCAAAAGATTTTCTTTCGATTGGACCACATACATAGATCAGAGCCTTTAGTACAGGTTTTGCATAATAATACTTGAGCGTTTGCATGTTGATCCCATACATTTTTGGATTTTTTCCTCGTTTTCGCCAGGGGCGCTGTACAAAAATGTATGGTAAATGTACCACTGTAGTTTCAATTTCGTGTAAACTTGTACTGATTCCTCAGAGTAAGTATGAGTTGACACAAACTGAAACTACAATAGTTTCCGTCTGATTCCATACATTTTTGTACAGCGCTCCAGGTGGAAACGAGGCAGTGAAAATATATACGCAAACTATATACTTTAGTTGAAAAAAAAAACACATTACACTGTATTCAAAATTTATTCGGAGCAGAATTACATACGAAAATTACAATTCATCATTATGATAAATTAACAAAACGAAGACTTCAACACGACCCTCGATTATTCCTTTATAATATACGGCCTAAACGTTATGTGAGTAATTTTGTATGTATACACGATAAAGAAAATAACGTAAGCTGTTTTCATAGTAAGATGAATGTTCGAGTACTACATTAAATCCTTAACAAATAATATAATTTACACAATAATTAAATTACATACATTTTTTGTGATAACTAACATTTTAAAGAAAATAGTTATGAGTAGAATTTGTTATGTAACGCATTATCTATAAAATAAAGGAGCTTATAATAAACTCCACCTCTTCGCGATTTCTAATGTGGGCTTTGAAATGTCGCTCACAAAGGGGTTTAAACATTTTTGTATGAAAGCTGGCATATCCACCCGCCGCCATTATGATTTTTTTTCAAAGTTTCTGACACAATGAAAGTAGTATATATGGGTAGGGACCACTTATACAAGCAATAGATGTTCAGTACTATGATCAAGGAATTTATATACTACGTATCTGGAAGGCTCACTATTACAAAAACGCGGTCCGAAAGAGACTTAATACAAGTGGCCGTGTCTCTTTCTCATCTCTCTAGCCCAATCACAGAGAGGCATAATTCGCCATATTGTTTCTTTGGTTAGCAATGAGTTACCAGCATTTTGCCATCACATTACTCCCATATGACTTATCTTTCAATAACTTTTATTAGAATGTAAAATACCTTTTTTTTATTTTGTCATAATGAAAGCTAATTGATTTAGTTGCAGAAAAAATACACTTGCGTCTTTTTTTACATTACTTCCAATGTTCCTTATGTTTCTACCATGTCATCTTTATTATATAATAGCAACTGTGTGATAGTGACAAAGCATCTTACAAGTAAGTCTCTCTCTGGACCGTTTTTCCTTTTTACTATATTTCATTAAAAAAAGAACGTTATGTTTTTGTGATAAGGTTCAAGTTCCTTTTTATAGAAAACTTGGAGATACGTCGAGTGAACCTTCCAGTTACGTAGTTTAGAAATTCCTTGACTATGATACCCTAAAGGGTCACGTTCTTGAGATATTTCGATGTAAAGAAAGTAAAGTTCTCGTACAGCGATTTTTACATCCAAATATCTCCTGAACGTGACACTTTTGGGTACCATAGTACGAACATTTATTGTGTGTATAAGTGTCTCCTACTCATATATACTACTTAAAACTACTAGGTACTACTTACTACTTACAACCTGCGCGGAGTCTTAAAAAAAATCATAATGGCGGCGGGTGGAATATGCCACAAATGTTCAAACCACTTTTAGTTTTAAATTGGATTTTGCTAACTTAAAATATAATAAGGTGTGGTTTTGCAAAGGGCTTTCAGAGGTGTATCTATAGGCTCATTATAAATAACTTTTACCATGGGCCAAGTTCGAAATAAGCGAAAAAAACAACCTGCTCCAAACATTTTGTCGAGTCAATGAACTCTTTGTATGGAACAGCAGTTTTTTCTTTCGCGATTTAGTAGTCGGTCCAGTAGTAAAAGCCGTTGATAATGATGCGCATATATACCTCTAAGTCCTGTACTTCGCAAAGCAACACCGGTTCAATTTTTATCTTGAAATAAGTCTATGACCAAAGGGTTATTTTTGTGATAAGCATTTCAAAAAATTGTCACGACTGCAGGAATTGAACTTGCATCCTTCGGAATACCGTCTCGGATGCTTTCCCAATTAAGCTAGATCGCTTACTGACGCCCACGCCAAAGTCTAGGACCATTTCAAAACGATAATCCTAGATAAAAGTGAAAAATAAACATTTTCCTTACTATGAGCACACCTGAGAAACCAGTGAATTTGAAATCTACCTAAATTTTCTTATACAAAACTATATCTACAGCTAACCCTAGAGTAGACTAGACCTAGTCTATTGGAACTTGATTTACAGCGCGACCAACTTAGCTGTTCAGGTGGGCAAAATTGGAACTATAAGTGCGTCAGCCGCCATTTTGAATTCGTCATTTGAATTTGCGCCACTAGCGACGCCGTCAACTGAACAGCTAAGTTGGTGGCACTTTAGAAGTGGCCTCGGTAGACCCTGACATACCCGCCCCCGTATATTGTCTATGCGTTCTGGCGTTGGCTTCGCTTTTCCTCTCGCTCGCTCTCGTGGAGAGAGTAACTGGCGCGAGCAGGAGAAAAAGCGAAGCCGAACGTCAGAACGCGTACACAATAAGGGAGCTGGACACCTTGGAGACTGGCAGTTCTCGTTTTAACCGTTATATTTAATATATACTTTATTTTATAGTATTAAGTTCATTTTAAACTTTTATTCAAGTGTTATGACTTTGATAGACAGTACCGTACCACGTTTTATATGTTATCGTAAATTAACTTAAGGCGGTGATGGTATAGCAAACCAAAGTTGTAAAACAAAAAGTTAAACAAAAACCCAAGTTAAACAGAAGAAAATTTTGAAATACAGATTCATGTTTCAGTAACTTTGACAAAAACTGATACGAGCTGGATAATAATATAAAATACGAATATCAGTAAGTAGGTACTCTGTAGAAACTTAGAAGTTGTGACGCATTTGGCTGCATGTCCAGTGAACTCCTGTACTTTTCCATACAAAACGCGCCCAGGGGAGCGTTTTTTGAACTTCGAACGATTTGGTCGTATACGAAACTTGTATGGACTCGCAACTTCCGTAGAACACATAAAGATTCTCCATACAATCTATTTATTTATTTATTTGTTTATAGGCGAGCAGTGTATACTGATGTGCCTATATCAAGCAGAGTCGAATAATATTAGTATTTATCTGTCAAGGAAATTTTTTCCTTCTTTATCCAAAGGTCCAGTCTATTCTTAAATGTGTTTATAGTTCTTGCTGAGATTACATCCTCAGGCAACCTATTCCAATTGTAGACAACTCTATTGCAGAGAATGTGGTGTGCAGTGTTGGTTTGTGATGGTGTAGGCTGTAAGAGGAATTTATGGCGTCTGCTATCGCGCATATTTTCCTTCAAGGTGTATATGTCGTGAATATTCGGAAGATTATAGAAGCCATTGAGAATTTTGAAGGTCTCAATCAAGTCTCCACGCAATCGTCGTTCTTCGAGGGTCGTGAGACGAAGAGCTTTTAACCTATCTTCATAGGTTTTGCGGCGCAGAGCATATGGAATCCTGGTGGCTTTTCTTTGTGCACTTTCAAGCAATTCAATATCTTTTTTAAAGTAAGGACTCCACACTTGAAACCCATATTCTAGGAGAGGCCTTATATAGGTCAAAGTTACGTATACGTTCCTAGGCGTTCGAAGTTTAAAAACTCACTACGTCAATGCTCAGAACTTTGGTTGTCTTGCTGAAAAGCTTACTGCATACGTTTGCCCTGCTAACGCACATTATACTAAGCGCCACACAAGTCGGCGGATGATAAGATAGCCGCAGATGACACTTCGCCGTATTGAGCATGTGTGCACAATACCGACGCCGCGTAGCGTAGTGGTGAGCAAGGGCGTAGGGAGCGCGCGGGAGGCATGAGGTTGGCGGGTGGGTGTGCCCCGGCGCGAGTCTCTCTGGCTCTCGCGCATATCTATATTTCGGCTTTTGCGCAGCGCTCTGCGCATAACTTTCCATCCGCCGACTTGTGTGGCGCTTAGTATACTATGTGATAACGATCGAAATAAGAGGCGAAGCGCAGAGCGAGACCTATAAAATTCTATTCTTTCGTCTCTATCGCCCTGATAACAAATGAAGAAGATGCCAGCTTTTCAATAGGAAACTATCTTAATAAGTTCAAAAAAAAAAAACAGATATACTTAACAAAAAAAAAACAAACAATATGCTAGAACATTACTTTATATGAGATAACATAAGTTTTGTAACGCTTGTGTATAAAATCAGTCACGAGGCCATCGGAACCAACATCGAGATATTTGAGTCTTATACATACGACAAATTTTGTTGCACCAAATCAAGGATAGATATTTCTATCCGTGTATTAATAAAAAAATATATATCTTTACATTTGTAAACTAAAAAAAGTACTGATGATTTTCGGGCTACTACTTTCGGGTATGGTGCAACAAAATTAACGTATTCTTTGTTATATTATATTTCTACAATAAATTCCCACCAAATCTCTCTTTGTTCCAAATTGGTGATCGATATAAACAGACGCCGCGCGCGGATTTAGCCTTTATACAGTTGTACTATGGTCGAAAATTAAATAACAGTTCGGTGGGCAAAATAAAAAACTGATTTTCATCGGAGATTGCAAGTTTTTACATAAATACGGTTTGAAGTAAGGAAGCGGTGGATCATAATATACATACATACATCTAAGGGAGGACTCTAAGGGATTATTTATATTAGAACGGGCCGTGTACCTACTAGACGGGCCTGAACGCAAAACGGACGGCGCACG
Organism: Hypomecis atomaria; assembly: GCA_964007245.1. Classification (NCBI taxonomy): domain Eukaryota; kingdom Metazoa; phylum Arthropoda; class Insecta; order Lepidoptera; family Geometridae; genus Hypomecis; species Hypomecis atomaria. The sequence goes on from OZ023291.1 coordinate 20,372,738, forward strand.
TTCAATACATTTTGTGTAGTATCCGGTCCCGGCCCGGATGGGGTCGCACGGGGCCCTGCTGGACACTTTTTTTTTAATCGCGAATAATGACTTGATAATGACCGCGCTTGACTACCAACTCGCCTGATGGTAAGCGACGTTGTGGTCAAAGATGAAGCACGCAGACCTAGAAGATACCTATTCACTCTGACCTTGAAAAGCTTTAGATTTTATATTATCTTAGGAAACTACAAAGTGTATGTAAAGTGCGCCCGTCCCGTTTCGTACACGGCCCGTTCTAATATAAATCATCCCTAAGTCATGGCAATGGCAAAAAGAGCATCAGAGTAAAGTAAAAGTAAAGTCCTTCCACACAGCAAGTTTGATAACATTATTTAATATTTTAACATAATCATGTTACATAATATACGACTGCGAACGTCCAACATGGCCCATATTTTTCAAACTACATAACCCGTCTGAAACCTTTGTAAGCTCCATAATTATACATAAGCAGTCGTATTATGATTTGTTGTTCGGCCGTTCAGAGAATGCGTTCCTGACACGTCATTTTGAAAAAATGTTTTTGGCCGATATCTCGGAAACTATGTACTTAAGGGCAAAAAACATTAAGATCATTATTGTAGAAAATAAAATTTCGCATCTTTTGTTTCCATTAAACTTTTTGCGAAATTTTATTTTCTACAATAATGATCTTAATGTTTTTGCCCTTAAGTACATAGTTTCCGAGATATCGGCCAAAAACATTTTTTCAAGATGACGTGTCAGGAACGCATTCTCTGAACGGCCGAACTATAGATGTTTTCATTGTATTAAATAACGAGATGACACGGCGAACTTCGTGCTGCCAAAGTCATTAAATTACACGACAAATATGAGCTTATAACCTATCTATGCTCCAATTTCCAAACAATTCATTTCAAATAATGATGGAAAAAGTTTAAAGATATTTCACCGTAAACCCAGACTTTTTTACAATGCCTCAAAATATGGCAAACAAATGAGCCGAAATCGAAATAATAGTCATTTGATGCTTCTGTGCTTTGTAAATAAAATCTAGATTGATTTATGCACGAAGGTGTATCAACTGTTTTTCACCTTAGTTTTTAGTTAGTGGACTCTTGTGCATTTGGCTACTATTATGGTTTCTAGGTGTATATGCCGTTAAAAATATCTTCATGGCAGCTAAACAAAACTTTATGCCAAAAAAAAATATTCGCGCGTGATGCTACCTTAATGCCCTTTTTCCCCATCGCCAAGACTTCGTCAATTCGCCTCCACCTTAAAATAAATGCTAAAAATATACACAAAACCTATATCTAACAATTCGACGGAAATATATAATATACATACAAATGACCCCTATAGATTATCTCATTGAATGTACAGTCATATTTAGGTATTTTTTTAATTAAAAAAAAACATACAGAAAGAAATGAAAACATAAACTCTTTACTGAGTAAAACTAAACTATATTATCACAAATAATAGTGTGTAGATAATAAATGATTGAGAAAAGGTTTCTAAAATTATATGCAATGCAACATTGTCAATGAGTCACTTTCGAAAATGTAGAGAAAGTACTATAACTTAACAATATATATTTTATATACAATCAGGTATATTATTGTATTGCAGAATTATAGTCTAGAATGAAAAAAGAAAACAAGTGATTATTTATAGCCCGGGAGGTAAGAGCACAAATTGCAAATATTTTCTCAAAGCTGAATTTTTGGTATTACATATGTTACATTGGCAGTGTGCAACATTACACCGGCGTCAGTCAGCTTAGCTTAGCATTTGGCGCGTGGCGAACGGGTCCCGTTCGAATTTGTAAAAAGTTAAGTAAATCTCGACACAGCATTTATAGTTTACAACTGATATTTACGGACATAACATTTGCGCGAAGCCAAAGGGCAAGGTTCATCTGTAATGGTTTATTGACGGTTACTGTTACAGAACTGTGCTGACAATTTTTTTATAACATTTTTTCAGATTTTAGATAGAGTAGTTTCATGACGCTCTAAAACCTGACTGACATACCCTGTTACAGGTTTCAAGTGACTGACTGTCATTAAACTTATTTTTAAAAATATTTCTCTACCCATACACCAATTTTCAGCATTTAAATGTAGTTGCAAGATACTATTTTTTTTATTTAAACGGGCCCGCTAAGAATTCCAGCTGACTGACTCCGGGGTATTGTTGTACACCACCATGGTAACGTAATACCAAAAAAAACGGCCAAGAGCGAGTCGGACTCGTGCACGAAGAGTTTCGTACCTTGTTCGAGCCCCTTTAGCCCCATTCCTCTTGTCATTATTGATAGTGAGCAAAAAAAACTCCTAAAAGTCACGTTTGTTGTATGGGAGCCACCCTTAATATTTATTATATTTAGTTTTTAGTATTTGTTGTTATAGCGGCAACAGAAATACATGTGACAATTTCAGCTGTGTAGCTATCACGGTTCATGAGATACAGCCTGGTGACTGACAGACAGACGGACATCGGAGTCTTAGTCTTAATAGGGTCCCGTTTTTACACTTTGGGTACGAAACTCAAAAATGTAGCTTTTAGAAAATGCTTGCATTGTTTTACTCTTACCTCCCGAGCTATAAGTCAAATGAGCTTTTTTCAGCGTGGTATCTCCGAAACGGGTCCCCGCACTATACGCTAAGGAACCCAGCTTATTGACTCCGGGCTGTTGTTCACTGCCATGGTGATACCAAAAATCCGGAATTTAGAAAATGATTGCATTTTATTGTCACTCGCCTCCCGGGCTTGATTTAGTACTTCCCCTAAAACTATTATTTAGTCATAAAACTAAATTCGATTTAGTTTTTGCGTCAATCTCTACAATCTTATTACATAGAATGTTGATACAAAAATGGTGCATAGAGATTAATAAAACAGGTTACAAATGTAAATAAAGAAGGTCAATTTAACAAAGGGGTTGTGTACAAAACCAGCATTCTATTATCTTGCTATTCAATGTCAAGTGATTGTTTACTATTAAAATGTTTTAGTAAAAATGTTTTTAGTAAATAACGTGGATATCATTCGTTTAGAGTGCGTTTCAGAAAAGAAGTCCCACGGCAAGAAGTGAAACTAATTTTAACAGATCGGCCAGGGGACGCGTCTGAGGGACTTCTTTCTTAAAAATAACTCTAGTACTTACCTATACCTGTCTGAGTAACACTAGAGACCGTAGGTACCACGAAAGGAGTTCCCCGAAATAAGTGAAACTAATTTTAACGGATCGGCCATGCGATTGTGGCGACGTGTCTGTGGGACTTCTTTCGTGAAACGCACTCTACATGATAGATATCACAATGAGCCGTCTAAGAAAATAACTATTGTGACATTTGACGAGTAGTTCAAATGTCACTAGTTTTCTAATCGTTACTAGCTACTGTTCCTGGCTGGATCTTTGGGCGACGCCAACGTCATTTTAGGTTTAAACATTACTCTAGCAATCTGCCCCAGGCTTCAAAGGTGGATAAAATAGATTTTTCATCCCATCTATTCGAAAAGGGATTTGGTTCGCCTTTAAGTGCACCCAAATGAGGTGATTTTTAAAAGAAACTTTTAACGGGCAGTAATGAGTTTTTAATCCTCTTCATAAGTGCGCCGCAATTATCTTTGCCGCGCTCTTTTTGAATTTCGAACATGTTAGTGTTCAGCGCCAAAGAAATCAAACGCAAATATTGTCAGTTGTTTTATTATTAGATAATATTTAATTTCAATTTAGTTGTTATAGTTGTTACTCTGTTTTATTAAATAATAACAAAATATGAGGCGCCTTTTATTTTCTCATAGAGGGCGATGAAAAGTAGAGTGTACCACTCGGGCGCAATATACATTTTTGGCTCGGGCGACGTACTTTGAATCCCTCGCTACGTTCAGGGTTTTACTAAAGAATTCTACTAAAGAATCCCTCACTTCGCTCTGGATTCAAAAAAGCACCCTCGCCGTAATAATATTTCTTTAGTCCCTTAGGGCGCGTACACACAGCGTCCGATTTTCACCTGTAAGGTGCATGTAAGGGCGCGTACACACAGCGTCCGATTTTCACCTGTAAGGTGCATGTAAGGGCGCGTACACACAGCGTCCGATTTTCACCTGTAAGGTGCATGTAAGGACGCGTACACACAGCGTCCTATTTTCACCTGTAAGGTGCATGTAAGGGCGCGTACACACAGCGTCCGATTTTCACCTGTAAGGTGCATGTAAGGACGCGTACACACAGCGTCCTGTTTTCACCTGTAAGGTGCATGTAAGGGCGCGTACACACAGCGTCCGATTTTCACCTGTAAGGTGCATGTAAGGGCGCGTACACACAGCGTCCGATTTTCACCTGTAAGGTGCATGTAAGGGCGCGCACACACAGCGTCCGATTTTCACCAGTAAGGTGCATGTAAGGGCGCGTACACACAGCGTCCGATTTTCACCTGTAAGGTGCATGTAAGGGCGCGTACACACAGCGTCCGATTTTACAGGATCCTTTGTAACTGATCCGCTGCTACTGGTGGTAATATTCACACAGCATTTACAGAACCGATTTTAACTGGCTCATATAACTACATACGCTAATAACATATACGTTTAAATGGATCTGTAAAACGGATTGCTGCTTATTTTGTCGGATCGATATTTTTTACTGGATCAGGATTTACTGTGTTCTGTGTGAACTCGTTAATACAACTACACTCGCTAACAGCATAATAATATACGTTTAAACGGACCTGCAAAACGGACGTTCTATGTGTACGAGGCCTTATGATACAATCTACTATTTTTAAGCCTTCCAGAGAAAAAAAATAACAGATTCCAAACTGCATAGCTTGGAAGCTAAGCTGACATAGATACGCATGAATTAGCGTAACCTTTGGATTTTTGACTATTGGCGTTTTTATAGATTTCAGCCAGTGACAGATTTAGACATTTGCCGCCAGTAGGCTATTGACATTTTGCCGCCCCTACCAAACTCCACAATGGAGTTGAGTTTTTTTCAAAAAGATGTACCAGAAATGGTTCGTAAGTTATTTTCTTTTGACTGCCGATTTTCTTGTCTCCTGAGAGATGCAAATTATAATCCGAAGATTTTCAAAGAGTCAGTAAGTCAAATATATTTCATCTAAGTCTGCGTGCTTCATAAGTTGCCGGTTAAGAAAACTTATTCACAATAAAAACAAAAAGATTTCGCAAGTGGAAACAAAATACACAAAACCTTAGTAAAGACATTGACATTGAGTCGCAAGACGTATAAGCGGCTAGTTACCGGGCGCGAGCGGCGCGCGTGGCGTGACGTCACGTGGCGTGTTGTCGCGTGGCGTGACGTCACGTGGCGGGGTGTGGTCACGTGGCGCGGGGCCTCAGCTGGCGGGCGGCATGGCGGCGTCGCCGGCGCGCTCGCTTCGAAGCCATTCAACAAACTCGTCCAACATTACTGGCCCTGGAACCGTAACGTTTGAGTTTCAGTTGGATAACTCGCACATTTTTGAAGTTTTATTTTTTTAAATTATTGACCGAGCGGACGAAGTGTAGTGATTAGTTTTTACTGGGCAATTTTGCTTTCATCTGTTCCGATGTTGATTCTGCATCTACACATCACATTTCTCAACGAATTTCGCCGAAACATGGTAAATGCGTTCTACACCTACTTATGGGTTGCAGCGATTTTTGAATATCACAATTAGCGGATAAATAGCGCTATAGCGATTTTAATTCTTTAGTAGGAAAAATGGGGGAAAATTACTGTAGCGCTATTTATCCGTCGATTTTGAAAAAAAATGTCACGATTGTTTGGTATCTAAATCCTAACAAGATTTAAGAGTATGAACGAAATGGGTCTAAAGCAAGTCGAGGTATAGGTTGATGAAGATTCAGTTAAACAGATGTGAGGTCTTCGGAGAACTATTAGGTACTTTAATTTCATTTATTTCAGTACACCATCAGTTTTAGAACTGCTCGGATGTTGCACCACTGGTTGCGGTTGTCGACCCTGTAGCGCGCTGAACGCACTAGAAACTGGCTGAGTGAAGTGAACAACTTACAAGCTCCGTCAACGTCGTAGGCGGAGAGCGTGACGTCGACGGTGCGCGAGAACTCGAGGATGTTGCACCATTGGTCGCGGTTGTTGACCCTGTAGCGCGCCGACCGCACTAGAAACTGGCTAAGTGAACAACTTACAAGCTCCGTCAGCGTCGTAGGCGGAGAGCGTGACGTCGACGGTGCGCGAGAACTCGAGGATGTTGCACCACTGGTCGCGGTTGTTGACCCTGTAGCGCGCCGATCGCACTAGAAACTGGCCAAGTGAACAACTTACAAGCTCCGTCAGCGTCGTAGGCGGAGAGCGTGACGTCGACGGTGCGCGAGAACTCGAGGATGTTGCACCACTGGTCGTGGTTGTTGACCCTGTAGCGCGCCGACCGCACTAGAAACTGGCCAAGTGAACAACTTACAAGCTCCGTCAGCGTCGTAGGCGGAGAGCGTGACGTCGACGGTGCGCGAGAACTCGAGGATGTTGCACCACTGGTCGCGGTTGTTGACCCTGTAGCGCGCCGATCGCACTAGAAACTGGCCAAGTGAACAACTTACAAGCTCCGTCAGCGTCGTAGGCGGAGAGCGTGACGTCGACGGTGCGCGAGAACTCGAGGATGTTGCACCACTGGTCGTGGTTGTTGACCCTGTAGCGCGCCGACCGCACTAGAAACTGGCCAAGTGAACAACTTACAAGCTCCGTCAGCGTCGTAGGCGGAGAGCGTGACGTCGACGGTGCGCGAGAACTCGAGGATGTTGCACCACTGGTCGCGGTTGACGACCCGGTAGCGCGTAGAACTGGTCCTAGTGAACAACTTACAAGCTCCGTCAGCGTCGTAGGCGGAGAGCGTGACGTCGACGGTGCGCGAGAACTCGAGGATGTTGCACCACTGGTCGCGGTTGACGACCCGGTAGCGCGCCGACCGCACTAGAAACTGACCAAGTGAACAACTTACAAGCTCCGTCAGCTTCGTAGGCGGAGAGCGTGACGTCGACGGTGCGCGAGAACTCGAGGATGTTGCACCACTGGTCGCGGTTGACGACCCGGTAGCGCGTAGAACTGGTCCTAGTGAACAACTTACAAGCTCCGTCAGCGTCGTAGGCGGAGAGCGTGACGTCGACGGTGCGCGAGAACTCGAGGATGTTGCACCACTGGTCGCGGTTGACGACCCGGTAGCGCGTAGAACTGGTCCTAGTGAACAACTTACAAGCTCCGTCAGCGTCGTAGGCGGAGCGCGTGACGTCGACGGTGCGCGAGAACTCGAGGATGTTGCACCACTGGTCGCGGTTGACGACCCGGTAGCGCGTAGAACTGGTCCTAGTGAACAACTTACAAGCTCCGTCAGCGTCGTAGGCGGAGAGCGTGACGTCGACGGTGCGCGAGAACTCGAGGATGTTGCACCACTGGTCGCGGTTGACGACCCGGTAGCGCGCCGACCGCACTAGAAACTGACCAAGTGAACAACTTACAAGCTCCGTCAGCGTCGTAGGCGGAGAGCGTGACGTCGACGGTGCGCGAGAACTCGAGGATGTTGCACCACTGGTCGCGGTTGACGACCCGGTAGCGCGCCGACCGCACTAGAAACTGCCCCAAAGCTGCTCGAAGCGCCCACCGAGGTAGCAGCACGCCGAGTAAAGCGCGCGCCGTGCCCGTTTCTAGGGAGCGTTGCTCTTTGTCCTGCAATAAGAATAATTCATACACTATTTAAGCCGCTGGAGCACTCAGGATTGAATTTTAATAAGACGGGGCGGGCACGGGACGGGCCCAGTACGATGCACGTTCCATACAGTAATGCCGTGGTCCGTACGACGTCCGGACGGGTCTCGTCCGGCTTGTACACAAAATGTATGGAACGTGCCCGTCCCGTTCTAATATAAATCATCCCTTATGCCAGCCTTGTTACGCTTTGTTATTTTGAGGAGCTGCGACCGTATTGTGTACGCTTTCTGACGTTTAGCTTTTCTTTTTCTTCTGCTCGCGCCAGTTACACGCGCCGCGAGAGCGAGCGGGAGGAAAAGCTTAGCTAAACGCATAGACAATACGGAGGCTGGGCAATACTGGACTGGCTCGAACGAAGTTTCACAGGCTTTATATCACCGGCATACTCAATTACTTATCCATCCTTAGTAATATGTGAATCCACAAACCCGCACTGCGCTAGAGTGGTGGATATGGTCCAATCACTCGAATAGCCCAGGAGGTAAGCGTTAAAAATGCAAGCATTTTCTATAAGCAAATTTTTTGTACTGGAGGTGTACAACAATACCGTCGCGTCAGTCAGCTGGGTTCCTTAGCGTTTGGCGCAGGGACCGTTTAAAGTTTAAAAAAGTAAGTACTTAACAATATTTCTACACAGGATTCATTAGTATTACAAATTACATTTGCGGACCTCATATTTGCGCGCAGCCAAACTGTAACGCGCATCTGTAAAGGCTGACTTGGTTGGGCTTTCTCACAGGGTAGTAAAACGGGAGTATGACCACGAGGACATCCTCGTGGTCATACTGGTATGACAAACTAGTATGACCACGAGGAAATACCCGACTGATGGCCACTTTTAGAGAACTGTGATGCTTGACATTTTTTTTGGATGAATAATGTTTTTACACACTCATTTTTTTCCGATTTTATAAAGTATTTGCATGATTTTAGCTAAAAATTAAAGCGTGAGTAACCCCTGTGCTATATACATTAATTAAAATATAAGTTCCTCCTAAGATGAAGATTTATTTATTTATTTTATTATAAAGGTACACAGAACAGGATACATTCAATCAAGAACTAAATTTTATGCAACAAAAGTACAGAACTGGAAAATATCCCATAATATGCGTACACAGCATGATTGTAGCAGTAAATCACAATGAAACAAATTATATAAATTAAATTAAATGATTGTCCGCAATATTCCAGCGATCGAATTTGACAGTTGATCAGTAGTTCAAGTGTCATTTGCGTCAAGATTGCATAGCAGTTCCAATGCATTTCCGATGCCATCTTGCTGTGATCATGCATTACAACTTTTTTACTTTATGTCACCTCTATTGTTTTCATTATTGTGAGATTTTGCATGACTGCTCTGTTGAATAAATTTAAAATATGGGATGTATTTATGTTATGTAACAATACTTATACTCACCCTAGCAAAGTCATATGAATATCTGTAGATGGCTTTAAATGTGTGGGGGTCGTTCAATAGGTTGCGTAGGTAGTCTAATTTGTTCTGTAGTTTCTGCACACTGTCGCACTGCAGCTCTGTGAGACCTAGACATAACAAAACAAATATTAGGGGACATATTTAAGGTGTGTTCGTTTTGGGCTCGATGGCATTTTTAGCATTTGCAAAATTAGCGTTGATGTCACAAAGAGCAAGTGGGTCAAAAGTAGCAGTTCACGATGGCATTTTTAACTGTTTTTGAGCTATCCGAATGGTAAACGAAAACACATTCACATTTTTGCTCACACATTCTCAAAACGAACGCTGAATGTGATCGTTGTTGGCGTTTTTACCTGTTAATTTTGCCATAAGTAGGCTACACGAACGCATTTTAGAGGACATTTAAGGATTTGCCACACTAGAAGCGGTCTGCGGTGAGGCCAAATTGAATGCAGTCCGCATACTCCGCATTATATAGTCATCATAGTTACACAAATTCCAGGCAGAATTCTTTTTTTAGTAGATCTTTTAATTACATTAATAATCTTATTGACTTTCCAGAATATGACTTGTTTAATACACATACATCTAAAATTAAAGCTAATATTGCTTATGATTGGTCTGATTCTTGGAGGTTGGGGAAGAGACTGACTGCTGCAACACAGTTAACGCTAAAGCAGCAGGCAGGGTTTCTTTAATAATTATGTAACTTGTATTTTAAACAATAAATTATTTTGTATTTTGTATTTTGTATTTGTATTTTGTATTTTGTATTCTAACTTTTTCAACTTAACATAACTGTATGCCTTATTGAAAATGTTGTTTATTGTTGTACTGTACTGAGAATTATGAACAAGCATTATTATATGTACTTTTATATGGCATTTTCCAACTGAGCGCTACCGTGGCTCGGATAACACGTTAAATTGTAGGCCCCGGTTGTTTCAACCGTTTAGCCATGTCAGAGGCCTTCAGGCGGCCTAAAAACTCTGACACCAGGGCTAGCCACCCGGCCTATACGAACTTACTTTTTTTTTTAATACTTTTATATGCGAAATATGCCTTAATTAACTACCACTTTTCTTGTATTAAATATATTTTGTGAAATCTTGCAACATATGTAAGTACCTATTTGAGATTAGATTTAAATTACTTAAACTGTATTCTAAACATTGTTATCTGACGATTCCAAGTGCAACTGTAATGTCTACGGAATAAAGGAACTTTGACTTTGACTTTAACCACTAAATACAAGACCTACCTATACATAATCTACAACTACATAACAAACAATTGGATCATCCATATACGAGTACCCTTGCGAAAACATGTAAATACATAGTGGATAGTTATTTAAGATCTTAGAATTTAGCGTATGTCTGCCGAGTAAAATAAAATGAATAAATAAAATTCTGTATAAACAACATTGTCGGTTAGGGCATTCAGTAATCTGTCTGCACAGGGAAACTGGTCAGCGGACCAGGCGATGCCGGCAGGGCAAATATCGGCTTTCAATTATTTGACTGTGTGTACCAGCGGTGATCATGATGTGACGACGTCGTACGGCATCTATAAAGTCCCCTGTTCGATTGTCAAATTTCTGAAATATCTGTGTGCACTATTGGGTTATGAGCATCATACTGACCGTGACCGCTGCCCACTTAGCTGCCCGTACGTGTCCTAACGTTAGCATCATACTGACCGTGACCAGCCAGCCTGCCCGTACGTGTCTTAACATTTCTTCAGCAAGATTGCACAGTCAGATCCCATATCAATACAAAAGTAGCGCTCGTAGCGTAGTTTGACTAGGTGTTTGTCAGCGATCACCGAAATTAAACAAACATTCCGCACGGTCAGTATTTGGATGGGTGACCGCGGGTGGCATTTTCCTACTGAGCGCTACCGTGGCTGACACAAAAATATTTGACAACAAACTTTCAATTGACAACCATTTTGGGCACATTTGTAGAATTTTGGTTCTTCCACCCCCACTTTAACCCACCATAACTCTTAAACGGCTCAATCGATTTTTATAAAATATAGAAAAACACTCTCGATTAAGTCTCCTTTCATCAAAAAAAAACTAAACTGAAATCGGTTCAGTGGTTCGGGCGCTATGATGCCACAGACAGACAGACACACAAACAGACACGTCAAACTTATAACACCCCTCTTTTTCGTCGGGGGTTAAAAATAATTATATAGAGACTGGCAACGTTGTTCATACATAATGCGGGCTGCGTACGTACAATTCGACCTGACCGCAGACCGCATCCAGTGTGCCAAATCCATTAAGGACGACTGAATTTGTACTATCACTAGTACTACAGGAAAAATAGACGTTATTTTTGGACAATTTTGCACTAAATTTCCGATCCAAATTTTTTGTTTAATAAGATTTAGGATCACTTACTGAGCATAAAATCACAAAATGCTGACAGATCCAGGTGGAGCTTGAAGCGCCATCTTGAAAAAACGTTTTTGGCCGATATCTCGGAAACTATGCACTACTATGCAAAAGTCATTAAGATCATTATTGTAGAGGATACAATTTAGCGTCTTTTGTTTCCTTTAATCTTTTTTGTACAACTTACCGTTTACGATTTGTGGCCTCTACGGTACTCTGTGAATTTTGCCCCAAAGTGCATAGTTTCCAAGATATCAGCCAAAAATATTTTTTAAAGATGGCGCTTGAAGCTCTATCTGGATCTGTCAGCATTTTGTGATTTTATGCTCAGTAAGTGATCCTAAACCTTATAAAAAACAAAAATGGGATTGGAAATTTAGTGCAAAGATAAATTCTTTTTTTACTGTACTATAGAATTAATCTAATAAAAGTGATCAAACTGACCTTTTAACCATTCCTCTTGTGTGAAGTAGCCCATTTGTTTCGCGCCCATCTTGTAAGCGATGACGAGCATCACTACGTTTTCTGGATCCACTCCCAAATCCTCGCAAAATTTCTCCATTCCTTCCGGCCCTGCATGGACAACACAATGGCAAACATTGATTAACCATAATAGGGTAAAATAAAATGATTTTTTAATTTTATAGTGCATCCCACACTAGGTTTATCTCAAAGAGTTACTTTTATGATAAACATTTCAAAAATTCGTCGCGGATGCAGGAATCGAACCTTGCGTCTTCGGATCCGAAGGTTCGAATCCTGCATCCGCGACGAATTTTTGAAATGTTTATCATAATAGGGTAGTTCACTGGTTAGGTAGCTATTTTATTTATTTCGAAAATAAGACAATCTTCTGACATAATATTAGCTCCATGGCACTACATCACAATATAGTCTTGAGTCAAATCCGGATATATCTCAGTTTAATTGGATATAGAAAAGTAGTTCAATATAAACTGAATTGAATTATAAAAAACACTAGCGACCCGCCCTGGTTTTGCATAGGTGTATTATACATATAAAACTTTCTCTTGAATTCTATCTATTAAAAAACCGCATCAAAATCAGTTACGTTGTTTTAAAGATATAAGCATACATGGGGACAGACAGCGGGAAGCGACTTTGTTTTATACTATGTAGTGACAAGACAAAAAACCATTGTGAAAAACTACACTGACGGTCTTGAGCCAGTTTTAGAGGAACTGCAAATTCCAAGTGTGTCTTCACTACATAGTATAATGAAGAAATAAACAAAAAGAAGAAACAAAGATACATAAACAGTGTAACAGTGGGCGGCCTTATCGCTGATAGCGATATCTGCCAGGCAGACGAGTTATAGCTAGAGACTACTGAGTTATACAGATGAGTTAAGCTAGAGACTACTGAGTTATAGCTAGAGACTGTACTAAGTAGGTAAGGTACTGATAGCGCGCGAGTTGAATGCAGTCGGGGTCTGAGGTAAAGAGCGGGAGCATCTCCCCCCGCTATCCGCACGCCCCACCTCACGGGCCTGGGCGGGTTGGGCGTGCGGATAGCGGGGGGAGACATTCGCATTCCTAAGCTCTGCATTCAACTCGCGCGCCGACAGTAGACGTCCGTTCATACTTTTCTATGTATTAATTTAATAATGTTTTTTTCATTTGGCGGTCCGAGTTTTGACCTTTCGCGTTCCGCCTGTTGCCTACCTTTGCCCTAGCCTACTCAGCCAGCTGGTAAATCCTCCACTGGATGTAATCCACTTTCAATCCTATAGGAAATATGTATGGAAGGTAATGATAATGATGAATGGTAATTGAACATTTTGCCATCTAAAGCACGGCGATGATACCTAACAGTATTTTTTTAATACAAACTATCGGAAAGCGAATCATACCTACGCGCCTCGGAGTTCGGTATGCTCTGGTATGCTAGTCAGTCGCGGCGCGCCGTAGTGACGAACGAACATGTAGGTTTGTAACTAGTAAGCGTGCGATTTACGTTTTTAGGGTTCCTCGATTTACTACGGAACCCTAATAACATCAAAAACACAATATGTATTTTTATTAAATGCTTCTTTTTTCATTAACAACAAATTTCTTTTGTGTAATAAATTATAATGTTGTAACATTCTACTTATGTTTCCAATACTTGACTTATAATGACTACTGTTATAGCGCAGACAACAAAACACTCAATTTAAGCAATTTCACATGATGTTATAATATCCACATCGATATCGTAAAATCTCATTATAACATCGCGCGCTCGCTCCTGATTGGCCATGCGCGCGCAGCTGCGCTCTCATTGGTTAGATTTTAATGGCGCCAAGTTCACTGTGACAATACACGTACGCGTGAATTTAATGTTTCGCAATATGTTTTTTTTATTTTTATTAGTGAAGATAAAGTAGTGTATGCAACTGCATATAACACGGGTATTAAAACACTCGTTACTATTATGAAACTCGCTGCGCTCGTTTCATAAACTCACACTCGTGTTTTAATACCCTTCATTATATGACAGTTGCATAAACTACTATAATAATTTTACATCACAATAGATAGAAACTAGAAAGAAACTCAAGTAGGTAATGTGTAGGTAGATGAAATTAAAATACTGAAGGCGGGCCAGCCCTAGCGCGTGTGACGTTCTGCGTGGCCACGTGGCGCTGTAGATATATATCTCAAGGACAGGGCCGACTCACAATACTGTTAGATATCATTACCGTGAAGTGTTTCTATTTACACATTTAAGTACACTCATAAAAGAGTCTTACCTAATATATCTGGTTCGGAAGGTGTGGTGTATTCCTTAAACCATGTTAGGCATTTCTTTGCATTGAAACTAGTGTCCTCCGATTTGGAATGTCGACGTGAACTGAAAGCAAAAGGTTAATATTGATTCCAAAACCAATTCACTAAAAAAAAATCTAAACCTAATCTTCTTTGGGGTAGGAACCCAAAAATTTCCATAAGTCTCTGATACCACGAGCCGCCATCTTTTTCTCTGTTGAGTTAGTTTGTGCCAGTTTTCTACCCTGATTTTGAACAGGTCATGAGACAGGTCAGCTCAGAAGCAGCCACTATATCCCCCCCATCTGAACTTGGGCTGTTGAACAAGCTAAACAGTAATAATAATTTGCATAAATTATCTTAACCAGGGAATTTGAGACTTTATTTTGAATACAAGAAAAATAGTATACTAAATCTTTATAAATTATATACGTACTTTTGAAAAAGATATCGACGCATTACAAGTCTCCAGCAATGAAACATCTGGCACAACAGAGGTGGATCAAATGTGCAAACGACCCAGGGCCGTGCTCCGTTGTTTTAAGGAGCTCGGCTGGTTCGAGTAAGGTGGCAAAAGGGGGGAATGCACCATACACCCCAAGCGGGATATCAGTGCAGGTCATATCACCCCTGTCTAGACTTAGAATTATATATTTTTTTTTTATTTAGAAGAGCGAATATCAGCAAGTTTCTAATTACATAGTTCAAAGTAACATTTCTGGGAAAAGCAGAATTTCCTTTGCTAGCGGCGCGATATCACCTGTGATATTGGGAGTCTTAATAGGATATATGATTATGCAAATAAGGCAGCTGGAAACAAGCAATTGACTCATAGCAGGCAGTGCTTCTCTGCACGAGTGTGATAAAGGTTTGCATCTAATTCTAATTCGAAGTAGGGGCGATAAGTCCTGGGAATCGTTTTTTGAACTTCGAATGCCTAGGAACGTATACGTAACTTTGACTGATGGAGAATCTCTGTTGTCTATGGAAGTTGCGAATATTCCATACAAGTTATGTATATGACCAAACCTTGCAAAGTTAAAAAATGAACCCTACACTAACATCCTGCATATCAAAGTTTAAGGTATAAGAGGCATGCGCTTGCTGCAGCGAGGCACCACTCCACCACCGTGGCACACACACGTGTTGTGTTACCTGGAGTTCCGGGAGCGCTTGTGGTGGTGGTGGTCGTCGATGTGCGTGGCGCCGGGCAGCACGTCGCCGCCGGCCGGCGCGCCGCTCCGCGTGCGCTTGCTGCAGCGAGGCATCGCTCCACCACCCTGCCACACACATACATTACACATTAGAAGTTTACTGAATAGTGTGGCTGTCCAGCATGTGACCACGAAAAGCCACAAAAAGAACTCTCTTCAACGTGTGAAAAAATGTCAGATATATGTCATAACGCTGTCTCGTTCTGACACATCAAAAGATATATTACATTGCTGCACATTGGTGCACATTCTAGCCCGACAGAATCAAAACTTAGTGTATTGCCCCTCCTATGACGAACAGTGTATACACACAACATGTACATGGCACATGTACACTGTTTATGGTCCTCCTATGATAAACAGTGTATATGTCGCAGCCAACTAGCTTAATTAGCCGTTCAATTAACAGCCTAGCTTCTTTACTAAACAGCGGCGATAAACTAGCGGCCTGAATGATATATACAACACGTCTATGGCACATGTACACTGTTTATGCTCCTCCTAAGATAAACAGTGTATATGTCGCAGCCAACTAGCTTAATTAGCCGTTCAATTAACAGCCTAGCTTCTTTACTAAACAGCGGCGTTCAACTAGCGGCCTGAATGATATATACAACACGTATATGGCACATGTACACTGTTTATGCTCCTCCTAAGATAAACAGTGTATATGTCGCAGCCAACTAGCTTAATTAGCCATTCAATAAACAGCCTAGCTTCTTTACTAAACAGCGGCGTTCAACTAGCGAACCTTGAATGATATATACAACACGTATATGGCACATGTACACTGTTTATGCCCCTCCTAAGATAAACAGTGTATATGTTGCAGCCAACTAGCTTAATTAGCCATTCAATTAACAGCCTAACTTCTTTACTAAACAGCGGCGTTCAACTAGCGGCCTGAATGATATAATATTATACAACACGTATATGGCACATGTACACTGTTTATGCCCCTCCTATGATAAACAGTGTATACACACAACATGTATATAGCACATGTACACTGTTTATCATCGGAGGGGCAATACATTTGCTAGGTTTTGATTTTGGACAGCAGAGTAGACCTCAGGAGTAAGGATTTATTTATTTGTTTATAGGCGAGCAGTATAAACTGATGTGCCTATATGAAGCAGAGTCGAATAAAATTAGTATTTATCTGTCAAGGATTTTTTTTTCTTCTTTATCCAAAGATCCAGTCTATTCTTAAATGTATTTATAGTCTTTGCTGAGATTACATCCTCAGGTATGTTCAAGTTAATCTGTGCTTTTGATTACAGTCATGTTAAAGATCTATTTCGTGGCACATCTCTTCAACTGCATTTTCATAAGCCTATATATCTTGACTCGTTTTAGACTGATTTGGTTCATACTCACAAATCTTGTTAGGATTCAGATACTCAACTATCTTTCCAAATATTAGAAAAATTGGTTAGCTATAGGCTGAATCATACACGTCGGCAGATGTGAAGTTAGCTACAAGCTGCGCAATATCCAATCCTGATTGAAGCTAAAGCTGCGCGTTGATTGGGTTTCACGCAGCTTGTAGCAGACTTCACATCTGCCAACTTGTATGATTTGGCCTGTACAGCAAATTTCCGTGCTTATTGCGGAAATACCTCTGGCATTCATGTAGTACTTTTTGTATCAATAATGTCATTAACATCACTGGAGTAGTTTTATTAGTGGTTCAGAATCATACCCTACTATTTTCGAGCTGAACAAGCTGGCAAGAAGAAATACATATAATGCTTTATAGGATATCAATTCAAGATATAGGTACATAACACCCATATAAGAATTAATCAGAATGTGTCAGCATGAATCAGACTGAATCATAAAGAATGCATTTGTCTATGAATATCAGTGCTTTTAACAATATGTTACAATAATCATTGTATGCTACAAAATATAACATAAAGATATCTACTAAAATTTATTGGAATTTGCACCTTTCCGATACTCTTAATGTTTCTAGTTATATTTTGTGCCCACTACCAATAACATTATTGAATTTATTCAACGCAATATGAATCTGTTTCTCACAAATCATTCTACCAGGTATTTCAAGAATGTAGGTGTGCTGTTTGTTTACAAAAGTATTGTATTTCTGTTTTTCTATAAGGAAAAACATTGGATCAGCTGAAACTGACAGATGCAAAATGATACTTGGTACATTGTAAGTTACAGAGGTTACATTCCAGTAAAATAAGTTCTGATGAAATATATTCAACAAATGCGTGGTAGGGGTCTTACTACAACCGTTTAAGATTAAAATGCAACTGGTGAACAAGAACAAACCGTACAGTTAACACTTTTTTTAACTTGTTTTTTTACACACCATTGACTGTATTACAGCCGCATAGCTAACGTTGGAAACAATAAATAAAGATCAACTTACAATTGGTGGTAGATTCGATATGAAATTGGAAAACTTGAAAGGATTATCGTCTCCTATTTTGCGAATTTTGATAAAACAGCTTCGCGAAAAAAATGTCTTCTTGACAGGTCGATAATAACCTGTAACAAAAAAGTTATAAAATCAATGTGGAGCGATGAGAGACACGTATTAAATAAAAATTGCCGACCAAACACACTCGCAAGTATTTGATGATAGTTTGCAAAAATCGATGCGGCTAGACTTGCAAAACTTGTATTGAAAAAAACATTGCTTGGAACGGTCGATGTGAATAAATTATGCGGTACCTTTTAGGGGTTTTAATGATACAAAATCACGTTTCTAGCTTATTGAGAAGCTGAATTCTCTACTGAAACATTATAAAAATAGGAAATGGAATAAATTGGCCAAACTAAATAGCAGACACAAACAGCGGCCGAGAAAAACTCAAAATGAAATTGGCGTTTGGTTAATGCTTGTGCGATGTACTATCGTGGAGAGGGATTTACCGTGGGTGGGTTTACCAGTCGTAGCATTTCTCAAAAAATATCATTGACATAAACTATGCTGTGTTTAAAATATTTTTGAGATTAATCAATGTTAGAAATAGGTTGATAAAAAGTACTTGTAGTTCCTTATTACGGCTAAGTTTAAAATTAATTTATTTTTCAACCCTTTAAAAACAAAACGCAGTCGTAAGTGCGCACAGAGTAAAAAAGTTTCGACCACAGACTATAAATAAAAAAACAACACCCACGGATGTATATTTCTACAGGAACACCACACGCACAGATGTCTATAATGTACGCGTGTCTGCCGCAAGCACGTAATTTTATATGCGTCCTTCAGACAGCTGCCGGCACGGTGTCACGGCTGCGGCCTAGTTTTCGACCAATTAAAAAGCCTGTTTTTATTTAAATCAAGATCTGCGATTGGCGGGGAACTGGATCGCAGCCCGAAGGACGCGTCACATAAAATCAGCTTTCAATGTTGTTGGTATGGAGGGAAACGAGGAAAAGTCCTCTATATCTTGATTTTCGTAGCCATCTCTTCTATTAACCTACAATTAGTATCATGTGTTCATTATTTTTTCTAGACCAAGGATCCAGCGGTTGTCAAGCGACTACCTGGTAGACTTTAGAAGTAATGACGTCACAAAGATAGCCGCCGACCGTTGTAGGTATTTGCATATATCTCGAGTTCTATTTGATCAAATAGGTCGTGATGGGTATCGTTTGATAGTTGTTTTAATGACTTTTGCCTCTTTTCCAACATAACATGAAAATTAAATGGTTCATCGAATTAAACATCGGGATAAAAAACATAGAACGTCTTTGTAGCATTCTATTAAGCCCAACAACGTTGTTCTACAATAATAAATAAGCAAGTAGTGACCTCTTCTGTAAAGTAAGTACTGCGTGGCACTTGCCTTCCGTGCCCACAGAAGCCAAACATTTCATAACCATACATTTTTTTAGAATTATTGCGTGTTATAAGGCAATTTAACTCTTCGAAAGTGATAATTAATTACATTTTATGTATTATAAATTGGCAACTTCATCATCATTTTACACACACTTTTCAACTTACTTTGTATTTATTTTCACGTAAATTTTCTATGAAATCTCTTTGCACACCTTGAAAGTCATTGACGAGGTCTGGTGTGTCGGTTTTATTTAGCAAGTTTATTGTATGTTCTAAGACATAATAATATTACGTACCTTTCATTATTTGTGTGAAGAAAGCTCGCAGGTTACACACATTCTGACACGCGCTTTACAGTGCGACACAAAAGAGATGAATTATTGCATTATCACAAATTGAATTATTCGGGAACTAAATTACCTATCACTTTTGCTGGAACCACAATCTGACGAGCTGTCAATCATTGCTAATATCCTAGCATTTTTCTCGTTTTGTGTTATTTTGTGGATTGTGAACAGAAAAACAGTAACATAAAAAAAAAATGCAATATATGCCAACAAAGCGACGGTGGCGACCTCATTTATTTTCTAGTCTTTTATGTCGCACTGTACCTTGTATGTCAATCCGTCCATCTGTGTGGTTTCTAGCTCTGATGTTATTAGAAGACGTACCTACTACAATATCGAAGTCAACTCATCTATCGTGCAGCGCTATAATGCACATAAGTACCGTGATATCACTTTGAATCTAGCTCGAAACAGCTCAACGAGCTACGCTAAGGCCTTGGTGTTCTTTGCAAGATATAACAAGATACAACCCAAAAAAAAAACTTAGTGATGTGGTAAGTCGGATAAATGGCAGTGCTCAGAGTACCATTGATTTTTTTTAATTTTTAATGTTGAGTCTCTGATATTTGAATAAATGAATATTTAATTTAAAAAAAAAATTAAGGGACGTCTAGTTCTCAGATGGAGACCAAAGCAAGCATAGCAAGCTTAGCGTAGGATGATAAAATGGAAAGAGGACCTCGATTAGAACTCTGTTGTATAATTAATTTTATCTACACTAATGTTGTAACATTCTACTTATGTTTCCAATACTTGACTTATAATGACTACTGTTATAGCGCAGACAACAAAACACTCAATTTAAGCAATTTCAAATGATGTTATAATATCCACATCGATATCGTAAAATCTCATTATAACATCGCGCGCTCGCTCCTGATTGGTCGCCCTGCGCGCGCAGCGGCGCCAAGTGCGCGCTCGCTCCTGATTGGTCGCCCTGCGCGCGCAGCGGCGCCAAGTGCGCGCTCGCTCCTGATTGGCCGCCCTGCGCGCGCAGCGGCGCCAAGTGCGCGCTCGCTCCTGATTGGTCGCCCTGCGCGCGCAGCGGCGCCAAGTGCGCGCTCGCTCCTGATTGGTCGCCCTGCGCGCGCAGCGGCGCCAAGTGCGCGCTCGCTCCTGATTGGCCGCCCTGCGCGCGCAGCGGCGCCAAGTGCGCGCTCGCTCCTGATTGGTCGCCCTGCGCGCGCAGCGGCGCCAAGTGCGCGCTCGCTCCTGATTGGTCGCCCTGCGCGCGCAGCGGCGCCAAGTGCGCGCTCGCTCCTGATTGGTCGCCCTGCGCGCGCAGCGGCGCCAAGTGCGCGCTCGCTCCTGATTGGTCGCCCTGCGCGCGCAGCGGCGCCAAGTGCGCGCTCGCTCCTGATTGGTCGCCCTGCGCGCGCAGCGGCGCCAAGTGCGCGCTCGCTCCTGATTGGTCGCCCTGCGCGCGCAGCGGCGCCAAGTGCGCGCTCGCTCCTGATTGGTCGCCCTGCGCGCGCAGCGGCGCCAAGTGCGCGCTCGCTCCTGATTGGTCGCCCTGCGCGCGCAGCGGCGCCAAGTGCGCGCTCGCTCCTGATTGGCCGCCCTGCGCGCGCAGCGGCACCAAGTGCGCGCTCGCTCCTGATTGGTCGCCCTGCGCGCGCAGCGGCGCCAAGTGCGCGCTCGCTCCTGATTGGCCGCCCTGCGCGCGCAGCGGCACCAAGTGCGCGCTCGCTCCTGATTGGTCGCCCTGCGCGCGCAGCGGCGCCAAGTGCGCGCTCGCTCCTGATTGGCCGCCCTGCGCGCGCAGCGGCGCCAAGTGCGCGCTCGCTCCTGATTGGTCGCCCTGCGCGCGCAGCGGCGCCAAGTGCGCGCTCGCTCCTGATTGGCCGCCCTGCGCGCGCAGCGGCGCCAAGTGCGCGCTCGCTCCTGATTGGCCGCCCTGCGCGCGCAGCGGCGCCAAGTGCGCGCTCGCTCCTGATTGGCCGCCCTGCGCGCGCAGCGGCGCCAAGTGCGCGCTCGCTCCTGATTGGCCGCCCTGCGCGCGCAGCGGCGCCAAGTGCGCGCTCGCTCCTGATTGGCCGCCCTGCGCGCGCAGCGGCGCCAAGTGCGCGCTCGCTCCTGATTGGCCGCTCTGCGCGCGCAGCGGCGCCAAGTGCGCGCTCGCTCCTGATTGGCCGCCCTGCGCGCGCAGCGGCGCCAAGTGTGCGCTCGCTCCTGATTGGCCGCCCTGCGCGCGCAGCGGCGCCAAGTGCGCGCTCGCTCCTGATTGGCCGCCCTGCGCGCGCAGCGGCGCCAAGTGCGCGCTCGCTCCTGATTGGCCGCCCTGCGCGCGCAGCGGCGCCAAGTGCGCGCTCGCTCCTGATTGGCCGCCCTGCGCGCGCAGCGGCGCCAAGTTTTTATTAGTGAAGATAAAGTAGTGTATGCAACTGCATCGACTCGTACTTGGCCGATTATTTTAAATGGTTAGATTTCATTTAAAAACTACGTACCTATATAGACTAATTTGGATAGATATTCTGTTGAAGTGTTTTTTACTTTTTACTGGCTTTTATTCTCAAAACAATAAATAAAGCCATATTAGGTGTACCGGTTGTGGCCACTGACCCGGCTGTGGCTAATAAACAATGTAACAACATAAATATTGTTTGTGTGAATCTCAACTTATATATTTCTTTAGAATTATTTTAACATTAAATTTTCTAATTAATCGTTAAAATCTGGGAGGCTCCTTCAATGCACCCCGTGGCCTCCTACTGGTCGAACAGCATATAGCCAAATATAATTTTTTTTGATCGAATCGCTGACTCGAAAAGAAGAAGAAGAAGAGTGTTTTACCTTCATAGACTAGCAAGATAAGACTAGCCATTGAACGATTATCTTTTTATTAACCGACTTCCAAAAAGGAGGAGGTTCTATGTTCGTATTCTTTTTGCATATCATCATCGATAATTCCGAATCGATTCTATGTATGTATTTATTTTTGTAAATCATCATCGATAATTCCGAATCGAAAAAATATTTTTTCGTTCGAAAGGGTATACTCTCGAGGTGGTCCCATTTAAATTTTACAGAAATCGGCTAAGCCGTTTTGAAAAATCAACAATAATGTAAACAATTCGATTGAAATATTAGAATTTTGTACACGATGCAAGGCGGTTTTGACATTTTTTTGCGAAAAATAATTGTTATGTACTACATAATTAACTTTATACTTAAACACCTCTATTTTTGCGTCGTGAGTTAAAAACACTTAAATACCGCCTCGTATCTACACATTAGGCGGGAAACAAAACAAGTAATCCGCGAGGGCGCGAGGGTGCCGAGACCTACCCTACCCTGGTACCCCTGATGGCTCAGTCACACATATCGATTTTAAATTATGCAAGTGACAAACACGGTGTCTTGTATGAAATGTAGCGCATTGGATGTGTTATCCTTGTCCATGAAGACATTATCCGTGTTACTTACCACAAAAGATTTAGACACGCTTTATACACTGTTAAACCATGCAACGTGCGTGCCGTAATTTTTTTTTAGTATGACGGTATAAATATGTATCTAATGGGTATTATCTAAATAGGTAAATAAGTTGAATTTGTAAAGAGGTTGGATCTCAAAGAGTTATTTTTGTGATAAATATTTCAAAAATTCGTCGCGAATGCAGGACTCGATCCTTGCGTCTTCGGAACACTGGTTGAATCTTTAGTATGATCTATTGTATTATTTTTCATTATAACATTCTCTACAAAATGAATCGCCAAACTTGTTTTATGACTTAAAAGTGGCAAATTGTGATGTTATACAAAAATAGATCTAAATAAAATGTGAAAAGATTAGTTAGTTTTAATAAACAATTGACTTATTGTAGGTATTATTTTTTTCATTTTAAAATTATCGACTAAATAAATCGATATTTTTATAATTAATTCCAACCTTGACACACGGGTACACGGGTAAATAGGAATTACTCCTACACCCACCAGTGGATGAAGCCAGTGGGTGAACGGGTAGCGGCCCATTATCGCCACTATTCATATCTCGGTCCGACACAAAACATCTCACGCAAGATACGAGTAACTTTGCGCGCGAGTGGTGGCGTGACATACGTTAAGTTTCTATACTTTTGAATTCCCTGGGAACATTGAATTAGTTTCCGATTTTTTCCGTTCGCAGAGTTATCTTGCGCGTGCTCTAGCAGCCCGTAGCAGTAGCTTGTAGCTTCCTTTCCTAGCCTAGCAGCTAAGTTACTTTCGTAGCAGGTGTGCGTAGGCAAGGTACGGCGTAGATTGCTGCAGCGCGTAGCTGTAGCCGTCCTGTAGGCCTGTCTAATGTCTATAGAGTTTGTGCAAAAAGAGAAGCGTCGTAGGTGAGGTCGCCCGTGTGGCATTTTACTAATTTTGTTACGTTGACAACACTGCTCTGTCATTGCTAGAATAAGACTTTATTTCGGAGTTTTGGCGGGAACGCGAGAAAATCATGTCGCCGCATTGTATTATTTTCTAAAAATTGTGTTTCCATCAGTATTAATAGTGCAAAAGTTGTGGTATTTCATTTATTAATAGTTGAAATACGTGCATGAGTGTAGGCAAGTAGTAGAATGTGGTAAAACATGTCTTTTCGTGTTGTCTTCAAAACTCCATCGAAGGTTCTAGTAAAGTCTCCACAGCTTTACTAAGAAGAAGAAAAGTCAAAGAACAGATAATGTAAAACAAAGAATACGTAAGACTAGGCGGTATGGCCTTGAAGGCTTTAGCCTGCCCAAAAATGGGCGAAAGTTAAAAAAAAAAAAAAATTGCTAGAATAAAGTAACTAAAGTTACTTTTTATATTTATCTATACCAATATTCTATACCAATATTATAAAGAGGAAAGATTTGGTTTTTTGTTTGATTGCATTGAATAGGCTCCGAAACTACTGAACCGATTTGAAAAATTCTTTCACTGTTGGGAAGCTACACAATCCCCGGCTATATTATATTTCAAAAAAATTAGGGAGGCTGCTAGTCAAAGTATAGTTTCAAACCATCTTGATTATAATTATCAGAGTTAGTAAAAAACCTTATCGAAATCGGAACATCTGTTTTGCAACTGTGTAAAATATGGGAAAATCGCTTTAGTTTTCATCATAAAAGCCTTGCAGGAATGTCTCGTGTGTAGGCTGCTATAAAAAGAGTAAAAAAGATTTTAGTAAGCTGTGTATGCGAATCTGTGAAATGCAAAGTCGATGGTGAAACGGTATGTCGTGAGCCGTGAACTGTTGTTCTTTGCACATTGAACCGTGTGTATTTTTTTACTTAAATCCTATTTTCCGAAAATATATATTTATCTATTTTTAAAGCATCGACTTGCCATTTGGTTTTTTTTAAGGCAATCGTTCTAAGTAAAAACCAGGAAATACTTGGCTGAAAATATTAATAAACTTAAAACTTTTCTAAAGACGTACGAGCGTGCAATATTTATTAATTAATGGATAGACACCTATACATAACATTTTATTACAATTTAGAGGTGAAAAGAGTTTTCTCCCGGAACGTAAATTTTATCAAAATGTACTGAAAATTATCTCGATGTTCTACAGTAAACGCGAAAACAGCGATCGATTCACGATCCACTTAATAAGAGAAAATGTTAGCGTCTTGAAAAAAAAAGTATTCAAACCGAATTTGTTAAGCATCACAGCTTAAAATCAGGTCAAACGCGACTATTTAACACAACAAAACAAATAAATCTGACCTTCCTTCTAAGAAACCAATTACTCGTTTTCCTTCGTCCTGCGTCTACACCATTCCAGAAATCTCGTTAAAGACGCAATAATTAGAGCAACACAAACGCAAGGGTAGGTAGTCACTAGTCAAATCGCAAGGGTGCGCCATTGCCGTGCTAGAGCCGTCATGCGTTTAGCCGGCGTCCATTCACGTCACAGATTAGGTAATACTCGCTACACACCCCCGTCTGCCAACCCCATTTCCACCCCTACTATCTCCAAAACCTCAGTAGTCAGTCCCTGTTCAAACTTCGTTGAGACCGCTTGTGCTGCGCTCTCCCCGTGCGGAATCCTCGCGATCTCATCGGAAACTATTCCAGTGCAATAAGAATAGAACCGTTTTCAAACGCTTAAAAACTCCTTCGTTTTGTAAAAAAAGCGAACTGTGTTTTTTCTTTCCGGCCAGTGTTCATTTTAGTTTTTAATCGCGTTTGTTTTCAGTGTTGTGTTGAGTTTAGTGGACAGCCGCATTTGGCAAACTTACGTAAGTATTATTTACTGCATTGCGTAAATTAATGACCGTTTATTGGTGTTTATTGTGTTTAATTTTCATCGAGGTAATGGTTTTAACAGCTATCCTGTTAAAGGTTAAATACATCCGTAAATTTTTCCACATTTCCATGGCGATGTTTTTGACGTTGACCTCGATTTTACTTTTCAGCGAGGGATGAAAAGTGAATTTGAAATAAATATTTTAAGAAGTGATTTAAAATGTAAAATGTGAGCTTGTTATTCTTTGTGAAGAGGCCGGCATAATATAGATTCAATTAGGGGATGGCGAGACGGCAAACTGGGGTAGTTGTGACGTAGGTAGTAGGGGAATGTATCTGTACTCGTATTTATACAATATGTAGCTCTCGAGATATTCTAGAAAAGACTAACAATGACATAGTAGGTATGTTAAGTACGTATCTTGCCACTTTCGTCCGTTTCAAACGTCGGTTGAGTTTACTACCACAATAAAAAAACATATTTAAAATAAAAACGATGAATATTTCTAGATTGATATGTATTTTTATAGGAATAATTTATTTCGATTATAAAATTCTTCCAATAAAAGTAAATGTCATAAAATAACATTATCTATACGGTTGGGATTGCATTTCCAACTGAGCGCTACCTTTTTTATTATCGCGAAGAAGTCCGCTCTTGACCACCAACTCGCCTGATCGTAAGCGACGTTGTGGTTGAAGATGAAGCACGCAGACCTAGAAGATACCTATTCACTCTGACCCTGAAAATCTTTAGATTATATCTCTTAGGAAACAGGAAAGCAGGAAGACTGTTCCATTCCCTGGCGGTACGAATCAGAAATGTTGAGTCAAACCGCTTCGTACGTCTCGAAGGAAAATCGACAGTGTAGGGGTGGTAATGTGGCGTCTTCCTACTTGTGCTACCGTGGCTTTGTTGATGATGAGACATTCTAATGTAGAGTCGATATTAGCCAAGTTAGACAGCACCCTCCGTCGAGCTCCTCGATATGTACAAAACTCTTTCTTTCTGCAAAGTTCTCGAATGTAGATCACACACTGGTAAGCACAGTGTAAGACGTCCACTGACAAGTTTCTTTTTTAGGGTTCCGTATCCAAAGGGTAAAAACGGAACCCTATTATTGAGACTCCGCTGTCAGTGCGCCTGTCCATCTGTCTGTCACCAGACTGTATCTCAGGATCGGTGATAGCTAAAACGTTAAAATTTTCACAGATGATGTATTTCTGTTGCGGCTATAACAAAAAATACTAAAAATAGAAAAAAAAATAACGTTTAAGTGGGGCTCCCATACAACATACCTGAATTTTAAGCAGATTTTCACTCGCTTTTAATAACGATGACAGGTAGATGCTGGAAATTTCCTCAGAATATTTAGTTAAACATTTACTTTAAAAATAAATTATTAAATTAAAATAAATATTTAAGGGGGGCTCCCATACAAAAACATATTTTTTGCTCGATATTAATGATTGCAACAGGAAGATGCTTGAAATGTTATTTTCACAAAATATTAAGTTTTATTCCCTTCAAAAATAAATAATTGAAATAAAATATATTAAGGGGGCTACCATACGGTGCAGAACCCTTCGTGCGCGAATCTGACTCGCACTTGGCCGATTATTTTATTACGTATAGTTTTGCGTTTGCCTACACATACAAGATAGACAGACGATATAAAAAATTTACAAATTAAATATATTTTGACGACTCTTTCTTTCATCTTGCTGTCTATAATAAGACTTGTTTATAGACTTCGAGCAAATGTCTTTAGAGTCACAACCGAGCAAAAAGTATCCAAGCCAAAACTCTGCCCAAATTACGTAGTGGGCAGGCTTTTTAATTAAACATAAGGTGATTGCAAGCGGACTACAACGCCGCACGATGCCGAAGTGCTCAGTTACAAGCACTAATTAGGTGACATCATCGTCGAGATTCGAGAAAACGGGTCATTGTGAATTATTTAATGTAAATATCTAAGTCGGTATGTATGTCGGCGCTCGGTAATTTTTTTACTACTTTCACTTAGGGATTGTGGCTCTGTAGATATTTGCTCAAAGTTTATAGAGGATCTGTATCCCTATCTATAACATACTACGTGATAACAATGCGCACACTGCACATCTACCTAAATTATTTAATGCATTTCGGGGAGGACTAATGAAATGGTGGCTTGCGGGAAGTGGGCGGACCTTGATTGAAATTTATGTTTATAGACTATCTGCCTTATAGGATTGGAAAATAAGTGGTTTCGAGACTTCGATGAAAGCTTTTTCATTACTTTGCTATTGGATAAACAAGGAGCATCGGAGCTCGAGCAATCGGAAATCGGAACGCTCTAGAAACTTTGTGATCTTTAAACGTAACGGAGATGGTTTTTACGGTAGGAAAATTGTATTTATTGTACTGTCCTTTATACAGGGTTATTTATAATCAATTAGCATCCTTTTAGGGGCTTATTCTGTACATCAAAACTAACAACTTTAGACCTGCGACTCTGAATCTGAATCATATTTATGGAAAAACATTTTTTTTGAGTTTTGACAAAAGTCGCAGAACTAAAGTTGTTAGTTTTGATGTACAGAATAAACCCCTAAATGTTAATTGATTAGAAATAACCCTGTAGAATATCAAGTAGTCATGCGGTTCGTCATAATCGCTATAATGTCGCTATTGAAGCAGCTTGCAAACGTTCGCAGAAAACGTGCAATAGCATATTGTGGACCCACCAACCCGTACTGGGCCAACGTGGCTTTTATATTATAGTCCAATCGCCTTTTGTTTTTAGACCCTCGTTAAGCTGTGGACTAAAGTACAATGTCGAGCCCCAATACTAGGACATAGTCACTACGTCGAATATGTGGGTGGCAAACTTCGTATAACTTATAAAACATGTTATTTTCGTACACGGGTTATTCTCTTACCTCAAAAATGGTCGAGGAGAACGATGGCTGGCACATGCGTCACACTCGTGATCGGGTGCTGCTTGCAGGTCGCCGGACTGCTCGTGGCATTCACGCAATGCACCGACTAAATAACTTAGGCTAAGATCTAACTATGTACTAACTCTCTTTGTACAGTAAAATCAAATAATTGTTTTTAATTAACAAAGGGCACAGACCCTGGAGTCTATGTGGTTCAATAATAAAAAAATAAACATGTTTTTTTTTCAAACAAAAGTACAGGTTTCTTTATACCTTAAGTTTCAAACGGTGCGGTGTTAGGTAATAGAGCCCTTTTTGTCTTCACAAAAATACATAATTAATTTTCGATGTTCATCGTGTCCAAAATTCGGATATTTCGTTCGAATTGCTTACATTATTGTTAGTTTTTTCAAAAACGGCTCAGCCGATTTCTGTAAAATTTAAATGGGACCACTTCGGGAGTATACGTATACCCTTTCGAACTAAAAAAGATTTTTTCGATTCGGTTCACAATTGGCGAAATTATCGATGAACAAACACAAAAAAAATATACATACACACGAACATAGAACCTCCTCCTTTTTGGAAGTCGGTTAAAAATAAATAGGTAGGTACCTAATGTAAATACGTGGTTTCATGTCGGACTCTACGTCCATCGGGTGTATCGGGCCAAAGTGGGAAGCTTTAGTGCGAAGGTCCTAGAGGAATAACTTGTCCATAATGCTATATGCTATATATCCACTTCCCATTTCAACCACACCTCTAATAAAATTGCGAAAGAATCAATATAGCCGTGGCGGTTTGCCATAGAATGAATTTATTGAAGGCATTCATCACTCTCGAGCAGAAATGTGGCCATAATTCATACTCTCGATGCCCACTTACTTAACATAATAATGGCGATTTGCGCTGAAGATCACTTTTTCCCTATGAGCAGTAGGTGTGTGCGGTAAATCCTTCGAGCAAATGTCTATAGAGTCACAATCGTGCAAAAAAAGTGTCCGACCCAAAACTCTGCCCAAGCTACGTAGTGGGCAGGCTTATTAGTTAGTCGTAAGGCGATTGCAAGCCGACTAAAACGCCGCGCGATGCCAAAGTGCTCGGTTACAAGCCCTAATTAGGTGACATAACGTCGAGATTTGAGAAAATGGGTCATTGCGAATTATTGAATGTAAATATTGAAGTCGGCATGTATGACGGCGCTCGGACAATTTTTTACTACTTACACTTAGGGACTGTGGCTCTGTAGATATTTGTTCAAAGGGTAAATCATAGAATTTTTCAATTTCATATTAGACCTCGTATTTAATGTTTTATGTACGTGGTCTTGAGTAGATAGGATTTAATTAGAACTGCAGGATCGCACTGGATGTAAGTTGCTGACAGTAAAAAATCCATCGGGTAGGACAATGGCTTTAGGCCTGAACTATTGATGAATCCACCACATCATTTTATTAAATTGTACAAACGTGATGTGGTAGACCTTGTAGTGATAAAATTGCTGTAAGCTTGCTGTCGAATATTATGTTTAAGACATATCCTTGGTAAAATTAAACAAATAGAAAGAATAATAAAATTAAAAAAGCAGGGGCAGTGGTCCAACTGCACTGTCTTACCAGTTGGTAGTTGGAATTTACTTTGAAATTGTTCTTGTGATAATTAGGAACTGAATAGAAATTCTAGTCTTAGGTAGGTACTAACCTTGGTACTCTACTGTACTGCTTTACTGTTTACAGTACTGTACTTGTACTTATTTTAAAATTAGCAGCTTATTTTTGTAATTAAGCTATTATATTTATAGTAATGTAAATCCAACAAAAACATTTTCATGTGAAATGAAGCCAAGTCTAAATCACAGTTCCCACTATCAAAAAATTGTCAGATCTCACGTAAAGCCAAGCTTCTAACTCTACACGCCTTACTCTACAAGTCCTTACTCCACAAACTCTACAGCTTAGTCAATATATGTGACTTGGCCGTTTCGTTACAACAAGAACTGTATGTATAACAGAATTAATCTTCACTTTACGCCCATGCGCAGTTAGCGAAACAGCCAAGCCGCATATATTGACTAAGGTGTAGAGTTTGTGAAGTAAGGACTATAGGTAAACAACGCGGGCGCTTCAGCTTCTTTTTCCTGAAAAAAGAAAACAACGCATCTGGTAGGTTTTCATTACTCATAAACTGGCACCTTGTTGTGTTTAGTCTTGTTGTGTTTAGAATATTTAGTGTAAATTAGATGTAAATTGTGTTTATACTTGAATGAAATCAACTTGGTTTTAAGAATGTAGATAAGAAATGAATTGTGATTTAACGTTGGTAATTTATAACCATGTGAGTAATTAGTTCCTTTTTAAGTGTATACTGTATTGTAGATTGTTTTTGACTATTCAAAAGTGTGTCTGTGACACCCATTTGTCGAAATAAATAAACTGAAACTGAAACTGGTGTCAGTTTTCGATATAACTACCACGTTGACCTCTTAGCATCTTGCTATGCTACAAGCTACTAAAACCAAAAACACTAAACGGCCTCCCCGTTTCCCAAAATCATTAATCTCTCCATTATCAGAATGAAACCAATCAAATCGCAACACCAAATATAATAATTTATGTTCCGTTTTCGAATACAATTAATTTGATTTGACTAATATTTGGCAACACGAGAGATCGGCTCCGGTTGGTAATCAACAAATTAATATCAGCTTTACATCCGTAACGAGATGAACCAGGGGCCTTATTGTGTAAGCGCTCTGACGTTCGGCTTCGCTTTTTCTTCTGCTCGCGTCAGTAACCCACACCACGAGAGTGAGCGAGAGGAAAGGCGAAGCCGAACATCAGAGCGCTTACACAATAAGGCCCCAGGCTTTGATAAATGGAGTTTCATTAAATATTCCCTGCGTAGATACCTGGGTAAGTATACTTAGAAAGTAGGGGTATAGCGTAGGATGGCAGTGAGAAGACTCCACTCCTTAAATCGTCAATATACAATACTTATTAAGTATAAGAACTGTTACAGTTAGATACGAGTAACATACCATAACTCTGTCCTTTAAGTCTTTAAGTGAGTGTTTTGTTTTCTACTGTACTGTACCAGCCTTTTTAGGGTTCCGTACCGAAAGGGTAAAAACGAAACCCTATTACGATGCGACTGCGATGTCCGTCTGTCCGTCTGTCTGTCTGTCTGTCACCGGGCTGTATCTCAAGAACCATGATAGCTAGGCAGCTGAAATTTTCACAGATGATGTATTTCTGTTGCCGCTATAACAACAAATACTAAAAACAGAATAAAAGAAATATTTAAGGGGGGCTCCCATACAACAAACGTGATTTTTATAAGTTTTTTGGTCGGTATTAATAACTGCAAGGGGAATGGGGCTCCCATACGGTACGGAACCCTTCGTGCGCGAGTCCGACTCGCACTTGGCCGATTTTTTAATAGTCCACTGCAGGACGTAGGCCTACCCACGAAGGGTGATTGGGCCATATCCTCCACGCTGGCCCAGTGCGGGTTGGTTGATTCACATACGCCATCGAATTTCTTCTACGGACGTATGCAGGTTGCCTCACGATGTTTTCCTTCACCGAAAAGCCAGTTGTGTTAAATTCCGTGTACCAAATTTCCAAGGGATTCATTGGTATGGGACCGGGATTTGAACCCACGACCTCACGATTGTAAGGTGGGTGTCATTACCACTACACCACCACGGCGTCTAAAGGCTGTTAATTTAACAACAACAACACATTTTTAGACAACCACATTTCATGTAAAAAAAAAAAGATTATAAGGACATAAACAGAACAATAGGTCTCTAATTGGCGGCCTTATCGCTTTAAGCGATTTCTTCCAGGCAACCAAGCACGAACAGAACATAGCAGTTGACAAAAAAACGTCTCCATAACAGCAAGAAAATTAAAAATTTAAATCAATTAAATTTAGACAATTAGGAAATATTACTATTTTACCTATTACTATGACTCCGCTGTCCGTCTGTCTGTCTGTCTGTCTGTCTCCAAGCTGTATCTCATAACCCGTTATAGCTAGAAAGCTGAAATTTAAGAACTTACTTAACAGAAATAGGTATATCACAGATGATATACCTATTTCTGTTAAGTATAAGTAAGTTCGTATAGGCCGGGTGGCTAGCCCTGTTGTCAGAGTTTTCAGGCCGCCTGAAGGCCTCTGACTTGGCTAAGCGGCTAAAACAACCGGGAACTACAATTTAACGTGTCATCCGAGCCACGGTAGCGCTCAGTTGGAAAATGCCACCCGCGGTCACCCATCCAAATACTGACCTATTTCTGTTGCCGACAAACAATACTAAAAACAGAATACAACAAACTTGAATTATTAGCCATTTTCGCTCGATATTAAAAACGGTAACAGGTAGACGCTTGAAATATTCACAGAATATTTAGTTTGATATTCAATTCAATAATAAATGTATTAAAATATTTATTTGAGGGGGGCTCCCATACAGTACGGAACCCTTCGTGAGCGAGTCCTCGTACTTCGCCGATTATTTACTTATCTATCTACAAATTTTATTTGTCTTTTTCTTTACCTGAAGAAAGTCGATAGGTTTGAAGTTGCTTCACTCGTTTTCCTGTGACCACCTGCGTAGCTCCGTAAATAAGTAAACTGTCGGGGAAAATCCGAGCTAATAGGTTAATAGGACAACTTAATGGCGACTCATGTGAAACATCCGATTTCTTTGATCCAACATCTTGGACCTTATTCATTTATATTAAGTCCGAGGAAGAAGGATTTTACCCTTTAGGAACGAATGTAGATAACTTTAGTAACTAAATACAAGTACTTATTAGTTATATGACAATAATAATATCTATTTTATTAGTGTTTTCTTTATTTATTTTGTGTTAGCCACAAATCATAATAATCGGCCAAGTACGAGTCGGACCCGCGCACGGAGGTTTCCGTACTATATGGGAGCCCCCCTTAAATATTTATTTTATTTTTATTTTATTATTTATTATTGAAGGGATATAAAACTTAATATTCTGTGAAAATTTCAAGCATCTACCTGGTTCCATTATTAATATAGAGCGAAAAACGTCTAAAAATTCAGGTTTATTGTATGGGAGCCCCCCTTAAATATTTATTTTATTTTGTTTTTAGTGTTTGTTGTTATAGTGGCAACCGAAATACATCATCTGTGAAAATTTCAGCTGCCTAGCTATAATGGTTCATGAGATACAGCCCGGTGACAGACAGACAGACGGACAGACGGACAGCGGAGTCTTAGTAATAGGGTCCCGTTTTTAACCTTTGGGTACGGAACCCTAAAAATCGTGAGGTGTCCTCGGGGTTTTAATTCAAAGAACTTTTTCTTCTGCACTAATTCACAGTAGAAATTAAAAGGCGAGTATTATTCCACCAACCTGCACTGGGCCAGTGTGGTGGATAAAACCCAATCCGTCTACGAAGGTAGATCTATGCTCCAACAGTGGACTAAAGGAATAGGCTTCTTACTGCGCTTTTGTATTGAAAAAACTTCGCGTTTGACCAAATTCTACCTGAAGCCTGAAGCTAAGCAGAGGTTAGAGATCTAGCTAGTATATGTAGCACGTATACGTAGAGCTATTGCCAGATTAATATGACCCTATTACTAAAGAGGGTAGGACGGGTTTAGTGGGTGGTGCGTAGGAGTATATTTATTCACTTTAGGAAAAACAAGGGACTGAAACAAAACTAGAATAACAATGGCAGTCTCTTTGCCTAGAGCGATAGCTTTAGTTACAGTAAATTCATTTTTCTAAACGCCTTTCATTAAAAAAAACTCAATTCCCTGAACGTCCGCTCCAATTGTGCCTCATTTCTTTAAATATCAAGTAAAAAGTAAAGATATCTAGACTAAAATATCCCAGGAGCGCTTTAAAAATTCTAAGTTCTAATCTAAAGTAAATGAACCGGAGCCAAATTAGTTCCTCCCGGACACATTAACTTCTTTAAAAATGGCACCTTTAACACAATACCGTTTATCTAAAAGGCAAGCATCAACTCGGAGTGACTTCTCGGCTCCACTTACCTTCTTTGTCCGTTCAAAAACCCGCCTTTATTCCTCAGGTGTCTTTTCTTTTAATAACCGTTCCGTTTCACCGAAATTTTCGCACGAAATAAAACGTTGCAATTTATAAAAGAGTAGGGTGGTGTTGTCACTTGGTTTAAAGGATGGCCATCCTCATTTTTCAAGTACGGGCTACGGCTCGGTACAAGGATTTCTCATTATGTATTTTTTTCATTCTCAGCGTTTTGATTAATGGAAATGTACCTGAGAATGGAACGGATTTTTCTGAAATGAAGGTTTCGTGCTCGATTTCCGGTCGCGGCGGATTTATGCTTGGATGTAAGAAAGAAAAGGAT
Organism: Hypomecis atomaria; assembly: GCA_964007245.1. NCBI lineage: Eukaryota > Metazoa > Arthropoda > Insecta > Lepidoptera > Geometridae > Hypomecis > Hypomecis atomaria. Next base: position 20,408,021 of record OZ023291.1, read on the forward strand.
TCGCCATTGGCTTGAAAATCTGAAAGCTATCATGTTTTCTAAGACGGCATCCCTCTTGCCCACAACTCATGGAGACTATACAATCATAATTATCATTGATATCAATAATAATAATTTTGCATCGACTTGGCATTTTTTCTCAAAATTCTTCTTCTTCTTCTTTTATGTTTTGGCGTCGCATTGTTGTGCATTTGACAGTGTGAAGTATTAAGTTTTAGTATTTTTGATAACATTTTATTAAAATAGTCACTGTCGTAGTCACGTTATAGTCAAATAAAGTCGCGGTCAAGTCTAAACATAGTCCAAGTCATTACTCAGTAAAGCAGTGGAGACTTTACTAGACTCTAGAGGCGTCTAATTGGAGTTTTGGTAACAACACGGAACAACATGATACGTCACATTATATCACTTGCCTATATTCATGTACGTAAACCAGATCATAATCAACGAAACAACACAATTTTTCACTAATTATCACAGATAAAAAACAAGTTTAAAAAAAATAATACAATGAGGCGATATAATTTTTCCGCGTTCCCGCAAAAACTCGGGTGGAAACTTATAACTGTCAAGATTAAAATATTGGTCACAGATATTGGTGTTACCTTCAAATGTCACAACGGTCAGTTCCACAAAAAAAGCGGACACAACGTGTAGCTTATTTTTGGAAGACGAGTGATTTCCTCCATTATACTCATACATCCATGTTTGATGGATTTATCTTTGTTTTGCGTCGTTCCAATCTCCTAGGGCTACGGAAGGTGAATAAGAGATGGAGTTATGGAATGATTGTGCTCAGTTATTCACGGCTTTGGCTTCGATGTTTTCATATCTCATGTTATCCTAGTAGTGACTGCAATGCTGCGGTTCCATATTTTAATGTAGGTTACTCTACATTGTATTGTTTGACATTGTTAAGTACTCACATTGTGTTTCTATGACAAATAAATGTATTGAATTATTTTTTTGTGTCTGAGTCATTAAGACAATAACAAACCAATGAACTGATCATGAATCGAATTAGATTTTTTAATATTCGGAATAGGTTTGAATATCACAATGACAGAAACACAATTTTTGTAGCGTGATTTCGTTTAGTAGGGTGCTTGGGCCATATCCACCACGCTGGCCCAGTGCGGGTTGGTGGATTCAAATACGCCATCGAATTTCTTCTACAGACGTACCTATGCATGTTGCCTGACGATGTTTTCCTTCACCGAAAAGCCAGTGGTGTGAAATTTCGTACTTAATTTTCAAGGAATTCATTAGTACGGGACCGGGATTTGAACCCTCGACCTCACGATTGTAAGGCGGGTGTCATTACCACTAGACCACCACGTGTTTCCACCACGCACCACCTTGTTCCTGTAGGTTCTTACCATACCATAGAATACCTAATTATAGCCATTTATAGCAGGCGTATAGCTCTGTATTTCATATAGCCCGTGGATCAAATTCTGTTGCTAATTATATCACAAGTAACATATGGGCTGGTAAAGTATAACAAATAATGTTATAGGCCGAATCAAACTGGTTGGCGGCTGTGATATTTTAAATAATAATAAATAAATAAATATTAGGGGATATCTTACACACGGTCTCTGACCCCAAACTAAGCATAGCTTGTGATATGGCTGCCAGAGACTGATATACTACATATACTTATTTTAAATACATGCTTATATAGATAGTACCTAAATAACACCCAGACACAGAGCAAACACCTATATTCATCATACAAATGCTTGCCCTGGGTGGGGATCGAACACACGCCTCTTTGATCCAGAAGTCGGCAGTCAATACCTAATACCAAATTTTTAATCAATTCAGTCAATTTATTTATTAGCTACAAGCTGCGGATAACACAACCCTCTTTTCTTCTTCTCGGGTTCTTCTCCCCGCGTGTTTGGCGGGAGTGAGGGTTCCGACTCGAGTTCTTAACTCTTTTCGGAGGCTGGACGCCTCGGCCACTCAGGGGCAATGTTCAGGGAGGGCGCGAGTACCCAATCCCGTCCGCGAGGACGGGCGGCTTCTCTCAGCGCCCTCTACCTAGCCAAGTTGCGGTGTTGGCCGTCTTGGCGTTGAGGTTGTCTCAGATTGGAGTCTTCACGACCTGCACTGTACCAGGTGCAGGCGGCATCTCTTCGTCTTCGACTTGATGACGTGACGCACGTCGGGTCCGGTGGCGTACTCGTACAGGCCGAACACAGCTTCGAATGGTCAGGCGGGCCCATGCGGGTTCAGCATGGGCTCGCGCCCCCGCCCGCAGTCGCGGTTCAATGAAAAACTGTGTCGGCGTGTACTGGGAGCCCCGGAGCTCTCGACCAGGACGGCCGACAAAATTTTGAAACAACCCTCACTGAAGCTTACTTAGCAGCTGCGCGAGGATTGGGTTCCGCTTACTAGTAGCTAATTTCACAGCCGTCAAGAATTTTGATTCGGCCTTTACTTGTATTTTTAACCGACTTCCAAAAAGGAGGAGGTTCTATGTTCGTCTGTATGTATTTTTTTTTGTGTATATTCATCGATAATTCTGCCAATTGTGAACCGAATCGAAAAATCCTTTTTTAGTTCGAAAGGATATACTCCCGAAGTAGTCCCATTTAAATTTTATAGAAATGGGCTGTGCCGTTTTTGAAAAATGAGCAATAATGTAAGCAATTCGAGCGAAATATTCGAATTTTGTACACGATGGAAAGCGGTTTTGCTTTTTTTTTTTGCAAAAAACATTATTTTCTTCAGAAACGTTACATTACTTTGGACAAAAGATATTACCTATTACACTGAGGATAACTAAGGACAATCCTAAACCTCAAAGCCCTGAATCAACACCTTCGACCTTCGAAAACCGCGCCTCTACCAACACATTTTAAAGGCAAATCGCGGTGTTTATTTTCGCAATATGATAAGTAAGGCTCCCCTCGCGGCCAGCAGACCGTGAACAGGCCTTAAGGGCCAGAATATGGAGCGTATAGCTTTCTCGCTCACGCATTTCAAGTTTTCAAAATTATTATGCATAATGCCTATTTTTGTAAAAAAAAATGTGTGTTTGTAAGGTTGTTACGACTAATAAAACTAGTGCACCAAGAAATAGACCCTGAAAAAGTACATTTATATCATTAGCTCTATTGGTAATTTGGTAAAGACCATCAGACATTTTATCTATTACATTCTAATAATAGAATTAGAAAGGCAATTTAGTTACATTGAAAAGTATGAACTGTTAGTATGTTCCATACGGTTACATCATGAACTAAAAGTATGTTATCTACATTAATTTTTTTAAAGCGGTATGTACTTACCTACTACAGTTGATCCGAAGTTAATGTATAACTCGAAAGTTTATATTATTTTAAATTATTGTCATTAATGTTGTTTTTAAGCCCGTGACCACGATCGATGCAACTCGGTCGAAACGTAGGGATGATGAGGACGGGAAACATCTGTAGTTTCAATTTACGTGTAAACCTGGACTAACCCCACAGGTTTTGCGTAGTTTACTTAAACTTTCGCGTTCGCGTGTGGCTCCATACATTTTAGTTAGTTCTTCCTCGTTTGCACCAGGGGCGCTGTACAGAAACGTATGGAGCCATACGGCAACAGCTGTAGTTTCAATTTACGTGTAAACCTGGACTAACCCCTCTGATCTCGATTCCGTAAAAATAATATTATGTATAACTCAATGACCTTATTAGATAAAGCCCTAGTTCATACATAAAATTGATTTGGCTCACAGCCATAGCATAACTAGCATAACAGTGATTTACAACTTTGCTTGGCAGGTCTAACTCAGTACGTAGATATGAAATGAAATATAGAAAATGCTGCCTATGCCCTAATACAGGGTTTTCTGTTCAAGGAAATCTGCATGCTCTGTAATAAGCTGAAAGGTTGAAGAAAGATTAATATCATCATTATAAAAAAAAATTTATAAGGGGCCAACCGGAAATCCGAAAATATCCGTCGCTAAAAATGTCCCTCTTTCTATGAAACAGCTTTAAAACCTACACATGCAAAATACATTATTTTTGAGATAAATAAATATTTTTTATTTCTTGACTCTGAACTTGAGTGATTCTAGGATCAAAATACATTAATACAATTATGAAAATGATTATGATCAAATCAATATAACTATTCTTCAGCGATATGACAAGGCTATTCAGAAAAGATTTACTAGGCCGAAAATAAATAAATAAATATTTGGGGACATCTTACACACGGCCTCTGACCCAAAACTAAGCAAAGCTTGTGATATGGCTGCCAGAGACTGATAAACTACTTATACATATTTTTTTAAATACACACTTATATAGATAGTAACTAAATAACACCCAGATACAGAGCAAAAACCTATATTCATCACATAAATACTTGCCCTGGGTGGGGATCGAACCCACGCCTCTTTGACCCAGTAGTTAGGGTCACTAACCACTGAGCCACCGAGGCAGTCTTTGACTGCCTCTGTGAAATCGGGTGATACAAACCATATCGCATCGTAATTAACAACTTTTACCACGTTGCCTGGAAGAAATCGCTTAAAGCGATAAGGCCGCCAATTAGAAACCTATTGTTTTATTTTTGTCCTTCTAATCTGTTTTTTATTCAATGCTAACTACAATTACTACCACTATACTACACTATTCTAACTACATAAGCATTGAAATCGGTTATTCCCCGGAACGGAAGGCCTTAGTCCTAATAGCGACGTAACGTCATTATCCCCGGGAGTTAATTTACTTTCTAGACTTGCGTGGGTCGGGGCCCATTTGTGTACATTCCAGACCACATACTCAGCCCTAATCTGAACATAACGCTGTATTTGTTAGTTTATTACTTAGTAAGTTCTTGTTTGTGAAATGTGGGAATTTATTCTCATTCTAAATTTGTTCGAGGTATAAATACCTACTTCGAAACTAAACTGATCAGCAGGTTTACAACGAGGAGATACTTGTATAAACCTATATCTCTGTATGACCTATGGAGAAGGCTATGCTCGAGATATTTCTGTCAGATTAATCAAAAAGGACGGTAGCCAAATAGTACAGAAAAAAAAAGAATTGAACTTTGCACTAAATTTCCGATACAATTTTTTTTTAATAAGGTTTAGGATCACTACTGAGCATAAAAGCACAAAATCTGTCATGATCTGTCAGTACAGATCCAGGTGGAGCTTCAAGCGCCATCTTGAAAAAACGTTTTTGGCCGATATCTCGGAAACAATGCACTTAAGGGCAAAAGTCATTCAGATCATTATTGTAAAAAATAAAATTTAGCATCTTTTAATTCCAGTAAACTTGTTTGTTAAACTTACCGTTTACGATTTATAGCCCATTTAATACCACATGACTAAAATGATGATGATGAGCTCCATTTATTTACATAATAATTATACGACTCTAAGGTGTTGTACAAACAGATACAAAATCACAAACAATAAAAAGCATTGTCTACTTTTAATGAAGCCTCCAAAACTCCAACGTTTCAGTGCATTTTTCACCACGAATGCTGACGATAAACTTCCTAGAGTTCAACTGGAGCTGAGAAAGGCCCTGTAAATACAAAACAAAATAAATTAAACCAATCGTCAGCAGTTCCATTTAAAGTTGCGAACAAACTTTCATATTTTCTTTGCATTTCACAGTCGCGCCCGCCGGGGTGGGGTGAAAAATTTTATGCAACGCTTCGGAGCTTTTTATTTGAGAATTTCTTATTCGGACAGCTTCAGGAAAGCGGCGAGATAACGTTGCGAAAAAGAAGGTTTTTGTAATAAAAGATTCAATTTTATTTTCCTTCTGGTTGCGCTCCGTCCATACGGGAACCTGAATTTAAAACTTCACCGTTATAAACTGCTTTTATTTTCCAAGATGTTAAGTTAAAATGTGTAGATTTTTAGGGTTCCGTGCCCAAAGGGTAAAAACGGGACCCTATTACTAAGACTCCGCTGTCCATTTTAAACGATATATAACGGGACTCACTCACGTGTTCGTATAGTCATAACACGACTATAGTTTCGGTCGCGGAGCCGTCTCGCAATGCACTGCGAGACGGCTCCGCGTCCTAGCACTCGCCAACTTGAGAAAGGTCGCCGAACGCGACCGAAACTATAGTCGTGTTATGACTATACGAACACGTGAGTGAGTCCCGTTATATATCGTTTAAAATGTGTGAAAACCACGTAAATTTCCATAGTAAAACTCCGCTGTCCGTTTGTCTGTCTGTCTACAGGCTATATCTCATGAACCGTTATAGCTAGAAAGCTGAAATTTTCACAAATGGTGCATTTTTATTGCCGCTATAACAACAAATACTAATAACAGAATAAAATTAATATTTAAGGGGGGCTCCCATACAGTACGGAACCCTTCGTGCGCGAGTCCTACTCGTACTTGGCCGATTTTTAGGTAATATTACATTGTAGGTACATGCCCAATTTGTTTAGCACTAGTTTGTGACCCAGGTCTCAAGGACGTGAACGCCAATACTCAAAATAGTGCTTTTTCGTTACATTTGCAGAACTAGTTAAGGGGTGAGAAACATAAATTAGAGCAGGCACTAATTCAAAATGTTCGCTTAAATCTACATAGCAAATAAATAAATGCACGTGGTCTCTCGGACAGATCTTACGGACTGGTTTAGGTACAACAGCGAGCTAAAAGTATTTAAATCCACGATATCCCCATTACCTAATACTCACATACAAATTACAATACTACAATACATAGACTTTGCGGAGGTAATCCGTATAATCAAAAAACGTAAGTATACAGGGTTATTCAGAACTGGTGTACTAAGTTGAAAGAAGGTGATTCAGACCATGATTATTACCATGACCATGACTGCCTCGGTGGCTCAGTGGTTAGTGACCCTGACTTCTGGCTCAAAGAGGCGTGGGTTCGATCCCCACCTAGTGCAAACATTTGTGTGATGAATATGGGTGTTTGCTCTGTGTCTGGGTGTTATTTAGGTAGGTACTACGGGTATCTATTTAAGTATGTTTTTAAAATATGTATATGTAGTATATCAGTCTCTGGCAGCCATACCACAAGCTTTGCTTAGTTTGGCGTCAGGGACCGTGTGTAAAATGTCCCCTAATATTTATTTATTATTAATAATTTTTACTATGGGAGTAGGCAACTCGTACATTTTACATTGATTCCGAGTTGCAATTTTGTACAGCCGATTTTTAATCTCCAATTTCGGGTTGGGCCTATAGTAGTACAGCTTTGTATTTATAATGAAGCAGATCGCCATGTATGCCTATACGTATATCGATCGTCAAATATATGCCGCGCCACACAAGTTGGCGGATGTGAAGTTAGCTACCAGCTGCGCAATATCCAATCCTGACTGAAGCTCACATAAAGCCGCAAGTTGATTGGCTATTGCGCAGCTTGTAGCTAACTTCACATCCGCCAACTTGTGTGGCGCGGCCTATACCTACTCTCCACGACCTAATAAAGTCCATTACCTTTTCTCATTTACCTAACGCGAAACACTTTGATCGCAATCTCGCACCACGTATGCGATTTTTTAGCACAAAATATAATTCCATCAACGTTCCCATTTCATTATTCTATATTACTAAAACGTGACCGTGAATTAAACGATTTTTTCTCCTGTTTACTGTGTCATACGATCTAATGGTAGTCGGCGACGAGAGGGAGGTTTTTAAGGGAGGAATGTTTATTTTCTGAGCTATTATTTATTTTTTGTAGAGTTATTCAGAAAGTAGACCACATACTTACCGGCAAGTGCAGTGTAGGCAGTCTTTTAGGGTTCCGTACCCAAAGGGAAAAAACGGGACCCTATTAGGAAGACTCCGCTGTCCGTCTGTTCCTCTGTCTCCAGGCTGTATCTCATAAGCCGTAATAGCTGGAGAGTTGAAATTTTCACAGATGATGTATTTTGATTGCCGACTAAAACAGAATAAAATTAATATTTAAGGGGGCTCCCATACAACAAACCTGATTTTTAGCCGTTTTTCGATCGATATATTTAATGGTAACAGGCGGATGCTTAAAATATTCACAGAATATTAAATTGTATATTTACTTCATTAATAAATAATTATATCCTTTATAGTAAAGATCCCTTCTTGCGCGAGTTCGACTCGTACTTGGCCGATTATTTTAAAAGATACCTATTCACTCTGATCTTGATTTTTTTTATATTTTATCGCTTAGGAAACAGGAAAGCTGGCATACTGTTCCATTCCCTGGCGATCAGTACGAATAGATAGACAGGTGACCTCAACAAGACTGTAGGGGTGCTGGATGCAAGCCACTTCCAATAAAATCGATTTAGAACAGACAGCAGGCACTGACCTATTGTATATGATATGATCACAAATAAAAATATACAGTTGAATTGAGACTGTTCTCATTTTTGGACTTCGAGAAAATATCAATAGAGTCACAATGGTGCAAAAAAGTGTCTGAGCCAAAACTCTGCCCATGCTATGTGGTGGGCTTTTTAGTTAGTCGTAAGGTGATTGCAAGCCGACTACAACGCCGCGCGATGCCCGAGTGTTCGGTTACAAGCACTAATTAGGTGAAATAACGTCGAGATTCTAAAAAATGGGTCTTTGTGAATTCTAAGTCGGTATGTATCGGACGGCGCTCGGACATTTATCTACTACTTTTACTTCGAGAGTGTGGCTCTGCAGGTATTTGCTCAAATTTTTGGATTAAATAGTCGAAAAGTGATGCACAACGAAAGTACCCACCTTAGTCAACACGCGGCTTTGTGTGAGCCTTTGCGCGTTGATTGGATATTGCGCAGCTTGTAGCTAACTTCATTTCCGCCAACTTGTGTGACGCGGCCCAGAATTGGCCCTTATTTATTTAACAAAAGCATCGTCAAGTGTCTCAAAAGTTTCTAACTGGATTCGTAAAGTCCGGTTAAAATATAGGATACGGCAGCCGTACTAGGTGAGGGTGCAAATTATAAGGGGAGACGTAAGGGCGCTACTACACTGACAGTCTATCATGACGAGCTTGTTTTTTTTGACCGACGAAACAACCGGAGGAGGTACTCAATTCGACGCGTATATATTTATATATTTTTTTATTTATATTATATATTTTATATTATATATATTTATATATTTTTTTACTTATATTATTTAACCACGCATAACTTTTTTCGTAGTAGTCCGATTTCAATAATTCTTTTTTATTAGAAAGAGCATACTTCGAAATTGGTTTCATTAATTTTATTGAAATCGGCTGAGCCATTTTTGATAAATCATCAATAATGTGAAAAATGCTACATCGATCCGTGCGAAATATTCGCGAATTCTGTACACGGGTGAAGTCGGTCATGCTATTTTTTGCAAAAAAAGAATTATTTATTGATCGTTTAATTATTATGACGTTTTTTTTTTAATTTCGTATAGGTTTGCGTTTGACCACACACTGCCTGATGTTAAGCAAGATATGTGGTCTAGGATGTAACACGCTTACCTAGAAGATACCTATTTACTCGGGATTTGAAGACACCCACATTGTACTTTAGCGGGAAGACAGACCCAGGCAAAGCGTTCCACATTCTGGCAGTTCGTATGAGGAATGAGGATTCGAAACGCTTGGTTCTAATGCGCGGGATGTCCACCATAAAAGGGTGGCGCTTTGGTCGCGTCTGTCTAGCCGTACGGTAGAAGAAAGGGGCAGGTGGGACCAGATTGTGCAACTCCTGGGCAAACAAAAATTAAGTTGTCGGTAAAGGTAGTCACTTTTTATATTGACAAGCCTAAGTTCAACAGTGTATTACTGAAAGCCCGAACTTTTTGAACCTATTCGCTACGCTAGAACGTATTCGTAAAAATGGTTACGAGACCGATGATAAAATTTATTTAAAAATACAAAAAGGCTCCCAAAATATAATGAATATATCTCCCTATTACACATTCCTCAGCATATTTAAAAAAGGAATTTAATAAAATGGCGTATCTTCTAGACGATTAATTATTCTTTTTTGGGATTAAGGAAAATGCTTAAATAAATCGTTTATAATAAGTATCCACTTTTATTTTTCGTGCATCAGGAAAAATTAAGTGATGCTAGAAAGTAGGTATATAATAAGTAAGTCTTAGAAAATCTTACAAATTTTATTATTATCTTAAAAGTAAGCGGTTAACATGTAGGTAATCCGCATTGTAATTAAAAGAAAATAAATAAAAAACTTTACATTCACTTCGCAAACAAAAAAGAAAAGTAACAACATCGCGCAATCCAAAATAGATCAACAAATAAAAATATATCTTTTATAAATACAAGCTTTTGAGATCCTGGATATCATGTAAGTAGCAGCAGAGTGCCAGTAAGTAAAACGAGCCCAAGCACGACGGGTCTATCTTGTTTAGTACAGGAGTTCCTATGGCCACCTTCCGACTCCATCATCAGACCAGCTCCATGGTACCATATTAATGTATTATCACGCGGTATAGAGGTACATTATGTGTGCAAAATTTCAGCTCAATCGAACACCGGGAAGTTGGATTTTTTTAACTTGCAAGATTCCACCCCAACTTACATATGTACTTGTATACAACCATTGCAAGTTTAATAAAAGCTTGTAAAAACGACACAATAATAAGACATGAATTTACATACAAATCCGATAAAAACATCACCCTTCTCTTTTAACACATGAGCAAACATTAACAGTATAAAGAGTAAACAGCAAAGCTACCTACATAATTCAGAGGTTATAAAATTTCACGAGGATTTCACTTCCTTTTAAAAATTAATTAAATACCCCAAAACGCTATAAAACGAGCCCACAACACGCAATCAAAAACAAATTCGATGAAATTAAAAGTGTACTCGCGTGATTAAAGCGCCCTTTGCCTGACCGTGTGTGCCGACCCTTAGCTTCGGATGAATCAATAAATTCACCCTAAGTTTTCGTACTGCGTGATACGAGTACTGTCGCTCCTGTGTGTGTACATCCCTGATCTATGTTTGTGTGTATTTTGAATATTGCGCACTAATTACATACTACGGTTTTACCCGCTTACTAAAGTAAGCTATCTACATTTTGTTTGGATATTTCACTGGACTAGCGTGAATCCTGGTAAAAAGTCTTCTCAATTCAACTCATAAAAGATTGATATAAAAGAATGGGTATATTTTTATATTTGAATATTAATTTTCTATATCTCTTACTAGTTTTTACCCGCGGCTTCGCCCGCATGATATTTTGATATTTGTGCTATCCCATGGGAACCCTTTATTTATCCGGGATAAAAAGTAGACTATGTCACTTTCCGTCTTTCAAACCTGAGGCTCTACTTTACCACCCTTAATAAAGGAGGTGAGAAATTGAAAACGATTTGACGGTTGTTCGATTCAACAGTTGTTTTTTTTGACCTTTCTTGAAGCGCACTCTAGAATAGTTCGCAGATAGCAGATTTTTTCCTACTTACTCAACACTTATCGTTATGTTATGGAAAATTTACGTAATCCTTACTAATATTATAAATCCGAAAAGTTTGTTGGTTTGTTACTCTTTCACGCACCAACGGAGCAACGGATTGACTAGATTTTTGGCATGGACATAGTTTAAAAGGCGGAAGGAGCTTTAGGATACTTTTTATCCCGAAAAATTGCATAGTTCCTGTAGGACAGGACAAAAACCATCGAAAGGGAAACTGTCGCTACTATCACAAAGACGCTAAGTGATTAATTCCTCTATGACGCTAATATGGACTAACGAAACGTCACAGCCAAACGTAATTAGATGACAGGTGACATTGTCTGCAGACTTTTATAAATCACAAGTAGCATGGCAAGGGGACAAATTGTTTTTCCACCATTATATCGCCTTGAAGAGGAAATAAAGTATGGATTGAAAATGACAACTGACATTAAAATTAGATAAAATGTTTTTTTCCCTCTGCATGTTACATGTTACTATGACGTTTAATACCAGGCCGTCATTTTGTCTGACATTAAAAATATTTTTAAATCTTCTATCATTAGAGGTTTAACATGTTTCTTTATTCTACCTTTATGGTACAGAATCATCATACTTTAATATTATCAATCCGAAAAGTTTGTTGGTTTGTTCCTCTTTGACGCAGCAACGGAGCAAAACATTGACCTGATTTTTGGTATGGATACCTATGGTTTAAAAGACAGAAAGTGATAATAGGATAATTTTTTATCTCGAGTAAATTCGTTATTCCCATGGGATAGGACAATAACTGTTTCTCAGCAATGGAGCAACGGATTGACTTGATATTTGGGGTGGGCATAGTTTGGAAGACGGAAAGTGACATAGGATACTTTCCATCCCGAAAAAATTGTGGTTCCCGTAGGACTTAACAATAAATTTTTTTCAGCAACGGAGCAACTTGCCCTGACTTATTGCATGAATATAGTTTGAAAGACGAAAAGTGACGTAGGCCACTTTTTATCGCAAAAACTTTAACAGTTCCCGTAGGATAGGATAAAAACTAAGTGAGCGGGCTGCGGTAGCAGCCGTCTAAGCGCCAGAAATAACCTGTCATGGCAAGTTTAGGACGTTCCTACATTTTTCGCACTCCTTCGCGGCACTCAACAGCGCTAGCCCAGACTCGGGCTCCATAACGGAGCTTGCGCTCTCGCCATAATGACGGAGTGTTTCGGAGCACAAGACACATCGTCATCCACCACTCGGGACTAACCAGTACTGAACGTCAGACAGCATTCCAACGCCCTGGTCCCAGTGCAGCGGGTCAGTCATAGTAGCCCAGCGCCTGCCTCTTCAACTGCAGAGGGCAGTGAGAATGGCTATCGCGATACCGACACCTCTCTTCCCCTGCAGCCCCACTGCGTCTGCCAACACGTTGATGGCCTAGCGGAAGGTAGGGTAGGTGGCGGCACCCACACCAGTTCCATATATCCCACCGCGGCCCGCGGCTGTCATATCAGAGTCCAGGAAGCAGCCTTGCTTTATGAAACTAAGAAAGGTTATTCCCAGCAAGTAACTGGAGATAGAGAGACAGAAAAGAAGCCACACCCAGCGCAGCAGGAGGAGCTGGAGTTCATATGCCTGGCAGATGGAGCAGCACTAGAGCAAAATCTTAACCGAGAAATTAACATATTTACAGACGGCAGCAAAATTAAAGGGAAAGTTGGGGCGGCATTATCCATTTGGGATGATGCCGCTGAGATCAGTACCCGCAAACTGAAATTGGCCGATTGGTGCTCCGTGTACCAGGCCGAGTTATTGGCACTTCTTGAGGCTACAGAAAAAGCAAAAATCTTTTGTGACTCTAGGTCTGCACTGGAAACGGTAGTTGGTGTATCTTCCCTCCATCCCTTAGCGGTAAATTTAAAGCTAACATAAAGTTACTACACGCACAAAATAAATAGTGAAACTTTATTGGAATAAAGCGCACGCGAGGATGGAGGGAAATGAGAGAGCGGGCCAGCTAGCAAAGGAAGCAATACTGCACTCGAAGTGCAGACCTATTAACGATAACTGCCCCGTTTCATTCGTCAAGCGAGAAATCCGAAAGGACTCTCTTGACGAGTGGAACCGGCGGTATCAGGATGAACACACAGCGGCGGTAACCAAAACATATTTTCCGGATGCAAGGGCGGCATACAAGATCGTTAGAGAAATAGCACCAGTGGGAATCATAACTCAAGTGCTGACGGGGCATGGTGAGTTTTCCCAATACTTACATCGATTTAAGTTGAGGGAAAGCCCATCATGCATCTGTGAACCCACAAAAGAGGAGACTCCACTGCACATAATCTTGAAATGCCCAGTTTATGGAAAGCAGAGATTTGATTTAGAACAAAAAATTGGAATTAATCTAACACGTGAAAACCTTAGAAACAATTTCATCGAATTTTTGCACAAATATTTGTGAAAAAGCAATAATTAGGAACAAGTAGGTATAAACTTTGCTGTACCATTGTAATGTTTATTATAACTGCAAACAGCCAAAAACATTGAAATATAGGTACCTATAGTTTTTATTCATTTGTAATTGACCCCTGAGCATGTCAGGGATATTTCGCGATATAATAAAAAAAAATCCTCGGATGCAGCGTCGCAAGAGCGGCACTGCAGCCCGCCTAAGTTGCGACACTCCTCATAAGGCATGCAACCTACCGGCCATCCTCTCAGCTGCTTTAGATAAAAGCGGCTGAACCTCGAGTGCCAGCCTCTAAGCTTCCTTGGGGGAAAATACCCAAAGAAGAGGGAGACTTCGAGCGCCGCCTTTTCCGCTGCCTCAGACCTCCCCCACGACAAGGCGGGAATACACGGGGGGGTTGTATATACACTCCAACCGTTACTTAACCAACAAAAGCATTCCTCTAAAGTCTAAGGTATTTTGATATTTGTCGGTTAGGTTAGGTTTCGCAGCCGACATAAACATAAGCCAAAATCAAATATAACGCGGGCGAAGCCGCGGGTAAAAGCTAGTATCATTATAATTTATAGCATAAGTATGTGTTATTCTGATATATAAGCTATATTATTGCAAAGTTACATCTCAATCCGTTCAGTAGTTTTTGCGTGAAAGAGTAACAAAAATCCGTACATCCATCCTTACAAACTTTCACGTTTATAATATTAGTAGGATAAAATGTAGCAACATATTTTGTTTATATTTTAGAATTGTAATCCGTAGAGCATCAAAAAGTACACTGCTTCATTTTTTGTCCATTTTTTCCATCATAAACTCCTGTAGTCCTTTGGGATATTCCCCACGTCCGCCAAAACAGGATCTACGCACAAACTTCTATCTCTATAAAGTGGGACAAACACAAGGCACACCCTATTGTTATGAGTATGAGTTAACTCATTGATCGAATGCAGCAGCGTGGTACTTTTTGTGAATGTTGGAGCGAATGCTTTTTTTTGCATATTGTGATAGGTCAGTGCCTGTTGTTACTTTAAATCGATTTTCTATCCATTCAAGTCAAGCGAAGGTCGATCTTTTTAACCGACTTCAAAAAAGGAGGAGGTTCTACGTTCGTGTGTATGTATTTTGACGTGACAACGTCTTATAAATTGGTTTGCCGGGTGACACTTCAAGAAACTGCGTTACGCTCCGCTCACGTTATGCGCTCTCATTCGTCTCATTCGTCTCAAAGTCGTTGTCACGTAAAACTTTCGCCCGTATACCGACTTTACAGGCAACCATTTTTTTTTTGTGAATGTTCATCGATAATTTCGCCAATTAAGAACCGAATCGAAAAATTCTTTTTAGTTCGAAAGGGTATACTTTCGAGGTGGTTCCATTTAAATTCTACAGAAATCGGCTGAGCCGTATTTGAAAGGACCAACAATAATGTAAGCAATTCGAGCGAAATATCCGAATTTTGTACACGATGAACATCGATAATTCCGCCAATTGTGAACCGAATCGGAAAATTCTTTTTTAGTTCAAAAGGGTATACTCTCAAGGTTAAATTTACAGAAATCGGCTGAGCCGTTTTTAATAAATCAATAGTAATGTAAACAATTCTAGCGAAATATTCGGATTTTGTACACGTTGAAAGGCGGTTTTGCCATTTTTTGCGAAAAATAATGATTAAAAATACGTATAACTTTTCTCTGAAAATTGATTTCATTAATTTAAAGTAAGCATTTGTAAGCAAAAACTTTTAGCAGTGACCCATTGAGAATATACCTACTTTAGCTTGGACTATGAATTGGTGTATTACAGTAATGAAAGGACTTACAAAAGTCCGTAGTTTAGAAAATGTTTTATAACTAAAATCACAGTACTTCAAGCAAAGTATCCAAACGGAGTTCTCATTGAATTTAATATTTAATAGAACAGAAAAGTTTTCTGTAATTCTTTATAAACATTTCGTATAGATTAAGGTCTATTCAAGAGTGGACAAGTTATATAACTTTTCGCTGAAATTAAAAGCAAGTCGCAATTACAGATTTAATTTGACTTTTTGTTTTGTAACTGGTAAACGGTAAACGGTTTTTAGGGTTCCGTACCCAAAGGATAAAAACGGGACCCTATTACTAAGACTCCGCTGTCCGTCTGTCTGTCTGTCTCCATAGACTGTATCTCATGAACCGTGATAGCTAGACAGCTAAAATTATCACGGATGATGTATTTCTATTGCCGCTATAACAGCAAATACTAAAAACAGAATAAAATAAATATTTATGGAGGGCTCCCATACAAAAAACGTGATTTTTAGGAGTTTTTTTGCTCACTATTAGTAACGGCAAAAGAAATGGGGCTCCCATACGGTACGGAACCCTTCGTGCATGGGTCTGACTTGCACTTGGCCGATTTTTTTATAGCTTTGTAACTTGGCAAAGAGAAAAAAAAAGTAAAAGACACGCGCGCCACCATCGATATTTTCTATAATTTCAAATAAGAACACAGAACAGCAATATCTATGCGATACAGTATTACTTATTAGGCACTCATTAGAGTAACAAGAGTATTATTGAGTAATATGGATGCCGAACTGCTCAGTCAGAAATAGGTAGTTCATTCAAAAATTCACCTAAAAGATTTGATTAAGTACAGAAAACATCGGAACCTTAAGAAATTCTTTTTTTATAATTCAGGACCCATTGAATTTGGCATCCAGTAAGATTCTGCGGCTCTAGACAGACTGTCTATGTGTAAGGGTTGTCTTACATCCTTCACTGCGCTTATGGTGGATGTGGACTTCATCAGTGAACTATAAAGCCTCATAGGCCATCAGTTCTGACTTCATTAGAGAACTACTGCCTCATGGGCTATCACTTTTTCATGAAAAGTGCTCGTCACTTTTACAGTTTGCTTAGCAACCCTCTGCATTAAAAGTCGATACCCTATAAAATAAGTTCAAAATTCAAGAAGTTGCAAATTTCAAAATCAGAATAATTACTTGAACAGTAACGACTTATGTATAATAAAATCAGTCTGCGCTCCGACACAGCTTAGGGGGCAGCCCTGACGCCCCGAATAGGGTTACCACTCGTGATTATAGTTCCATTTTTAATTAAATTATTTCCGTTTATTCCGTTGACACTTTTTGGAAAAAATAATTGTGAGTTAAATGATTTACTCGATTGAAACAGTGACTATGATCTAATCACAGTCTAAGTTCAAAATTCAATAAGCTGGTAAGAAATGGCCGAAATGTACGGAACCTGGTGTCTGTGAAGCCAAAATATAAAACTAAAAAAATATTCAGAGGAAGAGAGCAGCCCTAACGCTCCAAGTAGGGCTGCCTCGCGTGACTAATGTGTTTTATTTCGTACGACCATAGCCGAGACAAGATTACGGCTAATTTCACATATCTATTATATTTGGAGCGTGTGTGGGAGCCATTAAGTTGGCGATGACGTCACATTTAACGTTCGGTGAATTTTGTTTGTTTGTGCAATTATTTCGGAAATATTGTAATTTGTACTGATCATTCTGAGAGATTTATGGCCATATTTATTATTTCGTAGGTGGTTTGTAATCTGCCATTATCAAGTAAATTATAATACTACAGCCCGTAAGCTGAACTGCAAGTTACAATAGCATGACATGCTATGTAGATTATAGGGCCATGAGGATAATCAATGAGAAGAAGAGGTAGTATACGAAATCGTAATCGTATAGGAAATAATAACATCCGCAAGGCAGACAAAGGAATTAATAAATTTCCAATTACACTTTTGGAACACTAGTCTAGCACTGGGCTTTCTATGGCTGAGATGATTATGGTGATGGTCATAAACCAGGTGCCCCGGTTGTGGCCACTGACCTGGTTCTGGCCATCTTGGTGTCAAAATTATTGCATAAATGGTAATTATAAACAATGCAACAACATAAATATTGTTTGTGTGAATCCTTACAATTTATTTTTTAAATATTATTTGAACATTTAATTGGCTGCTTAGTCGTTAAAATTCAAAATTGCCACATATGATACTAAGATGGCCACAACCGGGGCCTGTCCTACTAAAAGGTTGTTAAATCAAGTACATAATTTGATTTCAAGAATCAAAACACTACTTATTTTATCGATATTATTGGCAACAAATAATAATTTGCGAGAAATGCAGCCAAGAAACTAAGTAAAATGTTACCTACAAGAAAACTCTACAGACATTTTGTTTATGTCTACTTTAAAACAATTTTCAAAGCAAGCAGTCAGTTGCCATTCCCTAAGACAACATTTATAGCTAACATCCCCCCCAAACGTAAGTGCTGTTATTTATTTTGTACCCGAGCTTCTAAACAAACACTAAAATAAATCAGTTTTCCATAAAAACAAAGCGGTGGTAGCCCTACCACCGGCGCCTTTATAATTTACGCCTGAAGTCCCGCCGCGACACTGTGTTGCCTACTCATTTGCCAGGCTTTTTGCTAAAACAATTGGTAACAATGGCCATACAATTTTAGCAATATGCCTATTGCAGCTGGGAAAAAGCAATATATTTTGTGGCGACATCTTAATTACCAATACCTAAATAAATATTATATTTGCGCGTCATGTAAGCGAGTAGCGCAGGCAAAACAAACAACCGGTTACCGGCGCACGCCGCGCGGCCGATCCGCCGCCCGGCGCACCCGCCAGTGCGAATCCTATCCCGACGGCGAATGCACGCTCGTTTAACATACCACCGGCGCTCCTCGCTCACTCGCGAAATATTGCAAACTAGAAGCTGTGTTTTTATTATAATTAGTTGGTTGTTCCCTAACCACTGGAATAACTACAGTGGTGACCCCCGAACACGTAAAAAGTGAACATGGCTGAAGCAAGAAAACAGACAAGTGAAAGTGACGCGGCAGCAAAATCGTCGGCTTACATGACGCCACCCGTCGTTGACCAAACATCGTCCGACGTTTTTAGAGTTGGTGTAAAGTTGCCTCCATTTTGGCCTGATGAGCCCGCAGTGTGGTTCGCGCAAGTGGAGGGCCACTTCTTACTGTCCAGGATCACAGACGATAAAACCAAATTTTATTATATCGTCTCGCAGCTGGAACACCGGTATGCAGCAGAGGTAAAGGACATAATAATCTCGCCTCCTTCTGGGTGCAGCTACGACACACTGAAGGCAGAGCTCATTAAACGCCTGTCCCAGTCTCGAGAAAAAGAAGTAAAGCAACTACTTACCCATGAAGAGCTCGGCGATCGGCGTCCATCACAGTTTCTCCGGCATCTTCGTCATCTGGCTGGAACTGAGGTACCCGAAGAATTCCTAAAAACAATATGGACTAGTAGGCTTCCCACTCACGTGCAGATCGCGATAGCGTCACAGCCACGCTCCGACTTATCAAGCCTGGCTGACCTCGCTGATGCAGTGCTGGATATTGTTTCTCCACACTCGACCGCGCACGTAGCAGCAGCATCGGTACCTGTGAACCAACTTGATGCCATAACTAGGCAGATAGAAGTACTTACCCGCAAGGTTGAAGAACTGTCAGCAGGAGGCCGCAAATCCCGTCAACAGACTCGCGGAGGTCAAGGAAACCGCAACCGCAGTCGCAGTCGGAACACAACGCGCTCCCAATCAAACTACAGGCGTTTCCCGCAATGCTGGTACCACCACAGGTATGGAGCGCAGTCCACAAAATGCATAAAGCCCTGTGATTTCGTGGCGGAAAACCGTCAGGGCGGTCGCTAATGGCGGCAAACGATCGTCCTTGCTCAGGTCGCCTTTTTGTTACGGACCAAAAAACGAAGACGCAGTTTTTAGTTGATACTGGCAGCGATCTCTGTGTCTTCCCTAAAAATCTACTCAGACAAAGTCGACCCAAAAGCGAATACGCGTTATATGCTGCAAATGGATCTACTATAGCGACGTATGGCTACACGGATTTAGTGCTAAATCTAGGACTCCGAAGAGACTTCGCTTGGCGCTTCACGGTGGCTGATGTTACAAAGCCAATAATCGGCGTCGATTTTTTATCATTTTATCATTTGATCGTCGACGTCCGACATCAGCGTCTCATAGACATCACCACCACTCTCACGTCATCGGCAGCATCAGTATCCTCATCCGTCACGATTTCTTCTATAAAGACACTGACGGGTGAGTCAAAATACTTGAACATATTGAGAGAGTTCCCGGAGATTACGCGTCCATCAGGCACTAACCGCATCAGCAACCACAGCACAGTCCATCATATAAAAACTACACCTGGACCACCTGTTTTTGCAACCCCACGACGTCTTGCACCTGACAAGCTGAAAATAGCCAAACAAGAGTTCGACACGATGCTTACGAACGGAACAGTCAGACCCTCGGATAGCCCTTGGTCATCTCCGTTGCACTTAACTCCGAAAAAAGACAACGGCTGGAGACCATGCGGAGATTACCGCCAACTGAACGCCAGAACAATTCCGGATCGCTATCCAATACGTCATATTCACGACTTCGCTCACAATCTATCAGGCTGTCGTGTATTCTCGACGATAGATCTAGTCAAGGCTTATAATCAGATTAGAGTAGCTGAAGAAGACATTTGCAAGACTGCAATAACTACTCCCTTCGGATTATTTGAATATCCATGCATGAATTTTGGCCTCAGAAATGCTGGTCAAACATTTCAACGCTTCGTCGACAATATGACTAGAGGGCTCGATTTTACATACGCCTATCTTGACGATTTTTTGGTCTACTCACCAAACGAAGAAGCGCACAAAGAACATCTGACTCAGCTCTTCAGAAAACTGCGCGAACACGGCATGGTGATAAACACAGCGAAGTGTGTATTCGGCGCTTCCGAAGTGACCTTCTTAGGTTACACAGTCTCATCTGATGGCATCAAACCACTGGAATCAAAGGTAGAGGCAATACAAAACTTCCCAGCTCCAAAAACCGTGAAGGAATTACGCCGATTTTTGGGCATGCTAAACTTCTACCGGAAGTTCATTCCTGCCGCTGCTCAAATACAAGCACCACTACACGCGCTGCTCACCGATAATGTGAAAGGATCGCACCCAGTGGCGATCATCGGTGACGCGCTAACAGCATTTGAGAAGTGCAAGACTAGCCTTTGTCAAGCGACACTACTAGCGCATCCAGATCTTGACGCGAAGATAGCTATCGTCACAGACGCCTCTGACGTGGCTCTAGGAGCTGCCCTGCAACAATACAAAGACGGTAACTGGCAGCCACTTGCTTTCTTCTCGCGCAAGTTAAGCCCTGCGCAGAAAAAATACTCACCATATGACCGGGAACTGCTAGCCATCTACGAAGCAGTGAAGTACTTCAGACATATGGTAGAAGCAAAACACTTCACGATCTACAGCGACCACAAACCTTTATGCTATGCGTTCCAATTGCGCAAAGATAAATGTTCGCCTAGACAATTCAGACATCTCGACTTCATCGCCCAATTTACAACCGACATTCGTCATATATCTGGAAAGAACAACGTTGTCGCCGATGCTCTAAGTCGGATTGAAGAAATAGCACAACCTGTAGATCTCATATTGCTAGCCAAATCACAAGAAAAAGATGCTGAGTTGAAAGAGTTACTGAACGGAAACACTTCATTGAAGCTCACAAAAATCTCCATTCCTGGCAGCGACATCAAACTATACGGTGATGAATCAACAAATATCCCGCGACCGTACGTACCCAAAGAGATGCGACGTCAAGCATTTGAAAGTCTACATTCCCTCAGCCACCCAGGCGCCAACACGACCGCTAACTTAGTGGCGCAGCGTTACGTATGGCCAAGCATCAGGAAGGACTGCCGTGAATGGACAAAAACATGTCATCCCTGTCAGCGATCAAAAATAACTAGACACGTGTCCACTACTCCTGGAACATTCAAGCTTCCACGTGCCAGATTTACAGTAGTCCACATAGATCTCATAGGACCGATGCCCTCATCTAATGGCTACAAATACTGCTTAACCGCCGTGGATAGATTCACCAGATGGCCAGAAGCTATACCCATAATGGACATTACTGCAGAGACGGTTGCCAAAGCCTTGATGAGCGGATGGATAGCGCGATTTGGTTGTCCGACCTCAATAATAACCGACAGAGGGCGCCAATTTGAATCCGCACTCTTCAAACACTTGGCTGAAATGACCGGTTTTGATCATAAACGAACAACAGCATACCACCCGGCTTGCAACGGGATGGTGGAGAGATTCCACAGACAGTTGAAGGCCGCCATCGTATGCCACGGTAATCCAAACTGGACAGAATCACTTCCACTAGTCCTACTTGGAATCAGAAATGCATTCAAAGACGATATTCAAGCATCTTCAGCTGAACTCGTTTATGGAGAAACACTCAGATTGCCTGGAGAGTTATTTCAACCATCTACAGATAAAACAGATGACATAACGGACTTTATGGCAAGATTAAGACTAATCGCTAAGAATCTTCAACCAAAACCAGCATCGAGGCATTGTAATAAAACTATATTCATTTTCAAAGAACTAGCTACAACTACTCACGTTTACCTCAGAGAAGATGCCGTGAAAAGACCACTTCAGCCTGCTTACACTGGACCGCATGAAGTCCTAGAAAGAGGCCAGAAAGTTTTCAAAATCCTGAAAAACGGAAAACCAGAAAATGTTTCGATAGAACGACTGAAACCAGCCTATACACTTATCTCAAAAGAAAACAGCAAAATTCCGGCTGATGATAATGATGATACACCGCCTCCGCCTGCCCCGGAGCCCCATAACGAGAAAAGACCTGAAAAGAAAACACGGTCAGGAAGAACCGTTAGATTCCCTAATTATTATCGCCCTTAGACGGTCTCTGGAGGGGAGTGTGTGGCGACATCTTAATTACCAATACCTAAATAAATATTATATTTGCGCGTCATGTAAGCGAGTAGCGCAGGCAAAACAAACAACCGGTTACCGGCGCACGCCGCGCGGCCGATCCGCCGCCCGGCGCACCCGCCAGTGCGAATCCTATCCCGACGGCGAATGCACGCTCGTTTAACATACCACCGGCGCTCCTCGCTCACTCGCGAAATATTGCAAACTAGAAGCTGTGTTTTTATTATAATTAGTTGGTTGTTCCCTAACCACTGGAATAACTACAATTTCTTACTAACTGCGCCCCGCGGTGTTACCCGCGTCAGTCCGGATAAAAAGTAGCCTATTGTGTTAATACAAGGTCTAAGCTACCTTCATACCGAATTTCATCCAAATCGGTTCAGCCGTTTGTGCGTGAAAGAGTAACAAACATCCATACATACTCACAAACTTTCGCGTTTATAATATTAGTAGGATAACTATTTTATTGTAATTAGTGAAAGTAACTGAAAAAAGTATTAAAATAGCATAGATAAAGCAAGTCAAAGTTCGGGAATGGGCTCGTGACGTCAGTTTATAGTAAAAAGTCTACCATTCCGTGACATCACAAAGAACTTTGGGGTTATTATCTTCATCATTTTTTTTTTAATTGAGAAAATAATAAATATCCGTCTTACCACAAAAGTTTTACGCACTCTTTAGACAATGTTTAACAGTACAAATTGCACGGATAAACAGTGTTTAAAGCGTGTTTAAATGTTTTGTGGTAAGGCGGTATGTGTGTAATATATTTTGATAGTCTCACTGACGGACTAATTATAGACGGACTATTCTAGATTTCATTTAATACAGGGTTAGATCGTAACCACGTAAAATGTACCTGACCTCGTTAATGGGCAGGAAATTCAATCCTCTCGACTTTCCAATATGGATGAAACAAAATGCTGTTTTAAACAATAAGTACAGTTCAGCAATAATGTTACACTAACAATGAGCTTAATTCCGCGTAATTTCACTTAACTATACCTAGCTCTATTGCCGTCCTTTACTTACAGAAACACAAAAATACTATTAAATATTATTAAACTGACATGAAATAACGTCAAAATGCATGCCAAATATCATGAAAATATGCTAAATTCACTCATAAAAATGCAAAAATGGCAACACTGGAACGACGTAGGGTTGTCGCAACGCTTTCTGTTTCATTAAAAGCTGGAAGAAATTTGATGGACGCGGTTTGAGAAAATGCACGATGAAAAGGCTGAATAGCAATTTCAAGTTTTTTAGTCGACGTGAGCTTTTCAGTTTTTTGTCGTCTGAAAAGTTGGGTTTGTGTATTTCAGTCACAGGGAGACGTTGACTAGAGAGTAAACGTTTGTAAGGTAAAGTGGAGTCATTATAATAGGTAAAATTTGACAGTTTATTAATGCAAAGAAAAATATACCTTGCAATAAAGGAATAAAACTCACGAAAACATAATTGACGACGACTGATAAATGTTCTCGAAGACGGCTTGGAGTTTTATTCCTTTACTGTAAGGTATATTTTTCTTTGCATAAATGAATGTTACCTTTTAAAATGACTCCACTGTAAGGTGATTTGAAGCGTTATTATATAAATAATAAATAAATAATTTGGGGACATCTTACACACTGCCTCTGACCCCAAACTAAGCAAAGCTTGTGATATGGCTGCCAGAGACTGATATAATACATATACTTATTTTTAAATACATACTTATATAGATAATAACTAAATAACACCCAGACACAGGGCAAACACTTATTTTCATCACATAAATATTTGCCCTGGGTGGGGATCGAACCCACGCCTCTTTGACCCAGAAGTTAGGGTCACTAACCACTGAGACCACTATTTCAACTTCAACACGAGTCTAATTTTACTAACCATAGAATCAATAAAAATCTTTAAAACAAACATCTATTTAAAATGTTAAGATTTCGGAGTATGCAGTTTCGGAGTACGCAGTTTAGTAGTTTAGTTCTGAAAATTGATTAAATTACATTTGTATTATCTTTAGATCTTCAAGGGTCAGTGGATGATCCAATTGCTTGTTATGTAGTCTTTTTTTTTTTTTTTTTTTTATTCCAATTTTTTTTGGGACTTTTATACAAGAATACATGGCAGTCCCATCGTATATTCTAACTATTTTAACTTACTAGCTACTTAACACTACTACATATTCCGGATCACTTGAGGCGACTCACCAAATCGAACAGCGCTCTGGCTTTGTTATGTAGTCGTAGTTTATGTATTTTAGTTTATGTAAGTCTTGTATTCATATTAATATGGGAATTAAAGGCTATTTTTTTTTTATTTAAGTCTTGTATTAAGTGGTAGTTAATAAAGACACTTGCCCTATTGATATAAAAAAAATAATGAGTTACTGGCAGGAATCTAAAGAATATCCACTGCTTATGGAAAATCTAGCGATATATAAATCAGGTACTCAATCTTACCGCCAGTGCCAGTCCGCAGCTTGCCCACCATAGGTATAGTGGGTGTACCGGTTGTGGCCACTGTACCGGTTGTGGCCATTTGGTGTCAAAATTATTGCATTAATGATAATTATAAACAATTTAATGTAATTGTTTGTGAGAATCTAAATGTTTGAAAATTTCTTTAAAAATATTATTTTAACATTGTCTTATTAATCCTTAAAATTCAAAGTGGCCACAAATGATACTAAGATGGCCACAACCAGTGCGTCTACCTTATTAGCAGAATTACCACGCTAAGCCGCTGAATGGCAATGCTATACTATGCTGGGTATACGTTGGGTTAGACAAGCACCAGCACCAGCATTTTGACCACGCGTCAGGTATAGTAGATGCACCGGTTTTGGCCACTGAACCAGCTTTGGCCATTTGATTTCAAAACATAAATAGAATGTAAAAAATGTAACATCATAAATATTGTTTTTTTGAATGTCAACGTTTGTATTTCATCATACCTAAATATGGTTTTTGCGAATGTTATTATTATAACATTAAAATTGTCTACACAATCATTAAAATTCAAAGTGGCCAAAAATTACACCAAAATGGCCACAACTGGTGTATCTACTAATCAGACCTAAAGCGTAGTCAAAATACTGCCTATTATTTTTCTGCGACTTATAACAATTTGTAAATCGAGATATCTCCATAGCCACAAAGCTTACCAGGATAACTTTAACGTCGAATTCCCTGTAAAAAGTAAAACTCGTCTCAAACTGGGCCATAAATGTCCGAATCAGGGCGTGACGAATTTGTCGAACACATCGTAGTTCGTACCGAGGGACCATTTATATCTACTCGTATAGCCAGACTATCTTTATTGCCAATTTATTACTTTCCCCTGCAAATATGGCGGCTAAATAATGGGATATTTATGGCAACTTATTAGGAGTACGTAATAAGTGCATTTTGAGACATTATTATTAAGGAAACTACGAGTATTTATGAGTAGGTATACCTGAGGTATACAGGCTGCGTCACACAAGTTGCCGGAAATGAAGTTAGCCACAAGCTGCGCAATATCCAATCCTGACTAAAGCTCACACAAAGCCGCGCGTTGATTGGATATTGCGCATCAGACATTAGAAAATACATTATACAGAAGTAGAGACAATGGTAGAAACATTTTTAGGGTTCCGTATCCAAAGGGTAAAAACGGGACCCTATTACTAAGACTCCGCTGTCCGTCTGTCTGTCTGTCCGTCTCCAGGCTGTATCTCATAAACCGATATAGCTAGAAAGCTGAAATTTTCACAGATGATGTATTTCTGCTGCCGCTATAACAACAAATACTAAAAACAATATAAAATTAATAATTAAGGGGGGCTCCCATACAACAAACCTGATTTTTTTAGCCGTTCTTCGCTCTATATTAATAGTGATAACAGGTAGATGCTTGAAATTTTCACAAAATATTTAATTGAAATGTTATATTCACTTCAACAATAAATTATAAAATTAAAACAAAATATATATTTAAGGGGGGCCTCCAGGGGGGCTCCAATACAGTACGGAACCCTCCGTGCGCGAGTCCGACTCGTACTTGGCCGATTATTAACAATATAAAATCAAAACGCTTTCCCTAATATTATCACCAAGACACTGGTGTTTTCCGCCGTAAGACGCTTGGAATGAGTTAACAAAGCGAAGAGCGCCAAATTGTGACACAAAGGCTGCTCAGTCGACGCCACCCGTCGACTACGATCGCGACATGTCAGCCTCAGAGCCAAGCACGAGTTATTTTACTTACTCGATCGTTTTCAAGTTAAACCCTAATTTGTATGGAAATGGCTGGCACATGTGTCATATTCGTGATTGGATGTTGCATGCAGGTCGCCGGTCTGCTCGTGGCATTCACTCAATACACTGACTTAATAACTTAGGCTAAGATTTAACTATAATTATAATAACACTCTTTGTACAGTAAAATAAAAAAATATTATGTTTAGGTAAAACAAGCACATACAGTCTGTGGTTACTAAATTTTTAATTAAAAAAAGAAATGATGCTGCACCAATACATGGACTGTATAAGGCATCCCGCAGACAGCTGCGGATCAACTAATCACAAGTCTCGACTTAATCATTACAACCTCTATGATTGGTCGAATCGAACACTAGGCAGCAGTCGCCGGCCGCAGCTGGCTGCGTATCTATTAGACTATGGTCTCCCAAACTATGGGTGGGATACCTACTACGCACTGGTGGGTCGCCAGCGAGTATTGAGTGGGCCACCACATTAAAAACTGTAATGACAAAACATAGGAAGCAATTCAATCCCTCCTATTAAAATAAGTAACTTTTTTGATGTAGTTGGATGAAAAGTCTTTTATTCATATTGATAACGGTTACATTTCTTAGGAGTGGGTCTCGGATTTGTAAACTTGTGTTAAATGGGTCGTACTCCTAGCCCAGACAATTTTGGGAACCACTGTACTAGACAAACTTTGACACACACATTGATATATTCTACGACATTGGTCGCAACGCGGAATTTTTATAGCAACGTTGTCTGTTTACACATAGTCGTCAAATAGTGTTGATTTCAGCGGTAATGTTCGTAATTTTATCGAAAACAGTTTGTACAATGTACAGGCATCGAAACAAATACAAAACAATCATACAAATGGTAGCTTTAAGTTAACTTTATCGTGAAAAAAGAAAAACTGGTACTAGTCCTCCGCGAGAACGTCGCACGCAGACGGTTCCATTTACTTCAACCGCTTTCAACCGATTTCTTTGAAAATTCCATTGACATATTAGGTTAGGTTAGTACGTGTCGGGCCAATTAGTTCTAAAAAGGTGTTAAAAACTACTTAGTAGGTAGTAGTGCTCGCGATTAAGTTTATATTGGAACTACAATTAACTACGCGTTAATTTAAAAGGTTCATCAACATCATCATTTTTGTCTTTCTATCTCACTCTTACTATTACTGTATAATGATAGGGTTCAATCAAACCAACATTCCCTTGATCATTTTTAATCGGACGTTTCGGTTCTGAGCAGTAACTGTATAGGTAGGTGCAGTCACATGCAGTCTATCTATACTAATACAATAAAGAGGTAAAGTTTGTGAGGTTGTAGGGGTTAATCTCTGGATCTACTGAACCAATATTGAAAATTCATTTACCAATAGAAAGCCACATTATTTGCGAGTGTCAATACAAACGCAGGCGAAGCAGCAGATAAAGGCTATTTTATTATATAACTCTTTTATATTTTTCCAATTATGTGTCAAAGGATAATGTTTTTCCGGTTGGCTTTGACTCAACAGTATAGAGCATCAATCTAAAATCACCAAACATAACGTATCACAATATTTGAATTACCATCTCCACATACAATAATTTCAATGGAAAACGACTACTGAAGAAAGCAGCATTCTTAAACGTAGACTACATAGGTAAGACTAGAGTTTCGTGAATCTTATGTCGACGTGTTATGGTTTAAAAAACAACATTTTTCACCGTCTAGATCGCGCCTGAAAAGGCAGTATTTCACTTGAAAGTAGAAGGATTTTTATCGATTCGAAGATTTAGAACGCAGTAAAAGCTAAATGTCGGCCAGATTAAGATCGCTGTTGGCACAAGACGTATACTTTGACCTGGCAGAATGTATATAAGCGGAAGACTTACTTCAGTTCAGGATCTAGGGCTTTATCAGCAGGGTCAAAGTTATTTTCGTGTCCATATCACCATATGTAGGGATTTTTTCTTAGGAGGAGCTGCCTTCCTAAAGAAAAACTCTAGGTACGGTAATATGGACGCTAAAAATATTTTGACCCTGCTGGCAATGCCCTAAATCTACTTTTGCCTACTTTTCCCCACCCTAGAAAAAGCTATGTTGTTTTGGTACATTTAAACTGAACTCAAGTGTGTTCCAACTCAAGTTGCAGGAAGTACCCAGTAAAAACGTTTGTAAGTTTGTTGGTAACTAGTTTAAACATCGACCTGGCATTTTTTCTGGTTTAACACAACATTACTAACAGTGATACTGTTATGACGTTTTCCATGCACAAACATCCATTATTTTAGTGACTAAATAAATACTTGGAACTGAAAAAGAGCCAGGAACGTTGTTTGATAGGTCCAACGCAGGGGGCACGTGCCCCAAAAAGCCCCTCCTTAGTTCAAGCCCACGTTTAAACCTCCACAGTGCCCAAGTCATGACCGAATGTTCCAGAAATCTAGATTGGCAGGAAACTGGGCGAGGCTCGTAGATAAATGATTATTCTGCTTCGTGACCGGCAAGACAGGTTTACGGTGATTAATATGGCGAGCCAGACTAAGGTGGCTTTTTTTAATTCAGAACATTGTTTCCGAATTAGTCCTTTGTGGCAGACAATAAGACCCACCTAGGTCAAATGGTTTCAGCCAAATGGACGTGTTTTTTCAGACAAATGGACGGGAGTTGTTATGTTTCCTTTGTTCTTCTGTATGGTTGAGTTACTGAAAAAATAAGAGCTGTTGTCTTTCCATCGGTTTTGATATTGAAATTGAAATTACGAAAAGGGTTAAGACCATAGTTCTCTCCACGTTAGGAAAATACTAAACACTTGATTTTTAATTTATGAAATATTAAGATATATATGAAATATTTAGATATTTATGAAATATCAAAAATTAAATATTTATGAAATATTTATTTAGGTATGACCTTTCTTGTAAAATTCGAAGGAAAAAAAGTTTTTATTTGTCGTTCGCGCTGAACCACAACAAGAGGTTTTTCAAAAGAATTTCAAACATACATATCTATTCCGTTGTAAGATTATAGCGATTACTTATGGTTCCAGCGTTACAGCTGCAAGATACGATGTCAAGGTTGATCAGTCTTTAGATGGATTGGGTAACTGGTGAATAGTAATTTATATACGGGCGCTTAGAAAACTTATCAGGCGAAAAGCTCGTAGAACTTTCCAGTAAGCGTGCTATATTTTAGACCATGTTCTCAGCTTAATATCAGTCAGGCTGTGGTCTAGCCTGAACCTATTTATTGTACAGAAAATTCTACATTATGTAAAGTTAACGAAAATACAGTTTCTGGTGGGCAACTTCCCGATTTGAGTCGTTTTCAAAAGAATTAATTAGCTTGCACAAGTTTATCTTCAGTCGTACTTTGCTTATTAGATCTTTTCTAGCGTAGACTCAGTAAGTACATTATCCCGAAAGCATGCAACATTTTAGACAACATTTCAGTTTTACATCAGTCACACAATCACACAATATGTTTTATTTCACAGTTACAAAAACCTATCTTTTACAATCAAACACAACCTCAGGTAGGTAAAATTCTCATGTCGTTCTACGGCAAATAAATTTTTTCCAGTCTCACCCTTAAATATTTATTTTATTCTTTTCTCAAGCTTAAAATGTTTAGCTTGAAAAAGTGTTATTTCAGTGAATACTGTACATATTTATACTTATTTCTACTGTGGCATAGACTGTAGTGTGTAGTTCTAGAAAAAAAATGTTGACAGAAGTGTTATTCCAAATGTAAGCTATATCTATTCTTATGTCTTCTGTATCGTAGTCAGTACAATAGGTAGAGTCCCCGGAAATTCTTCCAGGAACCGAGGTCGAGCTCGCGTGCCGTGCCTCGTGTAAACTTGCCCATAATTCATTGCCAGCCGCTCACGGCATGTTTGCTCTCATATTGTGTTTTCATAACAACGAGCGTAAAATATTGAAGGGAAACCTATTCCTTACCTGGTTACCTGGGGAGCTGGGAAATTGGGAACTGCTGCGGTTTAACTGACTGCTGCTAGTGATTTTATGGAGTAGGTGCTTCCTGTTTTGATCGTTATAATACCTATTTACTTTTATAGTGCATCCTATAACAACGAGCGTAAAATATTGAAGGGAAACCTATTCCTTACCGGGTTACCTAGGGAGCTGGAAAATTGGGAACTGCTTTTTTAATTGGTTTAACTTACTGCTGCTAGTGATTTTATGGAGTAGGTGCTTCCTGTTTTGATCGTTAAAATACCTATAATTTGGTACAAATTGCTTAGTAGGCACTTTACCAAAGAACGATTATTACGTACTAGCTTTTGCCCGCGGCTACGACCGCGTTTTTTGATCTTCAGAACCTTTTATTTTTTTGGGATAAAAAGTACCTTAAGCCTCTTTCCAACTTTTGAACCATATCCATACCAATAAGGTATAATGGGTATAGATCTATCCGTTGCTCCGTAGCTGCGTGAAAGCGTAACAAACAAACTTACATTTACATGTATAATATTAGTAGGGATTAAAAAAAAGAATTTTGGCCCTTTTTGAGTGAATAGTGAGTTGAGATAATTACATATACAGCATTAGGTTACGTCACATATTCACGCGGACAAATTGAAATATTCGGATCTTCCCAAAAAGTAGACAGTGAACTCTGCCTTTTCGACGGAAAGAGCTGATCATAATTTAATAGGTTCTTCATATTCTTAAACAAAATAAAAAAAAGTCTGCACAAGTCTAGTGCAACAGTAGTAACAATGCCTCTGTACTATATTATTAATACAAAGCCCAGGCCAGTGCTCAACAGTATAAAATAATGTAAAGCCTAAAGCTACGACTGCGAACGCAACTTATGAGGTACCTACATCTATTCGTACTCCTAAATATGTAGATACATACTGTTACGAGATGGGTTCTTGGATAATCAGTTAAAACGCCGATTGTTCACTTTGCACTTTATTGCACAAAATCACAGTACACACGACACAACTGGTTCGCACAAACACGTCACACTGGCACTGAATTCACACAACTAGTCACTTCACAATCACTGGTACCGCACTTGAACACGAGATGTTTTCACTCCGGTATAAACGCGATAACTCCACGAACGAAAACCATCGTCCTATTTATATCGGAATAAGGGTTCTCTAGAAATCTGTAGAATATTCGGTGCCATTGTGACTGACAAAGTAAACAAGTGTAAAGTTCGAGAAACCCTATTGTTCTTAATTATTACGAAAACACCACGAAAAAATCTGACAAACAACAAACAATAGACGCGACACAAAGGCCGGTGCCGCCTGAGTCATAAAACCATAAATCTCGCGATTAGGCGTAGATAAACAACTAGCCGTCGTACCGCGCGCTGCTTACTGCGTAACACCACCTCCTCCCAAGACATGCTCGTCCCGAGCATCGTTGCATCCGTGATATCGCGCCAATCGATCCACGTGAACTATTTTGGGGGCACCTCGAGATCCTTTCTGTATGCGGAACGTCACGTCGTTGATCTTGGTCACCACTCGGTACGGTCCATCCCATTTGGCTTGTAGCTTTGGAGACTTCCCTTTGCTGCGTATGGGATTGTGCAGCCATACCATCGAGCCTTCCTCGAACCCAGGATTGTTAGCCCTTCTGTCGTATCGAGTCTTCATTCTTTCAGATGCTTGCTGGCCATGCTCTCTAATGTGCTCATAGATGTCGTTCATCTTGTTCCGGAGGTCACTGGCGTACTCAGTTATGGGTTGTGGGGAATCCGGTGGAATGCCAGTTATTAAGTCGGCTGGTAGCCGTAATTCACGTCCAAAATTGGCAAAAGCGGGAGTGACATTTGTGCTCTCATGAACAGCACTTCGGTATGACAACAAAAATGGCTGGATATGCTTGTCCCAATCTCGTTGTTTGCTTCCGACTACTTTTGCCAGGTACCTCTCCAGAGTTTGGTTGAATCGCTCCACCATTCCATCTGATTGCGGGTGGTAAGACGTTGTCCTTGTTTTGTGTGCACCCATTAACCGGCACGTCTCTTGAAACAGCTGAGATTCAAAATTTCTTCCTTGGTCACTGTGGATTTCCAATGGTACTCCAAATCGACAGAATACTTCATGCACCAATTTGTCTGCTATCGTCGATGCCTCTTGGTTCGGAATTGCGAAGACTTCCGGCCACTTGGTGAAGTAATCCATGACGACAAGGAAGTACTTGTTGCCACTTTCACTCACAGGAAATGGTCCGGCCACATCCAGTGCGATTCGCTCCCATGGTGCTCCAACATTATACAGCTTTAATGCTCCTCTGCTGCGGGTATGCGGACCTTTCACTGATGCACAGCTCGTACATTTCCGTACCCAGTCTTCTACGTCATCTCTGCAGTTGATCCAGTAAAACCTTTCTCGAATTTTCAAGAGTGTCCGTTTCACACCCAGATGTCCTCCCGAAAACCCTTCGTGGTACAGCTTCAAAACTTCAGGTATCTTTGCTTTGGGTACAACCATTTGGAGATGGCACTGATTGCCACGAGCATTTTCCCATTTTCGGCAAAGTACTCCCTCCTGAAGCACCAGACTATCCCATTGCGCCCAATAGCTCTTTGTCGTAACACTCATTGAAGCAATAGCACTCCAGTCTGGCTTAGGGGCATCTGATTCCATCCATTCAAGAATCGGCTTGATGTCGGCGTCTTCTTCTTGTGCAACCTGAAGGGTTTCTTTCCATTCATCGCCGATGTCAGCTTTGAGCATTCTGACGGGCACTGAATCTTTCGACTCATGTCTTGAGCAATGCTTGCAGTCTTCTGAGCATGGCCTTCTTGACAGTGCGTCCGCGTTGCCATGAGATTTTCCACTGCGATGCTCAGTGGTGAAGTCAAACTCTTGTAGTTGCTCAATCCATCTTGCCACTTGGCCTTCGGGATCCTTAAACTGTAGTAGCCACTTAAGAGCAGCGTGGTCGGTCCTCAGATGGAATTTTCGCCCGAGCAGGTACTTGCTAAAATGTCGCAATGTCTTCACCACTGCAAGTAGCTCTTTTCTGGTCACACAGTAGTTCCTTTCCGGCTTGGACAGGGATTTGCTGAAATATGCGATCACCACTTCTTGGTCTCCTTTCCTTTGTGACAGTACTCCTCCAATGCCGGTGTTGCTGGCGTCAGTGTCCACGATGAACTCGTTCTCTGTGTCCGGGAAGCCAAGAATAGGCGTATTACAAAGTCGCTTCTTTAGCTCTTGAAAAGCTGCGTCGCAATTTTCGTCCCAGAGGAAGGGTCGTTTTTCCTCAGTCAGTCTATGCAACGGCTTGGCTATGTCAGCAAAGTTCTTCACGAATCGCCTGTAGTAGGAGCATAAACCCAAGAATGCTCTAACTTCCGTCTTGTCTTTTGGCACAGGCCAATCCTTGACAGCACTGACTTTTCCTGGATCCGTCTGTACGCCAGCTTCGGAAATCACATGTCCCAGGAAATTCACTTGCCTCTTGAAGAAGGAACATTTCTTCGGACTCAGCTTGAGATTGGCTGCGCGAATCTTAGTCAATACTCGTTCCAGGTTTTGCAGATGGTCTTCGAAGGTTTTTCCCACAATTATGATGTCGTCCAAATAGACTAGGCATGCATCTCCAATCAGTCCCGCGAGCACTAACTCCATTAGTCTTTCGAACGTAGCGGGCGCGTTGCATAATCCAAACGGCATCACGTTGAATTGCCACAGGCCTTTTCCCGTCGAAAATGCGGTCTTCTCTTTATCTTTAGGATCTATCTCCACTTGCCAGTATCCGCTCTTCAAGTCCAGCGTAGTGAACCACTTCATACCTGTCAGTGTATCTAACGTGTCATCAATCCTCGGCAAAGGATAGCTGTCTTTCTTCGTTACGTCGTTGAGTCGTCGATAATCAACGCAGAACCGCATACTGCCATCCTTCTTTTTCACTAGAACCACTGGCGAGCACCACGGACTGGATGAAGGTTCTATCACACCATTGCGTGCCATGTCTTCGATCATTGACTCAACTTCTTTTTCTCGAGCCACTGGTATCCTTCTTGGCCGCTGTCGAATCGGTGACACGCTTCCTGTATTTATTGTGTGCTTCACTAATCCAGTCTTCCCGTTGACAGCATCATCGAGAGCAAATATGTCGGTGTAGCGCTGCAGCATCTTCTTTGCCATCAGAAGTTCTCTTTCGGTCAGGTCTTTACGGGAGTCTTCCAATAGCGTTGACACTGTGTAACTCCCAGCACAGTTGTATTTCTCCTTTGGTTGTTCTTGGCATCTGCGCATCCAGTCTACTTCTTCACAAGTACCAATTGGGGTTCCTCCTTTGATGAGTTGTTCCTCGTTACTTGTGTTGAGAACACGTACCACTGCGGTATTAGTAGTCCTCACCAGAGTTCGGGCCAATAACCATGGATGATCACCTTCCGACTGTTCTATTAGCACACATCGTCGTTGATGTCCCAACTTCGGCGGTAATCTAACTGCCACAATGGTCTCCGATCTAGGTGGAAGAACTGTTCTCTGCAGACAATAAACCTTTTCTGATGTGGCGCCTTCCATGAAGATTTCTTCTCTTCCACACTTCAAGATTCCTTGGTTGACGTCTATCTCGCAATGATGTTCTCGCATGAAGTCAAGACCCAGAATGCAATCGTCGACTATATCAGCCACAATGACTTTGTGTTGGAAAGTTTTCTCACCCAACTTTAACTCCACCAGCTTCTCTCCTCGGACGGATATGTGCTGACCGGTCGCTGTCAGAAGTTGAACGGTTTTGCAGCTTTCGAAGTTCGGAAGAAAGCGCTTAGCCAGTCGGGAACTGATGACAGTGCGAGAAGCTCCTGTATCCAATGTCAGCTTGCAAGAAGTTCCATTGATGGCACCATTGATGATCAAGCTGTTCCCATCGTGAGCTTGTGAGATCAAAATCTTTGGCTTTTCTGGCCCGGATAACACTCGCCATTTTCCGCTTTCTTCAGCAGGTCGTTTATTCCTCCATAGTGAATGCGTTGCCTCGCGATCTTTTCGTTCTTCCAATAGTCGATCGTCCCTGGTTCGGCATGGCTTTGGGCAATTCTGCCATAAATGGCCTCTCTCTTCACAGTTGTAGCATCTTGGACCAAACCTCGTACGATGTGACGCTTCTTTAACTTCCTTTATGTGTTGAACATCTCTCGCTGGATTTCGTACAGCTTCCACTTCCAAGGCTTGGGCCAAAGCTTCCTTCAGTGTTTTATGATGCCCGAGTTTCACTGCAGCTCTTACTTCAAAGTCTGCTATCCCGTTAGAAAATGCCTCCACCAAATGTTCGTCGTTAGGTAACGGCGTGGACTGATAAGCCTTCCGGAACAGTTTCTCCACCTCGACGGCCCACTGTTGAAGACTTTCGTTACGACGTTGCACTCTGTTCTTCAACTGCGCTCGGTACACACGTTCCAGGTGCTCATCACCGTAGCGACTCTCCAGCGTTTCCATTAATTTATCGTAGGTCACTTCCTTGCCCACGGCATCGAGAATACTCAGGGCTTCGTCGCGAAGGCTCATTATGAGGGCGTTCATGGCTTGGTCTTTGTCCCATCCATTGGTTTTAACAGCGGCGTCAAATTGAATTTTATAGGCTGACCATGATGATGTTCCGTCGAAAGGCGTCACTTTAATCTTCTGTGAGGCTGGCAACAAGGTTGTAGATGCACCAGTTCCGCCTCCAGACTTGATAACCTTCAAGGTTCTCCTCACGTCGGCGATTTGTGTTTCCGCTTCGAAGATGCGAGATTCATAATCCTTCATCTTTTTATTGTGCTCTTTTATGCTGGCGTCGTGCTGATCAACCGTGTCCTTGACCGCTTTTATCTCTTTGCCCAAAGTCGTCTGTAAGCTTGAAAGCAGTTCTTCTTTTTGGCGGGCCTGTTCTTCTCTGTTGCGGTCTAATTTTTCTTCCAGCTGGCGAGTCTGCCTTTCGTTGTTGCGGGCCTGTTCTTCCAGTAGGCGAGCCTGTTCTTCTCTGCTGTTGCGGGCCTGTTCTTCCAGTAGACGAGCCTGTTCTTCTTTGTTGCGATCAAACATCGACTGCATCATCGACATCATTGCAGCCATATCAAATGCCACAGGGATGGCTGGTGCTGCAGCAGGAGTCGCAGCAGGTGCTGCAGAAGGTGCCGCAGCAGATGCTCCCGGTTTCCTGGAGTCGTCGTTGGTTGCCTCGGTCTCGCTGGCTTCCATTAACAGCGTGTTTCCGAAGCGTCGTTGGTCGACCTCCTCCTGGCGTCGCTCCTGTTCTTCTAGTCGACGCGCTTCTTCCTGTCGGCGCTGGCTCCTTGTGCGAGGTGTCTCGTCGTCGTATGGCGTTACCGGCATTTTCAGTTATCCACCCTTCTGACACCAAATGTTACGAGATGGGTTCTTGGATAATCAGTTAAAACGCCGATTGTTCACTTTGCACTTTATTGCACAAAATCACAGTACACACGACACAACTGGTTCGCACAAACACGTCACACTGGCACTGAATTCACACAACTAGTCACTTCACAATCACTGGTACCGCACTTGAACACGAGATGTTTTCACTCCGGTATAAACGCGATAACTCCACGAACGAAAACCATCGTCCTATTTATATCGGAATAAGGGTTCTCTAGAAATCTGTAGAATATTCGGTGCCATTGTGACTGACAAAGTAAACAAGTGTAAAGTTCGAGAAACCCTATTGTTCTTAATTATTACGAAAACACCACGAAAAAATCTGACAAACAACAAACAATAGACGCGACACAAAGGCCGGTGCCGCCTGAGTCATAAAACCATAAATCTCGCGATTAGGCGTAGATAAACAACTAGCCGTCGTACCGCGCGCTGCTTACTGCGTAACAATACTTATAATGCTATAGAATTTGTATTCTATGGACAAGTCTTCCAACCATCCATCAGCCATAGGCCTCCCCTATGGATCTCCAATAAGACAAGTTGGTATAGCGGCTTGCATCCGGCGTAGACAAGTACTCTCAAATTATTCACATTATACCCAGCTGTATTATGCTTAAGGGTTTTCCAGCTATTAAAAATAAGCATACAAATTGCTGTTACAATGAGGCGCCAACCTAAGTAAACTTTTTGTAAGAAGAGAGATTTTTCTAGAAATTGCATGCTCCTGAAGACATCCGTTCAGGCTAGCCTTTCAACTTTCATAGCAACCTCTTTGTGAATTTGAATCGCAATTTTTCAAAAGGATTTTCTTTAGCGGAGTGAAAATATTCTAAGAACAGATTCTGAGACAGCACTGATTTGTTTGTAATACAACTGAACGACGAGGATTTTTCTCATAGGACAGTAAAAATCGGCCTAGTGCGAGTCAGACTCGTGCACGAAGGGTTCCGTACTATATGGGAGCCCCCCTTAAATAATTATTTAATTTTATTATTGAAGTGAATATAAAACTTACCGTACCGTACCGTATAGGGAGCCCCATTCCACTTGCCGTTGTTAACAGCGAGCAAAAAATTCCTAAAAATCACGTTTGTTGTATGAAAGCCTTAAATATTTATTTTATTCAGATTTTAGTATTTGTTGTTATAGCGGCAACAGAAATACATCATTTGTGAAAATTTCAGCTGCCTAGATATCATGGTTTATGAGATACAGCCCGGTGACAGACAGATAGACGGACATCGAAGTCTTAGTAATAGGGTCCCGATTTTACCCCTTTGGGTACGGAACACTAAAAACTACGCTTTAATGGAGATTAAGTAGTAGTAAATTGAGTTTTTAATAAAATATACTCAAGTTGTTTTACTTGGTTTACTAGAGTAGGTATACTGTAGGTAGTAGTAGTAATGGGATAAGGGTAGGATGATGATGATGATGACTAGAGTAGGTATACTGAACCCGTTATGGATGAGTGGCAGTTAATAAAAGAGTTCAGGTTAACTGGCATAAGTAGTCATACCATAATAATATGCGAAAGCTTAGTTTAGCGTTTTTTTTGTAATTCCGATTGTTGCAAAGTATTGCAGAATTAATGGGGGTTTATACTAATTTTTAAACATCGATTTCAAACAACTGAGGTCAAGCTTTTCCAAAGTGTCATAGAACCAAACTTAACTTATTAGTTTTATAATTATTTTTCGCAAAAAAATCGCAACATTAACTTCCGTCGTGTACAGAATTCGAATAGTTTGCACGAATCGATTTGACATCCATGTACATTATTGTTGATATATCAAAAACGGCTCAGCCGATTACAATAAAATTTAAATGGAAGCACTTCAGGAGTATATTTTAAATCGCTTCACAATTGGCGAAAATATCGATGAACGTACACAAAAAAAACATACAGACGAACATAGAACCTCCTCCTTTTAGAAAGTCAGTTGAAAGTTGTGATTTTTAATAAAAATATTTTTTTTTTTTAATACTTAATATAATTTTCAAGGCACAGGTAATATTTATAAAAATTTGGACCAATTAAGAACCTCCTCATTTCTGGAAGTCTATTAAAGATTGTGTTCTTTGCACA
Source organism: Hypomecis atomaria (assembly GCA_964007245.1). NCBI lineage: Eukaryota > Metazoa > Arthropoda > Insecta > Lepidoptera > Geometridae > Hypomecis > Hypomecis atomaria. The sequence goes on from OZ023291.1 coordinate 20,447,483, forward strand.
CAATTACTATTATACTACACCTGCTCGGAAAGTACCTTGATACTTTATCAAATTTACGGTAGAAAGTACGTCATTGCATATCGAACAAATATGCGGGGAGAAAACGCATCTGAGCGGGAGAGAAAAGTGTATGAAAATCCATTTCTTACGTGGTTTTTCTTTTTTAATTTTGGGTAAGACTATGCGCTGGTAACCTAAATATTAAAAGCCAAAAAGTTTTTACAGTGAGTTTTTATCTCCAAGTTCGCAAAATGACACTGGCCACTAGCTGTGTGTTGGATGGTGTCAAACAATTTGAAAAAAGAACATGTGAAAATTGCAGACGCCATTGGCGCCATTTTCAAGTGTTACATTAAGCTTCACTAACTGCAACAATTTCAATATAAATTTAAATTAGTAAAGATTTAGTTTTTTATTTTCCTCGTAGGTGTAGTATAAAGCACTATGTATCACTCGAGAGAAAGTGCGATTCCCGATCTCGGGTGTTTTAAAGCCCTCGCCTACGGCTCGGGCTTCAAACGACACCCTCAACGGTAATCGGTCACTTTCTCCTCTCGGTGAACAATGTACTATTCCACGACGCTACAGATTATTATACACGTATATTCTTTGGCTACAGTCAAACTTTTCAGAATGTAATCGATAAGCTCTGTACTTAGGTCCTGAGTTACAGACTGTGAAGAAAGTTTTGCTCCTTATGATTTCAGTAATAACTCCTTTTATGGACTGTAATAAAAGCTTTTAGTGCAGAATTTTGTATGAGTTGTTACGGAAGTGGCTGTAAAATTTGAAGCTTTACCTATACAAGTGTACCTACTTGAAATGGATACTTATACAGTGCCAAAAGGAAGTTAACACTGTTGGTTTTTTTTAAATCAGATTAAGTAATAACTTGAGGATCGTTGATAGTTTAAACCACTAGCGCTGAGAACGGGATGGATACGAAAATGACAGTTTTTACCGACTTCCAAAAAGGAGGAGGTGCTATGTTCGTCTGTATGTATTTTTTTGGGCATATTCATCGATAATTTCGCCATTTAAAATTTATTTAGTTCGAAAGAGTATACTCCTAAGGTGATCCCATTTAAATTGTATCGAAATCGGCTGAGCCGTTTTTAATGTTTAATGTACATGGATAGCACATCGATTCGTGCTAACTATTCAAATTCTGTACACGGTGGAAGTCGGTGTTGCGGTTTTTGCGAAAATTAATTATTTACTCTGCATGCTTCTATCCTATTTACATTACGTTAGAACTTTTATTCATGGTTTAATTCGACAAGGTTCCATCATATTGTTATTGCGCGTGGATTATAAGCCTAATAAGCCTAGTAGATAGTGTATCTACTTTCCAAGTGAAGTCCTGGGTGTAGTTCTTTGCTAGGCAGATGTTAAAATGATTAATTTAAATATCTGTTTAAGTTGGGATTTCAATTGTCCTTTACGTGTTTTCTGTGACGTCCTTATCTTTGGACATAGGGAATTATGGAGACCTTATAGATGAGAATCGTTATTTATTTATTTAATTATGAGTACAATAATTAATCCGCCCATAAACGCCAATACGAAAATAATTTACTTGAAACTCTACATTAATTCCAACAGGAAATGTTATTCCCAAAATGTCATAATTAAAGATATCTTACAAGCGGACCGCTTTTCAAACACCAATTACTTAATCTGGCTCCAAAACGCCCCATTACACGTGTCGTACCAGACCGAACTCTCTTAGAACAAATAAGAAGAGATATGTTACGAATTATGTATCCTAGTAACCACTGTCACCGTTTCCGTTTCCGTTTGGATGGATATCCAAACGGAAATGAAACCCTATTTTTTCTAAAGAGGGCACCGACCATAGTTCGAAGAACCATTATATTCGATACTATACTTAGTGGCTTCCAAAGGGGTTTATTGGAAAGCCTTAGGGAGGCGTATGTAAGCCTAGCAGGTTAGTAAGTTCGTATAGGCCGGGTGGCTAGCCCTGGTGTCAGAGTTTTTAGGCCGTCTGAAGGCTTCTGACTTGTCTAAACGGTTAAAACAACCGGGACCTACAATTTAACGTGTCATCCGAGCCCCGGTAGCGCTCAGTTGGAAAATGCCACCCGCGGTCACCCATCCAAATACTGACCGTGCGGAACGTTGCTTAATTTCGGTGATCGCTGATAAACACCTAGTCAAACTACGCTACGAGCGCTACAGCAGGTGTACGTCTTATACCTATAGGTGATGACAGTACCCATCCACTGACAGGCACAGAGGCAGAACAACGAGGGAATCACATCGGTAGTCACTGTAGTGGGTAGAATCTTACAAAACTCATATGCGCTCAAGTTTTTTTACCAGATTTTATTTTAACAAAACAAAGGTTACCTCGTTCACTGTGGTGATAGACTTGCTCTATAATTTTCCATTTAGACCAGTTGGAAACGGCTCGTATTCAGCGTCATTACGGTCTATCAGATGAAAGAGACATAAGTGTATAGGTAATAAGTAATACTCGTAACGCTGGATTGACCGCATATATGTATTTTATATTTTAGAACACACGGTTCGTGGCTTTGATTATATATTTGTCTAGATATCGAATTAGCTGAGCAAAACTGTCCAAAAATATAGTCCATATATGGTTCCTATCCATACAAATTTTGACAGGTTTGACATATTAAGTACGCGCTCATTGACAAAGATCTGGGCCGTTTTCTTTGTGATTAATGTTTATGTTTGTCTATATCTAAAACAGGTGACATATCAAACATCGTACAAATTCTCTACGTTTGATGGCAGTACCTCACAAGACATTGGCGAAATTGTGAAAAACCTTCGCAGAAGCCACTAATCAAGAATTGATTGATTGAATGTTTATGTGTGTCCATCTATAGGTAGACAGATGTAAAATCAAAGATTCGTGTCAAGATAATTAATTCCTCCTTTGATTCAAACAATGACTATTTTTACGCCTTACTTTTTTATTTGTTTCAAGCAACGCATCTTCCCCTTTCATGACATGGTAATTTAAGGCCGGTGGCGAATCAATACTCATGCTAACTTGTCAGTCCTACGGCTTCGGCTTACAGCCTTAGTTCGCGAGGTTGTTGACATCCCCCCTTCCACCCATCCACGTCTTCATCGGATTCCCTCATTAAAAACTTTTCTTTTACATGTTCACATTACCTTTTTTGATGACGATATGGAGACTTTGTAGAGGTTTGTGGATACCTTTCCACTTCGCGGTTTTTATGAGTTGTAGTCACTACAATCCTCCGGTCACGGCAATGGTATCTATACAGTATTCTGTCTCAGCGTTGTCTTTGAAATAAATATCTACAGCCCCACGTGGCCACGCAGTATGTAAAACGAGCTATGGGCGCCATGGCTGCCCGCTTGGTAGGTAAATCGCATGCTTACAAACCCACACATTCGTTCGTCACTACAACGCAACTGCGATTGTTAGTGTACCGAGTGTATACCAAACTCCGAAGCGCGAAGGCATGATTCGCGTTCCGAACGTTTGTATGAAGACTGAATAGATACCATTACCCTGTTCTGCGGGCTTAGCATACGGACCATAAAATTATACTATCGACGTGTCAGAACGTGACAGAGTTATGATGAAGCATATATCTGTCACCCTTGCACACGTCGATAAACTCTTGTCGTGGTCTTGTATTCTAAGCACACTGGTGGTGTCCTTCGTTACTATGGGTAGTGATAGGTTGGCAGAACGCGCTGGATGCAAGCTGCTTTTGATAGGTCTTGGAAATCTGTAGGAGATAGGTACCTGTGTGTGTCTGGTAAAAAATATGACGATTAAAGAGACAAAATGTTCTATTCAATACCACGATACTGTAACAACACAATCAAATTAGAAGTCACACAATTACAAATTATGGAATCCTTCATTTATTACAATCCCTTTAATTAATGCTAGAAACAAATCAAGTGTTAAACATAAAAAACAATGATTATGAAATGATTTTAATTTTATAGTGCATTCCACATTAGGTTTATCTCAAGGAGTTATTTTTGTGATAAACATTTCAAAAATTCGTCGCGAATGCAGGATCACTAGCCCGACGCTTTCCCAACTGAGCTAATTCGCAGTTAACACAATGAATATGTCAAGAAAGTGTTAAAATAATGATTAAATTCTAAATAAACAACACTCTCCTGATAGTACCCTAGCCAAAAGTGCCCATGATGCTAGTCGTGTTGCCGAGCTGGATCGCCAGTGATCCGGTTTAAGTATTTTTGGCCTTAGGTTCCAAGTGTCCCGAATCCATTCCAGCGTATTCTTCAGGCAAAACCTTTCAACAACCCTTTTTAATTAGACCATGATCATTCATTCTGCTCATCCGAGCTGAAGAGGCTCTTAGCGCAGGAAACGCTTTCAAAACGAAAACGGACATGAAATTAATTCGCCTATTCAGATCCGCATAATGATATTACTCAATGTCCACTCGGACTCGGACTTGGATAAGTAGGGCTGCCGCGGTCAGGTAATGGCGATAATTAGGGTTGATACTATATCTCGCCTTTTTTTACCCCCGGTTGTAATAATAATGGATGCTTGTGTGCGCTAGTAGTATCATATCTCTCAAAGGTTCGATTAGATTTTGATGCATTTTTTAAAACTGATGTAGTCGAAATACGGAGATAGCATCGAAGATATTGATTGCTGAAACAAACAAATTTTTGTATCTATAATCTTAGTAGGAAGATTTTAGATACAAAAATGTGTTTGTTTGTTTTTTACTCTTTCACACAGCAAAGAAACAACTGATTCACTTGATTTTTGGTATGACTGTAGTTTGAAAGACAGAAAGTAAAGGCTACTTTTATCCCGAAAAATTTCGTGGTTCCCGTAGGATAGGTCACTTTTTTCTTGGCAAAGTCGATGGAGGAACTCAGTACGATGCTTGAAGGCCTAAATCGAGTATCTCAACAGGTGGGCCTTAAAATGAACATGGACAAGACAAAGGTCATGTGTAATTCCCATGTTGTACCCACCCCTATTTCAGTTGGGAACTCGGTTCTTGAAGTCGTTGACTCGTACGTCTACCTAGGACAAGTAGTCCAATTAGGTAGGTCCGACTTCAAGAAAGAGGCCAATCGCCGAATCCAACTCGGCTGGGCAGCGTTCGGAAAATTGCGTAACGTCTTCTCGTCCGACATACCTCAGTGCCTCAAGTCGAAAGTATTCGACCAGTGTGTGTTGCCAGTGATGACTTACGGCACAGAAACGTGGTCTCTCACTATGGGCCTTATTAGTAAGCTTCAAGTAGCCCAACGAGCCATGGAGAGGGCTATGCTCGGAGTTTCTCTGCGCGATCTAATCAGAAATGAGGAGATCCGTAGAAGAACCAAGGTTACCGACATAGCCCAGCGGATTGGCAGGTTGAAGTGGCAATGGGCAGGGCACATAGCACGGAGGACTGATGACCGATGGGGTCGAAAAGTCCTCGAGTGGAGACCACGTACCGGCAAGCGCAGCGTAGGACGTCCACCTACAAGGTGGACGGACGACCTCATTAAGACCGCAGGATCGCGCTGGATGCAAGCCGCTACCAACCGGTCTTATTGGAGATCTTTAGGGGAGGCCTATGTCCAGCAGTGGACGTCCTATGGCTGAAAGGAAGGGAAGGAGGAAGGAAGGAAGGCAAAACACTTTTTTATTAGCTTACTAACGTATCCATATCTAATTTAGATGAGCGAAAGGTTATAATGGAAATTAGGTGAAACTGGCTGTAGACTTTCATGAACAGAAGAAAGTAAAAAAGGGTAACACTCAATGACATCATCACCGCAGAATGGCGTTGAAAAATGCATATAAATTGTTTATGCATCAAAATATAACTTATATTTTATTATAGTTTATTTTTTTCCTTGATGTTCAGATATGTTGAGAATTAATAGAAAGTTAAGTTAAACATTGTGTTAAATTATCTAATGATGAGAACCTATTGTAAAGACAAGCCAAATCTTGGTTTTTTGGACAATATTTAATGTAATCACTATTGTTTTATGTTTTTGAATCAAAAAAAAAAACGCGGTTGAAGCCGCGGGTAAAAGCTAGTAATTAAAAAGGCACCAGTTGTTCAACTACATGTCAAACTGTTACACGCTGTCATAACTAATTTGGTCATATCAATAAAATAGTTTATTTATCACGCAAAACATTTCCTCGACGTGGCAACCCTATAAACTCATCACACATGATACACATACACAACAGTATCATAGGTACCTACATGGTCGCAGGGCGTCAATGAGGACCATTAATCATCGGACGACCACTTCCATTTATCTTGTGGACCTCGCCGCTATTTACATGTATTTTTTTGTAACACTTCGCTGAAAAATCTGTTTTTTATTACCCCGCGGTGATGCGGCGCTTCCATACGGGACAATAACTCTTTGAGCAGAATCCGATCGTAATTTTGTATGTAGTTTATTTTATTAATAGTGACGTGAAAAGAAATGGATTTGTTAGATGCTGAAAGGTGTCGTTAGCAACTAGATTCAACTCTTTCGTCGTTAGTTTTCAATACTTTCATAGCTGGTAATAATCCGATTGTGAGCCAAAAGGGTTCGTTTCAAGAACATACTAAATGCTTTCTTTGTCGTTTTCTTTGTTGCATCAGATATGTCCTCTATTTACTGGCCATGATTGTGTAGGCATTTGTAAAACCGATTAGAATAAGATCTAAGGTGTGCTGTGGTCCCAATAATATCATCTGTCTACATTGTGGGTGGGTGTCCTACGTTGTGCTTGTTGGTACTTCGTCATCATTCGAGATTGTTTACTCCACAGTCCTATCTCCTATGTGTTTAGCCTACTGCCATGTCAATTAGCCGATGCGCTGGTCTATGTAAGGCTTCTTTCATTGCTCACTAATAATACCGTTTTTTTTTGGATGTACGTCAGATTTCTCCTTCAATACAAGTCGGAGACGTTAGCAACAAACACTATTACATCATCTTGCGATTGATGCAAATTTACTATGATATTAGTACAGCAATACATGGTTTTATAAACGTGTATTCGATTTTCGTGGGGTGAAATAAAAGACGTGAGCAAGTATTTTTTTTCCTTTTTTTTTCTGTTGGTTGGAATCTGGTTGAATCCACTGTAATCCTGCGATTTGAATCATCAATCACCTGCAACGGTAGTTACTATGCGAGACACTATTATACCAAGCAGAATAAATGCTATCACATGGAAATTGAAATAGGAAAGAAAATAATATATTTGGAGAATATTGCAGGCTTGTGGCGTGGAAGCAAAAGAACCGCAGAGAGCGTGCGGCGGGCGCCGCAGAAACTTAATCACATTTGCGGCTATAGTCTTTCAAAGCAAGCCTATGCAAGAAACATATCTGGTTTAGCAAAAAGAGGGAAAAAATACCATTCTCTTATGTCTCTTTGACGACGACATTGTGGCGTGAAACAAACAAACCTTGCTGTGACATTAATAATATTGCATCAGAATTGATTAAGTTTTGAATTAATAATCGGCCAAGTACGAGTCGGACTCGCACAAATATTTATTTTAATTTGATTTTATTATTTGTTGTTAAAGTGAATATACAACTAAATATTATGTGAAAATTTCAAGCATCTACCTGTTACCATTATTATTATAGGGTGAAAACGGCTAAAAATCAGGTTTGTTGTATGGGAGCCCCCCTTATTAATTATTTTATTCTGTTTTTAGTATTTTTATTATTTTAGTATGTAGTATTTTTAGTATTTATTAGTATTTGTTGTTATAGCGGCAACAGAAATACATCATCTGTGAAAATTTCAGCTTTCTAGCTATAACGGTTCATGAGATACAGCCTGGAGACAGACGGACAGATGGACGGACAGACGGACAGCAGACGGACGGAGTCTTAGTAATAGGGTCCCGTTTTTATCCTATGGGTACGGAACCCTAAAAAACCAATAATACCTAAGAGTAAGTAGAAAAAAAAGTTATTGGTATACCTAACTTTGTATTCTAGCAAGATTAAGGAAAATTGAGTAGGTAAGTACTTTTAACAGACTACAGTAGATAACGTTCTCAGGACTTATAGTCCATATAGAGTACCAGATTTTGCTACTTGGGTATAACTACGTATATTCTTATTTTGTGAGTAGAGGTGATTTTCTACTTCGTTCTGGGTAAATAAATATATTAAATCTTGGACATTTCCAGTAGGTACCTATAGCGGCTTAGTTGTTTAAAAGACAAACATGTCTGGTTTAGCACAAAGAGGGGAAAATACCTTTATTTTATGTCTCTTTGACGACGCGACTAGTAGTGTGTGAGAGTTTTTAAGCCTTTTTAAGGCCTCTGACATGACTAAAAGGTTAAAACAATCGGGACCTACAGTTTGACGTGTTATCCGAGACACGGTAGCGCTCAGTTGTAAATGCCACCCGTGGTATCCCATCGGAAGACTGATCGTGCTGAACGTTGCTTAACTTCGATGATCGCTAACGAACACCTAGTCAAACTACACCATGAGCGCTACAGTGTGTGATATAAATACAAGTTGAAGAAAATATATCTCTACCTATTGAAAATACAAAATTTAGTCAACTGAAATCGAGTAGGTAAGTAAAATAAAATATAATATGAGTACCTCTTTTGCGAGTTTGTCAAGTTTTTACGCGTTTGTATTTGTACTCGTAGAGCGCCATATAATACCACAGTCTTACCACAAAAGTTTTACGCTCGCTTTGGACAATGTTTAACAGTACAATTTGCTTGGTTAAACAGTGTATAAAGGATGTTTAAATCTTTTGTGGGAAGGCGGTAGATCTCTTCAGTTGTTAACATCGATTCGGTATAGTTTCATTTCCATATAAAATCTGTGGGCACAGTAGTGCCCCCGCCAAGACGAGCCAAGCGAAGCGCAAAAGCTTACTTTACAAACTCTATACCTTAGTCAATATGATATGTTGGTTGACCGATTCGTGATAAGTGAATAAATTTTTAACTACTTCCAAAAAGGAGAAGATACTATGTTCGTCTGTATGTGTGTTTTTTTGTGTGTGCTCGTCGATATTTTGGCCAATTATGAACCGATTTAGTAAAAAAAACATAGTTTAATAGAGTATACTTCCGAGGTAGATCCGTTTAAATTTTATCGAAACCGGCTCAGCCGTTTATGTTAAATCAACAAAAATGTACATGGATACGATTTTTTTGCGAAAATAGATTATAATGTTCACCTTACGCCCATGTGAAAGTAGCAAAACAGTCGAGCCGCATTTATATTGACTAAGGTGTAAAGTTTGTAAAGTAAGGGCTTGTGGAGTTAAGTCCTGTAGAGTTAGAAGCTCGGCTCTACATGAGATTAGATAAATTTTTGATAGTGCGAACTGTAGTCTCGTCTTGGCTTTTTTATAGGATTGCAGTTTTGACTCAATCAAGCGCTAAAAAAACTTGACATAAGTACTCAAACTAGGGGTCGTATTGTAACTATTATATTCGTTCTTATTTTTTGACTAAACGCGACTACCTACTCCGTTTCGGATAAAAAATTCTTATATTCTGGAAATTTCCAGCAGTTTTCACAATATAATAAAACCTGACCTGAAAATACATATTGAATAACTGAAAATTGACGACAGAAATGTCCCGAAGCACGTTCATGCAGCGGTCAGATTTCTCGTTGCACGTTACAAAGGGGACGCCGGGGTAAGACAGGAGACAGGGCTTAAATAATTGAAAACTAGCTTTAACCCGCGCTTTTACTCGCGTAAATTCGTAGCCTATAACATTCTCCGACCAATAAACTAGATCTCTGCAAAAATGAATTCTATCTGTTGCACACAAGTAATTTTTATTTTGTTTTTGTTTTTTATTTAGTAACTTCTGTTAATCATATTAACTTGACGGTGCTATTGCTGATAACGTAACTGTTACTCGTTTGTGCCATATGTTACTTATTTTTTATCTGTACTCTTTTTTCTTGATAACCATTTTACCGGAAATTGTTACTTTAAATGACACTGACATTTACTTTTTGTTACATTAATCACATTAGTCCTGTGGATTAATCTCTGAATAATTTAATTTATTTTTATTTATAATTTCTTAATTTAAATTTTATAAAGTACTTTTAGTTGTTATGAGATAATAATTTAGGCATAACTACTACCCCTCTCCCCCCCTCTTGTACCAGGTGTCGTAAGAGCCGACTGAGGTACTACGGAACCGACAGATGGCGGTATATCCATCCGAAACAGCGTAGCTCAAGTGCAACAGGGCGGGGATGGGCAGCAGCATCCCCGTCGCGATAGCTACGCACTGCGATTGCCAACACGCCTGCCCAGCGCGGCAATTACGGGCAAAACCCCCCAAAATGATTAACAAAAATAAGACCAGGCCCCCAGTCCCCGGCAGCTCCGCTATTCCTGGCTCCGGCAGCGGCCATGGTAACGGCGGAGCACGGGGTGCTAAGAATCGCCGGAAGAGATCCGGCTGCCACCCCACCCGACAACTGGCCCTGGCAACATATAACGTGCGCACTATGAGGACTGACGAGAAGATTGCGGAACTGGAAGAAGAGTTGAGTAGGTTGCGATGGGATATTTTGGGGTTGTCTGAAGTCCGTAGAGAGGGCGAGGACACGATAACCCTGAAATCCGGCAACCTACTTTACTACCGGGAAGGTGACCAACGGTCCCAAGGTGGTGTCGGCTTTCTCGTTCACAAGTCTCTCGTTAACAACATCACCATTGAAAGTGTGTCGAGCAGGGTTGTATACCTAATACTCAGAATATCTAAACGATATTCGTTGAAGGTCATTCAGGTATACGCACCGACCTCGTCACACCCAGATGATGAAGTGGAGGCTATGTATGAGGACGTAAGTCGGGCCATACATACGTCTAAGACCCGCTTCACGGTTGTTATGGGAGATTTCAACGCAAAGTTGGGCAAAAAAAGCGATGATGAGTTGAGAGTGGGGCAATTTGGATATGGGCAACGGAACCCCAGGGGCCAGAGGCTGGCAGATTTTCTGGAGAAAGAGGGACTCTTCATGATGAACTCTTTCTTTCAGAAGCCACCACACAGGAAATGGACCTGGATGAGCCCCGATGGTTCTACGAGAAATGAGATAGACTTCATCATGACTAGCGAGAAACGGATATTCAACGATGTCTCCGTGATCCACAGGATAAAAACCGGTAGTGATCACAGAATTGTGCGAGGCAAACTGAATATTAACGTTAAACTCGAAAGGTCCCGCCTGATGAAGTCTACGCTCCGACCTACTCATGCTCATATACAAAACCCCGAGAACTTTCAGCTCGAGCTCTCATATCGCTTTGCTTGCCTGGAGAACTTTGCGTCGGTGGATGAGATCAATAACGGGCTCGTAGAAACTGTCCAAACGGTGGGTTCTAAGTTCTTTAGACCCCGCCGTTCTGATAGACCTCGGAAATTATCCGATCATACTCTAAATCTCATGGCCGAACGACGCTCGCTAAGACTGCAGTCTTCCGATGATGCAAAGTCATACAGGCGGCTCAATAGACAAATTTCAAAATCAGTGCGGTCCGACATTCGTCTCTTTAATACCAAACATATTAAGGAGACGATAGAGCGGAACAAAGGCTCCAAAGTGTTCGCAAGGCATTTGTCTATTGGGCAAAGCCAGCTGACAAAGCTGAAGAGAGAAGATGGCAGTACAGCGTCGACCAAGGCAGAGGTATTGGAGGAGATCGAAAAGTTCTACGGACAGCTATACGCCTCGGTAGCAAAGCCTGTAAACAGCGCGGCTAAAGACCCAAGAGCCAAGCTGACCCGACACTTCACCGAAGACATCCCGGACATCAGCCTGTACGAGATTAGAATGGCCCTGAACCAACTTAAGAACAACAAGGCGCCGGGTGACGACGGAATCACTTCAGAGCTTCTGAAAGCGGGTGGTAAACCGGTACTTAAAGTCCTTCAGAAGCTTTTCAACACCGTCGTCCTCGAGGGCATAACGCCAGAAGCATGGAACAGAAGCGTGGTGGTGCTATTCTTTAAAAAAGGTGACAACACCTTATTGAAGAATTACAGACCCATCTCGCTTCTGAGCCATGTTTATAAGTTGTTTTCAAGAGTCATTACGAATCGTCTCGAACGCAGGCTTGATGACTTCCAGCCTTCCGAACAAGCCGGATTCCGAAAAGGCTTTAGTACCATGGACCACATACATACGCTGCGGCAGGTTATACAGAAGACTGAGGAGTATAACCAGCCACTCTGCTTAGCGTTTGTGGACTATGAGAAAGCCTTTGATTCGGTCGAGACATGGGCTGTGCTTGAGTCTCTTCAACGATGCCGTATTGACTATCGGTATATCGAAGTGTTGAAGTGTTTGTATAATAACGCCACTATGTCGGTCCGAGTACAGGAAGAGAGCTCCAAGGCGATCCCTTTGAAGAGAGGCGTAAGACAGGGAGATGTTATATCTCCGAAACTGTTTACTGCTACTCTGGAGAACGCCTTTAAGCTCCTGGAATGGAAAGGATTCGGCATCAACATCAATGGCGAATACCTCACTCACCTTCGGTTTGCCGACGATATCGTAGTCATGGCAAAGTCGATGGAGGAACTCAGTACGATGCTCGAAGGCCTCAATCGAGTATCTCAACAGGTGGGTCTTAAAATGAACATGGACAAGACAAAGGTCATGTGTACGTGTAATTCCCATGTTGTACCCACCCCTATTTCAGTTGGGAACTCGGTTCTTGAAGTCGTCGACTCGTACGTCTACCTAGGACAAGTGGTCCAGTTAGGTAGGTCCGACTTCAAGAAAGAGGCCAATCGCCGAATCCAACTCGGCTGGGCAGCGTTCGGAAAATTGCGTAACGTTTTCTCGTCCGACATACCTCAGTGCCTCAAGTCGAAAGTTTTCGACCAGTGTGTGTTGCCAGTGATGACTTACGGCACAGAAACGTGGTCTCTCACTATGGGCCTTATTAGTAAGCTTCAAGTAGCCCAACGAGCCATGGAGAGGGCTATGCTCGGAGTTTCTCTGCGCGATCGAATCAGAAATGAGGAGATCCGTAGAAGAACCAAGGTTACCGACATAGCCCAGCGGATTGGCAGGTTGAAGTGGCAATGGGCAGGGCACATAGCGCGGAGGACTGATGACCGATGGGGTCGAAAAGTCCTCGAGTGGAGACCACGTACCGGCAAGCGCAGCGTAGGACGTCCACCCACAAGGTGGACGGACGACCTCATTAAGACCGCAGGATCGCGCTGGATGCAAGCCGCTACCACCCGGTCTTATTGGAGATCTTTAGGGGAGGCCTATGTTCAGCAGTGGACGTCCTATGGCTGAAAGGAAGGAAGGAAGGAAGGAACTACTACCAATGTTATCGGACGATTTCAAGTGCATGTAATGTTTCTACGAAATAAAGAGATTTGACTTTGACTTTGACTCCATTGCTGCGCGAAAGAGTAACAATAAAACCAACAAAAACATATTTAAATTATATTAGTAAGGACTGCCGCAGTTACAAGACGTTTATATTTATTGACTAACGGTCTACCTTATATTTAAATATTTCATACATCCTAGAGATTTCCAATAATTCAATATAACAAAGCAAGACCTGAAACTAGAAATGCACATCCAATAACTGAAAACTGAAGACAGACCGTGTTCCAAAGTACGTCCGAGTACCTACATACGGCGGATAGTTTTCTCGTTGCATGTTACAAAGGGGACGCCAGGGTAAGACGGGATGTCGGGTTTAAATAATTGGAAATGACATATTGTTACGCAGTAGGCCACGCCGTTAGTAACTATTTATTAATCTGTGGCCGCGCGCGGTACGACGGCTAGTTGTTTACACTTAACCGCGAGATTTATGGCTTTATGACTCAGGCGGCACCGGCCTTTGTGTCGCGTCTATTGTTTGTTGTTTGTTAGATTTTTTGTGGTGTTTTTGTAATAATTAGGAACAATAGGGTTTCTCGAACTTTACACTTGTTTACTTTGTCAGTCACAATGGCACCGAATATTCTACAGATTTCTAGAGAACCCTTATTCCGATATAAATAGGGCGATGGTTTTCGTTTGTGGCAGTTATCGCGTTTATACCGGAGTGAAAACATCTCGTGTTCAAGTGCGGTACCAGTGATTGTGAAGTGACTAGTTGTGTGAATATCAGTGCCAGTGTGAAGTATTGTGCGAACTAGTTGTGTCGTGTGTACTGTGATTTTGTGCAATAAAGTGCAAAGTGTACAATCGGCGTTTTAACTGATTATCCAAGAACCCATCTCGTAACATTTGGTGTCAGAAGTGTGATAATTGAAAATGCCGGTAACACCATACGACGAAGAGACGCCGCGCACACGGAGTCAGCGCCGACAGGAGGAAGTGCGCCGACAAGAGGAGCAGGAGCGCCGCCAGGAGGAGGTCGACCAACGACGCTTTGGAAATAATTCACTGTTAATGGAAGGCAGCGAGTCCGAGGCAACCAACGACGACTTCAGAAATCCAGGAGCACCTGCTGCGGCACCTACTGTAGCACCTGCTGCATCACCAGCTGTCCCTACAGCATTTGATATGGCTGCAATGATGTCGATGATGCAGTCGATGTTTGATCGCAACAAAGAAGACCAGGCTCGTCTACTGGAAGAACAGGCCCGCAGCAACAGAGAAGAACAGGCTCGCCAAAAAGAAGAGCTGCTTTCAAGCTTGCAAAAGACTTTGGGCAAGGAGATAAAAGAGGTCAAGGACACGGTCAAGCAGCTTGATACCAGCGTAAAGGAGCACGATGCAAAGATGAAGGCTTATGAATCTCGCATCTTCGAGGCGGAAACACAAATCGCCGACGTGAGGAAAACGTTGAACGTCATCAAGTCTGGGAATGGAACCGCTGCATCTACAATCTTCACGCCAGCTTCACAGAAGCTTAAAGTGACGCCTTTCGACGGGACATCATCATGGTCAGCCTACAAAATTCAATTTGACGCTGCCGTTCAAACCAATGGATGGAACAAGGACCAAGCCAAGAACGCCCTCATCATGAGCCTTCGCGACGAAGCCCTGAGTATTCTTGATGCCGTGGGCAAGGAAGTGACCTACGATAAATTAATGGAAATGTTGGAGAGTCGCTACGGCGATGAGCACCTAGAGCGTGTGTACAGAGCGCAGTTAAAGAACAGGGTGCAACGTCGCAACGAAAGTCTTCAGCAGTGGGCTATCGAAGTAGAGAAACTGTTCCGGAAGGCTTATCAGTCAGCACCGTTACCCAACGACGAGCACTTAGTGGAAGCGTTTTCTAACGGGATAGCAGACTTTGAAGTTAGAACTGCAGTGAAACTCGGGCATCACAAAACACTAAAGGATGCTTTGGCCCAAGCCTTGGAAGTGGAAGCTGTACGAAATCCAGCGAGAGATGTTCAACACATAAAGGAAGTTAAAGAAGCGTCACATCGTACGAGGTTTGGTCCAAGATGCTACAACTGTGAAGAGAGAGGCCATTTATGGCAGAATTGCCCAAAGCCATGCCGAACCAGGGACGATCGACTATTGGAAGAACGGAAGGATCGCGAGGCAACGCATTCACTATGGAGGAATAAACGACCTGCTGAAGAAAGCGGAAAATGGCGAGTGTTATCCGGGCCAGAAAAGCCAAAGATTTTGATCTCACAAGCTCACGATGGGAACAGCTTGATCATCAATGGTGCCATCAATGGAACTTCTTGCAAGCTGACATTGGATACAGGAGCTTCTCGCACTGTCATCAGTTCCCGACTGGCTAAGCGCTTTCTTCCGAACTTCGAAAGCTGCAAAACAGTTCAACTTCTGACAGCGACCGGTCAGCACATATCCGTCCGAGGAGAGAAGCTGGTGGAGTTAAAGTTGGGTGAGAAAACTTTCCAACACAAAGTCATTGTGGCTGATATAGTCGACGATTGCATTCTGGGTCTTGACTTCATGCGAGAACATCATTGCGAGATAGACGTCAACCAAGGAATCTTGAAGTGTGGAAGAGAAGAAATCTTCATGGAAGGCGCCACATCAGGAAAGGTTTATTGTCTGCAGAGAACAGTTCTTCCACCTAGATCGGAGACCATTGTGGCAGTTAGATTACCGCCGAAGTTGGGACATCAACGACGATGTGTGCTAATAGAACAGTCGGAAGGTGATCAACCATGGTTATTGGCCCGAACTCTGGTGAGGACTACTAATACCTCTATGGTGCGTGTGCTCAACACAAGTAACGAGGAACAACTCATCAAAGGAGGAACCCCAATTGGTACTTGTGAAGAAGTAGACTGGATGCGCAGATGCCAAGAACAACCAAAGGAGAAATACAACTGTGCTGGGAGTTACAACGTGTCAACGCTATTAGAAGATTCCCGTAAAGACCTGACCGAAAGAGAACTTCTGATGGCAAAGAAGATGCTGCAGCGCTACACCGACATATTTGCTCTCGATGATGCTGTCAACGGGAAGACTGGATTAGTGAAGCACACAATAAATACAGGAAGCGTGTCACCGATTCGACAGCGGCCAAGAAGGATACCAGTGGCTCGAGAAAAAGAAGTTGAGTCAATGATCGAAGACATGGCACGCAATGGTGTGATAGAACCTTCATCCAGTCCGTGGTGTTCGCCAGTGGTTCTAGTGAAAAAGAAGGATGGCAGTATGCGGTTCTGCGTTGATTATCGACGACTCAACGACGTAACGAAGAAAGACAGCTATCCTTTGCCGAGGATTGATGACACGTTAGATACACTGACAGGTATGAAGTGGTTCACTACGCTGGACTTGAAGAGCGGATACTGGCAAGTGGAAATAGATCCTAAAGATAAAGAGAAGACCGCATTTTCGACGGGAAAAGGCCTGTGGCAATTCAACGTGATGCCGTTTGGATTGTGCAACGCGCCCGCTACGTTCGAAAGACTAATGGAGTTAGTGCTCGCGGGACTGATTGGAGATGCATGCCTAGTCTATTTGGACGACATCATAATTGTGGGAAAAACCTTCGAAGACCATCTGCAAAACCTGGAACGAGTATTGACTAAGATTCGCGCAGCCAATCTCAAGCTGAGTCCGAAGAAATGTTCCTTTTTCAAGAGGCAAGTGAATTTCCTGGGACATGTGATTTCCGAAGCTGGCGTACAGACGGATCCAGGAAAAGTCAGTGCTGTCAAGGATTGGCCTGTGCCAAAAGACAAGACGGAAGTTAGAGCATTCTTGGGTTTATGCTCCTACTACAGGCGATTCGTGAAGAACTTTGCTGATATAGCCAAGCCGTTGCAAAGACTGACTGAGGAAAAACGACCCTTCCTCTGGGATGAAAATTGCGACGCAGCTTTTCAAGAGCTAAAGAAGCGACTGTGTAATACGCCTATTCTTGGCTTCCCGGACACAGAGAACGAGTTCATCGTGGACACTGACGCCAGCAACACCGGCATTGGAGGAGTACTGTCACAAAGGAAAGGAGACCAAGAAGTGGTGATTGCGTATTTCAGCAAATCCCTGTCCAAGCCGGAAAGGAACTACTGTGTGACCAGAAAAGAGTTACTTGCAGTGGTGAAGACATTGCGACATTTTAGCAAGTACCTGCTCGGGCGAAAATTCCATCTGAGGACCGACCACGCTGCTCTTAAGTGGCTACTACAGTTTAAGGATCCCGAAGGCCAAGTGGCAAGATGGATTGAGCAACTACAAGAGTTTGACTTCACCACGGAGCATCGCAGTGGAAAATCTCATGGCAACGCGGACGCACTGTCAAGAAGGCCATGCTCAGAGGACTGCAAGCATTGCTCAAGACATGAGTCGAAAGATTCAGTGCCCGTCAGAATGCTCAAAGCTGACATCGGTGACGAATGGAAAGAAACCCTTCAGGTTGCACAAGAAGAAGACGCCGACATCAAGCCGATTCTCGAATGGATGGAATCAGATGCCCCTAAGCCAGACTGGAGTGCTATTGCTTCAATGAGTGTTACGACAAAGAGCTATTGGGCGCAATGGGATAGTCTGGTGCTTCAGGAGGGAGTACTTTGCCGAAAATGGGAAAATGCTCGTGGCAACCAATGCCATCTCCAAATGGTTGTACCCAGAGCAAAGATACCTGAAATTTTGAAGCTGTACCACGAAGGGTTTTCGGGAGGACATCTGGGTGTGAAACGGACACTGTTGAAGATTCGAGAAAGGTTTTACTGGATCAACTGCAGAGATGACGTAGAAGACTGGGTACGGAAATGTACGAGCTGTGCATCAGTGAAAGGCCCGCATACCCGCAGCAGAGGAGCATTAAAACTGTATAATGTTGGAGCACCATGGGAGCGAATCGCGCTGGATGTAGCCGGACCATTTCCTGTGAGCGAAAGTGGCAACAAGTACTTTCTTGTCGTCATGGATTACTTCACCAAGTGGCCGGAAGTCTTCGCAATTCCAAACCAAGAGGCATCGACGATAGCAGACAAATTGGTGCATGAAGTATTCTGTCGATTTGGAGTACCATTGGAAATCCACAGTGACCAAGGAAGAAATTTTGAATCTCAGCTGTTTCAAGAGACGTGCCGAATAATGGGTGCACACAAAACAAGGACAACGTCTTACCACCCGCAATCAGATGGAATGGTGGAGCGATTCAACCAAACTCTGGAGAGATACCTGGCAAAAGTAGTCGGAAGCAAACAACGGGATTGGGACAAGCATATCCAGCCATTTTTGTTGTCATACCGAAGTGCTGTTCATGAGAGCACCAATGTCACTCCCGCTTTTGCCAATTTTGGACGGGAATTACGGCTACCAGCCGACTTAATAACTGGCATTCCACCGGATTCTCCACAACCCATAACTGAGTACGCCAGTGACCTCCGGAACAAGATGAACGACATCTATGAGCACATTAGAGAGCATGGCCAGCAAGCATCTGAAAGAATGAAGACTCGATACGACAGACGGGCTAACAATCCTGGGTTCGAGGAAGGCTCGATGGTATGGCTGCACAATCCCATACGCAGCAAAGGAAAGTCTCCAAAGCTACAAGCCAAATGGGATGGACCGTACCGAGTGGTGACCAAGATCAACGACGTGACGTTCCGCATACAGAAAGGACCTCGAGGTGCCCCCAAAATAGTTCACGTGGATCGATTGGCGCGATATCACGGATGCAACGATGCTCGGGACGAGCATGTCTTGGGAGGAGGTGGTGTTACGCAGTAGGCCACGCCGTTAGTAACTATTTATTAATCTGTGGCCGCGCGCGGTACGACGGCTAGTTGTTTACACTTAACCGCGAGATTTATGGCTTTATGACTCAGGCGGCACCGGCCTTTGTGTCGCGTCTATTGTTTGTTGTTTGTTAGATTTTTTGTGGTGTTTTTGTAATAATTAGGAACAATAGGGTTTCTCGAACTTTACACTTGTTTACTTTGTCAGTCACAATGGCACCGAATATTCTACAGATTTCTAGAGAACCCTTATTCCGATATAAATAGGGCGATGGTTTTCGTTTGTGGCAGTTATCGCGTTTATACCGGAGTGAAAACATCTCGTGTTCAAGTGCGGTACCAGTGATTGTGAAGTGACTAGTTGTGTGAATATCAGTGCCAGTGTGAAGTATTGTGCGAACTAGTTGTGTCGTGTGTACTGTGATTTTGTGCAATAAAGTGCAAAGTGTACAATCGGCGTTTTAACTGATTATCCAAGAACCCATCTCGTAACAATATTATATCATTGGACTGCATTGGGACAGGACGACAGTGCTAAGGGAAGGACTCAAGCGCTTATGTAGCGATTTTGTTATGATGGGTATTTACTGTTAGCTATTGTAGAATTAACTAGCAAACGCCCCAGCTTCGCACAGGTGAATTATACATATAAACATTCTTCTTGAATAACTCTATCTATTAAAAAAAACCGCATCAAAATCCGTTGCGTAGTTTTAAAGATATAAGCATATAAGGGGGCAGACAGCGGGAAGCGACTTTGTTTTAAACTACCAAGCGAACAAACTGAGCAAAGTCTCAGTTTTGACTTGAAGATTTTACTTTCGTTTGTCCGAATGTCTACAACACGTTTTTGCAAGCACATGGAAGTAGGTTTACCAACTAAGTCGTTTCACAATCTGATTAGTTAAAACCACTGGACCATTTTGGATGCACGCCGCTTCCAATAGCGATATCAGCTCGAAGCAAAGAAACTAGAGATACCAACAAACAGCTAAGATACTTAGCTAAAGGCTTGTAATAAAATAATATATAAAAATTAAAACGCAAAAAAGAAGCCATTGATACGAAATGATGATGAAAGGCTTGTATTACTAGGAATCTAAGTACACCGAAGATACAGTATACGGCTTTTCACCTAGGGCTATTATGATGATTTTGAGAGCGTTTTCCCAAGTGTCGACCTCGCTTAACCTTCATATACCCGTGCGTTGGTCTGTGAGACCGACGAAATATTATTTCGCATTTATTAAAATTCAAACAATGCACCGACTTTGAGCTTTTTGCTAGCTGCCTCATTTGTTGATAGCTTCACTGCAGTACGCTGAGGGAGTTTGTGCAAGTACGGCGTGTGGGTGTATTTGGCGCCAACCGGTCCGTGAAACCGACGCGGGTATACGTGTATCAGTGTATCACAAATTTTGTATGAAATGTTTGACTGGAGTATAGGTTAATTTATTATTTTATGGTCTAAAATCTTGACAGCTACTAAACTCATAAGGTATTTAACTGATTTTTTAGGAGTACGTATTTACAGGGTTATTTCTAATAAATTAGCATCCTTTTCGGGGCTTAATCTGTACATCAAAACTAACAACATTTGTTCTGCAAATTTTGTCAAAACTGGAAAAAAAACAGACCATACATTTTGTCGCGGGTGAACGATATTTTTCTATGGAACAACAATATTTTTTTTGAGTTTTGACAAAAGTTGTTAGTTTTGATATACAGAACAAGCCCCTAAAACGATGCTAATTGATTAGAAATAACCCTGTCTATATATTTTTTTGTTTTTTTCCACACTTGAACAAAATAATGTCATTTTTGAAGGCTGTTACGTGAAGTCTGATAATCAGTCAAATAATGTATTATTTGTACGATTAATTGAATTTATTTTAATCTTAAACCTAGCTACCGGAAAAAATGTTACCTACATAGCTTCTATCTACTACTAACAATAAAAAAATAGGGCCCCGAAGTTACGGCCTGTGACACCGTGCGCGGTTATAGGTGTTACAAAATTTGACGCGGGTATAAGAAGGTTAAATAACCTGCGATATCCAGTGATACCCTCCGTGTACACCAGCCCTAACCTCTCAAACCGGTGGTGGCCAAGACACAATGGACGGGCGACGTACCGTGCTACCGTGCTATCGGGAACACGCTTTGTTACCCGTGTGCACCGGACCTAACTACCTTGAATGGACGACATATTGTTTGCAAGGACTCGTTCTTTTGTCTCAGAT
This sequence comes from Hypomecis atomaria, assembly GCA_964007245.1. NCBI lineage: Eukaryota > Metazoa > Arthropoda > Insecta > Lepidoptera > Geometridae > Hypomecis > Hypomecis atomaria. Next base: position 20,468,927 of record OZ023291.1, read on the forward strand.
TTTTTACCGACTTCCTAAAAAGAGGAGGTACTTTGTTCGTCTGTAAGTTTTTTTTGTGTATGTTTATCGATATTTTCGCCAATGGTGAACCGATTTAAGAAAAAACATTTTTAGTTCGAAAGGGTACTTCCGAAGTGGTCTCATTTACATTTCATCGAAATCAGCTGAGCCGTTTTTGATAAATACTACATAGTATAAAACAAAGTCGCTTCCCGTTGTCTGTCCCCGTGTATGCTTATATCTTTAAAACTACCTAACGGATTTTATACGGTTTTTTATAATAGAGTGATTCAAGAGGAAGGTTTATAAGTGATAAAAATCAACAAGTGCATGGAACACAAATAATCCTTACTAATATTATAAATCCGAAAAGTTTGTTGGTTTGTTGGTTTGTTACTCTATCACGCGCCAACGGAGCAACGGATTGACTTGATTTTTGGCATGGAAATAGTATAAAAGGCGGAAGAAGCTTTAGGATACTTTTTATCCCGAAAAATTTCATAGTTCCTGTAGGACAGGACAAAAACCCTCCAAAGCGAAACTGTCGCCACTTTCACAAAGACGCTAAGTGATTAATTCCTCTATGACGCTAATATGGACTAACGAAACGTCACAGCCAAACGTAATTAGATGACAGGTGATATTGTCTGCAGACTTTTATAAATCACAAGTAGCATGGCAAGGGGACAAATTGTTTTTCCACAATTATATCCCCTTGAAGAGGAAATAAAGTATGGATTGAAAATGACAACTGACATTAAAACTGGATAAAATGTTATTTTCCCTCTGCATGCTACATGTTACTATGACGTTTAATACCAGGCCGTCATTTTGTCTGCCATTAAAAATATTTTTAAATCTTCTATCATTAGAGGTTTAACATGTTTCTTTATTCTACCTTTATGGTACAGAATCATCATACTTTAATATTATCAATCCGAAAAGTTGGTTTGTTCCTCTTTGACGCAGCAACGGAGCAAAAGATTGACCTGATTTTTGGTATGGATACCTATGGTTTAAAAGACAGAAAGTGATAATAGGATACTTTTTTATCTCGAGAAAATTCGTGATTCCCATGGGATAGGACAATAACTGTTTCTCAGCAATGGAGCAACGGATTGACGTGATATTTGGGGTGGGCATAGTTTGGAAGACGGAAAGTGACATAGGATACTTTCCATCCCGAAAAAATTGTGGTTCCCGTAGGACTTAACAATTATTTTTTCTCAGCAACGGAGCAACTTGCCTTGGCTTATTGCATGAATACAGTTTGAAAGACGAAAAGTGACATAGGCCACTTTTTATCCAAAAAAACTTTAACAATTCCCGTAGGATAGGATAAAACTAAGTGAGCGGGCTGCGGTAGCAGCCGTCTAAGCGCCAGAAATCACCTGTCATGGCAAGTTTAGGACGTTCCTACATTTTTCGAACTCCTTCGCGGCACTCAACACACAGCGCACACAGCGCTAGCCTAGACTCGGGCTCCATAACGGAGCTTGCGCTCTCGCCATAATGATGGAGTGTTTCGGAGCACAAGACACATCGTCATCCACCACTCGGGACTAACCAGTACTGAACGTCAGACAGCATTCCAACGCCCTGGTCCCAGTGCAGCGGGTCAGTCATAGTAGCCCAGCGCCTGGCTCTTCAACTGCAGAGGGCAGTGAGAACGGCCATCGCGATATCGACACCTCTCTTCCCCTGCAGCCCCACTGCGTCTGCCAACACGTTGACGGCCTAGCGGAAGGTAGGGTAGGTGGCGGCACCCACACCACCAGTTCCATATATCCCACCGCGGCCCCTAATCCTCGGCTGTCATATCAGAGTCCAGGAAGCAGCCTTGCTTTATGAAACTAAGAAAGGTTATTCCCAGCAAGTAACTGGAGATAGAGAGACAGAAAAGAAGCCACACCCAGCGCAGCAGGAGGAGCTGGAGTTCATATGCCTGGCAGACGGAGCAGCACTAGAGCAAAATCTTAACCGAGAAATTAACATATTTACAGACGGCAGCAAAATTAAAGGGAAAGTTGGGGCGGCATTATCCATTTGGGATGATGCCGCTGAGATCAGTACCCGCAAGCTGAAATTGGCCGATTGGTGCTCCGTGTACCAGGCCGAGTTATTGGCACTTCTTGAGGCTACCGAAAGAGCAAAAATCTTTTGTGACTCCAGGTCTGCACTGGAAACGGTAGTTAGCGTATCTTCCCTCCATCCCTTAGCAGTAAATACAAAGCTAACATAAAGTTACTACACGCACAAAATAAAATAGTGAAGCTTTATTGGATTAAAGCGCACGCGGGGATGAAGGGAAATGAGAGAGCGGACCAGCTAGCAAAGGAAGCAGCACTGCACTCGAAGTGCAGACCTATTTACGATAACTGCCCCGTTTCATTCGTCAAGCGAGAAATCCGAAAAATAATTCCCTTGAAAAGAGAAATCCCTTGACGAGTGGAACCGGCGGTATCAGGATGGACACACAGCGGCGGTAACCAAAACATATTTTCCGGATGCAAGGGCGGCATACAAAATTGTAAGAGAAATAGCACCAGTGGGAATCATAACTCAAGTGCTGACGGGGCATGGTGAGTTTTCCCAATACTTACATCGATTTAAGTTGAGGGAAAGCCCATCGTGAATCTGTGAACCCACAAAAGAGGAGACTCCACTGCACATAATCTTGGAATGCCCAATTTATGGAAAGCAGAGATTTGATTTAGAACAAAAAATTGGAATTAATCTAACACGTAAAAACCTTAGAAACAATTTTATCCAATTTTTGCACAAATATTAGTAAAAAAGCAATAATTAGGAATAGGTATAAACTTTGCTGTACCATTGTAATGTTTATTATAACTGCAAACAGCCAAAAACATTGAAATATATGTATAGTTTTTATTCATTTGTAATTAAGACCCCTGATCATGTCAGGGATATTTCGCGATATAATAAAAAAATGTTGTATATACATTCCAACCGTAACTTAACCAACAAAAGCATTCCTCTAAGGTATTTTGATATTTGTCGGTTAGGTTAGGTTTCGCACCCGACATAAACATAAGCCAAAATCAAAATAAAACGCGGGCGAAGCCGCGGGTAAAAGCTATCCTTACTAATATTATAAATCCGAAAAGTTTGTTGGTTTGTTGGTTTGTTACTCTATCACGCGCCAACGGAGCAACGGATTGACTTGATTTTTGGCATGGAAATAGTATAAAAGGCGGAAGAAGCTTTAGGATACTTTTTATCCCGAAAAATTTCATAGTTCCTGTAGGACAGGACAAAAACCCTCCAAAGCGAAACTGTCGCCACTTTCACAAAGACGCTAAGTGATTAATTCCTCTATGACGCTAATATGGACTAACGAAACGTCACAGCCAAACGTAATTAGATGACAGGTGATATTGTCTGCAGACTTTTATAAATCACAAGTAGCATGGCAAGGGGACAAATTGTTTTTCCACAATTATATCCCCTTGAAGAGGAAATAAAGTATGGATTGAAAATGACAACTGACATTAAAACTGGATAAAATGTTATTTTCCCTCTGCATGCTACATGTTACTATGACGTTTAATACCAGGCCGTCATTTTGTCTGCCATTAAAAATATTTTTAAATCTTCTATCATTAGAGGTTTAACATGTTTCTTTATTCTACCTTTATGGTACAGAATCATCATACTTTAATATTATCAATCCGAAAAGTTGGTTTGTTCCTCTTTGACGCAGCAACGGAGCAAAAGATTGACCTGATTTTTGGTATGGATACCTATGGTTTAAAAGACAGAAAGTGATAATAGGATACTTTTTTATCTCGAGAAAATTCGTGATTCCCATGGGATAGGACAATAACTGTTTCTCAGCAATGGAGCAACGGATTGACGTGATATTTGGGGTGGGCATAGTTTGGAAGACGGAAAGTGACATAGGATACTTTCCATCCCGAAAAAATTGTGGTTCCCGTAGGACTTAACAATTAATTTTTCTCAGCAACGGAGCAACTTGCCTTGGCTTATTGCATGAATACAGTTTGAAAGACGAAAAGTGACATAGGCCACTTTTTATCCAAAAAAACTTTAACAATTCCCGTAGGATAGGATAAAACTAAGTGAGCGGGCTGCGGTAGCAGCCGTCTAAGCGCCAGAAATCACCTGTCATGGCAAGTTTAGGACGTTCCTACATTTTTCGAACTCCTTCGCGGCACTCAACACACAGCGCACACAGCGCTAGCCTAGACTCGGGCTCCATAACGGAGCTTGCGCTCTCGCCATAATGATGGAGTGTTTCGGAGCACAAGACACATCGTCATCCACCACTCGGGACTAACCAGTACTGAACGTCAGACAGCATTCCAACGCCCTGGTCCCAGTGCAGCGGGTCAGTCATAGTAGCCCAGCGCCTGGCTCTTCAACTGCAGAGGGCAGTGAGAACGGCCATCGCGATATCGACACCTCTCTTCCCCTGCAGCCCCACTGCGTCTGCCAACACGTTGACGGCCTAGCGGAAGGTAGGGTAGGTGGCGGCACCCACACCACCAGTTCCATATATCCCACCGCGGCCCCTAATCCTCGGCTGTCATATCAGAGTCCAGGAAGCAGCCTTGCTTTATGAAACTAAGAAAGGTTATTCCCAGCAAGTAACTGGAGATAGAGAGACAGAAAAGAAGCCACACCCAGCGCAGCAGGAGGAGCTGGAGTTCATATGCCTGGCAGACGGAGCAGCACTAGAGCAAAATCTTAACCGAGAAATTAACATATTTACAGACGGCAGCAAAATTAAAGGGAAAGTTGGGGCGGCATTATCCATTTGGGATGATGCCGCTGAGATCAGTACCCGCAAGCTGAAATTGGCCGATTGGTGCTCCGTGTACCAGGCCGAGTTATTGGCACTTCTTGAGGCTACCGAAAGAGCAAAAATCTTTTGTGACTCCAGGTCTGCACTGGAAACGGTAGTTAGCGTATCTTCCCTCCATCCCTTAGCAGTAAATACAAAGCTAACATAAAGTTACTACACGCACAAAATAAAATAGTGAAGCTTTATTGGATTAAAGCGCACGCGGGGATGAAGGGAAATGAGAGAGCGGACCAGCTAGCAAAGGAAGCAGCACTGCACTCGAAGTGCAGACCTATTTACGATAACTGCCCCGTTTCATTCGTCAAGCGAGAAATCCGAAAAATAATTCCCTTGAAAAGAGAAATCCCTTGACGAGTGGAACCGGCGGTATCAGGATGGACACACAGCGGCGGTAACCAAAACATATTTTCCGGATGCAAGGGCGGCATACAAAATTGTAAGAGAAATAGCACCAGTGGGAATCATAACTCAAGTGCTGACGGGGCATGGTGAGTTTTCCCAATACTTACATCGATTTAAGTTGAGGGAAAGCCCATCATGAATCTGTGAACCCACAAAAGAGGAGACTCCACTGCACATAATCTTGGAATGCCCAATTTATGGAAAGCAGAGATTTGATTTAGAACAAAAAATTGGAATTAATCTAACACGTAAAAACCTTAGAAACAATTTTATCCAATTTTTGCACAAATATTAGTAAAAAAGCAATAATTAGGAATAGGTATAAACTTTGCTGTACCATTGTAATGTTTATTATAACTGCAAACAGCCAAAAACATTGAAATATATGTATAGTTTTTATTCATTTGTAATTAAGACCCCTGATCATGTCAGGGATATTTCGCGATATAATAAAAAAATGTTGTATATACATTCCAACCGTAACTTAACCAACAAAAGCATTCCTCTAAGGTATTTTGATATTTGTCGGTTAGGTTAGGTTTCGCACCCGACATAAACATAAGCCAAAATCAAAATAAAACGCGGGCGAAGCCGCGGGTAAAAGCTATCCTTACTAATATTATAAATCCGAAAAGTTTGTTGGTTTGTTGGTTTGTTACTCTATCACGCGCCAACGGAGCAACGGATTGACTTGATTTTTGGCATGGAAATAGTATAAAAGGCGGAAGAAGCTTTAGGATACTTTTTATCCCGAAAAATTTCATAGTTCCTGTAGGACAGGACAAAAACCCTCCAAAGCGAAACTGTCGCCACTTTCACAAAGACGCTAAGTGATTAATTCCTCTATGACGCTAATATGGACTAACGAAACGTCACAGCCAAACGTAATTAGATGACAGGTGATATTGTCTGCAGACTTTTATAAATCACAAGTAGCATGGCAAGGGGACAAATTGTTTTTCCACAATTATATCCCCTTGAAGAGGAAATAAAGTATGGATTGAAAATGACAACTGACATTAAAACTGGATAAAATGTTATTTTCCCTCTGCATGCTACATGTTACTATGACGTTTAATACCAGGCCGTCATTTTGTCTGCCATTAAAAATATTTTTAAATCTTCTATCATTAGAGGTTTAACATGTTTCTTTATTCTACCTTTATGGTACAGAATCATCATACTTTAATATTATCAATCCGAAAAGTTGGTTTGTTCCTCTTTGACGCAGCAACGGAGCAAAAGATTGACCTGATTTTTGGTATGGATACCTATGGTTTAAAAGACAGAAAGTGATAATAGGATACTTTTTTATCTCGAGAAAATTCGTGATTCCCATGGGATAGGACAATAACTGTTTCTCAGCAATGGAGCAACGGATTGACGTGATATTTGGGGTGGGCATAGTTTGGAAGACGGAAAGTGACATAGGATACTTTCCATCCCGAAAAAATTGTGGTTCCCGTAGGACTTAACAATTAATTTTTCTCAGCAACGGAGCAACTTGCCTTGGCTTATTGCATGAATACAGTTTGAAAGACGAAAAGTGACATAGGCCACTTTTTATCCAAAAAAACTTTAACAATTCCCGTAGGATAGGATAAAACTAAGTGAGCGGGCTGCGGTAGCAGCCGTCTAAGCGCCAGAAATCACCTGTCATGGCAAGTTTAGGACGTTCCTACATTTTTCGAACTCCTTCGCGGCACTCAACACACAGCGCACACAGCGCTAGCCTAGACTCGGGCTCCATAACGGAGCTTGCGCTCTCGCCATAATGATGGAGTGTTTCGGAGCACAAGACACATCGTCATCCACCACTCGGGACTAACCAGTACTGAACGTCAGACAGCATTCCAACGCCCTGGTCCCAGTGCAGCGGGTCAGTCATAGTAGCCCAGCGCCTGGCTCTTCAACTGCAGAGGGCAGTGAGAACGGCCATCGCGATATCGACACCTCTCTTCCCCTGCAGCCCCACTGCGTCTGCCAACACGTTGACGGCCTAGCGGAAGGTAGGGTAGGTGGCGGCACCCACACCACCAGTTCCATATATCCCACCGCGGCCCCTAATCCTCGGCTATCATATCAGAGTCCAGGAAGCAGCCTTGCTTTATGAAACTAAGAAAGGTTATTCCCAGCAAGTAACTGGAGATAGAGAGACAGAAAAGAAGCCACACCCAGCGCAGCAGGAGGAGCTGGAGTTCATATGCCTGGCAGACGGAGCAGCACTAGAGCAAAATCTTAACCGAGAAATTAACATATTTACAGACGGCAGCAAAATTAAAGGGAAAGTTGGGGCGGCATTATCCATTTGGGATGATGCCGCTGAGATCAGTACCCGCAAGCTGAAATTGGCCGATTGGTGCTCCGTGTACCAGGCCGAGTTATTGGCACTTCTTGAGGCTACCGAAAGAGCAAAAATCTTTTGTGACTCCAGGTCTGCACTGGAAACGGTAGTTAGCGTATCTTCCCTCCATCCCTTAGCAGTAAATACAAAGCTAACATAAAGTTACTACACGCACAAAATAAAATAGTGAAGCTTTATTGGATTAAAGCGCACGCGGGGATGAAGGGAAATGAGAGAGCGGACCAGCTAGCAAAGGAAGCAGCACTGCACTCGAAGTGCAGACCTATTTACGATAACTGCCCCGTTTCATTCGTCAAGCGAGAAATCCGAAAAATAATTCCCTTGAAAAGAGAAATCCCTTGACGAGTGGAACCGGCGGTATCAGGATGGACACACAGCGGCGGTAACCAAAACATATTTTCCGGATGCAAGGGCGGCATACAAAATTGTAAGAGAAATAGCACCAGTGGGAATCATAACTCAAGTGCTGACGGGGCATGGTGAGTTTTCCCAATACTTACATCGATTTAAGTTGAGGGAAAGCCCATCGTGAATCTGTAAACCCACAAAAGAGGAGACTCCACTGCACATAATCTTGGAATGCCCAATTTATGGAAAGCAGAGATTTGATTTAGAACAAAAAATTGGAATTAATCTAACACGTAAAAACCTTAGAAACAATTTTATCCAATTTTTGCACAAATATTAGTAAAAAAGCAATAATTAGGAATAGGTATAAACTTTGCTGTACCATTGTAATGTTTATTATAACTGCAAACAGCCAAAAACATTGAAATATATGTATAGTTTTTATTCATTTGTAATTAAGACCCCTGATCATGTCAGGGATATTTCGCGATATAATAAAAAAATGTTGTATATACATTCCAACCGTAACTTAACCAACAAAAGCATTCCTCTAAGGTATTTTGATATTTGTCGGTTAGGTTAGGTTTCGCACCCGACATAAACATAAGCCAAAATCAAAATAAAACGCGGGCGAAGCCGCGGGTAAAAGCTAGTTTCACTATATATCATTTTATTATTAGTTAAATATGTTAAATTTCTATGGTGAGTTTCAATTGTTTGTTCATACATTTTCCTATCGTTATGTTACCTATAGCATGTGTACCAATAAAGAGATTATTCACCCTTTGGCTGCAAAAGCCGGAAAACTCGCTATAAGTACCACTACAGTGTGCCGTATTGCCCGAAAATTCTGCCCATTGAACCCTCAGAAAGTTTTCCATGCAAAGTTCTCAATCACCTGGCCGCAGTCGATCTCGTATACCCACGCGAGGGCTCGTATAGTACTCTGGCGACCTTACGAGCGTTTGCAGGTAACGTAATATTGGGGGCCGACTGATGCTTTCTACTCACTGGGTACGATACTCCAGGATTTTTTAACTTTTTAACCGTTTTCAAAAAGGATGAGGTTCTATGTTCGTCTTGTTGTGTATGTTCATCGATAATTTCGCCAATTTAAAGTGTTCCACGTGAACCCTCACGTAGTAGGTATACTGCACCGGCGACCTTACGAGCGTTTGCATAGTGGCATATTTGGTGCCAACTGATGCCTTCTACTCACTGGGTACGATGCTGCTAGATGTCTGCCTTTTTTGCATTTTTTCTGTCTAATAAAATATAAGGTAAAGATGGTAGGGAGATACAGGCTGGATCTCGAGATTCAAACGACATTTGGTCGATCTAAGATCTAGCGTGACAGGTAGAACTAACTCGACAACGATTGAACCAGCAGATAGTGCCGTCAGTAGTGAGGGAAGGGAGCCCTCTGCCCAGCAGTGGGACAATACATGCTCGTTATGATAATAAATTCGATTTCAGAAATGCTGGATTTAATTTTAGCAAAAATTAAACGTACTTAAACGTAGAAACCGGTGAATAGTAGAGTGTTTCGTATATGGTACTTCAAAAAATAACCTAGAACAGTTGTGTACTACGACAAATTCTTTAGTAAATTAAAATAATTAATTCTTTAGTAATTTGTATAGTTTAAAAAACACTACAAGCACGCTTAGTCCATTGCGCCCCCTTTCTCACAAATGCAAACACGACTATGATACTATGTTCCATCATGGAATTCCAGTGCCTATCTTCCGGCTTCATCATCAGACCTTGAAACTTAACCGTGGTCAAAGTTCTTTTACAAGACTTTTCTAAGAAATCCAAAAGAGCTATTATACAATTTTCTATCATGAAGTTCCAGTTCATATCTTCCGGCTCCATCATCAGATCATTTCTACAGTACCATATTATTGTATTGTCATCCGAACTACATACAGCTGCCAATTTTCATTACGCTACGACCCTTGGAAGATGGTTAAATTAGTTACCTTAGATTCCATTACATGTTAGTTACATACACGTCGACCTAATATACTCGTAAGCGTGTTAAAAACAATGACGTCCGATTTTCGTTTTTATCGTAGCGGACGCAGTGCGTAAGTAATACCCTAACAGCCTACTCCAGTCAGTATTGGGTGACCGCTAATCGAAGCTGACCACTTTGTACCGGCGGTAGGTACTTTCCGTTGATTAAAAACGGAGAGTGACCTGCCTCTGGCCAGGTGCGGCGGGGTTAGGCGGCAGACGCTGATTTTGTTTATTAACTTAATGAGGGTTCACGCCATTTTGTGTTACGGTAGGTGCGTGCTATTCCTTACATATTGGTATTTCTGCAGGTAATAGACAACTATGAAATTAGGAATCCTTATATTAAAATCTGAAAGTGTGTTTGTTGATTACGTATTCTTTCACGCAGCAACAGAGTAATAGATAGACTTGATTTTCCTTAAATCCATATTTTTTTATATCCATAAGAAAAATCAAGTATATTCAATAGTTAGTTCAAGGTTGAAAGTACATATGGGCTACTTTTTATCCCGGAAAAATAGAATGCCCACTTTATGGGATAGCACAAAAATTGAAACTTCACGCGGGCAGTCTATAATATGTAGACTGTTGAATAGGTATTCAACAGACAAAAGCAACTACACAATTTGGCCAGGCGTTTGGTAGAGGTGACACGTGACCAGAGTGCTGGCATCTATTTCGCTCAAAAGCTGAGTAATACTCAGCTTTTTGAGTATTGCTATTCAGCGAGGCAATGCTGCCAGCATTCTGGCCACGTTACCCTCTGCCGAGGGGCTTTTAGTCTAGGTTTTATTTTAAGTTTTAGTACTTATTAGTTTAGTTATAGCGGAAATTGTTAATTAAGATCTTTTTTGTTTTACTACACAAATTATCTAAGTCAATGAAAATAAAGTAAAAGTATAAGTAGTGAAACTATAGTCGCACCGATGCCAATCTACAAATTAAAACAAGACGCGAGTTTCCAATTTATTTATTTAAAAAAATCTGAATAAAGCTCTAAACGCTTTGAGCAAAATTGTAAAAGCGCTATTGATATTTCTAGTCGGCATATATTTGTCTGGTTATTTTTTTTTCCATTTTATAACCTTTACTAATCCCACCAAAATTATTTCAACAGTAGTATAAAGTGGACGCGATTATCAATTCATAAATGAAGGTACGAGTATGTCGGGGTGCATGCCCCCGGCGAGGGTTGAAATATAATGTTTCCATGCAAATGATGTCTGCCGCGCTTAACTAAACTAAAACATAGGGAAATATATTTCGCATTTTCTTGCTGTTAATGGCGAAGAGAAAATGTGTTTAAACTGATGTTTTTTGACTGCCCTAGGGGACGGGGATATTTCATTTGAATAAACTATTTACATTATATATTTATTGTCATTGCAGAATCTGCATAACTGACCTGTAGTTCGGTTTCCGTGTTGACGAAAAAAATTTTCAAGATATGCCTAGTGCGTAAGGGAAGCGTTCAAATATAACGTAACGCAATTTGGGGGGGAGTGGGAGTCTTGTTAAACCTTACGATGCGTTACAGGGTGTTAGGTTGTATTTTGTATTTTTGTATTTTTGTATTTGCTTTTTCAGCCTTTTGGCATTATCAAAATGCGCTTAGGCACGTCAAGTTGTAACAATAAGTTAAAATTACACAAAGAAAAAAAAAGTACATAGGCTTGTTATACACTATTTTTAGCCAGCTAAGAAATGGCAGAGCTACTCCCAAGCCTTTCTATCATCTAAATATTGTTGATAACTATAATAAGCATTACAAGTTAGTTTTTCCTTGACAATTTTTTTGAATTTATTTTCATTTAAATCTAATATTTCACTTGGAATTTTGTTATAATAAAGCACAGAGTTTCCAAGAAAGGACTTTTTGCCTTTTTCAAGTCTGAAGCGAGGAAATACTAACTTGTCTTTGTTTCGTACATTATATGAATGGATGTCAGATATTTTCTTAAAATTTGCAATATTTTTTCGTGTATACATGATTACTTCATAAATATATAGTGATGGCACTGTTATTATATTTATTTCTTTAAACATTTCTTTCAAAGAATCTCTAGGTTTCAGATTATAAATAGCTCTAACAGCCCTTTTTTGTAAAACAAATATTTTACTGATATCTGCCGCTGTGCCCCAAAGCAAAATGCCATAGCTCATGATACTGTGAAAATATGCATAGTATACTAGCCTTGCAGTAGCAACATCTGTCAATTTTCTAATTTCTCTTATTGCATATATAGCCGAACTTAGTCTTTGACTTAATGCTGTAATATTGTAATATGGGTTCCCCATTGCAATTTATGATCCATTGTAATACCTAAAAATTTCGTTGACTGTACAGTCTCTAGTTTTTCACCCATTATATGCAAATTGGGGTCAGATACGTTTTTGACATTACAAAGTGAAAATTTCACACATTTAGTTTTAGTGGGGTTAAGTACCATGTTGTTAGCTGAAAACCAATTACATACTAATTCTAAGATGTCATTTATAAATTGTACATCAGCATTTTTCTCTTTACTTTAAACATGAGTGAGGTATCATCGGCAAAGAGTACTATGTCATTAACAGCCTTTTGCTTGATTATGAAGGGCAAATCATTCATGTATACCAAAAATAAGAAAGGGCCTAAGATTGAACCCTGCGGTACGCCCATCTCAACAGAACAACCTTTTGACTTTACTCCATTTACTGCAACTTTTTGCTCCCTGTTTGACAAATACGAGCAAATTAATTTAAGAGCTTTATCTCCAATCCCATAGTGCTTCAGTTTTTTAAGCAAGGTTTCGTAATGGACGCAATCAAATGCCTTAGAGAGATCACAAAATATTCCATAAGCATCACAAGATTCATCCCAAGCCTCCAATATGTAAGTTGTTAATTTAGTACCAGCGTCTATAGTCGATCTACCTTTAGTAAACCCATATTGATGGTTATGCAGCAAATTTTTAAAGTAAAGTAAGACAGCATTTGATTAAGTATAATTTTTTCAAAAACTTTACTCAATGTAGGCAGGACAGAAACAGGCCTGTAATTTGATGGATTGTTTTTACATCCTGATTTGTATAAAGGTACAACTTTACTAAGTTTCATCAAATCTGGAAAGACTCCTTCGTCAATACAGCTATTAAACAAGTTTGCCAAAAATGGAGCTATGATAGGTATGATGCTCTCTAATGTCTTCACTGAAATACCCCATACATCTTCAGTGCTTTTAATTTTTAATGATTTGTAGGTTTTAATAATTATATTTGGTGTGACATGGTGAAAGGTAAAGTTTTGTGGCAATGATTCAACATTGTTTGTTAGATATGATTCAGCTATTTAAGGTGAAGCTTTAAGTGACTTCGTAATCTCAATAGGAATGTTAGAAAAAAAAGTCATTGAAAGCGTCAGCAATATCTTTACTTTCTGATAAGACTTTGTCATCAACTTTGAGTGTTGTTGGTCTTTCATATTTTTTTTGTCTTATTTGTTTCTTTTTTAATGACTTTCCAAGTAGTTTTAATTTTGTCTTTTGATCTAGTAATTTTATTTTTGATGAAAAGAGATTTGGCATTTTTACAAACATTTTTAAAAATTTTTGAATATGTTCTAACATGTTCTATATCGGAAGGTGTCATAGCTACACAATTATTCTTTTTTTCATATAGGTCATATAAAGTTTGTCTACTTTTATATATACCAGTGGTAGCCCACTCAGTAAATTTGGGCTTATGGTTTACAGTGGTCTCCCCTTGGACAAAAACTTTCTGAAATTCATTATTAATAATATTGAAACCCTGCCTAAAACATTCATTGGGATTTTTGTAATCAACTTGCAGATTATCGAATTTATCATATATCATTCTATTAAAATGTTCGACACGCTTTTCCGTAATAGGACGATGTATTATTTTACTATTTACAACTTCGTTAGCAGCAGTGTAGAATTTAATAACTTGTCCTTTATGATCCGATGTCAAGTAATGAGTGAGGGTTTGCCCTTCATATTCGCAATTCAAAAATATATTGTCTATACATGTTGCTGATGTAGCAGCTACTCTAGTTGGGGCTGTAAAAACTTCACACAAACTGAATGATTGACACAATAAAAGTAAATGTTGTTTTTTAGTAGTATCGGCCAACAAATCTGTGTTGAAATCGCCACACAATATGATGTATTTTTCCTGCTTAGAGGCTCGTCTCAGTGCTTCCTCTAGGATCTTAAGAAATGATTTATAATTTGCATTTGGTGGTGTGTATACACATAATATTATGTGGCTACTCAACTCCACACAAGCCATCTCACAAGTGCGTTCAACAGAAAGACCTGATATATCCTTGCGTTCTTTGACTTTTATATTATTTTTTATTGCAATAAGAGTACCACCTCCCTCAGCAGACTGTCTGTTGAAAGCACTAACTACATTAAACCCTTCAAATGAAGGAGCAGTTGAGTTACATCTAAGCCATGTCTCCGTGAAACAGATAATATCAAGATCATAGCTGGCTAAGAACAGTTCTATTTGTAGTAATTTACCACTGGTAAATCGATTTATGTTTTGATGCATTAACGTTAATAGCCTATTTTTAGTGGTTTTAGCTGGAAGAGCTATTTTAGTAAAATTAGTCACATTTTGCCGGGTGGTGTCCTTTATTTTTGGATCACCCTTTGTCTTTTCTACTTGTTTATAGTATTTATAACAGTCAATGTACTCATCTTGCTGCTATGCGCAGAATTATTTATAACATGTGTTATAAGTCTAGCTAAAATTACTTTCTGTTTGTAAGACAGATTTCGTGTACCTCTTGTCACATTCAGCCTATTTATGAATTTATTTACATCGAACAAAATAAAATCATTACTATGCAAAGTCACCAAATTATATAATATATTATTAAGTACATGTATGTCCCTATTTTGTGCCACAGTTAGTGAGTGGGAATATGGAAAGGTACACAGTACAATCTTATTCAGTTGTTGAGATTGTCGCAGTTCTTTGAGTAAATTTATGCTTCTGTTTAACTCATTTCTCGTGACTCCGGAGCAGTTACTCATAAGTAGCACAATATTATCACCCTTTCCATATACCCTTCTCATAAGGTTATTAATCATTTGACAGTATGTTATATTTGGAGCACAATTGTTTGACACTGATTCTAAGTACCTATGAACAATGGAACCCAAACCTGATCCTATCTCATCACTAAAAATGTTTGTTTTACCAGAATTCCGGGCCGGCTGGGGTGGGAGGGGAGGTATATCTGAGTTATTTTTAGAGCTGTTGCTTACTGTCATCTTCTGGGAATACTTAACATCTTTTGTCGAACTTTTTTTACTGTTTTCTTTCATCTTTCCTGTTTGTTTTTTTTCATAATTGCCTGATTTTTGGTTCTCCGTATCTGTTTCTAACAAGTTACTTAAAGCAGCTATGTAATGTACGATTTCTTTTTGTGCGCTTGAGTATCTTCTGTTGAGACTCTCTAAGGTGGCCTGTAGATGATTAATTTTCTGTATATTCTCTGCATATTCTTCTTCATACTTTCTATTTAAACCTTTGTATGTATTTAGTTCTTCTTTTAGCTTTATAGTACGCTTCTTTTTAGATAAAAATTTTTGGGATTTTCTGTTCACCTTAATAAGGTTCTTAGTTTTGAATATCAGTTTTTCCAATTTAATGCATCTCTTTGCACTGCCATGACTTTTGATGTGCACCGTTTTATGTTTTTTTGAGCAATTCTGTGCACTAAGAGCTGATAGCCGATCTTCCTTGTCAGAATTTGTTGATGCCACCAAATTTTTGTACATTTCTTCGGTGGCTAGTTGATCTTTACAGTTAACTATGTTTTGCAATTGATTGTTGAGATTATGCACTTCATTTAGTTGAATTCTAAGCTGTTTATTTTGCTCATGTGCCTCTTCCAGTGTTAAGTAGCATTGATCATGTTGTTCACTTACTTTCAAGCGGAGTATTTCATTTTCTCTATGATTGTCTTGAAGTTGTATGTTTATTTCAGCTAATTTTTGCTTGAGTAAAGTGTTTCTTTCATATATATTCTTTATTTCAATTTCTGATTCATCCCGCTCACTTATAAGTTTTTGGTTTAATTTTTCACTTGTTTCTAGTTTAAAAAGGGATTCTTTTAACATTCGCTGTAGTTCACGGGTACAGCTTTCCCTAGTCTTCATTTTGTTGGTCAATAAGTTCGAGTTCATGGCGGTTGAGACTTGCGTTGGCGTTACTTGGCGTTGTGAACTTGGTTAGCGTTTCAGTTAATATGGGCTGTTTTTATTAATGAGGTGTCACTTTATAGCGTTATGCACTCATTCTGGTAGTATTTTAACAGCATTCAAATGGTTTCGTATCATTTTCCAATTATGTTTACGATAATCAATCAATAAATTCAATTCAATTCAATTCTTGTCTGTGGCCTAAAAAATTTTGTTTACAATTTACAAAGGCGCCACTGACATTGACAGTACTGATATCACTTGACAGTGACATCCAATTTTAGCAATCACTAGCAATCGTTCTTTCCTGTGTTCTTGCGGTTGCGCGTTATGTAACATTTTTTTTAATATACCTATAATTATTGTATCAAAGGTTTTTTCGGGACTTAACGGTTCCTCGGGTAAAAAATAATGGACCATTGTTGGGTGTTTAGAGAACGGGGGGGGGGGGGGGGGGGGGTACAGAAAAATGTTATGGCGCGTTACACAGGGGGGAGGGGGGGTCAGAAATCTTCAAAAATTGCGTTACGTAATACTTGAACGGTCCCTAAGGACGTAGAATTCTTGAGTCAAAGTACATGATTACCTATTATGATTAAACGATTTCCAAAATGTGTGTCTCTGTCAGTGTATCTTTTTCGATCTCTTTAACGTAAACTGAGCAAAAAATTACTAGTCTATCCGAAATAAATTAGGGACAAAAATAATTTAGTAAATTTTGTGTATCCAGCCAGGTCAACAACAGTTAGACCCAGAAAATATACTTTAATTATAATAAAAGTACGAGTACATCTTCTGGTTCTAAGTGTTAGTGCCTGGCCTAAAGTAGTTGCAAGATACTTTTTTTATTCAGACTGGTATCCCCACCAAACGCTAAGCATCCCAGCTGACCGAATCGGGGGTGCTGTTGTACACCACCATGACAATTTGGAATTACGTATTCCAAAAATTCAGCTTTTAGAAAGTAGTTGCAATTTTTTGCGCTTACCTCCCGGGCTATATGTGTAAGTATGTTCCGTAGCATCGCCGACACAGGCAATCCTACGGGAGCTATGAGTTTGAAACGTGAGACGCTGAAACCCTATTATTATCGTTCAACTTTTGCTACTTTAACTTTTACAATAACGTGACATTTCAAAGACTTTATATAATGAGCAATTTTCTCACATATCACGTTTTCATATTAACTTTAACACCTCTGGGCCTGACGATATCATCAAAAAGGTTTAATTACACCAATGGCTGTTAAAAATTAAAAGGCGCGTTCACAATTTTAAGCCGTGTTTTATTTTGATGAGACTATGCAAAAATAACGATCATGCTAAACGAAATGAACCGTTTTTCATCGGCCCTCGACAGGGCGACCCCAAAGGTACCTTTGTCGCGGAATAGAGAAATAGAGAGAGAGAACACTGTTGCAAACTAGTAGCGTTAGCTTTACCACTACTCGGTATTTAAGGTATCATTATTGAAAATGCAAGAGATTATGTATATTGTTAAATTTTGTCGACTTATCGACAAACGATTTGGCGTCTTAAACGAAGTTTCATCAAGATTCGTTAAAAATGTGACTTGTAGACGAAAACTAACATCTGGACTTCTGTCCACTTTGTTGTCTTCTGACAACAAAAACGTTCTGACAAAAAAAACCGTGATCGTCGCATTCACTCATTCAGTAAATCTATCTGTATTTTGTACAAAGGTAAAGTACAGAAGAAAGCTTCAGTTACTTTTGTTCTTTTTTGTGGTATTAATAAAGTGTTGATGGTTTTAATTATATAATATACTAGCTGCGCCCCGCGGTGTTACCCGCGTTAGACCGAGATCAAAAGATTTTTTCTAAATTAAACGTAGCCTAAGGCCTAGTAGGCCTTATTACATCAGCCACCTGCCAATAAACGTCCCGTCAAAATCGGTCCAGCCATTTCAGAGATTAGCCGGAACAAACAGACAGACAGACAAAAATTGTCAGAAAATGTTATTTTGGTGTATGTACCGTATATCTATACCAATATATTACATCATTGTAATGAATGTATATTATTTGACGTGTATATTGACATTTTACCAATAAATGACTTATGACTTATAAGAAAGAGGAAAGATTTGATTTTTTGCTTGTTTGCATTGAATAGGCTCTGAAACTACTGAACCGATTTGAAAAATTCTTTCACTGTTGGGAAGCTACACAATCCCCGGGTGTCATAGGCTACATTATATTAAAAAAAAATAGAGAGGCTGCTAGTATATTCATAAACATGTTGTAAAAAACGGTTACTTTGATATTACAAACAGACACTCCAATTTTATTTTTATGTATAGATGTTTTAAAGTTCTCATTGAACCTTGCTGTTGTTAGTTTTCCATCTGTTCCAATTGAATCTGTTTTCCAGCCGCGGCTGATGAAGTGGGATTAAAGTTGTAAGGCCCGGTGGGTTTTTGCTGCATGTTTTATTGCCTGGAAGGGTTCGGCTGTGGTTTAGAGCCAGTTGATCGACTTACACAGACATCAACACAGAGCTAGAACTGTTCGAGTGTTGGACGCGGTTAACAGTTTTATTACGAGAGGTAGCTTAGTAGGTACATGGTTACACCAGACTCTTTGCTTGGGTGTTGTAACTTAATAATCGACACAAAAAGATAGGGTTCTCAATTCAACTGGTTTTATGTTATGTTTTGACCGACGAAACGGAGGAGGTACTCAATTCGACGCGTATAATTTTTTTATGTATAACCACACATAACTTTTTACATAGTGGTCCGATTTCGATACCTGTTTTTATTGGAAAGAATATACTTCGAAATTGGTCCCATATAAGTTTTATCGAAATCGGCTGAGCCATTTTCGATGAATCAACAATAATGTGAAAAATGCTACATCGATCCGTGCGAAATATTCTCGAATTCTGTACACGGTTGAAGTCGGTCATGCCATTTTTTGCGAAAAATAATTATTTGATTTACATCTGTAGTTTTATGAAACAGTTTCTAAATAACAAATAAAATATTGAATTTTGATTCTGCAATTTGGGAACAGTCCCCTTCAAAACTACCTATGGACTATTTGTCTATTTCCCTACGTTCTTGACTTTTTCCTTAAGTCTGCGAAAATTGTAAGAAAGAGCGTTGGCAATTTTGTTACAGATTACTCAATTGTTTTACGATTTTGGTTATGCTTAGTTACGAGTATTATTGTAAAAACACACTAAGTCAAGATTTACATTATAACATACCTACGTTTTCTCACTAAAGTTATCTAATAACATAAGATACATTTTCCCTGACGATTGCATTTCACGAAAATAAAACGAAATCTCAAATGACTAAGAAAAAATCTCTTACCAAACACAACAAACGCAAATTTATCGCAGGTAAAGAATAACAAAGGTAGAGTTCGTTCACCCCAAAAGTCGAAGACGTAGCATTTACCAAGACGTGTCAATTACAAATTTATTAATGATCGATTTTCATCACAAAAAAGGCCTTATTTGTAAGAAATAAGGGTGTGAAGTTGTTTGCGGGATGTAGCAAAGTTATAACGCATCTCTTGAGAGGGGGTGCGTTGAACAAACAATGTATTGCAAAATGGCAATGAAAATGGAATAGCTTTGGTGGACTGCACTCTGTGGCTCTCAACCTGAGTTCTATACATGGTCAGGGCTTTTTACCGACTTTCAAAAGGGAGGAGGTACTGTGTTCGTCTGTACGTATTTTTTTTGGGTATTTGTTTATCAACATTTTCATCAATAGTGCACTGAATAAAAAAAAACACGAAATAAAATAAATACTTCCAAAGTTGTCTCACTTAAATTTTATCGAAATTAGTAAAGCCGTTTTTAAAAACCAACAATAATGTAAAAATTACTGCATAGATGAGATGACACATTAATTCATGCGAACTATTCGAAATTGTGTACACAGTGGAAGTCGGTTATGCCATTTGTAGCGATAAATAATTAGGTATTAATGTTCCACTGCTGAACATAGACCTACTCACGAAGAGTGTTTGAGTTGTATCCGTAGCCTAGCGCAGGTTTGTGGATTCGCGTACATCATTTAATTACGGATTTACTGTCAGTATAGGCCGCGCCACACAAGTTGGCGGATGTAAAGTTAGCTACAAGCTGCGCAATACTGACAATTCTGACTGAAGCTCACATAAAGCCGCACGTTGATTGGCTATTGCGTAACTTGTAGCTAACTTCACATCCACCAACTTGTGTGGCGCGACCTATAAGAATGATTTTACGGACGTAGGTATAAACGTCGCAAGCTAAGAATGTACAGTAGAAAAAATCGGCCAAGTGCGAGTCGGACTCGCGCACGAAGGGTTCCGTATCGTATGGGAGCCCCATACCTCTTGCCGTTATTAATAGCGCGCAAAAAAGTCCTAAAAATTACGTTTGCTGTATGGGAGCCTCCCTTGAATATTAATTTTATTCTGTTTTTAGCATTTGCTGTTAGAGCGGCAACAGAAATACTTCATCTGTGAAAATTTCAGCTGTCTAGCTATCACGGTTCATGAGATACAGCCCGGTGACAGACAGACAGACGGACAGACGGACATCGAAGTCTTAGTACTAGGGTCCCGTTTTTACCCTTTGGGTACGGAACCCTAAAAACAGTGGAAAACAAAAGGTTCTCCCGCGCTTTACTTACGTGTATGATTGCGAGAGCCCGTTAAATAGGTGCCTACACTATTTTGAAATGTTTTAAGTATCTAAAATTAAAATGTATAGTTACTAATCTGTACATAATTTGTTTTGCAAATGTGGGAGATAAAGACGCTTCCTTACTTTGTCACGGTTTCTTGTTTTCCTACGGAACCTTAAAAAACTTAGTGCTTTCGACCAGTATCTTTTTCTATCAAGCGAGTTGGCGGTCAAATCAATCAAATTCAGTCCTACTGTGTGTAAAAATAAGTTTTAAATGTTTCTACTCTGTAAAACAATTCTAGTTAAATATAGCGCTTTCAGCCGCTTTCAGAACCCAACCCGATGGACGTTCCGTGTTTCACTTGTAACAACTTGAAGACTCACTGAAGAGTTTGTGTTAAATTCTAAGCTCTACAGACCTAAAGATTTGTCATTTGGACATTTTGGACTGCTGTGACAAGGACTGGTGTGAACTCTCTCAATGTAACAAACGAGAGAAAATTAGAGAAACACAATATATTTTCGTTGGTTTGAAATTCTTTATTCAAAGGTTTTTGACCCACCGACCTAAAAATAGGATTTTTATGAGTTTGATCTGTGTTTCGATGTCTCTTTCTGTTCACCTGTCTATGATATTTGTAAATGGTCCATATTTTGTATTATAAGTGTGAGCAAAATGCGATTCACTCGGTTTCAGGCCATTGCTAGATATTGATTTCCCGTGAAAATTTCAATTGGATATTTTGATTTATAATATAACAATTCAGTGTACCGGCTGAAATGATGATGATTACGAAAACAATACATTGGTACTTAGTTTAAAAAAAGAAGTAGAGTTTTAGTCCTTTTTATCGGCTATACCTAAGTTTGCACTTGCATAAGTAAATAGTGCTTGAGCGCCTGAGTGCTGATGCAATTTTATTTTTTAGATGTTACTAGCGACCCGCCCCGGCTTTGCACCGGTGTATTATACATATAAATCTTCCTCTTGAATCACTCTATCTATTAAAAAAAAACTGCATTGAAATCCGTTGCTAAGTTTTAAATATATAAGCATACATGGGGACAGACTGCGGGAAACGACTTTGTTTTATGCTATGTGATACTCTTTGCGTAATTTGCTATGCCTGAAACAGTAACAAACAAACCAAAAAACACTGTTCTTAGATGTAAAATTGTAAAATTTGTGTTAGGATTGTAAAATGTTCAGGATCTAAGAAACAAAACTGTACAAGTATGTCGGTCGCCCTTAATTTCTCTAAATTTGCTCAAGTAAGTAATCACTTACTAGTGGTCGCGTACAAACGAACTACGTAGTAGTACGTAGTTAGACCCTGCTATAAGCCCCGTACTACTTCTTGGGATTAAAATTTAATTACTAGCGACTAGTTTCATTTTCGCTCTAAGAAGACGGAGCACCGGAGTAAGGATTCCTTCTCTTCATGGTAGTCTGAAATAGGTTGGAGTTAGAACCATTTTACGGGGCTTAGACTTTAATTTCATTTCTAGGTGTCTCAAAATTTTTGCTATCTTTGATTTCGACCCAAAATAAATAGAATCAATACGATAAATTTAAAATGAGAAAAAATTCAACTGGTTCGCCGTAAAATGTCTTCTAACTGCTGAATGTAGGTAGGTTTTTCCTTTAGTTACAGAATTATTGATTGAAAGAACACGCGCAATACTATGTAGTTGTTTTCGTCATTATAACCATCTCTGACAGAGCGTTATAGCCATATCAGACCTTTGTCATGGCTATACGGTGTGCTTACGGGCTTAGCCATGTCAGACCTCTGACATGGTTATACGGTGTGCTTACGGGCTTAGCCATGTCAGACCTCTGACATGGTTATACGGTGTGCTTACGGGCTTAGCCATGTCAGACCTCTGACATGGCTATACGGTGTGCTTACGGGCTTAGCCATGTCAGACCTCTGTCATGGCTATACGGTGTGCTTACGGGCTTAGCCATGTCAGACCTCTGACATGGTTATACGGTGTGCTTACGGGCTTAGCCATGTCAGACCTCTGACATGGCTATACGGTGTGCTTACGGGCTTAGCCATGTCAGACCTCTGACATGGCTATACGGTGTGCTTACGGGCTTAGCCATGTCAGACCTCTGTCATGGCTATACGGTGTGCTTACGGGCTTAGCCATGTCAGACCTCTGACATGGTTATACGGTGTGCTTACGGGCTTAGCCATGTCAGACCTCTGACATGGCTATACGGTGTGCTTACGGGCTTAGCCATGTCAGACCTCTGACATGGCTATACGGTGTGCTTACGGGCTTAGCCATGTCAGGCCTCTGACATGGCTAACTAACTAACTGACTAACTAAGTTACATACTTATTGAGGAATTATCCTTGTAATCTCGAAAACAATAACAGTTTCTTTTAGTTCATTAAGCCTCACTAAAATTTAGGGAACAGCTTTATTTTTTCGCAATTTTGTGATTAGTTAGTATTAACTGTCGTGTCAGAAATACACTTTGTCGGAAACGTGTAAACGCTTTACATTTATTTTTACCGACTTTTAGTACACCGTTACGATTTTTTTTAAAAATCGTTTCACAATTCAACAACGAAATATCGATAAACATACACAAAAAACATACAGACGAACATAGTACGTTTTTGATAAATCAACAGTAATGGACATGGATATCACAGCGATTCGCGCAATCTATTCGAATTCTGTACACGGTGGAAGTAGACTTTTTGCGAAAAATAATCATGTTAGCACAGAAGAAAGAGTGCTGTGCATGTTAGCACTATATTGAGAATCAGCCTTTCCTTATGTAGATCAAATAAAAATCAGTCAAGTGCGAGTGGGACTCGCGCACAAAGGGTTCCGTACTGTATGGGAGCCCCCCATTTATATAATTTATTTTAATTTAAATATTCCTTTTTGAAGCGATTGTTCAATTAAATATTCTGTGAATATTTCAAGCATCTACCTGAAGCCGTTATTAATATCAAGCAAAAAAATCACGTTTCTTGTTTGGAAGCCCCCTTAAATATTTTTATTTTTTTTATTTTATTATTTATCATTAAAGTAAATTTACAATTAAATATTCTGTGACTATTTTAAGCGTCTACCTATTACCGTTATTAATATGGGAGCCCACATAAATAGTTATTTTATTCTGTGTTTCGTCATTTGTTATTATAGCGGCAACAGAAATACATTATCTTTGAAAAATTCAGCTTTCTAGCTAAAGCGATTCATGAGATACAGCCTGGTGACAGATAGACAGACGGACAGTCGGACAGACGGACGTCGGAGTCTTAGTATTAGGGTCCCTTTGGGTACGGAACCCTAAAAGTATTCCCGGGTGTTTGTGTCCGCTCGGTCCAGTCAGTTTGTGTACCATTCGAAGGTTTCCTTGGGATTAAAATTTAATTACAAACGCCTTTCCACTACTGGAACAGACAAGGGACAAAATGGAGTACCTAATAAGAAAAGTAAACATTTATCTTGCCTGTCACTCGGACATTTATTAGAAAATGAATTGATTTATCTAACTTGCTTAAATTCGTAATAATTGATCAAGTTTTGGTTTTTGTTTTCAATTAGTTAGTTGTTAAAACGGTATCCTGACTAATATTATAAATCCGTAAGAGTAGGTTGTGTGAAACAGAGAGACGGTCCCATTTAATTATGGCACTGATTTAATCGGGTAGGTGTATACTGTAGTTTAGGTAATTAAGAAATTATAAAAGGCATGGTAGCATATATGTCTGGCAGGTATGACTTAGCAGGAAAGTAAACAGAAATGAGTTGTAGAGAAATATATAATGGGTAAGTAATGAAATGTAGTTTTGGTCACTCGATGCATTATATGGGTAAGTGTGCGTTATTTACAAGCATATAGGTAGTATATAAGTCAGATGGTCTTATAGTTTATTTATTGTTTTAGGGTTTTAGTTCATGTTTTTTTTTTATAAAGGATCTTGTGAAAAACAGAAATAGCTAGTAAGAGTAAAACAAATTGTTTGGTACTAAGAAAAAGATCTCAGTTTATTTTTTCGCGGTTTCAAGGATTGTTGTAATGATGACTTTAACTCAGTGATAGGTATTAGGTAGGTATACAATAGTGAGGTAATTTCTTATTTTTCTACAAGTAGGTACACGTATTTCAAACAAAGCATTAATTTATTTACCTACCGTACCTATGAGATACCTAGCTAGAGTAATTTTTCGGTTTACTGTACTGTACGAGCCTTTTTAATAGACAATAGACAATATTTTATTGACGAAAACAAAACACAGGAAATACAGCAACAAAGATTAGAAATACACTAAAGACTAAACTACCTAGTGTAATAGTACGTAGGCCTACATACGAAAGGTGTTTTTTTCTATAACTCGGTAAAAAAGTTAGTATAGGCTGGGTGGATTGTCCTGGTGTCAGAGTTTTTAAGTCGCATGCAGGCCTCTGACATGGCTAAACGGTTAAAACAACTGGGACCCGCATTATAAAGTGAACACTTTTTGAGCGGCGTTGTGCACTTTTTAGGATGGGTTAAACTCGCGTCAGACATGTTAAACACGTGACCTGATCGGGAATTCGTAAGACGGAGGGAGAGTAGACGCCGGTGCGGCGTAGGAGAGGAAGTAATATCCCCCTCTCATTTCTACCGCGCGGCGAAAATGTATGCCTGCTCCAGCACGGGAAGCACGGCAAAGGGACAAATTGTCTTTCCACCATTATATCCCCTCAAAGTGGAAATAAAGTATAGATTGACAATGACAATTGACATTAAAAGTGAATAAAATGGTTTTCTCCCTTAGCCGTACTACCCGGGCTGCTGTTTCGTTTAAGCGGCGCAGGGCGCTTGCGCGAGTGTGCTAGTGTGATATTGCATTTCACCAGACAAATGATAGTATTTTTATATTATTCCTTAACCATTCCAAAATATTCAAAAATGAACTATGTATGTTAATTTTCAAATTTTTACTTCTGCCGGCACTCCCGGAGTGTTGTTGTTTTTTTTTATCGCGAATACTTGACAACATTTAATTTACGGTTTAAATCTTTGTTTAACAGACAACCGAAGTATCACTTGTTCTAGGTACCTACTGAAGATGACGATAGATAGATAGATAGTAATTTATTTTCAGTAAGGATAATTACAAACATTGGTATACAAAAATATACTACGAATCGTCAAAATAACAATTATTAATTAAGTACTCAACAGAATTATTAGGCATAATATTACGATAAATTAATTAAAATTCAGTACATTACATTAAATTAAAAATACAATTTAAAAAAAATTGAGATCTCAGAAATACTGTAATTGAAATGTCTGCAGTATCATCTTCAAAAATAACAGTTTAAAATAACGATTAAGATTAAGATAAAGGCAAAGAAGATATAATAATACTTATAATTAAGTAAAGACCACGTAGGCAGGTACTGACGATGTAGGTACAGACACGGTAATGATATCTACGAGTATTACCGTGGTACAGACTACGAAGGTTGCCAGTGCAGGGTCGCTTATATTTGTAGAACGTTTTCAATTAAATTAATTCTCTTTTCGCCTACTTGAAAGGTGAACAATATTCCACATTGTTCTTTGGGTCTGTGGGAATTACAAAGGATGGAATTAAATTAATATGTATGAGTAGTTCTCAAATTAAGTTTTAGTTCTTTATTAACGTAACTTTGAAAAAAATGTAGTTACTTACTTGAAAGTAGACTTTGCACGCGGTTTTGCTTTTTATTTTTCCGAGATAAAAGATAAGAGTATGACAGTTTCCGTGAAAAAAATCAAGTCGATCGTTTCATTTGTTGGTGCTTGACAGGGTAAAACCCTTTTTAACCAACTTTCAAAAACGAGAAGGTTCTATGTTCGTCTGTATGTATTTTTTTGTGTATGTTCATCGATAATTGCGCCAATTGTGAACCGAATCTAAAAATTCTTTTTTAGCTCGAAAGGGTATACTCCCGAGGTGGTCCCATTAAATTTTTACAGAAATCCGCTGCGCGGCTCATGAAAAATCAACAATAATGTAAACGACTCGAGCGAAATATTCGAATTTCGTACACGATGGAAGGCGGTTTAGCCATTTTTTGCGAAAAAGAATTATTCGGATTTATAATATTATTTATTAGTACGGGCTAAGGATGTCTGACCAAGCGGAGCGGGACGGGTCGTACCGTACTTGAAGATTTACGATCCGCTACGTTCCTTCAAGTGGATAATTCCTAGAGAGAGAGAGAGAGAGAGAGAGAGAGAGAGAGAGAAAGAATTCGTAGAGCAAGTGCCTTTTTGAGTTGAGGTTTTGTCGCTACGACTGTGATAGTGGCCCTAGGTACTTTTTGTGTCATTTTTAGGGTTCCGTACCCAAAGGGTAAAAACGACCCTATTACTAAGACTCCGCTGTCCGTCCGTCTGTCCGTCTGTCTGTCTGTCACCAGGCCGTATCTCATGAACCGTGATAGCTAGACCACTGAAATTGTCACAGTTGATGTCTTTCTGTTGCCGCTATAATAACAAATACTAAAAACAGAATAATATAGATATTTAAGGGAGGCTCCCATACAACAAACGTGTTGGTTTTTGCCGAGGGGCTCCCATACGGTACAGAACCCTTTCATGCGCGAGTCCAACTCGTAGGTACTTGGCCGATTTTATTTGACAGAGTATCAATCCATCCTTCCATTAATCAGCCGTAGGACGTTCACCACTGGGCATAGGTCTCCTCTATGGATTTCCAATAAGGCCAGAAGCGGCCTGCGGCCTGAAAGAGTAAAGTATTGGCAAAACCAAGTATTGACCGAGCCACTACTTCGTCAATACAAATCAACTTTGACGCGTCTTTAGTCAGAAACTGATCACATCTATAATTCATAGAGACAATTTATCTGCTTTACATCAATTGTGTTATGTACTAAAGTACTCATAAAATACTGTCTGTTTTACATATCATTCGAATGAGATAAAGTTTGAGCATCTATGTTAAAATGACCCTCTCAATATTTCACGGTACATCGCGCGGGTGTTGGAGGGGCCTGTACTTCGCCCCCGCAGCCCCTCCCTGGCGATGGCCCTGTAAACTGTCGCTGTCTAGAGCTGGCAGAAAACTTGCGTCATCATGTATCTTTTTACCGACTTTAAAAAAGAGGAGGTGCTATGTTCGTCCCAAAAAGGATTAGGTACCTACTATTTTCGGCATGTATTTACATATTTTTTTGTGAATGTTCAACAATATTTTGACCAATAAATATAACTACTAGAAGTAAATATTTTAAAGAGAACTGATTAATATCTAGTAAGTAGAGCTAATGTTACCTCTCCTTAAATTGCGACGCCCTCACGGGGTCAATGTCACTTAGTTAAGACTCTAGTTTGTAAGAACTTTTGTTGTAACAGTGCATTGTGCAATAAACGAATATAAATAAATAAATAAATTCTAAAGAGTTTGGACGCTAGTAATAAAAATATTTAGTTAATCGGTTTAAAATATAAATTATCATTTATTTACCGATATTTGGTAGGATAGGTGCGAGTGTCATCTAGCAAAGCTCTATGAGAACAGTGGTAAGGACTTTAAAATAACTAGGCTATGCAAAGCTGTAGAACAAAGGGTATTTTACTATAGGTAATGTAAATATCGTGAAGGAAAGAGAAACACTCACAAACATTACATGTTAGAGTGAGATAGATTAGTTTTTGTATCATATTCCAACATTATCTAACCTAATTAAAAATATTTTTTATTTCTAAAGGGTCCTGAGGTGGTAGGTATCATTAAATTTTTATCGAAATCGGTTGGTACACTCCTGAGGTGGTAGGTACCATTAAAATTTTATCGAAATCGGTTGAGCTATTTTTGATAAATCAACAATAATGTACATGGGTGTCACATCGATTCGTGCAAAATGTTCGAATTCTGTACATGGTGGAAGTAGGTGCTGCCTTTTTTTGCGAAAATAATTATTACCAACATAAATTATATACGTCTATAAAGAAAATATTCAAAGGTTCCTGTCCTCTTGCATCCATAACTTAATAAGAGAGAGCAAGAGCAAACAAACTTTCAGATGCTGTCTTTAATGACGCAGGTTATACTTAACTTTTGTTCAAAAATAAAGACAATAGAGATACTCGTAATGACATACCTCGTAATACTTAGACTAGATGCCAACGTTTGTCCGCAAATTGATGTTTCTGAAGAGAAAACTTCTTTGAACTTTGCGCTTTTACTGAACAACGAACTCAACTTAAGAAACTATAGTATCGAGCTCAAAATTATCGATTAATGACAAGATATGACTTGATTTGATTTTGAAAATTCTTTATTGACTTTATTGACAATAATAAATGATACAATAAGCCCGATTACAGAGGCGCCATCGTAATTATATTAGCTAAATAGCATAGTTCTGTTTCTTTTTCACTTTGGGCATTCGATAGAGAGAACGCTTTTTACGTTGCTATTAAATTTATGCTGGCGCCTCTGTAATCGGGCTTTATGTGTATACATTTAACATAGTAAGTTTCATTGTTTTATAGGGTAGAGACGCCTTTTTAAAACTTTGCTAACAATAGCTGTTAGAAATTAGACTACTCATTAAAACATAAACTTGCGGGTACTTAGTAAATTCATCCATCCATCTATCAGCCATAAGAAGTCCACTCCTGGGCATAGGCCTCCCCTATGTATTTCCAATAAGACCGGTTGGAAGCGGCTTGCATCCAGCGCGATCCTGCGGTCTTAATGAGGTCATCCGTCCACCTTGTGGGTGGACGTCCTACGCTGCGCTTGCCGGTACGTGGCCTCCACTCGAGAACTTTTCGACCCCATCGGTCATCAGTCCTCCGCGCTATGTGCCCTGCCCATTGCCATTTTCATTTGCCAATCCGTTGGGCTATGTCGGTAACTTTGGTTCTTCTACTACTTGGTACTAGAAGAACCAAAGTTACCTTAGTAAATTGATTAGGCATAAATACTACTCACATACTACTAGGCTACTTGGTATGTTTAGATCATCACACAAGATATGACTACGAAACAAGCTTAAACTTGCAAAATAGGTCACTATGATGTTTACCACCAAACCAAGCTATAACTTTTCGTTCCTAGTCATTCAGTACAGCATAAAAAAGTTACTACAAGTAGAGCATTGCTCTATATACCAGTTTTGTTCAGTTTTATGAAGGTAGGCGATTGATGGGTATTGCTATCGGTATAAGAATATCTTTCCGCGGTTTACCCAACGCCATCATGCTTCTATCTTGCCTTCGGAATTTTTTACAGTTTTGTTTTCGGGGAAAATATAGATGAAAATCGGCGAAGTACGAAACGGAACGCGCATGAAAGGCTTCGTACCATATGGGAGCCCCCTTTAATTATATTTTATTTTAATTTAATTATTATTTAATTATTGTCACCATGCCCTTAACGACATAGTCCGAAGGGCTTTCGTATCTGCGAATATTCCCTGCGTCTTGGAGCCGCCAGGCCTGAGTAGGTCGGATGGCAAGAGGCCGGATGGACTGCCTGTCACCTTAGTCGCTCCATCCAGTCTCCTGCGGCAGCTGCGGAGGATGCCGCTGCTAGAAAGCGGCAGAAATATGCAGCTTTGGAGGCGCAATATTACTTTGTGCCCGTCGCCGTTGAGACTTTGGGTTCTTGGGGGACCGAGGGCAAGAAGCTGATTCGTGAGATTGGGCAACGGATCAGAGGACGAAACGGTGACCCCCGCTCCGGTTGCTTTTTGGTGCAGAGGTTGGCCGTTGCCATTCAGCGCGGTAATGCAGCTAGTGTGATGGGGACCTTTGCGCCGGGGACAGTCAGGGGCGGGCTTTTCTACTAATTTATTTACTAGCTAGTTTTAAGTTGACATTTATGAAATGAAATTGTATTATGAATTTATATCTATTAAATTTAATTTATTTAATTATTTATTTTTGATGTTAATATGTAACTAAATATTTTGTGAATATTTCAAGCGTCTACATGGTACCGTTATTAATATCGATCGAAAAATGGGTAAAAATTAATGTTTGTTATATGGGTGCCCCCCTTAAATATTTTTTTTTTCTGAGATACAGTCTGGTGACAGACAGACCGACAGACGGACAGCAGAGTCTTAGTAATAGGGTTCTGTTTTTGCCCTTTGGGTACGGAACCCTAAAAATGCCTATGTACCTACTTCTTTACAGATTTGCTATAAATAAATAACGATAAACTACACAAATATCCAAAAGCTGAATCAAACCTTATGGCGTTGGTGAAGTTAGCTACAAGCTTCGCAAACCCCCTCTCCTTCTTATATTGCTGATATCAATGACTAAGAGATACAATTTTTATTTTCAGAAAATCCATCAGGAGGTTGAAGCTCCTTCAACTGAAAGTCTTCGACAAGTGAAACAGGTAAGACTAGATAAGTAAAGAACAAACAACAATAAGACTACAGTTCCTGGACTAATTATTAATTTCCGTAAATTTCCATTCAATTTTGTTATTTTTAAATATTACTAAAATTGTATTAAAATACGTTTAAAGACGAGTTGTTACCCTTGGTCCCGGTAGGTCGACCCATTACTGGGTCCACGGGTAATTTCAATTACCCGTGGTACCATGGCACTATGGATTGATAAAAAAATACACTGTCCTGGTGGTAACAAGATCTTCACAAAATAAAATATTTTCTATATTTAAGTACATATCCTGTATGTACCTACTTAATACTGATATTTAGCAAACTTTTCGCCTAAACATAATAAGCTACGCACTAACTAATCTATAGAGATAGCAAAATAGTCGAACTAAATTTTTACAAGCACTCCTGTCACTTTTGTTGGTAAAAAATCCTTAGTAGCTCCACACCTCAACTGCACAAACTGGCAGTACATTCCTAGGGCGCTACGGTATATGAAGCGTATCGCACGCCCTTACAAAATTGCGCAGTAAAAAATAAAATAGACCATTAACGTTATCTATGGGTCGAGACATAAAAAGGGTCCTCTAATCGCTCCCATGTAAATATCAGACGACGTTCCGATTCAAAACGCTGTTTACTGTGTTAACGACATCGTAATATGTTTTCAATAGGCCACTGAAGAAGAAGCAAACATTTCCATTACACCACTAAATTATGACATCCTTGCTATAAATAAAGAACAACACAGTGGCACTCTTAAAGACAAACCGAAGACGAGGCTTTAGTTTTGCGAAAATAGAAGGCATAGAACTCTATAACACAATATACTCGTAATTACAAGCACCTTGATCTGCATAAGATATTGCTTGGAATCTAATGTTGTTGAAGTCAAGCATGAATTACGGAAGTCAATGTGACAATTAGTATAGTATTGAACAAAACAAGTGTTAAACGTTTGGTTTTTCCACATGGATAATGGTTATGTGGACAGGTGTTAATTTTTTAAATAATCGGCCAAGTACGAGTCGAACTCGCGCACGTAGGGTTCCGTACTATATGTGAAATAAATATTTATTTTACTTTAATTTAACAATTAATTATTGAAGTAAACATTCAGTTAACTATTCCGTGAATATGTCAAGCATCTACCTGTCACCATTATTGATATCGATCGAAAAACGGCTAAAAAATCAGGTTTGTTGTATGGGAGCCCCCCTTAAATATTTGTCTTTTTCTGTTTTCAGTATTGGTTGTTATAGCGGCAACAGAAATACATCATCTGTGAAAGTTTCAACTTTCTAGCTATCACGGTTCATAAGATACAGGCCGGTGACAGTCGGACAGACGGACAGCGGAGTCTTAGTAATAGGGTCCCGTTTTTACCCTTTGGGTACGGAACCCTAAAACAACACATTGGCACTCTTAAAGACAAACCGAAGACGAGTCTATAGTTTAACGAAAATAGAAGGCATAGAACTCATTAACACAATATACCTATAGGTACATATTATAGCAAAAAATCCCACTAGTAAACGTTTACTCGTAATTACAAGCGCCATAATCTGCACAAGATATTGCTTGGCACCTGTGTTAAAGTCAAGCATGAATTACAGAAGTTAATGTGGCTGGAGTATAAGTGTGAAAACAAGTGTTAAACGTTTGCCGCCTTACCACAAAAGATTTACGCACGCTTTAGACAATGTTTAACAGTAGAAATTGAACGGTTAGACAGTGTTTAAGGCGTGTTTAGATCTTTTGTGGTAAAGCGGTTGATATTTCGACATGGATAATGGTCATGTGGACAGGTGTGAATTTTTAAAAAGAGCTACCTGGCAGAAAATTTGAGGGAAATTTATAAGTGACAATATGAAAAAGCGGCCTCAGAAAAACACGTGACAATATTATGAAGACGCCACAGAAAAATTGCTAGCTAAAGCTGAAAATGAATGAAATAGCAACACATTTCCTGATGCTTCCTTCATTACCTTCCTACATTCTGCATAAATAAAGTAGGTGACTCTGTACGAAAGCCAGTTCAAATTGTATTTACTGACGAGCTCACAAGGTTTCACAGCAGTCAAACGATCCTGGAGAAGCCACACAACGATAATTAAAACGTTACGTCGTCGCCTTATACTTCAACAGCAGGGCCGGATTAGGTAGAGCCTAACTTGGTGGGGATCCGAAGGAATACATGGTTCCTGGCCCTTTAAATTCGGAAAATGTTTTTGTGTAGGACGTCAATCTAGACGACGGAGATATTCTGCAATCATATTACTTATTATTATGAACCACTGTTGATATGGGACCAACTCCGGAATCGGAAAAACAAAATACCGCATTCCATAGAAACATTTCATCCAATTTCTATAAATTGTGTGGAGTACCTAATTTTTTCGTGGTTTTGAAGGTCCCATAGTAAAAGTTGGTCATAATAATGAGTACCTAAGATAGGAATATTTTACTCATCATTATGAACAACTTATACAACTAAATAGATATGTAGACCCCGTTCTGTATAGTACCCAAATATCTTAGAGAGTAGTCGGAGAGCACTCGCCTTGGACTCGTGAAGTCATGGGTTAAAATATCGGTCTCATTTCAATGAGTATTTTGGAATTTAGGAATACAGATTTACACAGAATTTATTTTTCGATAAAAAAATATTATGACATAAAATTGATTATGACCGATAACAGTGGCTGATATAATTATATAGATCCAAGAGCACCAAAAAAGTAATTTAGATATGTAGTACCTTCTCCCTCCATTTTATCATTTCAAACAGTAGTAAAAAAAAAACTGGTTGCCTGTAAAGTCGGTATACGGGCGAAAGTTTTACGTGACAACGACTTTGAGACGAATGAGACTCATTGTGAGCGCATAACGTGAGCGGAGCGTAACGCAGTTTCTTGAAGTGTCACCCGGCAAACCAATTTATAAGACGTTGTCACGTCAAAAAATCGGTGTGGAAATAACCGAAATTGAAAAAGACTTTCCTCGGGCTGATTATGTTATGATCGGGATAAAATTATTATTTAAGTAATTCTAAGTCCATATGGGTCCTTTAAGGAGTTGCCAAAACTGTCAATAGGATAGTCCGGCCCTGTTTCACAGCCTCATGTTAAATTCTCTAGACTTGTAACGTCTGCGCTTTCAACAGGAATTTCATCAGTTTTAATACGTCGAGGCTTTGCCGCAGTATGTCATGCCATGGCGTGGCAATATCAGGTGTGAAGCGCCAGATTACGAGCTCAAGGCTGATGGAAGCAGTAAGGATGTATTGGAAAACGGATTGACAGAGATGAAAACGACTGAATTGGAAATAAAATTGATATTCTCAAATAATATCATAGAGTGCCAGGTAGATTGTTAAGTCGTGTTAGCCTAATTGGCACCGGTCTTTTTCCATCTTTCCATGCATCAGCTGTAAGACGTCCACTGTTGGACATAGGTCTTCACTAAAGATCGCCAATAAGAACGGTTGGATGTGACTTCAGCTCCATCCTACCGTAATGTAGATGTTATCTGTCCACTTTGTGAACGACACGGCGACGACGGCCCGGTCACCTTAGAATCCTGGTTCCGAACCAATGAGATAAATAAATATATTAGTATCTTACACACGTTCTCTAACCCTAAACTAAAATAAACTTGTGGTATGGCTGCCACAAGCTGAGATGCTTCATTTATGTACAATTTTTCACAACATTAGCTTTTCGGTGAAGGAAAACATCGTGAAGAAATCTACATACATCCGAAGAACACATTTTAAGGCGTGAATTCAATGATGAACACGATTTGCGTCGTGAACCCAACGGCCTTAGGAGAATACCTATGTAGAGTCTCAGATAATAGGTAAATTGGCACAGACACCAGGGTACTTGTCCTTTGTTAAATAGAATGTTACCTATGCGTGGAGAGGGTTAATTTAACTTAAGGTAAGTTCCATGAAGGAATGCTCGCAGGAACGCGCTGGGTGCAGGCCACTTCCAACCCGCCTTATTGGAAATCCATAGGGGAGGCCTATGTCCAGCAGTGGACGTCCTGTGATGGATGTAAGTTAGTAAGATTTTCTATGAAAGCGATCACTAATAGAGTCCTAAGTAACTTCTCTGGTATTTTCGGTTTCAACTCTGTCAGTGATTGCCTCACATCGTGGATATCACAAGATTTCTCTTGCGTCGGTTCGTTAACTTGTGAAGTTACTTCACACACAGGGTTTAATGGTCCAATGCGAGTTAGTATTATATTTTATTTGCCACGAGAATCCCTACTGTAGGCAATGTACCAGAGCAAGGTTTATGATTATGCAAGCCGTTTTTATTAGGTTTTTACGCTGTCTTATGGAAATATACGCAGATTTGGGCCACGTGAGCTGAACAAATAAAGGCCTCATTTGCACTCTCAAATATGTATATTACGTATTTAGTGACAATGACAACACTTGAGTTACTTGAAATTAAACACCTTTAATAAGAGTTTGTATTTTGACAACTGTTTTGAAATCTAAAACCTAAGTGGTAACTCAAATTGGTACTTGGGGCAGCGCTGTGCCAATCCGAGAATTTGAATTGTTTTGAACTAGTTTTGTTCAAAATCCTGTCAAAATACTCGCCGTCTAACCACAAAAGTTTTACGCACGCTTTAGGCAATGTTCATCAGTACAAATTGCACGATTAAACAGTGTTTAAAGCATGTTTAAATCCATTGTGGTAAGGCGGATAGAGTTTATACGTAAACGTAAACTACAGTAGGTAGTTTCTATATGACTCCATACATATAGCTTCCATGGTGGAAACAAAGAAGACATATGGAGACACAAGAAAATGAATATAGTTTTCCTTTTCTATGTAAACTCATACGATACTGAGACCCCAGGTGAGCGAGCTGCTCATCTCTCCTATGAATCGCAACGAATGAAGAAAAAATGGAAAAAGATACAGACACGTTAAACAAACAAAGACCTTGCATCGGTAGTCAGAAAAAGAAATAAAACAGACCTTCAAGCCCCAAACTACGACGTTTGATAAAGAGTCTAAAATTAACGTCAAAAATTACCTCACTGCGCCCGGAGCTGACATGTTCATAAATTCTCTTTCGCTCAATATTGAGTTCGGCGACGCCGGTAAACTAGAATGTCACTCGTTCCCCTGTATCGTTGCCTTTCATAGAAACTTTTGTCACAGAGAGGCTATTTGGTACGTGCTTAGTGTTACCAAAAACTCAATACTAAGAGTATTACAAATCAAACACGACGAGTTACCTGCAGACCCCTATTGAATTTAAGATTCTTTGTTAATTCGTTGGATTTTATCCGAATAATAATTCAATTTAATTTAAATAACGCTTTGGTGTCAAACTGTAAATTTATTATTGTAAATGTAAATAAATAAATAAACATCTCGCCAAAGCCAAAAGAACCAAAACAGAATTCTGTGCATATCAGAAAAATGATTAAGTCATTTACTTAAGGATTAGTTTTTATTTTGCTAAAAAAATTAAGTGGCAAAGAGTAGTTTTGTACGGACAGTCTGGTGGGACTAGATATATTTTGCCTGTTATTCAGTAGTTTCAAAGTATGAAAAATAAAACTTAGATTTTTACCACAGGTAGCGTACTTGAGTTTATCGTACATTTTTAAGACGACGCTAATTCTATTCATAGCTATAATGGAAGTATGTATATAAAAATATGCTAATACTGATAGACTTCATGTATTGTTTTTCCTACATCTTTGCTGAAGCTTCAGAACAGTATGTTCTCGTTTGTATCCCTCGGAGTGCACAAAGACGGCGTTTCTGCAAGTAAATTAGCTCTCAATACCTTTGTGTACAGAATAAACAGGGGATGTTACTGCTCAGCAGGTAGGGCTTCAGGAGCCGATATTAGACGGTTTTACGACCAGCAGGCTCACACTTAACAGTGG
The DNA here is from genome assembly GCA_964007245.1 of Hypomecis atomaria. Classification (NCBI taxonomy): domain Eukaryota; kingdom Metazoa; phylum Arthropoda; class Insecta; order Lepidoptera; family Geometridae; genus Hypomecis; species Hypomecis atomaria. Next base: position 20,506,134 of record OZ023291.1, read on the forward strand.
CAGCGAAATGTGAGTCTTAGAACCACATTTAATTTGTGTGTAGACCTTTCCATTTTTTAGTACCAAACAATCTATAGGTACGTACTTACTTAAGATTTCGGCTTACTTATCAAGATGTCAACTCATGTTGATGATATATACAATGTCTATGCCTGTCTATGAAACTAGTCCTTTGCAACTCGTGTACGGATTTTCCTTAACCTTAAAACTGCTTTTTCGAAGAAGAAAATACCTATGGCAAAGAAACCTGCTGCATGTTATGAAGGTAAAATTCGATGGCCTTTCTGCGTAGACATGGCCTAATGGATTTTTATGGTTGTTGGTTGACTATTTTCAGCAATGGTCAATTAAAAAGATCGGTAAGGTCACAGTAAAAAAATTACCTAATGGACATGCAATTTACGCATTGAACATGTAGATAAATACAGTGAAACATTATGACTATTGCAATAATAATTATTTTTTTGCAAAAATGGCATGACCGACTTTAACCGTGTACAGAATTCGCAAATATTTCGCACGGATCGATGTAGCATTTTTCACATTATTGTTCATTTATCAAAAATGGCTTAGCCGATTTCGATGAAATTTAAATGGAACCAATATACTTCGAAGTATACTCTTTCCAATAAAAAAAAAATTATTATAGAAATTCTACCACTACGTAAAAATTAATTTTTACATAAGAATACAGAATACAGAATTTTTATTTGCAACAAAAATAAGAGGTACAATACATAACGACAAAACAAGTGAGGTTTGTATAGGTACATGAAAATATATACGCGTCGAATTGAATACCTCTTCCGTTACGTCGGTCAATTAGTTATTATTTTCCCATTCGGCCGCCTTTGTAACTGTATTTTGTAACTGGTTACAAAAGAAGAACATTTTCTCATTTCTCGTAACCTGGTTACAATCTAAAATATTTTCTTCCGCTATTGTAACCGCTGCGAGGTTACATAAGAAGAAAATTAATTTCTTACTTAATTACCAATAGATAAGCCTTTTCTATATTTCTTCAAAGGGTACGAGTAGCAGAATAAAATTAATCAATAAGTAATAATTAAATTCATTTGGAGATTGGTGATGTAATATATTTGTAAATGATATTAGGTACATTAATATTTTAAACATAGGAATAATAAGCTCCATTGTCTAATTATATTCCAGAAGAAGCATAGGCAGGGAGATATTCTTTAAAAATGGAGTTCCAGAATTGGTCTTCTTCAGCATCAGGCGCGTTTCTCGCTGTCAGCTGGTTTCCAATGTCGAGGTATGACTCCTGGTCCAGGGTATAAGGAGTCCATTTGACACCTAAGCTTTCGTCTGGAGTAGGCTCTCTGAAAAGTGCAAGTTTAGGTATTAATATGGTTTCGCAAATTAATTGTTATGTTATCCTAGGTCATATTATGTGGTGCATTTCTGGACTTTAGATATTTAGAATATTATTGAACTCTTCTACGTTATGCTCGACTTTTAAGGGACTTTGAATAGCGAAAAAATATCAACTGTTCCATACATTTCATTGATTTGGGGGTTGGTACCCTAAAGGCTCATTTTCATTAGGGATTCGGGAGATTTCTGTTCACGCATGCCATAGAGACCGCATGCTGTAATCGTTATCGTTGCCCGCATGCGAGGTATGGGAAATTTCTGTTTGCATGCCATAGGGCCAGCATGCGATAACTGTTTTCATTCATTAGTCGATAGGCCGCTTGCGGATTGTTGGATATTCTTCACCGAACATTTGTTTTCGATAAAGTGGAGGTACGGAGTCTCCGCGCCACGCTTGTTTTACATTTTGCTTAACAATTTCATTGGTTGTTAGGCCAGGCGCGGGGAATACCCACCTCTGGTTCTCTGGTCCCACCTGCCCCTTTTTTCAATCGTACGGCTAGACAGACGCGACCAAAGCGCCACCCTTTTATGGTGGACATTCCGCGCATTAGAACCAAGCGTTTCGAATCCTCATTCCTCATACGAACAGCCAGAATGTGGAACGCTTTGCCTGGGTCTGTCTTCCCGCTATAGTACAATGTGGGCGTCTTCAAATCCCGAGTAGGTAAATAGGTATCTTCTAGGTAAGCGTGCTACAATCTATACCGCTTATCTGCTTAACATCAGGCATTATGTGGTCGATCGCAAACCTACTCAGAATTTAAAAAAAAATACCCGCGTGCCGTATATAGACCAAGATATAGATAGTCTACTTTCATTTGACTGCCGCGGTGGCCCAGTGGTTAGTGACCCTGACTTCTGGGTCAAAGAGGCGTGGGTTTGATCAGGGCAAACATATGTGTGATGAACATAGATGTTTGCTCTGTGTCTGGGTGTTATTTAGGTACTATCTATATAAGTATGTATTTAAAATATGTACTCGTATATGTAGTATATCAGTCTCTGGCAGCCATATCCCAAGCTTTGCTTAGTTTGGGGCCAGAGACCGTGTGTAAGATGTCCCCTAATATTTATTTATTTATTAGTCGATAGCCTGTATTCGGGGACTCCCCGCCTGCTGTATAACGACTGAATTAACGACCAATGAAAACGAGCCTCAATATCGTTTAGCCACGGCCTCGCTCGCTTGATTTTTTGGTTTTTGTGCCAGCCAATAGATATATTTTATTTCTCAAATTAAAAAGTGCTTTAAAACACTCTCCGATCTTCAAAGTATATATCTAAAGTAACTATCCATTGTGCGTGAAAGAGTATTGTCACTCTTTCAAGAGTATTGAAACACTTTTGGGATTTATAATATAGAGATAAAAGTTGGTCATAACGCTGAGTATGTTTGATAATTTATTGTAAAATTGGTCCGTCGCGTCGTGTACATCGGCAAAAAAATATTATCTATGCATTCGTTAGATTTTGTTTTAAATGGCTTTTATTGATTGTCGTCGACTAGATAATAATGTAATCTGTATTTGTTAGATTTTATTTTCATTGCTGTACAGTACCTAACTAACTACATACTCGTAAAACTTAACTGATCAAACATTACAAAATGTATGGAATATCTTATCTTCTTTCATGATTCCAACATTGGTTTTATCGTAATCTTACAATGCAAATATGTACCTACAGTGTTATCTTTGGGGCGATCTAATATAGGTACCTATATTTGGTAAAAATCTCAAAAAAATCGTGTTGATGACGGCAAACTTTAACTCAATGTATGTATTTATTAACGTAGGTATGTGTGTATTCTCATTATTTTAAAAGGTTATTTTGCAGGAAGGCGTCACCTTGTTATTGCAATTATTATTTCTGCCTAGTACCTAAGTATAGTTTTAGTTTATATCTCCGAAATGTTTCCATTAAAAATATTACATATGTAAGCACCTGTGCTTCATATCTGTCAACAACTAGGATTGGAAATTAAATAAAACAAATAATAAATTAAACATTAAATAAATATTATCTAAATATTTGGGGACATTTTTTATCTAACACACGGTCTCTGACCCCAACTTAAGCAGAGCTTGTGAAATGGCTGCCAGAGACTGATATACTTACTACATAATATATATATTTTAAATACAACAACTAATAACACCCAGACACAGATGAAACACTTATGTTCATCACAAATGCTTGCCCTAGGTGGAAATTGTATCGTATTCTTTGTCTGTCCGTCCGTGTGTACGCATGACCGTTGGAATATCACGTAAAAATAGCTTATGTGTACTTACCCAAACTTAGCAAAGTTGGTCCACAGAGTGGTCACTCTGTCAATGTGAGTAAAAAGTTCAGAATCTTTATCAACCACTGCTCTTGAGAATTTGACGGGAAATAGGTAGAAAAGGTCGTCAGCATGACACACTACTTCTTTGTCTCCAAGAACATCAGATAATCCGAAGAATTCAGCAAACAGATTCCTTTCAGTTTTACACGTAAACTTATACAAGTACACATCGCTTTTCTCCGATATAAGTTTTGTAAAAAATAAGCAGTCATATACGAACATTTCGAAGCTCAAAAAGGCAATAAGTTCGTCGAAATTCTCATCGCTCACCATTTCTTTCTTGAAATAAAATTCTTTGATTTTTCTTCCGACTTTCAATTGATCTTTCATTGGACATTGTAACTGAATTCGTTTTGGTACGAAAAATTCTTTGAACTCATTAGCTTGTCTCTGTAACGTTTCTAAATTATGTTCAGAAGCGAACGCCATGAGACCTTCATGTTGATTGTAGCCGGTTATTACTTTTACATCTTTATGAATACCTTTACTCAGAATTTCAATGGGGTCACCGAAGAAAAATCTCTCATTTGAACCAAATTGCTTTTCTTCGGTAATGGTAAAGCTGACTTCATAAGATTTGGTTGATAGCATAATAGGAAGTTTAAGGCCTGCAAGTTTTTCTACGTCTACTTTTAGGAAGAACTCGGCCAGGTCTTGGTCATCTTCAGAATTGCAACCGAGCTGCTTTGCTAGTTTGAGGGCCCTTTCTCGTGGTTCAAAAGTTACTGACCAATAACACGCAAGTGATGCGCTCTGAATTATGGCTCTTTTAAAAAGACCCTTGCTCATGGGTGACACGAGATGAAAACTGGCGCAGCATCCTCCTGCACTCTCGCCAAATAAAGTTATATTATCTGCGTCTCCGCCAAAGTTTTCGATATTTGCTTTGACCCATCTTAAAGCTGCCACTTGATCTTTCATGCCGGCGTTTCCTGGTATCTGTTCTGTATCTAAGGATAAGAATCCAAGAGCTTCTAATCTATAGTTGAAAGTTACAAGAATGACTCCTTGTCTAACGAGAAATTCTGGTCCGTAAACGTCATCGTTTCCGCTGCCAGAACTACAAATGATAAAATATTATTAGTTTGACTACGTCTCATCTTAGTAATTTTATATATTGGTTGATTTACAATTTGTACGTACGTGAAAGATCCTCCATGTATATACACCATGACTGGTAGTGCCTTCTCAGGGTTCATATCCGGTGTATAAACATTCAAGAATAGACAATCTTCACTCCCTTTTACGTTTCCTGACGCTGGATCCACTTGAGTGCAAACTGAACCGAATTCCGTCGCGCTGCGAACTCCTTGCCATGATTTTTTAGGCTGAGGTGCCTGAAAATTACAGTCCATTGTGATTATAAAGCATTTCAATAATATTATTTTACTTAAGTACTCAAAATAAAATTAAAAATCCCATAAATTAAATCTAGTATAATATCAATATTTTGTGGTAAGTTTATCAAAGCAGCGCCGTCTATCCATAGTTTTATTAACGGATTGTTAAACTCAACGCACACCTGATTCCGTGTTTTTCATTACATGCATTATTCGTTCGACCAGGACAACTTGGGAGATAGGACAGAAGTAATTCAGCTCTCTCTCTATTCATAGTTTATATCGCATCAAACATGGACCAAAATACTAATCAACAAATAGAAGAGCAATTATTATGTACATCCATCCATCAGCCGCAGGATGTCTTCTGCTGGACATAGGCCTCTCTCATTGATTTCCAATAAGACCGGTTGAAAGCTGCCCACATCCAGCTGCTATTTTTATTATATCGTCAGTCCATCTAGTCGGTGGATATCCTACGCTGCGCTTGCTGGTCTGTGGTCTCCATTCGAAAACTTTTCGACCCGTTTTACTATGTGCAATCTTACCTTAAATCTGAAGTGGCCCACAGGAGGCTCAGCATAAGGAATTCCTTTAAAACTGTAAAATGGCTCTCCAAAGTCGTTTTCTATTACTTCTCCTTCCAGAATCCCCTCTTTTACTTGCACTTTCACCATTATTCCCACTTTTTACAACTTTTTGTTATTCTATAGGAGCAATAATTAAAATTGTAATTCGAAATAATTCATGTATCTTCTATAGCAGTCAGATTCGCTTTTGTGATAAAAAAGTAATTTGTAACGTTTGTTTTAACTATAAGTAATCATGGAACACTTCAAAGCCAGAGTCGATAAAATGAAAACACTTAAACGAGAGAAATCACTGAAAGGTGTCGTTAGTCATCATATTGTATTCTATACACATGATATTACCATCCATCCATCCATCAGCCATAAGAAGTCCACTGCTGGACATAGGCCTCCCCTATGGATCTCCAATAAGACATGATATTACGGTGATAATAAAACTACGTGTGACGGACAAGCACTATAAAACAAAAGTTATTGAGAGCGTATATAAAGCAAAATAAAATTTCTCATATTTATTTCTTGTAATCTTTTTTGTAAAACCTACTGTTTATGGCCCGCTTATTATACCAGTTTTTCTATCGTAACCGATATTTTAAAAATCGTACTTAAAATCTTAGATCAAACAATGAAATGCTCCTATCCATTGAAAAACATCAGTTGCATTAAAGTTTTTATCTACACTAATGTTGTAACATTTTACTTATGTTTCCAATACTTGACTTATAATGACTACTGTTATAGCGTAGACAACAAAACACTCAATTTAAGCAATTTCACATGATGTTATAATATCCACATCGATATCGTAAAATCTCATTATAACATCGCGCGCTCGCTCCTGATTGGCCCTGCGCGCCCAGCTGCGCTCTCATTGGTTAGATTTTAATGGCGCCAAGTTCACTGTGACAATACACGAACGCGTGAATTTAATGTTTCGCAATATGATTTTTTTTATTTTTATTTTTATTAGTGAAGATAAAGTAGTGTATGCAACTGCATATAACACGGGTATTAAAACACCCTTCATTATATGACAGTTGCATAAACTACTATTAGTTTAACATCAAATCGGCCGAGATAGAAAATCCGGTTCATTAAATTTGGGCCTTTGGTCATAAATCGTAAACGAAAAAAAGTTTACTGAACAAAAAAGTTTACAGGCAATAAAAGATGCGAAATTTTATTTTCTACAATATTACTCTCAATATATTTTGCCCTAAAGTGAATAGTTTCCGAGATATAAGCCAGAAACTTTTTTCAAGAGGGCGCTTGAAGTTCCACCTAGGTCTGTCCGCATTTTGTGATTTTATTAGTAAGGGACCCTAAATCTTATAAAATAAAATAAAAAGTGCGACGTTGATCAAATAATACCGCTATTTTGACACTGAAAAAAAGAGAAACCTGTGAGCAAATTGTTAAATTAAACTAACTGGTATAATGGTGATGATGTATAACACAGCACAGCACTATTATCACAAAACCTGAAAAGGTACGATACTTTTAGCTTTATACTCGAGTTGTCTTTACCTACATATTAATATAAATATGTACTGTATTGTAATCACGAATCATTTTAATATTTTCATACAACTGATAATATCATGTGAGTTTACGACAATAATAAAGAATGTATTAAATACAAAACATTTTAAAATATCGATCATTTATTAGGATCCAATAAATGTAGGTATACGTGTTTTATTCAACAGCAAAATACTACAATATATTACAAGGACTATATAATATTTCAAATCTAAAACCATATTACTTAATATTGGGACACAACCATGTCAATACAATAATGCTAAACAAAACAATTAAAATAATCATAAATTACTAAACAATCATTAAAAGATCATTATATTAATTAATTTTTGTAGGTAGGTATTTATTGTAATTTCAATTTGTTTATCACTTGTAATTTACATGGCGTATTTAGGAAGATATTCTTTGAAAATGGAATTCCAAAAATCATCATCTTTAGCATCAGGTACTGTTTTGGCTAACAACTGATTCCCGATGTCCAAATAATTCTTCTCTCCTAAGTTATAAGGCAACCATTTCACTCCCAAGTTTTTGTTCGGGGTAGGATCGCTGAAAATGGAATAATTTCGTTGTATAAAAAAGGTTTTACACTTGTCTTTAATGATTGTATGAAAATTATCTTCTTTCTTGACGTAAGGTCTATGCGACTGCCTCGGTGGCTCAGTGGTTAGTGAACCTGACTTCTGGATCAAAGAGGCGTGGGTTCGATCCCTACCCAGGGCAAGTATTTATGTGATGAACATAGGTGTTTGCTCTGTGTCTGGGTGTTATTTAGGTTCTATGTATATAAGTATGTATTTAAAATATGAATATGTGGTATATCAGTCTCTGGCAGCCATATTACAAGCTTTGCTTAGTTTGGGGTCAGAGACCGTGTGTAAGATGTCCCCCAACATTTATTTATTTATTTAATAATAAAAATATTACATTCTACAGGGTTATCTGCTTGCCCAGTAATAAGGTCCGTTGTTATGCGAGTTGCAGACCAAGAGCTAAGCTAAACTAGTTCGGGGTTAGCTCGCATATCTGAAACAGTTCTCCATGGGCTGCGAGCTATGCAGGATCTATGAAAAACTACGTTAGTTATACAAGCTAAGCTAAACTAACTTACTTGCTCTTAACTTATTAGCTCTTGGTCTGCAACCGGTATAATGAACAACTTCTATTATGGGATCAACCCGAAATTCGCTTTTCCATACAATACTGCAACTCGGAATCGACAAAATGTATGAAATAGTACATTTTTTCATACCATTCGGGTTGGTCCCGTGGTAAAAGTTGTTCATAACGATATGACCTGAATTACCTCCTTTCGGGTTTGTACATTACTTCTGGATAACTCTGTATATGACTTTGAAAAGAGTATTAGTACTTAATAAATAAACACATAAATGTAAACAGACGATTCCAAGTGCATATGTGTCTTGCAAAAAAATTGTTTGTGAATTTGTTAAGAGTAACGAAATTAAGGCAAATAATTAACATAATTATCATGATAAAAAGTATGATGAAGGAAAAATATAATTTAAATGCTTACCCAAACTTTGCAAAGTTGGTCCAAAGAGTCGTTACGGTATTGATGTAAGTAAAAATCTCAGAATTTTTATCTACCACGGTTTTGGATATCTTGACGGGAAATAGATAAAAAAGATCGTCAGCATGACTGACCACTTGTTTGTCTCCAATGTACTCACTTAATCCGAATAGGTGGGCAAATATGTTCATTTCAGTTTTACATGTAAATTTATAAACGTAGACATCACTCTTGTCCGATATAAGCTTAGGAAGAAGTAAGCAGCCATGTACGAACATCTCAAAGCTCAAATAAGCTATGAGCTGGTCAAAGTTGTCCTTGCTTATGACATCATCTTTGAAATAATACTCTTTGAATCTGCGACCAACTTGCAATTGATCTTTGATGGAACATTCTAACTGAATCTGTCTCGGTGTGAAGAATTCTTTGAACTCATTAGCTTGGCTGAAAATTGTTTCTATAGGTGCATTAAGTCCAAATGCCATGAGACCTTCATCTTCATTGTAACCAGTTATCACTTTCACATTTTCATGTATACCTTTCTTGAGTACTTCAACCGGGTCTCCGAAGTAAAATCTCTCGTTTCCACCAAATTGCTTTTCATTGGTGACTGCAAAGCTAAGTTCATAAGGCTTGGTTGATTGTGTTATGGGTAGCTTGAGGCCAACGAGTTTGTTAACATCAATTCTTCTGAAAAATTCAGCCAGTTCTTTGTCATCTTCAGAATTACATCCTAGCTGTTTCGCAAGTTTTAGGGCCCTTTCTCGAGGCTCGAAGGATTGGGCCAACCAACATGTTAGGGCTCCGCTCTGAACTATGGCTTTGTTGAACAGACCTTTACTCATTGGTGACACAAGATGGTAACTAGTGCTCACTCCTCCTGCACTTTCGCCAAATATAGTAATGTTATCTGCATCTCCACCAAAGTATTTAATATTCATTTTGACCCATCTCAGAGCTGCCACTTGGTCTTTCATGCCAGCGTTTCCTGGTATTTCTTCTGTATCCAAGGATAAGAAGCCAAGAGCTTCGAGTCTATAGTTGATGGTAACAAGAATCACTTCTTGTCTCACAAGGTACTCTGGTCCATAAAAGTCATCGTTTCCACTCCCGAAACTAAAAATAACAAAATGTTTTTCCGTTATTACTACTTTTATAATTAGTCCTATATAGTAAGTATTGTAAATATTTTGTTGCTAACAGCAAATAGGAAATATTATTATCTACCAAAAGCTGCCTGTTCATTTCAATACAACAAAATATAACACAAACTGCTGGATCATCTACATTCCCCTCATAGTCACCATCTAGTCTAGGCAAATTTTGTCTAACATAATTATATTCCAAAGCTATTATTTCAGTCAATACTATTTCACTCGAGAGTAAAGATTTGTACGTACAAGAAACCTCCTCCATGTATCCATACCATGACAGGCAGGGCCTTCTCAGGGCTAAAGTCAGGAGTGTAGACATTTAAGAACAAGCAGTCTTCAGTTCCTATGACAGTTTTAGTCATAAAGTCAACTTGAGCACTGACAGAGCCAAATTCTTTGGCGCTGCGGACTCCTTCCCATGGTTTTTTGGGCTGAGGTGCCTAAAATAAAGATTTTTTACTTCAATGTTGTAATAGGACTGGTCGTATTAGACAGACACATAGTACATATTAAGGTATTTTATATGTATTAACTTTAAAAATACATTTATATCTATAGTAGCATCATATTATGAATGGCTAAACGTATGCGGAATGGTCACAAGATCGAGTAAGAGCAGGAAGATTGAAAATAATAATCTATGCTATACGGGAGAGCAATAGCATGTGATTTTATACGAACATTATGCTACAGCTACACATTGGACGGTGCCTTGCGTCCAAGCTTGGCTACGAATTGAATAGCCAATAAGAGTCAATTAATTATTATATTGATCGTTTTGCGTCCGATATTACTCCATGATCGATCCACACATTTAGAGAATTGCAACCAAGACTACAGTTCATAGCCAACATAGCCAATGTTTTAGACACCGGCTTTGGACATGATTCTAACGATCAAAAATTGGACTCTTGTACATCTGTTAAGTTGTACATGTGTATCGTATCTGTAAAGATTTGAAAGAAGTTGTGATGTTTCAGGTTCATGACGTACCAAATAATTAGGTACCTACCGAACTTCAATGGATGCTAGTAACAATAAAAAATTAAAATGTGTTGGAGGTCCCGACTGTATTGTTAGAGTTAGAGAATGTTAGAGGCCTTCAGGCGGCTTACAACTTGGACACCAGGGCTAACTACCCGGCCTATACGAAGTTACTTACTTAGTTACAATGAAAAACAAAAACAGGCAACAGGAAGATGCTTGAAATATTCACAGAATGTTAAGTTGTATGTTTTTTTTAAAATAAATAATGTAATTAAATTAAAATAAAATATATTATGGGGGGCTTCCATACGGTACGGAACCCTTGGTGCGAGAGCCCGACTTGCACTTGGCTGATTTTTTAAATTACACGACAGATATGAGTTTACATAGTAATTTATCTGGCCACGAAACACGACAGATATTAATATTTTCATACGAGTACAAGTTTTGCCGGCCGCTGCTAGCATGTATTAATTAATTTCGATTTATCTCGACGAAGGTTGTTGCTCATAGTTAATTTATTCGACAGAGGTGAGTTGGGTGTCAGAAACACACTTTTGAATAGTCACCAAACCAGTATGGAACCCTCCGTGCGCGAGTCCGACTCGTACTTGGCCGATTATTTAGTTACTAGCCTCTAAGCTTAAAGTCTTATTTTCACGCAAAACTTTGGCTGAAAAGTATACATAAACTAAAAACTTTTCTGAAAAAAATGAATAAAACGTCCCTGGTTTAGGTAGGAAAATATTTTAGTAACGTTAAACACGCGTTAGACACGCTGCGCATATTTAAGAATCAATCGAGCTTACCTTTTAAGTGAAGATTGATGATAATTATCTGAAATCACCGAAAAAGAGACTGCATAGTGACTCAATCCCTCCCTCCCTTGCCCGGAGGTGACACTATGCAGTGATGAGTTATTTAATCAAGGGAATTAATAAGGTATCAGTATAATACAGGTAATTCTCGATCAATGTCATTATGGAAGTCCCAGAAAGATAAAACTGTCCTACGCTGGTCCTTCCTCTAAGGCTCTGCCTCTATGTAAAGGTTGTGAAATGTTCCCACGTGTCTACTTTGATCTCCAATGAATGACATTATGCAAGAATGTTGCTAAAAAAAAAACTTTAAAAATTGTGGAAAAATACGCGCCAAGGATCGCTCTGCAACTGAGTAAATTAAATTAAGTAGCTATGCAGTCTCTTTAGAGGTGATTGAAGGATAATTCCTGTCTTGTGGCTCTACCATAATGACTACGAGTATATTGCCACTGCACAACCATCTCATCGTCTCAATTCCACTGACGGTGCGAAGCTTGATCGGCCTATTAAAAGATATTAATATCTTCTAGAAAGCTACAAACACCCACCTTGAACCTCAGACTGCCTAAAGGAGGCTCAGCGTAAGGAATTCCTTTGAAACTGTAGAATGAGCCTCCATACTCATTCTGTACCCCCTCTCCCTCTAATATCCCCTCTGTTACTTTCACTTGAACCATTATTTTAGTATTAATAACTTTAAATTAATCAAAAAATACAATTTTTGTGAAATTTTGTATGACGGTAAGCCAAGTTGATTGTATTTTTTGTGATTTATAGTTATCACAATGTCTGTTTTATATCTTATCACAAATAGACTGAACGATAGAACAAGTATTATCACTGGTCGTTAGAGTTACACAGACAACACTGTTAATACCAATAGCGATGAAACACATTATATATAATTGAACATCATTCAGGGTTACTCAGACAAGGTGTACTAAGCTGTAAGGAAGTGATTTATATCATAATTTTGAGCAACTGTTATTATAGATTAACTCGAAATTCGAGAAAAATATCAAATGCGCCATACACAATTGCTACTTAAATGAAATCGACAAAAAGTAAACTACAATACAAACACATAATAATTTCTTGATTACTCTTGTATTCCTACCTCTAACTAGCGAATTTCGTGGGTGGAAAATTTTTGAAACTTTTTAATGTTTCGAAGAAATTAACACTCTGCGTAATCGCACACAAAATATAAAACAGGGTAACAAGGACTAAAAAAATAAAAGGATAACTAAGGTTAAGGAAGGAGAGCGACTCTAGTAATATCTTGGTACTCACCACATTTGTATCTCTCTGGCGTATCTATGTCTTGATACTCCTCCTGCTGCAGCTCTCTTGTAGGTTCAGGATACCCGCGCCGGTGATCGATTCACTGACTCTACTTTACAGGTATCCTACCGACTGCGCCAATTACAAAGGCTACAGCCGAAGGATCCAAAAAAATACAAAATGTAATTTAAAAATTAATTTATTAACTAATTATTACAAGTTAAAACTTAAAGTAAAAGGTTTACTTCATCGAAGAATGATGGAAGCAAAGTGTGTCGGTGTCCGATGTCGGGCGTCGCACGTAGCCTCGGTTGCCGCGCTTGCGCAATGGTATTCCGCTGCGGTGGCACACGTGTCGCTGGGCCGCGCGCATTGTGTATCGAGGTCGATGCCGAATCAGCAATGCACTAAGGTTGTGCATGTGTAACAGATTCACTAGTGTCTTGTTTATTTTTAGATTTGTGATGAACTTAAATAACATTGAACAAAAAAAATTAAATTACAAAATGAAAAACAACTGTTTTTTCACGAATTCTGGGTGAGCCCCATATTAAAAGTTGTTTATAATAGTGGCCTAAATCATCCTCTTTTGTTATTTAGTGGGGTGTACTATTCCACAAGATGATGATATAGGCTACAGGCATACTGAATAACCCTGTACACTCATAATTAACTAAAGTAGTTGACAAAAATAGCGTTTGCTAAAGAACTCTGGAACGTGACTACGAGTATTTTTTACATCACTTGAATTTGTTTGTACGTATCTAGGTATGATTATTAGGTATGATATTTATTTTGAATTTGTGAGCCTCTTTACAGCCTGCGATTGAAATTTGTAATTATTAGATTTAATAAATGAATATAATATTATTTTTGTGACAAAAATTTTAGATTTTTTTTATTTCTATTTATTATTGAAATACACAGTTAATACAAAAAAAAAACCGATTAAGTGCCGTAAAACTACAGTAAGTTTGTCACGGTACTGTTATTCCCACGCTGACTGTTACAAAGTGCGTGAACTAAAAATAGTAAATAAACAAATAGAATTAGATTTTGAGTATTGACAATATGCAATTATTAACAGATTAAAAATGTAAAATTAGCATGCATCGATTCATCACATTTTCCTATCAGCCTAGTGAAGTTGCGCATAAATCACTAGTACTCGGGCGCTACTCACGGCAAAACCGGTTCCAGTGCCGGCTCGACGCGGCAGCGACGACGTAAACATCATATACAGTAGGCTGCAATATGAACATCAATATAATTCAAACACCAGTATCATTGTACAAGTGCAAAGTTGTAAGAAATATAACATTTTTATTTACTTAGGTTTAGGTTTTTTATATTACTTATAAAGTATTTCTTTAAGTTTTCTTTTGTAATTGTTGCTAGTGATTTCGTCTTTTATTTCTTTAGGTATATTATTAATTAGAGTCGGAACCAGAAAAGCTACTGTTCTCCTTCCATAAAAATGATGAAATCTTGGAATTTGGAGCATGTTTTGGGCTACCTTTCTGGTCGCGATGCCATGTGATATGGGTATTTGAATGTTTTGTTTTGTTATTACTCGTAAATTGCTCTAAAAGTAGGGACAAATGTACTTTATTGTGTGCTGGTAATATGCGGCAAAAATCAAAAATATCTATCACGTTTTCTTTATGCTTCTCTTTAATTCTGTAAGTGACTATTAGTTTAAGGATCCTGGTTTGAAGGTTGGCTATTTGGTCAATGTACGTCTTAAAAGTACGTCCGTAGCTCGTGATACCGTAAGAAATAATTGATTCCGCCATAGCGACGTAGATATTCAATAGTATTCGAAACGGAACCTTAGGTTTTAATATATAGAACTTAGCGAGTATAGCTCTTAATTTGTCACATACTGAGTTCACATGGTGTCTCCAGTTAAAACGGTCGTCCACTATTAGACCTAGGTATGTGTGCTGGGGGACTTGTTCTACCAAATCACACATACAGCTAGTGGAAACAGTGTTGAGCAACGTGGACCTGTGGAGACAATCATGGCTGTGAGCAATAATTCTGAAAGATCCTATTTGTTTTATGTGGCTTGAGTGGACATGTATGAACTTAGTTTTACTAGCATTTAATATCAGACCTGCATCATGTGATTATTTGCAACCCTAGTGAAGTCTTCCTGTAGTTGTTTAACAACTATGTTGAGGTCTTTACCGGAAGCTAGTAAGCATGTATCATCAGCGTATTGGTAAACGGAACAGTAATTTATTAGATAACACTGCATTTCTGTATCTAGTGTCATTATAAAAATGTTAAACGAGCATGTTAATGAATCAATATTATGCAATATTTTATGTAATATTAGGTTCTATTAACATCAATAAAGTTATCTTATCTTATTCTATCATGTATAGGTAGCGTCTATTCCTTATTTGCACAATGTAGTGTGTACATTTCAACAGTAAAATTAATTGAAGTACAAAACATAGACCCCGTTAGGGCGCTGCAAGAGAACAATACTCTTAATTACTTATTACTAATTTTTGCTAAGTTTAACAATGTAATATAGGTACTTGTCTAAATGAAATTATTTACAATTTAAGAAGAGGGTTGCTATAGGAATTAAGTAATATACACGTTTAATCCAAATTAGCGGTCAGTGTCTGCACGAAAGTGCATCAACTTAGTTTTAAGTTATTGGACTTTTGTGTATAATCTGGCCACTATTTTGGATTTTAATCGTGTATACTTCGTTAACACTACCTATTCATGGCCGCCAAATGAGTTTTTGTAATGTTACAGTCAGCAGTTTGTCTGTAAATGCCAAAAAACCCAAAAATATTTGAATTTCGCGCACTGACCTATTTTAGTGAATTCATCTTAATTCATTGGGTTTACTAGAGACGCTAAAACTGATGAATAATAATTATTTATTATTAAACTTTATACCTAATATAATTACAGGATTTTGTATGAATACCAACCTTTCGTGTGTATAATAGGCTCAGCGCATACGTGTTAAAAAAAACAGAAAAACTTCTAGTCTTAGTTTTGATTAACAGTAACTATATTGTTTTAAACGTATTTTGTTCACTAATTCTATTTATACTTATAAGACGGCATAGTTAGGAAGGTATTCTTTAAAAATAGAGCTCCAAAAACAGTCGTCTTCAGCATCAGGCGCGTTTTTGGCTGACAGCTGGTTTCCAATGTCAAGGTAAGATTTCTCTTCTAGCGTGTAAGGCGACCATTTGACTCCCAAGTTGTTGTTAGGAGTGGGATCACTAAAAAAAAAAACAAAATATAAGGACAATAGTTTGTTTTAGGTGTTTTCAGCTAAAACCAGTTGATATTTTGTAAACAGTAAAGTATCTAAGGCAGTGCAAGTAGTCAATCAATACGTAATAGATGATCCAATAGAAACACGTCGGATGCAATCCGCTTTCAATATTTTTTATAGCAACTGATAGACTTTAATGATAATCTTGATGTAACAACAAAACAAAACAAACAATTAAAAAATCTTACCCAAATTTAGCAAAATTGGTCCAGAGAGTTGTTACCCTATCAATGTGAGTAAAAGCTTCAGAATCTTTATCCACTGACGCATTCAAAATTTTGACAGGAAAAAGATAAGGAAGATCATCAGCATGGCTCACCACTTGTCTCTCTCCAAGGATCTCAGATAAACCGAAGATTTTGGCAAATACGTTCCTCTCCGATTTACACGTTAGTTTATACACGTACACTTCGGACTTATCCGATATAAGCTTAGGTAAAAGCAAACAGTCGTATACAAACATGTCCCAGGTTAAGAATGTCAAAAGTTTGTCAAAATGTTCCTTGGTTACAATATCTCTTTTAAAATAATGTTCCTTGATTTTTCGGCCAACTTCTAATTGATCTTTAGCTCCACAATTTAACTGGATTTGTTTTGGTACAAAAAATTCTTTGACTTCATTAGCTTGACTCAAAAATGTTTCTAAAGGAATCCTAAGGCCTAACGCCATGAGACCTTCATCTTGAGTATAACCAGTAATTACTTTCACATCGTCATGAATGCCTTTCTTCAAGATTTCTATAGGATCTCCATAGAAGAATCTTTCATTTTCGCCGAATTGCTTTTCATTGCTGATTGCAAAGCTAAGTTCATAAAGCTTGGTTGACTTCGTTTTAAGAAGACTAACGCCTGCCAGTTTTTCTGCATCAACTTTCCGGAAGAATTCAGCTAGTTCTTGGTCATCTTCAGAATTACATCCTAGCTGTTTCGCAAGCTTTAGGGCTCTTTCACGAGGCTCGAAGGATTGGGCCCACCAACATGTCAGGGCTCCGCTCTGAATTATGGCTTTGTTAAACAGACCTTTGCTCATCGGCGACACAAGATGGTAACTAGTGCTGGCTCCGCCTGCACTTTCGCCAAATATAGTTATGTTATCAGCATCTCCACCAAAGTTTTTGATGTTAATTTTAATCCAACGTAGAGCTGCGACTTGGTCTTTCATGCCAGCGTTTCCTGGTATCTCTTCTGTATCCAAAGATAAAAAGCCAAACGCTTCAAGCCTATAGTTAATTGTTATAAGAATTACTCCATGTCTCACGAGAAATTCGGGTCCATAATAATCATCGTTGCCACTGCCAGAACTGTAACGAATACCAAAGTTTTTAAAATTATTGCCGGTTTTGACTTTTTTTTTGTTAATATGATGGTTATTTATAGGGTTCCGTACCCAAAGGGTAAAAACGGGACCCTATTACTAAGACTCCGCTGTCCGTCTGTCTGTCTCCAAGCTGTATCTCATGAACCGCTATAACTAGAAAGCTAAAATTTTCACAGATGATGTATTTCTGTTGCCGCTATAACAACAAATACTAAAAACAGAATAAAAATAATAATTAAGGGCTCCCATACAACAAACCTGATTTTTTTGCCGTTTTTCGCTCTATATTAATAATGGTAACAGGTAGATGCTTGAAATTTTCACAGAATATTTAATTGTATGTCTAAACTTCAATACTACACTTCAATAATAAATAGTAAAATTAAAATAAAATAAATATTTAAGGGAGGCTCCCATACAGTACGGAACCCTCCGTGCGCGAGTCTGATTCGTACTTGGAAGATTATTTATTTTTGTATTACGTGATTACTCCGCCAATTATTAATCGATTTTGCTGAGTTTTTTTGGTAGGTAATATCTTCAGAGGAAATTGAACTTTAAGTTTTGACGAAATTGGCTTTGTCGTTTTTGAAAATCAACAATATAGTGTAAATTAATACGTCAATGACACATAGATCCGTTCGAACCATTCGAATTCCGTACACGGTGGAAGTCGATTATGCCATTTTTGGCGAATAATCATTATCAAATCTGGCGAAAAATCTAAATATTGCTATGCACTCTCTATTTTAAGCAATACTACTTCTAAGGAGATTGCAAAAAACGCCTATTACGGATATGTGTACCCTCATTTAACGTACGGTGTTATCTTTTGGGGAAACTCAGTAGATGTTGAAACTACCTTTAAGTTACAAAAAAGATGCTTAAGAGCTATTTATAATCTAAGGACAACCGATTCTGTAAGAAATGTTTTTAAGAAAAACAATTTGCTGACTCTGACCGGAATATTCATTTTGGAGATTTGTGTATTTGTAAAAAATAACCAAAACTACTTTTTTGAAAATAAATCAGCTAGATCGCAAATTTTACGTCCTCAACATAAATTTAATATTCGTGTAGTACAAGTAAATAATACTCTGTATCATCGAAGTTCATTTAATACAGCCATAAAAGTATACAATAGTCTACCTCTTCATATAAAATCTTTGGATGGAAACAAAAAACATAACTTAAAAAAATGGCTGGCTGAAAATACCTTTTATAGCATGAAAGAATTTTATGAATGTACAAATTCTTATAGGAAATAGACTGAAAATTATGATCTCATGTATAATCTATGTATAAATAATAAATAATAGCATCATGTATAAATAATAGCATGAAAGAATTTTATGAATGTACAAATTCTTATAGGAAATAGACTGAAAATTATGATCTCATGTATAATCTTTGTGTCATATTTAGTTATGATTATATAAAAGATATGTTAAGGTCGAGTTGAAGATGTTTATTTTACTAAAGTACCTGCATAGAGACTGAATGTAAAAAAAAAAACTTTATTTTTAAAATATAAGTGTGTCTAAACTTGGGTAAAAATATGTTTAGTGGTTCTATATGTACATTCATGTTATTAGTGTAGTGAAAAATTGTGTCGAAACTATTACTATGTATATGTATAAATGTTAGCCTAATTAGTGTCTCCTAAAATGTTATAGCTTTTCAAAATTTTTGAGATTAGTCAAGTCTCTAATCAACAAATTGCATGTCTGTTAGGACAAACTGTTGTGTCTAAAATTTTATTGTACCACCTCTATGTACACAGTTCGAAGCAATAAACGTATTTTATCTTTATCTTCAAATCATACGTACGTGAAACCTCCTCCATGTATGAATACCATGACTGGCAGCGGCTTATCAGGTTTCAAACTAGGGGTGTACACGTTCAAGTACAAGCAGTCTTCGCTTCCACTGAAAATTCCAGTTATCATGTGAACTTGCATGCAAATGAAACCAAACTCCTTGGCGCTGTAAACTCCGTTCCATGGCTGTTTGGGTCGAGGTGCCTGAAAAATGTGTAATAGCTAATGAAAGCATTGATGTCATTTTTTTCTTACACTATCGCGTTAGTCTTAGACTGTAATGGTAGATGGAAGTTATGAAAAATAAATGAAATGAAAAATAAGAAATTTTATTAAAAAGTACCTAACTTGGGTAACCTAACAATAAAGCCAATTGAACATTTGGATTTTCTATATTGGATAGCTAAATGTAAAGTAAAAAGTAAAAAGTAAAAAAGCCTTTATTTCCAACTACATGCAGTAATACATTATTTTTAACATTATTTTGACATTGCTATTATTATGTACATTATTTCAAAATTATTATCATCACATTATTTTAATATTATTATTTTATGTCAATTTATGTTATAACCAATAGTAATGTCCATTATCCTATAACTAATTATTTGTCAATTTGATGTTTCTGTCAAGTTCAATGTAGATGTCGCCATATTGGCGTAGGCCTCCCCCAGCTTCGACCATTGCTTTCTATCTCTTGCTGTCCTCGTCCATGTTTTCCCAAGTATTTGAGTAAATTCATCTTCCCATCGTCTGTTCGGTCTTCCTCTTTTCCTCTTCTGTTCTCTTGGTATCCATTCCGTCACCTTCCTAGTCCATCTATTATGTTCCATTCTGCATATATGTCCTGCCCAATTCCATTTTAGTGTTCTGATAGTTCTAATTATGTCTCTCACATCAAAGTATGGCAATTAAAAGAAAAGTTTATGATGTTGCCATTATGCCTTCTCTCATATATGGCTGCCAGACTTGGGCCCTAAGGAAAGAGGATGAAAACAGATTAGAAGTGTGCCAAAGAAAGATGGAACGAAGTATGTTAGGTATAAAACTATCTGATCGAGTCAACAACAAAACAATTCGAAACAAAACCAAAGCTAAATGTAGTATAATATAATTATATTGATATCGCTCTAACTTTTGTGAATTATAATATACACTAGACGACCCGCCCCGGCTTCGCACAGGTGTATTATACATATAAACCTTCCTCTTGAATCACTCTATCCATTAAAAAAACCGCATCAAAATCCGTTGCGTAGTTTTAAAGATTTAAGCATACAGACAAACAAATAAACGAAAATAGCGACTTTATTTTATACTATGTAAGGATAAGGATATGTTATGTTGAGCTAATCAGGCGTTACTTGTGATTTTTCATCTTAGGGATAGCCAAAATAAATCGAAGATAGAAGAGATAGAAGGCTACAGCCCAAACCGCTGAGGATATAAACTTGAAATTTGGAATGTAGGTATTATTTGCACATTGTACGACACAGTGGAGCAATAAAGACGAAAATTTTGAACTTTTGACCTTTAACGGGGTAAAACGGACCCTCTTCGTTTGTAAGTCACTTTTAATTTTGTGAATTTGAGATCATACAAAAAAACACGAACACACACACACACACTCACACACACACACACACACACACACTCACACACACACACACACACACACATTCCGAAAACATACTTACGTTGTTATCTAATTGTAAAAAAAAAAATCTTTGTGTTAAGAACTTTGGCTTTCAATTTATTAATTTTTTCTCAACTATGTAAAATATAACTATTCTAAATTTTATTGTCTATAATGTGTAACTGGCGTAATTTTTATAAATTGTGTACCTATAGGAGAGTCCATCGGCTCCTAAAATACAGTTTCTAACTAGTTTAGGAGCCTTTGGGTAAATTATTCAGACTATTGTAAACTTATGCCCAAATAAACAATTTTTTTTTTATTTTTTTTTATTTTTTAATTCTTGAACTGACTGACTTGTATTCATTCAACTTTGTATTCATGATACTATAAAATAAAAAATACATTTGTTCCTGTTTTTCCGAATTTTCTTTATCTAAGGGGTCAGGTAAGGTCCCAAAGTTGGTGAAAAAAGCATCAATTACATCCAACGAACTGAACGGCTATGGATGAAATTTGGTATGGAGGAAGCACACAACATGTTTCAATACCGGAAATATTATTATCCCGGAATATCTATAGGGTACCTTAGGGATATCCATGATTGTACAAATTACCACAGATACTGTTATGCCGTAAAATGAGAGTGCATCTTTAGAGATTTTTTTAAGTTATGATACCATGTAATGTTGTTTGAAAAAAGCCCATCAGTACGACATGCACTGTGTACATCATGGAAAGCATTCCTGGATTCCTTCAGCATATTAACTTCGTCACGGATTCTTGATACGACAATGAATTTGTTTCAAATTAGGTATAGCAGTAAGAAACAACATGCACTGTGGAACATCCTGAAAAACATTCCCGGGTTCCTTTAGGATAAATATTCTGAAAAACATTCCCGGATTCCTTCAGAATATCCTTACTAATATTATAAATCCGAAAAGTTTGTTGGTTTGTTGGTTTGTTACTCTTTCACGCACCAACGGAGCAACGGATTGACTTGATTTTTGGCATGGACATAGTTTAAAAGGCGGAAGGAGCTTTAGGATACTTTTTATCCCGAAAAATTGCATAGTTCCTGTAGGACAGGACAAAAACCATCGAAAGCGAAACTGTCGCCACTATCACAAAGACGCTAAGTGATTAATTCCTCTATGACGCTAATATGGACTAACGAAACGTCACAGCGAAACGTAAATAGATGACAGGTGACATTGTCTGCAGACTTTTATAAATCATAGGTAGCATGGCAGGGGGACAAATTATTTTTCTACCATTATATCCCTTTGAAGAGGAAATAAAGTATGGATTGAAAATGACAACTGACAATAAAATTGGATAAAATGTTTTTTCCCTCTGCATGCTACATGTTACTATGACATTTAATACCAGGCCGTCATTTTGTCTGACATTAAAAATATTTTTTAAATCTTCTATCATTAGAGGTTTAACATGTTTCTTTATTCTACCTTTATGGTAGAGAATCATCATACTTTAATATTATCAATCCAAAAAGTTTGTTGGTTTGTTCCTCTTTGACGCAGCAACGGAGCAAAAGATTGACTTGATTTTTGATATGGATACCTATGGTTTAAAAAACAGAAAGTGATAATAGGATACTTTTTCATCTCGAGAAAATTCGTGATTCCCATGGGATAGAACAATAACTGTTTCTCAGCAATGGAGCAACGGCAATCCGTTGTCAAGTCAATACTTGATTTTTGGGGTGGGCATAGTTTGGAAGACAGAAAGTGACATAGGACACTTTCTATCCCGAAAAAATTGTGGTTCCCGTAAGATAAGACAATATTTTTTTCTCAGCAACGGAGCAACGGATTGCCTTGGCTTATTGCATGAATATAAGTAGTTTGAAAGACGAAAAGTGACATAGGCCACATTTTATCCCAAAAACTTTAACAGTTCCCGTAGGATAGGATAAAAACTAAGTGAGCGGGCCGCGGTAGCAGCCGTCTAAGCGCCAGAAATAACCTGTCATGGCAAGTTTAGGACGTTCCTACATTTTTCGCACTCTTTCGCGGCACTCAACAGCGCTAGCCCAGACTCGGGCTTCATAACGGAGCTTGCGCTCCCGCCATAATGACGGAGTGTTTCGGAGCACAAGACACATCATCATCCACCACTCGGGACTAACCAGCACTGAGCGTCGGACAGCATTCCAACGCCCTGGTCTCAGTGCAACGGGTCAGTCATAGTAACCCAGCGCCTGCCTCTTCAACTGCAGAGGGCAGTGAGAACGGCCATCGCGATACCGACACTTCTCTTCCCCTGCAGCCCCACTGCGTCTGCCAACACGTTGACGGCATAGCGGAAGGTAGGGTAGGTGGCGGCACCCACACCACCAATTCCATATATCCCACCGCGGCCCCTAATCCTCGGTTGTCATATCAGAGTCCAGGAAGCAGCCTTACTTTATGAAACTAAGAAAGGTTATTCCCAGCAAGTAACTGGAGATAGAAAGACAGAAAAGTTGGTCCCTTTTATTAAGAAGCCACACCCAGCGCAGCAAAAAGAGCTGGACTTCATATGCCTGGCAGACGGAGCAGCACTAGAGCAAAATCTTAACCGAGAAATTAACATATTTACAGACGGCAGCAAAATTAAAGGGAAAGTCGGGACGGCATTATCCATTTGGGATGTTCCCGCAAGCTGAAATTAGCCAATTGGTGCTCCGTGTACCAGGCTGAGCTATTGGCACTTCTTGAGGCTACCGAAAAAGCATTAAAATTCCCAAAGTCCAGCTACAGCATCTTTTGTGACTCCAGGTCTGCACTGGAAACGGCAATTGGCGTCTCTTCCTTCCATCCCTTAGCAGTAAAATTCAAAGTTAAAATAGATTTACTACACGCACAAAATAAAATAGTGAAATTTTATTGGATTAAGGCGCACGCGGGGATGGAGGGAAATGAGAGAGCGGACCAGCTAGCAAAGGAAGCAGCACTGCACTCGAAGTGCAGACAGACCTATTTACGATAACTGCCTCGTTTCATTCGTCAAGTAAGAAATCCGAAAGGACTCTCTTGACGAGTGGAACCGACGGTATCAGGATGGACACACAGCGGCGGTAACCAAAACATATTTTCCGGATGCAAGGGCGGCATACAAGATCGTAAGAGAAATAGCACCAGTGGGAATCGTAACTCAAGTGCTGACGGGGCATGGTGGGTTTTCCCAATACTTACATCGATTTAAGTTGAGGGAAAGCCCATCGTGCATCTGTGAACCCACAAAAGAGGAGACTCCACTGCACATAATCTTGGAATGCACAGTTTATGGAAAGCAGCGATTTGATTTAGAACAAAAAATTGGAATTAATATTACACGTAAAAACTTTGATGAAATAATGAAAGATAAGATAAGATAAGAACCTTAGAAACAATTTAATCGAATTTTCCACAAATATTTGTAAAAAAGCAATAATTAGGAACAAGTTGGTATAAACTTGGCCGTACCATTGTAATGTTTATTTTAACTGCAAACAGCCAAAAACATTGAAACATATTTTTGTCAGGGATATTTCGCGATAAAATAAAATAAAAAATCCTCGGCTGCAGCGTCGCAAGAGCGGCACTGCAGCCCGCCTCAGTTGCGACACTCCTCATAAGGCACGCAACCTACCGACCATCCTCTCAGCCGCTTTAGTTAAAAGCGGCTGAACCTCGAGTGCCAGCCTCTAAGCTGCCTTGGGGGAAAAGACCCAAAGAAGAGGGAGACTTCGAGCGCCGCCTTTTCAGCTGCCTCAGACCTCCCCTACGACAAGGCGGGAATACACGGGGGGATTGTATATACACTCCAACCGTAACTTAACCAACAAAAGCATTCCTAAGGTATTTTGATATTAAATTTGTCGGTTAGGTTAGGTTTCGCAGCCGACATAAACATAAGCCAAAATCAAAATATAACGCGGGCGAAGCCGCGGGTAAAAGCTAGTATATATATATGTCGCGGATGGAAAAGGATTGGTCTCGGCGACCGAATCGCCATCGTCCGCCATTACGAATTTAAGCGTCAGTACACACGTGCGGTGCAGTCGGTGTTACAGGACAGAGTGAGCCGCTCCTCCACTCCTGCGATGACCGAACCACTGACTAACTTCATTCTCGAGTGAAACCATCAATTTGTCCACTCGACTCGTTCTTCGTTCGGTACGTCACAGCTCCCTAAATCTATGCACAGCGCCATCTGCGAGTGATACCACAGAGATGGCATAGATGGCGCTAGTAGTACTAAAATATCAACTCAATACGCCACACGACCATCCTGACAGGCAGCGCGTTCTCGCGCGTCTTTCATTCTCGTTGCAAAACACACAAAGTGCAGAGGGAGTTCCAACATCAAAAACACGCACGGTTTTCGGAATGCACTGAGTCACACAAAGCGCCAAGCTTTCAATGGACAACTGTACGCGAAGCGCGTAGCTTCCAACGTACCAATACGAAATACATGAAACACGGAGTTCCAACGTACAGCAAGCGCGGAGCCACATGAAGCGCGGAGCTTCCAATGCACTACAACGGAGCTACACGAAGCGCGGAGCTTCCAATGCACTATAACAGCGTTACACGAAGCGCGCAGCTTCCAGTGTACTACAACAGCGTTACACGAGGCGCGCAGCTTCCAGTGTACTAAATGCCGATACAAAAGGTGTAGAGTTTCTAGGAAGTTCAGTACGTTTCGGCAGAGGAGAAGTAATGATAACACTAGTCTTGCAATCGACAATTCCTTTTATTCTTCATTAACTTAAAGCATTAAAACTCTAAAAGATAACAAAATGACGTTTCGTTTTTCATTCATTAAAAGAAAAATTGAATTAATTGGCAGAGTAAAGAAACAGCTTACACAATCTAACAAACGATCAGCAGAGCGTCTAACATTTATTTACGCTCAGCTTACCAAATAAACTCTCAATCGATTCATAAACTTTCATAAAAAAAAATCAATACATTTAAGGACGTTAATTACAACTCAAAGTAGAGGCTAATGGCTCCGTTAACTCTGCATCTTCAGTTGTATCGTCAGAACCTACGTCTAGCTCACACGACAAATCTGGTAAGCCAGAGAGGTATCTACGTAATTTTTCGTGGCAAACATACTGAACACGTCCTCCGGATATAGGCTCCACCTTGTACCTTTCATTGTCACAAACCTCGATAATCTTACACGGATTAGAGAACTTCTCGCCCAATTTAGTGTTTACTCTGGGGTTCTTCTCAACCAATACAATGTCGCCGACAACGAACGGACGCACCCTTGCCTTGCCCTTGTCAAATCGGATTTTGTCAAGGCGTGCTTGCTCGTCCATCCTGACCTTGGCCTGCGCTCTAACGTCAAGGAGATCAAGTTTCTCGTACTCGTGAACTAAAGCATTGATACGGGGTGGGCTTTTATTACAACCCATTAACAGCTGTAGTGGACTTTTCCCCGTACTTTTCGATACTGTACAATTAATGGCCAATTGGATCTCACCCAGGACGGACTTTCATGATTTGCGCTCGTGGTTTTCGGCGATCGTAAAACAATTTGTGAGAACCGACATAAACCTCTCCACCTGCCCATTGGCTCTGCTTACGCCGCTTGCAATTTCGTGAAACTCAATGGACCATTCACGACACAGATCCTGGAATTCCTTCCCCGTAAATGAGGTACCTTGATCAGCTATTATCCTTTTCGGCGTCCCGAACAAGAATACAAAATGGCGGAGTGCGTTAGAAGCCGACTTCGCCGTCAAATCCTTCACAGCGGTGAGGTGGCAGTATTTTGTAAACCCGTCGACGATAACGATTACGTACTCTTTTGTGTTACGACTACCAGTAAGTTTACCGCTCGTATCTATGTGGAGTGTGTGTATAGGTTCAGCGACCTTGTCGATTGGATGCAAAGATGACTGCCTTGCACCGGAGGGTTTTTTATTAACCTTACATGGCAAGCATCGATCCACGTACGTTCGCACGCAAGTGGCCATGTTGGGAAACCAAAAATGTTCTCGTATTTTAGTAAGCGTCTTTTCCCAGCCCAGATGCTTAAGATCGTCATGGAAACGTTGAATTATTTGCCACCGATAATTTTTAGGCACAATCACACGAGACAACGTTTTCTTGTCGACTTGAAAGTTTTTGTACAGCAAGTTATTCTTCATGGTGTACGTAGACCTCAAACTCTGCTCTAAGGTGTCATTTTCTAACGCCTGAATAATCTTGTTAAGGTCGGGATCGAGACGCTGTTCAGCTTGTAGCCAATCGTCACGAACTTGAACTACGTTCACCTGAGTCAAACAGGTGGTGGGTGCAATCGGGTTCCTACTTAGGAAATCTACGTGAGGAATTCTTTCGCCCTTACGATACTCCACTTCAAAGTCAAAACTTTGCATAAACGCCCACCATCTGTGTACTCGAGGTGACAAGTCCTTTTTGTGTCGAGAAGCCTTCAAACTATTGCAGTCCGTCACCACTTTAAACGGCCTACCTAGCAAATAGCTTCTGAAATGTTTTAAAGCCTTAAAGACAGCCAACGTCTCCAGCTCATAGCTATGGTAGCGACTCTCGACCTCCGTAGTTCTCTGACTGTAATACTCAATAATTTTGAGCTGATTATCAAATTTTTGTGCGAGCACGGCACCATAGCCAAGTGAGCTGGCGTCAGTGTGGACCTCTATTTCGCGATCGGGATCAAAAATCGTTAGCAAAGGCGCCGACGTTAGATGTTTAATGACAGTGTCCCGAGCTTTAGTGTGTTCATCTAGCCATACCCATTTCGAGTCTTTTTGCGTCAACCGGTACAAAGGGGCCATCACCGTCGAAAAATTCGGAACAAACTTCCTGAAGTATCCTGCAAGCCCGTTAAACTGACGCAGTTCTTTAACATTACTAGGAAGTGGCGCTTTAGAAAGAGCTTCGACCTTCTTAGGATTCGGTCTGACCGTGCCGTTCGCGATAACGTACCCTAAGTACTCAACAGATGTTTTAAGGAATTTGCACTTATTCCAATTAAACGAGAATCCTGCGTCTGCTAGCGCCATCAGAACTTCCGACAAGTGTTGGAAGGCTTCCTCTTTATTCTTTGAGAAAATGAGGACATCATCCATGTAAACTGTAGCAATAACGTCTCGCAAAGGCCCAAGCGCTTTGTTAATGGCCCTTTGATACACCGCCGGAGCGTTGCAAAGCCCAAATGGCATTTTTACGAACTCGTATGCACCGTCAGGTGTAACAAACGCAGTTTTCTCGATCGATTCGGATTTCTCAGACATGGGGATCTGATAAAACCCGGATGCCATATCTAGTGTAGTAAAAACACATGACTGTCCTAGCGTATCTAACTGTTCCGATATCAATGGCAACGGATAATTGTCACGAACCGTATTAGAATTCAGCTCTCGGTAGTCAATGCAGAGCCTATCAGACCCATCTTTCTTTTTAACTAGGATAGCTGGACTCGAAAATGGGGAGCAACTCTCACGAATTATGTTTTTGGATTGCAAGTCCGCTACTATGTCTTTCATGGCTTTGCGTTCGGCAGGAGCTAGCCGATAAGGGTGACGTTGAACGATTTTGTTAGGATTTTTGAGTCTTATTTCCATTTCGCCCGTCTTGACTACCGATTGAGAATTCCCCTTAACAAATTTATCGTTGTAGTCTTCAATAATGGACCGCAAACGAGTGACGTCATCGTGGTCCGTCAGGTCGGTATCGAGATTCGCTATATCGGTACTCAGCAAAGCATAAACTTCCGCATTCACTTCACGGACGACGTGGACACCAGTGTTGTTCATTACTAGACTCAGCCCCGGCCGAGTAAAAACGTCACGTCCTAAGATGACGTCATAAGGCAAAACGTGAGATTCTACTATGACAAAGCTTGTTTCTATGTGCACGTCTTTGACTCGTATCGGTAGTGTAATACGCGAAAAGGAATACGCGGAGGCAGAGCCGATACCCGTAAGACGCGTAAACTCAGAGTGCCGGGTGCCATTAACCTCATCAGCAACACGCTTACAAATTAAAGAACAATCAGAGCCGCTGTCCACGAGAGCTTGTAACTTATACCCGTCTATGTTTATTTCAATAAGCGGGGCTTCAGATTGCGAACACACATTAACAGACTTTGTAGCGGGTTTGTTTTTGGCGTCTCTTTGTTTGGTGAAACAGACTTGCTCTGTGTGGCCTACTTTATTACAATAGCTACATTGAATGTTTTTCTCGACTGGCTTAATCACTGGTTTAGAGGCCTCTCCGCTAGTGGAGGTATGCGCCTGGGTTTTAGATTTACAATTACGTTTGTAATGCCCGACTTTACCGCAGTTATGACACACAATGTTACTACGATCGTTGGAATCTACCCTACGTCTTTTCTGTTCACTTGGTACAAAGTTAGAAGTGCTTGCACGCTTTAAGTTCTTAACGCTACAATAGGTACCAAGGTGTCTGTCCAGAGCCACAAAATCCGTAGGCGTATTTTTTAGCAAATCGGAACGTACCTGGTTATCGACGATACCTGAGATGACAACCTCTATCTTATTCGCCTCACTCCAGCCCGGTTCCAGCCTGTCGATCATAGCCATCTTGTTTGTTGAATACTCCACGTAGGTCGCAGCTTTGTCGCTCGTGTACTGCACCATGTCCCGGAACAGGTCGTGGAATCTTTTCGTAGCAGCAAACTGACGCGTGAGTCGTTCCTTAGCTTCGTCCCAGGTCTTGCAGAGAGGATAAGATTTCGATGCCCATTTGCGAGCACGCCCGCGTAAGTGCGTAAACGCGGCGTTTCTCGTTTCATAGTCGGTCCACTCGTTCTGTGTTCGATGGTGATCAATTTCCTCACACCACTGAGCCGCCGTGAATTCACAATCATCCGGATCAAAAGATGGTATGTAAACATCACTCGGTTTCATTTTCTTCATAATCGCCCTCGGTGTCGTACTTCCGGTTTCATTAACACGAAAACTTTCCGCCATACCACGAAAAAACGATGCCCACATAGCCGAGGGAAGATTAGGCAGGTTGCTTTCCGTAGGAGGCACGTTATTTTCGTTCCGGTGATGCGTGGTTTTTTCTTCGTGATTGTGAGTAGATCGGAAATTTTCTTGAGCCGGATCAGATGTTGGATCGTTGAAATATGGCTCGCTGGTGGTAGCCAAAGGTTGGTTGGGTACGCTGGAGGCGCGTTGTTCCGATCCCACCGCTGCTGTCGCGGATGGAAAAGGATTGGTCTCGGCGACCGAATCGCCATCGTCCGCCATTACGAATTTAAGCGTCAGTACACACGTGCGGTGCAGTCGGTGTTACAGGACAGAGTGAGCCGCTCCTCCACTCCTGCGATGACCGAACCACTGACTAACTTCATTCTCGAGTGAAACCATCAATTTGTCCACTCGACTCGTTCTTCGTTCGGTACGTCACAGCTCCCTAAATCTATGCACAGCGCCATCTGCGAGATACCACAGAGATGGCATAGATGGCGCTAGTAGTACTAAAATATCAACTCAATACGCCACATATATATATATATATCTTTGTGACGGATTCTTGATACGACAATGAATTCGCTTCAAATTAGGTAAAGGATTAAGGAACAACATGGATTAGTATATTGTTAACCATGATCCCGAAAAACATTCACGATTTCCTCAGGATCAAATAATAAAGAATAAACTTTGTTTCACACATTGTTAGAACACTGAATAATTTCTATGATATGTTGTATTTACTACAGAAATAACTAGAAAATGAGACATTTTATGGCTCGGGAAAAGTGTACAGTTCCCATAGGAAAAAACCTTTGTAACAGTTAACTAAAATAGTATTGGATTTATTTTAAAAGTAAAAGTTTACTTGAGATATACATAGTAGGTATATTTCTAGATGACATGCATGGTATACTATTCTCATCATTTGACTAACTTTTACAATGAAACCAACCACGAAATTGCGGAAATGAAATCAGCTATTCTTTACAAATAGTTCATTGACCAGCGACAAAATGTATGGAATAGCAAATTTTTGCTACAGTACATAAGAGTACTTACTTTAAATCTGAGATCTCCTAAAGGAGGCTCTGCGTAAGGAATTCCTTTGAAGCTGTAAAACGATCCTCCGAATTGGTTATTTACTAATTCTCCTTCTAGTACTCCCTGTGCTACTTCAACTTGAGCCATGATTCAAGATTCTATTGAACTCTATATCAAAATAAAATGAAGTATTCCTAGTAATTTTATTTTGCTATTTCTTACTATCCTGTAGGATGCACTGGGTATTATGAATGTAGTTAAGTTTAGCAAACAATTTTTTTTCTAGCCCTTATTACATATTAGGGACGTCTTATTGTTGATGTAGTACAGACAACAATGTATAGTACAGTGGTTATTTACCAATTAAAATGCAAGGGACATCTTGACCACAAACAACATAACCTCTTTGTTTTTTGTATTGAAATTAATCCTTTGTTTTTGTATTGAAATGAACGTAACTATTTAAATTCATGTATAATTGCACGCCCGTTAAGGGTCAACTATTGATTCCAATTTAATTTTAATGAATTTTGTACATAGTATTGTAACAAATGATTTTTATTCTTTAATTATCACACAAAACACACTGATATCGATACAATAATTTTGAAACTAAAAGTCAGTAACTTAGTATTCTGTTATTTATAGAAGCGTGTATGTAAAGTGTCAGTACTCGTAATACGAGTTATCAGAGGTTCGAACCAAAATCGTGTGTTTTTACAAGCTTTTATTTAGTTTCACCTGTCCCGTTGTCTGTCTGTCGGTCTGTAATCAAATCTTGCAAATCAAATTTAATCCACTTCCCGGTTACCGATTGAGCTAAAATGTTGCATAAGTAGTAAATGTGTAAATCGCGTGACAATGTATAATTATGATAACATGGTGCTGATTTGATGATGGAGCTGGAAGGTAATCAAAGGAACTTAGCAATGAAACGACACAACCTCATCGAGTTTGGGTTCATTTGAATGGTCTTGGCGAGTAGTTTGTCTTTCAATGGTAACCAGGGTCTCATGATGAAGCTGCAAGGTGGTCATAGGAATTCTGTATAGAAACGACCCGAACGACGAATGAAACCCTATCTAGTTTCGGCTCGTTTGATTCTTTTTGGCGATTACTTGTTCAGTCAAAGCTTTTTTTCAAAAATAATACCTGTAATTTGTGCCTGACTAGCTTCCTCTTTTAGTACACGACACGGTAGTTACGTATCTTCTTTTGTGTTCTATTATTTTAGCTCGTGTCTCATTTCTGTCTCACATTTGATCTCTCTTTTATCAATTGCTTAATTTGTGCCTGACTAGCTTCCTCTTTTAGTACACCATAGTTAGGTATCTTCTTTTGTGTTCTATTATTTTAGCTCGTGTCTCATTTCAGTCTCACATTTGATCTCTGTTTTATCAATTGCTTAATTTGTGCCTGACTAGCTTCCTCTTTTAGTACACCATAGTTAGGTATCTTCTTTTGTGTTCTATTATTTTAGCTCGTGTCTCATTTCAGTCTCACATTTGATCTCTGTTTTATCAATTGCTTTGCCTAGGCCTAGAATCATGGATCCGCCCCGTCTAACTGAAAAGAAGAGATCTTTAATATTTCTCTTACAGGCTGAATCAAACTTCTCGGCGGTTGTGATGTTAGCTACAAGCTGGGGATAACCCAATCCTCGCGCAGCTGTTAAGTGAGCTTCAGTCAGGATTGGTTTATCCGCAGCTTGAAGCTGACATCATAGCCGCCAAGTCAGTGTTACCGCGATAGCCAGTGGACTGTATAGCGAAATGTACATACACGCAATAGGTAAAATTAGTTACAATCAATATTGTACTTACCAAATAATTTCCGAGCCGCCGCCGCTGACCACGCACAAAATCACCGAGAAAGACCGTTGTGAAGTATGCGAATACCGGAGGAGTGTCGTCTGGCGGGGGTCGCCTGACAGTCCGCTGACAGGTGACACTGACAGCCCGGCGCGGGCGGCGCTTTGGTATTGGTGCAGAGCAATAATGGTTGCAGCAAACTTAACCAATTAGCGTGCACAGATAGTACTTAGTTTTGTTTTCAGTCCGTCGCGTGATCCACGGATCTAGACTGAATGTTTTACTTTTCATCACACACAAAGACTATGTTAAGTGTACCAACCCCATAGACTTGGCAGTTTTTCTTTTCTAAACATATTGATGACCAACCTAGATGAGCACTGGAAAAGAGCTTTTATAACATATTTGTTCGTAAAGTGGCTGTAATTACACCAATTTCAATATCGTAATGTATTTCATTACGCACTTGTGCTTTATTGTAATGTAAAGCGCACGCCGCCACCGACTGCAGAAGTCTGTGGTCTCGTTTCTCCTACTTTCACTCAAGAGAGTGAGAGACATTACGGCACTTGTGCGGTAATGTAATGTAAAATGTACGATGTTTCGACTGATGCACGACTTTCACTCAAAGTCAGAGTTTTATTAATTTCCTCGCAAATATGTTATAAAACGTCGTATGACATACATGCGCTTTGAAAATTACAGCCGAGGCAATATTGCTAGCCCGAGCCGTAGGCGAGGTTTGTACGGAAGCAGAGGCTTACCGCACTTATATCATAATGTACTATTTCCACACTACTCGCGAAGTTCCCTGATATTCATTGAAGCCACATAGATACCAATGTAGTCGATCGAGAAAAGAAAGAAAGAGAAACAATGATTTAATATGGCATGAGTTAGAAAGATACACGAAAAATATCTTGATTCAGTGGCTATACTCGGAATTTTAATTCGATTCCAGATTTGACATTAAATTTCATAAAATTCATTTGAAATTTTTTCTCTATTGATTCAATTGTCAAATCTGGAATCGAATTAAAATTCCGAGTATAGTTCCCGTGTTTTTCTCACAGTAGTGTCCAAAACCTATCCATATTTGACAGTTTTGACAGGTCTGGGCAAGATTTTCCATATATCTTTGTGGTTGAGAAATGCCTCAAGCGACAACAGCGCTATCTCTATGACGCGGATAGTGTGGACGTAAACTTCACTCCGCTTCTCGCTTCGTCTCACCCGATTAACGATCATCGTTGTCGGTTTTTGAGCCCGAGCATTATATATAATAATAGGCCCGAGTCAAAAGCCAAATACTTATTGTACATATATTGTTTGTTTATGAAAAATCGTGTGAACTGCTTGTCGCTGGCCACTGGTAGCTGTGGTCAGTGGCCCGTCTGCATCAAGCCTTAGATTAGATGTAGCTTATTTTATTTTAATATCGTACTCACATACGGAACCCCTGACGTTAGTTTTAGTTTACCTATATTTGAAAAATTCAAACCTACATACAAGTTTTAAACCTACTTCAATACTTCACACAATGAATTATTTATTGATGATTAGATTACGTATAGCTATTTAAATAATTAGAATTTTAATATTTTTAAACTTGTTTTCACGAATGAGAGACGAGACTCTCTCTTTGCTCTTCTGATTTTTAAGGCGTCACGTACTACACTGCTATTAGACAAAGCTTATACAAGGAACAAGGGTCCTGCTAGGCCTATGTTCCGTAGTGGATTTTGAAGGTGGATTATTGGAATGCTTTTCCGGACGATTTTAAACTACATATTAAATACAAGTGGTTTCTCTAGACAACATTATAATTTTAGAATAATAATTTATATACTAAGTAGTATAGTATATAGTATACGTATACTTAGGCCAGATAGTTTCCTTCCAGAACCGCCAAGACAAAGAAATTGAACGTCGCGTCGAAAATGCTTGGAAGAGCTACTGGTCTATGAAGGAGTACATGAAAGGCACTTTGCCTATTTCACTAAAACGCAAATTAATCGACATGTGCATCTTGCCCGTCCTAACCTATGGTGCCCAGACTTGGTCATTGACCGATTTACAAAGGTCCAAACTTGGGGTCTGCCAAAGAGCAATGGAACGCAGCGTGCTTGGTATCAAAATAATTGATAGAGTCCGCAACAGCACACTGCGTTCTATGACAGGGGTAGTTGATGTCGGCCGAAAAGCCGCCAAACTAAAGTGGGATTGGGCGGGACATGTGGCGCGGATGCACCCCGATCGATGGGCCAGGATCGTCACGGAGTGGGTGCCTGACGGACGACGCAGCCAGGGAAGGCCCAAGAAGCGCTGGCGTGACGATCTTGACTCGTTCGAGAGGGGTTGGCAGGAAGTTGCGATGGATCGCGAGTCCTGGAAGGAAATGGGGGAGACCTTTGCCCAGGAGTGGGACAGTATAGGTTAAAAAAAATTAAAAAAATATATACTATGAATATCATTGTCATCATCACGTACAACATTTTTTACCATTTGACCAACCTCGAAATCACGAAAAAAAACAACAATGATGAGTGACAGAGAACAGTGATATCCCAAAATAAGTCCTTCGTCTATAAAACACCTAATAAGTGTCAGGGCTCAATTAGGTAAATAACTACATAATAATATTGAGTTCCCTAAGTAATTCTACTTCCTACTAGTTAGAATTATCATCGTAATTACACAATAATTTTGCAATAGGTATAGATTAGAAAGTCATCACAAAATACAAGCCCCGTTTTGACATTTGTCTTCGCGACGTTACTAGAAAAAAGTGTTTCTTCAGTCAATTATTTTCTTCAGATGATGATGTTAAATTGTCAGTTGAGCTATCGTCACTCATATTTATAATTATTTAATTTTCAATTGTTTACATTTTGCTTAGACTTGCTTTGAGTTCGAAGCTCATAATTTTTTAGTAAAGATCACTACACAGCAGGTGAAATTCAGTAATTAATTGGTCTAACCTAGTATTTAAATATAAATAAATATAAATAAAAATATTAGTGGACATCTTACACACGGCCTCTGACCCCAAACTAAGCAAAGCTTGTGATATGGCTGCCAGAGACTGATATACTACTTATACATATTTTTTTAAATACATACTTATATAGATAGTAACTAAATAACACAGCAAACATTTATGTTCATCACATAAATACTTGCCCTGGGTGGGGATCGAACCCACGCCTCTTTGTACCAGTAGTTAGGGTCACTAACCACTGAGCCACCGAGGCAGTCGAATAAATACAACCGGTCAAGTGCGAGGTGGACTTAATAAATAAATCTTGATCGATTTTTTTTTTCTGAACCGATTATTAATAGGCTGTGGACAGTATGAAAAAATCGTAATGCACATCACTTTGCCGAGTGGGCGGTCCCATCCCATCAATGAAAAATGTAATTACCATCAGAACATTTCGATCCGTAAAAAATAGAGAACTTCATGGGCGCGAACTGTCAGAACGGGCCTTTTATTTTGTGATGAGCATACTATTGTTTCTGAGTATAACTTAATAAACTATTGAAACATTTACAAAAAAAATGTATAAAGAAAATTTATTATACCCATAATATATTTTACTGATTCTAAGTATAGGACGTCCGCCGACAATATGGACCGACGATATAATTAAGACGCTCTGGATTCAAGCCGCTTCCAACCAGTCTTATTGGAAATCCATAGGAAAGACCTTTGTTTTGCAGTGTACGTCTTTTGGCTGATAGACTGACGGAAGAAGCGGTATAAAGATTGCGGCCGTATTATGTACCGGGTTCTGAAGTTCGGCTTCGCTTTTGTTCCTGCTCGCGCCAGTTACTCGTGCCACAAGAGCGAGCGGGAGGAAAAGCGAAGTCGACGTCAGAACCCGGTGCAGTCGGTGCCCGGCCGCTTGTCAGTTTAGAGGACGATGTAAGTGGATTTGCAGATTATATTTCAACGCCAGCGTTTTCGAAGACACTCTTCCAGAAGACCAATTCGTCGGCTTTGTAGTTGTCTCCAACGGTCAGCTTATTTCCAATTTCCACGTACTTCTTGGTTGTGGAGTACTCGGGCCAGGCCACACCGAGGGTCCTGTCCGGGGTCGGAGTCCTGGCAACAAAATAAAAATAATTGTAAATTTTGTAAACCCGTAGATTTTCTGAAACTTCAATATAGGTACTGAGCCAAAGCATAACTTTCAAATAAAAAAAGGGATGAAAATCTGTTCGTTTGGGAGATAATTATAATGCCACCAATGTTGTTTCATTTTAGGGTTGTTAGGGTGTTAGGGGTTTCTATAGGGCCGGAAAACTGTATAATACGGCAAAAGCCGTATCAGGAACATCAATAATATATTCATAGATACATTGACTAACGACTATAATAACTTGACGATATAACTCCACTATAAAATATAAGTAGAGGTGGATACTTCGTTGAGCGTTAACAAACTTTATCTACACTAATGTTGTAACATTCTACTTATGTTTCCAATACTTGACTTATAATGACTACTGTTATAGCGCAGACAACATTTAAGCAATTTCACATGATGTTATAATATCCACATCGATATCGTAAAATCTCATTATAACATCGTGCGCTCGCTCCTGATTGGCCCTGCGCGCGCAGCTGCGCTCTCATTGGTTAGATTTTAATGGCGCCAAGTTCACTGTGACAATACACGTACGCGTGAATTTAATGTTTCGCAATATGTTTTTTATTTTTATTAGTGAAGATAAAGTAGTGTATGCAACTGCATAAAACACGGGTATTAAAACACGAGTGTGACTCGCTGCGCTCGTTTCATAATAGTAACGAGTGTAAACTTCATTATATGACAGTTGCATAAACTACTATTATATACACTGCAAGGCCTAATAAAGAAAGCAGCATGTATCCGTGGTATAATTATGTCAGATTATATATCTATTTAGGTATTATCTTACGCTATGTTTTGTGTATTGGGTGTTGAAAAGCTCTCGTGATTACTTTATTTTATAGGCATATACCTAGGCAACTTACCCGTATTTGGCAAAGTTGGTGAACACAGTGTTGGCTAGTTGCACTAATTTGTATTCCTTGCTGTTCTTGTCTACTTTCATATTTAGCCATTTTGCATCAAACAAATAAAGCAAGTCATCCAAATGTGACGCTCCGTGTATATCGTATTTTGCTCCTTTGTTTCCATAGAAGTTTCTGTCAGACAAACACGAGAAGATGTAGAAAAAGGTTTTGCTTTTTTTAATCGCTTGTAATTTATCCGCAAATCCATGAACATCGTACACGAAACATGCATCATTCATGTATTTAACAAACTCATTGAAAGATTCTTCTCCTATAGGTTTCTTTCCAAAATAGTACTCGTGGATACTGTCAGCAGATTTCAATATGGAGTCAGGAGTGCATTGTGTCAAAAGTTTTCTGGGCACAACCATCTCGGGGTAGCGATTATACGCCTTGATAAATTCTCCGAATCCATCAATCGCAACCAATATTTCTTCATTAGTATGACCAATTAGTACATCCACGTCGTTGATATTTCCTTTTTTGAGAATTTCAAGCGGTGTTTCAGTGAGGAAATGTTCCTGCCCAAGATTTTTCTCAACAACAGGTGTGAAATGATACATTTTCGCGATGTTGTTCGTCAGTTCTTCAGACGTTAATATAGCAGGAGTTTGTCCAATTATTTTTCCTACAGGAACTTTTTGTAGAAACTCGAGGAGCTCTTTAGGATCATTTGTTTCCTTGCCTAGCAGTTTACCGAGGACAAACGCTCTTCGTCTCGGCTGGTAGGCTTGCGACCAATCACAAAAGGGGACACCGCTCATCGGTATAGCTCTCTTGAACAGGCCTTTTGACATCGGCGATAGAACGTGGTAACATGTCGATGCACCTCCGGCACTTTCTCCAAAAACCGTCACGTTGTCAGGATCACCGCCAAGGTTCTTGATATTGTCTTTCACCCATCTCAGAGCTGCTACCTGGTCTTTAAGACCAGCGTTACCGGGGACTTCTTCCGTATCGAGACAAAGAAATCCCAGAGCATCGAGTCTGTAGTTAATCGTGACGAGTAGGACTCCGTGGTTGACGAGGAAGTCAGGTCCATAGTGTTTTTCATTCCCTGAGCCAGATTGGTACCCGCCCCCGTGGATGAAGACCATAACAGGTAGAGGTGTTTTAGGAGTCAGGTCTTTTGTGTAGACATTCAAGAACAGGCAGTCTTCGTTACCGGGGATCAATTCTCTGCTAAATATATCTATTTGTGGACATTCAGCACCATGAGATGTCGCCTTCCTGATGCCTTCCCATGGTAGAGGCGGTTGCGGGGCCTGTAATTAACAAAAAGCTGAATTTAATTTTAAGTTAATAGTTATTTATACATATATCTTCATTTATTGAGAATAAGATAAATCCTAGCTTAAAGTTCTATTTGTATCAAATTTTATCCCCATTTATAGGAAAACTATTTTTTTCAATGTCAGTCTTGGTCATTAGTAATACGAGTACCTAGTTCACAATCACAAGTAAATGTGTTCATAACTATAAATAGCAATGATATAATGATGATACACCAAATTACCTATTTAAGAAGTTCAAGAGGTCAGCAATCCAACAAACCACGAGTATACTTCGTATAAAGCTATTCGTAATATTTTCATATCTATGAATGGACGACCGATAGTCTTCGGATGGGTGACCGCGGGTGATATGTACAACTGAGCGCTATCGTGGCTCAGATGACACGTTAAATTGTAGGCCCAGTTGTTTTAACCGTTTAGCCATGTCAGAGGCCTACAGACGGCTTAAAAAGTTTGACACCAGGTCTAGCCATAGCCACCACAACCTATACGAAATTACTTATGTAAAAGCGATTACGCGTTTTATGAGTGTTTTTAAGTTCAAGGCCTTGAGTTAGCCAAATTGACCAATTAGATGAGTTAATTCTTGTGGCGTGGGAGTGATGGTTACAATTGAACAATGACATTGACAGTATTGTCATCAGTGGCGTAGCCATAGAATAATGACCAGTACAAGAAGGAGTACTAAAATAGCAAGAGAATACATCTCTTTGTCTCATTTTAATTATGAAATTTAAAAGGTGTTAGAAAAAGATGTACATATACTCGAACTTACGTAATTTCGAAGGGTATCACAAACTAGGATTGAGCTATCGGAGGTGACATGAGATTGTCATCCCATAAGCAACATGCTAGTGTTGTAACTGAGTCGATTAAAATATCGATAAGAAAATATATTTATT
Organism: Hypomecis atomaria; assembly: GCA_964007245.1. NCBI lineage: Eukaryota > Metazoa > Arthropoda > Insecta > Lepidoptera > Geometridae > Hypomecis > Hypomecis atomaria. The sequence goes on from OZ023291.1 coordinate 20,546,324, forward strand.
TTAACGTCGCAAAAATGATGGGGTGTTTTAAGTTTACGTGTCTATGTGTCTATCTGTGGCATTGTAGTTCCCGAACAGATAAACTGACATTAATTAATTCATTTAAAGGTAAATCAATCGGGAGTGTTCTGATCTATATTTCATTATTGTTGAAAATAATTATCTGAATCATTTCAAGATTATATATTCAGCTGCTTGGGCTGTAGATCATCTATCAGTCTGACATTCATACCTACAGATAGCGCGCGAGTTGAATGCAGTCGGGGTCTGAGGTAAAGAGCGGGAGCATCTCCCCCCGCTATCCGCCCGCCCCACCTCACGCGCCTGGGCGGGTTGGGCGTGCGGATAGCGGGGGGAGACATTCGCATTCCCAAGCTCTGCATTCAACTCGCACGCCTACAATAATTTGTATAAATCATGTCATTATTATACATTTACATATCAGAATAGTTTCGACAAAGCTCTCACTCTACAGTGTGATACCTGTAATAACAATAATGTAGGTACATCATTTGGTTTTAGACGTCGATGTTTAATATTTTCACCCACAAAGCAATCTTCCGAAAAATGATAAGAACAAATGTGGCTGTGTGGTTTTGGTGTCCAGTTTGGTCTTGAAATTAGTGTAATCTATTGATTTTTAACTACTTCATCTCTGGAAAATCTAAAACAAAAATAGGCCAAGTACGAGTCAGACTCGCGCACGGAGAGTTCCGTACTGTATGGGAGCCCCCCTTAAATATTTATTTTACTTTAATTTTATTATTTATTATTGAAGAAAATATAAAATTAAATGTTCTGTGAACATTTCAAGCATCTACCTGGTACCATTATTAATATAGAGCGAAAAACGTCTAAAAATTCAGGTTTGTTGTAGGTATGGGAGCCCCCCTTAAATATTTATTTTATTTCGTTTTTAGTTTATCGTATTTGTTGTTATAGCGGCAACCGAAATACATCATCTGTGAAAATTTCAGCTGCCTAGCTATCATAGTTCATGAGATACAGCCCGGTGACAGACAGACAGACGGACAGACATCGAAGTCTTAGTAATAGGGTCCCGTTTTTCCCTTTGGGTACGGAACCCTAAAAAGTAGTGTAAGTATAATTAAAAAAACATCGATACAGTCATTTTACCACAGCACTATTACGTGATAACCTGAACTATTATTTTTTGTAAAATATTGAATGAAAATTACACAAATTATTCCAAAATGTATGTAAAATCTCGTAATAATATAATTTAAAACAATTTCTGTTAGACGTAGCTGTTTTTAAATCACAAAAAGTGTATATATTCCAACAAAACTCACCGATGAAAAGTCACTAATTCATTCTTATTATTTTTTCGGGATGAATGCGATGTGCACCCTTTTATAAGACACGCCATTTGATATAAAATACACCATTCATAAAGAATTTATACAAATTTACATAGTTTTAGCACTTTGAAACAGTTATTTCTAATAAATTGTATTAAAACTCGACAACCGGCATTCGGTGTTGACAAACCATAGGCACGCAACCACTGACAGTTGATCTTCACAAAGAAGATCGCAGCTCCGTTATGTATTATTTTTGATTTAGTAGCACTATACTTATACTATTATTTATTCTGTGACAAATTAGAACCAACTTTTAACCATTTTGACATTCCAACTTGTGATTTTGACGTTAGACGGCAGACGTTGCGTTTTGTTTTGTTTCATCCACTCTTGCGTATGCTGTATAACCAGATATGAATAAGACAGCTGTTACACAGTTTTTATTTGAGCAAAATTTAGTACTCCCTCTAGTACGTTATTTCTCTAAGGGCGTAGCTATAGAGTAGCAGGGCTCGCAAAAATGCCACGGGCCTCCGACCCGAGGGGGCCCCGGCTCAAGAAGACGCAAGCTATGAAGTATAAGAGACGTATTTTTTCTGATGAAGATACGATTAGGTACCTGTAATAATGTTTTTTTTACCCAGTCGATCATCATGTCTATTAAGGCCGCTACACTATTACGAGATTGGGTAGGTATTGTATCTCTTATATGATACTGTCCAGCGTACGGTCTATGTCCACGGCCGGCGTTATGACGCCTGCACGCATTGACGCGAGCGCGACGTTACCGCTCCGTCGCGCTCGCGTCGCTGCGCCGCGCCCGGCCCACGGTAATGATATCTATTTTATGCAACTGTCATATAATGAAGGGTATTAAAACACGAGTGTGAGTTTATGAAACGAGCGCAGCGAGTTTCATAATAGTAACGAGTGTTTTAATACCCGTGTTATATGCAGTTGCATACACTAATTTATCTTCACTAATAAAAATAAAAAAACATATTGCGAAATATTAAATTCACGCGTACGTGTATTGTCACAGTGAACTTGGCGCCATTAAAATCTAACCAATGATCTATGCTGCGCGCGCAGGGCCAATCAGGAGCGAGCGCGCGCTGTTCTTTTTTTAATTCATTGGCACAAGATCTTACCAAAGAGTTTTGTGTACCTATGTAAGTTTAGTAGTTTCGACGAAGTTTTCATGTATAACCCAACTGTTTTCAAAAGCCAGCCTAATATCAAAATTTTATACAACTTGTATGAGGATTTTGACATAAGGCTCGCCAGGTTAATTGGTCGCGTTTTATTGATGTTATAATGAGATTTTACGATATCGATGTGGATATTAAAACATCATGTGAAATTGCTTAAATTGAGTGTTTTGTTGTCTGCGCTATAACAGTAGTCATTATAAGTCAAGTATTGGAAACATAAGTAGAATGTTACAACATTAGTGTACATAAACTACTATAGTGATAAATATATAGATATCATAACCGTGCCCGGGCGTACAGCGCGTGAACGCACGTGTTGTTTTTGTGGAAAAATGGCGGAAACGGCTGCCAAATTTGTTCAGATAGTAGAAAAAACTTGATTGGACAAGCTGCCGCGTTTCTAAATCCATGTTTGTACAACAATAATCTTGCCGAATATGCTAGAAAAGTTTTAACTGAAAAGGCTTGGACAAATAATCTACTATTGATATTTTTGTTTTTAATAATATATAGATGAGTCCCACGTCTTGTTTTTTTATAGAAAAATGGCGGGAACGCCTGCGAAATTTGTTGAGAAAGTAGAAAAATATCCACAATGTATGTTTGTACAACAATAATCTTTACTTTAGTTTAACTCATTCTGTACAATGGGTGAAACACACTGCCATCTTCTAATAATTCTCTTGCCGCTACAAATAATCTATAGTTGATCTTTTTAGTTATATTTGACGCTTTCGTATGGAGTGATAAGCCAAAATAACGTCTTCGTCATCCGACTTCATTCTCAAAAATGATTGAAAACGTATGCTTGCGGTACGCCTCGTGGACATAGACCAGTACGCTGGGCTGCTTAAGCTGTTCGACGTATTTTGAAGCGTGTATGAAGCTACGCCTCCGTGGACAGTAAGCCTTAGTCAAACTATGCTATGAGCGCTACTGACTGAAGCTAACTTAAACAGGTGTGCGAGGATTGGGTTCCCGCAGTTTGTGAGGAGCTAATTTTACATCTACCAAGATGATTCGGCCTATACTGACCTTGAACCGGAGTTTGCCGAGAGGTGGCGCCGCGTACGGGATCCCCTTGAAGCTGTAATACTGGCCGTCTCCCGTCACCAAGTCCAGGAGTTCCCCTTCCAGCCAGCCCTGGGACACCTTCACTTTTGCCATCTTTCTACCACAACTGAACTACCTACTTCTGAAATGTGAACATTGAAACCATTAAGTATTTATTCGATTTCTAATTTATCTTATCAAGAACGTTAGCTTAGATTATTGATATGCTGGTCATTATATATTACGAGTATGTTATCGAGGATAAATCAATTTTTGATAGGTTTTAACCGTTTCAAAATAAGAAAATAAGAATGATACTGCATTGTGTGTGCATGAATGGTATGTTAGGTACCTACATAAAAAATGCATTGAGGAATGATTCAAACAAGATTCATATTATATTATTCCTCATTGTTGTAATTGTTTGTTCACTTGCTGGTGAATTCACTAGGTCAGGACGGTTAGCGCAAACAAAATTAAACGAGTTTTCGTAAACTTAAACCGCCTTACCACAATAGATTTAAACGTTGTTTAACTGTGCAATTTGTACTGTTAAACATTGTCTAAAGCGTGCTTAAAACTTTTGTGGTAGGACGGGAAATGAGTACCTAGTTTATCTATAGAAGGCATAAAATAACGAATTTCGCACTCTGACTGAAACGATCAGCTTTAGTAATTAGGCTGATCTTTCGCGCAACACCTTTTCATTTTAATTGGGTATCCTGTTTTGGTTTGAGATGCCTTTCTTCCTTCGCGATATAATTTTTTGATGAAAGTCAGGTCTTGCATGGAATACTGCTCTCACATTTAGAATGGCTCCGCAAAATATGAACTGGAGGCCCTGGAGTCGATTGAGAGGCGAGCCAGGAGGCTGATTGACAACGACACCTTGACTAAGTCGCAGCTGCAAAGTCTCGAGCATCGACGTAGGGTAGCGTGTTTATCAGCCTTTTATCGGATACACTTCGGTGAGTGCGCCCAGGAGTTGCACAATCTGGCCCCACCTGCCCCTTTCTTCTATCGCACGGCTAGACAGAAGCGACCAAAGCGCCACCCTTTTATGGTGGACATTCCGCGCGTTAGAAGCAAGTTTCGAATCCTCATCCCTCATACCTACGAACAGCCAGAAAGTGGAACGCTTTGCCTGGGTCAACAAAAGTACAACGTGGGTGTCTTCAATTCCCGAGTAAACAGGTATCTTCTAGGTAAACGTGCTACACTCTAGACCGCATATCTGCTTAACATCAGGTAGTATGTAGTCAAACGCAAACCTATACGGAATAAAAATGATTGAATGAAAGACAGATTTTACGTACTGTTTTTCCAAAGTAAAATATATAGAATAGAAAATGTATTGTATGTATTCACAATTGTATGTTAATAAGACTTAGCCATTTATTTTTCTACAATTACAACTGTGACATTAATTTTTAATAAGATTGGTAAAAAACTTTTTAAAATTAAACGGTTTTATGTACTAAAAGCTAAAAAATAACCACTCAAAAATAAAATCGTGGGGCCTTCTTTGCTTGGAAGATTGCATTATGTACGTTGCGCCGCACGGTTTTATTTTTGATTTATTATTTTTTAGCTTTTAGTACATAACCGTTTAATTTAAAAAAGTTTTTTTCCCAAATTTAATTTTTGTGGTTTTAGTTTTAATTTTATTACTAAAAACTGTGTTCTACATAAAAAGCCCTTCCATTTGATACCTATATTGAGGAGATTGTGTAAAAAATGTAGTCCGCAATGTTGTTACGGTGGCCATCTTGTATTATTTACGTCAATACTGAATCCAAAAAAAAATATTGTCATCGAAACTGAAGCTGTATCAATCTGTCCACGGGAAACGGGGTCAAATTTCAATTACTAGTTCATTGATGGGTAAAATACAATATCACACACACACACTCGCGCAAGCAGTAGCAGGAGCAGGTAAACATTTTCGCCGCGAGGTAAAAAGAGGGCGGGAAATTACTTCCTTTCCTACGCCGCGCCGGCGGTCTACTCTCCCACCATCTTACGAATTTTCGATCAGATCACGTGTCCTGACGCAAGTTTAACCTTTTACACATCCCAAAAAGTGCACAACGCCGGTAGAGAAGTTTTTACTTTAAAATAGTTTTGGCAAGTAAACAATGCTTACCTACCGTTTTGTAGATACTACCAGCTACTATAGGCCGAACCAATCTCCTTGGCAGCTGTGATATTAGCTACAAGCTACAACCCAATCCTGACTAAAACTCACCAGCTGAGCGTGGATTGGATTTCGCGCAGAATGTACATACAACCCGGTCACAATATCTGTGCACCTAACTTCGTGACGTCATATCGAATTATCGGGACGTATATACATTACCGGACATCTAGTATACCGTCCGGACGTAAATTATTATCGGGACGTGTATCGGCAACGAAGATGCTAACCGTACTGTCGCACCGGGGAGTGCGCGGAGAGGTGACAGGGGAAGCGGGAGAGGTGCCGCAATCCAGCGAGGTGCACAGATATTCTGACCGGGTTATAGGTACTAACTTCGCAGCCGCCAATAAGTTCGATTCAGCCTCTACCTAAATTGCAACATAGGTACCTACTATGATATTATTATAATTGGCATGATGACTAAAAAATAATAATCAGTCCGTCAGACTATCAAAAAAATATTAGACACGTATTTTTCTTTTGTCATTTAAACATAAATTGATGCAGATATATCCCGTCAAAGTTCCGCGTGACGTAACAAGTGCCATACAAATGTGTAGACTTCTGTAAGAGAGGTGACTACCTCACGGACTTATTATAATAACGATTTTTACCCAGTCATCATGCCATTCATGCCTATTAGGTGCCGGTTGTCATGGAGTTTGTTTCCGTGTTTTTTGTGAATATATTTTTATTACTGCAGGCATTTACATAATTTATTATTTATGAACATTGAAACACGTTCACAGTTCACACTAAACCAAGGTTACGAACAATGATACCTACAGAGTTATACAGAACTGGTAAACTACGCCAAAAATAGGTGATTTAGACCATTAAAATTAACAACTTTTACTATGGGGCCAAATCGTGATTCAAGATAAAAGTCAGCTGGTTAATATATTTTGTAGATTCCGAGTTCAAAAATCAAAATCAAAATCTAAATTTGCTTTATTCTTTAGACATATGGAAATGCGCTTAGAATCGTCTTTTTTTTTACAAAGGTTTTCGAAAACATAATATAATTATAATAGGTAGGTGTAAATTTACGTATTCACCAAATTACTAATAACAATTTACCTAATTACATAAAATAATTGACTACAAATTAGAACACCCTAACTTAAAATAATCTAAAAAATTAAAAACAATATAGTTGTAATTTTGTACGGGACAGCAATAGGTTTTTTCGAATAGTTTGTTGATTCCATAGTAATTGATCATTATAATGGCCTGGATAACCCTCTTTCGGCTAAGTACACCTTTCTAAACAACCCTGTCTGATATTATAACTTTTTCAGTAATTTATTGATTAAGAAAGTTAGCTGTCAATCAGTTAAACAAACTTGCAGTTTGCGATTAGGTACTTTTAGGTATAATTATTATAACAAAAACAATAAAAGCCTTTATTCAATTAATTGTTAAAAATACTGTTTATGAATATACCTAGTTATAATTATAATGAATTCATCCATCCATCCATCAGCCGTAGGGCGTCCACTGCTGGACATAGGCCTTCTCCATGGATTTCCGATGAGACCGGTTGGAAGCGGCCTGCATCCAGCGCGTTCATATTTTATTTTAATATTCTTATTTTTTAACACTTCAATAATTAATTAACTTACCTGAATCTTCTTTTCGGGATGTCTTATTTATTAAATATTGTTGCGGTAACTAATTCTGTTATTTAATAATAATATACTATATAATTTCCTAGCAGTTTTTCACGTCTGACTTGCTTGAGATTTTGATGCTAAATGGCTTTAATGGCTTTGATGCTTGTTTTTGATGCAATGGTTGTGTGGTTCGCGCACATTATGTCGGGCCGCATCGCAGCGCAGCAAAAATCCGCTCAAATCATTTATATGTATTTTATATGAACTAGTGAACTAACGCACACTGTGGCGGAGCGCAGCGGGCCGCATTTTCAGCATTTCCATACTAATATTGTGGCTCTCTCCGCCCCGCTGCGACCCGACATAATTTAGCCGTACCTACGATCTCACTATCGGACTGCACTGTACCGTTAATTTTGCCACGGTAATGATATCTAATTACCGTGTTTTTGCGTACTCAGCTGTGTTAGGACTTTAGGAGCAATGCATACATACAGCTGTCTCATTATCTTTTGTTTGATGTTCGCTCTTGCCAATTGTACCGTGGCGCACGCCTCTTTCAGCCCCGGTTAAACGAGTAAGTTCTCAAGCAATCAAGAGGGCTATGCTTGGAGTCTCTCTGTGAAACTGAATCAGATGAAAATACATATATAGGCCAACTAAAGTGATCGACATAGTCCAATGGATAAGAATTAGTAAGTCAAAGTGACAGTGAGTATAGCGCGGAGAAATTATGGCAGCAAAGTTGTAAGCAATTGGATCATTCACAGATACTTGCCTTTGCATGTTTAAAGATAATCCTAATGGTCAAGCTCAATGATAGATAGTAGGCAGTGCCTTACATGCTGGCGGCATTACCATGCTGAATGGCAATCTTGTGCTTTGAGCCAAATTAATTAAATTAACATCGACATTTTGGTTTCGAGATAATTTATATAATTTAGTATCACGTTTTTTGAAGTAAAATCTTCTTTAGCCGCGTTGTGCACTTTTTGGAATAGGTAAAAAATGTTAAACTCGCGTCAGGACACGTGACATGATCGATTTAATAAAGCCATAAAATATTAGTGTGTACAAGACCAAGACTGATAAATATATTAAAATAGTGTTGTTACGATATAAGTAAGTTACGATATAAGTTACATAGATATAATTATAGTTTATAGAATTTGTTATATATAAATACTAGAAGTAAATATTTTGTAGAGAACTGCTTAATATCTAGTAAGTAGAGCTAATGTTACCTCTCCTTAAATTGCGTCGCCCTCACGGGGTCAATGTCACTTAGTTAAGACTCTAGTTTGTAAGAACTTTTGTTGTAACAGTGCATTGTGCAATAAACGAATACATATAAATAAATAAATAAATTGTAAAACGGCGCAGGGCGCTTGCGCGAGTGTGCGTCTGTGATACCTATTGTATTTTAACACAAATGAAAGTACCTACTTTATATGTTCAAGTTTTTACTTCTGCCGGCATTCTCAGAGTGCAACCCGTTGTTTTAGGGCAAGTGCCTTTATTAATTTACAATTATTGTAAAAAAAAAACTTCTTTTATACTACACCTGCTCGGAAAGTACCTTGATACTTTATCAAATTTACGGTAGAAAGTACGTCATTGCATATCGAACAAATATGCGGGGAGAAAACGCATCTGAGCGGGCGAGAAAAGTGTATGAAAATCCATTTCTTACGTGGTTTTTCTTTTTTAATTTTGGGTAAGACTATGCGCTGGTAACCTAAATATCAAAAGCCAAAAAGTTTTTACAGTGAGTTTTTATCTCCAAGTTCGCAAAATGACACTGGCCACTAGCTGTGTGTTGGATGGTGTCAAACAATTTGAAAAAAGAACATGTGAAAATTGCAGACGCCATTGGCGCCATTTTCAAGTGTTACATTAAGCTTCACTAACTGCAACAATTTCAATATAAATTTCAATTAGTAAAGATTTAGTTTTTTATTTTCCTCGTAGGTGTAGTATAAAGCACTATGTATCACTCGAGAGAAAGTGCGATTCCCGATCTCGGGTGTTTTAAAGCCCTCGCCTACGGCTCGGGCTTCAAACGACACCCTCGACGGTAATCGGTCACTTTCTCCTCTCGGTGAACAATGTACTATTACATTTTCGTTAGAAACAGCGAAGATACAGAACATCACATTTTAGTACATAACTCTTGGTTTGTCGATCTGACTTAAACTTGATGAATTTTTCCGTATTATACTATCACTTCTCATAGTTTACATTTCTTGCTTACAAATAATTATTGTTTATAGATCATTGTTTATAATTATATTCACGTAAATAATTTTCAACGTATAAATATTTACATGACCAATTAATTCTATTGCATTTATTGTAATTAATTTAATTGTATATTTCGATCGACGAACAAAACATTACAAATGATTTTTAAAAATATAGAAAATTTATAATACATATAATTATGTACGTACAAGTTTTTTTCAGTAATTGATATGTGTTGTGTGTCAATATCGATGGATATTCATTCTGCAAAGATATCTTTGTAAATTATGAAGAATTAAATTCAAAAATATATCAGAACAGCGGGGCAATTCTGTCAACCGATCTCGTTACTAAGGTGATACGTTCTTGAACCTGTCTCGTTTTTCTGACAGTTTTGAGCGGTCGGAACTGTCAGAAAAACGAGAGAGGTTCAAGAACGTATCACTTCAGTAAAGAGATTAGCTAACAGAATTGCCCCGCTGGTGGTGGTTGCGACGCGCGACCAAAATGCTGGTGTCTATTTACGCTGCCATGCAACTCAGTGGGCACGAGCATTATAATTAATTTATTGTGTTTAGGCCTTCAGTGATCGGTGAACAAAATGATATTTGTGTATTATTAGGGCCTCATTATGGCCATTGCTCCTCAAGGTTAGGTCTATGCTCAACAAAGAAAAGTGAAGAGGTTTCTCTATGTAGCTACCTACTTTGAATACCAATTTATTCTATACCTAACTAGCTGCCAGTCCCGGCTTCGCCCGGGTACGATTGGCTAAAGAAGACAAATAATAAGGATCCCAATTTTCTTGAAAATATAATCATGGGAGATAGTCTAGCTTTCCAACAGTGAAAGAATTTTTCAAATCGGTTCAGTAGTTTTGGAGCCTATTCTATGCAAACTAACAAACAAATAAATCTTTCCTTCATAATATTGGTATAGATTACAAAATATTAATTTTTATTTTCATACGTTTCAGTTTTTAAAATAAATAAATAAATTATTCAATTACAATTAATCTCAATTATAGAAGCTAAACATAAATTGCTATGACAAGTAATTTCTATAGTTTAAAGCTTCAATATTCAATACCAGCTTTTTCATAAATTTTCTTCCAGAAAGCGAATTGTTCCCCTCTGTAATCGGCCCCAATCTTGAGTTCTTCCCCTATGTCTACATATTCCTTGGTGCTGTTCTCGTACTCCGGCCACGTGACCTGAAGTTCATCATCTGGAGTTGGTGTTCTGAAAATGAAGTAGTATTAATCAATAATAATATAATATTATGCTTGAACTAACAAAGATAAGAAATTGTACTTATACTCTGTGGATACTTATATGCACCATTTCATTAGACTTACAATAAAATTGTATTGATTTAATCATTAACATCCATTTACTCATCCATCCATCAGATATAGAACGTACACCAATCGACATAGGCTTCCCCATCACTACATAGTATAACACAAAGTCGCTTCCCGCTGTCTGTCCCCGTGTATGCTTATATCTTTCAAACTACACAACGGATTTTGGTGCGGTTTTTTTAAATAGATAGAGTGATTCAAGAGGAACGTTTATATGTAATAAACACCTGTGCTAGGGCGGGTCGCTATAATATCATTTAATAACTATAACATAAACATTGGCCATTAGTACTTAAAAATAAAGCATGAAAACTGGCTGGCGCCCGTACTAGTAATTAAACTGAATTATAGGTCGCCAGAGCCCTCCGTCGATATTTGATAACATTATTAGAATCGATCAGTAAATTACAATATATTTTAATTTTGAAACAATAAGAAAAGAAATACATATATTTAATAATAACTAACATTCATAGTGCACTGGATCCCACACTAAGGTGTCCTGTGTCCTCTAATCGGAAAATATTTTCTATTTAATAACCCAGGGGCAAACAAATATTTGCAAAACCTAGCTAATACAAACTACATTGGAACCTGTCGACCTTGTTACCTAACTGGGTTTCCAATTTCTAAAAGTAAATATTTGAACTGTTATTTAAGACATTTGTCGATGTAGTAGGTAACTTGACTGTAACTTAAATATTGTAACTTTGTATTAGGAGACAAAGCTTAACGCCTGATTCAATTAAATAGATAGCTACTCACCCGTATTTGGCAAAGTTGGTGAATATCTTGTTCACTAGCTGCACCAGCTTGTACTCCTTGCTGGTTTTATCGATCTTCATTTTCAGCCATTTAGGATCAAACAAATAATGCGTATCGTCTAAGTGAGAAACTCCGGTCAAGCCATGTTTTAGCCCCATTTTGCTATAAAAATTTCTTTCTGACTCACATGAGAATACGTAGAAAAATCTTTTAGTGTTTTCGCTTTTCGGTATCCTCTGAACGAATCTATGAATATCGATCAAAAATCCGACGTCCCCCATGACTTTGATTATCTCTTTGAATGTGTCTTTGCCAATTTGCTTTTTGCCAAAATAATATTCGCGAATACTGTCCGAAATGTCTAAAATATTATCAGGCGTGCTTTGCTGCAAAATTTTTCTAGGCACCACCATCTCAGGGTAGCGGCTATAATGTCCGCAATATTCTGGAAGTATACTTGCTGCGATCAATGATTCCTCACTAGTATGACCAATGAACAAATCCACATCATTGTTTTTTCCTTGTTTCAGAACTTCAAGCGGAGTTTCGGTAAGAAAATGTTCCTGTCCAAAATCTTTCTCAACTATTGGGGTAAAGAAAAATATTTTTCCTAAATTATTTAGAACTTCTTCAGATGTTAAAATTGAGGGGTTTTGAGCGATTATTTTTTCGACGGGGAGGCTTTGAAGAAAATCTAGAAGTTCTTTAGGGTCAGTAGTTTCCAGACCCAATATTTTCCCGAGCATAAAAGCACGTCTTCTCGGATAGTACGTTTGCGACCAATCGCAAAACGGCACTCCACTCATAGGAATTGCTCTCTTGAATAGCCCTTTAGACATCGGTGACAGTAAGTGATAAGCTGTAGAAGCCCCTCCAGCACTTTCTCCAAAAATAGTCACAATATCAGGATCGCCGCCAAAACTTTTGATATTGTCTTTCACCCATCTCAGAGCTGCGACTTGATCTTTTAGGCCAGCGTTACCAGGAACTTCTTCTGTGTCCAGACAAAGGAAGCCTAGTGCATCGAGCCTGTAGTTGATTGTGACTAGCAGTACTCCATGATTGACGAGGAAGTCAGGTCCGTACATTTTTTCATCCCCAGAGCCACACGCGTAGCCACCGCCGTGGATAAATACCATTACTGGTAGCAGAGTCTTAGGATGAAGATCTCGAGTGTATACGTTGAGAAAAAGGCAGTCCTCGCTACCAGGGATCATTTGGTTGGTAAACAGGTCTTTTTGTGTACATTCGTTGCCGTGAGATGTCGCCTTCCTCACACCTTCCCATGGCACAGGTGGTTGTGGACTCTGAAAAGCATACGCGGATAGTTAATTTATAGTTGTATACCGTTTTAAAGGATGACCTGGATTTGCTTATCTATTCAAATACTTAAATAAACGTTTCAAATAGTAAATTAAATAAAACGAATAAGATTTCCAGGTCAGCAAAGCAGATACGTTTTACATTTTATTGTAATAGGAAGTACATCGACTTCAAGAATGTATAATTTTTTTGTATGTATGTTCCGACAATTATAAATCGATTTTGAAGATTTTTTTTCGTAGACCATACGTAAGTGGTGGTCCTGTTTAAATTTTATTGAAAACGGCTGAGTCGTTTTTGAAAATTCAATAATGATATAATAAGTAATGTGAAACTTAGTTCATCGATAAAACATTGATCCGAGCGAACTATTCAAATTCTGGACACGGTTAAAGTCGGTTCTGCCATTTTTGGAGACAAAAATAATTTTGATTTCTAGGTTATTTTAGCTGCACTTTGCGCGTAACACTCTACCTTTGACTATGACCATTGATATACAAAGTTATTCCTAATCAATTAGCATCCTTTTAGGGGCTTATTCAGTACCTACATCAAAACTAACAATTGTTGTTCTGCGACTTTTGTCAAAACTAAAAAAAAAATGTTGTTCCGTAGAAAAATATCATTCACCCGCGACAAAGTTTATGAAACCGCTGATTTTTTTTTTGAGTTTTGAAAAAAGTCGCAGTACAAAAGTTGTTAGTTTCGATGTACAGAATAAGCCCCTAAAAGGATGCTAATTGATTAGGATTTAGGAAAAACCCTGTATAATATTTTTACCGACCTTGAACCGGAGTTTACCGAGAGGTGGCGCCGCGTACGGGATCCCCTTGAAGCTGTAGTACTGGCCGTCACCCGTCACCAAGTCCAGGAGCAACCCTTCCAGCCAACCCTCAGACACCTTCACTTTTGCCATATTTTACCACTTCCACTGTAACAGTATTTATTTACTTCTTCTTTCGGTAAGTTACAGTAATGAAACTAGTTGGTACGCCTATCACTTAATATATTTTATTTTTATAAAAATGTCACTGTAGCATGACTTTTGTTTTAATAATAAATTAAATTGGGCAGGTATCTAATATTTGCGGCTATCATATCACGTACTGAACAGATTCTCTTTTCTGTGATATCACGTATCTACAAATGTCTACATCGATACTTTTTAGATTATCATATTATTTTCGATCAGTCCTTGCTGTAATGAGCTGTGATATCAAAATAAGTAATGATTAAAAGCAACATCAGACATGTATTTGGAAAATTATAGTTGTGTGTGACACACTAACAAATTTGTGTACAAATTATGTTGTAGGTGATGTTTATTGACCTTTTTAAATTACATGGAACACTAACAAACAAAGTATCATCCAGTTAAATGGTAATACACAAATCAAAAAGTTCTGGTATGTAAAATTAATTTAAAAAAAATTAAACCATGGAGTAGTAGCACATTTTTTGTGTTTCAATAAATTGCAACACACATCGCAATAAATATGATAGGCAATAAATGGCAGCACAAAATTAAACAGAATGAAATCACAGAATACATAAATAAAGACTTAATTTACAAAGATATTTAAATAATGTAATTCAAAATTTTGAATGGTACAAACACAACTGAATTACTTGATGTGCATGATACAAAAATTAGACTAGGTACCATGCAGGTAATAGTACTAAAAAAATCAAACACAATAACACCGTTTTCTTAACGAAAAATAATACATGTAGGTACTTATGCAACTATTAAATAAAACAGACATGGTATAGTAATTATGGTAGAATGAGGACAATGCAAAGGTTAATGTACCTTCGAAGGTCATTTAAGAGTCATCATCTTCAATGTAGATAAATTAATTTAATACGTGAGAAATAAAATGGAGTTTTAGTTTTACAAACAAGTCAAAATATAATAACGAGAGAGCGTTCATATATTGGGTAGTTTCAATGTTTCTGTAAAAACACTGCAACTATTTATATAAATAAGTTCTTATCCTTTACTGATAATATGAAATTGTTGTAGATTAAACAGATATAAAGATATGACAGTCTGTAAATGACTTGATAAATAAATTGCACTTACCGAGAAGTCCTATAGCGATATAGTTGAGGAACGTAGTGATTTAGCAATATAAAACAGTTGTTTAGACTTTTAAACTGAACTAGGTAGACCGCAGCTGCCAGGCCAGTTGGCTCTTAACGACTGACTGGCGAGCAAATCAGTTACCATGTGGAAAAATGATTGTGTTTGTTATTTTTATTCCTATTATGTATTTATTACATATTATATATGCCTACAATGCTAAGGCTACTTGTGTCTAACGGTTATTGTTACTTATAGTTAGCTTTATTTCTTTATTTAAACAATACAATTAGCAATATTGTTTATTGTTACTTATTAAAAAAATACATTTAGAGTCTGGCCAACGAAAGCTGTCCAAGAAAAAAGAAATTTCCTTAAATGAAATTTAGCATGGACGTAGTTTATAGAAGTACGTGCATGCTAAATTTCATGGAGATCAGCTGAGCGGTACTAGAAAACAAGCTAACAGCTCTTGATTTTTTAAAATTCCCGCCTTTTTTCTTGGACAGCTTTCGTTGGCCAGACTCTATTTATTTTGAAAATAGCTTTTGTAAACGAATATATCTTATATAACATTTTTTAAGGGTCTGTGGATGATCCAATTGCTTTTTTATGTAGTAGTAGTTAATTGTAGAAACGTTATCCAAAACTTCTTCAGATGTGAAATGACTAGTCGCTTTATGATGAGTTCTGGCAGCACAAACATGCTGAATGGCAATGCGTATCGTTGGGTCAAATAAAAAACAGGATTTTCGTCAGGCGTTGCGGGTCGCGGTTCAGACGCTTTTTAGGCTTCCGTACCCGAAGGGTAAAATCGGGACCCTATTACTAAGACTCCGTTGTCCGTCTGTCTGTCACCAGGCTGAATCTCATGAACCGTTATAGCTAGAAAGCTGAAATTCAATCACAGATGATGTGTTTCTGTTGCCGCTGTAACAACAAATACTAAAATTAGAATAAAATTAATATTTAAGGTAGGCTCCCATAGAACAAACCTTACTTATTTTTAACCCTTACCGTTATTTTTTGACCGTTTTTCGCTCGATATTTTTAATGTTAATAGGCAGATGCTTGAAATATTCACAGAATATTTAGTTGTGTATTCAATTCTATAGTAAATAATTAAAAAAACATATATTTAAGGGGGGCTCCCATACAGTACGGATCCCTTCGTGCGCAAGTCCTACTCGTACTTGACTGATTTTTATTTAAAACAATTACGAGCCAGTGAGCGTTCGTGGTTGAGATACCAAATTCTCTGAACGGCCGAACTATACTCGTAGTCAGTTATACTTGATCAGCACTTCCCGGCGCAAACCTTGTCTACAGTCGACCAAAACCTGGGCCCCATGATGAAATCAAAAATAGGGGCAGGCGTTCAAAAAGTCCTCTACTGAACATGGGATGACCCACGAAGAGCAATATAGGATATACGTTAATAAATTATCGCTTTATAGTGATACCACAGATAGGTATGTCGTAATTTGGCAATAATATAAAACATTTGTAGAAAAAAAATTGTGGCAATTTTCTAGTCAGTTTTATTTACAAAATTAATCTTTACTTATCAACTGTTTACATATATTTTCAATTCAACTCCAACTAACGCAGAGCGAATTCTTAACATAAAAATATGATCGACAAAAAAAAAACACTTTCTTATTTCTAGTTGCTTCATATGAATTGAATGTGCAGTTATCACAAATATTCAAATAAAATAAATTATTACTAGTTATTTTATCAATCAATCAAGAATTGATTCACTTCCTTAAAATTCCACTCCGACATCGTTGAAGAGATTCTGCCAGAAAGTCAGTTCGTCAGCAAGCGGGTTGGACTTGATTTCCAGTTTATCGCTGATGTCCACGTACTGCCTGGTATCGCTGTCGTATTCCGGCCACGAGATGCCGAGAGATTGGTCCGGAGTTGGGGTTCTGAAAGATAAAGCAACCGTTAAAAATCTGCAGTTGACTGATTGACTTAAGAAAAAATACGTTTCTAGTATTTGTTGATAGTCTATTACTAATTATATTTATTTAGTCATCATGCCCATTCTCTGAGTAAGTAGCCACGAACTGAACTACGAATTCGGAAATGGAGGCTTATTAATACGTTCACCTCTTATTGGAATAAGATTCGATATAAGCCAGGATGGAAAGTTGAATGCAACCTAAACAAGTTAGTATTTTGCCGGAGTTGGGCCTATTAAATACCTTGCGGCTGAGATTATGATGATAATGATTTACATCTAAATATTGCCATAATCACCAGAGAGTCGGCGTTAATTTGGTATAAAATGAATTCACACGTAATATGGCAGTTCCGTACAATGAATACCAGTAAATATTCTTGCGTTTAAGTAACAAAAGTACAACAAAACATTAATTTTTCTTACCCATACTTGGCGAAGTTGGTAAAAGCAGTGCTGACCAAATCGATAAGTTTATATTCCCTGCTGTTTCTATCAATCTTCATGTTAAGCTCTTTGAAATCAAATAAATACAGCAGATCGTCCAAATGTGCTGCCCCGGACAAGCCATGCTGAGCACCCTTGTTACCAAATGCATTTCGTCCAGACAAACAAGATAATATGTAGAAAAATCTCTTGCCGTTCCCAACTTTTGGCAACTTGTTGATAAATCTGTGAATATCGTAGACAAAACTGGAATCGCTGATGTATTTGGCCACCTCTTTCACAGTTTCTTTACCAATGGGCCTATCCCCAAAGTAGTATTTACGGATTTTATTTGCAGCGTCAAAAACGGTGTCAGGAGTAAGCTGGTAGATGAGTTCCCTGGGAACTAGACTCTCGGCGTATCGGTTGTATGATTTAGCGAAATAATCTATCAGGCTGTCTGCAGCCAACAAAGACTCTTCATCCGTATGACCAATGAGCAAATCAGCATCGTTGAATTTAGTTTTCTTCAATATTTCAAAAGGAGATTCAGTTATGAAATTTTCTTGGCCAAAATCCTTCTCAATAACAGGAGTAAAATGATACATTTTCACAATATTTTTGGACATGTGTTCTTCAAATGACAGAATGGTAGGGTCTGTGTTAACGATTTTTTCTACCGGAACACTTTGTAAGAATTCGAGCAGTTTATTCGGATCATTAGTTTCTAGTCCAAGTTGTTTACCAAGAGTAAAGGCTCGCTCACGGGGTTTATATGGCAGCGACCAGTCACAACTAGGTACTCCACTCATGGATATAGCCTTCTTAAATAGACCCTTTGACAAAGGAGATAAGAGGTGAAATACGACAGAAGTTCCTCCACAACTTTCCCCAAAGATCGTAACATTCTCGGGATCGCCTCCAAAGCTGCTGATATTTTCCTTGACCCATTTTAAAGCTGCCACTTGGTCTTTCAGCCCAGCATTGCCAGGGACTTCTTCTGTGTCCAAGCATAGAAAGCCGAGAGTTTCGAGTCTGTAGTTAAAGGTAACTAATACAACTCCATGATCGACGAGGAAATCAGGACCGTATTTGCTCTCGTTACCGGAACCGCTCTTGTAGCCTCCTCCATGGATGAAGACCATGACTGGTAGAGGGGCCTTAGGTGCGAGGTCTCGGGTGTAAACGTTGAGGTACAGGCAGTCCTCGCTGCCGGCGACCAGCTCATTGGTAAGGATATTAAACTGAGTGCATTGTGGACCATGGGCTGTAGCTTTTCTAACTCCTTCCCATGGAAGAGGAGGCCTTGGTGCCTGAAATAATTATTCAAATTTATTATTAATAAGTTGTCAAGTGCGTGTCTAGACGCGCGTATTTTATGGTTCCGTAGATGGTGATAATGATTATAATGAAGAAAAAAACTAATTTGTATGACATTAGATGGCTGAGTGCTAGAATAACATAATTGGCTAACAAATATATTTGCAAGGTCAGCCTCTGAGCTACAGTGCAAGTTTAAGAATTTCAATTTTCCTTAACAACTCAATAAGTTATAATTCCACAGTGCTCTAAATAATTTTCAGATAAAGTTTTTAATAAGTATTGTCTATAAACTCAGAAAGTTTAAACATTCTATCCTATACGTTAGTGTGACTTTAGCCTTGCATTCATTTTAAAAATTCTATTCAACGATACCCCACATGAGGGGGTGGAGTTGAAAAAATGTTTATCATCACTTTACATGAATGGGAGCTACTCATATTTATATAGTTTAGAAATTTTTAAGTATTTAAAACAGATCTTAATAAAACTGAGATACTTAAACTATCAATTTGGTTCATAAATGTGAAAGTTATAAGGCTTCGTAGTATTAGGACGGACGGACGGACGGACACAACGAAGTTACATATAGTTTCTTGTTTTACTACGGAACCTTAAAAAAGAAAGAAATTATAGTAAACAAATTAATGAGGAAAGAGTTTTAACTCGAATTTTGAGAGCATAAAGCATCACACAGATGCCGATTAAAAAATATTATCTGTATTGATCATAATATTTGATCAGGGTGAGACATCAAAAAGATGCTATACACATACTTAGTCATCATCACCACATAGTATAAAATAAAGTAGCTTCCCGCTGTCTGTCCCCAAGTATGCTTATATCTTTAAAACTACACAACGGATTTTGATGCGTTTTTATGAATAGATAGAGTGATCCAAGAGGAAGGTTCATAATTATGTATAATACACCTGTGCAATGCCGGGGCGGGTTGCTAGTTGAAATAATAAGTGCAACATCATCTTATCACACAAATCGCAAATGCAGTGTCCCCGGAAAAACAATATCTGATAAAGTTAATCGGAGATTACATAAGGTACATTTTATTATTATGAAGATCAATGCAGATGATTTACTCGTAGCTACAAAGAGAATTGTACAGTACGATGGCAAATCAGTATAATATGGGATTTTGTATGGGATTTTGTACACGGTGGTAGGCGGTGGTCCCATTTTTTGCGAAAAATTAATATTACTAAAATATAGTATTATACGACACATTTTTCTTGACATTAGAGTTACCTATTGGATAGGATCATAAAACTACCATGGTTACCGACATAGCGGATTGCCAAGTTGAAATGGCAGTAGGCAGGTAGCACTAAGGACTGATGACCGATGGGGTCGAAGAGTTCTCGAGTGGATACTAGAAACTGGCAAGCGTAGCGTAGAACGTTCTCCCACAAGGTGGACCAATGACCTCATTGCTACTGCAGGATTTTTGATGACATAAAGATATCTTCCACGTACCTTAAACCTGAGCTTGCCCAAAGGTGGCTCTGCAAACGGGATTCCCTTGAAGCTGTAGTACTGACCGCCGCCTTGGACCAGGTCCAGGGTTTCTCCCTCCAGCCACCCTTGGGACACCTTCACTTTTGCCATGTCGCTCACTTAATTTGAACTGAAATAGGAAATGTTTTACATCATTATAGCGTTATTAAAGATGCTTATTACCTCTCGCGGTCACCCCTCCACAAACTGACCGTGTGGGAATGTTGTTTAATTCCGGTGATCGCTGACAAATACCTCGTCAAACTACGTTACGAGTGCTACAGCGGCCATAAATAGTAGGTAGTGTTTACCAGGTTCAAATCCGGAGTAAATAGGTACCTTCTAGGTAAGCGTGCTACAACCTAGACCACATATCTGCTCAACATCAAGCAGTATGTGGTCAAACGCAAACCTCACTACATAGTATAAAACAAGTCGCTCTCCGCTGTCTGTCCCCATGTATGCTTATATCTTTAAAACTACGCAACGGATTTAGATGCGGTTTTTTAATAGACAGAGTGATTCAAGAGGAAGGTTTATACTCGTATTATGTATAATATACCAGTGCGAAGCCGGGGCGGGTCGCTAGTTTAGAAAAAAAAAAGGAAATAATGGCTAGTCTATGCACAAAAGTGCATCACCTAATTTTAATTTTTATTAATTATAATATTAATATTAACGTGCAACAAACGTTCAGTTAATTTGTAAATGCCAAAACCCAAAACTCGCAAAAAAAAACCGCTTACGCTGAACTACTGAAACTCCCTTAAAATAAAGAAATAAAAAAATATTTTACTCACAAATGTTTTATGTATCCTCAAAAAGATCAAAAAGACTTCTTGTACAGAATATAAGTCTCAACTATTTTTATAGAGGAGCTCACGAGCCCGCGACTGATAGTGATATGATTATGTTATGATACGAGCTCGAAAACATAAACCTATTTATCTGATTTGCCAGTCATTGGACTCTTTTGTATTCTCATTGACAGTGCTGATAAAAATATGACCACGCCATAGCACCGTTGTCATTACTAGGCTTAATATGTCGTTAATAACGAATGTAACGACATGTCGTCTGGACGACGTTTAGGGCATTTTCAACCGACTTCAAAACTGGAGGTTCTTTTTAGGGTTCCGTACCCAAAGGGTAAAAATGGGACCCTATTACTAAGACTCTGCTGTCAATCTGTCCGACAGGCCGTCTGTCTGTCTGTCTCCAGACTGTATCTCATGAACCGCTTTAGCTAGAAAGCTGAAATTTTCACAGATGATGTATTTCTGTTCTGTATAACAACATATACTAAAAATAGAATAAAAATAATATTTAAGGGGGGCTACCATACAGTACGGAACCCTTCATGCGCGAGTCTGACTCGTACTTAGCAGATTATTTTTAGTATGTTACCCGATTATTCTGCCAGCACCTGTTCATACCAGCTTGCCAGGTATCCATGAACAAAAATAAGTAGGCAAGCCTTAGAGGATCCAAGATCCTCTAAGGCTTGCCTACTTATTTTTTATTTATTTATTAGAGGCAAGCCTACTACATCGTATTTGCTAAGTTAAACACTATCATTTGGAATCAAAATTATCTGGTTATCAAATGGGTTAAGGTATCGAAAAATAATAGGCTAAGTACGAGTAGGACTCGCGCACGCAGGGTTTTCATTTTAATTTGATTATTTATTATTACATTGTTTATACAACTAAACATTCTATAAATATGTCAAGCATCTACCTGCTAACATTAATTAATATCGAGCGAAAAACGGTTAAAAATTCAGGTTTGTTGTATGGGAGCCTCCCATAACTATTAATTTTATTCTGTTTCTAGTATTTGTTGTTATAGCGGCAACAGAAATACATCATCTGTGAAAATTTCAGCTTTCTAGCTACAACGGTTTATGAGATACAGCCTGGTGACAGTCAGACAGACGGACAGACGCACAGACGGACAGCGGAGTCTTAGTAATAGGGTCCCATTTTTACCTTTTGGGTACGGAACCCTAAAAATGACTTAAAATTAATTTAAAAATAGCTATGCCATGAACAGCTTGAACACTTTTCGATTGGCAAGTATATTAATATCATGAGCGTGTTCGTAAATAGATAACATTTGATAAAAATATGTCTTACTGGTTATCACGTGGGTGACGGTCGTTCTTTTATGTCTCTCCCTCCCTTATTTAAATAATTATTTTTTCCAAAAAATAGGATGACCGACTTCACCCATGTACAGAATTGGCAAACATTTCGCACGGATCGATGTAGCATTTTACACATTGTTGTTGATTTATCAAAAATGACTCAGCCGATTTCAATAAAATTTTAATGGAACCAATTTCGAAGTATACTTTTTCCAATAAAAAAATAATTATTGAAATCGGACTTCTACGAAAAAAGTTATGCGTGGTTTTACATTAAAAAACATATACGCGTCGTATTGAGTACCTGCTCCGGTTCGGTACGTCGGTCGAAACATATGTATAAATATGGCATACTATACGTCGAACTGCTCACAAAAACAGTAAACATTCTGTTCTATTAGTAGATACTTTTTGGGAAAAATTAGGCAAAAATTTTGACATAAGTAGTTGGTGCGATATAATTTTTCAGTACCCAGCGATATGACAATCACTATTTTAAAAAAAATTGGTTGTCTTTAAGGTCGGTTCATGGACGATAATTTTACGTGATAGCGTCACATAGAATAATAACTAAAGTAAGTAATAAAACCGTACTAAAATAGCAAAAGATATACATACACCCGAACATACGTAATTTCGAAGGGTCTCACAAACTAGCGTTGAGCTAACTCGACTGTCCAAATTAAAAAAAGTAAAAAGTAGTAAGGTAAAATGATCAGATTTGAACCTTCTGCTGAAACTAGAGGGTTCAAATTTCCGATAATAAAAGACAAAGTGGAACCAAATTTTAACCATTTTGACATTTCAACTTGTGATTTTGACGAATGCCGACAGACATTGCGGTTTTTTTTTGTTCCCCTCACTATCGCGTATGCTGTATAACCAGTATTAACCAGATATGAATATGTTACCTCGATAGCTAGTGGACTGTGAAGTGAAATGTACCTACATACACGCAATAGGTAAAATTAGTTACAATCAATATTGTACTTACCGAATAATATCCGAGCCGCCGCCGCTGACCACGCACAAAATCACCGAGAAAGACATAAAATTGTTTATGCAAAACCGAATATGATAAAAAAAATGTCTAGTAAGTAAATTACGTCACCGGCGATATTGTAATGTTGTTTTTACAATTGTGTTTCTATCTATATTGATGATTTCGGTTTATCTAAAATAAAAATATTGAGTCGGATGACGCATCAAAAATTCGTATGCAACATCACGTTGGAACTAAAAAATAAAGTACCTATCATTATACAGAGTGTTGATTTTCAAAGTTCAGGGGGTTTCAGAGTTGTAGTACGCATCATAATGAAAAAGTTTTACTGTGGGACTACTTAGTTCGGAAATCACAAAATTTAATAAAAGTTAGCTGACTCCCCACAATACGTATTCCTTTTTCGCTATTTTGGGGTTAGTCCCACAGTAAAACTTGGTCGTAACGATGAGTAACGATGATATCTATACATCTTCTATACATCTATAGATATAAATAAAATTGGAGTGTCTGTTTGTAATATTGAAATAACCGTTTTTTACTTCATGTAAATGAGTACATACACCAAATTAACATTTTATACAATTTTTGTCTGTCTTGTCTGTCTGTTTGTTCCTGCTAATCTCTGAAATGGCTGGACCGATTTTGGCGGAACTTTTATTGGCAGGTAGCTGATGTTATAAGGAGTAACTAAGGCTACGTTTATTTTAGAAAAAAATCTTTTTATCTCAGGCTAACGCGGATAACACCGCGGGGCGCAGCTAGTCTTAGAATATGTCCATCGTCTAGAGAAACATCCAGCGATCTTAGTTTATCTACAACTAGCGACCCGCCCCGGCTTCGCACAGGTTTATTATACATATAAACCTTCCTCTTGAATCACTCTATCTATTTTAAAAAACTGCATCAAAATCCGTTGTGTAGTTTTAAAGATTTAAGCATACAGACAAACAAACAGACAAAATAGCGACTTTATTTTATACTATGTCAAGATTTCGGGAGCGTCGCGGTGGTGTTTTATGATTAATGCTATCAATAAAAAGTACGACTCATTTAGAAGTCATATTATCTAATCTAATCCTAACCTAACAGACTGAGTTGGAAGTCTGTTCCCTTAGATGGTAGCTTAACTAATGCTTGACAAAACTTATTCTATTTAACATTAAACTTATCTAAACAAAGGAAGGGGTGGGCGTCGATGCGCTTTCACCCTGCACAATAGAGGCTTGCGCACATGTGCAATGGTAAAAGGATGTGCCGTCGGTCGGGTTAACTGGCCAACGGTGTTGATAACACAAATATGTAGTGTTGATGATGATGACACGGTGAAAAGACAAGATCATCGTGCTTCAATAAGCCAATGATACATCAAAAATATGTTTTAGTCATACTCAGACAGTAAAGTTGATTATATTTGTATAAAACTGCGTTATCGGATACCTTATCTACTTCTATATTTAGACTATGATATTGTTACATAAGCTGAAATTCAATATTAATGTTTTAAAGCTATAATAGTTTCTTTTAGCTATGTTAAATGTTAATTGTATTGTTTTTCTATTTTCTGTTTTTGGTGTGAAACAATAAAGAATTATATATCTATCTAATAAAAACAAACAAGTAGGAATCATACCCTCGCATTTATAGTTTGATATGAATTAAGGTTTTATGTGGGTGGCATTTACAACTGAGGGCTAACGTGGCTTGGATAACACGTTAAATTGGAGATCCCGGTTTTTTTAACCGTTTAGCAATCAATGTAAGAGGCCTTCAGACGGCTTAAGAACTCTCATGAACTCATTTAGTATTATGATATTTTTATATTTTGTTTTAGGTGCAAGTATTTTAGATATCCCTTCTATGTTGCGTTCTACTCGTACTACTATATAATATTATTTTTCGGTAAAATGGGACAACCGACATAACGTAGGTACACAGTAGGTACATTTGGATAGTTCACTCAAATCGATACTTATAATAATATCCCGTTTTTAGGGTTCCGTACCCAAAGGGAAAATCGGGACCCTATTACTAAGACTTCGATGTCCGTGTGTCCATCTGTCTGTCCGTCTGTCACAGGGCTGTATCTCATAAACCATGATAGCTAGGCAGCTGAAATTTTCACAGATGATGTATTTTGGTTGCTACTATAATATCAAATACTAAAAATAAAATAAAATAAGTATTTAAGGGGGGCTCCCATACAACAAACCTGAATTTATAGACGTTCTTCGCTCTACATTAATAATGGTACCTGGTAGATGCTTAAAATTTTCACAGAATATTTAGTTTTATATTAGGCAACATAAATACATCATCTGTGAAAATTTCAGCTGCCTAGCTATCATAGTTCATGAGATACAGCCCGGTGACAGACAGTCAGACAGACGGACATCGAAGTCTTAGTAATAGGGTCCCGTTTTTCCCTTTGGGTACGGAACCCTAAAAACAACCATTAACATCGATTCATAGTTGGCTGAATAATTGCGTAACATCGTACAAAAACTTACCTCATTACTACAAAAAAACGTAGGTAGATTGCCTCACGGTGTTTTCCTTCACCGAAAAGCCAGTGGTGTGAAATTCCGAACATAAATTCTAAATAAGTCATTGGTACAGTACAGGGACCGGGTTTCAAACCGATGACCTCACGATTGTAAGGCGGGAAACATTATCACTAGACCACCACAGCCTACGTATTTAGGTAGTTACAATTTGCACGAGTCTACATGAGTTAAGCCGGCTTCAACATCCCCTAACTGCGTGTGTCCCTTCCTGTTTATTAAGTTATCAAACTAATAATCCTAGATACGAGTATAAGTTCAGATTATACTCTAAAGCTCTACTCCTTACTCTACCAGGGTATGGAAATCTGACTCAAGTTTCAAATTACAAACTGATTCATCATCATCAATAACAGGTATACCTAGGACGTCCAATACTGGACATGGACCTCCCCAATAGATTTCCATATGCCTATTTCAAGCAGAGTCGAATAAAATTAGTATTTACCTGTCAAAGATTGTTTTTCCTTCTTTATCCAAAGGTCCAGTCTATTCTTAAATGTTTTTATAGTTCTTGCTGAGATTACATCCTCAGGCAACCTATCCCAATTGTAGACAACTCTATTGCATAGGATGTTGTGGGCAGTGTGGTTTGTGAACACTGCTACTAACTGCGTACTAACATAATGTTTGGTTTCGGTTTTCGTTTTTACCTTGTTGAATTCGTGACACGTTATAAAAGTAGACGTATACACCGTTATAAATAAATTTTGTTTTTCTGTTAGATTTTAATGTCATGTTTTGCTGTGGTGTAAAGACAAGTTATATTGCACTCATCGTTTACGCATAATATAACTTCTAACAAAGCTTAGATAGATGCGCAAGATTTCAAATTTTCCCAAAATTAACAGAAAGAATCAAAGATTAATCCCAACGGACGAGTACAGTTCTTTCCAAAATGCTAATGAATTGTTGGTATACGATATGGTTCCAGTGGTGAGGTCCCCTGTCTCTCCGATGTTCAGGTAGCTCCTGTGAGGGTCGTACTCAGGCCAGATCACACCAAAAGAATCATCTGGTGTAGGAGTTCTGAGGAAAACAGAGAAATATATAATTCATACAAATGTAGAATAAAAATTTGAAATCTGCCGATTAAATATTGGCTTTTATTAACAGTATTGTGTAACGTCGTGAACAGACAAATGAGGCAGGTTTTTTATACATGGTGAGTGCGTCGGTGTTGCGCCGCCATAGTTCGACTGACAATCCAAGGCGTAGTTTCCTTGTACGTGTAT
Organism: Hypomecis atomaria; assembly: GCA_964007245.1. Taxonomy (NCBI): domain Eukaryota; kingdom Metazoa; phylum Arthropoda; class Insecta; order Lepidoptera; family Geometridae; genus Hypomecis; species Hypomecis atomaria. The sequence goes on from OZ023291.1 coordinate 20,573,691, forward strand.
AATTGTGTCACTACACGGCGAGGCGTAGTTTTGCCGGCCTCACTTGTTTTGTTCACAACATTCTCTCTTTATTGTTTGGTCTGAGGTAGCAAGGTAAATTTTTGTACATAATTCGTTTCTTAAAATTGATGTGTTGTTTGTTTACATATCAAATATACAAAAATAAGTTACTTACCCGAATTTTGCGAAATTAGTATACAATGTTGTCATCAGTTGGACATACTTGTATACTTCCCCATTGACATCCACTGTGACATTGTAGCCGCTGCCATCGAACAAGTACCCGAGATCATCCTGATGGCTTGCTTGTCGTATTCCAAATTTTGTGCCTCCAGCTTTAGAATAAAAATTTCTTTCCGAATAAATTGCAAACCCATAAAAATATCGTTTTGTAGACTGCAATTTTGGCAATCTTTCTATAAACGCGTGGATTTCGTACACATAGCGAGCATATGAGTAGTAAGTGACTAATTCTTTAATTGTCTTCAAACTTATTGAATGATCTCCAAAATAGTAATTTTGTATTTTTGCTGCAAGCTTTAATACCTGTTTAGGGTTTTGACAGTATGATATTTTGTATGGTACTAAGAATTCTTTGTAGTTTGGAAAATATTCAAGAAATTGTTTTGTGACTACAGAGGCGACACGCAAACCTTCTTCGGCCGTGTGCCCTATCAGAAGATTGACTTTGTTTATTTTCCGTTCATTCATTAGAGTGATTGGACACTCTGTCAAGTACTGACTAATATCTTTTTTAATTTTTTTCTCAACCACTGGTGCAAAATATGTAACAGTCAAAAGGCTAGCTGCTGCCTGGTCTGCAAACAGTAAATCAGGGTGTACACCAATAATATCATTGGCGCTCACGTTCCGAAGATATTTGACAAGGACGTTTGTGTCATTCGTCTCCACGCCCAACTTATAGCCAAGAGCAAAAGCCCGTTTTTCTTGCAAACTCGCTATTCCAAAATCTTTGGAGTACACTCCGCTCATGACTATGGCGTTTTGAAATAACCCTTTAGCTGCTGGCGACAAGATATGTAGCGTTACAGAACTACCTCCAGCGCTGTTTCCAAATATAGTCACTCGATTAGGATCACCTCCAAAACAATCAATATTCCTTTTGACCCATTGCAGAGCCGCAATTTGGTCTTTTAATCCTGCATTACCTGGAGCTTCTTTATTGTTCACTGAGAGGAAACCAAGCGCACCAAGTCTGTAATTTATGGTTACTAGAATTATCCCATGATCTATTAGAAAATCTGATGCATAAAAATCATCGTTTCCAGACCCAGTACTGAATAATCCTCCATGAATGTAGAACATAACTGGTAAAGGTGTGGATGGATTGATATTGGGAGAGTATACGTTAAGAAAAAGGCAGTCTTCGCCCCCAACTATTGTTTTCGTCCCAAAATTATGAGATTGTAGACACACAGAACCATGTTCTACAGCACTTCTCGTCCCATTCCATTCCAGAGGTGGTTGAGGAGCCTGAAATAGTTTATTCAGATTTTTTATCGAATAATTTCTAAAAAACATAATAGTCAGCATTACTGCTTGAATCCCAAAACATTTGTTAACATTCTTCCTACAAGTCATTCACTAGCATCAATAAATCTTTACTACCAAAATTGTATATGTATAGGTATACTTAGTTACTCAATCGACGTCTATCGGATTGATTGAATGTAGGTACTGATGAATGAGTCGTATGAAGCAATCAAAAGATCACATGCACATCAAGCATTAAAAGCGTCGAACAATGACAATAAAAATGTGATATTTTCTGATCTGAGTTGTTTTATTTAAAAATCTAAAATGTCCGAAGTGAATAACTTAGTCGTAAAATGTGCTAAGATGAATTTCAACGACTCACCTGGAATCTCAATTCACCAACTGGCGGTTTAGCGTATGGTATACCTTTGAAGCTGTAAAAATATCCTTTTCCAATTGAGGACAAGACGGTCTGCCCTTCCAACCATCCTTCCTTTACTTTTACTTTCACTAAAGTTGCGTTAGTAATACACTAAAAAATAATATTGAATACAAATGCGTCAAGTTTCAGAAACTATAAGGTTTCAAAAAATTGTTCTCAAAATTAACTCTGAAGATGAGAAAATTATTTTCATAATGTATGGCAGATGTACCGGTTGTTGCTACTGTCCCGGTTTCGGTCATGAGATGTCAAAATTATTGCATTAACAGATTACAAACAACGGGAATGTAAATTTGAATTTAAAAAAAATTAAGGTGGAATCACTAAATTAACTAAAAAATAATTTAAGGTTGGAGTCACGCGAGAAATTCATAGTATTTTGGGCTTATTGACATTAATTGTAGATACAGTTGTCGGTTATAAATTTAAAAAAAAGTCATTGAGCAAAAAAGTATTAGCAGCCAGTTTATGCACAAGAAACCACTAACGGAAAGCTAAGGTGAAAATCAGTTGATGCATTTTCGTGCATAACTTGACCACTAATTTAATTTTTTGGTGTCTGTAACTCGTCAACGCTACCTACTCATCGCCACTAAATGAGTTTTCGTAAAATTATTAGTTTATCTGCAGAAGGCAAAAAGCTAAAAAAAAAAAACGTTTTCGTTGAAATTTAATTGCCTTAACATAAAAATTATCTACACAATCATTAGAACTCATAGGTCAAAAATGACACATAGATGTCCAGAACCAGTACATCTACCTTCAGTAAACCACACAGAAGTCATGTCTCAAATAAGGAAATTTATAAACACTTACCAGTAAAAGTGATAATACATATACGGGTAAGAAATGCATTTGGTACCAATTTTAATTATATAATGAGTCTTACTTATTTTGAACATCACTTTTAATATATACTGTGAGATCGAAGAATTCAATTGTGCATTTTTATTCTAATGTCTCACGTAATTTAATAGTCTTAACGACTAACCACGAAAACCACGTCAGTTTCTTTACCTATTAGAATTGTAATAATAGTTGCATTGTAGTTAAAATAACATACCTAATGACATAATCAGCGTGAATAATTCATTGCATTAGTAAAGATAATTTTATTCGTTTTGGAACTATTTAACTAAATACATATTGTATCAGATAGTTGGACTACCATAAAGAATTTAAAATTCTGTTGATACGTATTTTTTTAAATTATCTAATTACGCAAGATTTGATTGATTCAATGATTTTTTTTTTGTGCCTTACAGTTAATTTCTGGTCCTTAAGCTTATTTTTAAAATCGTAACTCTTAACCAAAATTGAAATCTTGCTAAAAGAAATGGTGAGTGAACTGATGATAATGATGTCTTGGGAAAAAAGAAGAAACACATACCATTCCAGATAAAAATATCTCCCAAAAATAAAATAAATTTAAAAAGTAATTAAAACAAAATTAAACTAACAAATCAAAAAAAACTTCGACGCAATTAAAATTTCTACTGCAGCTAGCAAAAGAGCTGATAACTTTGGAATAGCTAATTTTGATAACATATATTTAAAGACTCACCCGACTAATTCTCCAAACAAAAATAAACAAAACCAAAATCGGTTCATCCTTTCACGAGGCATGATGCCACAGATACACAGACACTTCAAACATAACAGATCACCAGGAGAGTCTGGAGGTGCGGTTCTATAAAAAATAAAAGTTAATTTCGTTAAGATACTTTCAATCAAAGTTACAGGCTGCCTGGATATAAAGTCTATTTGGGTTGCAGACAGAAACAAATATAAATACATGGTCTATATAGGATAATAAACGGCCTAGATTGTTGGATCTTTGCCTAGATGATGCCAATTTACTTAAACATTGAAAACATATTGTTGTATATTAGTGGAAAGACAATTAAGAATAAACATATAGAAAATTTACAGTTTTCGAGATTAAATTCAACTTCCCCACTGAGACATTGTATCTCTTTCCGTCAAACAAGTACGCGACATCAATCGCCATGACTCGCTCGGTATATTCCATATTTCTCAGCTTCTTCCTTCGAATAAACATTTCTTCCAGAAAATATAGCAAATTTGTATAAATATGTCCTCGTAGACCACAGCTGGGGCCATCTTTTAAGAATAATGAAAATCTCCAGTTGCTTTTCTTGTACCGTTCCATTTTAGAGGTGGTTGAGGAGCCTGAAAATGAATGATACATTCATTGTTGTATTTCCGTGTTAAATCGTCTTCTAGAGAACCGAGATCCCTTTGGTAAAAATAAGCTCTAAGTACAAAATTTCATCAAATCGTTCCAGCCAAAAAAAACTTGCCATAATACGAGATTAGTAAGTAATACATAATCAAATAACATGAATGGCTCGCTGAAAGGTAAGTATAATATATGATATAAAACGGGACTCACTCACGTGTTCGTATAGTCATAACACGACTATAGTTTGCATTGCGAGACGGCTCCGCGTGCTAGAACTCGCCAACTTGAGAAAGGTCGCCGAACGCGACCAAAACTATAGTCGTGTTATGACTATACGAACACGTGAGTGGGTCCCGTTTTATATCGTTTAAAATGTATAATATATGATATTCATAAACTCACTCAATAGAGTTATTTTGCTATTAAGTTATTGTTATAAAAAAAATTTTTTAAATAAAAACATTACCTGTCCAATACATTTTGAAGTGTTATCGAAGTTCTCATTCTATGTTATGGTGAAATCATATACCTACATATACAGCTTTTTATTGTGACAAAAATACCGAACTAAAACATTTATCATAGTTCTCACTATTATTTTAGGGCTTAATAATAAAACTAAAAGCAAAATCAAAACACCTTAAAAATTAGGTCACCGAGTGGTGGGGCAGCATACCGTATTCCTCCAAAACTGTTGAATTTTACGTAGAAGACACTAGAATTTGCCCTTTAGGCCACGCTTCTATTCAGTTTTTACTTTCACAAATGTGGCGTCATTATACCACTGAAACATTTAAAACATGTGGTGCTTCCTTAGAAAGATGACGCATTTAGTATAAGTTAGTATATAAGTAATTGATGTTTTTTTTGATGCAGTTATCAATGTGAAGCCTAATAAATAAAATAAAAATAAACATGCTTGAAAAAGTAAAAAGAAAAATTAAAATAATTCGATTTTTCACAAAGAAACTTACCAATATGAATAAAATCAACACGTATTTCATTCTGAATGAAACAATGCACATTAGAAACATTTCATTATTTAAGTGATTTTAAATACTTACACAGCTGGTTAGAAATAGTAGTTTATGCAACTGTCATATGATGAATTAAAACACTCGTTACTATTATGAAACTCGCTGCGCTCGTTTCATAAACTCACACTCGTGTTTTAATACCCGTGTTATATGCAGTTGCATACACTACTTTATCTTCACTAATAAAAAAAAACATATTGCGAAACATTAAATTCACGCGTACGTGTCTTGTCACAGTGAACTTGCCGCCATTAAAATCTAAACAATGAGAGCGCAGCTGCGCGCGCAGGGCCAATCAGGAGCGAGCGCGCGCTGTTCTTTTTTTATTTCATTGGCACAAGATCTTACCAAAGAGTTTTGTGTATGTAAGTTTAGTAGTTTCGACGAAGTTTTCACGTATAACCCAACTGTTTTCAAAAGCCAGCCTAATTTCAAAATTTTATACAACTTGTATGAGGATTTTGACATAAGGCTCGCCAGGTTAATTGGTCGCGTTTTATTGATGTTATAATGAGATTTTACGATATCGATGTGGATATTATAACATCATGTGAAATTGCTTAAATTGAGTGTTTTGTTGTCTGCGCTATAACAGTAGTCATTATAAGTCAAGTATTGGAAACATAAGTAGAATTTTACAATATTAGTGTAGATAAAATTATACTATTAAACTAGTTGACCCCGTGAACTTCATCTCACGATCTGTCAACTGTCAATTACAACTTTTATATGCAGGAACATTTTGTATGGGAAAATTAAATTCATGTTTTTATTATTTTTCTCGCCACTTTAGTACATTTTTTCACCGTTTTAACATTCCCTTAGCTTCCACGGATATTTCAAGACCAAAATTAGCCCAATCGGTCCAGCCGTTCTCGAGTTTTAGCGAGACTGACGAACAGCAATTCATTTTTATATATCTACTCTGAAAATGTTTATCGAAATACCTTACGCGCATGATTCGATCTATTGTAACTTGACACCAAACTTATGTGGTTTCGAACCTAAAAAAATGAATTCATGTTACCTGTGTATTTAGGTTTGTTTTTTCATGTCACTTTTTATAACGTCATTTCTACGTATAGATAAATTAAAATATGTTTATTCAGTAGAGGTAAAGTGTTTACAATCATTAAAAATAACGCGTAGAATAACTGTAGGTAAGTGCGTAGTTTATACTCGTAGGTATGTAGCAAATATAGGTGTACTACTCGTAATTACCCAGCAAGTATTTCTTTTCAAAATCAAAGCCATTAGGTGTGGACATATTTATGAAAAATATAACAAAAAAAAGATTTAAAAATAATCGGCCAAGCACGAGTCGGACTCGCGCACGGATGGTTCCGTACTGTATGGGAGCCCCCCTTAAATATGTATTTTATTTTAATTTTATTATTTATTATTGAAGTTAATATTAAACTAAATATTCTGTCAAAATTTCAAGCATTTACCTGTTACCATAATTAATATAGAGCGAAAAACGTCTAAAAAACAGGTTTGTTGTATGGGCGCCCCCCTTAAATATTTATTTTATTCTCTTTTTAGTATTAGTTGTTATAGCAGCAACAGAAATACATCATCTGTAAAAATTTCAGCTGCCTAGCTATCATGGTTCATGAGATACAGCCCGGTGACAGACAGACAGACAGACAGACAGACGGACATCGAAGTCTTGGTAATAGGGTCCCGTTTTTCCCTTTGGGTACGGAACCCTAACAAGCCTATATTATTGATACGTCTTCAACTTGGGTTCATATTACTGCCCGTCTTATGATAATCTGAACATTATGAGTGGGGTCAGAAGATCGCATTTTCAGATCACGTTGCAAGACACTTACGTTCTTTATCATCAGAAAAGCAGAATAGATATTAATAAAAATAGTTCCAACACCCAAAACTCGAATACAGTTCATCCCAAAAATCCATGAAACTGTATGTTTCCTTCGACATGGTTTGAATCGAAAGATTTCCAGTCTCTCCGATGGACACGTATCTTCTGTCTGGATCATACTCAGGCCAGATCAGGCCTAGAGATTCATCAGGAGTTGGAGTTCTGCAAAAAAATACTAAAAACAGTTTCATTTCAATAAAACTAGGGTTGCTTAGAATATTTTACAACGGTACGTAACGTTTTGGCTGCTAACAAATACTAAAGAATTTAGTATTTCTACAAACAATAGATCCAGTAAACCCAAATTCTTGGCAACAATCGTGTTAATCAAACTAACCACATTACAACAATAAACAAATCTGAATCCAAATCCTCAATTTGATCGGTTTCCTCTGAGAAACAATTCAGGATATGAGCAAAATCTGTCTATAGAATGATGGTTTCTTGAATGAAAACTTTCTCCTTTTACTGAGATTTTCAATTATTTATCTATATTGTGCGATTACCCTAGTGTACGATATTCTGCGTGGCGATATGAGGTCACATATACATTTACATTTTTCAATATATCTACATTAAACAGACATAAATTATTTGCAAGAAATTTAGTACCTACTCACCCGAATTTAGCAAAATTAGTGAGCAATGTTGTCATCAATTGAACATGTTTGTACATTTCTCCTTCGACATCAACTGTGACGTTGAAGCCGGGTCCATCAAAAAAGTATGGAATATCATCCCCGTGAGTCGCTCGTATTATTCCGAATTTCTTTGCTCCTGCCCTCGCATATATATTCCTTCCCGAATAAATACTAAACTGGTAAAAATATCGCCTTTTCGACCGCAACCTCGGAAATCTTTCAAGAAACATGTAAATATCATACAAATATCGAGAATGTGAGTAATGAGTCACCAAATTTTCAAATGTCTTTGAACACATTGGCTGGTCTCTAAAATAGAAGTTTTCAATTTCATCAGCAATTTTTGAAACCAACATTGGACTTGAACAATATGCAATGTTTTGAGGTACTAGAAACTCTTTGTAATTTGTAAAATAACGAAGAAAGTATTTATCCAGAAGTGTGGCAAGCCGCAAACCTTCTTCTTCTGTATGGCCCATTAGAAGATCAACTTCGTTTACTTGTCCTTTGCTCATCAGAGAAATTGGAGACTCTATTAACCCTTTCACTGCTGAAAACACACACGTCTGTGTTTTCGATTCTCACGCCCCGCGGCTACTACACACACCAGGCGTGTGCGGTAGCGTCTTCCCGCGCCTTGCGTGTGCGTTTTAGAATTAGCAGGCACCTTAAAAAAAGTACCTCAGCAGTGAAAGGGTTAAGTACTGGCCAAGATCTTCCCCAAAATCCTCTTCTACAACTGGTGTGAAGTAAGTCATAGTTAGTAGAACAGCTGCTGCATTGTCCGTAAATAATACATCAGGTCGCACACGAGTAAGATTTTCTGCAGGTACGGTTTTGAGATGATTGATAAGTGTGTTTGTATCACGCGTCTCAAGGCCCAATTTCCGTCCGATTGCAAAAGCCTGTTTCTGTGGCATAGACCCCATACCGAAATCTTTAGAGTATACTCCGCTCATAGGTATGGCTCTGTGGAATAAGCCTTTAGCTGCTGGCGATAGCATGTGCAACGTTACACAGCTTGCTCCAGAACTGGTTCCAAAAATGGTCACACTCTTGGGATCACCTCCAAAACTTTCGATATTTCTCTGTATCCATTGCAAAGCCGCAATTTGGTCTTTTAATCCAGCATTTCCAGGTGCTTCTCTATTGTTTACTGAGAGAAAACCAAGAGCTCCAACTCTAAAATTCATAGTTACTAGGACAATCCCACATTCCATAAGGAAATCTGGTGCATAAAAGTCACCATTACCGTGCCCTAGTTCAAATAACCCTCCATAAATATAAACCATTACTGGCAGAAGTGCAGGTGGATTTATATTGGGAGAGTAGACGTTGAGAAAAAGGCAGTCTTCGTCTCCGATTATATTATCAGATATCATACTTTCAAACTGAACACACACCGGACCGTGTTCTGTTGCTTTTCTTATACCGTTCCATTTATGAGGAGGTTGAGGAGCCTGAAAAATTACAATTATTACCTATACAGGGTTATTTCTAATCAATTAGCATCCTTTTAGGGGCTTATTCTGTACATCAAAACTAACAACTTTTGTCAAAACTAAAAAAAAAAATTGTTGTTCCATAGAAAAATGTCGTTCACCCGCGACAAAATGTATGGAACAGCTAATTTTTTTTTGAGATCTGACAAAAGTCGCAGAACAAAAGTTGATAGTTTTGATGTACAGAATAAGCTCCTAAAAGGATGCTAATTGATTAGAAATAACCCTGTATATTATGGTTTGCACTTTGAGCTAGACGCGGTTTTTTTTCGAGCAGCGGTGCAATAAAGCAAACACTTATGCATGGTATAGTTATGTTTGGTATCATGGTACTTAGGTACAATATTGTAACTTATAAATAAATTAACGCAGTAATAGAATATTAAATAAATAAATAAATATTAGGGGACATCTTACACACGGTTTCTAACCCCAAACTAAGCAAAGCTTGTGATATGGCTGCCAGAGACTGATATAATTAAAATTTTACTAAGCAGTTTAAAGCCATACTAAAATCCAGCTGACCCTCCATTCTGGAGCCGGACGCCCTGGTACAATCGACATGGACATGGGCGACATGGGCGATTCGCCTCGCGGTGCGAACCGCTTGCGGGGCAAAACGCCGCAATACCCCAATTTTGAGGGGTGGGTATCAGCTTAATTTTAGTTTGGCTTTAAACTGCTTAGTAAAATTTTGATCATAATTTATTGGAAAATTTAATTTTCAATTTGTTTGTTAATTTGTAATATTCTATCCCTAATTCTTTATTACATCTTTTTAGTCATTCAGAACTCATACTCTTCATCTGGTTCTTGACTCCTACTAATTGGAACCAGCAAGCGCAGCGCAGGACGTCCACCGACTAGGTGGACTGACAATATTATAAATATCGCAGAAACGCGCTGGACGCAGGCCGCTCCAACAGGTCTTATTGGAAATCCATGGGGGAGGTCTATGTCCAGCAGTGGACGGACGTCCTACGGCTTATGGATGGATGATGATAATGGATGACTTAATGGAAGGGAAAAGAAGGATTCACAATACGATAAAATTCAAGTATTTACCTTGAACCTTAGATCGCCAAGTGGCGGAGCAGCGAACGGTATCCCTTTGAAACTGCAGTACGTCCCTATGCCTGTAGAAGGCACTAGAACCTGCCCTTCTAGCCATCCTTCTTCTGTCTTCACTAACACAGACTTGGCTTCATTACACCACTGAATAATTTAACAATTTAACATTAAAATTGTCGGCAAAATCGGAAGATTCTTAAAAAAAATAAACTGCGAGTACACAACTTCACTGCCCGCTCCAGGATCGGTTGATTCGTATCGGAACTATCGACAGAATAATTATTTTTTGCAAAAAAATGGCATGACCGACTTCAACCGTGTACAGAATTCGCGAATATTTCGCACTGATCGATGTAGCATTCTTCACGTTATTGTTGATTTATCAAAAATGGCTCAGCCGATTTCGAAGTATGAACTTTCCAAAAAAAAAAGAATTATTGAAACAGGACTACTATGAAAAAAGTTAGGTATGCGTTGTTTTACGTAAAAATATATATATACTCGTATACGCGTCGAATTGAGTACCTCCGGGACAATTCTGTCAACCGATCTCGTCACCGAAGTGATACGCTCCCGAACCTCTCTCGCTTTTCTGACAGTTTTGATAGCTCAAAGCTGTCACAAAAACGAGAGAAGCTCAAGAACGCGTCACCTCAGCAAAGAGATCGGTTAACAGAATTGCCCCGCTCTTCTGGTTCGTTGGTCAAAAAGTTATGCGTGATTATACATGTATATTCGCGTTGAATTGAGTACTTCCTCCGTATCCTCGGTCAAAAACAGGCATACGTACAGATACATATACACACATACATTTAAACTTATAAAACGTCTCTTTTTTGCCATACTTAAATGGCCAGGGGTCAAGAATGTAACTGAGTTTAACATTATGTTCAAAAGATTTATTTTACTGATAGATATTTTACGCGGCTCACTTACCAGCAAAAATAAAATGATAGGAACGTTGATCATGCTTCATTTAAAGTAAAGTATTGAAATATAAATTGGTACCTACATATTTTAAAATTTATTTTTATAGCTACCTATATAAAGTATCCAGGTGTACATCTGTGTCAACAGTTCTATTGAATTTTATATACAGGGTGTTAGGTATTATAGCGTTATCCTTTTAATGGCTTGTTCACTTGTTCAGTATCATTTATAGATGCCAAAAACGATGTAAAATTGTGTTAAATTCTCATTAATTTTGAAAAAATGTCCCACAATTTACAAATACTTTTACTCCTTAGCGCTACGTTGTAACTAATACTTAATCTACGCTAGTGAACCCAGAGAGGTTAGTCCAGGTTTACACGTAAATTGAAACTACAGCCGTTTCGTTGTCGTATGGCTCCATACAATTCTGTACAGCGCCCCTGGCGGAAACGAGGAAGAACTATCCAAAATGTTTGGAGCCACACGCGAACGCGAAAGTTTAAGTAAACTACGCAAAACCTGGACTAAGGGCTCAGAACGCAGTAGGTATAACAAACCAGTGGCGTGTGGTGCGAGCGGTGGGGATACTTGAACTATGACCTGAAAAAATCATGTTTTAGTTTGACAGCTGTCACTTTTACACCTGTCATGCAACTCTTATCATAAAAGGTCATATTTTTTATTATTATTTTAGTTTTACGGTACACGGGTAATTTATTATTGCTGTTCTAACAACTTTCAACTGCAGTAGTAACAACGTTAATTTACCGTTCTTACTACTGGTAGTAACACTGGTAATAAACCATTCAAACAATGCGCAGTAATTCTGGAAAATTAGTCATATGTGTTCAAGTGCCAAGTTATGTGACCTTCAAGATTATGTATCGTCCTAAGAAGGGGTGAATGATGTGAATGAGGTGATGAACCTTCTTTTGGAAAAGTAACATTGGTGCTACTTTTAACTGACAGCTCTGTCAGTAGTTTTCATGGTTTAAATTAATCTGATATAATTATTATCTAAATGTTCTATTTTGATTAAAACCAGGTTAACAAATTGGTTTCCCTTTTATTATGTATCACCAAGTACACACGTCGCGTCCCATCCTCCGTTACGTGGGATCGTAGCCGCCGCACATCGCTCTGATAGGTACCTATGTATGTGTCGGACGCGCGGGTTATACTCCGCGCCACACAAGTTGATGGATGTGAAGTTAGCCACTTGCTGCGCAATAGCCAATCAACGTGCGTCTTCCACGTCACGTCTCGTCAGGATTGGCTATTGCGCAGCTAGTGGCTAACTTCACATATATCAACTTGTGTGGCGCGGAGTATACTATAATTATTGCTGTATTTGGATAAAATGAATCTTAGAAAAACTAAGGAAGCTATATTATCGGAATTTTTCAAAAACTCTTTAATTAATTCAGAAATTAATTTAATTTTCCACGGTTTTTATAATAACGTTAATAAAAATTACACCCGGTATAGCAAAATATGGCGTAATGTCTTTGAAATATTATTTTATTTGACTACAAGAACCAGGAGTTCAATTCTCGAAACGTTACAAAATGACTCTTTAAACAGATAATCGGCGAACAGTTCTATGTACAATTACTTTGTTCAGGGGTAATTCTGTAAAATGTATGGAGCTCGACTTTTATAATCGCATGCCATATCCCGTTCGCGTTATTAAAGATTTTCAATTTTTTTAATGACTTACTGCTGTTGGCCTCTGAGGCTAGAGGCCTCAGCTTACCGGGCATGAGCGAGCGCGGAAGGCGGCTGAGCCCTATTATTGGGCTACGGGGTGACTAGCGCAATGGCACCTGAGAAGGTATGTACCTCGGCTTGGGCCGTCACACGGCAAGGGAGGTCACTTACTACTTACACGACAGAAACGAACAGAAAAGGTGTGCCTGAGGCCCTATAAGGCTAACTTTTTTGACCATCTGGAGAGAATCTAACCAATCTTATGACAGGCTTTACGCGCATGACTTGATCTGTCGATTGCAAATTGTAGAGCTTAAAATAGAACAATCAGCCAAGAGCGAGTGGGACTTGCGCACGAATGGTTCCGTACCGTATGGAAGCCCCCTTAATATATTTAATTTTATTTTTTAAAGGAATATACAAAAAAAAAATCTGAAAATATTTCAAGCATCTTCCTTTTGCCGTTATTAATATCGAGCAAGAAATCTTGTTACTTGTGTGGGAGACTCCCTCAAATATTTATTTTATTTTAATTAAAATATTTATTTTTAGAGTACATAAAAATAGTTAACTTAATATTCTGTAAATATTTCAAACACCTTTCATCGAGCGAATAATGGCGAAAAATTAGGTTTGTTTTATGGGAGCCCCCTTTAATATCTTTTTCTTAACGTTCTAGCTATCACGGTTCATGAGATACAGCCTAGTGACAGACGAACAGCGTGGTCTTAGTAATAGGGTCCCGTTTTTACCCTTTGGGTACGGAACCCTAAAAATTGAAAAAAATATTTTTTTTATTTACCTAATGTTTGTAGTTTCGAACCTAGTAAAATGAATTCATATTATATGTATAGGTTTGTTTTTTCTTGTCACTTTTTATTACGTCACTTCCACGTAAAAAAACTCAAAATGCGTTTATTCACTAAAAGAAAAGTGTGCAGAGTCATTAAAAATACCACGTGGAACTGTAGGTAAATGCGTTGTTTATGGTTATGTAGCAAATATATAAGTACTGTAGGTAAGGTAGGTAGTAAGGCAAGAAATTAATCGCTTTTCAGATCACGTTGCAAGACAACTACGTTGTTACTTTATCATAAGAATAGCAGAATAGATATCAATAAAAATAGTTCCAACATCCAAAACTCGAATACAATTCATTCCAAAAATCCATGAAACTGTATGTTTCCTCCGAGATAGTTTGAATCGAAAGATTTCCAGTCTCTCCGATGGACACGTAGCTTCTGTCCGGATCATACTCAGGCCAGATCAAGCCTAGAGAGTCATCAGGAGTTGGAGTTCTGCAAAAAAAATACTGAAAACAGTTTCATTTGAATAAAACTATAGGGTCGCTTAAAATATTTTTTTTACAACAGTACGTTTTGGATGTTTTTTTTTTTTTTTTTTTTTTTTTTTTTTTTTTTTTTTTTTTTTTTTTTTTTTTTTTTACGAGGGGGAAATCTTCTGAAGATGCCCTAACTGCATTGGGGTGCAGTAGGGTTATGTGGGATTGTACCCACTAAAACCCCCTCGGTGGCCAGCCTTTGTGCCTTCTTGGGAGCTCCGGGATCTCCAAAAGGAACGCACCGGTGCTCCCAGCACGTTTTGGATGCTAACAAATACTAAACAACTTATTATTTCTACAAACAACATACCCAGTAAGTCCAAAGTCTTTGCAACAATCGTATTAATCAAACTATCGACAGTATAACAATGAACAAATCTTAATCCAAATCCACAATTTGATTTGGATTCAGGTTTGATTTTCGGTTTCCTTTGAGAAATAATTCAAAATATGAGCAAAATCTGTTCATAGAATGATGGTCCCGTGAATGAAAACTTTCTCCTTGTACTGAAACTTTTCAATGGACAACATTTCATTTTTTAAATATATATTTTAATTAGTTTAATTGATAGATTACTTAAAAATTTTTGGACACGTATTTTTTAGTTTTCTTTTTACTATACTATTTATTTTTAAAATAATGTTTAATCTTAAACTAAAATAAAAGATATGGTATGAACAGATGTTCAGCCAGACGAATATAAAAAAAGTTTACACGTAATTCGACATTGACATTGCTCTTCACACCTGTGTCAAATGTCAAATTTGTCAACATCAAAATTAACATCATGTACCGGGATGCCAGGCCTCAAATTAGATTTTCCATTTATGTTATTTAACGATAAAGTAATAAAGCGTTTTAAAGAATTTTATACAATTTAATAGTCTAATCCTTCCACAACTTGATGTTCTTTAATCGCCTTGGTTTATAAATATTTCACAAGTAGATAAAACACGACGTTATGCCATTAAAGACTATTATTAATTTTAAATTTTTAAACAAATGCGGGGTAACCGAAATTATATGGTAAGATAGATTTAAATTTTTATAATTCGAGTTTTGGCAAATGAATATTTGCCCGTTTGTCCTATTATTCCATTATTTTATTTATTTTTCAAATAACTTGAAAAATAGTGGATAGATTTTTTCATAATTTTTTATGGGGTTTTCAATGGATAATCTCCAAGTGGTTTTCGAATTTTGGACTCTTTGCAAAATTGAAATGTTGTCCATTCTTTATCTCTATTGTGCGATGATCCTAGTCACGGTAATGATATCTAACAGTATTGTGAGTCGGCCCTGCGGGGCAATTCTGTTAGCCGATCTCTTTACTGAAATGATACGTGCTTGAATCTCTCTCGTTTTTCTGACAGTTTCGACAGTACAAAACTGTCAAAAAAACGAGATTGGTTCAAAAACGTGTCACCTTAGTAATGGGATCGGTTGTCAGAATTGCCCCGCTGTTCTATTCCTACTATTACTACCTATTATATATCTACAGCGCCACGTGGCCACGCAGACCGTATCACGCGCTAGGGCTTCTAATTCTAATAAGGGCGCCTTCAGTATTTTAATTTCATCTACTTACACATTACCTAATTGAGTTTCTTGCTAATTTCTATCTATTGTGATGTAAAATTATTATATTTATTATAGTAAAGAAATTTGGTGTAAATAAAAAAGGTGCGTTCAATAAAAATACATACCCTAAATAATCGGCCAAGTACGAGTCGGACTCGCGCACGGAGGGTTCCGTACTGCATGGGAGCCCCCTTAAAAATTTATTTTATTTTAATTTTATTATTTATTATTAAAGCAAATATAAAATTAAACATTCTGTGAAAATTTCAAGCATCTTCCTGTTACCATTTTTAATAAAGAGCGAAAAACGTCTAAAAATCAGGTTTGTTGTGTGGGTGCATTAAACATTTATTTTATTTTATTTTTAGTATTTGTTGTTATAGCGGCAACAGAAATACATCATCTGTGAAAATTTCAGCTGCCTAGCTATCATGGTTCATGAGAAACAGCCCGGTGACAGACAGACAGACGGACATCGAAGTCTTAGTAATAGGGTCCCGTTTTTCCCTTTGGGCACGGAACCCTAAAAAGTAAATCACACGCTTAATAGTTACAAATTCACCCGTTTGTTCGTCACTATGGCGCGCCACAGCTGTCTACACTGTCTAGCATACCAGAGCATACCGCATTACGAGGCGCGTAAGTATGATTCGTGTTCCGACCGTTTGTATGAAGATGGAATACTGTTAGACATCATTACCGTGTCCTAGTGTTCAATATTCTGGGTGGCGATATGAGGTAACATTTGCATATTTCAAGATACATTAATTGTTTTTTTTTTAAATAGGGAAAGTGCCTTTATTAACTATGACTAAGACTTACATAATCTAAAACTACACAAACTACTACTACCTACATAACAAGCAAAGGGATCATTCACAGACCCTTGAAGGTCTAAAGAAAATCCAAATGCTCCGGTTTTGAGCAAGCGACGCTTCAGCATTCGTTGCCTCATTTAAATGAGCTACATCTATGCCAGAATGGCCTAAAGAAGGTGCGAGGATTTTTTCAATCATTTTATGAGTGCTATGAATAGAGAACAAGAAAGCTGGTAAGCAACACTTGAAATTTGGCGGACTCCTAGCCCGCCAAGCCTAACAGACAAGGCCGATTTTGGCTGCGAGGCGACGGTACAAGATTATTCAAGATACCTATATCTAATAGACATGAATTATTTGCAAGAAATTCAATACCTACTCACCCAAATTTAGCAAAATTAGTGAGCAATTTTGTCATCAATTGAACATATTTATACATTTCTCCTTCGACATCAATTGTGAGATTGTAGCCGGGTCCATCAAACAAATATGGAATATCATCCCCGTGAGTCGCTCGTTTTATTCCGAATTTCTTTGCTCCTGCCTTTGCATAAATATTCCTTTCCGAATAAATATTAAACTGATAAAAATATCGCCTTCTAGACCGCAAATTCGGATATCTTTCAAGAAACAAGTAAATATCATACAAATATCGAGAATGTGAGTAATAAGTCACCAAATTTTCAATTGTCTTCATACATATAGGCTGGTCTCCAAAATAGAAGTTTTCTATTTCATCCGCAATTTTTGAAACCAACATTGGACTTGAACAATATGCAATGTTTGGAGGTACTAAAAACTCTTTATAGTTTGGAAAATAACTAAGAAAGTATTTATCCCGAGCTGCGGCGATCCGCAAACCTTCCTCTGTCGTGCGGCTGATTAAAAGATCGACTTCGTTTACTTGTCCTTTGCTCATCAGAGAAATTGGAGACTCTTTTAAGTACTGACCAAGATCTTCCCCAAAATCCTCTTCTACGACTGGTGTGAAGTAAATCATAGTTAATAAATCAGCTGCTGCATTGTCCGTAAAAAATACATCAGGTCGCACACGAGTAAGATTTACTGCAGGCACGGTTTTGAGATAGTTGATAAGTATGTTTGTATCACGCGTCTCAAGGCCCAATTTACGTCCTATTGCAAAAGCCTGTTTCTCTGGCACAGACCCAATACCGAAATCTTTTGAGTACACACCGCTCATAGCTATGGCTCTGTGAAATAAACCTTTAGCTGCTGGTGATAGCATGTGCAACGTTATACAGCTTGCTCCAGAACTGGTCCCAAAAATTGTCACACTCTTGGGATCACCTCCAAAACTTTCGATATTTCTCTGTATCCATTGCAAAGCCGCAATTTGGTCTTTTAATCCGGCATTTCCTGGAGCTTCTTTATTGTTTACTGAGAGAAAACCAAGAGCACCAACTCTATAATTCATAGTTACCAAAACAACTCCACAGTTCATAAGAAAATCTGGTGCATATAACTTATCGTTTCCGTCTCCTTTTATGAAGAGTCCTCCAAAAATATACAACATTACTGGCAGAAGTGAAGTTGGATTGATATCGGGAGAGTAGACGTTGAGAAAAAGGCAGTCTTCGTCCCCAATTATATTATTAGGCGTCATATTATAATGTTCAAACTGAACACACTCCGGACCGTGTTCTGTTGCTTTTCTTATACCGTTCCATTTATGAGGAGGTTGAGGAGCCTGAAAATTTACAATTATTATCTGTATAATTATATTATGGTGTGCAATTCGAGCTAGACTTTTTTTTGTGAGCAGCGGTGCAGTAAAACGAAAACCTATCCATGGTTAAGTTATGTTTGGTATCATGGTACTTAGGTACAATATTGTAACTTTTAAATAAATTAACGCAATAATAGAAAATGTAATAGAATTTTGAATGACTAAAAATCTATGTTAATAAAAGGCTTCGACGTGAGTGAGTGACTGATAGATGGTCTTAGCCCAAGCCGCTTAACCTATACACTTGAATCTTGGACCATAGATGTGTTGTACAACGTAATAGCGTACTTAAAACGGATTTTTGAAAATTCGGTCTCTAAAGGGTTAAAACGGGCCCTTTTCTATAGTATGAAACTTTTTATTTCCTGGATTCAAATCAATCGGTTTGAAACTTGGCTTAAATATTATTTAAAGAAAATAAAAAATACTGTTTGTTCATCATTTGTCGTTTTTAGGGATTCGTACCCAAAGGGTAAAAAACGGGACCCTATTACTAAAACTTCGATGTTCGTCTGTCCGTCTGTCTGTCACTGGGCTGTACTTATGAACCGTGATAGCTAGGCAGTTGAAATTTTCACAGATGATGTATTTCTGTTGCCGAAAAAATAAATATTTAAGGAGAACTCTCATACAACAAACGTGATTTTTTAGGAGTTTTTTTGTTCGCTATAACGGCAAGAGGAATGGGGCTCACAAACGGTACGGAACCCTCCATGCACGAGTCCGTCTCGCACTTGACCAATTTTTTTATCCTGGAGGGCCCGATAAAATTCCAAAATTTGTATAACGAAACATCAATTATCTCCAACTGGCTGAATCGATAGGGATACTATTTGGTATTGGAGTAGCTTATAATATGTACCAATACTGGAGTCATGGAAATTCTGAAAAATTTGTCTTATTTTTTCGGGATAGCAAAATAGTTCCATATGGTATTAAAAATGAAATAAATTTTAAAAGTACATATTGAATGTAATTGGAAAAAATTTGGTTTAAAATAGCCTACATATTTACTAGAACATGGGCTACTGACGTCTTGAAAAATATCAGTGATTCCCTTGGGAAAAAAAAGGTCGTAAATTTTCAAAATTTGGTATAAGAAGCATACAATATGCAATATAACAACTTTTATTAGCGTGAAGATCCCTAAATAACCTAAAAGATTTTATTAGGAACTCCAAGGATAGCCAAAATTCGACTTGTAATAATGTTTGGTCAAAACGGGTATAACTATTAATTCTAGTGAAATTTTGTATGGAAGTAGAAAATAACACAAATTAGCACACTACTAAAACGGAAAATGTGAATAGGTCCCTTGGAATATAAACTTTTATACAATCAAAATAAAATTAAATGTTCAATAATAGTCTCCCTGCGAGATCGACGCAGGAATGAAAAGAACCACAGAAGAACTAAAGTTACTAACATAGTCTAGCGGATCGGTAAGTTAAAATGGCAGTAAGCAGGGCACATAGCTCGGAGGACTGAGCCCTTAGTCCAGGTTTTGCGTAGTTTCGAGTTTACGTGTGGCTCCATTTTGGTTAGTTCTTCCTCGCTTCCGCCAGAGGCGCTGTGCAAAAATGTATAGAGCCATACGGAAACAGCTGTAGTTTCAATTTACGTGTAAGCTGGACTAGCCCCTTTGATGACCGATGGAGTATGGAGTCGAAAAGTTTTCGAGTGAAACCACGTACCGGCAAGAGCAGCGTAAGACGTCTATATACTTAGGTGGACAGATGATTTCATTAAGACCGCTGCGCTGGATGATGCTGGATGCAAGTCGTTTTCAACCAGTCTTATCGGAGATCCATAGTGGAGGCCTATGTCTAGAAGCGGACATCATGTGGCTGATGTATGGACGGATTAAAATCAATCTATTTTAAATTAAACATATGATAAGCTTAGAGCTCGTGCCTTACAAAAACAACTATTAAATATTTTTTTAAGGGAAAGGAAGTGTACCTTCAACAACGCGTATCAAACCGCGGGCTATTATAATTTTTACATAAGTACCTACGAAGACAACGCGAGGCAAACAACGTGCTTTAATCCTTTTAAGGAAGTACAAAATCACTCGGACCAAACCGGGGGAAATATCCTTATCATTTTAGGGGAGCGTTATTTTAAAGTAAGTACTAAGACATCGTGGGCTAAACCGCGGGCTATAATTATTGTAACTAAATACTAAGACAACACGGGCTACACTGAAAGCTATAATAATTTGAAAAAAAGCGCGGGTGCCGCGCTTTTTTACCAATGCCTTACAAATATTTTAAGGAAGTACCTACAAAACGACGCGGGCTATAAACATTTTAAAAAAGTACGAAACAGCGCGGGCCAATTTCATATGTACCTACTCAAACAACGCGGAGCAAACTGCGGGCTATTTTTATATTAAGCAACTACCAAGACAACGCGGGCGAAGCCACGGGCATTAAGCTAGTATGTAATATGAAAGAAAAGAATAGTTGTACCCACACTTGTTCAAAAACTCAATCACTTGTGACTGCACCAATCTTGAGCGAACGACAACTGTAAAATACTTGGGTGTCATTGTGGATAATACGATGACCTGGAAATCGCACATAGCCTCCATGGTGTCCCGAGTCCGTAAACTAATTTACGTGTTTAAAAGTCTCAGATCGGTGGTGGACTAACGACATCTCAAGTGTGTTTACTACGCGTTAGCCCAATCTGTATTATCGTACTGTATTTCCTCTTGGGGCGGGTCCGCTAAAACCTACATGTTAAGCATAAAAAGAGCGCAGAGAGCTGTACTTAAAGTTTTTACTAAAAAACCTCTCAGTTTTCCCACCACTGATTTGTACGCGTTGTGTTAATTACTTGCTGTGAGGCAATTTTTCATACCACAAACTGTTTTAAAAAACATTCGCAAATGCATTACGATCCCGACCTCACACCTTACTCACCTCGTATCTATCCACTCGCCTCTTAATGTAAAGTGAAATGTACTGAATGGCTTTTGTCTTAGTCATACAAAGACACTGAGGACTTCAGGACTTGATTACGGTTATTCCATAAAGTATACGGTAATACAGACCTACTCATACCTCATACTCGTGCAAATGAATAATACACACTTTCTCATGAGTAACACTGCGAATGTTGACTCATGAGATCTCGTGTATCGCAGTGTTACTCACATCTGCTCCCGTTACTAGCCGCGCATACGGTCTTACACAAGCACGTTTGCACACATACACACTCACACAAACACATACATACACAAAAAGCATTGGATCATCCTCAGACCTTTGAAGGTCTAAAGATAATCCAAATGCTCAAGCCCATTGCCAGTTGGCAGCATGCCCAGCATGCTGGCTGCATTGCCACGCTGAATGGCAATGCTTATGCGTTGAGCCAAATAAACACCAGCATTTTGGTCACGCGTCGCGTCCACCAGACGCCTGAAGGTCTGAGGATGATCCAATGCTTTTTGTGTAATAGTAGTGTAGTTTTGTTGTAGTACATACACATACATACACACACATACTCACGCACACACACACACACATGCTCACACACACACACACACACACACACGAGCGCGCATGTTCAATGGAATAGTACTAATTGGAACTAGCAAGCGCAGCGAAGGACGTCCACCGACTAGGTGGACTGACGATATTACAAAATATCGCAGAAATGCGCTGGACGCAGGCCGCTTCCAACAGGTCTATGTCCAGCAGTGGACGACCTACGGCTTATGGATGGATGATGATAATGGATGACTAAGTTGAAGGAAAGAGAAGGATTCAAAATACGATAAAATTACCTTGAACCTTAGATCGCCAAGTGGCGGAGCAGCGAACGGTATCCCTTTGAAACTGCAGTACGTTCCGATGCCCGTAGAAGGCACTAGAACCTGCCCTTCTAGCCATCCTTCTTCTATCTTCACTAACACAGATTTGGCTTCATCACACCACTGAATAATATAACAACATAACATTTAAATTGTCAGCAAACTCGGAAGATTCTTAAAAAAATTAAACTACGAGTACACAACTTCACTGCCCGCTCCCAGGGTCGGTTGATTCGTATTGGAACTATCTACCTAACAAAAATTTTTTGCAAAAAAATGGCATGACCGACTTCAACCGTGTACAGAATTCGTGAATATTTCGCACTGATCGATGTAGCATTCTTCACATTATTGAAGATTTATACAAAATGGCTCAGCCGATTTCAAAGTATACTCTTTCCAATAAAAAAAGAATTATTGAATTAGGACTACTATGAAAAATTAGTATGCGTGGTTATACATAAAAAAATATAAAAATACTCGTATGCGCGTCGAATAGAGTACCTCCTCCGTATCCTCGGTCAAACACAGACACACGTACAGATACCTATACACACATTCATTTAAACTTATGAAACGTCTCATTTTTGCCATACTTAAATGACCAGGGGTCAAGAATGTAACTGAGTTTTTATGTTCAAAAGATTTTTTACTGATAGATCTTTTACGCGGCACACTTACCAGCAAAAATAAAATGATAGGCACGTTTATCATGCTTCACTTAAAGGATTGAAATATAAGTTGGTACCTACATATTTTAAATTTTATTTAAATAGCTATAAATTATCCAAGTGTACATCTGTGTCAACAGTTCTATTGAATTTTATATTTAGTAAAATATGGCGTAATGTCCTTGAAAGATAATAAGTAAGTTCGTATAGGCCGGGTGGCTAGCCCTGGTGTCAGAGTTTTTAGGCCGCCTGAAGGCCTCTGACATGGCTAAACGGTTGAAACAACCAGGGCCTACATTTTAACGTGTCATCCGAGCCACGGTAGCGCTCAGTAAGATAATAAAGATAATATTATTTGACTACAAGAACCTATAGATACCGAGCTCAATTCTCGAAACCTTACAAAATGACTTTTATAATCGCACTAGCGACCCGCCCCGGCTTCGCACAGGTGTATTATATAAACTTTCCTCTTAAATGACTCTATCAATTAAAAAAAAAATGCATCAAAATCCGTTGTGTAGTTTTAAAGATATAAGCATACATTACAAACAGCGCGAAGCGACTTTGTTTTATACTATATAGTGATAGTGATGCCATATCCTGTTCGTGTTATCAAAGATTTTCAATTTTTTTCAATGACTTACCGCTGTTGGCCCCTGAGGCCACTACAGCTTACCGGATATAGGCGAGCGCGGAATGCGGCTGAGCCCTAAGATTAGGCTATGGGGTGACTAACGCAAGGGCACCTGAGAAGGTACGGACCTCGACTTGGGCCGTCACACGGCAAGGGAGGTCACTTACCACTTACACGACAGAAACAAACAGAAAAGGTGTGCCCGAGGCCCTAATAGGCTAAATTTTGTTGACCATCTGGAGAGTATTTACCAATTTTCTGACAGGCTTGGCACCCGGCAGAGGAGATCAAACTTAGCTGGGCGCCCAGAAAAGCTGTGCCCTGTGACCCTATTAGTTTGATCTGTTCGACTATTTGGAGAGAATCTAACCGATCTTCTGACAGATCCGGAGGACAAACATTTTCAATTCTTGCTCGTGCTTGGTGTCGAGTTTAGAAAAAGTTTGTCTTCTTTTTAACCGACTTCCAAAAATGAGGAGATTTTATATATTCGTCGCTGTGTTTATTTTCTTGCGTTGGTTGTCATCTTGTCATGTTCCAACCTAACCTAGCCTACTTTTTGTTTCACAATGTGGTTGTAACTAGACCTGTAAATTATTACTAACATTAAAAGTGTATAAAATGGTTTAATTCCTTTGCAATGGGTGCCGGTGGACGAAAATCACAGATTAATCCCGACGTTTGAGTAGAGTTGATGCCAAAACCCTATAGAAGTGTTACAGCTGTACGACACGGTTCCGGTAGATAGGTTCCCTGTTTCGCCGATCACCACGTAGTTTCTCTCCGGGTCGTACTCCGGCCATATGAGGCCTAGAGAGTCGTCAGGAGTAGGAGTTCTGCGGAGAAATATTTATAATTTAGTATTTATTTTTCATCATATTCCATGGATATTGGAAATATACCAGATTGGTTTACAAATTCATGTTATAGTTATAAGACTAGTAGCTAGAGAAAATCATAACCAAGCAAATTTTAACCAAAAAAGGATTTTGACTTTGAGTAGTAAAACTGTAATAAATCTGGTAAAAAAACAAATTGGCCATGTAGGTTTGTAGGCGCGAATCGGACTCGCACACGAAGGGTTCCGCGCCATGGGAGCCCCCCATATTATATTTTAATATAATTATGTATTTTTGATGTGAATATACAACTAAATATTCTGTAAATATTTCAAGCATCTACCTGTAACCATTATTAATATGCAGCCATAAACGATTAAACATTTTGTTTTATTCCGTTTTTAGTATTTGTCGTTATGGCGGCAACAGAAATACATCATCTGTGAAAATGTCAACTTTGTTGCTATCACAGTTCATGAAATACAGCCTAGTGACAGACAGACAGACAATCTGACTGCGGAGTCATAGTAATAGGGTGCCGTTTTTACCCTTTGGGTACGGAACCCTAAAAAGAGAAGAAAATGACGTCAAGCTTTCTGAATAAATAATTTCTCATCGTAGGTAGGTATCTCAAGTTTTTTTTGAAATACTTACCCGAATTTAGCGAAATTGGTGTACAACTTTGTCATAAGTTGTACGTACTTGTAAACTTGGCTGTTGACGTCAACTGTAACGTTATAGCCGCTTCCATTAAATAAATATCCAAGGTCATCCTTGTGAGTTGCTTGATTTATTCCAAATTTCATAGCTCCGGGCTTTGAGTAAACATTCCTTGCCGAATATATTGAAAACCCATAAAAATATCGCCTTGTATTATGCATCTTGGGTAATCTCTCGATATACGCATGAATGTCATACACATAATGAGAATATGAGTAATATGTCACCAATTCTTTAATCGTATTCAAACTTATTGCCCGGTCACCGAAATAGAATTTATGAATTTGATCTGCCACTTTTAATACCACTTTTGGACTTCGATA
Source organism: Hypomecis atomaria (assembly GCA_964007245.1). Taxonomy (NCBI): domain Eukaryota; kingdom Metazoa; phylum Arthropoda; class Insecta; order Lepidoptera; family Geometridae; genus Hypomecis; species Hypomecis atomaria. The sequence goes on from OZ023291.1 coordinate 20,599,123, forward strand.
ATACGATATTTTGAGGGGTACCAGAAACTCTTTGTAATTCGGATAATATTGTAGAAATGCTTCTGTCACGAGAGCGGCGTTTCGTAAACCTTCTTGATTAGTGTGACCTATTAAAAGATCAGCTCTGTTCACTCGTCGTTTCTTTATCAAACAATTTGGGCATTCTGTTAAATATTGGCCTTGACTTTTCGCAAACCTTTTTTCTATAACTGGCGTAAAGTACACGGTAGTCAAAAGACTGGCGGATGGTTGGTCAGTAAACAGTATATCAGGTCGTGTACGAATAAGATCTTCTACGGGCACGTTTTGAAGGTATTTAACGAGTGTCTTTGTATCATTGGTCTTCAGACCTAATTTCTCAGCTAGAACAAAAGCCCGTTTCTCAGGTTCAAAATAAATGGCAAAATCATTCGTATACACTCCACTCATTGCTATAGCCCTGATGAATAAGCCTTTAGCTGCTGGTGATACAATATGAAGCGATACTGAGCTACTTCCCGAGCTGTCTCCAAATATGGTAACACATTGCGGATCACCTCCAAAACTTTTAATATTATTTTTCACCCATCTCATAGCTGCTATCTGGTCTTTCAATCCCGCATTTCCCGAAGCCTCCTCATTGTTTACTGACAAGAAGCCCACAGTATCAAGCCTGTAATTTATAGTTACTAGAACTATGTTACAGTCTATGAGGAAATCTGGAGCATAGAAATCATCATTCCCAGATCCCGTAATAAAAAATCCGCCGTGGATAAAAAACATAACTGGAAGAAGCGTACAAGGCTTAATGTTGGGAGAATAGACGTTCAGGAAAAGGCAGTCTTCGTTCCCTACTATGGTTTTACTCAAAACGTCTTTGAACTGAACACATTTAGAACCATGTTCTGTGGCGTTTCTGGTTCCTTTCCATTTTAGCGGTGGTTGCGGAGCCTGAAAAAACAAAATGTTCATTCAAATCTTGTGCTACTATGTAGCAATACATGAGTCTTATATAAATCGCGCCTATACTTCGTGTAGTATAGAGGTGTAAATGTCAGTATAAGGTCAGTTTGATATCAGCGTTTACATTTATAGATAGGGGGAGAGACGTGGAAGAACAACCTTCATCCATCTGATAACCAGATGAGACATACTTTTCATGAAATGTTATTTAGATACAAATAGGCTTATGATAGCTTGCCTATCGAAAAGTGTCCATGACTATATATAATTTGATAAACTGTTTTTGAAAATGATTTTTTTACCATCACTATTTTTATATCCGGTATTTTTTTATTCTAACTAATAGTTTTTAATGTAAAGAATATACCTTGGTAGGTTTGCTAACTTAATTTTGTTCATACTACCTGGCAAGCAACTTTGTACAAATAATTACGTCAATATATCTTATAACTAGTCGAAATTGGTATCATAAGAAAGATAATTTAATTACAATTTTAATCATACAGGTTTGTCTTCAAAAAATCGTTCATGACATATTTTAAATATTATAATAAAAATAACCACGAACAGCTTATATAGGCGATAGGCAAGCTATCATAGGACTATTTCTCAAAAAGTTGTCCACTTTTAGAAATTTTAATTGTCCACTCATGAAAAACGTAATTTTTTAATAAAATGAAGTTTCTTTTTAGAAATTGTTTTACTTAACTTCACTTTAACATGACAAACTGATTTCTTGACGGGACACTTTTTTGAGAAATAGTCATAGGCGTATTTATAAATAAATAATAATTTATAAAAAATACGTCTCATCTGCCCTAGTAGCACGGCAAAGGGAGAAAACCATTTTATCTACTTTAAATGTCAGTTGTCATTGTTAATCCATACTTTATTTTCTCTTCGAGGGGATACAATGGTGGAAAGACAATTTGTTCCTTTGCCATGTTTCCCGTGCTGGTTATCACGTGGGTGAAGGTCGATCTTCAGCGGCTCTTAGGCCATCGCTAGTTCCATAGTGGTACTAGCGAAGTATACATACGTGAGTAGTACCGTCAATGGAACTAATCAATGGTACTACTCTACTACTGACAGAAAACCGAGCAGTATACCGTAGCAATTATAATAGATGTTCGCGCCATTCCATTATTTATTAGCAAAACTCAATCATACTTGAACTGTGAGCGAAACGGTTGTGCGTTTTAAGTAACAGTAAACGCCATCTAGTTTCATCATGCGAAAACAGTAAAGTTGAAATTTACTCCCGGACCTACTTGTAGTCTGCGTGAGACGACTGTGTGTTGGGGCAGCTAACGCCATCTATCTTACTTTCGCGTAAACAATAGAGATGATTAAAATCGCATAAAAAAAAATTGGTTGGAAATATCTATAAAATAACGAGAAAAGCTTTGTAATAGATAGTAAGTAGTGAAATACTTTGAAGCGAGAGTAGATGCTATAAGTGTAAGCTGTCGTTTTGCAACTTTGCTATATTTAGAGATACAGGTACCTACAGGAATAGCGGAGACAAATATGGTTGTAAAAAACCTAGCCTATTCACGGACGCTGAAATGTAACAAACCTAGCCTAGCCTGCCTAATTAACCTTATTTATAAACCTAAGAAAAGTAGAACCTATTTTAAGAAACCTGTCTAAAATAAAATGTCTGATTAAATGATTTAAGAAACTTCATTTGCTTTCAATGGTTCCTAGGTGTTTGACATACTAGCTATGCGTCTTGGTTCCACCTGTCTATGATGAAATTATAAATTTAACCTCATGAAAGAAATATCCTAAGATATTTAGAAGGCATTAAATATCGATACAGATATTCAATAAGATCTCAGCTTACTATTTGTATAGATAAATAATAAGATATGAATACTATCATTTTTGAACTTCTTAAGTTCACAACGTAATAATTCTCACCTAGCGTCGTCTGCTTTATTAGTTTTCTGCTGTGAGATTCCTATCTTAATCATCTAGTTTATTTACCTATTTATACGTTAGTTTGGCCAGTGTTCGTCTTGTGATAGACCCTGCGTTATAGACCGCATAAACCCTAGGTAAAGGTGATTCGAAATACATAACTACCTGATTGATTAATACTTAACTACCTATTGATAATTGACCCAAGTTCAGAACAAAAACCCTAGGTTTTACCTATTTTGAACTTCTATGAACTTGAAAGTATATTACTAATCTCAGAGTGAAATGCAGTATCTAACTAATGTCTCAAGAGCTATATAGAAATAATGATTCTAGAGCTTCTCTGTTATATTTGGTGTTAATTTAGAATATTTGTGTATAACGTATATAAGCTTCAATAAAGCTAGGTATGAAATATTAATTTAGTTGCTTAAGAATATATTAGACATGAGATGAGAAGGAAACTCCATTAAATTAGTACTTTAGAACAAAGAAACTCTATTATTGAACTAATACTATTATCAAACTACGAATATAATAAAAGAAATGAATGCCAGAAAGAATAGTATTAATTTATTTCTGACAACTAATTTTAATATTTATATTTATTCAATTTTATTTAGGTATCAGAGATTTATTTTATTTTATTTTTATCTCTGATTATTTAGTCATGGCGCTCGAGAGAGCTGAAAACCATGAAAATGACTCTACTCTGCTTTCGTAAATCTAACGCCATCCTGGAAAAAGAAAGCAGGAAAGAAAACCAGGAGTCGCGAGTGTGTCAGTCATCTTATCTACATCACTTCATAAAGTCAGGAAAATCATAACTTGCATGAAATCCAGAGTGTTCTCAAGAAAAGCTCCAAGATTACTATAGATAAAGATTCGAGAATCGACTTCGCCTTGTAAAATAATATTAAAATCAATAAGCTTTCAATAGCTTTATTTCAAAGTGATCAGAATTTACACTCTTAATACGGACACGGGATATCCCTCCATTTCGGAAATGAGAATCACTGGCCCAAGCTCTATCTGGCTTCAAGAGTTCTGCACACTAATGAAAATACAGCATTGATCGAATAGCACTTACGGCTAGTATTAAAATAATGAGATGTAGCAATAATAAGATATAGCAATAGTCGACTCTTCAATCCCCATAATATAAATAAATGACATTTTATCTATGAACACTCTGTCCTTCGCAAATTGTACGAGTAGGTAAAGCACGTCATGTCTGGAAATTTCTCAATTTCTGGAGATTCTCAATCCGCATAGAATATAATATCTTAAGATTTTATGTTCACAAATAGTCGAAGCTGAAAAAGACAAATAATTAAAACATTTGTAATTCATACATAGAATCATAAAGGGCGAGAGTTAGAAGCTTCTATCTTCTACTCGTGAGTAAATGCTCAATGAAGGATAGTTTCGTCAGTAACATACGAGTACTTCTATAGAGTAGGAAACATCGTAAGTCAACTTATGCAAGACCGCCATAGGAACCTGAAGATGTATGCGTATTTATTAACCCGCAACAGCTCAGAGTAGATAATATTGCCTTGTTTCTGTGGTGTAGCGTAGCGTCGTAAGCAACTCGTTCATACTCATAAAAGAATAGATGCGTGTGAGAATCCTCCATACCGCATCGTTTCAGTAAGACGGATATAGGCCTATCTTTCTATGATAGATCTCCTCTTTTCCTCTGATGTCCATTTGTACATTAATTCAACAGTAAATCATCCAGAAGTCTAATGCAGTGCTGATCAGAACGAATATTAACCACAGAACATATTCTATATCTACAGTGAGACTTATCTATTTAAAAAGTGATACGTTTATACGAAACCAAATTCTCTAGGAACATCCTCGTCCATTGATCGAAAACAACTTTCTTCCAACTTCCACTTTTTAGACCAGGATCAAAATTCTCCTAGTTAGTAAACTCTTCTCTGCTTTTCCTTTCTCTGAATCTTGCGGAACAAAACTAAATATACCTATTAAAGATGAAATATTCCAACATTTTTCTATAATTTTCTCAAGTGAAGTCCCTGTAGTCAGTCCTGTCAAAATCTCTGTTCTTTTTTTCTCTTATTTTAAATTCTCAAGTTCTGCAAAGAGTTTTCATACCTAGATTGAAGTTCTGTTGCTTTTCTAAAATGTATTTATTTTCCTGCTTGTTTGTAAATCATTTGAATGGAAAGTTCCTTTAGATAATATTAGAAAGAATTATAACCTCATGTGAGATACTCCTGACAACTACAAGAATGCCTTATTCCTATGCCTAATTACTCAGATGTGGACGATCAAACCATCTGAGGTTTGTTACAGCACCCCCCAAAATTTTCGCAGATGAAAAGATGTTGGTAAACATCTAAATCGAAGTAAATTTTCCTTAAAAAAATTATAATAACTTTAAATTTAATCAAGTGCATAATTGTATTTATCAAAATTCGAGTTCCAACAGTGAAATTATATGTTTCGAATGTGAATGTATCCCTACTACAATATGTAAAAATGTTTTTAAACCAGTCTACAGATAATCGTCATAAAACCTCCTACTCTCAGTTTGATTACATATCTACCATGAAGAAAAATCGCCTTCCCCACTAAATTGTTATAATCTGCAAGGAAGTTCTGGTTCGGTGACAGAAACGGAGCCCTCGTAAGGGAATTCTGTTTTGAGGTAGAACCGACCTGAATGGTCGCATGTTGAGTAGTCTCAGCGAACCAATCTTCCGTTCGGAGATTTTCCCAACATACCCCTTCCAAACTACACGAATTGTCCATGAAAAAGGAAAATAATTCCGCATGGCATCAATGTCCCGCCAAGAGTGAATAGTTAAAATTCATTATCTATAAACTGGAGCATGTGCAGTGTATCAATTCAGAGTTTCCTACCTTGTAGAGTAAAAGATCCTTATGAAATCAACTTATGTTGATGGATTGCCTGCTGGCCTACTCCTAACACCACACTCCTTCATAAAGATCTATTTGTTCAAGTGATTGCCAAAACTCGAACCCTGACAAACCGCTTCAAATCCCAGCAATGCTATTGTCGTTTAGTCCCTCTCGTACTGATTTAATTTTTACTATCACTCTCTACTTTATTATTTTTACATTACTATTTCACAAACGCAAAATTTATGAAACAATAATATAAAATCAAATTCATCAACTCCCTGTCGCCATTAATAATACAAAATTCTCAAATCCACCTTCCACCGTCTACACGCCAACTTCACGACGTAGCATCACCTTTTGAACTCAAAACGAGCCAATATTTGCACATTCCCCATTACACCCTATAGGAAAATATTAAAAATTCGTCCACACCCTCGTAATAAACTTCTATCTCACTATCCTTACTAAAATATTAACAAGTTGGAGGTTAATTATTATTTGAACCTTGGTTAAATTTTTAATTTTAATTTTATCCTGCCTTTTTTACGTGATAAGTATTCAGCCTCGTGCTTACTTTCCTACTTGCATTTACGTATCTACGTAAGCTCAATTACTTTAACATTGTGCAAATAAAATTAAATGACAAAATGTTCAATAAAGAAAATTATTTTTTCCAAATTGTTTTTAGTTATTACAGCCTACAGAATGGCTTCACCCACTAACAAAATTGAATTAGATAATAATGTGTCAATATGCCCAAGTTTCCAAGTAAGTAAAATTTACACTCTTCTAGTGGAAAGGATCTCTTCCATATGGTTAGAGAAACCAATTCCTGGCGCGGCATTGCTTGGCCATGAGAGTTCTACCTACTCGAATCCGGAAATATCTCCACGCGTATAATTTTTGAAATTGAATAAATATTTGAAACGTAAGTTCAGCCAATCCATCAAGCTTATACTCTACTTCCTTCAAACCAGCAAATCAACTTAAATTCTTTAATGAACATTTGAAATCAATTTTTCAATATAGCATGAACTTGATTTTTATTTGCAAGTCTTTTTCTTAATAATGTGTTATTTTTATTTTCTACTAATACAAATTTTCCTATCTTGGTGTAACTAATTTCTAAACATCTAGCAAGAGTATACGAAAGAAATTTAATTTAATTTGAGATAAAGAAAACTATTTATTGATTTATTTAGTTTAGTTTTCAGTATCATTACTCACTTCTAACAACAAAACAAATTTAAATCTATGTTATTGCGTTGCATTTACTTACTTTAGCTTACACTGACATATCTTAAACCAAGTAATCTCACAGCTATGTTTTAACCCGTTTAGTAATTAACTAATCAGTAAAAGATACGCTAACAACAAGAGTTGATTTGATTGATGATCGACCATTTAATAACCCAGCAATATACTTTTATTTTAAGTGCATTAACTGTTACAGTTTATCTGATTATTAAGACTTTGAATATTCGCTGAAGATTTAGCTAACACCTATTTACATTGATTATAACTAATGTCGAGGAACAATAATAAGGTTTACCTGAAAAGATTGAGCAAAGGTTCCCCCCCCCCCCCTGACTAGAATTTCCTTGCTTTAATTTATAAATCTTCCTTTTATTTGCTCTTTAGTCTCCTTTTTTTTTTTGAATCGCGAAAAGTCTGCGTTTGACCACCAACTTTCCTGATGATAAACAATCTTGCGAATGTAGATGAAGCTCACTGGGCTAGAAGATACCTATTCACACTAAATACTACTTTTTTTTTTTCATTTATGTTTTATTACTTGGGTTTTAGTTTATTTGATTCATTTTATTTACTAAACTCAACTGTTTTCCTTTCTTTAAACTCGCCATATATTTACTTAAACAACTACTTATTTAAACAACTAAATTTATTTTCCCTTCTTTACGCCTTTCCAGATACCTACTACAAAGACAAATTATCTATTCCCCAAATCATCTTATTTTAAGTAAAATTATTTAACAGCCGAATCATTTTGTAATAATAATTCAGTTTATCGTTACCTCAACCTGAGACCGATGGATTTTCAACAAAAATACATGTTTTTAACGTATCTCTCACTGTTAGACTACTTCGATATAATTTTGATGTAAGCGAAATAGACGTCTCAATACCTATGCAATCAATCTCAATTAATATAAGTACATAATGTAGTTTAGCCCAATGTTTGTTTTAAAACATATTCTCATCTCTAACTTTCCTGTATACAATTTATATTGAATTAAGTATAGCAGCTTGTTTATTAGATTGAATCATTAAATTGATCTACTTGCTAACTCACTGTGGTATAAGTAGTAAAATACACGTCCTAAAAATCAAAGTCATTCCGTAACGTACTAAAACAAATCTCTATCGATGAAAAATATTACACATATTATTACTTTAATTTACAAAGTCGTAAGTTAAAATTGTTAAGTATACTCTACCCCCGGTTTTCTAGTTTGCAATAAAATTATATAACCGAATCAACTCCTTGACTTTCTTATTTTATAAATAATATTAATAACAGTCCTTGCTTTGTATGCATCATTAATAACCATATCTTTTATTATAAATTGAAAATATTTACTGTCTACAATTATTCAAGCCATATTTATACATGAAGCAATAAATTATATATAAACACTAAACTACTGTACCATATCTTCTACAAACACATTAGATGAGTGACGAACGATCCTTGACTAAACACCTTTTTTGTATTCATAACGAAATAATTACCCATGATACAAAATGCTTGTTATTATTTGCAGTCTGTTTTTAAAACAAATCACCCCCCAACGCTTTAATCTGTTAATACCCTAAGACAATGATTAACCTGAAAAATTGATGAGATATTCGTTACCTTTTCTAATGAACTCGCGATTGAAATTATTACGTAACCCTAGTCATCACTAACCTACAAATTTCGAATCACCATCGTCTCCATTTCACAGCAACAAATTGTGTTCAGATAGTCTGACTACTGAACACAGTCCTTTTTTTTTTTTTTTTTTTTTTTTTTTTTTTTTTTTTTTTACCAGGGGAAATCTTTTATAGATACCACCGCACCTCGAGGGCAGGCGGGTGGTTATGTGGGAGTCCTGCCGACTGGACAGTATACCCACCAAAACCCCTGGGTGTTCCGCCACTGCGCTTGGTGTCGGGGCTACGGGCACGCTTGCGCACTCCTCCGCGGCACCCGACAGCGCTGGCCCAACTTGGGCCCCACCACGGAGCTTCGGCTCCCGCCAGAATAACGATGTGCCGAACACCAGACACATCGTCATCCACCACCTAGGACCAACCAGCACTGGGCGTCAGACAGCACCCGTGTCCGACAGCCCTGGTCCCGATGCAACGGGTCAATTAAAGTGGCCCCGCGCCTGCCACTACGGCTGCAGAGGATAGGGAGAACGGCCGTCGCGATACCGACACTCCTCTTCCCCTGCAGCCCCACCGCCTCCGCCAACACGTTGGCGGCACCCGTTAGGGCCGCTGGCAGGACGGATAGACAGCGGCACACTCGCCGCCCGTCCATCCCGTCGCCGCCCCCGCCTCGATGGGCTCGGCCGCGGTATCGCGACGAGCGCGACACCGCAGTCCACCTCAGTCGACTTGCGACCTACTGGCCAGCCTCCGCACGGGCTTGTCGAGGCCCAAGACCCGGAGAGGCCGGCCCCACCTCGGGTTCCTCTTCGTTCACCAGGCTGGCGAGACCTGGCTACTAAGCCCCCCCGCCACGACAAGGCGGGAACCCACTCGGGGGGGACTGAACACAGTCCTATAATAACATGAATTGACTTGCCTAAACAAAGATAAACTAAAAAATCTAATATTTATGACTTCCGACTATATTCTATTATCACGATAATATTTTGAACCCATTTTTATGATAAAACAAATCGTTTCTAATGCTAATCCTGGTCGCGGCCAACCAATATTGTAACAAACCTGGTCGCGAAACCAAATTGTAACGATCCTAGCCTATCCTGACGCTGAAATGTAACAAACCTAGCCTAGCCTGCCTAATTAACCTTATTTATAAACCTAAGAAAAGTAGAACCTATTTTAAGAAACCTGTCTAAAATAAAATGTCTGATTAAATGATTTAAGAAACTTCATTTGCTTTCAATGGTTCCTAGGTGTTTGACATACTAGCTATGCGTCTTGGTTCCACCTGTCTATGATGAAATTATAAATTTAACCTCATGAAAGAAATATCCTAAGATATTTAGAAGGCATTAAATATCGATACAGATATTCAATAAGATCTCAGCTTACTATTTGTATAGATAAATAATAAGATATGAATACTATCATTTTTGAACTTCTTAAGTTCACAACGTAATAATTCTCACCTAGCGTCGTCTGCTTTATTAGTTTTCTGCTGTGAGATTCCTATCTTAATCATCTAGTTTATTTACCTATTTATACGTTAGTTTGGCCAGTGTTCGTCTTGTGATAGACCCTGCGTTATAGACCGCATAAACCCTAGGTAAAGGTGATTCGAAATACATAACTACCTGATTGATTAATACTTAACTACCTATTGATAATTGACCCAAGTTCAGAACAAAAACCCTAGGTTTTACCTATTTTGAACTTCTATGAACTTGAAAGTATATTACTAATCTCAGAGTGAAATGCAGTATCTAACTAATGTCTCAAGAGCTATATAGAAATAATGATTCTAGAGCTTCTCTGTTATATTTGGTGTTAATTTAGAATATTTGTGTATAACGTATATAAGCTTCAATAAAGCTAGGTATGAAATATTAATTTAGTTGCTTAAGAATATATTAGACATGAGATGAGAAGGAAACTCCATTAAATTAGTACTTTAGAACAAAGAAACTCTATTATTGAACTAATACTATTATCAAACTACGAATATAATAAAAGAAATGAATGCCAGAAAGAATAGTATTAATTTATTTCTGACAACTAATTTTAATATTTATATTTATTCAATTTTATTTAGGTATCAGAGATTTATTTTATTTTATTTTTATCTCTGATTATTTAGTCATGGCGCTCGAGAGAGCTGAAAACCATGAAAATGACTCTACTCTGCTTTCGTAAATCTAACGCCATCCTGGAAAAAGAAAGCAGGAAAGAAAACCAGGAGTCGCGAGTGTGTCAGTCATCTTATCTACATCACTTCATAAAGTCAGGAAAATCATAACTTGCATGAAATCCAGAGTGTTCTCAAGAAAAGCTCCAAGATTACTATTAGATAAAGATTCGAGAATCGACTTCGCCTTGTAAAATAATATTAAAATCAATAAGCTTTCAATAGCTTTATTTCAAAGTGATCAGAATTTACACTCTTAATACGGACACGGGATATCCCTCCATTTCGGAAATGAGAATCACTGGCCCAAGCTCTATCTGGCTTCAAGAGTTCTGCACACTAATGAAAATACAGCATTGATCGAATAGCACTTACGGCTAGTATTAAAATAATGAGATGTAGCAATAATAAGATATAGCAATAGTCGACTCTTCAATCCCCATAATATAAATAAATGACATTTTATCTATGAACACTCTGTCCTTCGCAAATTGTACGAGTAGGTAAAGCACGTCATGTCTGGAAATTTCTCAATTTCTGGAGATTCTCAATCCGCATAGAATATAATATCTTAAGATTTTATGTTCAGAAATAGTCGAAGCTGAAAAAGACAAATAATTAAAACATTTGTAATTCATACATAGAATCATAAAGGGCGAGAGTTAGAAGCTTCTATCTTCTACTCGTGAGTAAATGCTCAATGAAGGATAGTTTCGTCAGTAACATACGAGTACTTCTATAGAGTAGGAAACATCGTAAGTCAACTTATGCAAGACCGCCATAGGAACCTGAAGATGTATGCGTATTTATTAACCCGCAACAGCTCAGAGTAGATAATATTGCCTTGTTTCTGTGGTGTAGCGTAGCGTCGTAAGCAACTCGTTCATACTCATAAAAGAATAGATGCGTGTGAGAATCCTCCATACCGCATCGTTTCAGTAAGACGGATATAGGCCTATCTTTCTATGATAGATCTCCTCTTTTCCTCTGATGTCCATTTGTACATTAATTCAACAGTAAATCATCCAGAAGTCTAATGCAGTGCTGATCAGAACGAATATTAACCACAGAACATATTCTATATCTACAGTGAGACTTATCTATTTAAAAAGTGATACGTTTATACGAAACCAAATTCTCTAGGAACATCCTCGTCCATTGATCGAAAACAACTTTCTTCCAACTTCCACTTTTTAGACCAGGATCAAAATTCTCCTAGTTAGTAAACTCTTCTCTGCTTTTCCTTTCTCTGAATCTTGCGGAACAAAACTAAATATACCTATTAAAGATGAAATATTCCAACATTTTTCTATAATTTTCTCAAGTGAAGTCCCTGTAGTCAGTCCTGTCAAAATCTCTGTTCTTTTTTTTCTCTTATTTTAAATTCTCAAGTTCTGCAAAGAGTTTTCATACCTAGATTGAAGTTCTGTTGCTTTTCTAAAATGTATTTATTTTCCTGCTTGTTTGTAAATCATTTGAATGGAAAGTTCCTTTAGATAATATTAGAAAGAATTATAACCTCATGTGAGATACTCCTGACAACTACAAGAATGCCTTATTCCTATGCCTAATTACTCAGATGTGGACGATCAAACCATCTGAGGTTTGTTACATGGTGATGCCTAGCTAGCCGAGCGGGGTGAGCGGCGACCACGCGATTTTTTCCTAATACATACTCACATTTTTAAACTCATGATTTCTTTCGAATGAAATGTCTGAATTGAACAATTTAAAAAGCTATATAAATGTGCTGAATTATTCTTGAATATAAAGTAGTTTATTTTGATAAGGGTTTAGACCATGATATAAATTAGGAGCCTTTTCTTGCGGCGGCATTTCAAAAATTTTCAAATAAAATAACACTTATTGTGGCTTAACTATAATAGATGGACATACTCTGTCGCGACAGTTTTTGTAAATAATGATGTGCTCTACAAAGTCGTAGTACATCATTTTATTGTATCATCAATAGTTTTCGCAGCGCACGCGATGTACATAATATTTTAGGTAATTTTTGTACACCTTGGGTTACATTATGGGAGTTTTAGTAAGGATCCCTAATTATTTAAAAAATAAAATATAGCCTAAGGCATTCAGGGATAACATGGCTTTCCAACAGTGAAATAATTTTTTTAAACGGTTCAGCAGTTTCGGAGCCTATTCGATGCAAACAAACAATCAAATCTTTCCTCTTTATAATATTGGTATAGATCATCGAGCTATATTATACGTAGTAATATTTCCTCAAAGGTATAGATAAAACAAAGTACTCACCCTGAACCTTAGTTTGCCAACTGGTGGTCGAGCATAAGGTATACCCTTGAAGCTGTTGTATTCTGTCTTGCCCGTCGAAGTCTTTAGAATTTGACCTTCCAGCCATCCTTCATTTACTTTCACCTTCACTGACATCACGTGATCACAGCACTGAAACTAAGACCGATTAATTATTTATAATTGCTGCATGGCTAATAAGTTAGTTCGTATAGGCCAAATGGCTAGCTGTGATGTCAGACTTTTTAAGATATCTGAAAGCCTCTAACATAGTTTAGCGGCTTAAAACACGAACACAATTTAGTGTGTCATCCGAACCATGGCAACGCTCGGTTGTGAATGCCACCCGCGGTTACTCCACCGAAGACTGACCGTCCTGGACGGTGCTTAACTTCGGTTGTCACTAAGTAACATTTATACAAACGCTCGCTTAAAGCGCTGCTAAATTATATACTTACCTAGTTATAATCGTACTTAAAACTAAAAATTCTTCTACGATCTTGAAAATCACTAAAAATAAAGTCTCCTGTTCAAAAAGTCGACGTTTTCTTTCTACGAAATTACCTAGGTACTTAAAACCCGATTACAGAGGCGCCATCGTAATTATACTAGCTAAATAGCATAGTTCTGTTTCTTTTTCACTTTAGGCATTCGGTAGAGAGAACGCTTTTTACGTTGCATTAAATTTACGCTGGCGCCTCTGTAACCAGGCTTACCTACTGTGTTTTACAATCACTTCTTTTTATAAGGTATCTTGGTTGGTCCCGCTGAAAGTTGTTAAATGGTGATTTGGTACGAGTAAATGATATTAAAGTAGTCAACCGGCCATATGTAAAATTGATTACGTACTCGTATATGGCTACTTACAAAAAATGTTAAATTAAATAAAACGTTTACAGTATTCATTTCACCGAAATCCAACATAAATGAAACAGCAAAGTTAGTGGAAAGTATATTTATACTGGAATAAAAGAGTTTCTTTTCTGAATTTGTAGTTAATTGACTCTGTTGAATAATTCATTATTAAGATAGGATAATTTCACTTAGGAAAGTATTTTTGTAAGAGCACTTAGAGCCTAATTGTGGAAACAATAAGCATACCATGTTAATTTTATATCGAGTTAATGAACTTTTAATCTATTTGCAGTTCGAATCAGATAAATATAATTATTTTTCGCAATAAATGGCTAAACCGCCTTCCATCGTGTTCAAAATTCGAATTTTTCGCTCGAATTTAACATTATTGTTGATTTTTCAAAAACGGCTCTGCCGTTTTTCTTTAAAATTTAAAAGGGACCATGTCGGGAGTATACCCTTTCGAACTACCAAATAATTTTTCGATTCAGTTTACAATTGGCGGAATTATCGATGAACACACAAAAAAAAAACAGTCGAACATAGAACCTCCTCCTTTATGGAAATCGGTTAAAATGGAGATCCATAGGCAACATAATGTTACTGTCATTGCCCAACAGATTAGCAAGTTAAATGTGGCAGCGTGCAAGGTACATAGCGCGGAGAACTGATGGCTGATGGTGGGGCTGCAACGTTCACATACAAGAGCAAAGACCACGTAGGTACCGGCAAGCGCAGCGTAGGACGTCCACCGACTAGGTGGTCAGACGTTCCTTTTGTTTTATTACAATTGGTTCGGTAACAGATAATAGGCTTAAAACTATGATACACATTAACATTAGCAAAACCAATTGACGATTTATAAGAGTAAAAACTACAAGAGGAAATGTCTCCAGGGTCACTTAAATGGTTGTATGCGCGACACATCCTACTCACAGGGCCTTTTCGATACACGTTATTTAGGGTAGGTACACTAAATAACTGGGAAATACGAACAGAACGAGAGGGAACCTTAAAATCGAATTCCTTTCCAAGTGTCCCGTTGACGATCTTGTACAAAATACAGAGATCTGAGACCATTCTACGGCTTTCAAGACTCTTCATTTGAAACTTTGTCAACCTGTCAGAGTATTCTCCAATCTTACGCCTGAGACCTAATCTACCACATATTGTCCTTAGGAGTCTACGCTGAATAGACTCAAGTCTATCAATAAGCGTATCATATGCAAGTGCGATTTCAATAGGTCTTATTAGAAATCTTTTAGAGATAACCATGTCCAGCAGTGAATGTGCTACGGCCGATATGCCGATGAATCATAATCTTATCCATCTTCCTGTATATATTCCGGCGAAGGAATTTAATAACATGGTCCTGAAATAACATGAAATGTTTCCAATGAAAAAATACGTATTATGTAAAAATATCAATTTCATATTATTGGTTATTTGATTGGCAAACCCAGATAAGGTCTGTGATGACATAGGTTGCCCCAAGGGCTTGAAGCTTGCAAAATTAATAATTTACGAAGAATGCGACACATCCTTCACATAAGACATGCAATGTAATATTTTTGTGGTATGGCAAATTTAATTTGCGTTCTGAACGAACTTCGTAATGCTGTGATAATGTGATGTCTATATCACTTCACTATCACTACATAGTATAAAACAAAGTAGCTTCCCGCTGTCTGTCCCCATGTATGCTTAAATCTTTAAAACTGCGCAACGGATTTGATGCGTTTTTTTTTAAATAGATATGGTGTTTCAAGAGGAAGGTTTATATGATACACTTCTGCGAAGCCGGGGCGGGTCGCTAGTGTTAAATAAAAATGAATCGTGGTTGTTAGTCTCGCTAAAACTCGAGAATGGCTGGACCGATTGAGCTAATTTTGGTCTTGAAATAATATTTCACGGATATTAACCGTGGAAGCTAAGGGAAGGCTTATACGGTGAGAAATATATGAAAACGTAGTGAGTAAAATAATAAAAATTTGAATTTAATTTTCCCATACAAAATATTCCTGCATGTAAAAGTTGTCATTAACAGTTGACAGATGGTGAGATGAAGTTCACCGGGTCAGCTAGTTTTTAGGGTTCCGTACCCAAAGGGAAAAACGGGACCCTATTACTAAGATTTCGATGTCCGTCTGTCCGTCTGTCTGTCTGTCTGTCACCGGGCTGTATCTCATGAACCATGATAGCTAGGTAGCTGACATTTTCACAGATGATGTATTTCTGTTGCTGCTATAACAAAAAATACTAAAAACAAAATAAAATAAATATTTAAGGGGGGCTCCCATACAACAAACCTGAATTTTTAGACGTTTTTCGCTCTATATTAATAATGGTAATAGGTAGATGCTTGAAACTTTCACAGAATCACAGTCCTACTCGTACTTGGCCGATTATTTTTAATACATTTAGTAAGCCAACAAAAAGTTGTAGTCTTTCCTTTTACAGTGTGTAGGTACTTCAAGACGACTAACAGACACGTCGGCTAGCATACGGGCCACGAAAAAATTCTATCGACGTGTCAAACGAGATAGAGTTATGATAAGTATTTATTTGTCACCATTTTACACGTCGACAAAACTCTTTTCGTCGTCGTAAGCTTGCAGGTGTATCTGCAGAACTGTCTAGGATGGCAGTATACATACATACAGATATCATACATCATGATATCCTATTAGGACATCTTTGTACAGATTATTACGACCTACTTTTAAACGGACAAGTGCGAGTGCAGGCTCGCACGCCGAGGGTTCCGTACAAATCCTGGAAATCGCACAAACTTGGGAATTTGTGATTTAGGTAAAAATGTACAGTTTTCAGATTTATTCTTTAAGACAATGCTTCTTGCCAAATTTCATAGTTTAGGTCAACACGAACAAGAGCTCAGCACGATGCTTGAAGGTCTTAATCGAGTTCCTCAACAGGTGGGTCTTACAATGAACATAGACAAGACGAAAATGCCCATGTTGTACCCACCCCAATATCTGTTGAGAGTCTTGAGAGTTCGGTTCTTGAAGTCGTTGACGTCGTATGTCTACTTAGGCCAAGCAGTTCAGCTAGGTAGGTCCGACTCCGATTTCAAGAAAGAGGTCAATCGTCAAATCCAACTCGGTTGGGCAGCGTTCGGAAAATTGCGTAATCTTCTCGTCTGACATACCTCAGTGCTTCAAGCCGAAAGTTTTCGATCAGTGCGTGTTGCCAGTGATGAATTATAGAACAAAACGTGGTCTCTCACTATGCGCCTTATTAATAAGCTCCGAGTAGCACAACGAGCTATGGAGAGGGGCTGAGAGGGCTATGCTCGGAGTCTCTCTGCGAGATCGAATTAGATATGAGGAGATCCGCAGAAGAACCAAAGTTACCGACACAACCAAGCGGATCGGCAAGTTGAAATGGCAGTGGGCAGGGCACACAGCACGGAGAACTTATGATCGATGGGGTGCAAAAGTTCTCGAGTAGAGACCATATACCAGCAAGCGCAGCGTAGGTCACAGATGACCTAATTAAGACTGCAGGTTTGCGCTGGATGCGAGCCGCTTCTAACTGGTCTTATTGGAGATCTATAGGGGAGGTCTGTGACCAGTAGTAGCCGTCTTATGGCTAATGGATGGATGGATGTCTACATAATCGCGAGTAAAAATATTTTTTGAGATAAATTTGTCATTGCGAAGATTTTCACATCCGCGACGTGTCGACTACGATTACGCCACAGCTGTGCGCCATTTGCAAGGATTAGCGAGCTGGCGCCATTCCTCCGGCAATATAAGTCCACGTAAATCATTTGTGGATGTTGAACGACTATGAGATTGAAACTGCTCATATTCTTGAACAGGTAGGAAGCTAGACGGAGAGAGGTAGCGCTCATAGCGTATTTTGACTGGGTGTTCGTTTGCGATTTATCGAAGTAAAGCAACGTTCAGTACGGTCAGTCTTCGGATGGGTGACCGCGGTTAAATTGTAGGTCGTGGTTGTTTATACCTACCGCTTAGCCATTCAGAAACTAGCCGCGTGATACTAATGACATCTAGCGGCAAGATGGTGCAACTAAATTGTACACTGATTAACCCATTCAGCGCCGAGCCCGCTCATCGGCGGACAATTTTTTTTTAACTTTCACGCCGAGACTGCCCATGGGCGTTTGATTTTAAACTGTAATAATAACTGCGGCATCTGGGTAATATCGTTACTTTTCAGAAAGGCAGTGAATGGGTTAAAAAACTGTAAAAACTAAGGCGTATGGCCTAACGATTGAAGTTTAGTTGTCAATTGTGTTTTACATGTCATAATCAAACTACGCTATGAGCGCTACATGAAATACGTTCAAATCTTTGTTATGTATAAATGATTAAGTAGTGTATTTCCGCTATGTTGTTCTAGGCAAATAGGTTTAAGGGCCTTGCCCTTTACATGCAATGTTTTTGATAGGATTTTCTTTACATTAGTTTTTAGGGTTCCGTACCCAAAGGGTAAAAACGGGACCCTATTAGTAAGACTCCGCTGTCCGTCTGTCTGTCTGTCACCAGGCTGTATCTCATGAACCGTAATAGCTAAAGAGTTCGAATTTTCACAGATAATGTATTTCGATTGCCGCTATAACAACAAAAAGGTACTAAAAACAGAATAAAATAAAGATTTAAGGGGGTCTCCCATACAACAAACGTGATTTTTTGCCGAGGGGCTTCCATACGGTACTGAACCCTTCATGCGCGTGTTAGAATAATAATGTTATTATAATATTTAATAACGATTACAAGATGTATTAAGTAATATAAGACTTATTGGTAGCTAAATGGAACTGAGAAATATCATGACTTCCGAATGTCGGCCATTGTTGTTTACATATACCATTTATTTAATACTGTGATTTCATAATGTTATAGATGACTTGAAACGTATCAATAATTGTTCTAATAATACTAATAAGTATGAAATACAGTTTAAGATGATTTTATGTTTAACAATTGTGTAAAATGGAGGCTACCACCGTGCCCGCCATATTGCTCGTTCCCTATTGGTTGTTGGCAATGTTTACATCGAGCAGTGGTGGTAAGGCATGGTGGGAGCTTGTGAAATCAGTATAAAACAGTCTGTTGGCGCGGCTTCGTCTCTTAATATCTCTTAGTATCTTTGAATCTCTCTTAGTGTTCTCCCGGTATTCTGATAATAATGTTGGAGTCTTGCTTAGCTAGTTATGCTGAGTGTCGGTACTATTATATTCGAAGCCAAGTCGAGTGGACGTCGTCATGTTGCTAAAGTTAAGTACTTTGTGTAATATCTAAATTAAGGTGACTTATCAAAAGATTATACTGATGGCGTCTTGAGTTTCTTGCCACTTCTTCTCAAAACGTCTAGGGCCTTGCGAACGTGGCATAATTATTGCAATACATGGTGGTACCCTCGAGGGACCCATGAAGTATAAAAAATATACAAAGTAAACTTATTTACTTGTTTCCTTTACTAATTTAGAAACCTCAAGTTAGGTAACTACCCTCACAAACATTTAAAGGATCAGATTGAAGAGTTTCTTTGTTATTAAGTTAGAATCAGGGTTGCTGCATTAGTTTAAAGTAAGATTTCCATCCTAACAGTAATATTTTGGTCGAAAATAGATAAAGTAGACCCCCTCTTTTAACCCTGATCTAATACGCGAATTCAACTTGTACTTGACCTTTTTTTTTATTGTATTGCAGGCGCGCTTTTTTCCCGGCAATACTAAATATAAATTCAATTATGCTGTGTTTGGTACCTAATATGCTTGTATTAGCAGAAAAAATCATTACACAAGTACATATTTTTCTGTCAAAGTGGGGTAACGACTCGTTTTATGTTAAAAATAGTTTTTTTGTTCGTTTTATGTTAAAAATAGTATTTTAAAGTACTTTAAAAGTAAATATAGTTGTCAAGGAGAAAAAATATAAACATTTTTAACGTGAGAATTTTTATCATCATTTTTCGAAAAGGGTCATCTAGCACCGAAAAAAAAATTTTTATGGCTTTTGCCGAAGTCCGAAGAATTCCGGTGAATTTAGTCAACGTTGGACGAGATTTAATCCATTCAATCAAAAAATAATAACCGGCTTAGATGGGCCGTCTTGCCCCACCCTCCCCTATAAAAAAACAACCATGTAGTGGGGGAAAGATAATTACTATAAATACTTCGACTTAAAAAGTGATTCTATCAGAAAGTGAAGAAGACATCGTTCGATTAACAAGTAAGGAAGTACAAAATTTATTTCAAAAATTACTTAGATTTATTTTTCATTTATAACCACTAAAAATAATGCTTGATGCTACTCGATTCATATTTTGATCTTGATGAAGTAATACTAATTGTTATGAAATTTTATTTAATTTAATAATTTTTTCCATTTATTTGTTTGGCAACGCCAAAAACAACATTATCAAGATGAAATACTTTTCATTTTTCCTTCTTATTACCGTGTTGTTGGCTTGGTTATCCAATGGAGTTGCTGGAGCTTGTAAAGAACCAGGAGAAGTCGTAAGTTAGATTTTCTACATGTAAATTATTTAAAAAAAAAATACGGAGCAATAACTTTGAATATCGAAATTCATATAGGATAGAAGTGCCGGTTTTTGCCACCTTAGTGCCACTTTTCACCACTTTGAGTTACATTTACTGAGTAGGAAATGTAAATAGTAAAACAATATTATCATAAAATATTCATACAAGTCAAACTTATGATGCTTTTTAGGGTTCCGCACCCTAAGGGAAAAACGGGACCCTATTACTAAGACTTCGATGTCCGTCTGTCTGTCTGTCACCGGGCTGTATCTCATGAACCATGATAGCTAGGCAGCTGAAATTTTCACAGATGGTGTATTTTGGTTGTCGCTATAACAACAAATACTAAAAACAAAATAAAATAAATATTTAAGTGGTGCTCCCATACAACAAACCTGAATTTTTGGACGTTTTTCGCTCTATATTAATATTGGTACCGGGTAGATGCTTGAAATGTTCACAGTATATTTAGTTTTATATTCCTTTCAATAATAAGTAATAAAATTAAAATAAAATAAATATATAAGGGGGGCTCACATACAGTACAGAACCCTCCGTGCGCGAGTCCGGCTCGTACTTGGCCGATTATTTTAACCTAAGTATACTGTCCCACTCCTGGGCAAAGGTCTCCCTCATTTCCATCCACGAGTCGCGATCCATAGCAACTTCTTGCTAGCCCCTCACGAATGAGTCAAGATCGTCACGCCAGCGTTTCTTGGGCCTTCCCGGGCCCAAGAACGCTGACAAGTGAACGTGACAAGGCCCTTCTAGTCCGTCAGGGCCAGGATCGTCCCACTCTATGACGATCCTGGCATATCGATCGGGGACATCGAGGTGCAACCGCGCCACATGTCCCGCCCAATCCCACTATGATGCTATTAGGTAGTTACGTTTATAAATTATTTATACTGTAATTTGGACATTGAGTAGCCAAAAATGGTACAGTGGCCACAAACGGTTCTTCTATCCTATTACTAAAGAATATAAGTACATAATAATTAAAAAAAAAATGTAATACTTACAGTGCAATCCAAATGCTTCTATAGATTAGTGTTGTGAAGATGACTCATACTGTGGACTTTCAGCAAACCAGCAGGTGTCCGTATGTCGCGACTTTTAACAATTACTTTAAATGAAATAAATCATTTTTCACTGTGAATCAATGATGTAGCTTCATTTGTTTTCAATCACATTCCTGCAATAACGTAATGTCTTTAAATTACATTAAGTACTATAAATTAAATTTGTTTTATAAAATAGGCAGCCAAAATGGAAGTAGAATCCATAGTAAGGGATGATTTATATTAGGACGAGCGGGCACGTGACGGGCAGGACGGGGCCCGTACGACGCACGTTCTATATACCTATTTTTGTGTAGCCCGGACGAGGCCCGTCGTACGGGCACGACAAAAATGTATCGAACGTGCGTCGTACGTGCATCGTATAAAGGTCCCTGTCCGGCCCGTCTCGCGCTCGTCCCGTGCCCGCCCTATCCTAATATAAATCATCCCTTAATCAAGAAACTAAAATTATTTCAAAAGAGTCTTTCATTTTTGATCGATTGACAGAGATGGGATAATTTTCGGCTCAGAGCAATATGCAAACTAGCTTTTGCCCCTAGGTTCTCCCGTGTGGTATTTTTGTGCTATCTCATGGAAACAATATTGGTATTTTTCTGGGATAAAAAGTTACCTACGGCACTTTTCGTCTCTCAAACTGTGTCTGTACCAAAATCATCCGTTCCGTCAATCCGTTGCTACGTGTAATATACCGGTGTGTCTGTGTAATAGACAAAAACACATTCGGATTTATAATATTACCTAGTAAGGATGAGGTTTGACATAAAATACAGCAAGACCTTTTATTCAGTGCACAAATTTTTATCGCGCAATAGATATCATTAATAGAACATATTTCGCTCATAAAAAGATCAACTTTTTTTTCATCAATTTTTTGTCAAACTATCCCAAAAATAATTAAATTGCATGCATCTTACACTCCAGACAATAACTACTACCTAAAACCACAGCCCGGACACTCCGCGATTTTTCATACAAAATCTGCTGTCTTACGCACACTAACACAGTACTTACTCACAGACAACACACATACGCACGGTCGCTATACGCGCATTTGTGTGCGGAACGTCTATGGCTGTCAGCGATCACCACGACGTGACGTCATGCTGCGTGAGTGTGACAGTTGCGTATTCAATTTTCAAAAATGAATATAAATCTAGTGCTTAAAAAAGTATAACAATTGCTTAATTTGGAAGCATTTTAGCAATAAGTAACAGATTTACTTTATTTGAAAGAAAAAATCAAGAGGAAATTAGCAAATAATGTAAAATAAGTTCCTTTTACTTATCCTTAAATAAACATTCAAATTTCTTTTAGTTACGTATTATTGATATTCAACCATACACAGTACAAGTCTTCCCTATTGTCACAGTCTAGGTATTTTTTTTTACATAATCTACCGGCCAGTGCAGCCCGCGCGCAGAGTACACGACTCGGTACGTAGACGCGGGGTGGAAGTGAGGAAGACTCAAACGGGTGGGGGGTAACGAGTGGCCGTTCTATACGTAGTATTATTATATATTCTTTGCTAAAACGTATAGCTAGCTCTCTCAAGGTCAGTGCTACCCGTCAATGGCCCCTCAACGTAGGTAAATAGTCGGCGCGGCGTACAACTCGCCCCCCTCGGTTCTTGGTAGGTACAATACCTACGTCTCGCGACGCAGCCGTAGGTATTCAGACGTAGGGTGACATTGATTACCCCGTTTATCTGTATACTTTCTCTTGAAGTTATTTCAATATTTTTGTACTAAAGTGAGTGAAAGTAAAGTAGAGGTTTAATTGTTTGTTTATTATACTTTCCGTATACAAAGTTTGTGCACTGGAAATAAAATCACAATCACCCTGTATACATGATTATCTAGAACTTGTGAACCAAGCCGAAAGAAGGCAATTTAGACCATCATTACGAACACCTTTTACTATGGAAGCATCCCGGATATCGAGAAAAAAATTCAGCTGTTTCATACATTTTGTCGATTCCGAGTAGCAATTTTGTATGCAACAACTCAATTTATTCTCGAATTTTGGATTGGCCCCACAGTAAAAGTTGCTCATAATGATATTTTTTTAATAACCCGTATTCCGTTTAGTACAAGGTAAGCAGATAACCTGAATAAAACTTCTTGGCGGTTGTGATGTTAGCTACAAGCGGCGCAAAGCCCAATCGGAGAGAGACTATAATATTTAATTCTAAAAAAATATTCTAAGTTTCAGTTTTAATTATATACATTACCTATAGCATTATCACAATTCTCTACTAAACAAGACAACTTCCTTTACTTTTATTTTGCTCAATGATTTGACAATAAATTATGTGTATTCCCACTTAACCTCGTAAAATGCAAAATATCTACGCAAATGAGGTGACCTATTAGTAGCTGACGACAAAACTATTTAATATACCAATAAATTATAACACTTAACATTATTTGGTAATTTAGTCTAATCCATATGCATGTAAACTCATGAAATAACTAAATATTGTAGCGAATTTAGGGATTATTTATATTAGGACAAGGCGGGCGCGGGACGGGCCGGAGGTGGTGAATGTAAATCATCCCTAACAGGTAACTGGTAATTTTATTTAGAAAAACTTACAGTTTAAACACACTCTCCTTCTGTAAAAATCATCTAAATCTTCATCAAAATCTTATTTATTATTTTTACAAGCTTCTATTTAGTTTCACCTATCCCGTTGTCTGTCTGTCGGTCTGTTATCAAATTTTGCAAGTTAAATTTGATCAACTTCCAGGTTACTGATTGAGCAGAAATTTCGCATACCTACATGTGTAAATCGCGTGACAATGAAATATTATGATGACATGGTGCTGATCTGATGATGGAGCTAGAAGGTGGCCAAGGGAACTTAGCAATGAAACGACACAACCTCATCGAGTTTGGGTTCATTTGAATGGTCTTGGCAAGTAGTTTGTCTTTCAATGTTAAACCAGGGTCTGATGATGGAGCTGGAAGGTGGTTATAGGAACTCTGTAATGAAACGACAGTACACAACTCTATCGATTTTCGGCTCGCTTGATTCGTCTTACCGAGGGCTTGTTCAGTAAAAGCTTGTTATTAAAAAAATACGTTTTTTTTTAAATATAATACTTTATTAATCAATGCAATCTTCTAATGTTTTTTGGAGAACATTTAAATATAGTTCAATGATCAACATAGATATTATGGATTTGAAATAATCTTTATGTGAATTTTGTAATAAATATAAACTCTAATGCTGGGTTATCTGCTTGTACTGTACTAAGCCGAGATTACAACCATCTTTCTGAACAATTTTTACTATGGGGCCAACCCGGAATCTAGAAAAAAAAACAGTTTTTTAGTACAAATATGTGAAACAGCTGATTTTATTTTCTCGGATTCCGGGTTGGCCGCACAGTAAAATATGTTCATAATGATGGTCTATTTGACCTCCTTTCGGCTTATTACATGAGTTCTGGATAACCTGTCATCATCATCGATAACGGAATAGGAATGTCCCCTGCTGGACATATGCCTCTTTTATCCAATACGACTGGTTAGAAGTGCTTTACACCCAGTAGTGAGGTAGTACGGTAAGTTCATATAGGCCTTGGTGCTTCGACCAAATATCTACAGAGCCACAGTCTATGTGAAAGTAGTACAAAAATGTATTTTTATGTTAATGTTAATATATCCTATCAAAACATTGCATGTAAAAAGCGCCAATCCAAGACTGATTTGTTTTTTAAAAGTTCTTTATTAGTCAGAAAGATATTTACAGAGAACGTACAAACTAGACACAGTCTAAATAATTTGTATACAACAATGTTATGTTAATAACTTTATCAGGCTAACAACGCCTCCGAAAGTCTTTCAAAAACATTAGTTTATTATGCTAAAAGAATATGTATTGTTTACATCTATGATCTAAAAACTAAATTTATAGTGAGAAAATGATTCGATTAATGATCCTTTTGCACCAGGCTCATTTTTTAAGAAACGCAAGTCCAAGACTACTTACTTCATTTACTTTATAAAACTTGTGAGATCTAACGCAAACCCAAGGCGGCTTCGGGCTACCTAGGTCATTTATTCAGTACCTATCAATAATTAAAAAAAAAAAAGAGAGTAAGTGTCCATCAAAGTTTTCATAAAATGATACATAATAAGTTTTGAACTATACTAATTATGAAATGACAGCATCAATATTCAATATCTCTCTATACAACAATATCATAAAAAGTAAAAATATAACTATATACTTAACTGAAAACAATCCCAAACCTATGTTAAAAGAAAATCTTATTCTGAAGAAATAATTGGGAGACAGGTGCGTGTGAGGGTGAGGGAATCATCGCCGTTTGCACAGCCGAGCCTACCAGATATGAGGGATCACACAAAAATGAAGTAAACAGAGTGTGTTTGTTTACAAATGTGTGACGGAACATGCTGACAACACAAAAGAAGAGATTTTTATAGCATACATCTGGTCTAAGTATATAAATAATAACGTATTCTCACTAGTGAAAATGTAGTATTAATAAATAAATAAATATTAGGAGACATCTTACACACGGTCTCAGACCCCAAACTAAGCAAAGCTTGTGATATGGCTGTCAGAGACTGATATACTACATATACATATTTTAAATACATACTTAAACACACAATACATTATACATTACATAATAGTAGTAGTACTCTACTACAGCCTCATTACAGATCAAGAAGAGAATTTTGTAGCAAACATCTGGTCTAAGTTTATAAATAATAACGTATTCTCACTAGTGAAAATGGAGTATTAATAAATAAATATTAGGGGACATCTTACACACGGTTCAGACCCCAAACTAAGCAAAGCTTATGATATGTCTGCCAGAGACTGATATACTACATAAACATATTTTAAATACATACTTAAACACACAATACATTACATAATAGTAGCAGTATTACTAGTAACTCTCTACAGCCTCATTACAGATCAAAGATCACGATCCGGACTTTTGGATAGTCCACAATCACCGAAATTTAGCTCGTAGAAAATTGCTAAACACACTATTTTACGCTTGTACTCTAGGTCACGGTAATGATATCTAACAGTATTGCGTCTTCATACAAACGCTCGGAACGCGAATCATATCTACGCGCCTCGGAGTTCGGTATGCTCTCAGTATGCTAATCAGTCGCGGCGCGCTGTAGTGACGAACTAACGTGTGAATTTGTAACTAGCAAGCGTGCGATTTACGTTTTTAGGGTTCCTCGTTTTACTACGGCACCCTAAAAACATCAAAAAGCACACGATATATTTTTATTCAACGCTTCCTTTTCATTCACAGCTGATTTCGTTTTATGTAATAAATATAATAATACTAGCAGCGCCCCGCGGTTTTACCCGCGTTGTGCCCGTTCCCGTGGGAATTTCGGGAATTTTTATAAATATAAACCTTTTTCTTGAATCACTCTATCCATTAAAAAAAAACCGCATCAAAATCCGTTGCGTAGTTTTAAAGATTTAAGCATACAGACAAACAAAAAAACAAACGAAAATAGCGACTTTATTTTATACTAGCAGCGCCCCGCGGTTTTACCCGCGTTGTGCCCGTTCCCGTGGGAATTTCGGGAATTTTTTTTACATATAAACCTTCCTCTTGAATCACTCTATCCATTAAAAAAAACCGCATCAAAATCCGTTGCGTAGTTTTAAAGATTTAAGCATACAGACAAGCAAACAAACAAACAAACGAAAATAGCGACTTCATTTTATACTAAGTAAGGATTACATCATAATAGATTTTTTCTATCTATATCTAGAAAGAAAGTCAAGTGGTTAAAAGAGTGAATAGATGAAATTAAAATACTGATTGGGGGCAGCCCTAGCGCGTGTGACGTTCTGCGTGGCCACGTGAATATATTTCAAGGACAGGGCCGAGTCACAATACTGTTAGATATCATTACCGTGTCTAGGTTTTTCAGTTTAGATGCGACAAGCTTAATGTGGCCGATTAGTTGCCGTTTGGTTGAATTTACCAACCCGGCCACGACCTCACCTCTATGAGAGGTAGCGGAGCGCGGGGTAGCGATAAGAAACCAATGTGCTAAAATATTCGTTTTTTTAGGGTTCCGTACCCGAAGGGTAAAAACGGGACCCTATTACTAAGACTTCGATGTCCGTCTGTCTGTCTGTCCGTCTGTCACCGGGCTGTATCTCATGAACCATGATAGCTAGGCCGCTGAAATTTTCACAGATGATGTATTTCTGTTGCCGCTATAACAGCAAATACTAAAAACAAAATAAAATAAATATTTAAGGGGGGCTCCCATACAACAAACCTGAATTTTTGGCCGTTTTTCGCTCTATATTAATAATGGTAATAGGTAGATGCTTTAAATTTTCACAGAATATTTAGTTTTATATTCACTTCAATAATAAATAATAAAATTAAAATAAAATAACTATTTGAGGGATATAAGTAGAGTAGAGTAAGACTCCCATACAGTACGGAACCCTTCGTGCGCGAGTCCTACTCGTACTTGGCCGATTATTTTATTTATGCATAATAGGGCAATATTTAGCCACCAACTCACCTGATGGAAAGTGAAAAGTTGTAGCCGTAGATGGAGTATGTAGACCTAGAAGATACATACCCATTCACTCTTGACTTGAAGATATCCAGATTCGATCGGATGACGACGCGATGTTACGACGCCGACCGACGGACGTCCTGGGGCTAATGTACTCTGACGTTCGGCTTCGCTTTTCCTCCTGCTCGCCACTATTACTCACGCCACGAGAACGAGCGGGAGGAAAAGCGAAGCCGAACATCAGAGCTCTTACAATAAGGCCCCTGCTCCGACCGCTCGTAAGCACCGCCCGCCGCTGCCAGCGCCGCTTTAGCCTGAACTCGTGGTCGAGCGGCAGAGCTTCCAACTGGTTCTAAACTGATCTATCAAATATAAAAGATATGAAATGTATACCGTCTTACCACAAAAGTTTTACGCACGCTTTAGACAATGTTGAACAGTACAAATTGCACGGTTACACAGTATTTAAAGCGTGTTTAAATCTTTTGTGGTACATACGAGTAAGGAGGATAATGTTTACTGTTGAAAGATAACGAGTAAAACCGCGTGTTGTAGCTAACATAACAAGGGAATTTAGCCTCTTGTAGCAAATGTCAGAGTATTTTCCTTATTCCGCGGAATTCCGGCGAGATTTCCACCGGCGCGGCGTTTGTTGTCAAATTGAATTTTTACGACAAGCGCCTCGTTATTCACATTTTCGCAGAGAATGGAGGAAAAATTTAGTATCTTGTACGTTTGTATTTGACGCAATTAGCTTAGAGTTTTAAGAAGTTTTTTTTAATCAAAATTTCTAATTATAAGTTAATACCTAATGTGACTTATTGTTCTGTGCCTATGGATAGGCTACATTAATTAAGTAGGTATTTTATTTTGAAATAGCGACCCGCCGCGGCTTCGCACAGGTTTATTATACTATAAACCTTTCTCTTGAATCACTCTATCTATTAAAAAAATCAAATTCCGTTGCGTAGTTTTAAAGATATAAGCATACATGGAGACAAGGGGACAGCGGAAGCGACTTTGTTTTATACCATGTAGTGATACGGAATGGCTCCTAACAACCGATTGGCATTCTATAGGCAGACAACCAGCCCGATGAGTTGACGACATCATACTCATCCCAGGTCATGCGTGGATGAGATTAGGAACAAAGGAACCAGAATATTATAGGGAACAAAGGTACATGAGAGAGGAGGCCTATACCCAGCAGTGGGTCGATACTGGCTGATGATGATGATATTTTGAATTATAAATTTGAAGATACCTATTTGAAAAAATGCAAAAGGAAAGGGATTTAGATGTTTGGTTGATGAACAGCAAATTTAATACAGTCAAACCTGGCTAACTGAGAACTGGATAAGTGAGAAACCTCTATAAGTGAGAGAAATTGCCAGGTCCCGTCATTTTACCCCTCAAATACCTCTATAAGTGAGAGACCAAAACCTCTATAAGAGAGAGTCGTTTTTCCCTCATGGACCTCTATAACTGAGAGTACTACTTGTCTGAACCTCTATAAGTGAGAGTTGAGAGTAATGAAACATCTGCAATTTATGACCCATTCTTAAATTTCTTGGAACTAACTACCGTTGATTTCAGATCGTGTTCTGTTCAAACATTTTTTTGGTATTTCGTGGAAATAAGTAACATTGTTTTTGTATCGACTTATATTGGAATGGGCACACGTGTGCGTCTATACTATCCCGTTTGTTGAAATAGTGTTCTATTAAAAATTATTTTGTGTTTTTCATTTATCTACCTAACATTATTTTTGTATCACATTCTTTTGAAATAGCCACACGTCCGTTTACACTATCTTATTGGTCAAACTAACAATAGTTGACAAGTTTCAATTGAAGAGAAGGGTTCGATCAATCTTTAGGAATAAACAAATAAATCGCCAAGCTTGAATGTGTTCAAAAGGGGAAAATCTGAAAATAAAGTGCACAATGAATTTGATTTAGTAGAATCCAACTTTTATAAAATAATAAAATCCAAAGACCCCATACGGTCTCAGTACTCTAAAGGACATGAAATTATCAAAAATATTTTTGATTTTCCCAATTTTAAAAAGGGTCTTTTACTTACATATAATGAATTAGTCAATCATCTATGTTCAATTCTAATCAACACATCTCGAACAATTAGTACCTATATACTATTTATAAATATATTTATCATTCTTCACGTATGTGTAGGTAGATACATCAAAACCAATGGACCAATGGACCAACGTACAAATTATACGTATTTTTTAACCTCTATAAGAGAGAGTAGCCTCTTCTGAAACTGGATAAGTGAGAAACCTGGATAAGTGAAAAACCTCTATAAGCGAGAATTAGATGGCGGTCCCTCCAACTCTCTCTTATCCAGGTTTGACTGTATTTATGCATTTGTTTATAACTAAAAGTTTTAGGCATTACAACATAACATAAAAACATACTATTGTAAAAATACTTTAAAATGTACCTTGAAACCAAAAGAGGAACCAATAGATACTTAGAAGACAACGATTGAAACGGTCTTATTGGAAATCTATAGAAGAGTTCTATGTCCAGCAGTGAGCAGTATTTGCACTACAGTTGATCTGGACGCACTGAGATATGCACAACAGGAAGCAAAGATAAACGCAAACAGCTTCAGCAATTTGACATTCAAAGCACATCCTCATTTTTTGGCAGAGTGGTTTGGAAACAGCGCCATCTAGTGGTTTTTCCTCGTAACGAAGCTGCATTCCTTGTGGGTCAAAGTCAAATCTCGGGTTGAAGTTTTTGTATTTCTGGTATCACGCTACATTGATAATTATAATGTCGAAGAAATGCAATGGCAGTGGCCGCTTTGCAAGAGAGGCAGATGGCGCTAAATGCTCGACGTGCATTAATTTTTATCACAGAAGCTGCGTAAAAATCCCCAGTGATGCATAAATCGCGCCGTCGTGGATTTGTCCTGAATGCAAGGCGAAGACCACTAGGAAGAATAATTCGGAGCGCCCGGTACGGGGTGAGCAGGCGGATTACACAACGACACAAAGCGGTCCAGCCCCTGAGTGTATGGACAACATATTCTGTCTTTCATGGAGAGGTAATTTAAAATTGCGGCCAAAAGAAATTCTACTCTCCACTCCAACCAACAACAACCCATTCCCGCCGCAACACTCCCCACTACCCCACCATCCTCCACTACCTTACCACTTCAACCCACTCTAAATAACATTATCGTGCTACCCTCCACTCTTGACCCCATTGCAACACACTCAATGCACACACAGTCCACCGAAGCCACACAGAGCGCAGTACCCGTCCGAGAACTGCCCTCGAAAAGTGTAGCCATCGATGAAATTCTGCAGAACGCGAAAGAGGGAGCTCCAGGAATTCGTATCCGAGGTGTGGCTCTTGTAGAATTCTAAACCATTTCTGAATAATTATGGCTTTAATCGACAAAAAATACGGCGTACAATAATATGAATATTAAGTAATGACAGCTAGTTTCAGATCTGGCATAAGCGATGTAACAAGCTATGGTTTCTAAAGTAGGTTGCATATCACCACAGCTCTCTTCATGGACAATAACAGAGAAAGATTCGGAATAAGCTTTTGCCAAGTTAGGAACCCAGGCCAATTCTGTCAACCGATCTCGTCACCGAAGTGATGCGCTCCCGAACCTCTCTCGCTTTTTTGACAGTTTTGATAGCTCCGAGCTGTCAAAAAAACGAGAGAAGCTCAAGAACGCGTCACCTCAGCAACGAGATTGGTTAACAGAATTGCCCAGCAGAAACGCGTCCGCTTGTCACCTGGTTTAGCATCATCATAACATATACTATAAGGGAGACAATGTATTAAGCGTAAAATGATAGTACTTACCTTTGCATCGTTTCTGTTTTTAATTTTAGTTTAACAGGTTGCCTAATTTTTAATTGTATAATATTGTTTCGTAGTCCTTAAATATTTTTAGTAACAATTGGTTTGTTTATGTTTAGGCAAAACCTGATTCTTCTTCTTCTTCTTTTATGTTTTGGCGTCGCATTATTGTTTGCATTTGCCAGTGTCAATATTTTTTGATATTTCATCAATATAGTCACTGTGTGTCGTCGTCACGTCATAGACCAATAAAGTCGCGGTAAAGTCCAAACATAGTCCAAATCATACCTCACTAAAGCAGTGGATACTTTACTAGAGGCGTCTATGGAGTAACAACACGGAACAACATGATACGTCACATTATATCACTTGCCTACACTCATGCACGTAAATCAGCTTATAATCAACGAAATGAATTTTCACTAATTATCACTGATAAAAACACGAGTTTAACAAAATAATACAATGAGGCGACAAGATTTTCCCGTGTTCCCGCCAAAAACCCAAAAAAAATCTGATTGATTGATTGCGACATGTGCGACTCGCGTTTGTGTCAATTTTCCATTTTCAGATTTTTCAGCAGTCAGTTGACATCAGTTGACATAATAGCATTGTGTTTTGGCGTGGCCCGAACTACATATTTGCTAAAATGAATAATATGCTTTTTTAAATTAATTATGTTTGCACGCTGTTGCTACTACAATAACTACATTGTTTTAATTTGTCTTCACAATTTACTAAATCTAAAAGTGTAGATATTTACAGTACATAAACATTTTTTTTTCTTTTAAATAATTAAATCATACACATAATATTCATCACTACATTTTTATTTTAAATATTTGCATGAGACGTCACCTGCCGGTCCCTCCGGAAGACCAGCGCTGGTTGGTCCACAACCAGCATATATGCTGAGGTGGGACCGGGTTGTGACAAAAATAAAATTAAGTGATTAGGGTTTTTTTTTTGTAATATATATTAAGATTTCTTTATTTATTTGAGTGGCTTCCAAAAGCAGACAGGCGTTCCGTAGGCAGACCACCAGTCCGATGGGTCGACGACATCAGATACATCGCGGGACACGCGTGGAAAAGATCAGCCCGAGACAGGGAACACTGGCACAAGGGAGAGGAGGCCTATACCCAGCAGTGGGTCGATACAGGCTGATGATGATGATGATGATATTAAGATTGATTGTTTATGTATTCTGCTCATTTTGTTTTGTTTTGCTGTGTTGTTTGCTATGCAGTTTTGTTTAATTTTATTTTTGTCTTAATAAATAAAAGTCTATTGTCTATAAATAAACAAATAACAGAATACCAGGCCACACATGCTCTGAGCGGCGAGGACGGCCAAGGAGTCTTTTGTTTACACGTAAATTAAAACTTGTGCTACAGATGTTTCCGTAAATGGCTCTATACATTTTTGTACAGCGCCCCTGGCGGAAACGAGGAAGAACCCACACGCGAACGCGAAAGTTGTAAACTACCTACGCAAAACCTGGACCAAGGGCTATCCATCTAAGCAGCGGTTAAAAGCTCTTGTAGCCCACAAGGTTCAAAGGTTCCTAAACTGATTACATAAAAATAATTAATTCATCAAAACAAGACCTCTAATCCCTCCGCTCTCGACGCTCACTCGTTAATTCTCTAACTTCCCTGGCGAAACACAAAGGTAAGTAAATCTGTACTAAGCCCCGTAAATCTAAAGCGGTTCCACTGCTTTACTTAGTGTAGTCTCTTTCATGAGTTACCTACAAATACTCGTAGGTACTTTTGCTTTTTGGTGGGATGGGGTTTTTGTGCCGGTTTGTAAAAGTTAGGTTAGGTTACATTTTTATAACATATTTGCTCGTAAAGTTAAATTACACCAATTGCAATATCACTTGTGCGTTATTGTAATGTAAAACGCACGAGTGAACGATAATTTTTAGAATCTTAGCGAAGTGTTTTTATGTCAGAAAAGTGTTCAATATTTTATAAATAAAATTAACTTTGGGAAATAAAATATAATAAACAAACATTTAAAATTTTTAATTTAATTAATTTTGACAATAAATTACAACCATTTATCTGTGACAAAAACACAAAAATATTAATTTACTTTATTAGTAATACTGGCTGTTTTGTACCTTTGTCTAAAAAAAACGTTGATGCGCGCGCATCGCTAATTTGTGGACAAGTAAAGATTTATTCGTTTAAGAAAGTGAGAGTTTTATTAATTTCCTCGCAAATATGTATGTTATAAAACGTCGTATGACATACGTGCGCTTTGAAAATTACAGCCTCTGCTTCCTTATAGCTCTCGCCTACGGCTCGGGCTAGCAATATCGCCTCGGCTGTAATTTTCAACTTACCGCACTTTTATCATAATGAAGGTACTATTATACATTTTATTGCCCTTTTACAGCATCCAATCTTATTGAGTTATTTTGTTTTATTTTTAATCAATTGTTTTGAATATTTGCTCGTTTCAATTTTAAACACGTTAATTATGTATTTTGTTATTTGAATGACGAGATCTATTGTTGGCGGTACTATGTATTATTATACAGATTTTGTATTTCTAATTATAGTATTGAACTAAATACGTCAATAAATGATTCTGATTCTTCTGATTCTGTTAAAGATAAAAAAATAAGAAAACTTAGCTCTACTTTGAGCCTCTTGCTATAAGATTTCAGGAAGGCAAAATTTTCATAAGTTGTATGAAAAATAGTTTCTGACTTCAAAAGGAAAGAAAACCTTGAGAAAAAGTTTCACAAAACTTTCCTTGAGAAAAATGTCAAACGTGAAAAATAATCACGTGTATCGGTACACAAGTGGCTAAGAAATAGCACACACAGTACAATCTTTCAGACAGGCTAGAATCTATATTATTAAGCCGTGGTGGTCTAGTGGTAATGACACCCGCCTCACTCATGACAAGCGTGGGTTTAAATCCCGGTCCCGTACCAATGAATTCCTTGGAATTTATGTACGGAATCTAACACCACTGGCTTTTCGGTGAAGGAAAACATCGTGAGGCAACCTGAATACGTCCGGAGAAGAAATTCGATGGCAAATGTGAATCCACCAACCGGCACTGGGTCAACGTGGTGGATATGGCCCAATCACCCTTCTTCCTGTAGTGGACTAAAAAGGCTATTGCAGTACAGAATCTATATTTTCTAGAAATTCAGTCAGTCATTCAAAACCAGAGCAAAAATTTTACATTTTTTATTTTTCTTTAGGTCTTCTAATCTATAGTTTTTAGTCCTTCTTGGTCGCTCGCATGCCAGGTGATTACAGCAGTTCTAAGCTCTGTTACACAGAGTCTAGTTGCCTAACTGGCTAGTAGCTGCAATTACCTCGGTGCAAATAGTTGTTTGCAGTTAACTTTGATAGTCCACTCCCGAGTCCCGACTGCAATACCTACAGCATACCGAAAAGTATGATAACACTCTAGCTAGCGTATTGTAGTTATTTGAGCAGTATTCTGAAAAAATCTGACGTGAATTGTGTTTGACTGGCTCAGTGGTTAGTGACCCTGACTCGTGGGTCAAAGAGGTGTGGGTTCTATTCCCACCTAGGGCAAATATTTATGTGTTGTGATGAACATAGGTCTTTGCTCTTTGTCTGGATGTTATTTAGGTATTATCTATTTAAGTATGTACTATTTCAAATTTGTACATGTAGTATATCAGTCTCTGGCAGACATATCATACAAGCTTTGCTTAGTTTGGGGCCAGAGACCGTGTGTAAGATGTCCCCTAATAAGTATTTATTTTCTCAAATCAAGACAATTTATTTAGCCCGTGGGACTAGGTTAACAAGGTTGGTATAAATAAATGCTTATATAAATGTCCTCTAGGTCCCGCTTTGGTAAGTAAACAAGCGTTTGTATAATAAATAACTATGCTAATAGGTTTACGAAAATTATTACAATTAAAATGTCGATCAAGTACAAATGTCAAAAAATATAAAGAAAAATGTAAATAAAAATATCTTACTTACCTGTCAATATTTTAAGTCAAATCTGAATAATATGTGATTCAATATATATTTGTCTTTCAAGAAATCGTCAAGGAAATAATATGACATAGATATAATTATTTTTCGCAAAAAATGGCAAAACCAACTTCCATCGTGTACAAAATTCGAATGTTTCGCTCGAATTGTTCATAATATTGTTGATTTATCAAAAAGGGCTCAGCCGATTTATGTAAAATTTAAATGGAACCACCTTGGGAGTATAGATACCCTTTCGAAACAAAAAATAATTTTCCGATTTGGTTCACAATTGGCGAAATTATCGATGTTCATCGTGTACAAAGTTTGGATATTTCGCTCGACCTGCTTACATTATTGTTGGTTTTTTCAAAAACGGCTCAGCCGATTTCTGTAAAATTGAAATAGGACCACCTCGGGAGTATACCCTTTCGAGGAAAATAAGAATTTTTTGATTCGGTTCATAATTGGCGAAATTATCGATGAACATACACAAAAAAAATACATACACACGAACATAGAACCTCCTCCTTTTTGGATGTCGGTTAAAAAGGCATTGAGTCAATTTTTAAAGCTATGTATATTATCTCAGTTCCGAATAGATAACGGAAGTTCATTATAAACAATGGACCGAGTATCCGAATATACAAGAATCATTTAACCAACTCACTCATACCGGTTTATCCCATATTCGTAACTTGTAACCAGTTAAGCCGCACCGCGTTTGCATACTAATGGGCTCCGCGGTGGCTCACATCAGTTATAACGAGATTTGTCAGGATCGACGGCACCTTAATTAATGGCTACGGAACCCTCTTTGTCCGACGTCACACGTCATACTCGTACCGCTTTCGTACCGCTTTTGACAATATCCTGTTATTACTCGGTAATGGAATGGATTATGATTAGAGAGTGGTTTGATTGACGAGAGATTAAGCAAAGTGTTGGTAATTGATTGTCATTAATTAACACTTAAACGCTTTACTGATTAATTTGTTGTAGATTTTGATGAAACTTGATTAATTACTTAACAAAATTGATCATCATAAATCGCAGCCTTCTCTACTTCTGGGTATAGGACTCTCTCTTTCGGTGCTATTTGTCTCAGTCCTGTGCTAATCGGGTCCAGGTTTGACCCGCGAATACAATACGAGTATTACGTGGGATAAATAATCGGTCAAGTGCGAGTCGGACTCGCGCACGAAGGGTTCCGTTCAATATGGAAATTTGTTTTTGGAGGGAATATACTTAAAACTCAATATTCTGTGAATATTTCAAGCATCTTTGTGTTGTCGTTATATCGAGCAAAAAATAACGTTTCTTGTATGGGTGCTCCCCTTAATTTTTTTTTTTTTTTGTTTTTAGTATTAGTTATAGCGGCAACAGAAATACTTAGGTACATTATTTTTTACGAAAATTTTAACTTTCTAGCTATCACCGTTCATGAGTTACAGCCTGGTGACAGACAGACGGACAGCAGAGTCTTAGTAATAGGGTCCCGTTTTTACCCTTTGGGTACGGAACCCTAAAAGTGATGATGATCAAATTTTATAATAATGATTGTAATTACAGCCAGTTGTTGTCTACTGCTGAACACTGGCCTCTTTTCTCGTATGCTGTGCTAATTTTGTGTAGATTGGATCTGATGTTTTCACTCTACAAGCTAACATTCACTTTACGCTTCGTTTACTAACACGGCCACGATCCGTCGACGTTTTAGTTCACCTGCCGTCATTCATCATCATCATTTCAATGGCTAATATATATTTTTTTTATTTTATTATTTATATATATTTATTATGTATATGTATTTACAATATTTACAAAGCTATATGGTATCAAATGTGCTTTAGAGACCAATACCTGGCAACCTCGACCGCGTCCTCGGTCGCCAGATTGAGGTCAGTTTGAGTACAGTGTTTTGGGCACAGCGGGCAGTCTAAGAGATGTGCCATTGTTTGAATGGCAGCACCGCACTCACACGGTTCCTGATTTGAGAAACCCCACCTCGCCATGTTTTCGTTCCAGCGACTAACCCCGGCACGGAGCCGATTAAGGGTTTTCCAGGCCGTAAAAGCTTTCTTGGATATACACAACCCCTAAACTCACACCCACCCGAACAAAGATGCTACCTGTGGCAAGCTAGGCACCCACCGCCTTCTGATTTTATATCTCCAACAGAGAGCCTCCCACCAGGACATGAATTACCGTGGCCGTCAGTTAAAGTAATTTTTTACAGTCTATTGCTGAAAAGAGGCCTGCCCACGAAGGATAATTGGTTGATAGTTACTACGGTGACCTTGTGCGTGTTAGTAGATGCATTATGCACTAACGAATTTCTTTTACGGAAGATTTTCTTGCGATGTATACCTTCACTTAAAAACCAAGGTGATCAATTATTTCATCTATACCAATATTATAAAGAGGAAAGATTTGATTGTTTGTTTGCATTGAATAGGCTCCAAAACTACTGAACCGGTTCGAAAAATTCTTTTACTGTTGGATAGCCACACTGTCCCCGCTGGACATAGGGTACATTAATAATCGGCCAAGTACGAGTCGGACTCGCGCACGGAGGGTTCCGTACTGTATGGGAGCCCCCTTAAATATTTATTTTATTTCAATTTTATTATTGAAATGAATTTAAAACTAAATATTCTGTGAAAATTTCAAGCATTTACCTGTTACCATTATTAAATAATATAGAGCGAAAAACGTCTAAAAAATCAGGTTTGTTGTATGGGAGCCCCCCTTAAACATTTATTTTATTTTCTTTTTAGTATTTGTTGTTATAGCGGCAACAGAAATACAAATACATCATCTGTGAAAATTTCAGCTGCCTAGCTATCATGGTTCATGAGATACAGCCCGGTGACAGACGGACAGACGGACATCGAAGTCTTAGTAATAGGGTCCCGTTTTTCCCTTTGGGTACGGAAACCTAAAAAAGGGATTACTTACTATTTGTCTTTTTTAGCCAATCTTACCCAGGTGATGCCGGGACAGGCAGTTGGTACATAAATTGCAAAAACCTCATTGGTACAGATTTATGCTCACGAGCTCACGATTGTAAGGCAAGCGCTTTTCCCACCAGGCCAGTAAGGCTTCTCTCGGCAACTCTATTACAGTTTTCTATTACGGTTAAAATATTATCATCATTATTTTGACCATAAAATGTCCACTGCTGGATATAGGCCTCTCCTACAAATCTCCAATAAGATTGGTTGAAACCGGCTTTCATCTAGAGCCACCTACGTTCTTGAGGTCTATGTGTCCTGCCTATCGCCGTTTCAATTTGCCAATCCAATGGACTATAAGACGTACAAATTGATAAGTATACAGGGTTATTTTTAATCAATTAGCATCCTCTTAGGGGCT
This sequence comes from Hypomecis atomaria, assembly GCA_964007245.1. Lineage (NCBI taxonomy): Eukaryota > Metazoa > Arthropoda > Insecta > Lepidoptera > Geometridae > Hypomecis > Hypomecis atomaria. The sequence goes on from OZ023291.1 coordinate 20,638,506, forward strand.
TATTCTGTACATCAAAACTAACAACTATTGTTCTACGACTTTTGTTAAAACTAAAAAAATAATCAGCTGTTCCATACATTTTGTCGAGGGTGAACAATTTTTTTTTGAGAATTAATAAAATTTGTAGAACAAAAGTTGTTAGTTTTGATGTACAGAATAATCCCCTGTATACTATTCAGAATGGTTTTTTTTACAGCCAACAGCCACGTAAAGATAAGAATTAATTAAATTCATTACGGTTTCCCTCGAGCTCATTTCAATAGATTGCTCCAGATCGAACCGCGGCCGAATCAAAATTAATTGATTGCTGACCCAAAAACTTTCCTTTGTTTTTGTCTAATAATAGACTGAGGACATCTCTCCTCAAAATGTTAGTCTGTTTTGTGAATTTAAGCATTGATGAACTAATTTATCACGCTGGTTGCAATTTGTTTCACAACAGTGTCTTTTTGGCTTCTGTGCTTGCTCTCTGATAAATTCTTCTTTCAATGCTATCTTACCAATTTTAATTTAGAATAACCATCTTCTTATCGGATTATTCCAGCGGCCTCCCATAGGCTGGCGAAATCGGAGAGGTCTGTATATATTGGTGGGCCCGCTATGTACAACCGAATACCTGTAGAAGTTCGGGATGCACCTTCCGCTGGGTAGTAAGAATAAATTAAAATGTTGGCTACATGAGCAACTATTAGACGTAAATGACTTTTTAAAATTACCTGAATTGTATTAAGATTTAGTGACCGATTTGGTAATTGTCAAGTTCTTCTATTTTTATTTTTATTTCGTGCTATATTGTATAGTGCTCTATTAAGCCCGATTACAGAGGCGCCCCGGCGTAAATTTAATAGCAACGTAAAAAGCGTTCTCTCTATCGAATGCCTAAAGTGAAAAAGAAACAGAACTATGCTATTTAGCTAATATAATTACGATGGCGCCTCTGTAATCGGGCTTAATGTACGAGTAATGTTTACTTTTTGACTTGTAACAAATGGTGTTATGAATAAATGACTTTATGACTATATTAAGCCCGATTACAGAGGCACCAGCGTAAATTTAATAGCAACGCAAAAAGCTTTCTCTCTATCGAATGCCTAAAGTGAAAAAGAAACAGAACTATGCTATTTAGTTAATAGAATTACGCTGGCGCCTCTTTAATCGGGCTTACTATATGACTATATGGCCTGTAACCCATTGCTGCGTACTGGACTCCTCTCCCTCGTGCCTTTGTTCACTGTCTTGGGCTAATTTTATTCACATATGACCTGCCCAATGCTTCTGATGTCGTCGACCAACCAAGCAAAAGTCTGCCTACGAAAGATTACATATTATATTGTTCTTTTATTGACCGGATCAACAAAAAGATGTTACACTCAGGCTAGATAAATTGTTGATTTTCTTCTGTGATTGTTTCGCAAGTTGGTTTCTTTACAATGTATTTCATCATCGTTTAAAACAAGTGGTAATAAATAATGTGCACATGACTTCGAAATGGAAGACTTTAAACCCAGCGACGAACTCCGAATTAGAAATCTGTTAGTTTCTAAGCTAGGTTTAGAAACTTTAATTATTCCAAAAGGAACAATAAAATAAACGAATTAACGTAAAGACATTTCGTATTTTCATGTCGATTTATTAAAAACCTGTTCCAGCTTGTTCAACTAGTAACAAAAAATGTTTAAATGATTATTAAGGTGAAATTCGTGGAACCATTAGATTCGAGTGCCACCTCACCAATTACAATTTTCTCTTTTAAAAATGTTTCCACTTTTCCTCATAAAGTTTCCTTTTATTTCAGGTCACCTTCTAGTTGGACGGCGCACGATCACAAGGAAGGTAAGAAGTTTTCATGATTTCTATTTAATTGCTCATCAAAAGATTCAAAAGGAAGATGGCAAACAGAAATAAATCCAAGTCGATGTAGATAGCCCTCTACCTTAGATGGCAGAACCAATCTTCGTCTACATAATTAAAGTGTAAAAACATCAGTAGGCCAAAGTTTAATAAAATAATTATTTTTCGCCAAAAATAGCACAACTGATTTCAACCGTGTATAAGTAGAACTCGAATAGTTCGCACTAATCGATGTAGTAATTAATACGAGTACATTATTGTTGACTTTTCAAAACCGACTAAGACGATTCCGATAACATTAAAATGGTTCCACTTGTGAAGTTATGATCTACCAAACAAAAAAAAAAAAAAAATCGGTTCATTATTGATTGACGGACTAAAAGCGTAACATACATACTTACAAAAATAATACAGTCGAATTGAGAAACTCTTTTCTTGAAGTCGGTTAAAAAAAATGAAAAAAAGATGAAACTTTATCGCTAAACGATTCAAAATATTCAAGTATCACTTTAAAGTAAACTATTTAAATATCTATATTTGTTAAAATTGATGACAATAAATACGAAAATTTAGCTCCAGTTGATGAAAAAAATAGGTATTTGTTACAAACTAGGATTAGTGTCAAAGTAGATTTTTCAAATTGAATAGACTATTAGCACTTAACTGCAATTCATCTTAATCAAACATTACAATTAATCTAACTATGCGAACTAATATTGTGAAAAATAAAAATATTCTATTGATGCAAACAAACATAAATGTAAAGGAATATTACGCGATTTTCTACTAATTATAATTGGAAACTATCTGCTCTCTTGCTTTTCGCCTGCAAACTTGGTCCTACGAGTATAATCCTTACTAATATTATAAATCCGAAAAGTTTGTTGGTTTGTTGGTTTGTTACTCTATCACGCACCAACGGAGCAACGGGTTGACTTGATTTTTGGCATGGACATAGTTTAAAAGGCGGAAGGAGCTTTAGGATACTTTTTATCCCGAAAAATTGCATAGTTCCTGTAGGACAGGACAAAAACCATCGAAAGCGAAACTGTCGCTACTATCACAAAGACGCTAAGTGATTAATTCCTCTATGACGCTAATATGGACTAACGAAACGTCACAGCCAAACGTAATTAGATGACAGGTGACATTGTCTGCAGACTTTTATAAATCACAAGTAGCATGGCAAGGGGACAAATTGTTTTTCCACCATTATATCCCCTTGAAGAGGAAATAAAGTATGGATTGAAAATGACAACTGACATTAAAATTGGATAAAATGTTATTTTCCCTCTGCATGCTACATGTTACTATGACGTTTAATACCAGGCCGTCATTTAGTCTGACATTAAAAATATTTTTAAATCTTCTATCATTAGAGGTTTAACATGTTTCTTTATTCTACCTTTATGGTACAGAATCATCATACTTTAATATTATCAATCCGAAAAGTTTGTTGGTTTGTTCCTCTTTGACGCAGCAACGGAGCTAAAGATTGACTTGACTTTTGGTATGGATACCTGTTATGGTTTAAAACTGATAATAGGATACTTTTTTATCCCGAGAAATTTCGTGACTCCCATGGGATAGGACAATAACTGTTTCTCAGCAATGGAGCAACGGATTGACTTGATATTTGGGGTGGGCATAGTTTGGAAGACGGAAAGTGACATTGGATACTTTCCATCCCGAAAAATTGTGGTTCCCGTAGGACTTAACAATATAATTTTCTCAGCAAAGGAGCAACGGATTGCCTTGGCTTATTGCATGAATATAGTTTGACGAAAAGTGACATATGCCACTTTTTATCCCAAAAACTTTAACAGTTCCCGTAGGATAGGATAAAAACTAAGTGAGAGGGCTGCGGTAGCAGCCGTCTAAGCGCCAGAAATAACCTGTCATGGCAAGTTTAGGACGTTCCTACATTTTTCGCACTCCTTCGCGGCACTCAACCGCGCTAGACCAGACTCGGGCTTCATAACGGAGCTTGCGCTCTCGCCATAATGACGGAGTGTTTCGGAGCACAAGACACATCGTCATCCACCACTCGGGACTAACCAGTACTGAACGTCAGACAGCATTCCAACGCCCTGGTCCCAGTGCAAGTAAGGTCAGTCATAGTAGCCCAGCGCCTGCCTCTTCAACTGGAGAGGGCAGTGAGAACGGCCATCGCGATACCGACACCTCTCTTCCCCTACAGCCCCACTGCGTCTGCCAACACGTTGACGGCCTAGCGGAAGGTAGGGTAGGTGGCGGCACCCACACCACCAATTTCATATATCCCACCGCGACCCCTAATCCTCGGCTGTCATATCAGAGTCCAGGAAGCAGCCTTGCTTTATGAAACTAAGAAAGGTTATTCCCAGCAAGTAACTGGAGATAGAGAGACAGAAAAGTTGGTCCCTTATATTAAGAAGCCACATCCAGCGCAGCAGGAGGAGCTGGAGTTCATATGCCTGGCAGACGGAGCAGCACTAGAGCAAAATCTTAACCGAGAAATTAACATATTCACAGACGGCAGCAAAATGAAAGGGAAAGTCGGGGCGGCATTATCCATTTGGGATGATGGCGCTGAGATCAGTACCCGCAAGCTGAAATTGGCCGATTGGTGCTCCGTGTACCAGGCCGATTTATTGGCACTTCTTGAGGCTACCGAAAAAGCAAAAATCTTTTGTGACTCCAGGTCTGCACTGGAAACGGTAGTTGGCGTATCTTCCCTCCATCCCTTAGAAGTAAATTCAAAGCTCACAAAAAGTTACTACACGCACAAAATAAAATAGTGAAACTTTATTGGATTAAAGCGCACGCGGGGATGGAGGGAAATGAGAGAGCGGACCATCTAGCAGCACTGCACTCGAAGTGCAGACCTATTTACGATAACTGCCCCGTTTCATTCGTCAAGCGAGAAATCCGAAAGGACTCTCTTGACGAGTGGAACCGGCTGTATCAGGATGGACACACAGCAGCGGTAACCAAAACATATTTTCCGGATGCACGGGCGGCATACAAGATCGTCAGAGAAATAACACCAGTGGGAATCATAACTCAAGTGCTGACGGGGCATGGTGAGTTTTCCCAATACTTACATCGATTTAAGTTGAGGGAAAGCCCATCGTGCATCTGTGAACCCACAAAAGAGGAGACTCCACCGCACATAATCTTGGAATGCCCAGTTTATGGAAAGCAGAGATTTGATTTAGAACAAAAAATTGGAATTAATTTAACACGTAAAAACCTTAGAAACAATTTTATCGAATTTTTGCACAAATATTTGTAAAAAAGCAATAATTAGGAACAAGTAGGTATAAACTTTGCTGTACCATTGTAACGTTTATTATAACTGCAAACAGCCAAAAACATTGAAAAATAGGTATAGTTTTTATTCATTTGTAATTAAGACCCCTGATCATGTCAGGGATATTCTGTATAATTATACACTCCAACCGTAACTTAACCAAAAAAAGCATTCCTCTAAGGTATTTTGATATTTGTCGGTTAGGTTAGGTTTCGCAGCCGACATAAACATAAGCCAAAATCAAAATATAACGCGGGCGAAGCCGCGGGTAAAAGCTAGTTATATATATGGTTCAAAGTTTGCTCAGAATAATGTTCAAAGAGAGTTTTTGACGTGCGTCAATTAATTCTGATGTGTTATTAATTATTCCCCGCTCTAATTTCTGTCCTAATTACATCGGGTTCGATGTTAAATTTAATTGTTGGACTGAAGTTTTTTAATTTAGCTTAGGTATTGGAAAATTTTAAAGGCTTTGTAACTTTGATCGAAAGTAAAGGTGAAACTTGACGGACCTTATTACTGGTTTCTGATTAAAATATTAGTAAGTAAGTTCGTATAGGCCCGGTGGCTAGCCCTGGTGTCAGAGTTTTTAGGCCGCCTGAAGGCTTCTGACTTGGCTAAACGGTTAAAACAACCGGGACCTACAATTTAACGTATCATCCGACATTTTCCAACGCGCTCAGTTGGAAAATGCCACCCGCGGTCACCCATCCAAATATTGACCGTGCGGAACGTGGCTTAATTTCGGTGATCGCTGACAAACACCTAATAAAACTACGCTACGAGCGCGACATACAAAAATAAGTAATTTAATAAAACAAATCGGTTATTATTTTACAGAAAATAGGTGAAAAATATCTGGAATCTGACGCTTGATCCTATGCATTGATTGAAGTTAGAAGTATTACCAAGTATTGCTACGTTTGTAAATAGATTTTGTAACGACACGAGCGAAACACTTGCCTGATGTTCAGCGTAATGCAAATTCCATGATAGGTCAACAAAACTTCCATTTGGGAACTGAACCTACTCTTATTGCAGTTATAATATAAAACCTATTTTTGCGGATTGCGACCATAGTATCACTTAAACATGTATAGTTTCTCTAAAAAGTCAAGTGAGTAATTTTCGTCATAATTTTTATCTTACATTTTTTTTCCTATTTATTTACCTATTAGGTAGACTGATGATTACATTGTTTTTTTTGGTCTATGTAAAATGTCAAAACTACTTTTTATTACCATAAAAATAGTTTTTGTCAATCCAAAGTTACTTAGTAGTCCAGCAACGAATTACAAAAAGCCCAAATAGAATTTCGCGGGTTGACTCTAGCGTTGGACTCAATACTTCTTTGTGTTATTATTATGTACTTACCTACTACGGGATTAATCGCGCACTAAAATTACGAGATAAATAAATACCTCATCATCCCGACGTTTCGACCGAGTTGCATCGATCGTGGTCACGGGTAGACTGACCACTGTTATCTGTTAGTTCCGTAGTACATAATAATAATGTGTTTAAATCACGAAAGTTTAAAAACAAAAATACTTCTTTGTGTCAAAGAGTTATTTTTATGATAAACATTTCATAAATTCTTCACGGATACAGGACTCGAACCTTGCGTCTTCGGATCGGTTTCAAGTCCTGCATCCGTGACGAATTTTTGAAATGTTTTTTATAAAAATAATTCTTTGAGATAAACCTAGTGTGGGATGCACTATAAAATTAAAATCAATTTATTTCTTTGTGGTTGAATGGTTTATAACTGGCAAAGGTAATTTTATTCCGCTTCCACTAATATGTTTCTATAATAAAAGCTTCGGTAATACCTCTTGTGTGAGAAACAAATCCTTCCGTGCCTGTCTTAAAGGGATACGGTTTGATAAGTGATACGGATACGGTGTAGATAGATACCTTCCATCAATTAATTCATTAGCATTAATTAGGAGCACGTCTGCGCCGTTGTCGATGCGGTGTTACGTGAGGCCTTCGCTTCTGTGGTGTAGAATAGTCACGGTTTTATCAGACAGGAAAATTTTAAATAGTAGCAACCTTGGAATCGCGAAAAACTGCGGTTATTTGCCAATACTGCAACGTATTGGCTAATAACGGCAGCGACGTTCATTTTTAAACGACTTCCAAAAAAGAGGAGGTTCTATGTTCGTCTGTATGTATTTTTTTTTTTTTGTGTATGTTCATCGATTATTTCGCCAATTCTGAACCGAATCGAAAAATTATTTTATAGTTAGAAAGGATATACTACCGAGTTGGTCTCATTTAAATTAAGAAATCGGTTAAGCCGTTTTTGAAAAATCAACAAAAAGTATACATTTATAACTTTCGAGTGAAATATTTGAATTTTGTACACGAAGGAAGGCAGTTTTGCCATTTTTTTGCGAAAAATAATTATTGTTACAAGTCAATGAACTGAAATCTTGTTAGGTTTATCCTAGCTTCCTAAAATAACAATACATTCTAAATCACATTCTACAAGGTGTTATTTCGCATTATTTCTAAATGTACTGGAATAATGCAGTTGTATAAGCAAGTGTTTTTGGCATCACAATAAGTATGAAATCAAGATCAATATCAAAGTTTAGGTCTACTTTATTCTAAAAGATACTGTTCCAAAATTACTTCATTGTTATACTTCATTGTTATATTTTACGGTTTTTACATCAGCTAAAAGCTAAAAAATAAAAAATACGTAAAATAAAGCGTAATCAAGAGGAAATGTTATCCAAATTTGTTTTTAATGACAAATTAACGCACGCAACATCACAAAAATCGCATTGTATTATAATTAGCGTGATTAAAATTAATTAACGTATAATCAATATCCATAATGTTGCAATCAATGAATTTATTTGAGAAATGTATCAAAGTCAAATCAATTATTGCAACGTATTAAATTTACATGCGGTTCTTAATTAACATGTTTTGTATAGTAATACATATGACCCTGATAAGGGTATGCCAATTTTATTATTCATATGATTCGTATTGGAAAAATTTATTATGTTTTCTAGATTATCGTTAAAAAATTCGTCTAATGTGAAATAACATTTGGATAATAGAATAATTTTTAGTTGTTTTATAAAACAGTTTTCCTTTTCGATATCTTTTAGATTATTTGGAAGTTTATTAAATACGTACTCAAATAAATAATCAAATATTTTTCAGTCTGACAGCAATAGCAATCGAATCTAGTTTTTCTATTTATAAAGCGTAGACCTAGTGCCACGGGGTCATTGCCAACCAACTACCTACGTGCGCCGCCTAACAAACCGACATCCTCTGCGACGGCCTTTACACATACCATTTTTGATAACACAAAGCACCATAAAAATATGATCAATAGTATAAAACAGTCAACCACCGATCGATCAGCATCAGTTTGATTAGCTTAACCAATCATGAAGTTCATAGTTTTATCTTGCTTGATCGCTTGCGTTCTATCCGCTGAACTGCCTCGCTTCCGCCCAGCGAGGTTCAGGACTTCTCCTAGATTCCAGAGGATAGAACTTGCACCTACTACGACAGACGCACCAACGACAGAAGCATCCGGGCCGTACCCTGCTTCAGGATGGAAACCAGCTGGTGAACCGTTCAACCTGCCCAACGAACAGGCTCCCACAGACACTTACGGTGCTCCTCAAGAAAGCGGTCCTTATCCTCCTTCGGGATGGAAGCCGAACCAACCCTTCGAACTTCCCGACAATACTTACGGAGTGCCTGACAATACTTACGGAGTGCCTGACAATACTTATGGAGCACCTGATGCGACCACAACTGACGCTCCTACTACCACTGACAATCCTAAAGCAGAACGCCTGGAAGGACCAGTGGAAGTTCAGAAAGCTATCGGGACGTATTACGTGCTCCTGCCAAATGGAGAGCTGCAAAAGGTGAACTTTGCTACTGAGAATGATGTGAAGAACATGCGGTACACCGCAAGGCTCCAGCTGAGGGAAAGAGAGCGCGCTCCTCTTCTCATTTTTAGACCTTAATATGTTCTTGCTTATGGTGTTGCTATTAATTGATTGAGTGATGATATCTCATTAAATATTGTTGATATTAAACTATATTCATTTTGTTATAATAATATCACTGTACTGTACCAGATTTTTCAAGCATAGGGCCTCCCACAAAGAGTGACACTTTAAGAAGCTTATTTATTTTTCAAAAAGTTCTAATAAATATCTAACTTAAGTTTAATAGGATTATCTGCTTTCTATAAGGTAAGATAATAAGGGTTTAGATCGAAGCAGTAATAGTCCTAGAAATATAAAGAAGGTCCCTAGATGTACGGACGATCTCATCAAGACATCAGGATTACGTTGGATGCAAGCTGCTTTTAACCGGTCTTAGCGAAGACCCTAGATCTAGTATTGGAAGTCTAGTTGAAACGACGACGATGCCTAGTGTAGTAGTAATGTCCAAAGTACATACTTATAGATTTAACATGTAGGTATCTTAATTGTACGACAATTCAACTTTAATACACACACCTTGTTACACCTTCAAGATTTGTACTGTACTGTACCAGCCTTTTTAATAGTCCACTGCAGGACGTAGGCCTACCCACGAAGGGTGATTGGGCCATATCCACCACGCTGACCGAGTGCGGGTTAGTGGATTCACATTAGGAATTTCTTCCTTGGACATACTTCACGATGTTTTCCTTCACCGAAAAGCCAGTGGTGTGAAATTTCGTGCATAAATTCCAAGGAATTCATTGGTCCGGGACAGGGTTTGAACCCAAGACTTCACTATTGTAAAGCGGGTGTCATTACCACTAGAACACCACGGCTTCAAGATTTAATATGCTCCAATACGCGACTTTCGAATACAAAGTTACAACTAAAATTTCATTAACCAAAACAATATCCCCATCAGCCATTCACTCACAAGCAGTATTACTTCTCAGAATCCAAAAATTATTCGAACTGTGTACAAAATTAGCGTAGTTTCTTCAGTTTGTTTGTTATTTACCGAAACAATGTCGACGCCGCGATGTTTGCCCCAAACTTCATTACCGGACTTGTTAACTTTGAGAGCGGTTTATTTAGCTTTAATTACACTGAATTATACTAAATTATTGTTAAAATTGACTCATGAAATTGTTCCGTTGATTCCGCAGTGAAATTGAATGAGATACTTAATACCTTCTTAATTATCATTTGATCCGGGATGGTGTTTTGAGCCGTCTATTTTTATATCTTCAAGTTTATTACAATTCAAATTAATTTATTTTAGACACTAGACCCGTATCATAATTATTATTTTACAGATGAAATATTCATCATCATCATCATCCTGCCCTTATCCCACTAGGTGGGGTCGGCACAGCACGTCTCTTTTCGCCACTTTACTCTATCATACGTCATCTCATCATGAACTCCTTTCTCTCGCATATCATCTTTCACACAATTCATCCACGCTTTTTTTGGTCGTCCCTTCCCATTTCTGCCGCTCTGCCATCATGTTTAGAGTTCTTTTAGTGACATGACTCTCTTCCCGTCTCTGGATATGCCCATACCAAGATAGCCTGCCACTCTTTAATTTCTCAGTCATGTTATGTGCGTATTTATGTGTATATTTAAACAACTGGCTTAACATTGACTTTTGGTTACAGTAAAATATCGAGAGAAAATGCTTACTAGGAGTCTGACGAAAAAAATCGATTCCAATAGCGTATGTAATTCCACCAATTCACAACCCAGCGATCACAGTGGATATGGCCTAGTGTGGGCCTAGAAACCTTTCAAAGGCTGGCTTATTGGTTGCATGCCTAATTAGGCATGCTGACTAAAAATAACTGAATTCAGTTAGTTCATCATTTTGCCTCTGCGAACTTTTCCAATTTCCAATCAACATGATGGTGAGCGGCAGAAATGGGAGGGGACGACCAAAAAAAGCGTGGATGAATTGTGTGAAAGATGATATGCGAGAGAAAGGACTTCATGATGAGATGACGTATGATAGAGTGAAGTGGCGAAAAGAGACGTGCTGTGCCGACCCCACCTAGTGGGATAAGGGCAGGATGATGATGATGATGCCTAATTAGGCATGCTGACTAAAAATATAATTTTTCATAGATAGATTATCAAAAAATACACACGTATAATTCTTTTGTCAATTAAGCAAAAATTGATAAAGATATAGCCAAGTCACATACAAATGTATAGACTTCTGTCAGCAAAGTGACGTCATGTCATGACCCCTACTCCCAAACTTTGACAAGGTTTATCTTTATAATTTGTTGTTTGATTGACACAAGAAACAATACGTGTCCAATATTTTTAGATAATCTAACTCACGAACTAATTACCTGGAGTAATAAAATTTTGAATCCAGTCATCATGCCTAATATTTTCTGTTAGAGTATGCTCATCAAAGTATCTTTAGCAATCCAAAATAAACAGTTTGTAACAGTTAATTTCTAACTTACTTTGCACAAAATTCAGGCGCATCATGCAGTTTTTCTTATAAGTGGAAAACTTACCCAACTTGAGCATAATCTCGCCCACAAACTAGGAAACGTCATAAAAATAAAGTTTTCCAGTCCTGAGCTTGTTTCCGCAGAACCGCAATGTTTCCACTCTAACTGAGCCTTTAAGTAATCCAGATAGCAGTCATTAGTGAGCTCTATACTACTGGCTGTAGAGTAACGCATGCAGAATATTAACTTATGACGCCCTCTGCAAATTTCCCTCCTTTTTGACAGAAATGAATTGCTAAGAACAGAAAATCTATCGAAAAAAGCCGCACCAAAATAGGTACGTCTATGATGTCGCATCAAGAAAGAGGTCAATCGCCGAATCCATATCGGCTGGGTAGCATTCGGGAAACTGCATGACGTCTTTTCATCCGGGGACAGACTGGAATAATCCGTTTTTTTTTTCACCAACTCGCCTGATGGTAAGCGACGTTGTGGTCGAAGACGAAGCACGCAGACCTAGAAAATACCAATTTACTCTGACCTTGAAAAGCTTTAGATTATATCTCTTAGGAAACAGGAAAGCAGGAAGACTGTTCCATTCCCTGTCTGTCAGTGCCTCAAGACGACAGTTTTCGCCAATTGTATGTTGACAGATGACTTACGGAACTGAAACGTCAATGGTCTTTTACTGTGGGCCTTTTGAATAACCTCAAGATAGCCCAACGTGCTATGGAGAGGGCTATGCTCGGAGTCTGCGAGATCGAATCAGAAATAGGAAAATCCGCAGACGAACAAAAGTTACCGACATAGCCCAGCGAATTAGCAAGTTACAATAGCAGCGGTCAGGGTACATCGTTCGGAAAACGGATGGCCGGTGGGGCCGCAAGGTTCTTGAGTGCCACGACAGCAAGCACAGTGTAGGACGTTCACCGACTAGGTGCATTGACAATATTATAAATATCGCATGCTGGAACGCGCTGGATGAAGGCCGCTTCCAACCAGCCATATTAGAAATCTATAGGGGAGGCCTATGTCCAGCAGTTGACGTCCTACGGCTGAGGGATGGATGACACAGACACACAAATATACAAATACCAACGACAAAACTTCTTGACTGAATAACATGATCATCACTACATAGTATAAAACAAAGTCGCTTCCCGCTATCTGTCTGTCCCTGTGTATCCTTAAAATTACGCAACGGATTTTGATGCGGTTTTTTAATATATAGAGTGATTCAAGAGGAAGGTTTATATGTAATACACCTGTGCGAAGCCGGGGCGGGTTGCTAGTGATAAATAAATAATTACATTCATAATATGATGAGCAATTGAGATATAATTAAAATTAAAACCGAGAAAAATCGGGCTGCTCGAAATTATTACAAGATTTTATAATGGATGTAGGTATGTATAAAACATGTTAATTAAGAACCGCATGTAAATTTCATATGTTGCAATAAATGCTTTGACTTTGACTATGAAAGTTCGAGTGGAATCTTGGACCATCTTACCGGTTTCCGATTGAGCTGAAATTTTACACGCAAATGTATATCGCGGTACCATGGAGCTGATCTGATGATGGAGTCGGAAGGTGGATAAGAACTCTTGTACTAAACAAGATAGACCCGTCGTGTTTGGGCTCGTTTTACTTCTCTTGGCTAGCACTCTGCTGCTACGTGATATCCAGGATCTGAAAAGCTTATATTAAAAAAAAAATATTTTTATAACAATATGTTTTAGTCTAAAGTTTGTTTACGATTTGATTTTCCTTCTCTCTCTTCTGTGTGATAGATGCACTGTGTCAGTCGCGGTAGGGATACGGTAGGATCTCAGCGATAATTATGTCATTTATAATGAAGCGCGCTTTAATTGCTGCCACCCATTCAGGGGCTTCCGATTATTTCGACTTTCCATTTTCACCTTTAACACCTAAGTTAAACAGACGCATTTTGAATGTATGATCAGTTGTGATTTAAGTCATAATGCTTTGAAATATCACATATTTTCTAGTACAGTGGAAATCTAAAGGCAAGGTTGAATTTAGTTTGAAAGTTAGTTTAAGGGAGTTTGGTACTTATTTTGATAAGTGACTACCCGATTTTCTCGGTTTTGATAATGTTTTGCTATAATTTTACAAAATGTGTATTATCGTGTAATTCTTTACATGGTTTATGGATTGGATGATTTTATTCGTATACCCTCACTTCCTTAGTAATATTATCGATCCAAAAGTGTGTTTGTTATTCTGTCGATAGCTGCGGATTGACTTGATTTTTGGCATGAAATATAAATATATAATAATTATAAATCAAATTTATTCGATTTAAATTTTCATTATTATAATTAGGTAAATTTGTCTTATTATAATTAGTATTATAAATAAAATAAATGTAATTTTAATGTTAATGGATACATCTATGCATGGACTATTTTTCCTCCGAGGAGGAGGTAATCAATTCGACGCGTATATATTTTTTTATGTGTAACCACGCGTAACCTTTATATAGTAGTTTTAATAATTCTGTTTTTACTGGAAATTATACTTCGAAATTGGTTCCATTAATTTTTTTATCGAAATCGGCTTAGCCATATTTGATAAATCAACAATAATCTGAAAATTGCTACATCCGTGCGAACCATTCGCGAATTCTATACGCAGTTGAAGTCGGTCATTGGTGGCAATTCGGCGACACGCATTATAGTTAAGTTCTCTCTAAAATAGGTTTAGTCCTGTCAAACTAGGCTTTGGTATTCGGATGTCTACACGATTAAACTAGTTTTAGGTCGAGTCGACTAAATCGATTTTAGTTACTCAATTTGGTCGAAATGCATTCGGCGGCCCACATTTTAGAGTGATTTACGTCTAAAATTTAGTTGTCAAATGTCAAACTAGTCGTCAAGAAAAACATGGCGATTAAAACTAGTTTGGAGAATTTGATGTGTTTTATCGAGGTTTTATTGTCGAATTAATCCTGAAATATGGAATATTTCATTGTGGCAGCAACTGTTGATCTATTGGAAGGGTAAGTAAAAAGCCAAAAACCTGTTTTTGCTTGATTCACTAAACAAGTGAGAGTTCATGTGTGGTTCATCTAGTTCCAAATTATTGCAGCGTTTGAATTCGAATTATAATATTAGGGACGTTTCAGACCCTTTTCAGATAGAAGAGGAAAAATTTAGAAATCTGTAGGTATCTATAGAGTTCCAAAGTCTGGAGCTCAACAGTTAATAAATGATCTTAGGTAATTTGAGAAAGCACATCTCTATAAGATATCCCAAAACATATAGAGGTTGTATGCTATGGTCTTCCATTCAGCATGTGGCCAAAACAATTTCTTGGGCTTAAGCTAGCCAACCGTCAGCAGATGTCTTGACGCCACAGTCAAGTCTCACAACTGGGCCCTAAAATCATCAAATTCCCAATGACGCCAGCTGACAAACAAACCGCATTGACAGAGAACTTTAATTATTCAAAGCAATTAAACTCCTTAATTAATTATCCAACAGTTAGATACTTACAATAAGAAACTCATAGATGAAGGATTAGTCTTCGCTCCGCTAGCAGAGCCATCCTTCATCTATGAGAAAAGATAAGAGACCTATAAAGATTGATATCTGTTTAATTATATTATTCTATATATCACATTGCAGATAACAATGAGGTACTGAAGACAAACTGCAACAATTAATTCTTGGTGCGATAGAAGTGTGACTGATATTATGAAGATAAAGATTTCCGGTCAGAAGCGAGATTGATACGCCAAAATTGAAGTAAGTTCTAGATTTTTTAATTAATAAAAACATCAAAATAAAATAATCGGCCAAGTACGAGTTGGACTCACGCACAGAGGGTTCCGTACTGTATGGGAGCCCATATCCCCCTTATTAAGGGCCCCTCTTAAATATTTATTTATTTTTAATTTATCATTTAATTGTATATACCACTAAACATTCTGTGATTATTTAAGCATCTATCTGTTACCATTATTAATATCGAGCGAAAAAATGGCTAAATTATTAATTTTATTCTGTTTTTAAGTAGTATTTGTTGTTATAGCGGCGACAGAAATACATCATCTGTGAAAATTTCAGCTTTCTAGCATAATGGTTCATGAGATACAGCCTGGAGACAGACGGACAGCGGAGTCTTAGTAATAGGGTCCCGTTTTTACCCTTTGGGTACGAAACGCTAAAAATGTACTTACATGGTTTATTATTTGTTCCAACAAAAATTAATAAAATAAAATAAAAATAGCCTTTATTCTCTAGTATATTAAATCCTTATGAAACATTTTTCTTATTTCTACACATTTCACTAGGTTGTCCACCCTGGACATAGGCCTCTAGAAGTTGCCAGTGCTCCCTATCTCTGGCTTTCCTATGCGTTTTCCTACAAACAAACAGTAATTATTGTTTATATTATCATGTTGCAGATAACAATGTGGTACTGAAAACTGCAAGAAGCTGCAGCAAATTCAACCAAGTCTTGGTGCAAAAGAAGAGACAGAATAGAATGAAGATCAAGATTTCCCATCGCAAGCGAGATACGCCCAAATTTAATTACTAGATTTTTTAATAATAAAATCATAAAAATATACATAAATCGTTTATTATTTGTGTCAACAAAAATTAATCAGTAATATTATTCTAAATAAAAATAATTTGGCGAATTCCACTCTGCTCAACAAGCCCTTTCATTTGATTGAGGCTGCATTTGTTCTTGGCCAACTGGATCTATGACGACGAGGCAGAGGCTGCCTTCCACTTGGTTGAGGCAGATCAGAATGCAGGCACGCTGTGGGCTGGCCTTGTGCAGGCTGGTACGCTGTGGGCTGGCTTTGTGCTGACTGACACGCTGTGGGCTGGCTTTGTGCGAACTGGCATGCTATAGGCTGGCTTGTTGAAAGCGGAAGTGCAGGTTGGCTTGCTGATGGAGGTTGTATGGGTACCTCGATATAATATATTTCTGGGAGATCATCCTAGAAAGATCCCACAATCCCTGCTTTGTCTGCTCAGATGGTAATGGCAGTATACCCTGTAAAACAAAATATTTTATTACAAAATTAAATTTAAATAGTAGTACCTATACCTACATAGTACATAAGTATAATATTAGTAGTTAACATATTTCTTTTATTAATAAGGATTATTCAAGTTACTTGCTTTATTTATTGACTAAAATATTAGTGAAGGTAAAAATAAATAAATTACCAGTTCTATGCTGTTGTGGCCAAAGACCAATGTAGACCCGATTTCTTCCAAAATCTTTATTTCTGTATCGTCTAGGTCTGCGTCTCTTCCAGTAGTATGTATAGACCGTCTGATCTTTCTCGCTTTCATTTTTGTCTAGGTCCATACATTCCAAACCTATTGGACAATTTTTATCAAATTAAAACCTTATCATGATAGGTATTCATTTAGTTGGTACCTACACAAGAGTTACAAGAATTGTTTTTGAAGATATCACAAGACAAGCAAAGGAGGTACAAGTAGCGGCCAGGACATTGAGTTCACTGGCCAGATTTTCGGAACACGACAGCTTGAGTACCTGACTCCTAGTACTCGTAGTTGCTTGATTTATCAAAAAGAGATCTACTTACAAGACAATTAGAATTGCTTACCTTTCACATAATGTACTCCTATGTCTCTCAGTATCGTGATGTTGGCGTGGAGAGGACATCTCCCTTTGCTTTTTATTGGCATTATTCATTGTAAAAGTCTAGTGATAGTCGTAGTGATATTGCAATTCAATTCAATTCTTGTTTATGGCTTCTGTGAAGGTGTTTCACAATTTTGCCAATGTCTTGTATTTCACTGCCACCAAACGTAGAGAATTTGAACGATTCCAATATGATGTACTGTATTCATTACTCTAGTTTTTGGATTTTACACCTTTTACCTCTGAATATTGCAAAGATTTACGAAGTTTTTGTGAAATGTGAACTGACTGAAAAAAAATGTAAACAAAAGTGTTGCCAAAGTAATTTAGCTAAAGTTACGATAAAAGCCAACGAGTTGTATTTTACTTCCAACCTTTTAATCAAATCATAGATATAAAACCTAGTGCATTCCACGGAAATAAAATAATGTAAAAGTCTTTCCAAAATAAAGCGTGTTGCACCGTTTTTGGAGTAAAATCGATTGTGATAATCCGTAACAGATATAGTAAGTATTTCTTGAGACTTAAAATAGAAAAGAACATAATTGTAACTTTTTTATTGATATGGTAACAAATTGGGAACAGCCCGAGGATTTTCTATGTTTACGTAATATATCCATGGATCAGCCACAGATAAAATAACAACCATAATTAATATTTGTGCCATCTAGTGGGCTTTTTCGAACTAATTTGCTACTCACCACTAGATGGCGTAAGTGGCGTTACTCAATTTAATTCTTCATGGCGGACGACTAAAATCACTTTAAATTTAGTTCGAAGAAAACACCGAATAGCCTTTCGCTAGTTTTGCACTAAACTAAAATTTTTAGTGCGACTAGTTATAGTTTAATGCGAATGTCGCCGAATTGCTACCATTCTATTTTTTGCGAAAAATAATTATTTCTGAAAAATGAAATGTACTTTAACCGTCAAAATATCACACGGGCGAAGCCGCGGGCAAAAACTAGTCTACAATAATTTATACTTCAATTCAAATATGGAATTTTGCTATCACAATTTTTAAGCGAAAGAAGTTATTTTCATTCAAAAGTTTTCAAGTTCAAGATTCGAGACATAAAAATAATCAAACCTCAGCCAGATACATATTATTGCTCTGGTAGTTCGTTGATGTATTTTTTTTACATCTTGTTAAATTAGAAGTGGAGCTGGAGAGTTCTCAACAATAATGAAGAGCTGACAGGTTGGATAACGAGGGTCGAAGGTCGATCGCTCCCGTGCCAAGCCCGCCTTATTGATTGGACTGTATAATTGTACAATTTAGCTAAATACAAGGATTCTATCCATAATGCACAAACTTACAAAGGACACTGTTTTGACACAAACAACTGTACTGTTACAAAGTTGTACCATGGAGCTAAACTCGAAAAACCCAAAAATAAACATCATCATCATCGAATCAGCCGTCGGACGTCCACTGTTAGACATAGGTCTTCCCTAAGAATTTCTGATAAGACCGGTGTGAAAAGGCTTGCACAAAAGAATCAACTGTTTCATAGAAAAGTTAATGAACTTTCGATAAAATGTATTAAAACAGATTTTTTGCAATTTCAGGGTTGGTCTCATATTAAAAGTTGTATAAAATGGTGACTTTTCAATAATGATAAAGAGCAGTCAGTTCGGCTAACAAGGGTCGAAGGTTGATCGCTCTACGTTCCAGCCCCGGTTTATTGATTGGCTGGATAATTGTACAAACGGAAACAACATACAATTTAATTAAACAGAAACGTGTAAATGGGCTTCAATACAAGGATATCTAATTTAATAAGCCATCTATCCATCCATCAGCCGTAGGACGTCCACTGCTGGACATAGGCCTTCCTTGTGTTTTTTTGCAATAAAGCTTGAAAGCGGCTTGCATCCAGCGTTTTCCTGAGGTCTTAATTATATCTTCAGTTCACCTAGTTGGTGTGGACTTTGGACTGTGGAGCTTTCTGATAAGCAGACAACTTCAGATTCTGACAGCACATACATTTTTCATGTTGTACCGCATTAGGCCAGCGTGGTGGATGTGGCCCAATCGCGCTTTGTGGGCTGGCCAATGTTCAACAGTGAATGTAAGTACGATACAAATCTATTAATAAAAATCGTTGTTGATATTGCTGTCATAGACTGATATTACAGAAAATCCTAAAAACAATTCATCGAGTAGTTTCGACGATTTACATGACCATTCATTCTGTCGTCGTAGTTGGTACTTCAGTTTTAATAATCGGCCAAGTACGAGTCGGACTCGCGCACGGAAGGTTCCGCACTGTATGGGAGACCCCTTAAATATTTATTTTATTTAAATTTTATTATTTATTATTGAAGGGAATATAAAACTAAATATTCTGTGAAAATTTCAAGCATCTTCCTGGTACCATTATATAGAGCGAAAAACGTCTAAATTTTCATTCAGGTTTGTGGTGTGGGATATGCCTTATAGATATGGGGTGTGCCTTAAATATTTATTTTATTTTGTTTTTAGTATTTGTTTTTATAGCGGCAACCGAAATACATCTTCTGTGAAAATTTCAGCTGCCTAGCTATCATGGTTCATGAGATACAGCCCGGTGACAGACGGACAGACAGACAGACGGACAGACGGACATTGCAGTCTTAGTAATAGGGTCCCGTTTTTACCTTTGGGTAAGGAACCCTAAAAATCATTGTTAATATTGCTGTCATAGACTGATATTACAGAAAATCCTATATACAATTCATCGAGCAGTTTCGAAGATTTACATGACCATTCATTCTGTCGTTGTAGATGGTAGGTACTTCAGTTTGTATCTTAAAACTAGGTGTGTCTGAATAACAAATAATTGGAAACATAAAGACACAAATATCAAACACATTTATATGTATTTTCATGCAATACTAAGGTCGGATACGATACATCTGAACACTCTTAGTACGAGATCTTTCCTTGTATGTCATTTGTCGCAGACGATCTGAAAACAACAGAAATATAATATCAATGATTCCGCATTTCTCTCTATTGATATAGAGGTTAAAACCATTACGTATTCATACGAGTTCACTTTTCTTACAGAAGCGTTATCTCTCTGTCGGTGTTGATGAAAGTTTCTATCTTTTCATAATTACAGTTTTTTATTGAACGTTGTAACTCATAAAATATCTTTTATAGTTTGTAATCTGTTCTTATTTAAGTACTAAATTGTATAATTTCAGTTTTACTATTCTCTCGGCATTGTTTATTTATCACATGAAATTGATGTATTTTTAATTATTTTTTACCATAAACACCCACACCGTTCATGTAGCTATCCTTAACGATCTAGAACTTGAGAATCCATTGCACCACCCCTGCAGGCTGGAGTAAGCCATTACGACCATGCTTTCTTCATCTACTATATTAATGGGAGGTATTCGTACCATAGAGAGCCATGCCATTGAAGTAGCTATCCTTAATGATCCAGAAGTGAAGGATCTACTGCACCACTCCTCGCAGGATGGAGTAGGCCCGTATAACCGTGATTGACACGTTATATTTGCATCAACTATATTAATAATAGGCATTCGTACCATAGAGAGCCATGCCGTTAAGGTACCTTTAACAATTCAGAAGTTGAGGATCCACTGCACCACCCCCCGCAGGCTGGAGTAGGCCAACATGACTGCGATCCAGGAAGTGTCTTCAGCTGAGGAGACGTCTTATAGCTGAGCTGAAGAAGAAACGTACCGTAGAGAGCCACGCCATTGAAGTAGCTATCCTTAACGATCCAGAAGTTGAAGATCCACTGCACCACCCCCCGCAGGCTGGAGTAGGCCAGCATGACCGCGATCCAGGAGGTGTCTTCAGCTGAGGAGACGTCTTATAGCTGAGCTGAAGAAGAAACGTACCGTAGAGAGCCACGCCATTGAAGTAGCTATCCTTAACGATCCAGAAGTTGAAGATCCACTGCACCACCCCCCGCAGGCTGGAGTAGGCCAACATGACCGCGATCCAGGAGGTGTCTTCGGCATTGGCTGGCCGCTGGAGCGTCACGTTGATGCTGTGCAGATTGTTGGAATTCCAGTTTATATACTCCAGGATTTCCGCTGGAACATGACCGAATATCGGTTTTATCTTTAAACAAATTCTATTTATTTTTAAGATATTTCTTATAGGCCTACGCCATCCCTATGCAGAATATAAACCTATATTTTATATTTCTCTTTGGAAACTAGTCACCTCCATACTTTTATCATAGACATAGAGAGTGTATCAAAACATCATTACTTTATTTAATAGTATTCCTGAATAGTTATACAAATCAAGATTGTATGATTTTAGGTATATTTAAAAATTGTAGCAAAGTTGAGGCCGCTGATACATACCGCCGCATACTTGACGGGTTTTTTTACGGACGGGACGGAACAGGACGGAACGGGAAATTTTAGAAATATCGTTTCAAACAAAATGTATATGGAAGCGCATATGTCACGGAGACACGGACGGGACGGGAACGTAGCACTGGCGGGGCGGGAAAAATATCGTCGCCAACGATGTTTGGCACGTCCCGCCGTAGTGTTGGACGTTTGTAACTATTTCGTCATCTAGAGCAATAGCAGTTTAAGGCAATTTTTGAAATGAAAAATCCATCTTTCCTTTTTCACAACAGTTAGATCCGAATCACTGTTACGGTACGTAGGCATTAAAAATAAAAACACGTTCCCGTCTCGAACGAGGCAGTCACGTCCCGTTCCCGTTCACGCCCCGTCCGAGGTATTATCTCGTTACATATGCAGCGGCCTTTACATTTGTGCATTTTGATTTGTACAAATTGTTGCAAAAATATTTAAATGCATCTTGTTTTTATTATTGAGTAAAATCTGCAATTTTATTGCTGTAATAGTTAGCAATAAGGTTTTACTTTTGAAAATATTCGTACGAAAATATTCGTGTCACTCATTATCAGAATTAAATACCAAAGTTTTAAATTCTCCAACACAAAACACACTAAAACTGCTTATCATCCAACATGCCATGACACAACTACACAAAGTAAACAGTTTCGTCAATATCTCCAGCAAATAGCAATTAATCTTCATCACCCGCTCCCACTAAGCAACCGCCCTCTACCGTAGAGGTGCCGACCATCCTGTATGTATAGAGTATACATACCCTGTATCATGGTAATGGTCTGTAACAGTATTGTGACTCAACTCTGTCGTTGAAATAAATACCTACAGCCTAGAGCCCTACGTGGCTGGTCACGCAGTACGTAACGCGCGCTAGTGCTGCCCTTCTGGTAAATCGCACGCCTTACCAATCCTACACGTTCGTCCGTCACTACGGCGCATATACGCCTGTTGGTGTACCCGGTATACCGAACCAAAGAATATATAATAATACTACGTATAGAACGGTCACTCGTTACCCCCCACCCGTTTGAGTCTTCCTCACTTCCACCCCGCGTTTCACGTACCGATCGAGTACGCTGTGCGCGGGCTTCATTGGCCGGTGGATTTCCTTATAAAAATACCTAGTCTGTGACAATAGGGAAGAATAACAAAACAAGAAATTTTAACGTTTCCCTAAGGATAAATAAAAATCCGCACACAAATGCACGTGTAGCGATCGGGCGTATGTGTGTTGTCTGTGAGTAAGTATTGTGGAGTGTGCGTAAGACAGCAGAATTTTGTATGAAAAATCGCGGAGTGTCCGGGCTGTGACCAAACTCCGAAGCGCGTAGGTATGACTCACGTTCCGACAGTTTGTATGAAGACGGAATACTGTTAGGTATCTACCATTACCGTGCCCGTATTATGTAGACAGAGGTACCGAACTGTACAGTAGGTATTTGCTTCACTCAAACATATTCAGTAACGAGGCTCGAGAAGGATTAGTCTGGCTGTATTGGAACTGGATATCAAAGTATTATCCACTCGGGCTGATAAAGGTTTTAGCATACGTACTCGTACCTAATGCTTTGAAACCGTATCGATCACACCGCTTTGAGTGCAAGCGACCTCGTTCATTCATAGATCTATAGTTTGAGAAAATAGACACAGTAATGAGTCTAGCTTTTCAGGGTTTCGTAGGCAAAGATTTACTATTACTAAGACTCCGCTGTCAGTCCGTCTGTCTATCTGTCTATACTAAAAACAGAATAAAATAAATGTTACTGAGGGGGCTCTCATACAACAAACCTGATATTTTAAACGTTATTCGCTTTATATAAATAAAACGGTTACAAATAGACGCTTCAAAAAAAAAAAATCATAGGCAATAATCTTATACAAAAATCTATTTTTATTGCTCGATATTAATTACTGCAACAGGTAGATGCTTGAAATATTCACAGAATATTTAAATGTATATTCACTTCGAAAATAAATAATTAGGTAATTTAAAATAAAACACACTAAGTTGGGCTCGCATATGGTACGGACCGTACGAAACCCTTCGTGAGCGAGTCCAAATCGCACTTGGCCGATAATACTCTTCTTTAAATCTTCAGAAAAGTTAGACAGACCTGACTTATACCGCAGGAATGCGTTGAAAGCAAGCCACTTCAAATAGTTCTTATTGAGAAACTATAGGGAAAGCATGTAGCCTTCATAATACGTTCTACTATTGATTCAGTAGTTATGATGATAAACTTCAATTTCAGTTAGAGAGTAGATTCTGGTTCAAACAAAGCCCAATATTGTACCAGCTTTGTTTGACACTAAATCTGTTGTATAGACCAGCTGTGTGCTTAGCATACAAGACCACGACAAGAGTTTATCGTCGTGTGCAAAGGTGACAGATATATGTTTCATCATAACTCTGTCACGTTCTGACACGTCGATAGTATAATTTTATGGTCCTTATGCTAAGCCCGCAGGAGACTTACTGCGTAAGCGTCTGACGTTCGGCTTCGCTTTTTCTCCTGCTCGCGCCAGTTACTCACGCCACGAGAGCGAGCGGGAGAGAAAGTGAAGCCAAACATCAGAGCGCTTACACATGGCCCCTGTTCATTTGCATCCAATCAAAGTTTGAAACATTTTTCCCTACATCCCAAACCCAACTAGGTTTGATAGCCCGCAGTTGGTGCCATTTCGCTGCCGGCGCCGCTTCCACAGATATTTGAAATATTAAACAACGTACATGAATTTTTACTGGGTGTGTTAAAACTGGACCTAAGGGCGTAGTCAGTGCTACAAAGGCCCCTTTATGCGACCCTGAGCTCAATACTTAAAAAGACAACCAATGGAACATAAATTTTAAATAGTTTATAAAACATTTTGTTTCTCAGTGTATTTTGATGTTGCTCAAATATAATAAATTATTTAAAAAAAACTACACAAATTAGCCATTGAAACGAAATGATGATGAATATAATAAAAAATAAATCAGACATTAACTATACATTATTTACTAGCTAAAAATAGAATTAATAAAAACCAAACAAAACAAGAATGTCCACGCGACGTCATTATTAAGGTACCATTACGTTTGCCCACAAAAATCCCCAATACTACGATTACTTGCTTAGCTCAATGATCTTGACACCAGACAGTAGTGGGATGTGTTCACTGATTACTGGAAGACGATCATGGCGGGATGTTTGTACTATTGTGAAAGGTGTAATGAATGGATGACCTGACTTTGTTGTTTTTTCTTTAAATAATTTATCTTTCTTTAAATAATTAGTCTTGCGCGATTCGCCCCGCGGTTGAAACCGCTTGCAGGGCGGAACGCCACAACACCCTTAAAATGATACGAGTAATGTTAAATATCTCTGATATACGTTATTTTTATTTTCTTGAAGTTATTTTTTACATTAACATTTCAAAAGCAGATGTAAAAAAATTACAGTCTTGTCGTAAGACACTTAGCTTATCAAGCTATATCATAATCCTGTTAGTGCTCTCCCGCTACCGTTCCATGTAACGCTGAAAAAAGGTTTACAACTTACCCTTCAGCTAAATGACACCCTGGACTCTGCAAGCATCTACGTTCCTGGTTCGACAGCAAATTGGCCCAATTTTGAGCTCCTAGCTCGTGCGGATTGATTTCATTTTCATACAATCCGTCGTATTGGGAATTACTATTTTTATTCAGGGCCGGCATTTTGCAATACTGCTCTGAACGTGTCAAATGAATACGGAATTATTTACGTGAAATGGAATGGAAAATAGCAGAGACTAAAATAACTAAACAAATTTTGTTATTTTAAGGTGAAATTTTTAGTATGAGTACATCGCCTCCAACATTTTCGTCCATCTATTGAATGTCGCGTGACGGACAGCCGCGGAGTAGGGGTAAAGTGAAAGGCGCTCGACAGAGCAGCCGAGGCCAATATGGCGGCGCCTATGGTTCGCATCAGCTGACCGTGTAGCGTATATACTGTTACTCATTTGTGTTAAAACCACAATCATTTTTATTTCTATTTTAGCACTAAGATAAAGTGTATAAGTACTTTAGGTAATAAGTAGGCAGTGCACACAACATGTAAACACTCTCGCACACATTCCGATTTGGATAGAGCCAATCACCTAATCAGATATTGTACTACGTGGATTAATATTGGTCGGCAATGGTCTTGATGAGAAGCGATGGTCGGTTCCAACTGATCAATCGAAACATTGTCGGGACGTCTGTGGCTTTAATGAAATAAGAACGTATAAGAAGACTTTTCAAGGATTCCTTGGTACACTTTTAACAGCACTGTAGCTAAAATATTAACTTGAGTAATCCAAGATAGTTAACTGCAACTTTGTAAGACAAAGTACTTCATCTTAAGTATAAACTAACGTCCTGTTCCGGACTTATAGGTAGGATTACTAAAAAAATATTTAATTTCGCAAAAAATGGCAAAACCGCCTTCCATTGTGTACTAAATTGGAATATTTCGCTCGAATCGCTTACATTATTGTTGATTTTTCAAAATGGCTCGGCCGATTACTGTGAAATTTAAAAAATTAAAATTAAATTAAATAAGACCACCTCGGAAGTACGAGTATAAACCCTTTCGAACTAAAAAAGAATTTTTCGGTTTGGTTCGAAATTGACGAAATTACGATGATCATCTTCAAAAAATAAAAAAATACATACTGACGAACATAGAACCTCCTCCTTTTTGGAAGTCGGTTAAAAAGCTGATTCCAAAAGGCTTGTAACCAGTAGAGTTCTTGCTCTTGCGGTTTACCTATAACAGGTCGTCTGCCCATCCCTTACGCATACCTACGCTGCGCTTGCCAATGCCTGTTTTCCATTTCTAAGTTTTACATAGCCATAGATCGGTAAGGCAAGGCGCAAGTACTTATGTAAATCAGCAGAAGATTTTTAACTATATCTAAACGGTAAATAATGTTCTTTTAATGACATTTTTTAACACGCTTATTAGGTCGACGTGTAACGTATGTAATAGAATCAAAGGTAACGAATTTACGGTAGGTTTTAGGTACGATAATGTGGTACTGTCGAATTGATCTGAACTGTCCAACTGATCTGATGATGGAGCCGGAAGATATGAACTGGAACTTCAGGATGGAAAATCGTATCATAGCTGTTTTGGATTTCTTAGAAAAGTCTTGTAATGAACTTTGACCACGATTAGGTCTTAAGGTCTGATGATGAAGCCGGAAGATAGGCACTGGCATTCCATGATGCAATATCGTATCATAGTTGTGTTTGCACTTGTGAGAAAAGGCATGTAAAGCGTGTTTTCTAGTGTTTTTTAAACATTAAAATGTTATTATTTTGTCCTAGTGTCGAATATTTTTCATCTTTTGGAGCTACGTTTCTAATATGTCTCTTTGCCAATATTTTCTATCTTCTCTAAACTACCTAAAATTAAAAACCAATTTTAAGTAACGGACTTTTATCAGCTCACCAACAAAACAATTTTAATTAAATGGCAGTAAAAGGTCCTTTGGTAACCAGGTAAAACTAAAATACAAAACAGGCTATTCCAACATTTTAGCTTTAAAATTTGAATGCAACTCTTACAAACAGTGTACCGGATTCGTTTCGGGCCACAACTGCTAGTTTTATTTCAAATTCACAGTTTTAGGTCATAAAACGTTACTGCTATTCCTAAAAAGCGGTGCAAGCTGCGTTTTCGTTTTAACGAGTATGTTTTTAGTGGTTTTATTTTTAGGGTTCCGTACCCAAAGGGTAAACAGGACCCTATTACTAGGGACTCCGCTGTCCGTCTGTCACCAGGCTGTATATCATGAACCGTTACAGCTAGGAAGCTGAAATTTTCACAGATGATGTATTTCTGTTGCCGCTTTAACAACAAACACTAAAACAGAATAAAATTAATATTTAAAGGGGACTCCTATACAAAAAAACCTGAATTTTAGCCGTTTTTCCGCTCGATATTAATAATGGTATTATGTATATACAATTTAATATTCTGTGAATATTTCAAGCATCTACGCTTGAAATATTCACAGAATATTAAATTGTACATCCACTTCAATAGTAAATACATTAAATTAAAATAAAATATTTTTTTAAGGGGGGCTCCCATACAGTACACTTCGTGCACGAGTCTGACTCGTACTTGGCCGATTATTTATTCTGCTTAGTTGCCTTTTTTGCGCGATACTACTGGTCCAATATTTTTTACTGGGCAGACCAATAGCAGCGGGTTACTTTAACTGCCCAGTTATAACCATATCGGTGGCAATTGCTTACTGTCTATTGCTCTAAAGAAATTTCGTAGGCCTGATAAGTTTATTTTATTTCATATATTTAATGGAGTCGAACAGTTTGTTGAACGTACAAGGCAAAAAAGTTAACAAAATTTTTGAAACCCTTTTATTATACATTTCATTAAATAAATAAATAAATATTTGGGACATCTTACACACGGCCTCTGACCCCAAACTAAGCAAAGCTTGTGATATGGCTGTCAGAGACTGATATACTACTTATATATTTTTAAATACATACTTATATAGATGGTAACTAAACTACACCCAGACACAGAGCAAACACCCATGTTCATCACATAAATATTTGCCCTGGGTGGGGATCGAACCCACGCCTCTTTGACCCAGTAGTTAGGGTCACTAACCACTGAGCCACCGAGGCAGTCATTGGAATACAGCTTTTACAATAAACCATTTTAATAATACGAAGTATATATTTGAAAGCTTGCGGCAGCAATAATCTTTATGGATTCGTCAAAAAAGTATACTTACTTAAATTATGGTCTTTGCGCATTCAGTACGACCAAAAACTATCAGAACTGATATAAAATGTCGTACCTTAGCAGAGATACGAGTATGTATAGATTGTATAAATGCACGGACAGACCCATCAAACTCATAACATCCTAGGATAAATTATACAGGGTTATCGGTAGTCAATTAGCATCTTTTAAGGGGCTTATTCTGTACATCAAAATTAAAAACTTTTGTTTTACGACTTTTATAAATTCTCAAAAAAATGCTGTTCCATAGAAAAATATCGTCCATCCTCGACAAAATTTATGGAACAGCTCTTTTTTAGCTTTGACAAAAGTCGTAGAACTTAAGTTGTTTGTTTTGATGTACAGAATAAGCCCCTAAAAGCATGCTAATTGATTACCAATAACCCTGTATAGTACCTGCAAATTCAGTGTCAACGATGAACAACTCAGAGAAGACAACATCCATCATGAGCAAGGCAATACTAGTGAGAGTAGACGGGAGCAGAGT
Source organism: Hypomecis atomaria (assembly GCA_964007245.1). NCBI lineage: Eukaryota > Metazoa > Arthropoda > Insecta > Lepidoptera > Geometridae > Hypomecis > Hypomecis atomaria. The sequence goes on from OZ023291.1 coordinate 20,667,413, forward strand.
GACGTAGTAGCCGGACAGCTGCCCTGGCTTATGTTCACCTCGGTCAATAGCGACCATATGACGTCCAGAACTCGTATACTAAGCGCCACACAAATAGGCGGATGAGAAGTTAGCCGCAGATGACATTTCGCCGTGATTCGCTAATTATTGCGCATGTGTGTACAATGCGTAGGGAGCGCGCGGGAGACATGAGGTTGACGGGCGGGTGTGTCCCGCTCCCGGCGTCTCGTCTCTCTGGCTCTCGAGATATTATCACTACATAATAAGCCCGATTACAGAGGCGCCAGCGTAAATTTAATAGCAACGTAAAAAGCGTTCTCTCTATCGAATGCCTAAAGTGAAAAAGAAACAGAACTATGCTATTTAGCTAATATAATTACGATGGCGCCTCTGTAATCGGGCTTAGTATACGAGTAAAACAAAGTCGCTTCCCGCTGTCTGTCCCCATGTATGCGTAAATCTTTAAAACTACGCAACGGATTTTGATGCGTTTTTTTTTAGTAGATAGAGTGATTCAAAAGGAAGGTTAATATGTATAATACACCTGTGCGAAGCCAGGGGCGTGTCGCTAGTTTATATTTATACCTATATTTCGGCTTTTGCGCAGCGTTCTGCGCAAAACTTCCCATCCGCTGATTTGTGTGGTAAACACATCAGACTAATAAAACTTATCTTTGGTTAAGGTATGGGATTGCAAAAATAAATAGAAATTTCAAGGTACCCTCAGAACCAGTGTAGGTAGCGTCAACAAAGAACAACGTGGAGAAGACGACATCAACCACGAGCAAGGTGACGCCAGTGAGAGTGAACGGTAGCAGAGTGACGTAGTATCCGCATGGACGGCTGACCTGGCTTACGTTGACTACGGCCAATACCGACCATATGACATGCAGGATAACCCATACTTTCATTTTACTGAAACAACGGTGATATATTATAAAGTTGTTATACTCGGAGCCAAAAAAAAGTGCTGTTCTTACTAGGACTTCAATTTCTTTATATTCTTAATTGATAACATTACGGTTTACACCAATGCGTTACATATTTTAAAAATTAAATAAATTTACTCACATAAGTAAAAAAAAACACGCCAGTTAAAACATAACTAATACACAATACCACACTTTTAACGTTATTGGATAAATAGCAAAATGAATTATGTATTACAATACGTGTAGAAATAATTCAAAAATAGAGTGTATTAGTATAATATAAACTAAAACACTGTAGTTTATTATACTAATTAGGTGGGATGAAACCTACTTATTATTGGTTGACTTACAACACTACCTACGTATCTATAGTTCTTTTTGATTGTATTCATCACAAAGTATCCATCCCCACATAACAAAACATACAAAGCCCTCGATTTTGCTTGATTACAACTTTTGATTCACATATTGGAAGCGCAATCAAAAGCCACAGCCGTGCGTAAAATTGTGATGGAAACTGTAAAAAAAATATTCACAGAAATATTTGTTGTTGAAAAATAATGATTACAAACATTTACCAGGTAAATTGACTGGCTTTTTGCTAATGGAAAATAGAAAGCTGGATCCATCCGGGGCAAGAACCAAAGTCGTATATGAAATCACAATTTTTTTTCCAATGTAATTTTATAATATTAGGTTTTATTTCAATTGTAATCTTTAATGTATTTTGTTGGACATTCACAAGTATACATAATTGTATCTATGTTGAAAAATAAATGAAATGAAAATGACTGATTAGCAACTGGGTCAGTGTAATAGAACGGCTCTTTCAACCTACTACTACTTATAGAGAGAAGAGGATTCAACAGTTTGACTAGGGGTTTGTCAGCGATCACATAATTAAGCTTGGTCAGTCTTCGGATGGGTGATCGCAGATGGCATTTATAACTGAGCGCTACCGTGGCTCGGATGTCTCGTTTAACTGTAGGTCTCGCTTATTCTAACCGTGTAGCCATGTCAGGAGGCTTAATGACTCTGACATCAGGTCTAGCCACACCTTAGACGAAATTATCAGTGGCCTGCCTAAAGCTAGGGACATGTTGGATATGTTGGCTAAATACTAAAGTCTTGGTTACTATACTCCAATCTGTGGATCGATGTTGGGCCGAAGTTGGACGCAAACCGAATAGTAAAATAGTTGACTCTGATCAGCTATCCAATTAGTAGCCAAGCTTGGATGCAAGTCACCGTCCAATGCGTGACCCAGGCATACAACTGAAAGAGTAGAGAGCAAACCTTCGAGCAAATATATAGAGTCACAATCGTTCTAAAAAAAGTGTCCGAGCCAAAAGTCTGCCCAAGCTACGTAGTGGGTAGGCTTTTTGGTTAGTCGTAAGGCGACTATAACGCCGTGCGATGCCAACGTGCTCGGTTACAAGCACTAATTAGGTGACATAACGTCGATATCCGAGAAAACGGGTCATTGTGAATTGTTTAATGTCTAATCTAACTCGGTGTGTATGACGGCACTCGGACATTTTTTTACTACTTTCACATAGGGACTGTGGCTCTGTTGATATTTGTTCGAAGGAGCAAACCTTCGAAAGCCAGCCGCCACGTCATTCCTGACCGGCCAGACGACAGCCGTGCCGGCGCCAGTGACCACATCTGTCGTGGTATAGTTGTAGAAATGGATCCTCCCACACGACTCCGGGTCGTAGAGGTAGAGCAGCTTCAGTAGGGTGACTTCTGCCAGTTCGGAGGACTCGGGCGCCAGCTTGCAGCTCAGGGTTAACCAACTCACCATAACGCAGAGGAATGCTGCTCAAAATTCATATCTATCTCAGACCAAATAAAAAAATCAAGACAGAATGTAGTGAACGAAACAAGCGAGGCCGACAAAACTACACCTCGCCGTGTTCAGACACAATCACACTCACAAGCACGTACAACGAAACTACGCCCTGGCTCGTCAGTCGAACTCTGGCGGCGTAACACCGACGCACTCACCACATGTAAAAAAAACCGGCCTCACTTGTCTGTTCATGACGTTCTGTCTTGATTTTTTTATTTGGTCTGAGATATCTATCTCTTTTTATGTAACATCGCGTTGGAAATAATACGTGTGCATGCATGGGCTCTGTGCTGTTATTTTTCTGTTGTCGCATTTATCTCAATGCTCCTCTGCTGGAAAGAGTTCTTCTTCTGACTCAGATATAGCTATCTATCTATCTATATATAATATCACAGAATTCACAGACCTTCAAAACGGCTTCATCGAGTTTTACGTTTTTTTGGTAGGTCTAAGAATAGGTCGTTGGGTATTTCTTACACCCCTAGGCGATAATAGCGGCCTTTGCCAGGTTTTATTATATGGCAATAGAACTTGTGCCTTGTTAGCTAGCTTTTTACTATAAAATTAGGGACTTTAACATTTTTAATTTTATGTGTATAAGTATTATTATACCTACACGTATTATTTATGTGTAAGTCGATAACAAAGTATTGAGTAATGTTGAAAAGAAAACTTACTTTGGTAAATGATAGCCAAAAAACTCCAAACACCAAGCGTACTCATTTCAAATTTATTGAAATCCAACAGCGATAGAACACAATAAAAACTTTATTGCAACCGAACAGCGATACAACACTAACTAAACTAAATCCTCAATCATGAAGTCGTAGCGAAATCAATTTGACTACTGTCCCGTTGCAAACAAATTTCAAGTAGGCCGTGGCGTAATTTGTAGTCGGTAAATTGGGCAGCCTGCTTCGATCAGGTAAAGTTCCAAATTAATAGCGTCGTCGGCTCGGGGTGATAATGAAAAATTTAATGGCGTCCCGAGTCCAAACCTAATTGAATTTCGTTTAGAATAGAAAACATTTCAACGGCGTTCTCCAATACGATTCTAATTTAAATATACTATGTACTTGTACAAGTTGTTGGTTTGTTGCCTTGCTATATTTACAGAAGTAAAGTACTCATGGTTCTGTAAAATTTTACAGGACCACTCTAAGGCCCAGAACACACGGCGAAAGGCAATTGCAACGAAACCCTTTTGAAATTATTGATTTGAAACCAGTTTCAAGCATTTTGCACACACGCTGCAACCACAATCATTTCGGTTTTCTTTGAGTGCTTTGCGTTTCATTCATGTTTCTACAACAAATGAATGAAACGCAACGCGAGTTTCCTGCACGCCGGTTTCAATGCGACTGATTTGCAACGCGTTTCAAACCGATTTCAAAATGGTTGCGTCATGTGTGGTATCTCAACGGAATCTATGGCAGAAACTTAAATGCAGCTCAAAAGTAACTAGTAGTTGCAGTTTTGTTGCATTTGCGTTTCACTGTGTGTTCTGGGCTAACTGTTTTCAAAACAAAATCTGTTTCAAGCGTAGACAGAGAATATCTTCTTACGCTTGAAACATCTTAAGCTTGAAAGCTTATTTTAGTTAATTAACATCAAAAAAATGTATGTAAAAATCTCATAGAACCTACCGATTTTTCGGTACTTCTACCAATTTGGCACCTATGAAGTTGTCGTTTGGGACAAATTTTCCCAATTTTCTACCGAATTTCACGATTTCAGCGTGTCGAGACTAAATAGAGAATATGACTATTGGCTGTTTTTGTGGTGTTCAGACTCCGCTGATACTCCACTAGGGACAACACTCCAGGATTTAATCATTTCAGGCTATATAAAGTACGTCATTTAAAGTTTTAAACCTGACAATCGTTACACACCGGTTTTTGGTACCATTACACCGAATTTTCTTGGTAGTTCTACCGATTCCGCTATTTTTCGTTCGAGACCACTGCCTATAATAAAATTTGTTCGCAACGATTAGTAAAACGTGTAATCTACTGAAAAATGAGCAAAGATACAAACAACCTTGTACCTTTAAAGAATACAAATTGTTGACTCAATTCAAAGATCTTTTCACGTATGGTGTCTGTTCCCCAGGCCTATAATATAACGTATGAGATGCCAATTTCTGTTCTTCCACTGGATCGGGAAACGGTCGCTGACTGCGCAAATGTATACGCGTTAAGACGAGTTTCTTCTTAATCCTCAACCGAATGTCATTAATCTTCTTACAGCTGTAGATGTTCAAAGCGAGCATAACAACTCCTCGCATCCAACAGCAAGCAGCAATTATGGGAAGGTAGCCAGCGAAGTCATCGGTGTTTTGGATGTTCAGTTCCACGCTCCAGCCGCTATGCCGGAGTATCATACCTTTAGTGAGAGCTTTCTTGATGTGCGTGATATAAACGATAGCCATCGATAGATCGAAGCAAGTAATGAAGATGAATACAAAGAAGTAGACTTTGACAGCGATGCTGATGAGACGACTGCTCTTATTGGCCATTGTGATGTATCTGAATACGATGGTCAGGACGATCCAGACGGCTTGGAAATACATCGACAGCTTTACGTAACTGAAATTAAAGAAAAAAAGATATAAGTCAGGCGTTCAAATATTGTTGGTCATTAATTGTCCTTTCTTTGTGTAATTTATTGATCTAATCTCCAAAATTTTAAGCGACATGTCCTTGCTCTTATTATAAAATATTTAAACTGTAACGAATAACAACAACTTCAGAGATAAATGAAAAAAATCGGTCAAGTGCGAGTCGCAGTCGCACACGAAGGGTTCCGTACCGTGTTGGAGCCCCCCTGAACCCCATTCCTCTTGCCATTATTAATAGCGAGCAAAAAAATTCCTAAAAATCACGTTTATTGTATGGGAGCCCCCCTTAAATATTTATTTTATTCAGATTTTAGTATTTGTTGTTATAGCGGCAACAGAAATACATCATCTGTGAACATTTCAGATGTCTAGCTATCACGGTTCATGAGATACAGCCTGGAGACGAACAGACAGACAGACGGACATCGGAGTCTTAGTAATAGGGTCCTGTTTTACCCTTTGGGTACGGAACCCTAAAAATCGTTAAGTAATATTTTGAAGTCCATTGTAAAAAAAAGTACTAGGGAAAAAAAAATCTGAGATATTATTAAAGTGGCAACTAGCAACCTATCTGATAGGCCTCCTGATTTTTTTGATCTTTTTTTTTTTTAGGTAAGAGGAGGTCGACTACAGGCAGCTGCAAAACCCAAGGTTTTACCAGTATTACTTATTGTAAATAACCTGTTTACTGTACTGTACTGTACCAGCCTTTTAATAGTCCACTCCAGGACGTAAGCCTAATCACAAGAGGTGATTGGGCCATATCCACCACCCTGGCCCAGTGCGGGTTTGTTGGATTCACTACGCCATCGAATTTCTTCTACGGACGTATGCAAGTTTCCTCACGATGTTTTCCTCCACCGAAAAGCCAGTGATGTGAAATTCCGCACGTAAATTCCAAAGAATTGGTATGGGGACCGGGATCATGACCTCACGAATGTAAGGCAGATGCCTTTACCACTAGATCACTATGGCTTCTTGTTCACATTTTACTATTAATTATAGCTTTGCGCCGTGGTGCCGTGGTGGTCTAGTGGTTGTAACACTGACCTGTCATTCTTGAGGTCGTGGGTTCAATCCTGGTCCCGTACCAATGAGTTTCTTTGGAACTTATGTACGGAATTTAACACCACTGGCTTTTCGGTGAAGGAAAACATCGTGAGGCAACTTGCATACGTCCGTAGAAGAAATTCGATGGCGTATGTGAATCCACCAACCCGCACTGGGCCAGCGTGGTGGATATGGCCCAATCACCCTTCGTGGGTAGGCCTACGTCTTGCAGTGGACTATTAAAAAGGCTGGTACAGTACAGTATAGCTTTGCGAAATATATTTACTTTCTCGTTTTGTGAGACAGCCTTGCAGACACCGTGACAATAGCAGGTTGCCATTTGAACGGTAACACATTGAATCCTTTTGTGTCGTTACTCAATTGCAAGTTGAGCACGCTCTTTGATTGACTTGGACTCCTATCTTCGCACACCCCCTGGAAAAGATACAAGTTGGATAAAGAAGATCTTGCAAAGTCAGCCCAAATTTTGTACAGTACCCCCAAATAATCTGCCAAGTACGAGTCGGACTCGCGCACGAAGGGTTCCGTACTGTATGGGAGCCCTCCTTAAATATTTATTTTATTTTTAATTAATTATTTAGTATTAAAGTAAGCATGCAGCTTAATATTCTGTGGATATTTCAAGCATCTACCTATTACCATTATTAATATAAAGCGACAAACGGCTGAAAAATCAGGTTTGTTGTATGGGAGCCCCCCTTTAATGTCATTTTTATTCTATTTTTAGTATTTGTTGTTATATCGGCAAATGAAAATTTCAGCTTTCTAGCTATAACGGTTCTTGAGATGAAAATTTCAGCTTTCTAGCTATAACGGTTCTTGAGATGGCCTGGTGACAGACAGACAGACAGACAGACAGACGGACAGCGGAGTCTTAGTAATAGGGTCCCGTTTTTACCCTTTGGGTACGGAACCCTAAAAAGCTTTCAAAAATGGTAGGTAAACAAATTCACAGAAAAAACAATGGTATTTAATGCTTAATTATAGTAAGTATTTAATTTCACTGATTTGATTTTTGTTCAAGGCAGCCATCGCGTTGCTATATTTTACTCGTACAAGCAATGTTAAAACATAAAAAGATCCGAAAATGTGAAAGTGCTTTAGATGGAGATTGTTATTGAAGAAAATAATAGGACAACCATTTTCCAAACAAAATAATTAAATACTGTATAAGGTAATGGCTTAAGCTAAATATATTTTTGTATTATCTCTTTTCAAAATATATGGTACAGAGCAGACTTGATTTCGATTGATTCAGCTGTATTTTTTCGACATTTTCTTTGCACTGCTGGTACCAGGCACTCAGCAGTAGACAACCTAGACAGCATATCTGCTTAACAACAGGCAGTTTGTGGTCAAACGCAAACCTATTCAGAATAAAAAAAAAAAAAAAGGTGGAGGTAATTGCGATTTCTTTCAGTTTTTTCAGTTTTGTGCTGGCATCATCCTCATCATAGGAATGAAAGTAATATGTAAAATAAAATCCCACCAAAACATTCTGTAAATAATCGGCCAAGTACGAGTCGGACTCGCGCACGGAGGGTTCCGTACTGTATGGGAGCCCCCCTTAAATATTTATTTTATTTTTATTATTTATTATTAAAGGGAATATAAAACTAAATATTTTATTTGAAAATTTAAAGCATCTACCCGGTACCATTATTAATATAGAGCGAAAAACGTCTAAAAATTCATGTTTGTTGTATGGGAGCCCCCCTTAAATATTAATTTTATTTTGTTTTTAGTATTTATTGTTATAGCGGCAACCAAAATACATCTTCTGTGAAAATTTCAGCTGCCTAGCTATCATGGTTCATGAGATACAGCCCGGTGACAGACAGACAGACAGACGGACATCGAAGTCTTAGTAATAGGGTCCCTTTTTTCCCTTTGGGTACGGAACCCTAAAAACTAGCCAAGTCTCGATGGAACTGCTTATTTATCTCTAAAAAGTAATGAAATCTAGACTAGACAAAGTCATGCCAAGTCTAAGGTTCCTTACTGCGATTTCTTTATTATTTTAGTTAATGTTGTGTGACTTGGTCGTTGAAGGGTACACAAGGGTACAAAACCAGATGCTCCATAACACCTTTGCACCAATCTGTCGCCAGAACCGCTACCCATTGACGATGGAAAATTGCCACTTGGAAAACGTTGATTCAATAACCAGTCAATTGTAGACTTGATAAAGCTGCTAAATTTAAATTCTCTAAAAAAAATCTAAATTTAAAAAATAAAAATCTAAATTAAAAAAATAAAAATATCTAAATTTCTGCGTTTTGGTCTTATCCAGAGGTTCTCAAACAGGGGCCTTAAAATTCGGCGAAATGGTTCCAGTAAGTAAGGATGTTGCGGCAGTGTTTGCTTCGCGCTCGACTTGGCGGGGGCACTGCATATTCAATCCGCCGATGCCATTAAAATTACTAACCTTATCATAGAGATACATGACGCTGGCCAGCTTGTAAGGGTCGAAAGGCAGCCTATCAGGTCGCCAGTTGCAATGAATGATTGTGGCCCCAAAGAAAAGGACGATAAAACCTATAATGTTAGAGAATTATCAATGATCTAGTCTACATAAAAGGAACAGAGTACTATAAATAATCGACCAAATGCAAGTCTAACTCGCGCACGAAGGGTTCCGTACTGTTTTGGAGCCCCCCTTAAATATTTGTTTTATTTTAATTTAAGTAAACATACAATAAAATATTCTGTGAATATTTCAAGCGTCTACATGTTACCGTTATTAAAATCGAGCGAAAAACGGCTAAAAAAAGCAGGTTTGTTGTTTGGGAGCCCCCCTTAAATATTTATTTTATTTTGTTTTTAGTGTTTGTTGTTATAGCGGCAGCAGAAATACAGCATCTGTGAAAATTTCAACTGTCTAGCTACCACGGTTCATGAGATACAGTCTGGTGACAGACAGACGGACGGACAGCGGAGTCTTAGTAATAGGGTCCCGTTTTTACCCTTTGGGTACGGAACCCTAAAAATATCTTTTCATATGTATTATTTATGGCAAAAAAATGGCACCACGGACCGTCTTCCACTGTGTACAGAATTCGAATAGTTTACACAAATCGATGAGATCCATGTACGTTATTGATTGATTCATGAAAAATGGCTCAGCTGATTTCGATAAAATTTAAATGGGACCACCTCGGGAGTATAAATAAAAACAACATTTTATTTAAATCGGTTCAGGATTGGCGAAAATATCAATGAACATATAAAAAAAAAACCTACTTACAGACGAACATAGCACCTTCTCCTTTTTGGGAGTCGGTAAAAAATAAATTTAACTTGTTACCTATGATTTTACAACGTGATTTCATAGGAACAATTATTTACTTCTCTCAGATCGTTTGTTCCAAAATAATTAGAATATTCAAGAATAGCTGCCCACCCCGGCTTTTCCCGGGTATATTTGCTAAAGAAGACAGATTTTATCAATATTGTGCCTATATACCTACCACGTAATGTAGGACTAGGAGTTTTAGCAATGATCCCTAATTTTTTTGAAAATATTTTATAGTCTATGTCATCCGGAGATAGTGTAGCTTTCATTAGTAAAAGAATTTCTCAAATCGTTTCAGCAGTGTCGGAGCCTATTCAATGCAAACAAACAAACAATCAAATCTTTCCTCTTTATAATATTGGTATTGATACTCGTAGATTAAAAGCCGGGTCACACAGAGGCGGGAGGCGCGAGAAAGCGATCCGATAGCGATCTAGTACAAAGGATCGCGCCCGCTTTTGATGTGGCAGGTTGCATACAAATTCGAATGTTACAAAAAATTCCCGTCCCGGATCGCGATCGCTCCCGCCTCTGTGTGACGAGAGCTTAAGGTTTTGGGCATGACTTTTAATACGCGCAAACGAAGTAAGTGAAAGTTTCCGTTTGAAGTCGACGATGTTTTTTTGTTTCGGATGTTGATTTTTGTCTGTACTGTACTGAATCAGCCTTTAAATAGTCCACTGCAGTACGTAGGCCTACCCACGAAGGGTGATTGGGCCATATACTCCACGCTGGCCTAGTGCGGTTTGGTAGATTCACATTGCCATCGAATTTCTTCTACGGACGTATGCAGGTTTCCTCACGATGTTTTCCTTTACCGAAAACCGGTTGTGTTAAATTCCGTACATAAATTTTGAAGAACTCTTTGGTACGGGAACAGGATTTGAACCCACGACCTCACGATTGTAAGGTAGGTTTCACTACCACTAGACCACCACAGTCTAAGTATATTATGATTTTCGTCTTCATGCCGCATTTTTCAACAAACATTAACGAAACTTGAAATACACTTATTTATATTAATGGATTTTTTGTTTTCGGTGAATTTTGATTGGAGATATTTCCCTCCAAAAGAGGGCAAATTTACTGTCTCGCTATTCATTAGCCGATTTGGATTGTCTGGCAAAATTGTTAATCAAAACAAATGGTAAAATATCTGAATGCTAGGGCTTATGAAGATTAAATCTACTGCTCAGAGAACTTCGAGTAAATATCTATAGAGTCACAATCGTGCAAAAAAGTGTTCGAGCCAAAACTCTGCCCAAGCTTCGTAGTGGGCAGGCTTTTTAATCAGTCGTAAGGCGATTGCAAGTCGACTACAACGCCGCGCGATGCCAAAGTGCTCGATTACAAGCACTAATTAGGTGACATTACGTCTAGATTCGAGAAAACGGGTCATTGTGAATTATTTCATGTAAATATCTAAGTCGGTATGTATAACGGCGCTCGGACATATTTTTACTACTTTCACTTAGGGACTGTGGCTCTGTAGATATTTGCTTGAAGTCAGAGAACTACTAGTTTAGGACTAATCTATATTTTACTGTGAGACTCGATGGAAATCTTTTGTAAAGCCTTCGTGGGAAGCATAATTTTTTAATCCCATCAGTTTTTATTGAGCTCCACGAATTTTACAGAATTAACCTTGAACGATTCAGTATCAAAGCCCATCAGTTCTTGGATGGATTGTAATAACCATCTTCTCTCATTAGAGACATTGGTTGTTTCTAAATTCTAACCACAGATTCAACTGGTAAATCTAAATAGGGCAAAATTTTATACTAACTTTGAAAATATACGTAGTTTGTTATGCACCGACATTTTCTCTGTTCATTAGAAGTCAATCGCAGCTGGGATGCGTCGCTTAGTTTTTCGCTATTTCTATTCATTTCCACGTAAAGTATAATGTCTTAAAATTTATGAATTATACAATGCAGTTCTTATCAATAAAATTCGTTTTGAACAGGTGCTCAATTGCAAACGACATTTTCTCTTCAATTGTGTTTGATTTTTAAAAAAATCTGCTTTTTCACGCTTTTTGTAATGTTTATTTGCGTTTTTCTTGCCATGTCACGCATGTCATTTATTGTTTTTTTTTTTTAATGACATTACTGTTTCCTAAATCTCCTTGCTCTTTGCCCAAGATGTTGAGTTGTTGCATAGAGATATAATAAGGTATACCAGTTTCTTGCCACAAAAGTTTTCTAATTCTAATCCGAAGTGGGGGCGATAAGTGCTGCACTGACGTCCCGCATGGTGTGTTTTGGTTTTGTGAAACTTCAACATTACGTCATCCGTCTTACGAATTTTCGATCAGCGGGGCAATTCTGTTAGCCGATCTCGTTGCTGAGGTGACGCGTTCTTGAGATTCTCTCGATTTTTTGACAGCTTTGAGCTATCAAAACTGTCAGAAAAGCGAGAGGGGTTCGGGAACGTATCACTTCGGTGACGAGATCGGTTGACAGAATTGCCCCGCAGGTCACGATCTGATGCGAGTTTGACATTTTTTGTACCCATCCCAAAAGTGCACAACGCCACTAAAACCGCTATAGAAGTTTTCACTTCAAAAAAATTATTTTAGGCTGAATGTCAGGGATGTCATATTTCTAAGTAGATGCCAAATAGTAAGAATAGTATAGGTAGATACCAAAGATCTTGTTAGTAAGTACAATGTCTTTGGTACCTAATAGAATAGAAGGAGATAGAATGGAGGCTTAATCTGGCGTGTATGGCATAATCATAAAATAAAGACTAAAGTCATTCTTCTGAGGGCATAATGCATAAATCTTTATTTTTATTGATTGAATTTTAGATATGACCACATTTTTACTACGATGGCCATCCAGTCGTACATATTGCTCAAAAGTCCCCTGTTGTATTTGAAGCGTATCCGTGGCATCGGGAATCAAAGCCCCGCTTGGGGTTCCGGAATGTCTGTCCTATGTCCTATACGACACGTTTGTATCTGTGAAGTGGTTTGTTGTCACTCCGTCTCTCGAATCTGCGATTCTGTGAAACTAGAGTTGGGGCTGCTGCTGGAGAGGTGTCGATGAATACTCATACTAATTTATTGGCAAATTACAATTTACGTTTAACAATGTCTAGCGGCGCAAATATGCTAACATCGGAGTTGAGACATTGGGTCCGTGGGGGCCGGGAGTTCATATTATTTTCAAAAGTATTTCTGAGCGTCTGGTGGACGCGACGCGTGACCAAAATGCTGGTGTTTATTTGGCTCAACGCATAAGCATTGCCATTCAGCGTGGCAATGCAGCCAGCATGCTGGGCACGCTGCCAACTGGCAGTAGACTTGAGCATTTGGATTATCTTTAGACCTTCAAGGGTCTGTAGATAATCCAATGCTTTTTATGTAGTAGTAGTGTAGGTAGTTTTAGCATATATGGTAGTGTTGTATTTTGTTGTAGTTAATAAATTTACTTTTACAATGTCTGAATATTGCTGTACATATCTACATACGGACATAACAATATGAGAGAGACTTTTGATAGATTTACGCGATACGCGAGAAATTTAGTCAGAATTATTCCGAGACAGTGTATTAATTCGAAAGTGGGTGATTTAGACCATCATTAAGAACCATTTTTATTATGATACCAACCCGGAATTCCAAAAAAAAGAAGAGGATAGAAGTCAACCCTTTCTGTAAATGCCTTTATGTAGCAAAAAATTAAACTCTACAAAATGCGCGGTTACGAAACATACCTATCTACATTGCATATTGCAGGATTGTGTGTGCTTATTATATTAATAAATGCTTTGTAGTGCTATATGAGTAACAATTGTATAATATGAAACTTTGAAAAAAAAAAATGAAATTGAAAGGACACGCTTCAGTCGCATGATAATACGTAATGTAATACGTGAGTAGTTACTATGTATAAAAAAATGTTAAATTGCGTGCCGAAAGGCGGGTTATGGTGCTCAAAACTTTAGTATACTCGTACCTACACTTCCAGCTGTGTTAAATGTATACTATAAGAAAATAAAGATATGAATTACAATTTTTTTTTGGCGTTCCGCGAAGTTGTAATTTTAAGCAGAGAGCTAGTGCAATATTAAGTCTCTGATCAAAACGACCTATTGGACTATTCAAATAATACAACATTTCACATTAATTGTAAAAACTCCAACAGGTTTTAATAAAAAAATCGGCCAAGTGCGAGTCGGACTTGCGCACGAAGGGTTCCGTACCGTATGGGAACCCCATTACTCTTGCCGTTATTAACAGCGAGTGAAAATCTCCTAAAAATCACGTTTGTTGTATGGGAGCCCCTCTTAAATATTTATTTTATTCTGTTTCTAGTATTTGTTGTTATAGCGGCAACAGAAATACTTCACCTGTGAAAATTTCAGCTGCCTAGCTATCGCGGTTTATGAGATACAGCCCGGTGACAGAGAGACAGACGGACAGACGGACATCGAAGTCTTAGTAATAGGGTCCCGTTTTTACCCTTTGGGTACGGAACCCTAAAGAGCGAAACTAGGTACTACTCGAATCCGCAATAGATTGGTAAAATGACGTAAAGGTAAGCTTGGCGTTTTATCGACGTTTTATCCACCTTCCCCTACACTATGCTAATGTTTGCTTGGCCACATTGTGGTGGTTGGTGTGTTTGGCTGGGGCATCTGTAAGCTTGTTCAAATTTGATTAATTTAACCGGACGAGGCTGCACTCGAGTCTCGTTTGGAAACGGCTTCCTATTTCACCTCGAACTTAGGTATTTACTTACTTTAAATTGTTTACTTAAGAAATAAGGAAAAATGTGCATTAATTTTGTCTGTGACAGACTGTTTCTATTTTACTCCGAGGTTCCTCGTTTTTAGGGTTCCGTACCCAAAGGGTAAAAACAGGACCCTATTACTAAGACTCCGCTGTCCGTCTGTCTGTATGTCTCTAGGCTGCATCTCTTGAACCGTTATAGCTAGAAAGCTGTTTTTTTTACAATGGTGTATTTCTATTGCCGCTGTAACAAAAAAAATTAAAAACAGAATAAAATTAATAAAATTAAGTGGGGCTCCCATGCAACAAACTTGATTATTTAGCCGTTTTTCGCTCTATATTAATAATGGTAACAGGTAGATGCTTGAAATATTCACATAATATTTAGTTGAATATTCACTTTAATAATAAATAATAAAATTGAAATAAATAAATATTTAAGG